>OX402589.1:14815939-17215939 GCA_948098905.1 Tiliacea aurago
CTTTTTCTTTATTAACCAGCAGCCCGTAAAATATGGGCACAATGTTGGTTTCATCCGAATTATTCCCAATATCTCCGTGGATAGTATAAATCTGTTTGAAGGGACAGGGGCAGCAATCAAATGTACCGTCACAGAAGAAGTGGTGCACATTTTTAATTTCATCCGAAGCTATGTCTGATGCAAATACGATGATCCTGTTGCCATCCTCATTATAATCAAATAACAAATGTTTTTGAAAAATTTCAGGTATAGTAACTTGAGCTGGATCCTTGAATCGTATTTTTTTTACCTTCAGGGCTGTATATCGGCTTCTGTAAATCGCTTTTTTAATATTGTTGTAGATTGGAATTTCATTACTGTACTTTTCCCTCTGTAATTTTGCAATTTTCGTTTCATACATTTTTTGAATGGAGCCAAAATGAGTTGTGACTTCTCTCTTTAAGTCATTCGTAAGAATTTTGATGTCGTTTTTTAATAAATTCGGCTGACACTCAGGCTTATGTCCTTTTATCATTTGAACGTTGTCACTTTCATTTATCAATTTAACTGCACCACCACACTGGCCATGTCTTTTATTCACACACACCCACACACTAGAGTTTTGATTTTTTCTATGAATATTATACGCAAATCCAGCGTGCAACAATGTTTTTCCATTAAGTCTATTTTTAACTATATCGTAATTATTTCGCACGAGCCCTTGCGAGGGACCTTCGCTCGTCATTGTGAGATGACACACTAAACTTTCTTATCAGTTGCATATTGCAATATTCAATAACTGGGCTCAGGTGTGAAAGAGATAGACATAATATCTATTCATACTTCCTTATTGTTTTCAATTTTGTAGACAAAAAGACGGACTTTTTATTGTTACCAATAACTGGTTTGGCTCAGTTAGTTGACGAGTGGGTTGAAGTTGAAAGATAAAATTTCCGTAAGGTAATTTATTATAAATGTATATTATAAACATTCACTAACATTTTAAATTAAGTCTTTTTGATTTTTTGGATGTTTGTACATAATAAATATGCTTCTAATGGGGAAAAAGGTGTGTAAGGATAAGGTTAAGTGGCGATCTATTCTGTCTGCTATTTGATAGATAACTTTTGTTTAGCAAGGAAAAATACTTTATTAATAGGGTGAAACACTTTTCTCATTTACTGTACTAAGTGAAAAAGCACAAAAAAATAAAGATATTAAATTAATCGTATCGGGGGCATCGGCCACAGGTGCGTCGACCACTGGGGGCCTAAGCCACGGACCCACCTAGACGTGGGTCTAATAGATAGTAATCTTAATAGTAATCAAATTGTACGTAGACAAACATTAAATTACTTAGTTGAGTACTTCTTATAATTAACATTGTTTTGCTAAATTATTAGGAAGAATGCAGCTCTAAAAAGAAGCAGCGAAAAAGAAAAAAAATATCTTAAATATTTCTTATTCCGATAGGTCATCATCCGATTCTTCAGAAACATCAACAGTGGTGTGATGTGGCAAAGAGTTAAAGTATGGATGGTACTCTAAGGGAATTACCTCTGAGCGGCACATATCCATTAAGTCCTTATATTTAGCAGCGGGAACCATAATAGGTCCAGAATATGCAGGTTTTAGTTCAGTTTGTACCGAGTTCCTCGTGTTACCGCGAATCACTAAAACATCATAATCAGGTTGAGTTAGGTCATATTTAAAAAACAATTTGTTGGGATCACTACCGTCTGCATGAACTTCTCGAATGTTAGTCCAGTTAATCTTCTTGCCCTTAACGTCTTTCATCCAAACCTTATTATTAACAAGACATTTAAAGTCAAACACGTCATTCTCCGTTACGTTGCGGACAACATAGGGTTCTCCTTCATTCTTGACCCATCTTACTAATAAACGCCATTCATGAGGGGTATAGATAGTTTTGGTTTGAGAAGCTCTCTCGATTACAGAGTGGACACTGTCCCCCTCATTTTGGGTGTGTCCCTTCTGTAAACACCGGTGTGTTATGCATATGTTGAACTTTTTTGCGGCGTAAACGTACAATGAAAATACAAAACGGTTACGATTTTGGCTAGCACAGTTGTCTGACCAAAAGCGAAACTCTTTGGTCCCTTGGTCAACATTAGCCTGGATAAAATCTAAGAGGCAACTGCTAACCTCATTTGTGCCACGTTTTGCCACAGATTCATCCCACATATAGCAAACGGCCTTCCTTTTACCCATGTCAAAAACCGTGAAGTTAAAAGAAGATAGCTTTCTCTTATAGTAAAATACGTTTATATTGCCATGAGGACACTGCAATACTTTTTCAAAATCAAACACAGCAGTAATCATGTTCCCATTTGACTCCTCAGCGTCTTTTTTATCTTGGCTTTTTAAATCCCTTGCGACCTTCTTATTAGTCTGGTGTTGTTGAAAAGTTTGTTTTTCTTGATCCGTTGGATTCTTTTTCAATCGGAAAACATTGATCCTTTTTGGGAATATGGAAAGCTAGATTGAAGTTTGAGTTGACAATGTCACGATACTGGCGTTCTTTTGTAGCCTTAGAAGTGTATTTCTCGGGGTCGAACCATTCAAAATACAATTTGAAAATTTTGGCAATACTTAAGTCTCCTTGTAGGTAGAGCTTTTGGCTATTCTTGCGTATATAATGCGATTCAACAGGGACAAATGCCCGAACATGGTCACAAACACTTTGTTTCATTGCGTCATCTATAACGATCTTATGATTGTCGTGGCGATCTCGTCTATCCTCCTCTAAAATAGCACTTCCATCGTACTTCTTCCACGCAGTCTTTAATATACGAGTTGAAACGGCAAGAGTATTAATAAACATAGTTTGGCATACTTCAGTTTTCTCACAGTGAGATTCGCTAGAACTTGTGATCAGCGGCAGATAATACTTAAAAGTATGTTTCCTATTATTAGGAGTATCTTGATTCAGGCATCTTCTCTTCTTCATTTTATCCGAATATTTTATAATGAAATTCCACTGCTTAGCTCGATCTCCCAGTTGCCAAAATTTTGTGGAGCAGTCCAACCGCTGTTGGTGAGATATTTTATCAGGGCATTTGTAACGGCATTTGCATGATAGCCCCATCGTTTTTTCGTCTACAGCTTTTCCTTTTTTCGTTACATATTTCTTACCTAAGTTCTTAAGGCATTTGCGTTTAAGGTCTGTCCATTCTTTTGGGTGCCTCTGTCGTTTTCTAGTCCGTTTTAGGAGTCATGGTGCGATCGCGTGAGTGCGAAGCAGCAGGCGAATTTGTGGTGCTAAATGACGACGAAGAAATCACAGAGAAATTGTCTACATGATGAGGGCAGAATGTGCTATTGCAGATCGAATGGACATTAGTAGGAGACGGCATAGGAGTTGGCACTGACAGTTCCAAATTAACCGGTGTAGATCTGTGGTGAGAAACGTCTAACAGCTCTTCAAGCTGTATTAATGGTGAATTTTCGAAACTAGAAGGCACTTCCAAAGAAAATGTACTAGGTTGATTGCTGTAAACGTCTTCGTCTGATGGATGAGACATGCAATTCGGTATTGGGCTGTCGCAGGTAATTTCTTTAGTCACACAGTCTTCATGCAGAACTTCTTGCCATATATCAGCTAGTTCTTGACTGATTTCTTCGGCACCAGGAGGCAAAGGTGACGTTTGTTTTCTCATGCTGTTGTCATCAACATTCACAACTGAAATGTATAATTATTATTATTAAAAAAAGGTATAATTATTAGGTACTCATAAAATACTATTTATAATATACCTAGCAATTAATTTAACAAATCTTAAATAAAAAAATCTTTATATTTAACTATATTTTTAAATGAACAACGTCCTAACTGATTTCATTATCCCAGTAACAACGTCCCATCTTAACATCGAACCAACAAATCGTATCAGAGATTCCGAACAAAAACGTCCTATATTCACATGAAACGCTTAGAATTTCAATAATGTTCCTATAAAATCGTCCTATTATTTAATAAGACTTCTACTTTTTAGTGTTTATTATTACAGACAGAATGATTACCCTGTGACTAAGCATTTACGCTAATCGTATTTTCGCACTAAAAATGCGTTTCTATACCTCTCCGTCAAAAAATGTCCTATATAAAAATCGATCACCCATAACAGACTGTTACAGTTTACTTGACAAAAAAGCAATAATACACATTAATGTTTATTAATTTAAGAACCTAAGGGGCAACGCAAATAGAAGACGGCGAGACGAAGGTACGGTACATACACGGCGCAGATACGGTGCAGGCGCGATATCTGCGCAAACAGACGCGGGGACGATACGGCAAGTTAAGTCATTATAGAGCGTGATATTGACGGGATAAGACATGTATTCCTCTTCAGACGAAGATGAAGATGCACTGGCTTTGCTACAGATTATTAATTTACAGCAAAGACCAAGAAGGTATTGGATACATCCAGTGTGGAGAAATGCAGAAGAGCACAGGTACTATAAAATAATGGAAACATTATATGAATATCCTGATCGTTTTCGCACAGTTTATAAAATGTCACTGGAATGTTACCATATCGTATTGTCAAAAGTAAGAGAAGGACTTCGGAAGCAAGTTACAAATTGGAGAAAACCAATCAGCCCTGAAGAAAGACTACTGATAACTTTAAGGTAAGTGAAACTATTTTTTACAGATCAAACTTTTATTGACAAATCAAAAGATAATATTCATTGAAAATGTTTTTGGTTTAGCATCTTTGCTACAATTAGTATTTATAAATTGCTCTCAGTGTTACAGCTAATTTGAGTATCTGTCAAGCTGTCATCATGTGCTGTCCTTATCTCACAATACAGAATCAGCGCATGCGGACAGGGACAGCACATGACTACTCAAGCTAGCTGTCGCACTAAGAGCCATTTATAAATAAAGTTCAAGGCATTGGATAGTTCTCATTAAAATCACTTATTTCGTCTTCATGAGATTGGATAGATGTCTCTGGATTCGGGTGAGGTGTAGCTGGAGTTATTGGTGAAAATATTGGCAAACATAATGTAGTTGGAGTTGCCGGAGGTGCTAAGGATTGTGCTCTTTCATAAGCTCCCGGTGTCCGCGTTTGCTGATATTCTGAAATGCTGAGTTGATAATAAGCTTTCTCATCATAAGTTCGGTGTCTTGAAGGCCCAGCTATTTGTTCAATTACAGCCACTGCCGCCGGTGGTGCTGGATTTATATACTCTCCGGATATCAAAGTCAGCTGAGTTTCCGGATTTTTGTTAGCTGCTGCAGTATGTTTAGCTGTCTGCTGAGTCGAGGTAAACGAAGGTGCTGGACTTGTATTAGCTCTGGATGTAAGAGTCTGCTGGGTTGCACCTTCATTAGGATCATAATCTGTCTCTCGAGAAGGTGTTCGTGGATAATACGGCTGTGTCCTAGGATAACTAGGTACTGGGTCATTTAAAATTTGCTCTGATAAATTGAGAACGCCCATTTTAAATCTTCGTTTTTGGGCTGGTGTCATTGATTTCATATCTGGAACCATGCTTTGAAAAAAAGCTAGATCGCTGTCTGTTTCAGGCTCAGCTCTATGTATGGTCTTCATTTGTAATGCTCTTTGACTGAAATATTCATGTGCTGATTTATTAACATCTTTTAAAGAGATTGCCCTAGATTTATTTAATAGTGGTAGCAGTGGCGGTGTTGGCGTGGATTGATTGGAGATGGAATCCGAATTTGTGTTTTCAGAAGCTAGTTGACCAGTAAACAGTGTCTCATCGACTTCTTCACTATCATTACCATCTGTGCAATCATATTTGCTTAGATTGCTTTTGGTTGGTCGGGACTTCAAGTAATTGTCTAAAAAATGTAGATGTGGTGAAAGGTAGTACTCTTTAATCGTCTTTGCACCTGATCCAGATGGCAAATCTAGCCTTTTCTTGTTTTTGCTGTAACTACATCGAATATTCTTCCACCGTTCTTTACATTCTTGGGCTGAAAAATATTTAAGGAGATTAGTTACAATGTGTGTTTAGATTGAGGTGCCACTTTTCGCATCGTAAAGTGGCTAATGGAGTTATTTAGTAGTAGTTTAGAAAATTTTGTAGAACGGATATTGGATTTTGTATTAGAATACTTCAAAAGTTAAATGAATATAAAGGTGGCACCTCAATCTGTTTGGATTGAGGTACCACTCAGAACTGGGAATATTATGGATGAGTTTTCATCAAAATTTCGTAGTACTCCAGAGTTCTGGAGTACTACAAAATAATACAAAATTTTGATAAAATTTCATCCATAATTTTCCCAGTTCTGAGTGGCACCTCAATGCAAACAGTTAGATTGAGGTGCCACCTTTATATTCATTTAACTTTTGAAGTATTCTAATACAAAATCCAATATCCGTTCTACAAAATTTTCTAAACTACTACTAAATAACTCCATTAGCCACTTTACGATGCGAAAAGTGGCACCTCAATCTAAACACACAAATGTTACATACTTATTGCTATTTTATTTTTGTTACAGATACTACTCAGATGGCTGTTCGTTTACATCACTTTCTGGATATGTATTGAGAGGAGGCAGTACCGTCCGGCAAATTGTGCATGAAACCTCTAGCGTTTTGTGGGAATGCCTACAGCCGGAATATATGCCTGTACCTACACGACAAAAATGGGTAGAAGTTGTTGAACGGTTTTACACTCTCTGGAATTTACCGAATTGTGTTGGGAGTTTAGATGGAAAGCATATTAGAATTACAGCGCTCATCAACTCGGGTTCGACTTTCATAAATTATAAGGGATATTTCTCTATTGTATTGTTAGCAGTTGTAGATGCAGATGGTTTCTTTTTAACTATAGATGTTGGTGAATACGGCCGAAATAGTGATGGGCGAGTATTACAAGTTAGCTCTTTTGGACAAGCTATGGATCTAGGCGATCTCTATTTACCGAACCCTACACCTTTGCCTGGAGAAACACAGAATGTGCCCTTTTATTTTGTGGCAGATGAAGCTTTTCCACTAAAAAGAAATATTATGAGACCATATGGTCGAAATCAATTGACTAATGAGAGAAGAGCTTATAATAACAGGTTGTCAAGGGCACGTAAGTCAGTAGAATGTGCCTATGGTATGTTAGCGTCAAAGTTTGGTGGACTTTACACGCCTATTTGCTGCAAACCAGAATATGTTGATAATATTATAAAAGCAATGTGTGTGTTGCATAACGTAATTCGCACAGGTGATGGTAAAAAATCAAATCCACGGTTTAGAAATAATTTGATAGGAGCAAACATTAACATGCGATTAATGGGAGAAAATCCCTACCATATCAGGGAATATCTTACAACATATCTAACACAACGATCTCCGATTCCGTTTCAGACTAGACATAATGTTTAAAATTTAAATAAAATACATACCTGTTGCACCGACTTTTATTGCTATTTCTTGCCATATTTTGTCTTGCACATTTCTGTTACTGTACCCTGTCTTAGTGTAGTCATAGATATTCGGGTATTGCTCAATTAACTCGCAAAACTCAATATTAAACTCAATATCGTCACGCATCCTGTATACGAAGCGACGTGCGTCTTGCGTTATCTTTTGTTCGTGACTGAAGGCGGCAAGCGGACGGCGCAGGCACGCCGCTCCTCGCCCCCCGCCACGTCGCCAGCAGATGTAGGCGCAAGCGGCGTCTCGCATTATATACAGTATGAACAAAGATACGTAGCGATATATTTTAAACTGTTCAAATTTTCGTGCATATGGATATTTAAAGGCTGATTTACATTGATACAGTAGCTGGCGCCAGCTACTGTATCAATGTAAATCAGCCTTAATCCATGATTTTAATGAAAATCCGATGTAATTTAACTTATTATGATTTGATTTATGTATTTCGATGTTATTCGTATTTTAAAGTAGTTAAATAGCAAACATAGCGGTTACATATTGCAAACATAAGTACAGTCGACAGCACATCAAGCTATACAGTTTGACCTTGAGCACGCCTTTATTGCACTTGTAATAGTGGCGGCTTTCGTAGCGCAATGTTACACTTGATGTGCTCTCGACTGTACATAGGAATTATAATGATACAAAAGGAGGGAATTAGTATTCGAAAAAAAACCGAAAGGAGGTGTATTAAATGTTATTTCCACTAAATAGCACCTTGTATAATAATACTCTGTGCCGTACCGTCCCCGCGTCTGTTTGCGCAGATATCGCGCCTGCACCGTATCTGCGCCGTGTCTGTACCGTACCTTCGTCTCGCCGTCTTCTATTTGCGTTGCCCCTAATAGTGTGTACCACGAAATAATACAACTGAAATTGTCAACTTACCAGTATTTACACTTTTCTTCATAGAAACAGCAGGAACATTTAATTTTGAAAATGATGAACCTTGCGTTTCTGCATCTTCTTTAAGCATATCCAACATTTTCCGTGATCGTGACATCTCTAAAAATATGATTTTTCATGCAAAACACCTTGATAAATAATTTTTTTCATCAAACCGATAAAAAGCTAACGCATCCCACAAAACAGCCCTCCCTCCAACAAACAGCGGCCGGACTGACGAACGGACGGGGCGCCCGCGCCCCCCCCACTCCCCGCGCGCCGTCGCTTGACCACTCCGTGCGTTTTTATGCGGAGCTAATGTCAGATTGAACGTTATTCGATTCTATATTTCCGAAACTAACTAAGATACGAAAATTCTAAAAATGTACGTCTGTAGAGTTCATATTCCTTATCTCGTCTAGCTATTTAACTAGTTTTTGCTCCATGATCACATAGGACTCTGTTCTACGGATAAGTCGATGTCAACACATGTCTCGATTTAATCCTACCTCTTAAGAGGTAATTATTAATTATCGATGGTATTATTCACCTCAACTGAAAAAATACCAGTCCAACGGATGTGTTTCACAATTCACTCTTCTTCTATTGACATTTGCCTGTTAACATAATTTGCCAAATGCTTTTCAAGTGAAAGCCTATATTTCGCAATTCTTACTTATTTCAAGGATTCTGGTGTCACCGAGTTGCAAAAACGTGAGACAATCGTTTGCTACAATGCTGCCCTGCTAATTGTAAATAGCCCTTGCAAAATAGACGTTAACAGAAAAACGCGGTAAGAATATTTTTAGATATCAAAGTAACAAGTTCATGTTATAGAGCTATACATTACAATCTAAAAAATAAATAAAAAATCAACCTTTCTAAAGGGTGTGCGATTTTATTTCTCTCAAGTGTATAAAAAAGAAAGAAAAATGCGTTTATTTGCAACTACTGAATGTCACTTGAGAGAAATAAAATCGCACACCGCTTGTTGTTTCGTTAGAATGGTATAGAAATTTAGGACTGTTATTCTTGTTTTGTCAATGAATCTAAGTTATAGCAGCTCTTGTTTAATATGAAATAAAATAAAACCCTTACATAAAACTATTCTTCTTCACTTCTCTCATCTTCTTCATTTTCATTACTTCCGGAAACATCGGCAACGGTCACAGACTCCTAAAACCCATGGTAAAATCATGGGATTGCATATGGTCTGTAGGTCAGTATTTTCCGCGAAAAATTGTTTCTGATTTGATTGCCCATACTTTTGTTAGTATCCCAGTTATCGTGTATATTTGTCTACATATAAATAATACAATTTTGTCCCTTGGTACAAAGAGTAACTCGTAGGAGCAAATTAGAAAAAAAACGTCACAACCGGGTCAGTTACTTCGATGGTGCTAGTTTATCATTTGTGACTTCGAGTTATAGATATAGCTTTATTTAAGCGGGCACACCCATTATGCCTGGAGGATTTTATTTAGATACGTTTTGTTTACGTTATTTGTGCTTGAGTATAATTTTAAACGATTATTATATAAATTATATTTTTTTGTATAGTGGTGTGTGCTAGCTAACATAAGGCAAATAATTTAATTTAATGTTTTGTGTTGCATTTTACATTTTATTGTATAGATTCAAGTTTTTAAATGAACATACAGCTGTGCTGCTGGGGAGTTTGTTGCGCCACTTCTTCTTCCCAGCTAAAGCACTAGGAAGTGGTGAAGGGTGGGTGTTTTTGGGGGACTGTCTCATGTAATTTTGACGTTCGAAAAGTGCTGATTCTCAGCCTAGTTTGAATAAATGACTTTTGATTTTGATTGATTTTGGTGGTGAAGTTCAAAAATAGACCAAAATGGTCCAAAATCACTTTTATTGCAAGGAGTCTACACTAATACAATTAAGAGGTAAACTTTGTAAGTTTGGATGTAGGAGGTAATCTCCGAAACTACCCATCCCATTTCAAAAGTAATTTACTGATAGAAAGGTACACTATTGCCGAATGGTATAAATTACTTCCACGCGGACGGAGTCGCTGGCAGTAGCTAGTGATTTATAAAAAGAGGAATCGAGAGACGATAATTTGTAGGTCTTTAAAAGAAAATTTGAACAGTTTTCATCTGAATCTATAAAAAAAAAATCATGACCCATGAATGCCCTTTTTTTTGGTAACTTATTCACAAACGTCCTAGTTTGAAGAAGCCGTCAAGCGCTCCGTTTCTATCGTCCTAAGCTGATGTAAGAAACCCGGATTCTTGATTTTAGGTAAATTTCATCTCTCACAGTATACTTCCATGCCATGTTTATTTTTCATGAAGTATTCCGACTGCTTAACCGTCCAATATGGAATGATAACTTAGTTTTGTTGGTGATTGGCGAGACTGCAATGAGTATTGCGTCGCTGCCATGGTCTTTGCGGTCTGTGCGACCTGGAGTGACCACTAGCTTTTTCGTTGTCTGATTATGACGGACATGAAACTACTCAAAGTGTATTTATAGAGTAGCCGACAGTTGTTTTTTGTTGATGACCGTTACTGCTGCACCTGACTAGGAACAAACATGAGTGTTTTCGTTTCCCAACAGAGCTGTTTACGCTTGTCCACTAGTTCATAAGGACGTTGATGGTGGGTGCAGCTTTCTATGTTCTGACTTGTCGGAACCGTATGAGTAATTTACATACGATTTCGTTGATTTCTATATCACGTGGTCTTGGAAACTGTTAGCTTATGACTTGTGCTGCAGTAGCTTGTGGCACTAACTGTCCGTAATTCAGATTATTAATTAAAGTGGCAGACATTGGATTTGTTATGTGATTCCTTCATTTTTGGTTTAAACTTATTTGGTCGAAGCTGCACTGGAGTCTCAATCATCATCGTCACACGTCATCGGCCGTTCACCAGAGTCGTCTGCGCTAGTGTCACTGGCCGTTGCATCAGCGAGACTGCAATGCGTATCGCGTCGCTACCATGGTCATTCTGATCTGGAGTGACCACTAGCTTTTTCGTTGTCTGGTGATGACGGACATGAAACTATTAAAATTTTTAATATAGAGTAGCCGATAGTTTTGTTTGTTGATGACCGTTAATGCTGCACCTTGCTAAGAATAATCATGAGTGTCCTCGTATTCCCAACAGAGCTGTTTAAGCTTGTCCGCTAGTTCATCAGGACAGTGATGGTTGCAGCTCTCGTTTGTTCTGACTTGTCAAAACCGTATGAGTACTTTCTAAAGCAATAGTTTTCAAAACCCTTAAAATAATAAATCTTAAGTGTGCTGAGCACACAGATGTTTAGAAAACACGTTAACTCAAAGTATTTATTTACCAAAAGCCATGATTTTGTTAAACCCACGATGCCACCAAACGTTTTGTAATTTACATACGATTTCGTTGATTTCTGTATTATTTGCTGTCTTGGAAACTGCAATGAGTTGTGCTGTAGCAGCTTGTGGCAATAACTGTCCATAATTTAGATTATTAATTAAAGTGGCAGACATTGGATTTGTTATGTGATTCGTTAGTTTTTGGTTTATCGTTATTTTTTAGAAGCTAGAGCACTAGAGTACCAATCTTCAACGTCAAACATCATCGGCCGTTGCATCAAGTTCTGCACTAGTGTCACTGGCCGTTGCATCAGTGTCGTCTACGCTAGTGTCACTGATCGTTCACACGCCGCCAACACAGTCAAAGCCGAAGGACTTCAGTCGTCGAGTGAGACCTGTTGAATTGTAGAAATTATCCATCCACAAGGTGTATCCTTTGTGCTCCAGACCTTGGGTAAGTCGCAAGACTATCGACGGTGTAGACGCCTCCAATGAATCTTCGTACTGCTGCGGTGGAGATCGGTTCTTCTTATGAGCGTGAACCTCAAACCGCCATAGGTAGCCGGTTTGAGATTCACAGATCTCATAAGTTTTGACGCCTTTGTTTGCAGCTTTTTTTGGAATGAGCTGGCCGATTTCCAGCCAGCCCGTCCACATCAAAAGACTCTCGTCTAGTGCAATGTTCAGCGCTGGAGTGTACGATTCCTGAAATTTCGTGTTCGAATGTGACAATATTGGCTATATACAACATGTCCCAAAATTCAACGATAAGCCGGCACCAGAGGATGGACCTACTAATGACTACTCGAGAAAAAAAAAGAAAAAAAAATACCTCTACTTTTGTTTAAATTACTTAAAAAAATGGAAATTCTTCGAAAATGTATACCCCTTATGACACTATTAACTACCATGACCACAATTTTTCAAATATTTCAGTTTTTTTGTTTGTATCGGCAACCTAAGTAGTACTTCTATTCACCATAATCTTTGAAAATTACAGAATTTTCGTAGTTTTATACAAAAAAAAACAACCAAAAAAAATTATTTCCCTAAAATTTTGAAAGATTTTAACGTTCAGTACACTTTAACTCATCGTAGTGTAAAAAAAAAATATGGACACTACTATGGCAAGTTTTAAAAAAAAATAGCGCAACTAACCTAGATTTTAAAATGGTATAATACTTTAGGAAAACTAGCCACAAAAAAAAAATAATGACACTTTTTCTAATCAAGAACCAAATTTCATAAGTTGTTGTTAATAGTAATCACTTCTACTATGTGCCCAAAATAGATTTTTGTTGTTGGAAAATGTTGAATGAATGAAACAAATGGTGTCAATAAATGTTAATTTATTGCATTATTAATACTATTATAATAAATGTTCGAACTGTTTACCACCGGCATTAATACAGGCACGACATCGCCTTAAAAAAGATCGTTTTATTCGTCGTGCATATTTTCTACTATTGATATGATCCGCAGCCTGAGTGATTTTTTGGCGAAGGTCGTTCAGTGTTGCAATGGGTTTCGAGTAGACTCTGTCTTTGAGACAACCCCAATAGAAGAAGTCCAGGGGGTTTAGATCGGGTGAACGGGGTGGCCATAAAATAAGACCAAGTCGCCCTATCCAACGCCCTGGATACTCTTGGTTTAAGTATTCTCGCACAGGACGGGCATAGTGAGCTGGGCAACCATCATTTTGAAACCATGTTTTGTGGATCACTAATGGGCATGTCTTCTAATAATACTGGCAAGTCATTTTGTAAAAAGTTCAAATAACTATTGCCATCCAAGTTTCCTTGTAATTCAAAAGGCCCAATCACTTTTCCGTTTAATATGCCCGTCCATAGGTTAACCTTGAATTGATATTGGGATTTGTCTTGTCTCATCAGGTGCGGATTTTCATTGCTCCAGCTATGTAGGTTGTGAAGATTTAAATAGCCATCTCTCTTGCAGGTTGATTCATCCGACCATAGAATATTATCCAAGAATTGGGGATCTTATTTATTTATTTTATTATTTATGTACACACAGAAAAATACAAAGAGATATGACATAACAAAAATTTAGTCTCTCTGCTTTTGCAGCATCACACGGCAAAATGCGACTCGTAGTGGATAGTCCCGCGGTAATAACGTCTGCACACGCCTGTAGTGATATGGGTGAAGTCTGTGACGTTTTAGGATTCGATGTGCAGTACTTTTTGGGATTCCCGTAGCTATTTCTATGGCACGTACCGAGGTAGTTGAATCATTTTCAATTTCATTGATAACTTCTTCGTCGCGTTCCGATCTAGGTCTTCCAGCATTTCTCCTGTCAGATGGTAAACGGCCCTCCGAAAACGCTTGATGCACATTAATAAATACTCGATAATTCGGGTATCTTTGAGCATTTGGGTACCTTTCTCGATATAATCTGCTAGCAGCGCTACCATTGCATCGGCACTCTCCATAAATGAGGTGCATATTAGCGTATTCCAACGGTGTGTATGGTAGCGGCATGATAAACGCTAAACAGTCCAAAATACGCCAAAAGTCCAATTCACAAAACACAGTCCAGTTCAAAATAATGCCAGGTTAGTACAGTTTGCAGATCACTTAATCAATCCAGTCCAAAAAGCCAAGCCAAAAGTCGTTAGTACGAGAGTCACATCAATTGAATACGAAACGGTGCACAGTAAACAAAGAAGCAGAGCGTACTGACTTTGTACTTTGTAGAGAACAGCAACATTCCTACCTGCCCTATTGTTATTTAACAACAAACATCTATCTATCTCTCTCTAACGTATACTATCTATCTCTTTCTGACTTCTGAACTTCACTGACTACGCACATGTCCCTTCCAAATTCTAAGAATTTGCGAAAGAAATCTATTTTGGGTACATAGTAGAAGTGATTACTATTAACAACAACTTATGAAATTTGATTCTTGATTAGAAAAAGTGTCATAATTTTTTTTTTGTGGCTAGTTTTCCTAAAGTATTATACCATTTTAAAATCTAGGTTAGTTGCGCTAATTTTTTAAAAAATTGCCATAGTAGTGTCCATATTTTTTTTTTTCACTACGATGAGTTAAAGTGTACTGAACGTTAAAATCTTTCAAAATTTTAGGGAAATAATTTTTTTTGATTGTTTTTTTTGTATAAAACTACGAAAATTCTGTAATTTTCAAAGATTATGGTGAATAGTAGTACTACTTAGGTTGCTGATACAAACAAAAAACTGAAATATTTGAAAAATTGTGGTCATGGTAGTTAAAAGTGTCATAAGGAGTATACATTTTCGAAGAATTTCCATTTTTTTAAGTAATTTAAAAAAAAGTAGAGGTATTTTTTTTTTCTTTTTTTTTCTCGAGTAGTCATTAGTAGGTCCATCCTCTGGTGCCGCCGGCTTATCGTTGAATTTTGGGACATGTTGTATATCACTGTCATCGAGACGTCAAATAGTACGGTCACGTTAATTCTACTCCGTAACTTAAATTCTAAAATCATAGTAATAAGTTATTTTACAACTGTGTGCTGTCTAGACACTCAAACACGGAACCCTATGGACTGCAATCATATATTTTTCTAAATGAATAAAGTGTTATTAAATGTGTTAATAGTGAAAACCAAAGTGTACTGTGGCGGTGATCTAACAAAAGCTATTTTGTTGCAAGTTGTCATTATTTTATTTTCAATCTACCGCCTATTGTGATAACTTCGTGTTGTCACCACACGAGATCCATAATTTCGTGTATTCCACACAAGTCCTGTTGGCTCTGAGTGCTAACGTTCGACATCCGTACACAAGTCGTCGTGAGTTCAAACCTAGCAAATAGCAGTTTGTCTTTTTGGATTTATTGTACTGTTTGGGAGATTGTTTGTGTACTTAAAAAATGTCTAGCTGCGATACTTGTGGATTACCAGTTAAACAAAATGAAAAAATAACATGTTCGAATTGTGACAAATTCTATCATCACCTGTGCGTAAACCTGAGTGCTACTGTATTTAAAAAACTCACTAAAACTGCACGTTCTAAGTGGAATTGTCCAAGCTGTTTATCTCAGCATGAACCTGATAAATCGACATCTGAGACAATTGAAGATAGCTCTGAAGGCGAGGATGATAAGGTCAGTGATATAAGACTTGTTATACGGGAGGAAATTCGGAATACATTGCGTATTGAGGTAAAGAATATGATTAGCATGCTTAGATCCGAAATTGATGATTTAAGGAAACAGGTTGATGAGTTGAAGTTATCTGGATCCTTTGACATTTCTCAAGTTAACGACTTAAAAACTGAGCTCAAGGGTATTCAACGTGAGAACACCGAACTTCGTACACAGAACTCCGAAATGCAAATGAATATGGCTCAGCTGAAAACGCAAATAAACACCCTTGATCAGAATATGCGTGAGGCGAATCTGGAAATTCATGGCTTACCTGAAAATAAGAGTGAAGTGTTACCGACCATCGTAACACAATTAGCTAATGTTGTATCATATGCGCTAAAAGACTGCGATATTATGAAGTGCGTTAGAGTGGCCAGTATGAACAACAACAAGTCTCGCCCGCGCTCTGTAATAGTGAAGCTGCGTAGTCCTAGATGTCGCGACGAATTGTATTCTGCAGTATCTAGATACAATAAGTCTCACACTGATGATAAATTGAATACAAATCTTTTGGGTTATGGCGGTAGCAAGGAGCCAGTTTATGTATCCGAGCACCTTTCTCCGACATATAAATCTTTATATGCTGCTGCACGTCTTAAGGCCAAAGAAAAATCCTATAAGTTTGTCTGGGTTCGCTACGGTAAAATTTTTGTATGCAAAAGTGAAAATTCGGGTACTATTCTGATTAAGGATGAGCAGTGTTTAGACAAAATTGTATAATTATTGAATTGTTAATTTTGTTCATAATAGTCATGTTTACTTTTTTGAATTTAGTCTAATGGATGGTATTTCGATTTTTTATCAGAATGTGAGGGGCATGAAAACGAAGTCGCATGAAATACTAATGTCAGTTTTAAGTTCGGTCTACGACATAATTTGTCTGACTGAAACTTGGTTAGATGACTCGTTCTTATCCTCTGAATACTTTGATCAAAGATATACTGTTGTACGCCATGATCGTAGTGCACAGTTTAAGGCTTCGTACTCTAAAAATTATGGTGGTGGGATATTGGTAGCTATTAGTAATAAGTTTAATTTTGTTAACAAAACTGAGTGGCAAACCTCCGTTGAGGATATGTGGTTATGTATAAGTGCTGGTGGCGTCTGTATGAATATTTGTGTCGTTTATTTACCGTCTTATATACCTTGCCATATTTTTGTACAATTCTTGGCTAGGGCTGAAGAAATTTGCTTGCGTTATATGGATTGCACCACATTCTTGGTGATTTTAATCTACCTAATGTGAAATGGCCTCAGTCTAATGACCCCTTTCTAGGAATTAGTGACCCTAAGTCTTTAGCGTTGAGGGACTTCCTCAACATCACCGGCTATGTTCAAATGAATAATGTCTGCAATGAAAATGATAATATCCTAGACCTTATCTTGGTGGATGAGAACTCCAGTCTCTCTGTTTGTTCAGCGCCTCCCATTAGTAAACCTGATATACATCATCCGCCATTAGAATTAGCCCTTACTAAAACTTCAATTTCTAATTTAAATTATAATACTTTACAGTCTAAATATATTTTCATTAAAACTGACTATGAGGCATGTGTTCGTGATCTGTGTAAAGTAAATTGGGAGGATTATTGTCATTTGAGTTGTAATGATTACGTTCTGACATTCTATAATATACTATGGGAAAATATAGATAAATATACTCCGAAGGGTAAACCTAAGAATAACTCTTATCCAGTTTGGTTCTCAGCTTCGTTGATTTAGCTTCTTAAAGAAAAGCATAAATACAGAGCTCGGTTCAAACGGTACAAAAACCCTCGTGACTATGATACTTTTGTTTCCTTACGGATGCGAGTTGGGAGAGCTATGGATAACTGTTTTAAAGATTACATAGAAAGAATTGAGAGTGAATTAAAAACAAATGTAAAAGCTTTTTGGCGTTATACTAAGTCTAAAAGATCTTTCAGAGGCGTCCCTGACCAAGTATCGTGGGGTGATCGTGTTGGTGAGGGTGGTAGTGGTGTGGCTGATCTATTTGCAGACTATTTTGCATCTGTGTACGGTGTTAATCAACAGCCTGGTTACTTGTCTCCAGGTAACTCCTCGTCTAATTATAGTATGTCTTCCATTGGCATTACTGAAAATGACGTTAGAGATAGCATCAAAAAGTTAGATTTTAATAAAGGAGCAGGTCCGGATGGACTTCCTCCTATTTTTATTCGTCTCTGCATTGATGCTCTTATTATACCTCTGCAGATAATATACAATAAATCCCTTAAGGAAGGTACATTTCCTGATTTATGGAAAATCTCACACATTATGACCATACATAAGTCTGGTAGTATGAATGACGTAACTAACTATAGACCAATCTCTATTATATCACAATTTGCAAAGATGTTTGAGGGACTCATATACAATGTAGTGTATTCCCACCTCCGTCATGTAGTTAGTTTGAAGCAACATGGTTTTGTGTCTAACCGTTCTACTATGTCTAACTTACTTATTTACACTACTTTTATTAGTTACACCTTTGAAGCTAGGGGTCAGGTTGATGCTGTTTACACAGATTTTGCAAAAGCCTTCGATCGCGTTGATCACTCAATTCTTTCTATGAAATCGAATTGCGCTGGTATTCATGGCTCTCTGTTGCGGTGGTTCGAGAGTTATTTATTTTATCGTTCTCAAATAGTTGCCTTGGCGGGTTATGAATCTGTACCTTTTTCTCCTGGCTCTGGTGTTCCTCAGGGCTCTAAGTTGGGCCCTTTGCTTTTTTTGGTATTTTTGAATGATCTTTTAGATTTAATAAATTGCAATTGTTTGGCCTACGCTGATGATTTAAAAATATACTGTAGCATATCGGACCTGAGTGATTGTGCGAAGCTTCAAAAGGATCTTGATGTCCTTCAACAATGGTGTTTGAACAACAGAATGACGCTCAATGTTAAAAAATGCCAGACTATTACATTCACAAATAAAGTGAATTATATTAAATTTGATTATCATATTGATGGATCAGTGCTGAGCAGAGTGTCAGTCATCCGTGACCTTGGGGTACTTTTTGATACATCTCTATCTTTCCGTGAACATATAGATAGCACGGTGACTAAGGCTAAAATAATGCTTGGCTTTATAATCCGTATGTCGAAACCTTTTCGTAATTATAGTAGCATTATTTTACTTTACAACGCACTAGTAAGGAGCTCCTTGGAATATTGTTCCACTATTTGGTCTCCTTATTATTCAACTTATACTAATAATGTAGAATCTGTTCAGGCCCGTTTTGTTAGGCATTTATGTATGAAGAATGGGATCCGAAAAGCTATACCTGATTATAGCGACAGGTTAAGGCACTTTAAAATGATTAGCTTAAAAGAAAGACGTAACCATTCTGACTTACTAATACTCCATAAAATTATAAACGGTACAATAGACGCACAATTAGTAAACTATTTTAAATTTAGGTCTAGCCAACGTAGTAAGCGTCATCATCGTATTTTTTAATTGCCTACATCCACATTAAATACCACATTTAATAGCCCCCTAACACGTATGGCAAGGCAATATAATGAAAGGTCCAACTTGACAGATTACCCTATTGATATTTTCTCCATGAGTTTCGCTTCATACAGGCGTTCCCTATTCAAACAGTGCGAAGAGTGCACGTCTGTGTAGCTCAAATTGGCTTGTTTTGTCGGGTTCTGGATTTGGGTCTCTGGACACACTTTTAATTTTTTACACTTTTAATTTTTTCTCTTTTGTCTCTAATATTCAAATGTCATGCATACCTGTTATTTGCATGGTTACTAAAGTGCCAATTTTATATGTTATTTATTTTTGAATTGTAAGTGACTATGCTGTTGGTGTGCTTATTATAAATAAATAAATATCTTAAAAAGACGTGCCTCGGAGCTTCCCAGTTCTACCGCACACATGTATTAGTTATTATTGAAGTGAAGGCACTTCGACAACAATTCAAAACGGTTACGAGACATGTGTGCGCTAAAACCGGGAGTGTACAGTACGTCAGTGGTGGCACCCCAGTACTCCGGTAGCCGTGACTTCACCACAACCACCATCGCCAATAATAGGCCGAAGTAAAGATATAGCTCCTCCACAGTGGTGTCTTGCCACTGGACAATCCTGCAATTGGGATGGAGGTTGTTTGAGTCCATCAGCTGGGCTGCCACCTTCTGAGCGTACCGATTCGTCTCCGAGGCAATGTACTCTATAATTTGCCGATCCCATATTACAACGAAAATGTCATAAGGGTGTGGAGTTTTCGGTCCAACATTAATTTCGGAGAAAACTTCCCTCCTCGATTCAGGTTGAATCGGGGAATCAGGAAACGGTCTCTAGTCAAAATGAGTCAACCCCCACGGCTGAACCGTCGCCGTGAGGGGGACAATAATTGGTACCCCGCCGATAGCAGCGTCTTCGGGCGCGACGTCAGCAGCAATTTCAAAGGGCGCGACGTTAGCAGCGTCAGCCTTATCATCGGCAGCAACCCGGTCCATGTCCAAGGGTGTCTCCATCGTCGTCAAGTACACCCTTGGAATTGGCGGATACGCCACGTGGTCGTCGTCGCCGTCTTAGCTCTCGTCAGAGCCTACGTCGCTTCCTGTAACAAATGATGGATTGGTTTAGAATCTGGCGGACACCAGAAGTTTAGCCATGGCCTTAAACTAAACTAAAATCAGCAGGTACTTACCATAATTGAGCCTTAGCTCCAACTCATCATCACGCTGGCTCTGATTGCTGCCGATGCTGAGCTGGTCGATGCTGCCGACTCCGACCACTCCATGAAACTGGAACAAAAGCGGTGTTGTAGGTGTTGTAGTACCTATAACTTTAGAGAAGAATAGACGCGACCTAAAAAAAATAGAAAAAAGCGACTTACGCTGCCGGCGAAGGCACGGAGATTGGTGAGGAGGGAACCGGAGACGGCACCAATTGATAATCCACAAACCTGGAATACAAAAGTAGTATTATAATAGTACCTTTTTTACCACCATGTTAAAAATTGAATAGTCCAAAAAAAATTGAAAGGAACAGTGATGCTGGTGGTGGCGGTGTTGATGAAGCTGGTGGTGGCGTTGCCGGAGGAGCCCACTCTGCTCTAGATGTACATTTTAAAACAAAAGTTATAACTTGCTATAATTATATCTACAATAGAACACAAATAGAACTACTTACGGTAACCATTTGCGTGCCCTTTTAGGGTGCATTGGAGTCTCTAGAGCCTGGCTCTCCGGCATCTCCCCAATGTTCAAGATTATGAGGCTAAAATTCAAAACGATTCAATTGTAATACTCAAAATACAAAAAAAAAGCGTTAATAAAGCATAATAACTCACTCGTCTATGGAGTAAGGTCCAGGCCGCACGTGCCTAGAGGTGGCACGGCTGCCGCGCGATCTAGGCCCAGCGGCAGTGGGGCTCGGCACGATCGCCTCTTCCACCAGCCTGCGCCTGCGCCCACTGCCGCGCGAGCTAGGCCCGGCAGCAACGGCGCTGGGTTCTGAACTCTCCAGCACATCCGTCATGATCAGACCGCGGCCGCGACCTTGGCCTCGCCTATTACCTTGTGAGCTGGACCGACAAAAAAAAATTAAAAACATGCAATAGAAAGGAGAAGGCGTGACAAACATTAATACATACATACACTCAGAACGGCAGTCGTATCGCCACAACCACAAATTTCATAAATTCGCGGATTTGGGGGACCATTCCCACGTGCGCCAATCGATCTGAACCAGATTGATGTAGGTTGTGTAATTTCCATGTTTTTTTTCTTTTTATTGCTACGAAAATTCATTACGAAATGAATTGAATAAATGAATAATAGTTATAATAGTTGAAATAAATGCTTAATATCAATAAATGCAAACGCAAACGAATTTTTGAACAATACTTTTGATAAACGGTATGTCGTGGGATGGGATATCAGTAGTGCTTTAAAAAAAAGTTAAATATATCATTTTAGCTGGTCACATATTGAAAGCATTTATTTGATTAGTCAGGTTATGCTTGCTGGTTAAACATTTTCCTGATTGCATTTTCATAATATTTCGTAGGACACACTCAGAACGGTAACATACTTTAAACAAAGTTACTGAGGGATACGCCAATCCACGTAAATATGTTAAGACATATTAATTGGTGAAAATAAAGTTTTTCGCTAGTAAACAAGCATTCTTCGCAATTGATTTTGGAATTTAGCTTTTTTGGTGCGAACCCGGAAATATATTCAATTCTTGCTCAATCGTATCGGGCAATTGCGTGTTTGAATCTAGCATTGTTGCAAATACACAGTTGTTCACTTGTGGTGAAACTAGAAAACGGAAAAAAATAAAAAAAATATCCAGAGGGCCAGGGCCAAATAAATTAGGGCTGAGTAAGTAGCAGATGACCGCACCTTTCCACCATTTTCGTATGTTCAATGTTCTGCCAAACACCCTGTCAGCCGAAATTCCTGTTTCTACACTACTTAGGGCCGATTTTTCAATCCTCAGATAAACAGACAGATAGGGTTTATTCGATAGATAGCAAAAAAATCAGTTGTTCAATCGTCAAATAAGCTTTATTCGTCGAATAATTCACATATCTGAGGAATAAATCTATCTGGCTCTTTGACGGCCAGATAACCGCCGATATCCATTGATAAACGACGCGGCGACGTTGACATAACTTAAGTTTAAGGTTAGTTTTCGTGCTTTACAAGTGAACTGGATATTTTAGATAATATTGACGACATGGCAATTATGGAGGAAGCCATAATTGTATCACAATCATGACGTGCTTCGAGCCCTTTTAGGTTCGAACAAATACTTATAACCTTTTCTCCTGTTCTGTACATCTCCTGTCTTTGGACAGAGGATTTCTTTTTCGTGGCTTTTTTATTCCCTCATATTTTAACTTTAAGGTGTTACAAGAGCGATCAATTTGAGATTCCACACGAGTTGAAAGAACTTTCAATTTTCTTCCATGCAGATTATTTATCTTTGTTTAAAACAGAGTCAATCTTTTTATTTTTTATTATTTGCTTGTAGGTCTCGACAAAACTCACAAATAGTTGAACCTCAGCATTATTAGAGTTCGCTGAACGCTCCCTTGTTTTGGTTCACTAAAAATCTATCAAAACTAAAAATCACAAATAAAAACACCACAAGCCAAACAAAGAACCTCCTAACGGACGTACCGTAATAAAAGTGACCTGACGGCAGACGCTGACGTTTGCTTGTTCAAAGAAATAGTCCGTCCCGCTCTAACATTCAGTTATTCTGTATATTTGTTTCACCTCCGTGAAGTTAGCGCTTTAACAGATGAGATGATCGGTCAGATAGTTATTCTTAGGATAAATATGTATTGAAAAATTGACAACCACTTATCTGACGAATAAAGAGTCTAATAACTTTATTCTTTAGATAGCTATTGGTACTTTTATCCGAGGATTGAAAAATCGGCCCTTATAGTAATAATTTGTGGAATTAATTAGGTTTGTCTAAAATACTTACGTGAATGTCGCCACGCGCAGGTAATAACAATAACACAACACACAAATCTCACTTATTATGCGTTCGCGCACACTGTCGCTGGCGTTGAGTGACGACTGGTGAATCTCCAACGTCACTGTGCGAAATCGGCAGTGCTGCCCAAGACCAAAAAAATACAATATTCAATCAAATTCGTTTATTTATCAAACAAATATTTAGATACCTACATCAAACACACTTAGAAATAATTAGTTTTTACAAAAAATTGTGAGCTTGTGAAGAACTATGTTTATTTAAAGCGTCTTTTCCTGATGTAATGTTAATATCTCTATTACAGCTCTTACAATAGGCACAGCTTACGCCTTTACGACTATCTTGCAGCCAGCCTGAGAATTCTTCTTCCCATTCTTTTCAATAGATTATATTATAGATATTTTTTCTTTTTGCACTCGCGCTTGTTCTCGGTTCCTCGGCAGACGACATTTTAACGTAATAATAGCACTTCGCAACTTTAAACTTGAGGATACTTTCTCTTCGAAGTTAAGAAAATTTATGAAAAAATAAAACCCGAATTCCTGTTTTTATAGACAAGTGAATTCCTGAACGGAAAGCCCCTTAAATCATAGCTTTTTGAATTCAAGGGTATTCTCCAAAATACTTATATGAAACATTCCGCAATAACTAACTACTCATCCATACTTGCTGTTGATGTATTCCCCGTAACGTCAAACATAACTGAAAAGGATTTCCAACACAAAAGTGTAAAATCGGTAGAATTTCCATGTATTCTCTAAAATCGTGGAAAATCGTTGCATTTCGGTAGGACAGAGCCCATTTCGGTAGAAATACCGAAAAATCGGTAGGTTCGAGACCACTGACTAAAAGCGTGAGCGGCGCAATAAGTAAGCTCCGCCCACCGCGGCACAATCTGCGTTGCGTCATTTTTTAAAGCTAGGAATGCTTCCATGTTTTTCCGTTCACTGGTGGCGACACTGTCGCAGCAATCTGAGTCGAAATTCTAATTTGCATGTACCTTGACTACTCAATATCGTCTATGAACTATCTCATTAAACTAGTAGCACGCAGTTTTATTAACAACAAAATAAGTTAAGCCTAGACATTAATTGTTATTTGTTTACAGTGCAGTGCGATCCGCACATTGCAACGGCGGATCGCACTGCACTGTATTGATAGCTTCATAAGCCACCGTGTCCCACTTAATCCTTGTATTTTCTTTAGCGTTCTACTATTGTTCATTGCGTCAAATAGATCTCTATACTTTTCTAAGCGTTTAGGTCTGTAGCTAAACCAATTATGCACTTCTCTTACCAACAATGATGAAAAATGCATGGCATCCAAGGATCATCGTAAATCTCCTAATCTTCAAAGCGATCCAGTATGTTGTCACATTTACGACGACTCGTTTGGCGCATTGATTAGGTAAGAGTTCGTCTCGCTGCATCACAATGTAAATATTTGTTTATAAACGTTGTTGGAATCCCAACACTAAATGTTACTAAATAGAAATACTGCGGACATCATTAGCGTGCGCTTTCAGTAGCCATATTCATTTGAATGTCTCGTTCACTTTCCTGTGGGGGTCGGGCCGCGACAAGTCGACAACGTGCTCCTGCCTATTTGATTATTGGTGAGAATATAAGTAGTTCATTATTCAGAAAAACTGGCTGTTTCCTTAATCCTTACTGCGTTTACATCCACTAACACACATCCCCACATGGTCCTTCGAGCAACGAGAACTTTCGGTGCAGATCTACGGCATCACCGCACGATTGCAGACGCGACATCATTCGTCAGGCATGTTTTCGTACAATACATTCCTCGCGCTAATTATGGTTATTTGGGCAATCGGCGAACTTTCTTAAAGAAACAACTTTTCAGATGATAAAAATATAATGAACTTTTAGTACATGTTGTTGAATGAACAAGGTAGGAGAGTCTAACTTATAAAAAAAACTTACATGCTACGCGGCTGGAGCGACGCCTACGTACACGCACACACTTACACATATGCACTACCGACACACACTATAACACGCTATAAAACATGTCATAAAGTTGCTCCGCCATGTAACACTTGTCTTATGATTTGGCAATAGAAAAAAGTAGTTTTAACTCTTCCCATTGTTCTAATATTGTATTAATAATAATAATAATAAAAATAATAAATTGTGAAGGACGGCACGGTTGACGTGTGTCGGGCATGCCACCGTCCGGGAGAATCAATCCGACACATTATCTCCGGGTGTTCTCGTCTAGCTAACGAAGAGTACTTGCATAGACACAACCTTGTAGCCAGGATTATCCATCAGCAACTTGCTCTGAAATACAGCTTTGTGGAATCAGAGGTGCCGTACTACAGGTATGTGCCCGACCCAGTTCTCGAGAATGGAAATATCACATTGTACTGGGACCGATCCATCATCACTGACAGGACTATTGCTGCCAATAAACCTGATATAGTGGTGGTGGATCGAATAGAGCGGCGCACAATGATTATTGACATAACGGTCCCTCATGACGGGAACCTCGTGAAAGCCGAGAAAGATAAAGAAATCAAGTATCTTGACTTGGCTCGCGAGGTTGTCGACATGTGGGATGTGGACTCAGCAATCATTGTGCCGATAGTTGTATCAGCCAATGGCTTAATTGCCAAGAGCCTCGACCAACACCTAAGGAGCGTACGCCAGCTCGCGTTGGGCGGCTGGATTAAGGGCCTGATTCAGAGAGCGGTACTTCTGGACACGGCTCGCATTGTCAGGAGGTTCCTCTCTCTGGAGCCCTGACCGCCGGTAGCTTGGACCCTGTTCCCGATACCGGTGGGCTACTATTTTTTATATTTTTAAATGTTTTTATATTCTTTTTCTATATTCTAATATTTAAAAATATAATTTATATGTATATATAGTGAAATAAAGGAAATAATAATAATACATTTATTTTCAGGCATCTAAGGCCCATAGACAAAATACACAAAATAATCTTACAAAATAATAAACTAATACATAATGGGTCGGCGACGTATTACGCTGAGTCGTGGTGTCATGTAGCCTTCCGCGAAAACGCCGATACACGACACCCGTCGGCCAAAATTCCTGCTTCAAGAATGTGTCCTGATGTACTCCACGACCTCTTCTACCTTCGTGGTGTGATGTAATCGTGACACGTACAGCTGCGTCGACGGAATAGCGGGACGCAGCAATATGTCGGGACCAGTCAATGCGGTACTGCACTGATTGTGACAAGCAAGCTTCTTCTGCTTCTTCTTCTCCACGCGAGTGAAGCCTTCTTCATCGGCCTGTCCTTGGCTTGTTACCTGCGGTAACGAGCTTCGAACTGCTTCGGATTAATAACGGCAGCCGAGTAAGCTCGTCTCGGTGTTGACGTGCTAATATTGGTCGGCGTCCCACTGATGGGGGGGAGGGCGGGGCGCAGTTGTGCATCGCTTGCAGTGACGGCGGCCGGCAACGAGTCGAATTTTGCTGACTCAAAACTCAGCTGCATTGCATTGAATGCGCTGTGACGTGTGTTGACGTATACCGTCTTGCGTAAATCAGTCTAAATCTACCTCAGTACGTAGATCACTGATGGTGGATTCCGATGCTTCGAACTCCAACTGCATCTCGACCAGGCTTGATCTTAGGGTCGTGATGTCCCGCAGCAGCCTGGTGACGTCAACGTGGTCGAATGTGACGGGGGGCAGCTTGCGTAAATCCTTTGCCACGAAAGTCGGCACGTCGTCGTCCGGGTCGGTCTCCTTCAACACTTTTATAATGTCTTGGAGACTCCTCTCTCTCCCTTTTCATTCCTCCTGCGGGACGGCATTCGGTCGGCCATATGTAGCGACTCATACAGCAGTGTTTTCGCCCTGCGTATCTCCTCTTCATTGAAGTTGGATTTGCAGATCTGGATCACACTATCCTCGTCCATGACATCCAGCTGGTACTGCAGGAATGCCAGGACCTCGTTCGCCACAAGTTCTTCTAACGCATGGTGGCAGCAGCATTTGCCGCGCTCGGCGCAAAATAATAATTTCCGCTTAGGGCGCGTTCCCACTATGTCGTAACGACTAATTTATCGTTCGACGACTGTCGTCTCTACCTGTTCCCATTATAACGATTGTTTGTCGTCAACATTTTTTATCGTTTAGCGACTGTCGTATCTAGCTGTTCCCATTGGATCGCGACGACATTTTATCGTTTCCCGGCAGTCGCTTTGTCGTTTACACATCATCAGCAAGCTACAAATCTAGTCGCCTCTGCGTTCGCTTGGTGATCACTAGTGCGTTTACTCTCCTGAGTTCAATGGACGAAGATGAAATTTTAATAATGTATTACTTTTTGAAAAGAAGGAAAATGAAGCAAGCAATGAAAAGAAAGTACTGGGTACATCCAATGTTAATGAAAAGAATTCCATTAGGATTATGTCAGAGTTATATAGAAGAATTAAAAAGTGATGATGGAAAGTTTTATGAGTATTTAAGAATGACTGTGTCCACCTTTGATAGCCTACTGGCACGACTTGCAGACAATCTTAGAAGAGAAAACACACATTTCAGAAATTGTATAAGCGCCGAAGAAAGACTAGTGATAACGTTAAGGTAAGTAAATAAAATGAAAATTCTTTATTAATGTATACATTTATTTATTTAGAGATTTATTTTAGAGTTACACGTTTTATAAGTAAAGACATCTTTAAATTATATATTGTCAAAATTAAAAGAATCTTGTGTGCTATCAGACAAATTAGTATAGACTGAATTTGGTGATGCAGCCGGTTCCATAACTTGATTGCTAGTCGAAGTTGATGCACCTGGATCTTGTGTAAAATATCCTGTCGGTTGTGATAAATGGTTTTGATAGTCACCATAGTTTGCATAAGTATCATATAAATTATTACGAAGGCATTTCTTTTTAATTTTTTGGATCAGTTGCATAATACCCGTTTGGAATTCAAAATTGTCATCATTGTCGAATGATGCCAAAGATGGTAAAATTCCTTTAATAAAGGACACATGTGGGTGTTCTTGATTATTTAATTTATAATCTAGAAATTGTGACATTTTATCATCTAATTTGTCAGTCTTAGTTTTTTTTTGAGTAGAAGGTGCTGCATCACTTAATGTATCAGAGATAGAATTATTAGGCTCATTAGATGAATCAGAGGTCATACGGGGCTCAGTAACTTTTAATAAAAAAGACAGCTGATTCTTATAAACATACGGCCTAGTTGTTTTTGCGCCTGCACCAGATCGCTTTTTTTCTTTTTCATTTTTCAGGGATCTCATAAATGCATCTCGAATATGTGTCCACTTTGTAGATATCTGTGTAGCTGTAAAAGTAAAATAGACTTAAAATTTGTTTGTGTATAGATTTAACATTATATGTATTAACATATAATCAGTCTAATACGTAGTCAAATTATTGTTCACGCAAACATCTGCACGTTTTTCAGAGTTTAAAAAACTATACTAAGATCGAGTTTTTCCACTAGTATCCCCGGATGTTTCCGTGAACAAGTAAGGGACTACGTATTAGACTGATTATATGTTTATACATAATTATAATGTTAGGGCATTGGTCCTCGAATATAAGCGTATTATAATAGCTGTTGTATTTATTTACAGATATTTGGCGTCGGGATGTTCGTTTAAACAACTGCATTATAATTTTAGAGTGGGAATGTCAACCATCAGCAAAATAATCAAAGAAACGTGTTCTGTTATTTGGAGCGTATTAAGTGCAGAATATTTAAAGTTGCCCAATACCGAAGAAGAATGGAAAGCGATCGCTGAAGCTTTTAAAACGAAAGCAAATTTTCCTCATTGGACCTCGGTGCGCTGGACGGCAAGCACATAAGGATTACAAAGCCAATAAATAGTGGTTCTATGTTTTTTAACTATAAGGATTATTTTTCTTTTATTTTATTTGCAATTTTTGATTCAGAATACCGTTTCATTTACGTTAGTATTGGTTCATACGGAAAAGAGTGTGATTCATCTATCCTAAAACAATCCAATTTTTGGAAGAAACTAAATGATGGTACTTTAAATATACCAAGACCCACGCCATTACACGAAAATATGCAAGAAGAAATACCATATGTATTTGTTGGAGACGAAGCCTTTACATTGTCACAAAATTTATTGCGACCTTATGGCGGTACTCATTTAGACAATAAGAAAAAGATATTTAATTACCGTCTAAGCCGCGCGAGAAGATATGTTGAATGCACTTTTGGTATCTTATCCAATAAATGGAGGATCTTGCATAGACCATTGGATGTATGTGCAGAAACAGCTATTGAAGTTGTAAAGGCTTGTACGGTATTACATAATTTTTTAATAAAAAAAGACGCTATATACTTGGAGAATACCGCAACAGTTATGCCCCTGGTAAACATGCCTGCAACACAGCTGCGTTCAAACGAAGGTGGTGGAAACGCAGTGCGCTTACAATTTTCCGACTATTTTGTATCTGAAATAGGCTCCGTACCTTGGCAAAACATTACAGCACACGTATCATAATAAATAAAAAGTTTCAGAAACTTACCGAAATCTTTTCTTTCCTTTTCCTCCAACTTGTCAAAATTAGGTTCAAAAACGCAACAAATTTCTCTCCACGCGGCTAATTTCAAACCTTTGTCTTTATAAATGTCTAAAGTTTTGTCCCAAAGGACAGCCCTTTGTTCCACAAGTGGAATTAAAACTTCCGGTGTTATATTATTAGCCATTGTTATACGTCCACCATGCGCAGGAGTCTGACAAGTTCTAACACGCACAAAGCAAATCGAGTACAGACGCGAGGGGCGCGCGGGTGCGAGAGGGAAGGGAAAACACGTGTTCGTCTACATAGAGTTGCCGTCCACGATTTTTTATCGTTTTACGACTGTCGTGCTTGCCGTTCCCACTGTCACGACAAAGTGTCGTCACTGCAATGTCATGTCGTAGACGACAGTAAATTGTGTCGTTCTAAATGTGAACACCTCCATTTAAACATATAAGCCACGACACTTAAAACTACACGATTATCTGTCGTCACGACACGGTGGGAACGCGCCCTTACTGTGTAAGCGCGTCCGATTGCAACGGCGGATCTCACTGCACTGTATTGATAGCTTCATAGCCTGCAAGCCACCGTGTCCCGCTTAATCCTTGTATTTTCTTTAGCGTTCTACTATTGTTCATTGCGTCAAATAGATCTCTATACTTTTCTAAGCGTTTAGGTCTGTAGCTAAACCAATTATGCACTTCTCTTACCAACAATTCTAACTGTTGAGGTAATAGTTGAGCTGTATTTTCAGCACACAAATGAAGAGAATGACTTACACATTTAACAATAACCAAATCAGGTAATTTCCTTTTTAACAGAGCACTTGCTCCGTCTACACCTATTTCAACCATATTTTCTATCATTAAACCATCTTTTGCAAGTTGGATATTGATGACGTCATACACAGTTTTGCATCGCATTCAATTATGGTTAAAAAAATTATTTCTCAATAAGAAATTTAACTTTAATAATCTATAGAAAGTTGTTACAATTTGCTTTTTTTGAATGAATAAAAACGCACCATGATGTAGTGTTAGTAGGTACTAAATTAGGTTTATCTTGCAATACTTTTTTTGTTTTAATTTTTTTTGTGTATTTTTTTTCCTGGGTTTCTTTATCGATACTGAACCTACCCCTAAGCTATGGCACGCAATTTCTTTAACACCCTGTATATTCAATCCACATTTATTCCGACATATTGTAATTTTGATGTACAAGTATAAATAAATTCAAAGTGTAACAGAATTAAAGTGTTTTATTATAAAGGCACCCTATCGAATGCCAAGTCAAACATTTTAGCTGAAAAGATCACCTCCGCGATTCCCTCCTCGGTTGTGCTGTACGGCTGTTTATTGCTACCGTATTATAGTGAATAATACAATAAAAAGTGCTCTGTGATAGTCGATTAACGGCAATAGGAGAAATAAAGATAAACTAATGTTATGAGCGTTAGAAGAATCTAAGTGATCGCGAGCAAACTGAAGACTGGCTTGTCGGTGGGCTGGAGACAATTTAGGTCCCGTAGCTGGCCTTTTCAAGGTCAAGTTCGCTTCTTTGAGTCTTCGTTTCACTGTCCACTCGCTGACAGCCCTCCCTCGAACTTCTCTGAGCTGCTGCTGGACGTCCACGCCGGTCAGTAGTCGATTTCGGAGAGAAGAGGTGACAATAAATCGGTCATCTCTCACCGAAGTGCACGCTGTCGTCCAGATCCTGGTCTCTGTACTAAGTTTCCAGTCTCCCTGAACTTCTTGTATACCTTCGAGACACAAGACTGGCTCAAATGAAGCTGTCGAGCGATAGTACGCTGAGACAATCCTTGCTGGATTAGGATGACAACTTGAGAGGCTTCTATAGGTGTGGTTTCCATGTTCTTTTAGCTTCAGTATTCCCAGTGACGTGAAATATTGGACTGATGATCAACTTTCATAAACGCCCCCTTTTTATAGGGTTTCAAGACTACCAAACAATATGGTGTTTTGTTTTAAAAATGATGTTTTTTGTTTTACGTTCCATGACATAAGGTGAATAATCTTTGGTTATGAGGTTGAAAGCTAACAAAATTGCCTTTCAAACGATATGCCACAATCCATAGTTCATTGCATAGAAGTTGTAAAAATTTGTTTCGAGCAGCGGACGATGAAGTGATTCCAGTTTATTGCTCGTATATATAATATTTTCTTATTACAGTCAAATTATTTTACGTTGTTATATTACGTTCATACTTTCAGTAGAGAGAAGTGTAAATTTAGTTATTACCATTTAGTAATTTAATTACCTTTGTCATGTTTCTGCGATTACCTATTATTATTAGATTATGATTTTTGTAGCTGAATTTCTGAACTCGTATCATCATTCAGTCGAAACACGTCCAATGCTGGATATAATCCTCGCTATCAAGCCCGTAGGTATCGCTGAAGCCAGAAGTAATTTTAGCCCTTATAGTTAATTTCTAATCTTTTGTTATATGTATAAATAAAACCGTGTCTATTTTTGTATGTATTTTCTTCAATAACTTTAAAAATGAGTCATATAATATCAAAGCCGGCAATCTCCACTTGCCACACATTTGAGTTATCAACGAAAAACGTGTTTTGTTCATAATACACTGAAAAATAATGTTTCATTTAAGAGGTCTAGTTTAGTAACAGTTAATAATCACATTTATCGATTAAATGTAGCAGTTCTTTAACATTTTACTAATAATTTATTTAGAAATGAAATGGAGATTGCCGGATTTCAAGTGTATTTGTGGAGACTGCCTACTTTGATACGGACAGTGCTGGATATTGCCGTATTTGATTTGAACGTCGCCATCTTGATTCTTGACTATAGTTAACTTACTCAATTTGTTACTTTAGTAATGTTAAAATATAATGTTGGATTATGTTATAACACAATGATTTCAGAAATAAAACCCAAATCAAATTTAAACAAATATTTTATTTTTACGTATAAAAGTAGAACAGAAAGTTGGTAATGGAGTTAAATTCTTAAGTCTGGGCTATCATCTTGACTTTCACAATATACTGTATTCTCATTTTCATTGTTTTCCAGTGGGATAGATTCTTCGTCGATATCATCCTCATCAGGCAGAATTAGATTTTTAAAATACACAAGTTCTTCATCATTCATCCAGCTGTCTCCGTAGTGCGCTACTAGTAGTTTTTTGACATCTGTCAATTTGTTATTGTTTACTTTTCCTGATGAATTTATTTGTGGTGTATTCAGCATGTTAATATTTTTGTCCTTTTTTGTAATGCCTCCAAATGATCCTTCATTTACTCTATAGTGAAGATTTCCTTTAACAACTACGTCTACTTTACTTTTTGTTCTTCTAATATAGAATCGTTTGGACTTTTGAAAAGGAAAATGCCATGAACCAACATCTTTTAATACAGTTTTTAAACTGTCTCTCCAGTCATAGACCTTGCAATCGCCTTTTCCTAGTTCAATAATGGTACTGTAGTTTTTAATAATGTTTATATAACCTTCAGCGTTTTTTATTATTTCCATCTTACGAACATCTTTTTCTATTAACCCAAAAACTCTATCTGGAGGAATATAGGAATGGCCTACTACCGGAAATATTAATTGGATTTCTTTTACATTACTTGGAGCTATATCTGTAAGCCATTTGGCTAGCATGGCTACCATGGTGGAGTTTTTATTTTGGCCCCCACAGCCGTCCGCTATCAAACGTACCTTATTAATAGATGTCCAATCAGTCGAACTAAGCCGATGATATACAGCTGATGCTATTTCATTTGAGCTTTTTGCGAATCTATCCTCAGTCCAACAATATGCAAATGTATTTTCTGGAGAGAGTTTGGCTTTCGAACTACCTTGGACTACAGTAAAGTTATATAAATATAACTGTCTCGAGTAATAGGTGCTTTGATCCGGTAATTTAGGCATAGGACTGTTTTTATGGCAATCAAAACTAAATGTCATCATGCCTTCTATCTCTTCCTGAACTAACTCAAAGAAAGCTTTCGCGCGCAATTTGTGCACTCTTTTCTGTATCATAGTATCAGATTTCTTTTGAAGATCTTCGTTTTTTTCATAAGTCTTTATTAGTTCATCATCCTGAAGGCATGTTGAGCACACGTCGGTTCTCGGTGAGCCAAATCCCAAATTATAAAAATTGTTAAAAACTTTTCTGAAATATCCCCTTTTTACTTTTAAGTTCCCATCTGCTTGGGCATTATACATCTTATACATTTTGTTAATGCTCAATTCTGCCGGCAAGTAAAATCGTTTTGTCTTTCCTCGACAATAATGTGCTTCATCGCAGTTAAAAGAATTGATGAATGTTTTTACTGCATTCAGTTTTTCTGCAAATTTATGCTGTTTATGGTTACCACCGCGATTTTCAGTTAACAAAGTGCCAGTTTTGAAAAAATGTTTCATGATTGTTTGGACCCTATGTTTTGTTAGATGCAAAATTTTCAAAAATGCTTGTTGGCAAATCGGAACGACAGATCTTTGACTTAAACAGTACATTTTGTATTTAGTATGTAGAAGTTTTTGTTTTTCGGGGCCCTTATCTCCTCGTCGTCTTTTAATATTTTTGGGTTTGCAATATTTTAAAATAAATGAATCTTGTTTAGGTTTTTCTTTGTTTTTGAAAAAAGCGTCATGGAAATGTTTTATGTCGGCCATAGATATAGTTCCACATTTGAAAGCTTTTGTATTATGTCCACATGTTGGCCGCTCAGGAAGTTGCTTGGATGAATATCTGCAAAAAGAAAATAAAAACAAATTTACATAACTTTTTCAACGCTTACATTTTAACTATTTTCATTAAGTGCTTAGATTGAGTGCAAGCTGGTTATGGGCAAGTTTACCCCGGATTGGTCTGATTTTTGAAATCAAACCAATCCGGGGCAATTCTAACATAGAGAGATGTATTGATGATTCGGTTATAATTACGTAAATACATATGTCTTATTGTCGCGAATCATATTTTGACCAACATACAACCTGACACTTTTTTTTTTTTTTTGGGTGGGAAATTATCAAATAACTTCTCCCGCTCTGGGCTGAGCGGGAACCTGACACTGACATACAAATTGCAAAAAACGCAAGAAAATTTGAATTTAGCGGGCTACCTTAACGCAATCATCAACAACAACAACTCTCTTAATAACATTATTAGCAATATTTAAATTTTATTGTAATCCAGTTTTAATTTTTTGAACTTAACGTACCTACATTTTAATTTCAAAATATTATTGATTTTTAATATAAATTAAGTCATGAAATTATATAAGATTGTTCACAGTTTAGAACATTTGAATAAAATTGCACACACATTAAAAACTCATTTAATAAAGACAAGTATCAAAACGTGCTACATACCTCTCCCTTTTTTTCACATTTCGTTTCCAGTTTTCTTCATTTTTTTTTAGTTTTCTTGATTCTCTTGGTGGACAGGGCTGAACTAGACTATCCATAGTTTCTGTTTTTTACTAGTTACAACAGTTTTCACTTCAAAAACACAATAAAATCAGCTTTAAAACACGTGCAGGTTTTCACTCTTGAGAGGACAAACGCCATACTAAATGCTGGGCTCTGATTGGTCGGAGCGGAGACGGCCATATTTGAAAGAAACATTCATGGAGATTGCCGATTTTGTTACCAACACTTTTATTTCGATCGCGTTTTCTATGAGAGAATGCCGCTTTTGAAGTGAATTTTGTTTTACAATATGGAGAATTGACCAAAGAGAAAATATTTACATTCATAACTTTTTTTTTACCAAAACTGGAGATTGCCGGCTTTGATATTATATGACTCAAATATTTATTTTAAAATTATAAAAAATATATATTTGACATCCTCATAACAAGTCATTTCATTTGATATGTCACACGGTATAGTTTTCTTTTTAATTTTCTTATTTTTCCCTCAAAAGTGAACCCTATATTCAAAATTAATTTATTTACGTTATACGTTCGTGTTTGGGTCACAGAAATTGATATGTGTACCAAAATTTCAACATAATCCGTTCAGTAGATTCGGAGCAAATCGGCTGTGACAGACAGATCCACAAGTTCCGTTCGGTCAAAGGTTTCGTTTTATCATTCAGACGTACGGAACCCTAAAAAGTATATTTCACTATACACACAGTGTTCCAATGGAGCAAGACCAGTGGTAAAATCTTACTTTTGGACTGTTGAATATTGCTGTTAATGCAGTTCCAGTTCCGCTCTAGTGACGTTAGGCTCTTCATACAAATAAAGTTATACTCCGTTTCACATTTTATATCATTATAAAAGCGTTCTTGGTTCAGGTGCAGACAGTCTTCATCGCCATTATTGGCCGGCTGTCCTGGATCCCAGTTGTTGTACACCTCAATGATTGACTTACCTAGAATATGAAAATAAATTAAGAAAGTTAAAAGCCTTAGCCCATAGAGGTGAACCAAAAAAACTGGTGGGTATGTTTTTACACTGGGGTGTCATCCTCCTGCCCCTCTTATCCCAATTTATTTGGGATCGGTACAAAACAATTATAAATATAAAAATATACACTTACCGTCAATGGTCTCATATACACCTTCAGGTATTATGTCTGATATGCCCACAAACACCCAAATATGGTGGGTATCGTTATCGCTTTCGTACAGTTTCCAAAACTATATCACAGCATCGGCATTTTCTTTTTTTTCTGGCTAGAATAAACTGGCTCCTACTAGAGCACACATTCGCTTGGCAACATGCCAATTCTTCTGTTCCATGTGGTACTTGTAGAAATTCTCTCCTGCTTTTATACTACTCCTAAAAGGAGACTATTCCTGAAAGATACTTGTTTTTTTTCCTCTGAAATAGAAAATAGTCATATTATAAAACATATAACCAAAACAACAAACAAAAAATTTAACGAAAAACAAAAACAACAAAAAAAAAACAGACATAAAATGCCAACACGTCGCACAAACAACATTTTTTTTACTAAGGCATAATATTTAATGTCTTGGAGCAAGGGTTCCAAGAGGTTGAGCAGCAGTCCCTCGCAACAGCCGTGGAAGTAGCTGAGCTGACTGAGATGCTCCCAAATGGCATAGAAAAGGTGTTGGATAGGGGAGACCGGGGATGGTTGACTAATTTTTTACTAAATCATACATATTTTTTGTTATTTCATACATACAGACAATAAAACGGCATCAATGGATAGAAGAACTATTAGACTAATAAAAAAATATAACAGCTAGTTCATTATTCAATATAAGGATCATGATTTAATACATTTTGCAGAACAGCAGCTCTTAGTCAATTTACCCCGGGTCCGGGGTAGATTGACTATATGCCCGGGGTAAGTAGACTTAAGTATCAATAAGCGACAAATTATGAGAAAAGCCAAATAATACAACCTTTTTTAAAATGTAATTAAGCTTTTATTCAAAAACAATTTGTATCAGGTACAAACATATCTTATAAATCTTTAACAAAGCTATCAACTCTTAGTTTTTATTTAGACATTTATTAGTTTTATTAATAAAACAGTTTCTTTTCTTACACTAAAAATCAAATGCACATTTTTTATTGCTCTACTGAAACAACAGTATTGATATTAATAATTATTAGTATTAAAACTTAATTATATATTGACTTGTTTTATCATCAAACTTAGTTTAAACTAAACTCTTAATCAGTCTCATATTAATCTTCATATTCTTAAAAAAAACAGACAACTTATCAGTCTTCAATATCAGAAGTACAATGTTTGCATTCAAAAAACAATAGATTACCCCTTACACATTTAGAATGAGCCCATAACTTACAAGTTATGCACTGAATCCATTGTTCGCCAGGAACACTATCGGCGTAGGATTCAGTGCACTCCAAACATATCGTGCTCTCGTCATCTGAATCCACATTACCGTCATTTTCATCGACGGTATCATCAGCAATTTCATTTTCTTTATCCGTTCCTTTTACTGTACCCTTTCCTTTCCCTTTACCCTTTCCTTTTCCTTTGCCCTTTCCTTTTCCTATTCTGTTTTTTGTTTCTGTTTTTTTTTTTCATATCCATAAGAATTAATTTTTCTGGAGTGTCTGTATAAATAGTACTTTTACGTTTCCGAATATTTCTTCTATTTTCTAAAAGTGGCGCCGCTTTTGGAAAGGGTCTTATCTCTTCAAGTGTTGCTGTTGAACTTGAGGCCAGGTTTAGATTGTGTAACGATGGGGGCACATTTGCTTCTGTAGGATTTACTTTTTCTGGGGTTTTGAGGTTTTCCCTCAGCTCCGAGTCATTTACAGAATTTAATGTCTCGTGTAAAAGAGAAGGTGACTCAGAATCAGTGCTCAAAGATCTTGTAGGAGAGGGCATTGTGGTAGTGATCTGAATTATATTTACAGATGAACAATGCGCTGCTGGAGAGTGAGTTTCGGTTAGTGTATGTTGATCAGGAATTGGAATCTCTTCGACAATAGGCAACCTGTTAGATGCATCGGAAGTCGATGGGTCAGCAACAGTGCTTACATCACTTGATGAAGGATTACCACCAACATGGAAAGTGGGCATCGGCCTATCTGTCACATAAGAACCACTAAACTCGGAGTCAGGAAAAATGTTTTCATTCAATGGTGAAATCCCGGAAACTGAATCCTGATTGAATATTTTCAATTGTAGCAGCCAATGGTAGTGAAGTTTTAAGTAGCTCCGGTATATCATAAATTGTAATAGTTTTTCCTGGGTTACTAGCCAGCCAGTTGTCACATGCTCGATTGAAATACTTTTTCAATGGTCCGTACACAGATCTGTCTAAAGGTTGTAGCTTGTGGCTACAATGTGGAGGAAATGATAAAACGGTCACTCCATTAGTTTTAAAGTAATCCAGCACTTCAATTGATAAATGCGAGTCATGGTTATCTAACAACAAAAGTACAGGTTTTTCTTGACTAGGTTTAACATGTTGCACGAAATGTTTGGCGTACTTTATAAAGTTCTCTTCCTTCATCCAGCCAGACGGATTAGCATCGCCTTCACATCCGATCGGGCCACCTTTTACAAAATGGGACTTATAATGTACGCGGGGAAACACAAAAAATGGTGGAACCATATTTCCAAGAGCTGAAACAGCTACTGCAACTGTCACCAGAGTACCCCTCTCAGCAGATGTCATTTTACCTAGACTTTTAATACCACGTCGAGCTATTATTCTATTAGGTACTTGCACGGTTGTCATACCTGTCTCATAGACGTTCCATATATCACCAGGGCTTAGATTTAAACGTTGGTATACAGTAGTTAAGTTAGCGAAGAACATACTGACGTTGTGTTTGTTGAATGATGTCGCTCTTGAAAGGCTTGTTGCTTGAGGTGTCCTGATCGATAAAGAAGGATGACGTTTGAGGAACGAGCCTAACCAATCTTCACCAGCTAACAATTTTGTTCTCCAAGAATCAGGCATAGCTTTGTCACTTTTTATGGCGAACTGATATGCTAATTTTCGAGTCTCATATGGTGTCAATCCAAAATATATATCAGCGGCTTTCTTCAAATAACTTGCTAAAGCTTCTTCTTCTATATTAGTGAAAACTTGCCTATTTTTGATATATCCCACTGAGTCCAAGGTTAGCTCTGCTCTCGTCAAGTTCGGATTACGTTCAAATTTCTCCTTTAGTTTCGTCACATAACGATGTAATGTCTTATAGGGAATGTCATATTGTTTTGAAATTCCATTAATACTTTTGTTCTCAAAAATTATTAAATGACAAGCTCTTTCCACAACATCTTTGGGTGTATCAGCTCGTTCAGTCTTTCTTTTATAGGTTCTCATTGTACTGTAACAAAACAATTATAAAAATTTAATAAAAGGTTCATTTACAAGCTATTTTAAACTCCAAATTTTATTGGGGTTGGTTGACTAACTATTCAACCAGCCCCGGAAGAAATTAGTCTACCAACCCCAGACACCATTTTTAATTTCAATGGCATGGCTAACCTAAACACTGTCATGAACTTAAGAAATAATACATGAAATATGATTAATATACCCTTATGAAACACTCTGACTAATAGGCAAACCGTTAACATAAAATTTGTAGGTATCGAATGAAAAAATATGTAATGTGAAAATATTACTTACGTGATACGAAAACAAATCACATGTCACTGCTCGAAAACGGCGTGCGTCCGCGACGCGGTGCTCCGGACGATTGAGCGGGGGGCGGAGAGTGATGCGCGGCCGCGCTGGGATGTCGTAATCCTCATGTCCTTGACGAGTTTTTGGCGGTTAGTCTACCTGCCCCTATAGTCAACCATCCCCGGTCTCCCCGTGGCCGTCAAATTGAATGTAGCTGATGGGGAAATTCATTCAATGCGACGATTACCAGGGAATAATAAGGAAAAACCGGGTCCCATCCTCGTGGAGCTAAATTCGAAGACGCTCCAGCAGCAATGGATAGGCGCTAGCAAGGATAATTGTATTACCGTGGGTCAGCTGGTGCCGGACGTCCCGAAGAAAAAAGCTGACGAGCGCGTCTACATAAGGGAGGCCCTCACAAAGTACCAAAAAACACTACTATATAATGCAAAAACCCAATTGTTAAATAAATCCTGTCAGTATATATGGTGTAAGAATGGCAAAGTGCAGGCTAGGAAGATCAAGTATAGCAAAATTTATTATATCCGTACATTGCAGGATATAAAACAAGTAGAAAAGCTGTGTTCAACTCAACCCAGGAAACGAACAGAAGGATCAACTTCACTGTAAATTCTTTATATCTTTCTCTGCCCCTCAGGTAGCACTTTTGTTTTCTTTATTTCTGTTTACAAGATCAAGTTAGTGTGATATAACTATGGTCATAAAAGTATTAGAAAGGACCATGCAAAAAAATGTATGGGCAGTGTCCCATCCCATCAACAGACATGGGACAAGTTTCAATATCATTATTACGTCCCATGAAAAGTCAGTACCAATTTTTAGTTCGGAATTCGACGGGGTTTTTTTTTTAAAAAGACTTTTGACAAAAATAAAGTATTTTTATTTTAAAATAAAAAATTACATTTTAGACGATAATTACAAAAAGCAATTGTTCAACTAGACATTTTAAGTATTAATAACACAAAAACAATTGTGCAAGTAGACACTTAATAACAACAGAACTATTATCCAGACAAAAATAACGTTATATTATTCATCTATTATAATAGTCGATAACATTGCCGCTGGTAGATTAAAGTCGATATGTCGACCTTTGCCCATATACAATATAATTGATATTATATGGGCACAACTTCCAACCGTACGCGCCCCTGTTAGGCATGTGCAATACCACTGTTCAATAGCACGTCTGCCAGTTTCACTTCGGTTTATTAATATGTAACAATAATAAACGCGCGATCTAACGTGTCGAGATTGTATTCGTCCTCTAATTAACCAGACATTATCTTCTCGAATATTATACCTTGGCAAATCAGTTAGCTGGTTTTCTCGAAATAATTCAATATAATAAATTCCATTCCGAATATGTTCCGCACAGTAGGATTTTGCAAGTTTTATATGGTAGGTCCCCAAGGCGAATAAAATGATATCATCATCAGTCAGTTCTGGAAAGTCCTCAAGATGTGGCATGGTGGCCTCCATCGTCACAAAGTTAACTCTTTGTCTGTTAAGATTTTTGCCTTCGACATAATTTTTCAAAAGGTTAGGTTGATGAACCTTAGTTTGAATTATTTCAAAGAATTCCGGCGCAAGCCTGTGGTCTGTAGCAACACGGTAATTAGAATTTATTAATGATGCTGCTATGCGGAAATCGACAAACATGTTTGGCAAAGCTCGGTTAAAATAAGTTTGTTTTAATAACTTAAAACGGTTTTTGAATTTGCCGTTAACCGCCTCCACAATCCATCTACACACAGTCACCAACCGAGAATCATTTGCCTTTTCTGTTGATAGCTGGGTCGCGTTCCTGTCCTTGGTAGGTGGCATGTGAGGTTCATAGCCAAGGGACTCAATATCATTAATACTGTCCCTGAAGCCCCTGTCCAAAATAAAGACGTCCTCTCTGTGTAGTAACCAATGTAGTAAGTGCTCCTCGTCATTCATTATGTTCTGCATAATAGTTGCATCTGATGTTGTTGCAGGAAAAGGGCCTATGACATCTATGATATATCCATCGCTGCTTACTAAAATAAATGGTTTCAATAAATTGCGAAACTTGTGGAGGCTATAAGTTTTTCTTTGAAATAAATAATTAGTGCTTTTTTCAATATATACATATGTGCCATCTGCGATAATAATTAACTTGGTGTTGTTTTCATTTCCAAAAATATGTTTGGGCAAAAATAGATTTCTCTCTAGAAGCTCATCTCTAGAAATATGACCTATACCAAGATGTCTTGGTACATATTGACCTGTCAAGCATTGTCGCGCTATTTTTAGGCGATATTCAAACACTTGACGTGTTACGCCGAAAAGCGTAGCTAGTCGCTCGTTAGGTTCTCCAGTTCGTATTTTCGTTAAATAAGCTCCGAGAACTGATCGGGGATGTCTGCATTTTTCTGCGAGCGATGGCGTTTCTTCCAAAATGACGTTGAACTGCTCTAAAGTGAATCCAGCCCAAAACATAAGTTCACTATTATTCAGTGAAGATAATGTTTCAAAATCGAATCTTGTCCTATTGTTGATTGCTTCAATTAACATGTTTGTCATGTTACTAAAAAATGAAGCATTAAAATAATGTGTAACATTTACATTATCCAGTAACTCTTCAAAATCATAGTTATTTAAATGTTCTTCACATATTCGCGAACTCGGTGGAATATATAATCGATAATGACATACCAAATGTAGCTTGATAGACACAGGAACTCGTCGTAGATTTTCATGTCTACATTGCCTATACATACAGAGCCGTGAAGTGTTCGGTGCACGTACGTAATCGCGAACATAGAAACGAGCATCATCCTCTGGATTGTCCTGAGGATCATTGGGGGCTTCAGCAACATTGGGGGCTTCAGCAACATTGGGGGCTTCAGCAACATTGGGAGCTTCAGCAACATTGGGGGCTTCAGCAACATTGGGGGCTTCAGCAACATTGCGGGCTTCAGCAACATTGGGGGGTTCTTGATTGTCAGCATCTAAAATTATTTATTTATTTATTACTAGCTGTCCCGGCGAAGCTAGACTGTACTTAGTGATGAAATAATTTATTTTGATAAGGATTAATAGCACAGATGTAATTACCTTCTACAATGGGAGCGTTCTCAAGACGTAGTTGTCCACCGTCATTATTATTGGCTCTCTGCCAGCATCTATGGCATACTGCCATTACGTTATTGAATACTACCTGAAAAGGGAAAAAATGAAGATATCAGCATATGTGTGTTTTTGTAATAAGCAGAAGTATTTTTTCTGTGTTATATTGATTATATCGGTGTTATATGTGTGCTTGTCAGTTGTCTAGAACTCGGAACACAATCTACACTCACTTTTGGACTAGACTATAAAAATATTAAGGTGAGATTAAATAATTATGCAGGTAAAAATATCTCATTCCTCATAGGAATTATGGCCGGACGATTGAGTCGTTCCTAACGTAAGCTATACTTTAAGTGCTATATTTCTATTCAAGCAATTCTAAAATGTATCATATAGTATCGTAGCAATGTTCTATCTGCTTATATATTCTAACTACATGACACTTATTCTTATTCATTATACGTATTCTACATAATATCTAAAAGTTATCGATATATGTATAATAAATCAGTAAATAAATACAATGACTGTGACTTACTTGTGTCAATCCATTTTGCAAAATGTAGGCCGCTAACTCAGGACTACTATGAAGCAATGTTTCTTGTAATATATGTCGTCTCTGTCTTAAAACAGATCTAGGACACATTACACATTGGCGTCCAGTCTCCATATTTATAAATCACAGTCCATTAAACGTGCCGGGGTCATCGAGTAGCAATCAAAAGGTCCAATAAACAAGCAGAGGTTAGTAATAGTCGCAAACAAGCCGATAACGCACAAATAAACAACGCGAACACAGCAGAACGTACTAGCCACGACTGAGGGAGGTGCGCGGGCGCAGGCGTCGAAAGGGTGCGGTCGGGGTAACGGAGCAAGGAGGGAGGGTAAAGTACGTCTTACGGCTGTTCTCTCGAGTTTTTTTTAGTTTAATAGTACATTTTTAATTCGATTCTTATACTTAATAAAACTGTATAAGTATAACATTTTTTTTTTATTGCACGATAACCCCATATCCTACAGTGATGTCGCCATAGTAAAAAATAATCATAATGTCGAGATGTATTTAATGAGATATGTTTGGCATCTGTTGATGATATGGGACGATTTTTTGCATAGTCCTTTTCCATTGCAGTTCAACTAATCACTTTTTCAAACTTATACCTAACCACCACACAACCAAAAGCCAGTATAAATTTATCATGTTTACGTTTTAATATCAGATAGCTCATTTGTGGCAAGCATTTTCGACGTTTGGCTCCCAGACTAGAGCGGGCCGGGGCTGCCTTAAAGCGGCTTCTGCCCAATCTAGGGGGTCCAAACGCCTCCTGCCGGAGGCTCTATGCGGGTATCGTGCGGTCCATGACCCTTTATGGGGCACCGGTGTGGGCGCGTTCCTTAAGGCTGCGACCAGCCCGCCAATTGAACGCGTCTCAAAGGGTCATGGCCATCAGGCTGGTACGGGGTTACCGCACGGTCTCCCGTGAGGCGGCGGGCCTCCTTGCCGGACTACCGCCATGGGATCTGGAGGCAAAAGTCCTTGCGCACATCTGGGAATGGCGCGAGGAGGCGAAACGCCGGGGTGAAACTCCGCTGCCGCGAGAAATCACGGCACAGCGGACAGAGCTCCGGCGGGATCTCATGGTGGCATGGAGAGTGCGATTGTCGCAACCCAGCGCTGGGCACGCCACAATTGTGGCGATAAGTTTCCTGTTTGAGGAGTGGCTAGAGAGGTGCCACGGCGTCCTAACCTTCCGCCTGACGCAGGTCCTCACCGGACATGGTTGTTTCGAGAGGTTCCTGTTCAGGATAAAGCGGGAGGAAACGCCCGGGTGTCACCACTGTGTGAATCGCCCGGAGAACACGGTGGAGGTCTGCCCGGCTTGGGTGGAGCACCGCCGTGTCCTCACGGAGGCGATCGGCGGCGGCGATCTCTCGCGTCCGGCCCTGGTTCGGAGCGAGAGTGCATGGGAGGCCGTCACCTCCTGCGAAGCAGTAATGCTTGCGAAGGAGGAGGCGGAACGCGTGAGGGAGAGGCAAGGTTCGCGCCCTCGCGCCCCTAGTCGCCGCAGGAGACGCCCCGGGCGTGGGGAGTCGCAAGCCGATTTCCGGCCACCGTAGGCGCGGGCTTGCGGACGGTGAGCGATGGGTAGCTCACCGTCCGATAAGGACCAGGCCCGGGTCGACGGCGCGTTGTATTCCACGCGCGCCTCAAAGAGTTGTCAGCAGCAACTGACGGGGTCCGTTAGGTCCAATGCCTGCCAGGGTTGCGAGTTTATCCGAAAGGGATATCGTGGCCCTGGCACACAGGCAAATGAAAGAATACGGGTGGGTTTTAGTTAGTAAAAGTCAGACACGCCCTCCCGCTCCGCCCAGAGCGGGAGAAGTTATTTGATAACTTTCTCAACCAGAAAAAAAAAAAGGTACCTACCTACGTACTTGTCATCAAAAACTTTAAATCAGTCTTAATTTAGTAATCATTTTCTTAAATTTAAGTTAGTTATTTAAGTGAGATATTTTAATATCACTTTAATTTAAATATCCAATATATTTTAACAGAAGTCAGGTTTATTTTAAAAATATTTATATTTTTGTGTTTTGATATCTTTAGGAACATTTTTAAGTACCTATTCATATAAAGTTTAAAATGTAACCTACAATAACAATTTAAACTATAACAGAACTAACAAAAATAAAAGTCTTTCTTTTACAAAACTTAGGGTATCTTCCTGACTAGCCTAATTATTTTTAACTTATTTTTAGTAAGTGTGAAGTTCTATCCATAGCTTTTATTCAGTCTCTTTGTAAAATCACTTTGACTTAATCGTGTCTAAAACTTATCTGATCATCGCTTTAACTAATATAACCAAGAAATTACAATAGCTAACATGTAAGTAAACAAAAGGTGATTAATCTTCCAACAAATTTTCTTCTATATCTAAATCAATAGAATTACCCAAGCCATCAGCATCATCGATAAAATCACCCGTCGCAACGTTCCTCAAGAAACTATAAAAGTCTTTTGCATTTGTTGGAATGAGCTTTAACAATTATTTTAGGTCTTTAATTTTTGCAGCTGATAGATAGTTCACGCCCATTTGGATAAAGGATAGGCAAATCAAGTGCGAAATTTGGTTTTTGTGGTAAATGATTGTCAAGTTCAAAGAACATCGGCCAAATTTCTATAGACGCTGGACCTGACTTTAATTTTCAGTGTCCAGAAATAACTTATAGTGAGATTGGTTAGTTTTTATGTAGTAAACACCATCCCGTTCGAAAATAATATCTAAATAGCCACGATTATTTTAATAATGCAAAAAATAATGTTGAGGTTAGAATAAATAAATAAGGCGATTTAATGCTAGGCAAACGACTTAGAGTTTTTACTAGACTGTTAGATAATTATCCAGGACTGATCACGAAAAAAAAACAAGTGGGACATTTTCTAGCTAGCCCACCATGACTGATTTCAATTCTGACTGAACATAGGGTTAGTCGCTAGGTACTGTCTGTTAGTCTGCGTTGCTACTGGGTAAACGAAAGAAAAAAAGGGTTTTGATATAAATACTTTTTATTCATCATCCTCTCTTACAACTACAGCATCGAGAAATGCTGCTGGCGCTGATATTGTCGGCTGATACCTGGCCCACCCAAGGTACCACACAAGGGTCATTACATGTGCACAGCACCCAATGGTTCTTCTACCAACTAAACAATTACAGCAGTATTCCACTATACCTTCCCTTCCAGACACATTATTTTCAATTAATATATGAACATAATATATTTTTCTCGAAATGTGTCTGGATTTAATTTTGCCTCTTATTAGTGAATTATCTCCACTCCCTCTCAAACCATACTCTGTTACATTAATGTTTTCTCTGCATATTTCAATTCTATATCCTCCATGAAACCTGACATGTTCGCCATAATATGACCTTGCCTGTCGGATCTGGTACGTTCCTAGGGCAAATATATTCTAGACGGGGGAATATAATATTACTAAGGGGATGAGCTGTAATATTAGTAAAACTAGATGATCGTCTATTCATATTCACTGCGTTTATAAAATCAGACAAATTATTATTCAATGGAAATCGTTCCCTAATCACATTTATGATTTGTACAGCATCATCCCTATTTTTTAGTCTAACACCGAATTTATTTAAAAGGCTTGCAGCTATTGAGAACATTTGCATCATATGAGGCACATTTATATTAAAATAATCTTGCCGGAATATTTTATAGTCTCGTTTAAAATACCCGTTGACAACTTCCACTACCCAACGGCATATAGTCACACAACGACTCCTGTTAGCCTGCTCGGTGGTGAGCTGATGTTCACCCTCAAGCAGGGATTCCGGCATGTATGTTTTATAGCTGCAAGCCTCTAGCAGACTAATTGAATCTCTAAATCCCCTGTCTAGAATAAAAATATCATTATTTTGAAAGTATTGTCTGAGAGGACAGTTTTCATCTCTGAAAAGGGAAAGCATTATATCTGCATCAGATGTGGTAGCCTTGTACGGGCCAAAGCAATCTACAATGTAGCCATCAGGTGTCACCAGCAAAAATGGTTTTAATAAGTTTCTATATTTATGTAAGGAATATGTGTCCTTTTGGAACATATAATTGGAACTTTTGTTCAAATAAATATAAGTCCCATCACATATAATTATTGAATTTTCATTATTTTCATTATAAATTGCATTTGGGATCACTAAGTTGTGTTGCAACAATTGTTCTCGGGATATGTGTTGAATTCCCAGATTTCTAGGTACAAATTCCTGAACCAATATTTCCCTAACCTTATGCATCAATCTTTCTAATGTGCGTCTTGGGACCATTAATAACTGAGATATACGATCATCTGAGTCACCAGTTCTCATTTTCATTAGAAGTGCACCTAAACCTAAAATGCCTCTGTGTGTTTCAATAACACGCGGCATTTCATATAATAACAGTTCAAATTGCTGTTTTTGCATTCCTAGCCAAAAATGAAATAAATGTTCATCGATTCTTTCAACACTTTCCATAGTCGAGAAATCCAGAAATGTATTAAAAGCATTCACAAAAGAAAATACATGTTCTACTTGTTCAGCCGTAAATGTTCTAAAACTATTTTGGGAATTGAACAACATATCCCAATCATTACTAAATGTATGTTCTTCACAAATACGAGCATGTTTGGGCAAGTAATATTTGTGTTGGGATAGAGTTGTTGCTCTTAGAGGGTCAGAAACCCTATGCAAGTCTCTGTTCTGGCAACCATAAAAAACACAACGTGTTGCAGTGTTAGCTGCTCGTCTATATTGGGATAAATGAATAATCGTCCCGGGTACTTCCTCAGCTTGCTGGTCAGTATTTGCAGAGCGTTGAGGTTCTTGAGGCTGAAGCTCTGGCTCAGGCTCAGGCTCTGGCTCTGGCTCAGGCTCTGGCTCTGGCTCTGACTCTACCTGCTGGTCTTGCTGCTCAATATTTTGCTGCATATTATTTATTGCCGCTCTCTTGAGTTTCAACCAACAGGGACGGCAAACATGGTCTGATGAATTTGCCTGAAACAACCATACAACATTGTATTAATATAAAGGTTTTTGGTATTTATTATTTAGTCCAAGTAAATAAAAATATTTTTACAAAACTAAACTATATCAAGTTTCAGCAATAAATAAATTCAATTAGAATAGTGAAGATGGCTGTAATATTGACAACAATATCATACTATACAATGAAATCAAAATAATTTTAACAACAAAACCTAATATATAATTACCTGCCGTGGGGCAATTCTATTTTCAATTTCAATATGTATTGCTTGATGCAACTCAGATGGATTCTCTCTTACAATAAGTTCACGCCTACGTTTCAGCAGCGAACTTCCACAAAGTAAGCAAACATGCCTGTGGCCACGCGAGGATGAGCCACCAGCTTCATTTGCTAATTCGGTGTTTATATGCTGCATTGCCAATTGGTTACAAGCATCACATATATAATCTTCTTCAGTGATCTAAAATAAGAATTAGAGTTGTATGATGATGTATGGTTGTGTATGATGGTTTGTGTTCTAAAATAAGATTAGGTAAGGTATGTGAATACGTACTATTCTTGGAGATTTCCACTTGCAGATCATAGAAATTACCCTCGTATCAAGCTCAAAAACGAGATGGCGGCGAACTGTGTCAATGCGTATATTGCAATTAACACAAAGCATTCGCAGGGCTCCTTGTGGCGTCTGCATTATGATATCCAAAAATCCAAAAGGCAAAATCGGTGTCCAGAAATCAAAAGCACAGTAGAATCGTCACAAGCGGTAGTTATCAGTCCGTAAAGTAATGCCAAGGTCAAAACAACAAAAGGAAATCCAAAATAGCACAGTTCGTATCGCAATTCACAACAACAACGGCAATGCGAAGGAAGCGAATGATCGCCGGGTGTCAATCAATGGCGCGCGTCGATTATTTGTGAATGTGCTCCGTTATACGCAATTCAACAAAACGCTGATACTTATTATGAACCATTATTTTTCTAAGACAAGAATCCAATACATAATAATAAAAACAGCATTAGTTGATTTGATACCTACGTATTTGTAGAATTAAATAACTTCAGAAAAACGTGAATAATTATAATCTTTGAGTACAAATTATTTTTCTATGCGAAACGAATCGTCAATAGGTGCGTTCTGAACATGATAATCTAAAAAATTCAAAGAAATTACTTAAACCAAAAAATATGAATATCTTTTTTTTATGGCTTCTTATAGAGATATTTGTTACGTTTTTTAAAACCTTCAAGAATAACGGATTTTTGCATATGTATATGTCATATCGGGACGCCACCAACTTGTCGTCAGGTACGCTTTGACCATCCTCCTTTGGAGCCAAAAATGTTGCTGATGTGCTATCTCTGCATTAATGAAAAGAATACGTAGGCAAACTCTCTATGAATTGCTTTATTTGTAGCAATTTTCGCCATATAAAGCGTTTCTGCCCCCAGATTTAACACCCCTTTTGCAATAGAAGCTTGCTCCCTAAATTTGTTAAGAGCCACGTCGATTCTAGATTGACTAATGCCAAGTGTAATCAAAAAAGTGTTTTTTACAGACAGGAGTATTACACAATTTGTATTTTCTACTAAAAGCTCGCTTAGAATTAATAGAATAGCTTCTTTTATTTTTGGTTTCAATAACGCTGCCCTGTAATATTGCAACCAGAACTTCAAAATTTTTCAAATTCTTTTTGACGCATATCAATATACAATGTTTCTGTACATTTTAAAGGGCATCGACAATCGCTACTGTTGAACTCCTTCGCACAAACTTTTTTTTCCTTTCGCACTGAAGTAATCCTGATTGGTGTTCGCTTTTTTCTTTCTTATGTTGCTGTGTGTGAGAAAAAGTTAGTAGTACCTAGCCTAGTGGTGGTGGTCTATGAAAATAATACCTAAACAACTCGATATAACTCAAGCATGACACTTTTTTGTATGGGGATTATCAGAGCCTTGAATAATAGCAAATTTTTCAATATAATTTCAAGGTGCTTAAAATATAAATTATCTCTCGTAAAAAACTAACATACATTCAGCAATAATATGTTAAACACCATAAACTGCGCTAAAGTTTTACTTAAAAGTCCTTATCTGTTTAGCAATAATGTGTTATGCTTCATAGTACGATAAAGAGTATTGTTTTGTATTTAGCAATAATCAATCAAGGGGGTATCATAGCAATTTGTTACAAAAAGTCAATATGATAGGACTAAATTACATTATTTTAGTATAAGAAAAAACTTTGCCTTTGAAATTTAACTATACATATAATTAATTTACTAGTTTTCTAATTTATATCGGCAACTTATTCTATACAGAAATTACCTTTGAAAATCTTAACATAACAGAATAATTACTGACTAACCCAGTGTGGATTGCAAACAATTCACTACAACAACGGTTTGTAAAACTAATCAAGTATTACAATGGAAATATTAGTTATTTTTAATTTTTTTACGTGGATTTCGTTGTTAGGCGCTGCGTCAAAGAATAGAAAGACGTTTCGCAACAGTGTCAAGTCTCATAACTTCTTTATTGTTACGATAGATGACGCTACTTTCAATGTTGACCGTGTTAAGGAGCTTGACGCCGTATTGACAAATGTTATATACGTGATTTCCTATTTGATTTAAGATTTATATTGCTTTTTTCCGTACTTATTTGATTTAAGTGACTTGAAACTCTCTTGCGTAATGTTAAATACGGGATGAATTTTCAGAATACATCAGTATCTCCGAATTTGAGTTTTTGTGGGTTGACACATTATTGCTTATCACCATCCATATAGGCTGTAGAAAGCTATTTAAGGCGCCAAAAGCAAACCAATTGACATTATAAACGTCGTCTGTCCCAGCACCAGATTTAATAGATTTCTTTTTCTTGTTTAAATGTTGAGTCGCGTTTTTTTTTCAAATCTTTAACTGTGCATGCCCAGCTCAAATTATTCTTTATTCGCACCCAAGCGTCGTGGCAGAGATCCTTTCTTTTATGGCTAGTATGTTTTGGGTTCCATAAAATCGGCTCAGACTCGTAATGTGCGATAAAATCTAAAATTTTATCGTTACTCCAATCCATGTTGGCGACACAAACTTGCACACATCTGCTTAGTGCTTCGTACGATGGCTGTCGGCCGACTGAAGTGTGACCGGGCACGCGAAGTGCATCGCGATAAAACCCTTTGATCTGCGACATTTTACCGACAGCGGAGCGAAGGGGTCCGAGCCCATTCGTCCCCTAAGATTCGCACCCTGTGCCCACTCGTCCCCTGGAACTTTTGAGGGACCCATTCGTCCCCTGAAGAATATTTATTTTTATTCATTCTTCTAATATAAGTACATGTATATGTGTATACTGCAGCTTGGTAGTCCTGGTACAGTCGCGCAGAAAAGGCTAAAATAAAAAATATAGTAATTCGGTAGATATCATGTTTATTTCAAATAAGATTAACACATACAAAATCACAATGTCCTAGAAACTAACAAAATACAAGTCTTTTACAAAAATCAGCCTTGATTGACCATCATATAAATCAACAGTAAATATAAAATATGCAAAAAAAAATAGAACACATATCAACAGAAAATAATCACTTCTTATTTTTTTGTATATTTACCAACTACATACATGCAAAATCATAATAACTTAAATCTAAAAAATTATAACAGTACAAAAAAATACTAAAATCACAGTAATTATTGAAGACTAGATAAATCAACATATATTTTTTTTGTATTTTAACCAACTACATGCAAAATCGTAATAACTTAAATCTAATAAATTGTAACTAGAAGTACCTACATAAAAATTGGCTAAAATCACCGTATTTTTTGTATATTTACCAACTACATGCAAAATCATAATAACTTAAATCTAACAAACTATAACTACAATAACAAAAAATGACTAAAATCATAATAATTATTGAAGATTAAACAAATCAACATTATTTTAGTATAAAACTAATCTTATATTTGTTTTTTCATTTTAAATTAATAATATATGCATAGCTTTTCCATGCCAGTGGCCTAGTGAAATCTGATTTTCAAAAAATTGGGCTAATTATGCGATTTATTCTCGCTTCATTTTCAATCGATTCAGGAGTCCGATTATTTGTTTGAACACCCCTTTGCACCTGATCCATTTTATTTTTTGATAAATTCGCTTCTTTATGTAGAGTGTCTAAACATTGCAAAATATTTGGTTTATTTCTAACATTAATTTTACGATTAATTTTGGAATGCCAACTTTCTACAAGGTTAGTCGTCCGATGACGTTGTCCATATACATTCCAATTTCTGACTATAGTTTTATTATCGAGCCAGTTCTCGACAAAATAATCATTATATAAAGCCAACCGTCATCTATATATTGTTCTGGTATTAAAGCTAGTGAGGCGCAAAGGGCAACGTGTCGCTTATGTAGTCTAGATTTGAGTTCCAAGTGTTTTGCTTTCTTCCACAGGGATTTCAAAAAATGGAAATAACATCCAGAAATTAGCGTACCTATTTGGGAAAACTTTTTGTGCCGCGTTTTGTATTGCCATCTCAAAATCCATGGTAAACTGACGTGGACACCAATTGGGAAAACGGGCCTTAAGCATATGAAATAGAGTTTCGTAAGTAGCTTGCTTTGTATTTAAAAGCAGCGCAAATACTAACGGTACAACATTTGTACTGGTGGTAGAACTTCCAATATCAGCGTGAATACTAAATAGCTGAACAAATGGATGAGTTACAAATTTAAAGGTTCCATCTAAAAAGAAATCGGAGAAACTTGACATTGTCACCTCATTTACCACAGAAAATATTAAAATTCGGTTTGAACCATCTTGATAATCACATATTAAAAAGTCTTCATATTTTTTAGGTACAACTACTTCCTCTGCTTTTTTAAAAATCAGCCACTTGGCACCTTTTGAGTCCATGTTTAAGGTTTTGGAAGTCGGGAATATTTTGTACAAAGTCTAGTCTTTTGTCTTTAAATTCCCTCATTTCCTCGTCAAATATATTTAGTAGTGACTCGTTTCCTCTGGCTGCTCTATTCTTGCATGAATTTAGTGCTTTCTTGAGCTCATTTTTTGTTGTATCTGGTGTACATAACTGAGGTGTTTCTTTTAAGATTCGGTTTTCTTGAATTGTGATACTTCCATGACAAGTATTTCTTTGAGTGCATTTTCAATAAAATGAGCCATTTTTGTATTTTTTCTTCATATATAACTGATACCCTCCTCTCAATAAAATTGGTCTACCTCTTTCAGAGGATAAGTGTCGTTAGATTTCAAATTGATGTAAGTCCAAAATGATGAAACTCATAAAAAGCGGTTTTTTTTTCTGTTCGAGTATGGCTTTTTATGATCTCATTTTGAGGGTGGTGTGACTATCAAAAATCGGATTCTCTATCATCCTTTCTATCATTGTTCCTATGAAATGTTTCTAGATTAGGAGAAAAACGAATTTCTAATTTGGATTTAGGTTTATTTTGTCAAAATGAACCAAGTCCTTCGGACTTAGTTTCTTTTGATCTAACAGAATACTGGACTTAGTGCAGTTTGAATCAAAATATGATCAGGGGACGGACTAAGGAAAAAACAATGAGAACAGGTATTATTTTTATTTAAGTATTTTTTATGAATAAAATTCAAACAAAAAAAAAAACGAATCATGAGAACTTGTTTTTTTAAGTATGCACAATAATATTAGTAAAACCTATTTAAGTATTTTTATTAATTAAAATCAAATAATAAAAGTCATGAGGACTTGTTATTTTTGCAGTATGCACAATAATAATAGTAATACACAACACTAATGAGTCTTCATCAACATTTTGTGACTTTTTTTATGCAATATAGTTTTGTTAAATCTTCACGTATTTTTCATAATATTTTTTATTATTCTTATATTCACTTTAACACTTTAAGTACTTATTGTAATAATGGCACTATTTAGTCAGTCGATAATTAAACAGGGTACTTTATTAAATATTATGTTATAGTATAAAAATCAATCACTGTGTTAATCTGTATATACTTATATGTAATAGTTTTATACAGTACAATACCATATTTTACTAAGCTCTATAAATAGCACTTTTTAGAATATTAATTTCACAAAATACTTAATTTATACAAAGTTTAATACTTCCTCAATATCCTGTTCACAGCAGACATCACTTTCTCGAGCTTCTAAATTTTCTGTGTTACTCTCCAAAACATTTTTATAAAAACTCAAAAATACCAATTTAGACCAATCAGGTCCATAATGTTTCGTTAGTAAATTTTTTACGTCTCTCAATTTTAAATGGTTCACTGCAATGCCTGTATTTAATTGCTCTGGTATCATGTCTCTTAAGTTTTTGTTACGTCGTAGCAAAACTTTACTGACGCCGGTATCGCTTTGGTATGATATTTCTCCTCGTGCTACAATTCTTCGTGTGGTTTTACCTCTTCTCAGTATCACGCGTTTAGTTTTACTTATTTGAAAATGCCATTGGTTGCAGTTTTTGAAAGTGTCTCTAAAGACACTTTCAAAAACTCACTCACTCACTTTCGTTCAGTTGTTATCAACTGAACGAAAGTCGTATACTGGTATTTCTGTGCCCAAATTGTAAACACGAGCATGGTTAGCTATAATCTCCTCGTATTCTCTTGGCTCAACAATTGATTCCAATTTTCTGATCTGTTTCTCGGTCATAGCAAAAACTCGATCTGCAGGTAAAAACGAATTGCCCGTTACCGGAAATATTATTTCTACCGTTTTCAACGTTGATGGTGCCTCTGAAAGCCACTTACTGGCCATACCGATTAAAAAGCTATTTTTATTTTGCCCCCCACACCCGTCTGCCATTAACCTGATAGTTTTTATATTTCGAAGATCAAGAGAATTTAAGCAATGCTGTACTGCACTGCAAATTTAGTTCGCTGATTTCGAAGTGACATTTTCTGTCCACAGGTAAGAAATTACATTTTCTTTGTTAAGACAACTATGAGAAGAACCTATGACTACCGTGAAATTATAAAGATACAGCTGCCTGGAGTAATAAGTTGCCTGATCCGGCACTTTGGGAAGAGGAAGTTTTTTTTGGCAGTCAAAGCTTAGCGTAATCATGTCATCCCTCTCTTCCCTTAATTTGGCAAAAAACGCCTTCGCACGTAATTTATGGATACGCAGTGTAGTCATCAGAGTTTGTTTTTCAGCTGCAATTTTTGCATGCTTTATTTGCTCAGTCAATTGAAGGCAAGTTGAGCAGACATCCTGTCGAGGTGTACCGAAACCGATATTAAAAGATCTGGTAAAGATTTTTCTAAAAAACGCGTGTGTCACAGACATCCCTGGAGGAGCTTGATCATTATGGAGTTGGAACATTTTCGTAATATTTAAAGATGGATCTAAGTAAACACGTTTGCTATCCTTTCCTCGGGTATAGTGAACTTCCAAAGGTCTGAATCCTTGAATAAATTTTTGAACCGCCTCCTTTCTAGCTCTGAATTCGAATTCTTTACGATCTCCACCCCTCCGCTCTTCAGCCATCAAACCAGATTCATGATGTCGTGCTAGTACTCCTCTCAGTCGAGTCGGTCTAATGCGAAGAATGCGTAGAAATGCTTTTTTGCAAACATTGACTAAGGCACCTGTTTGATGTTTTCTGACATAATATTGTACTGACATCCGTTTCGAGACCCTTATGTTATCTCTTGGACGCTTTCTTTGAGTCTGTGATGTTTTACAATGTTTTAAGATAAAATTGTCTTGATCTATCTTGTTTTTGGTGTAATAGAAATTTCTATGAAAATTGAACATGTCATTGGATGATAATTTTCTGCATTGGTATTTTTGTTTAAGATTGTGATTACATACTGGTATGACTGGAAGACCAGGTGCCTTATACCTGAAATCAATAAAATTAATATTATATGCTATGCCTATGTTCAGCAGTGGACGTCCAACGGCTGATATGATGATGATGATGATGATGAATATTATATGCACCCAAATAATATTTTGAAAATAAAAGCATATATTTAGATTAGACGGTCCATTTTATGAACCACAGCTTTAAAAAATTAAAAACTTTTAAGCACAAAATGGTTTAAAATTCATCAAGTTTTCTATTTCAAAAAACCGATCAATACATTGAAAATCTATTTTTTTTTATCACACTCTAACAAAGGAATTAAAATCTATAAATGGTGATTAATTTGGTCTCAGAGGGAACCGAGGCAATATGATAGTTTCGCTATCTTTCTTGTGAGAGTGTTTTCAATGTACCTACATCACCCTTCTATACCTACAGTTTCTATCACAGTTTTGCAAATAGATTTTTCATGCTGATTATGTTGATAAATTCGCTCAAAAAATAAAATGATGATCGTAACACACAAACATTAATAATATATTATTATAATAAAATATAATATCTGATTGCATACGAACACCACGTGTTCATTGCGGCCCTGGATAATGGCTGATAAGAATGGTTGCTTACTCCAAGAACTTACCGTTTTTGCTTCAGTTGCTCGCGTTTGGTTTGATTCTTTTGCACTGTTCGCTTCCGTGCCTTATCAGGAGGCACGATTTGTATTTTCTCCATTGATTTTCTTCAAATATCTGAACAAATTTATTAAAAACACGACACGTCTTCACATGCGTGGCGACAATCAACACACAACTGGGCGCCATTTTGAACGATCGCGTCGCTCTGATTGGCTCAATGCGACTTGCTGCGTTTTGATATAAGATGTCAAATGGACTTGGTTCAATTTGAAAAAAGGGATGTGTTTTAAACTTATTTTGCTTGAAAACTACAGGGACTTGTTTCAATTTGATAACATATTGTAAAAGATACTTCCCCTGCCTTTTAAATAAGAATAAAAGCTAACTTCATGCCAAAAGTGGACTTGATGCGATTTGAAATCTAACGACATTATTACTCAATTCCTGACAAAACAACTACTGCACTGTGGTTCAGCAGCCATTATTCTGTAAGACAAAGTTACCAAATAATAACATTCCTCGACATAATATGCTACTTTAACTATATAATAACCGTAAAAACATTTATTTAATATAAGTTGTTATTATAGTTTTTAACAGATATGTAAAACATTTATCTTCGAATACTATATTCAAACAAGAGTTTTAAGATGTTGTATTCACAGCACATCTACGTCAAATCGTATGTACCTTGCTTTCCAAACATCCTAACGAATTAATGCAAAATAAATCAAAGCAACATATTATCAAAACATGCTGTTTTTATATATGATGGTGTGATCGAATCGATTAATAAACAAACTATTTATCTACTCTATATAGATATGAAAATCACTGAAAAAGTAGAAAAAGTAATATTTTATCATACAAAATAGAAAATTATGTGAGTGCATACACAGTAGCATACTAAAAATCTATGTTTTACCTTAAAATAATAGTAACTATTAAAAAGTAGCAGCAGTTGAATTTTTTTTTCTGTGTCATCGTTCCAATTATATACATGTAAGTCTTTTGAAATAGGGATGTATAGGTAAATAGTAGAACTTACGTATTTTTCCTTCACGTACATGCACTGATCACTTCACTCACTAATTAAATTTAATAAGTAATCCTACAGGATACGCTAATGAGTAAACTTTCACTCGAGACAGTATAAAAATCAGTACGCTTGGATTTGCATTTATAAGTAAACTAAATGTAGTAACACATTCCTGGAATAAATACGCCGAAGTTGTCTAGTACTGGTGTTAGCCAATCAGGTGCAAGTCCTTTCATCAAGCGTCTATTGTTTTGGGCTACGCCTTTGTTATTTGCTCGCGCGCAGATACTCTGGCTAAGATTACCCCTCCCGCTTTGGCATTCCACACCCCGCGCACATGTGGAGAGTACTTACCAATTGAAGACATGAGTTGATGAAGGTGATATGTCACTGATTCATAATTTATCAGGAACAAGTTGCAAAGTTGTCATTATTATTTTGTGGATATTTGTTTATATGAGTTACTTTTAGTTAGTAATACTGGACTATATACTAAATAATGTTGTGTACTTTTATGTAGTCAGTAATAAATAATGCAAAGTTAGAAATAATAGGATTTATTTTAAAAAATAGGAACATAACACCTTTTTCCACAGCTGAGTTTACGAAAAAAATAACAAATAGAAAATGAATGAGCGTAGTAAGTAACACAAAAACCTTCAAAGTGCCTGTTTATTGGTATGAAATAGGTTTAATCGCATTGCGCAAGTATTGTTTCATAATAATAGCGGTATTCAGGCTTAATAAATGGAAGTTGATCCTTTATATTAGCTTTTTTTTCGAACGAAACTGTCCCATATTTTCTTCCAATGCGTTCAATGTCAAAATTCTCGCCAGCAACGTTTTTTTTCAATATGTCGACCTTTTTGAAAGGAGTATATTCGTCATAGCTCTCTTTGTATAGATAAGACCCATATTCCTCTACACGTATCCATCGTATCCTATCTCTAAAATAAACCTTCTCTTTATTAACATCTTTTTTTCGATTTATTAGATGAAGCTTATTTTGCAAATCATCAATCTTTCGAAAGTGGTCTGTCATAACAACAACAACATTGTTCCGCGACGCTTTATAAATAGTTTCCCTGTATTGATCAGGTGCATAAACAGCTTCGTGTTTTCTTAAAACTTTCTCAATTCTCCCAAAATCTCTATCTGAATCCAGATACGAATGGCCTACCTCAGGAAACTTGTGATCTATTACTTTAAAATAGTGTTTTCTTATCAAATACTGATACAAAGCAATCATGTTAAAAATTTTGTTCTGGCCAGCGCATGAATCCGACCATATTAGTAAATGATCTTTATTTTGACATGCATTATCAACCTCTATAAATCTTAATAAGGAACTAGCTACCTCACAACTCCCACGGTCAGCTACATCCTCTGTCCAAGTGCAGCAAAATGCCTTCTCTTTAATCCCATCAACAACATGGATTCCTAAATTATAGAACCAAATCTGTCTTACGTAAAACGCTTTACTTGTTGGTATCTTTGGTAGAGGCATTGTCTGTTGCAAATCCACGGTAATGTAAAGTAAACTATTGTTTTCAGCAGGTCGTTTTCTGTCAGCAATCATTGCTTCAACAGCGGCATGGTAATTTGATAGGTGCTCATCAGTTGAGCCCCCAGCATCACATGTAGAGCATGTATCGCTTCTGGAGTAGCCAAATGACAAATTGAATTCCGTCACAAATATTTTATTATATGTAGCTCTTGTTATTTTAAAACGCGGAGGCAACTGCTCTTCTTGACACATCTCTAAGTAAAGACAGTGCATTTTAGTTACATTTAGTAGTGGTGAAGTATAGTTTGTGCATATTTTTGTTACGCGAATAGTGGGATTGGTCAGCCGGAAAGCTTGAAATATGTTGCTTAATTTTCTCTTTCACATCATCACCTAGCTTGTGAGGTCTGTTACTGTGATGGCCTCGGCGATCTAGAGGTGGAGCTGCAACGCCTGTTTTAATTTGGTTTTTTATAATATCAATCTTTTTCCTCCCAATAGCATACAACCCACACAAACCCAACTTGCAAACTTCAGTGGTAACGCCTTTATTTGTGATAAAATATTTATATGTTGCCGATTTATGTTTAAGAGCATTCTTACGTTGTCTTGCTACTTGCTGACTTACTATGCTTCTAAAAAGTAGAGCATTTTTACTATTAGTATCAAGAGAGTAAAAATCTTTGAGAATCGCCTCTCTTTCTTCAATGCCAAATTTGTTAGAGCAAGCTAGCCTGCATTTCTCATGACATAAAACTCCTTCTTTCACCACTTTTTTCGGCACCAAGCTGTTTTTGTAAAACCTATACTCTAATCCTCTTTCTCTCGCTATTGCTGCCGCTTTTTTCTTCCAAGTTTCACATTTTCTGGGCCTTTTCTTTGACTTGTTATCCTTCGGCGGAAACACTTTACGTTTTTTATTTAAATTGTCAGTAATATCTGCTACATTATTTAAAGGTTCTTGGGTTCGACTAGTTGACGGCTGGTTATTAACATCTGAATCTATTGGTTCTTGTATAAAATTTGTATCAAAATCAATAGTTGAACTTGAGCTCCTCGAAATTATATTAGGAATATATACTTCATCACTGCCAGTAGAAAAATCAGATAAATGATCATCGCATGAATAATTCGGAATAACAACGTTTTGTAATGGTGTTATATGCCGTCTATTTAGCCACGTTAGAGAATCGTTATCTGAAGGTTCTATTATATCGGGACTGGCTGAATCAGATAGAGCGGTATTTTGATTTATCGAAGATTGTGTACAACCTGTAATAAAAATAACCAATATTGTAGGGATGTTTAATAAATAATAATAATAAATCTCAATGATTTTTTTCGATCGAGATCCTTAAAGATTTTTATTGCCTCCATACTAATAGCATGGTAAGTCAGCAGGCAACAGCACATTAATAGGCCTTTCAAGCTAGGTGATAATGTGCAAAAGAAAATAAAGCCACATTCTTCCAAGTTTTCCTACAAACCAAAATATGCACAAACTATACTATTAAATGTTAGTAAAATGCACGGTGTTTACTTAGAGAGGTTTTAAGGAGAGCAGTTTTTTACATTTAAACATTTAGCATAGTAAGTAACAGTTTAAGCATATTAAGGTTAGTTAGACATAACATTAATGCCAACAAGAAAAGTGGTTAAAAATTCAAATCAAACATCCAAACCCACGTCCAGCAAAAAGTCTAAAAAACCATTATTTTATTAAATTCATATTCCTAATTAATTCAATGCATGTTTTCACATTCAACTCAAAGCTGTTTGTTAGCAAATGATACAAAAAAAGGTAATGTGCAATACTGTTTAAATGTTTATACCTAGGTAGTCGCCTTTGTTACACTGTCAAACCGGATACATTTCAACCTAAACATACAAAATGAACAAAGTATTACATTATAGAACAAATTTCTATGATTTATAGGTAATAAACAAAACAACAACAAAATGTAATATTACTTACTTGCGTTCTCGTTTTCAAGGTTATTTTCAATGCACTCTTTAAATTCGTAAGTTTCAATGCAATTTATCGCTGCTTCCACTAATCTCTTCGCCCTTGACATTTTATATAAATTAGGATTCATCTGCGGTGTTTAAACTATTTTTATTCTAATAAAACAAAGGAACGAAACACGTTATGAACTGACGCTGTCAAAACTAAATGCGTTCTAACGTGGATGAAGGAGCTATGTATGCGACATAGCGCGTTCATTGAAACTCGTGCCGCCAAAATTCTCTCTCTCGCTCACACCTTCACGAAAGAAAGAGCTATGTGCGCACTTGACTCTTTCATTCATTGCGCAATTAAATGAATTTATTCGTTATAAGTACGGGTCTATGGTTAAGTGCCCTTAACACTTTCATACATTTTTGCGATTACCGACCTCCTGCACATAACACTTTCATACACCGGTTATCTTCATTTTTAGACATATTTCAACAATGTTTGAAAGAACAAAATGCGTGTAAGGACATAGCACCTTCATTTATGCTATAAAGTATAAAAATGATAAAATGTTACATATCACCTTCATCCAATCATGTCTTCAATTTTAAACACCTTATCTATTATTTTTAACCCGTTTTTTTAACAAGCCATTCGAAGTGAGCCAATTTTACATCGTAAGCCTATCGACAGGTTATATTATTATCATGACGGATTATCATTCATCATAGCTCTTTTTTCAATGATCTGTTATGATTTATTAAATTAATTCCGTTAATAAACTGATCACAAGTGTACTATGTTAACCGTTTCTTATGTAAAATATAGCTAATTTTATCTCAGGGGACCAATAGGCACCTGAATAGGTGCCGAATCTTTAACTTATATTGTATATATATTAGAGGGGACGAATGGGTACCTTAAAAATAATATTTTTTATTAAAATATTAATTGGTCCCCTACCAGGAGACCAATGGGCACCTATATAGAGGCCGAATCTACAACTTTTATGCTGGGGGACGAATGGGCTCTGACCCGAGCGAAGCGTATTCGCCTTCGCGCGAAGACGCGAAGTATTCGCGAATGTTCGGCTACATACATCGGGCTATCATGAATATTCGCGTTATCGCGATGAGTGCGGCCTAGGCATCAGAAATAAACAAATGTATTACACATAAAAATATCAAATGTAAACTTAGGCAATATTACTTAAGTATTATGTAGGAATGATTGAAATCATTTAACGACCTAAAGATTTTATTAATTGTATAGTTTGATATTGAGATAGACTCATGATAGCATAAATTTAAACCTTAGTGGTTTTTGGTTGCTATCAAAGTCAAAGTCAAATTGTTTATTTCAAATAGGCACATAAAAGGCACTTTTGAACGTCAATATTTACAAAAAAAAAAAAAACCCATATCTATTATGTGATTCTGTGTTCTTTGTATAAATGACAATTAAATTAAAAAAAAAAATTATGACTGATTTTCGGATATTGATGAAATTTGGTAAAAATGTTCATTTTTTAAATAAGCTGGAATTTTTTTCAAGCCATTTTTGCCATGAATATAATTGAAAAAAATACTCAACAAGACTATATTTTCAGGGTAAGTAATATTTGATATAATTACAAAATCTCTAATATTTACAAGATATAACAACTGAATCTATAATTTTATTTGATATAATCAGTTAATATAATAAACGATTGATATAATTTTAAAGCAACTAATTTTTATAAGCATATCATACATTGAATATAAAATCGTTTGATTATACCACTCAAAAGACATAAACCCTATTTAGTCTAATATGATAAAACGTGCAAGCAAGCACGCAGCATGCAAGCAAGCATGCAACACGCAGCAGGCATGTTTTCTGTCACGGCTCCGACGCTGCAGGGCTCCAGCGGTCCCATGCGAGCTTATCGTCACAGATGTGTTTCACGCTCACCACCGAGGTTTCGGCTAGCCTCAGCCGCGGCGGCAAGCGTTGAAACCGCCTGCTCCTCAGCTCGCGGGCCGCCTCGCCCCTACGCGCCTACGCGATTTTAAATAACACTCTAGGGGTAGGGCACACAAGACTACGTGGGGTCGGATTTGCTGCGATTCGTTTCTGCCACGCCGCTCCCGCAGCACGCTCAATCAAATTAATCGCAATATTATATATTTTAAACGATAGGCCTAATGATTTTCTATTAAATAAACGTTATATCCAATAACGTTATACGAAATAAGTTTTAGAATAAATAAATGTTATATCCAAAGAAATTATATCAACAGTTGGTATATCTCACGTTGATTATATCTTATGAACGATAATAAAATGAAATTAGACCAAATGAGTTTATACGTTATGAGACGCACCCCAATTTTCAATCAAAAACGTTGACGAACACAATATTGATTTTTTAAATTTTCAGGGCGGCGACTTTAAGCCAACACTAGCCATTTAGTAGTTTAGCACCGGTATCTTAAAGAGCACTACCACTTTCACCATACATTTTAATGTTTTGCTTTGGCCGACTACCCGGATCTAATGATTCAACACCACACGCGGACACTGATTGAAACGGAAAGGAAGACGTATTAGATTTATTTTCTTTACACGTCGAGCAGTTCGAACGAATGACACCGGGTGCTCCACATCCGAAACATGTAACTGAAGGCGCTGGTGCACGCGATTCTCCGTCTACGGTACCGTCCTTGGCTTTCTTTTGCTTTGCCAGCCGCTGACAAGACTCTTTAACATGACCGTACTGGGGTCTTATGTTACTTGTGGAAGGCACAACCGTTGACCGCGGAGTCGGCGACGATGAGGACGTCGGAGGTTTCTTATCCGCAGGAACGCACGGGCGGGATTCATCAAGAATATCTTCAACGCGGCGCGCTTGCGTCAACATTTCCGCAAATGTATTAAAATCGGTGCGTGCAAGCTTTTCTGGAATGCGGTGGGTGAGCAACCCGTATGCCATGTCCAACTGAACCACCTCTGGAAGCAGGAATGGTGGTAGCTGAGCGATTAAGGCCCGAATACGGCACTAAAACAAATCCTACCGTTCAAATATTTTTCTATATAATTTATGCGGCGGCAATCGAGGGCCAAATGTTTGCTTTAATGACTCTACAGCAACTTGCCATGAGATGGTGGCAGCCTTTACTCTTTGCCACCACGTAGCGGCAAGCCCCGTCAACAACATGGGTAAACCACGAAGAGCGTTATGGTCATCGACGGCAACACACTCCCTATACATCTCTACAGCATCGATGAACGCCATAACATTGCTTGACTTCTCGCCATCGAAACGCGCCGTGTACTTAGCGAAGTGGCCACTGTGGCCAGAATAAACTGGAGTACTTACAGGTTCGCTGCGACTTAGCCTGTTTATCAGCCACAGGAGTTGCATGGTCGACATTGTGACCGAAGCCGCAGTAGCGGCAGCAGCCAGCTGCGGATCCACTGCAGCCACCTGCGCGGCACCGATGTTGGCGGCAGCGCCGCGTGGACCCACCTCCGGCGCGGGCTCTATAGGCTCGGCCGGCGCCATATCCTCGGACAAGGCGCTAGCCGCAGTTGGACTAGCAGCGCGTGATCTCGTTAGCACCATTGCGAAACAGTCCACAAAACGAACGAAACACCAACTTAGGTACTATAGCTAGTCTAGGTTCCACCCAACCGCTAAGATTGTTTGCAGTCCCACAACAGTACAACGGTTACTACTTAATCACAGTTCGTAAACAAAATAAATTTACGCTCACGAGGTTGTGAAACAGTCCACAAACGAACGAAACACCACCTTGGGTACTATAGGTAGTCTAAGTTCCACCTGAGCACTAAGACTGTTCGTAGTCCCACAACATTTCAACAGTTATTCAACGCAGATTGCGTCGCAATACAAACGGTTCTAAACACACTTAGACCGCACTTAGGTTTTAGGTATTACCTACGGACTAAACTTCTCACAGTTACGCCATCAAACAGTCAATGAATAGTCACATGTTTTACTAACTGATTCCAAGTACGCTATGGAAGTTTTTTTACACCACAAGATCTGTATTGTTTACATCCACGCAATAATTTTATTAATCGTCACACTTTCACAGTTCATAAGTTCACAGTACATAGGTCCGTAATCTAGGTTCAGGTATATACCATAATACCTGTGACGAAACCTAGCGCACAAATTAACGCCTACGCCTGATGCGTAATTATTGCGGTTATTTTTGAGCGGAACACGATCACAGCGATAAATATCCTTCCCGAAGTGGGCGGTTACCAAAGCACATTTTAACAGTTTTCACAGACTTGTTCGAATTGTTGTTGTTTACGTTCAAAACGTCAAAGTTAATTTGACAGCTACGGCTTCTTTGACAACTACCAACATCACAAATGTCTCTGGTTGATCCATTCGGTCCGTCGGCTTCGTCGTTCAACTCTTTCACTCGTTCGGTGTTATCACTGCTACCAACATTATCGGTCACACACATTGAATGTCCAGTTCCGCTTGCGTTCTTTGTGTTCGATCTTGATGCGATATGAACAACTGGAACAACATGGCCGCTGCAGTCTTTAGTTAGGTGACCGAACTTATTGCACCGCAAACATTTCACGCCATTCGGACACTGATTGGCCACATGATCCTTTTCGCCACACTTAAAACACACACGACTTTTAAAGGTTTATTCCCATCTCGGCACCCATAAATTTATTTATCTTGTCTACGAAAAATTCCCATTTCGGCACCCTCTCATGAATCATTTTAAGGTACACAAAAAGAAACGGAAACACAGTATCAGTATACGTAGTAAGTAAATCAACTTTATTATTTATTAAATCATTTTTGTTTCTTTTTAAATTACCATTTTCACAGACAAGCCCTTGAATCGCTTTTTAGAGGCTCCATTATCTCTGCCTTGGCAGTAACATAACAAATTTTAAAATATATGAAAAATTCACGTTTCGTAGGAATAATTGTTTTAAAATCTTTCCAGCAATTATGTAAAAACATATTACAAAAATCAACAGTTATTATGTACAATTAACGTTTGATCAGTATAACCGGGACTTAAAGGGCGTCCATACTTTGAGGACCTTCATACTGGTACTAAATGCTAATTGCTATAACTTGCAGTACATTAATTTTCAGTCTTAATTATCAGATAAATCGGAATTGTATATTTTCATACCTACATAATAGATAAAAATTCTAAATAAAAAAAAATATTAGTCTTAAAAATATCTGAAATAATAAAATCACCGCAAGTTGTTACTCTTCATACAAAAAACAAACGAATAAAAAAAATATTACACTAATCAACAGTTGTAAATAGACTATTTTTTAATCTTCTATATCACAGAGAAATCAACATTGTACATAATTTTCTTACAATAATAGCAATAATTTTAAACATTACTTATCAAAAATAAATAAAATCACAGTTACTTTGTCGTCGTCTACGAAACAAATATGGCAATTATTGCAGACAGTTGTTCTATGCAGCTTTTTAAATTTATCGAACCATTTTCATAATTTGCTACAATTTGGTTGATTTCGGCATGGGACTTTACGTATTTCTCTTTTTTCTTGGAAATAGGAATGTTACACTTGAAAAATTTGATCATTTTAAATGCAAACCACCTTGTATCATGTTTCACGACACTTAAATATTTGATTAAAGTAGGTCTTTTGCCGACACGCCTATTTAATGTCCCATTCCAACCTTCTATGCTATTGGTGGTACGGTGTCTCTCGCCGTAACAACACCATTTAGCCATCCATTCTCTTGCTTCGTTTGGAGGTCCATTTTCCAGCCATTGTTGAACCATGTAATCGTTGAATTTGGTGTAGTTAGGATCATCATAACTGAAAGGAAATAAAAGTAATAAATAAATGAAAAATACGAATGATGTACCTAGCATGTCAAAATTAATAGAGATAAGTGCCAAAATTAAGCATACCTGTCTTCCATAATCAGTATGAATCCCTCTGCTATTGCCGGCTGAGGAAGTAGCGCCAGCGCCACACATTTTTTTACGTGGTTTACGGATTCATCATGATTGGTTAAATAAAGGGATTGCGCTTTACGTAGTAAGCACCGTGTGTAGTGTACAAAGCATCCTTTTATAGTCGCCCTTGGAAAAACTTTTTCTGCAGCCTTGATCGCCGCAACTTCGTAATCAAATGTCATTTTATTCGGCTTCATCTTTGGAAAGACACTACGAATCAACTCAAACATTATTTCGTAGGTTTTCATGTTTTTGCTGATTAATAGGCAATATAAAAGAGGCACTATATTCGTATGTCGCTCTGAACTGCCCAGATCACCCGATATGACATATAATTGTTTAAAAGGACTTGGACAACATTTGAAAGTGCCATCAAGAAAGAAATGTTTTACCCGGTAAATGCATTTCCGGGTTTGTCGACTTGATAATATTAAAATTCGGTCTTCATCATAACTATAGTCAGCGGTCAAACATACTTTATAGTCCGGTGGAATGACTACCTGACTCGCAATATAATATTGAGTTTTTGAAACTTTTAAATGTTTATTACGATGCCTGTACAGTCTTGATTTAATATTTTCAAGATCTGGTAACACTTTTGCAACACGAACGCTGTGGTTTTTTTTACAGGCGACTTTTTCGTATATTTGAGACACGGACGACATATAGTCGCACACTTGTTGTTCACACTGATATATGATATCTTTAACTTAATTTTTTTCAAAGTTTGGCACACACTCGGGTGAATGTCTGTTTTCATTTAGCACTATGTCACCTTGTACAGTCATACGCCCATAGAACCCGTTTTTTATTTTTGAGTTCACGCATCGCTACCTTGTAGAGTCCTTATTTTGCTTTTGTACATAGTATTGATGACCTGCGTGTAGAAGTACCTTTTGGCCACGTTGGGATTTCACATAATTTAGCACTGATCTCCCATTACTTGGTCGTGCACTCATTATTATTTCGTAACTCACTTGAACTTAAACCGTGACGATCCGTTTATCTCTAAAAAACTAGAAATACTGATAAAATGACTGAAGAGTAAACACATGCATAACGAATGTAATTGTACATTAAACTGGCTTGGCACCGGCCGCATTGCTAATTGTCTCTATCTCGCTCTTTCTTTTGTTAGTTTGCGCTATTGTCTTATTATACTATCTGGACTGAGCACTTCTAATTTAATATTACACAAAAATGAACCATAATGAGCACTCGTTAGGTTTACTTTGGTTTGACTGTCTTAACCGAGGCGAAAGAGATAGCCAGAAAATATGACACTTACTTACTTGCTTACTTATTACTTGCGTATTTTTTTTAAGTCCCATGAAAATATATTTTACTTTGTCCACTAAACACAAAAAATTTAAAATTAAACTTATTTTATAGGTACTTTTTTTTACATTTTTTAGTTTTGAGTCAATTTGATTTACTCACTATACTGATACAGTGTATCCATTTTTTGATGACTGTACTTAGCAACGACTAACTAATGACGGAGTGCCGAGATGGGAATTTTTCGTAAAGATGATAAATTAATTCATGGGTGCCGAGATGGGACTAAACCCGGATGGTGATGACCGCTGTTCGCCTGATGTTTTCTGCTTACTGCCACCGCTTTGTTTACTCGCACTGGGCGCACTATGCTTAATGTCGTTGCCTTTTTTCATCTTTGACTTCATTGTCTCGTAAATTGAGAGATTTTCTTTCAGCATGCTGTACGATGTGATTCCGTATAATATAGCCTTATTGCTTTCGTAATCAGCTATTCCGTCTATTATGTATTGTTTAGCAATGTATGTGAGAAAGTTCTTGACATCTTTCTTGATTTATTTCGATGTTTGTGGTGTTATGTTCTGTGTTTATGGTGGTCAAGGCTCCTACATCAATGCTATTCAAGAAATTGAGCTCACTTCCTACTTCGCTTGTGTATCAAGGCTTTGCCAAGTTGCTTTGATCGTTTGATTACGAATCTTTTAGAAAGAGTTACTTTGAATGGAAGACTGGTGGGTGCTTTCATTGCCGACTGAACAGCATTTCGCCAATCGAAAATTTCAATAGTATTTAAATTTTTGACAGTTGCGTGGTTTTTCATTACTTTAGCATACTCTTCAGGATCTATAACAACTTCCATTTTTCTCAACTCTTTTTTTACGTTGCCAAAAACCCGATCAGCTGGCATAAAAGAATGCCCTGTTACTGGAAAAATAAGTTCAATGGTTTTTATATGTGATTTCGATAACAGCCACTTTGATAACATGCCAAGCATTGTCGTATTTTTATTTTGACCCACGAAACCGTCGGCTATTAAGCAGATACGCGTGATATTGGTCAAGACCGTTTTATTTAGGTGATGAAATACCACCTACGCTATTTCATTTGATCCTTTACAGTGAACGTCTTCTGTCCAAATATAACAAAACACGTTGTTTTTATTCAAAGGATCCTTTGAGCTACCTCCTACCACAGTTGAATTGTATAAATACAACTGCCTGCTGTAATAGCACATTTGATCTGGAACTTTAGCGAGTATAAATTTCTTTTGACAATCAAATTAGAATGTTTTCATGCCTTCCTGCTTTTCCTTGAGAAAACTATAAAAAGCGTTAGCTCGGAGGCGATGGACTCCTTGTTTTATCCTCAGATCGTTTCGCTTTGATTCGTCCTATTTAATTTTAAATCGCTCAGCGAATTCAAACAGGTTGAACACACATCGGTACGTGGATTGCCGAAGCCGAAGTTATAATTCTCGTTAAATATTTGACGAAAGTATGACCTTGTCATAGTCGTTTGTGCAGTTTCCGCAATGAACATTTTATACAGCTTATTTATATTTACTTGGCAAATATCGCCTGGCGGAGCTGCTACCACGGCAATAGTGGCTGTATGAACATTTTAAAGTACTTATTTATGTATGCTTGAATAACATCTTTCTTCCATTCGTCTATGTGAGATTTATGGTTCTCCCTCCTCGTGTCTCAACAGGCCCAGTTCCATCACGAAAAAAGTTTGCAATGACATATTGTACTCGGTATTTTGTTATGTTCAAGCACCGCAAAAATGAATTTTGACAGACAGGAATAAGTTTTTGTTGGCATATAAATGATATTTAATTGTGAACTCACGGCTTTTTCTTGATGTATTTATTTAGCGTCGTTTTACAGATAGACCATTGCAACATTTTAATATAATAGCGTCTTGCGATAATTTGTTTATTTATTTATTTTATAATTTATGTACACACAGTAAAATACAGAGCGATATGATATAATTATAATTTAAATACAAAGGTACGGTAAGGTATTTGTCAGTATTTTTATAAAATAATTTATGAAAATGCATTTGAAGGGGTTATTGTACATTCGCCACAAAGTAAATTCGTCACATTTTATACACTCCATACATTGAAAGTGTATTCGCCACTTGCATTAAAAATATGTGTAAATTCGTCACAAGTTTTCATTTTAGGTAGGTTGTACATAATTTTTGCATAAAATACTGGTAGCCAGCAAAGTTATTGGTTTTTAGCGCCCGAAATGAAAGATAGAATGATTTAAAAAATTATGGAAGTATTGGTTGTACAGACGCCAGCAGGTCAAGCTACCCGAAACTGTCAAATTTTCCCAATCAACCTTGAACCTTATGCTTTAACGATAAAGTTGGAAATCTTATAAAGAAGTTTGACAGATTGTAGTAGCTTGATGTGCTGGCGTGAAAAATAATGAGAACTAACAGTATCTTTCTTTTCTCTTGCGCTCCTGCAAATGCTATCATGCCATATAAAGAAACAGGAAATTGAAGACGCTTGGTTTCACATCATGGAAGATGCTCCACAGAACGAAGCAGTCACAAAATTCAACGACTATTTTGTATCCCAATGATTAGAAAACACTATTATAGAGTTTATTTGGAATGTACATGGGGCTCGTTATAGGACAATAAATCTAGCAGAAGCATGGCATAAACGATTGAACAACAAGATGGGTAAAACAAAACCGAAAATGATTCAGTTTCTTGATAAGCTTAAAAATGAGGCAGAACATATATTTAAAAAAAAAAACTGTGATTATGAAAAATAAATCAATAACGTTTTTACTCTACTTAGTGTTTGATTTTTCTGCTGTCTGTGCAGAAATAAACAATTTAACGAATTTACAATAATCAAAATTATAAGTGACGAATTTACTTCATGAAAATAGAACTGTGGCAAATTTACACATAGAACTTTTTTCCGTGGCGAACTTACTTTGTGGCGAATGTACAATAACCCATTTGAAGTATGCAGTACACTTCAGTCTTTTCTCATGGTTACAGGTGGGTCGCCGTTGCAAATCTTGTGATGAATATCTGAAAGGAGATAATATTGTATTCTATTAAGTACCTATATCGTAGAAAAGTTATCTAACAACTACTCAGTGTGAGTATTTATAAAGTGTACCTACCTACGTATATGTGAAGATGGCTAAAATAGACCTAAATTTAAATTGATTTGATTTATACTTCTTTTTTTTTAATTAAGGGAAAATTAATTGGAATAACTAAAGAATTTAATAAAACCAAATTAATTTGCATTGTCACTTAATTAAAAATAAATTAGATATTAAAAGTAAAAAATATCGTGATGACTCATAAGTAATATGCCCCGTCACTAAACTTACCGCTCCTTCTTCTTCAGATTTCGCTTCCAAGTCTCTGGATTTTTCCTTTTTTTCGTGCAGTTTTCGATGTCACAGGAGTAACGTTTACTTCCATTATAAGAAGGAACACAAATTTATCTCACTGGCTTCAGAAAAATACTCAAATCTTATTTTAAATCAAGTTAAACTGCAGCACTTCTTGTACGTCGTAAACTATGGACGCCATATTAGTGTCGACGCCATCGCGTCGCTGTGATTGATCAATTCCGATTTAACCCTTAATCTGGCAAGAGAAAAAACTCTTGAAATTTAATTTTTTTATATATTTTTGTCATCGTTAGATGTTCCTAAAACCGGGAAAAATAATTAAAAAAATCTAGTATATCTTGGTTTTTAAGAAAATGCATGTCCAGTATACAGGACATTGCCAGGTTCTCCATAGAGTAACTGTAAATATCGATGTCCAGTATATTGGACATGGCCGAATTAAGGAATCGTTCGAGACTTTTTATAAAAACTTTATTTATGCAATTATGAAATAAACAAAAATAAAATGCATGTGTATAATGAAAATATGTATTGTTGTACAATTTTAAAATTTAAAATGACATTATTGTTACTTATTTGGCTTCTATAGAATTGTATAAAACGTAAAAAGTCTAAATCTTCTTTGTTATTATAACATGACAACCCGTCTTGAAATCAATATTATTCAAAAATCAATAGTTATAATATCTAATCAGTCAAACTTTTCTAAAACAATTAATAGTTTCACTTACTTGCTATGGTAATCATAAATACAATTTCTCTTACGTACTAAACACAATCTTTGATTGCACTTAGCGCAATATACATCGATTGATATACATGATTACATGGATTGATGATAAGGTCGGAATAACATCATAGTTTACCTGGCTGGTTGATGGCAACACTTCCCTCATAATTGGTGTGTGAGGCACTGGTAGTTCTTCTTCGACTTCTGGCTCGCTGTTGGGTATTTCGTCGTTAGAAGAATCGTCACTGCCATTGTTGCTGTCCAAAATATTCAGGTTTTCCAATGACGATGGTATGGATGGTGCATCTGATGAGACATCATCAATTTTCTGGCCATGGTGCAAATCTGGTTCTTCATCTGAACTGGTCTGGCCTTCTACGTCCGATAGAGCGTTAATTGGTGGCACTAAAGCTAATAATTTTGAGGCACGTGATGTTTTTTTGAAGACCTGTAAATAATAATATTGTTAGGTATCATAAATAACATTTATCATACGAGTACATAATATAGATATTAGTTCATAATATTATACTAATTGTTAGTTTTCTGTCTCATTGGCAATGTCCAGTATACTGCACATCACAAAACCATACTAAACCCTCGAGAATCCGGCAATGGGAAGTATACTGGACACACAAGTTTCGCAGAGAATAACGAAAAATCTATAAGTAATATTATGATTTTAGTATACACGTACATATAAAAATACGTTACGGAATATACAGAAAAGAAATAATTATTTATTTTAGAACAAAAAAAATTAATAAATCGAGACTTACCGAGAGCGGTCGTGACGCGTTCATCCTCCCTGACGTTGCGGCGTCGACTGACCGGCCAAGCGCACGCGCTCATTGGCAGTTATTTTTAACCGACTTCCAAAAAGGAGGAGGTTCTCAATTCGGCTGTATGTTTTTTTTTTTTTTGTATGGTAGTTACGCGATTACTCCGTCAATTATGAACCGATTTTGAAAACTCTTTTTTTGTTGGAAGGGTATACTCCCGAGGTTGTCCCATTGCCACCAAATCAGAATCTGATGAGGGGATCTCATGGAAATTTTATATGCAAACCCATAGCGATTTGGGTATTTTTTATAGTAACTCGTGCATTTGCTCTCGGAAAGCACCATTTAGTGAAGTAGAACTGATGATGGAGACCACAGATGGCCACCGGAACAATATAATAATGAGTACCTATTTAACGGGTTGTGATTAAGCAATTCATGCTGGTCAATATGCATATGGTGAGTGGCAGTTCTCCTGGTTCTTACCAGGAGAACTCCTCAACAATCAACGTCCCGCCCGGCATCGGGAAAAGCAATATTTTGTAAAAGGTGATAAGCAGTTAACATTAGGCAATGGTAACTTAGATAAATTCAAAACTGACCCACTAAAAAGTGATAAATATAAAACTTTTTACAAAAAAAAAATAACCGACTACCAAAAATAACACTACAAAGTGAAAAATAACTTTAATTTCGGAAGTCGGTGGCAAAAAACTCAAATACAGATCCAAAGACACCGAATTCCGAAATTAAAATTATTTTTCACTTTGTAGTGTTATTTTTGGTAGTCGGTTATTATTTTTTTGTAAAAAGTTTTTTTTTTATGTTATAATGTAGGACACAACCAAGTTATTCCATATAAAAAAAACTAATATTGTTAAAAAAAAATGCTGCAGATTTTTTCAAAGTCGATGTCCAGTATACTTCCCAGTGTCGAATTAAGGGTTAAGCTGTTTTTGATGTTTGCATGCCGTTTTTAAGCTGACTTTGATCCCAATGGAGATTTTTAAACTGGTTTTTGTATTATTTTAAGCTAGGTTTGATGGAAAATTATAAGTTGAGGTCATAGACAATTGACAGACATTTATTTTTACATTCATAGTTCAGATTTCAAAAAAGATGCAACTAGCTGCTTTTGATTCTATACCCCTCTCATCCTTGTTCACGCGAATATCATCGACCAAAGTCGGCAAGTTAAGTAGCTGCCGCTTAATATCTCGCTTAATATAAAAAAAAAGAAACATTTATTTTGGACCAAACACTTGTACACATTTTATAAACCTGCCAAACTGCGTGACAGTTTGTCGGCAGGATTAGCGCTCGTCTTAAAATATTTGGTTTAAACAATAAAATAGTATACTTCTTCATCTAAGAAGGTAGATACAGGTAGTTTTTATCTGGTTCAGTGATCGATCCAGCGACGCAGGTTCAGGGGTAGGCTCAACTGGTGATGAGATCCTGCAAGTGGGGCATTTCCATTATGCCATCCTATTGGCACCCAGCTTTCTCCGTCCGGTTTCTGAGAGGTTTGCACATCCAGAATCCAAGTGTGTTTCTTGCAACTGCTACACTGGACGCCATCGTTGAACTGCAAGTTACAAACTGCGCACGGTTTCATTTTCAAGATTCTATAATTTGGACTGAACTAAAAAGGTTAGCGATCTATTTTATTAGAGTGACGCGTACTGTGCGTATGAGTGTCCACACACGAGTTGAACTATATGATGCTGTATAATATGTAGTAAACTATGTAATGCTGTATTATGGAATTCTACCATCAAGAGAGCTGTCATATTAAAATATAAACAAAGTAGACTTTATGGCTTGCATGCGTGATTGTATTTTGCCTCTCAAAATTCAAGCATTAATTTTTTGTTGTTGACAGCTCTCTCAGTAGGCTGATGTCGACCTCTGCTCACTTCAACAACTTCTTGTATAGGAACCATTCGCACTAACATGTTCGCCGTAATAGGAACGTGTCTGTTTTATCTGTTACGTTCCTAAACACACTAGTATTAAAGCACTGTAGGTCAGCTGGGGAAAATCGTTGACATTATTTTCAACGTTTATTCTAACGAAATTATTTCGGCGTCAATTTAAATTATTTGTCAAAACTGCATTTTTTATTTAGGATGGGTTTGCTCTTGACCTTAGTCTAGGTCAGAAGTGACAGAGACAAAGTCGACGATGGAGTGAGCTTACCCAGAAGGAGGAGCCTGTTCACTCTAACTTTGAAGAGATTAGGGTTGTATGCGTTCGGAAACACAGACGCAGGTAGAGAGTTCTACTCTTTTGCTGTGCGCATTATTATAGACATTTGGAAACGCTTAGTGCGAATTGGTGGAATAGCAACCAGGAAGGGATGGTAACCTGCAGTGCGTCTAGATGTCCGATAATAGAAGGGGGCCGGTGGAATGAGGTCGTGGAGTTCTTGGGCACACTCACCGAAGTACAACCTGTAGAAGACCGACAAGCAGGCAACCTTGCGGCGATGGGCCAAGCTGTGAAGATTGGCATCCACCAGTTTTACGTCGCCAATGAGCCTCTTAGCTCTGCGTTCCACCGAGCCAAGCGCGGCAAGTTGGTATTTTGCTGAGCCATCCCAAAGGTGGCTACAATACCCCATGCAGGATCGGAGCTGCGCTTTGTAAAGGGTCAAAAGCTGTCCAGGCGTAAAGTATCGCTTCACCCTATTTAGGATGCCCAGTTTCTTGGCCGCAGTTTGGGCTTTGTACTCGATGGTGGCGCCGAAGTTGAGACTTGATGTCAACTCCGTGCCTAAGAGCTCGAGCCGACCAGTTACAGGAACCGATGTATCCCGAAAAGTAAGAGTTTGGTCGAAACGACTCCTTTTAGCGGTAAAAAGACACGCCTGTGTTTTGGTGGCGTTTAAAGTGACCAGATTATCGTCACCCCACTGGGAGACAATGCTTAAGGTCAACTCTGTCTGCTCTACCATGGGCTCTTTCAAGGAACGAATTGCGGCCCCGCTGGTTTTTTCGCTGGACAAGTATCTCTCAATACCAGTCTGTAGTAGGTCATTGATGTGCAGCAGGAAAAGAGTTGCAGAGAGAACAGACCCCTGAGGAACTCCGGCATCAATAGCCTTATGGCTATTGATGCCGGATGGTCAGAGGAGCAGCCGTCAACGACTACTCTGATCGACCGTTCACTAAGGAAGTCTGATATCCAGCTACAAAAACCAGCTGGGATGCCATAAGCAGGAAGCTTTCTGAGTAGACTAGCGTGCCAGACCCTGTCGAAGGCCTTCGAGATATCAAGCGATACAGCAAGTGCTTCGCCATGCTTCTCGATAGCTTCGCCCCAGCAGTGCGTGACAAACACAAGAAGATCACCAGTTGACCGTCCCCGGCGATAGCCATATTGACGGTCACTGAGGAGATCATTGTCTTCAAGGTAGGCCAGCAACTTACTGTTCAGTACCCTTTCCATAACTTTGCACAGAATAGAGGTAATGGCGATCTGACGGTAATGGGCAGGGTCGTCTGCACGGTCGCCCTTCTTGGGCACTGGTTGTACATTTGCAAGCTTCCAGGATTTTGGCACCGTTCTTTTTTTAAGAGAGAGGTGGAACAAACGTGTCAACACAGGAGACAGTTCAGGCGCACACTGCCTCAACACTCGCCGGAATGCCGTCAGGCCCGCTGGCCTTGTTCACGTCTAGACTGCACAATACTCTTCGGACCTCTTTAATGCGTACTGCGATCTCCGGCATCGAAGTCACAATGAGGTACAGTGGGTGGTTGCTTGGAGCCAGCGTCCAGACGTAAATTGCTTGCAAAGAGAGATGCAAATAAATTTGCTTTCTCACTTGCAGAGTGGGCCAGTGACCCATCAGGTTTCATCATTGGAGGTAAAGTTGGACCACAGAAATTCGCTTCAGCCGCTTTAGACAGGGACCAAAACTGTTTACTACCCGGAGGGTGCGCTGCCAGCTTGGCCCCAATACGTCCGACATGGCCAAAACGTGCCCCACGTAAAACCCGCTTGCAGGACTTGGCGGCTGTATTAAAAGCTCTTTTCTTCGCGCGAACCCTACGAGCTCTAACTTTGCGGTCGCGGGCCTTGACCCAGGCTTGGTAGGCAGACTCTTTTCGGGCCTCAGCGTGGGCGCACTTTGCATTATACCAAGGCCGGGATTTGTGACCGAGTGGGATGTCGGAGAATGGAATAAAATACTCCATTCCCTGCCAAATAACGTCCGCAACCTCGTCTGCACAGCACGAGGGGTCACCCGAAGAGAAGCACACATGCCGCCATGAATAAGACGCAAAAAAGTGCCCCTTCTCATTGTAGTGTGTAATCATATATTGAACCCAGCTGTGCTGACCGCATAGCTCGAAAGCTTCAAAGGGGAAAACTATTATCTGCCATCTGCGAGCGATTAAGTCGAGGACATACTCGCGATAATTAGTGAATGGTGAGTCTGGTTGATCATTACGTGCGTTTATATAATTGACCGAATCGCAGCAAAATCTCATATATATTAAAACACGTTAGCTTTTCGTATTCAACTTCAACTGACAGACCACTGACAGTTCTCTTTATTCCAAAAAGATGTTACAAAGTAAAACATAGATGGCTCTGCTTGTATGCATACACATATTTTATAATTTTGTTACCTACTTATTAACACCCCCACTTAACAAAATAAAGGTGAACTTTTAAACAAAATGCTTTTCTTTTATTTAGCCTTAATTCCTAGCATATGCATAAACTTATAATGCTTAGTTGATAAAAGACCTTTTGTTAACAAGTCAGCTGGCATTTCTTGAGTTGAAATGTATTCAATATTAATTAATTTATTTTTGACTGCATCTCTAACATAATGAAATCGAACATCTATATGTTTTGACCTAGTGTGTGCCTGATGACTTGTTGCCAATTTTAATGCACTTTGATTATCACACTTCAATTCAATTGCACATTGTCTACCAGTAATCTCATATATCAGATTTCTCAAGTAAACAGCTTCTCTTGATGCCTCTGAAAGAGCAACATATTCTGCCTCAGTGCTGGACAAGGAGACAGTCTTTTGTTTTCTGCTTTGCCAGGAAATCACAGAACTATTCATAACAAAACAGAACCCAGTATATGACTTTCGATCCAGACTATCACTAGCCCAATCTGCATCAACAAAACCTGTCAGCTCCACATTATCCTTATTATATGTTAAACAATAATGTTTTGTTTTTTGTAAGTATTTCAAAACTCGTTTGGCATAATTAAAATGAGTTTCATCATAACAATTGTTAAACTGGCTGAGGAAACTAAGAGGATATGATAAGTCAGGCCTAGTCAAAACAGCCAAATACATAAGACTACCAATCAGTCTTTGATATGGAATGTTTACTGCACAATTTTCAGCCTTATTTATGTTCAATTTACTTTCAATAGGAGTATCTACAGTTCTACAATTTGACATATCAAACTTTGATAGTAATTTCTCTATATATTCCTGTTGATCTACTGTTATAGTCTTACATTCTTTGTTCACATTAATTCGCATGCCCAAGTAACGTCTAACAGGACCTAAATCTTTCAACTTGAATTCAGAACTTTCAGTTTCCATAGTACAATTAGAAAAAATAAGAAAATCATCGACATAAATAGTTACAATAATCTTAACATTCTCAGAAGACTTTGTAAACAAGCATGGTTCAAATTTATTTATATTAAAACCAAATTTAAGCAAACAGTCTTTCACTTTTTCATACCAAACCAAAGAAGACTGTTTCAATCCATAAATAGCTCTTTTGAGTTTCAAAACCTTTCCATTGCTTTTGTTTACAAAACCTTCTGGAATTTCCATGTAAATATTTTCCTTTAAATGTCCATTTAAAAATGCTGTTGTTACATCCAGATGTGTAATGTCCATGTTCCACTGTACACTTAGAGCAAACAACATTCTCAGAGTGGCATGTTTTCAACAGGAGAAAAAGTGTCCTCGTAATCAATGCCACGTCGTTGTGTAAAACCTTTAGCCACGAGTCTGGCACGATACCGCACTTTGTCATTCACATCAAGTTTTTTATTTAAGACTATTTATACATACATACATTTCACAATTGACCCATCACTTGGTATATCAACAATTTCCCACGCGTCATTTTCCTCAAATGATTGAAGCTCCTCTCGCATAGCCTGTCTCCACTGATCGGCTTCAGGTCCATTCTGCGCTTCTGAGAAATCTGTGTTCGGTTTCTGGACTAGAACTGGGAACACAGATATTACTATACCCAAAACGTTCCGGAGGTTTCCGCATTCTCTTGCCCTGTCCTAGAAGTTCTGGAACTGGTTGTAACTCACTGCTTGAGATATCTGTCACCGAGTTTGAGGCTATTAGAGTGTCATCATCGTTTGCACTAGATGGATCAGTATATACAGATGTATTGGAATCTGAATCATGGAGAGATTCATTCATTGAAGACTCCCCCACTGAATCTCTGCCATCTTCATTTGTTGCTGGCGGTTCATGTGCTTCAATTTCAACATCATCCTGTATCCATCCTGCTGTTTCTTCTCTATTGCTTTCTATGGTTTTTGTTTTTCCTTCCATCACTATGACATCTCTCTTCACAGTTATAATATTTTTTTTAAGGTCATATACACGATATCCTTTCACTGTTTCTGAAAATCCAACAAGGATGTGCATTTGTGCCTTTTTGTCCCATTTTAATCTCTTTTCTTTCGGTATGTGAACCATTACCGGGCTACCAAAAACACGTATGTGGCTTAAGTCTGGTTTATTTTGTTACCTACTTATTAACACTATAATAATTATTGTTTAAGTAAAACACATTTAATTGTATAAAAAAAAGTAAATTTTATACTTATAATTGTACTTTTTTTTTCACCATGGGAAGGAGATGTAGTGTGTAATCAACCTTATTGTATGGAACCAGCGTTATTTCATATAAATGTAAGTAATCCATCTAATTGTTTAATCGTTATAATAAAGACAGTATTGATTCAGCTTTCGGTGTTTCAATATCTCCTCGAGATCCCGCCTTACATCGCACCGCCCAGTCCGCTGATTCGTATCGCCACACTCGTCTCGTGCCTCTAGGACTCATCTGGGGGAGAGCAGGTCGATACGGATTTCACCAGACAGTGGGGCTGAGACCGATACTGAATTATTTTCCGGATCAGATGCCAGCAGAAGGTCTAAACAATTGGGTGTAAGGCCGTCAACATCCGGTACCCGCGTTGCCACATTCACCATCTGGTTTAGATCTAACGTAATAGCAAACTGGCGCGCCTCTAACCCAGCATGGTCAGTTTTCTGGTACGGGAACAACCATTCTTTATGATGGGCGTTGAAGTCTCCAGAAAAATGAGTTTCGCTGTTGGGTACCGTTGCTGGGCGACGTCAGTCGTCTCCACGAGGAAATTAAAGAGCGCTGTTGTCTCCTGGTCACCGCTGTGTGATCGGTAGACGCCGATGTAAAGAGATTTCTCCATGCCAGAGTCCAAAAGCCATATGGCAGAAAAACCCGATTTCTCAAAGCAACGGAGACGACGACAACAAATGTCATCGCGGACGTACACACAGACCCCAGCTTGCTTCTTGAACTTGTGTTCAAGAGAGTAACCCGGGTAGTTGAGGTACGCCACGTCCGACGGGGTTGTTATCTTCGTCTCCGTTAGGAAAAACAGGTGCGGCTTCTTGGTCTCAAGGTGGTGATGGACCGGATCGAGATTTGAGTGCAACCCCCTGCTGTTAGTGAGGTGCACTTTTGCATTTGCTAAAGCGATCTGAGTGTACATTATTATTTGTTAGATTTCCCCAGGAGGGTGAAACGCATTAATTGTTAAGGCAGCAGCAACAGAGTAATCCTTCATAATATTTTTAGATGTTGAGTTGTTATACTCATGTCTAAATATTTTAAAATCTCTTTTAAATTTCCCATTTATGACCGCTACCACCCAACAAAATATTGTTACTGCCCTCGTCTGATTAGCCAAAGGCATCTCTAAAACCCCTATCTAGAACGAAAACATAATTTTCTTGAAAATACCTTCTCAATGCTTAATTCTCATTAAATTCTTGCTTTGCGATGTCAGCATCTGATGTTGTTGCTGGATAGGGGCCTCGATAATGTAGCCATCGGTACTTATAATAAGTAATAATAAGTTTTTATTTCATAATCAACAGGTTTTCAAATAAGTCGTAGAGGCCTTCTTTTAAGTATAGAGATACTTGTAACAGAAGACCTCCCTCTTCCATAACTATGTGTACAACATACAAAGCCTGTTAATAACAGAATTTAACTAAGTAGGTAAAAAAACAAAAAAAAAACAAAACTAGAACTAGATAATTAAAAAAATAATTACAATTATAATGATTAAAAACATATATCTTTTACAAGATTTCTATATTTATGCAATGAGTATGTTTTTTTTTTGTACAAATATGTTTTTTTTTTGGTACAAATAATTAGAGCTCTTTTGCACGTATAAATATGTTCCATCTATAATGGCGATGGATTTCCGCGGTTTCCAAATAGTCCATTAGGTATTAATACAATTTTTTTTAACTACTTGCTCCGATTTATTCCCTTTATGTCGAGCCGAAAACCTTGTCTCGCTTCTATTACCCCTATGTCGAGTTTAGTTTTCTGTCCCGTTTCTATTCCCTTTATGTCGAGTTTATTTACCACGCTTTTATTACCTTTATGTCGAGTTTAATAATATCATATTTTAGAAGTACAGTCACGTCCAATGAAATGTATACACGCACATAATTTAGAATCAATTTTTACACAAAAAAGAATTTAAAAATAACTAATGACTTTAACCTTACAGTACTATGTACTATTATATTTTTAATTAACCATCAAAGTATGTCATCATTTCAGTGTATTTTTTTTAATATTCGAAATTATGTGCATGATGAAAAATTACCTATCTTTTAAAATATTAAGTTCATATAGGATGGTTTCGGTGACAGCTGTCAGATTCATACAATGTAGCTATCTATCCTTTTCTCTCATCTTAAAGATGCATATTTTCGTCCTGCTGTCACCCAACTCATGCTATGTAAAAAAGACTATAGATTATAATTGACTAACCAAACTTCAATGACGCATTGGTGATTTTACTTAAATTAAGTACAGCAATATTAAGACGTGTTGTCGTGGTACCTAAAATAATACGTAATGTATGTACATTAGCGCAACTCAAGTTCGAATATCAGGAATGTGCGAAAGAGAGGTGACATCTAAGACTTACTTAGATGTCACCTCTCTTTCGCACATATATACTTGTCCCTCTTTACATTAATAGTTATCAGCGTTGCACGTTCCAAGTCTATGAAGGGAACTTACCAGTGTCCTTTTAACCTTGAAAGAGTACACTACGTACGTAGGTAACTACTTACTGTGTAAGTGCAAGTTCTGTAGTGGTTAAAAACGTTTGATAGCATGAAACACGTAAGTACCATTGTTTTTCTATATGTAATCTATATTTATTTATTTATAAATGCAAATGTATTACGTTAGTACCTACCTACATATCAAAATATAAACAAACAAAATACATAAAACACAGTATAAAATACATAAATACGTAATGATACAATGCACATGTTTTCAATTTATGGTTCAAAATATATAGGTAAGTAGTACCTACCTAATAAACTTTGAATAATATAATCGTTATAAAGTATAGTTAAGTGTTTTTTTCTACTGACCACTGGCGTCAAAAACATCGGCCATTTTGTGACAGTTCGCGTGCACGTTTTGACATGAATGGGAAATTTTTGAATATAACGCTTAAAATAAACATGTTGTGGCTAGTTTCTAGTAAAAGTTATATAACATTTTCATTCATATTACATTTTTCTGTTTTATTTAATATAAAACATTTTCGTTATTTTATTTGAATATTTTTTTACGTAAAAACAAAAACTTACAATTTTAATGATCTTTCTAAACATCTACTTTGTGTAATATATACGTATATTTATGCAATAAAATAGCCTGGGGTAAAATAGATACTAAGCTATAGTTTTAAACAAATTTCCAAATTTTGTCAACTAGCCAATTATTGTTATGACCGTTACCTGTGCGTTTCAAGCTTAGTAATTAAAAGCATTAGAAATTCTTATTTAGAACACTATGTAGGTACTTATTCCAAACCTATTTGAACTTATTTGAATTGAAGATATACATTATGTATTTTGAATTTATGTATTTTTACTTCATGAATTCCAGTCATATGTATTTTGAATATATACAGGTGTTAAAGTAGTTGCGTGCCATAGCTTCAGGGTGAGTTCAGAGTCGATAAAGGAACCCAGGAAAAAATAAATATCTTAAAAAAAAGTAAACGATCCCAGGAAAAAAAAAATTGCAACATCAATCTAATTTAGTACCTACTAACTTAATATAGCAATCGTTTAGAAGTAAAATTATTTTATTTGTTTAAATACTTTAATTACTTACTTTCATTGCGTTCGATAGTAGGTAGTAACTCTAGGAAATTATTTATTAGCATTTAAACAAAATAAAAACGTATTTTAAGCAATTTTTTAATCAATTCTAAACGATTGCTATTTAATTAGTACGTACTACATTAGGTTCATCTTATGATAATTTTCGATTTTTTTTTACACTGTTTTTTAAATGTTTTTATTTTTTATGGGTTCCTTTATCGACTCTGAACTCACCCTGAAGCTATGGCACGCAATTACTTTAACACCCTGTATAATACGACTGGAAAATAGTAAAATAGTAAAATCTTCAACTATTTTATTTATACGTATATCAATAGCCAAGCATTTTTTTTTTCTTAAGTTCTGATTGGCGTCGTTGTAGACATTTACCTGCTCTATCTTAAACCTAGCTTCTTTAGCCTCATCTCTAAGTGTGCTAATGAGAGTATATAGCGGAGGTCTTTTACTAAGCTTTTTATTTAGCCTGTTATGCCATCCCTCTACTGCGTTTGTGGTCCTGTGGCGTTCGTTGTAACAAAAAAACAAATCAATATTTTTGTTAATCCACTGCGATGTTACGTATTTGACGGAAGCCATATTGTTTAACAGCTGCGAGAGGCGGCGACTAGATGGCGCTAGTGGAACGTGCATCATAGACAATCATTCATTCTATCGGTCATTTGACTTAAAACGCTTGAAGTCAATTGAGTGAAATATTGTAACGTTACCCCCCACTAGCGGATCGCCTTTATAAGGAGCTACGCTGTTGAGTCGGTACGCATTTTGAACGGATGCGTCTTGGTGCACGGACCACTGTCTCTCGACAGTCAGTACTGCCCGGTTATTGGATATGGAACGCTGTCTCCGACAAATTAGTACTATCCTTATTGCGGTGGGTGCATGGATCACTGTCCCTGACAGTCAGTACTGCCCTATGTGACCGCCACTACCATTATTAGTTATTTAATTAATTCTATTTAATTTCTATATTCTCTCGATTTAAAATAACTGATTGTTCGATTGAAATATATTTCTGTATTGCCATATCTGAGTATTACTTCTGATGTCTGAACCTATCCCGACATATTCATTAAATGATTTAGCTTCATTGCCTTCAGGTGCACTTTCTAATAATAACACCCATGCTTCTGGGATGACATTTTTGGGAAGATGTGCTGTGGCTGCACACATGGTAATATATTTTTTTCCACCGGGAACATTTACTATTCCGGTCTGTTTTCCTTTTTTCCACAACGCCTTATGGAAGTGGAAAAAACATCCGCTTATATCAACTAATGGAAAAACTTCTTTAATAGCGTTAATTGCTGCAATTTCAAAATCGATTTTAATTTTTTTTGGTTGGAATTCTGGAATGTTATCTTTTATCATTTCAAACATATGCACATAGGTCGATTGGCATTTATCAGGTAGCAGTACAAAAATGATCGGCACTATTACGGTTTTGTCTGCGGTACTACCAATGTATGGTATATAATTGATAGAATGGTCGGGCAATTGAAAAGAATGTTCCATCAACAAAGAACAGATTCATGGACTGCAATGCATTTTTGCAATCATTTAACATAACTATCAAAATTTTATTTACCCCACTACTTTCTACAACCAGAAAATCTTTTGCGATCACTGGTGAAATTTTGACATCCTCTAATTTCTGGAATGTAGTCTTACTAACATTTAAAAAATTATTTCTTGAACGGTAGAGTGCATTTTTTACACTTTGGAAGCTACGAACTTGGTCAACGTAATCATTATTATCTTTTAAACTCGCCATGGACATTGCATACATAGTGGGTATGGGTTTCAAGTCTGTCCGTACGTCATTTTTACATTGATTAAACTTTTTTTCAAATTCTTCTTTTTTGTAATCTGGCAAACAAACATGATCTGTTGCTCCAGTCCTTAAAATGTTTGCTTCCTTTTCATCTAAAGTTAAGGAAGCTTTACAATTTTTTTTTGTGCAGTACCAAATTGAGGAGCCACATTTATTTTTTCTATTAATGCGGTACCGGTAGCCATCTTTCAATAAAATTTTACCACCTTTTTGACTTTCGACGAAAATTAAATTATTATCAGTATTCCTCCATGAACTGCATCCAAGTTCTTGATTCTCTTGGCTACTGCCGTCTTGAGGTCTTTCTTCTGTGTTAAAATTACCCCATGTGCTGCAGCCGGGTTCTTATCTTCATTTTGAGGTGTTGATGTGCTACATTCAGGTTTTTTAATTATATCTACACCAGCGGTATTTTGTTGATCGAGGTTTAATAATTCGTAAGATTCGTTAGAATCATCTTTTTCTAAGTTTTCGTGTTGGATAGGTTCTGGTGGTGGTGCATGTGTACTCCCATCGTTTAGTTCAGCATTAATGTCGCCTATTTCGTTGCCTTACAAAATATTTATTATGGTAATTAAATCCATCATTGATATTGTGATTATACTTCATACATCTTCAGTAGGTAATCCTAAAGAAGAATTAAATCCATTAGAAAAGTCAAGTACGACAATCGAAAAATCTTACCTAAAATATTTGTTATAATAAGTAAGTCGGCGTATCACATGAAGACTTAAAAAATACCTAAGTAACTAAGTACTTCTATATAGAATTAAAAATTAAGAATAATTCTTCTAAATTGATTTAGAAATGCAATTAGTTTTGTTCTACCTTTTGACATTTTCAATAAACTAGAAATTCTGTAATAGGTATCCCCAGTTCTCATGTTCATTAAATAAGCTGCTAGAGCAGTATTACCTCTAGGCATTTGGGCTAGTCTGGGTACCTTAGCATGAATTGTATGGAATACAGTTTTTGTACGACCCAACCAGTAATGAATTAAATGATCTGGCATTGAGTCAATATTGTCAAAATTAATTTGTTCCGGTATTGCATTTGAAATGATCACCATATCTTGTATGTGTGTTGTGGATTATTTAAAAAACTCCATTCATTTTCAATTAAATGCACCGAATACACCCGGTTACATATAATATTTGAAAACATGGAATATAATATTTGTATTCCCTTACCAACATTTGCCTTAAAGTTAAGGGAATTGATAAACGGTCTATGTTCTGGCATCCTAAAACAAAGCAATGTCTTTGTATATCATTAGCTTTACATAAATCTGGCAATGTGACAAATATTTCAACATGTGGAACTTCAGGAACCGGTGGAACCATGATATTTTCTTGTTGTTCACCGTCGGTTTCGATGTTGTTTGACCGCCTAGGTACTGGAGATGCGCTCTGTAAGCTCGTTGCCAGCATGGGTGGCAAATAGAGCTTGTCGATCTCACCTAAGCATACGTAAAAATTGTATCATTTCATAACATAATAATTGTATAGAAATATTTAAGCAGTCGTGATACTCGTACATAATAAAATCAAACATTTTTCATACTAACTGGTGGAGGAAAAATCCATTCAGATGTAGCATCATGAATGTGTCTATTGCGTTCAGGGTTACGTGTCAGTGTGTGAAAACGAACACGCATCAGAGACCTTCCACAGTTCACACACACATGACGATGGCCAACACTAGGGTTTGGTGTTCCACTTGTACCAGGCTCTGATAATGCCTGCCTAGCCAGTATATAACCAGCAAGAACAGCAAACATGATCAGACACAGTGACCGAAAATAAAAAACCCTCATAACTATTACAAAAAAATAGATACACCCCTATAAGACGTGCCGAAGACGTTACTGAAAATGTTAAAACTCACCAATCGCGGAGTTATCCACTGTCTTTTATCAGATTGAATTTCAACCGAATCCAACAAAAGGCTCCTTAAGCGAAGCGTTGCTATACCACAGTTAGTGCAGCGCCGGTTCTCCATTAGAAATAGGGCAAAATCAGTTATCCGAAGCGCGAACAGCCAAGGTAAATCGAAATGAGAAGATGTAAAGTCCGTGCAAGCCGGGGTCGCGTCGGTCGGGTGAGCAGTAACAAGAGATATCCACAAACAAAACCAAAGGTCGTCGTAAAACACCACGTGAAACCACAAGAAAACATCCATGTGGGCCACAAGAACCTACACACGGTAACAAGAGATATCCACAAACAAAACCAAAGGTCGTCGTAAAACACCACGTGAAACCACAAGAAAACATCCATGTGGGCCACAAGAACCTACACACGAATAATTGTCTGTACACACGAATGACATAGATTGTCATGTCATTAATGAAAGGCATGTCTTGACTTTGTCATGACGATCGAAATAAAACCGGTAACACACGTACCTAGCGATAAAATATATAACGGCGCAAGATAGCCTTTACCGAAGTGATCATCGTATAAGTGGTTCAGCAGCTTCAATATCATCAGGAAGGACGCTGTGCTAGAGTGACTGTCAGCAGCCAGTGTCACTTATCCGACCTTTTCGGTGATTCCAGTAAAGTAATCCATTCTTTTGTTCTAAAAAGACAAGAATCTCATACATGAATTCCCGATTTACTCAAAGGAATTGTTATTATTTAAAAAATACTTATTATTTTGTTCCCATTCTGCTCCATATGTATCTGGAATTATTCTCAAAGTACTCCACTGATTCTATCGGATAAACTCGACACTTTTAACATTCAAATTCGTTTGCACGCCTAGAGCTAACAATTGTGTGTGAGTGAGATAGTGCTGAGGAGGGTGACGGTATAAATAAAACGTCCGTATCACCTTTATCTCTCTATTCATTAAGTTTATCGTTACAGTACAAAGTCCACGGCCCACGTCCGTTTCTGTTAGGTTGCGAACTGGTGTTGCCAGTTGTTTGCACTAGTGATGTGGTATCGAGTGGTAGATCGATATCGCCACACCACCCCACCACGGTGTAAAATAACCTCATAATATAAAAATAAAATAAAATGGAAAGAAGGGGAGAAAAGATACATTAGACGTCGATGGGCGTCTTGAAGCGGACATGGCGTCCTGAACGAGATACGTAGTTCTTTTTGGGAGCTGGATGATTGCTGTCAGACTTAGATGCAATGGTGGGAGATGTCCCTTGATGCGTTTTGCAAGATGGTAATTGAGGAGTAGTAGAACCAGTACCTCCTAAATGTGGTGCCTGTACAATAAATGCTGGCTTCACTTGGTCAAGATTCACTTGCGCGTCCCTGTTAGGCAATGCAATTCTTATTGTGTCTTATCGGTTCTGGTGATAACTCTGTGATGGCCAGTGTATGGTGGCATAAGGGTCTATCTTCGCGGAATCTACACGTAGGAAAATATGAGTGGCGTTGGATAATTCCTTGAAAACGAACGCATGTAGCTCTGAGTGACGTGGCGCTGGCACTTTTTAGTTGGGCCATGTGGCTCCGCAATGCCGTTGCTAAGTTTTGAACGTCTTCTATGTAGCTCGTTGTCGTAGGAGTTAAATTGTCACCAGGTAGACGAAGAGGTTTACCATAAACTATTTCAGCGCATGATGTTTGTCGGTCTTCTTTTAAAGTAGCCCGCATGCCCAGGAGCACTAAAAGTAGAGCGGTACACCAACTACCACCATGGCACATAAGAGCAGCCTTTAACTGCCGGTGCAGCCTCTCCACCATACCATTGGCACATGGGTAGTGCGAGTGCGTTGGATAGATGCAGACTTTAAAAGGGACATGAATAAAGCAGACTCAAATTGCCGACCCTGATCGGTGGTAACTATAGAAGGGACCCCAAAACGAGCTATCCAACCATACAGGAAGGAAGAAGTCATATACATAGTTCGCAATGAACTATGTATACTCGTATGAATTCTTCCTTCCTGTAGATATTATAGAAGTTGTAAAAATTTGTTTCGAGCAGCGGACGATGAAGTGTTTCCAGTTTATTGCTCGCGAGTGTGTATTTTTATCCAATTGTAGTTGATTAATTAATTCCAGTTATTAGGGTATAAAAAACACATTTGCTATTTTAAATATCATATTCTCTTCATTGTCATATACAATTAGCAAATCATTTAAAAACAGGCGCAGGCGCATATATTTGATTCATATCTTGCCCAACCTATATACCAAAGCACAGTCATGGTATGGGCACAACAACCTACCGTGCGTTTTGCAATTATGCAATTACAATAGTTTCCATCAATTGCCTCTCTGCCAGCATAATTATTATTTATTTTAAAGTACACAAAATATACCTTACGGCTTATGTCTACTTTGTATTTTGGCACGCAAAAGCCAGCAGCTTTCATTAATTAATTCGCTTGGTAGGTTGCTATTGCGTTCTCTACATATTTCAATACTATACATACCGTTGGCTTTAATATATTCTCCATAATATGTTTTAGCTTGTTTTATTTGATAGGTACTACATGCAATTAATATTAAATCATTCATTGTTAATTGAGGGAAGTCATTTAAATTCTCAGAGCCAACGGTAATATTAACAAATTGAGCCCTCCTGCGGTTTAAATGATATTCATTTACATAATCTGCTAAAGTCTTGTGGATATACATTCTTTCATTAATAATTGATAATATTTACGCAGCATCAGGTCTATCTAGGATCCTAAGATGAAACCTATTCATTAATGCTGCACCTACTGCAAAATCTTGCATCATGTGAGTAGATGCCCGATTAAAAAAATCTTGCGGAAACAATTTAAATGCTTGTTTAAATAAACCATTTACGAACTCAACAACTCGGCCACAAATGGTGATTTTTCTGGAGTTATTAGAATCAACAGTGGATAATTGTGATTCACCTTCCTCAAGTGATGCTGGAACTTTAACACAGTACCCACATTCTGTTAGAAGTGGTATTGCATCCCTAAAACCTCGGTCTAATATAAATACATCAAATACATCACCATGTTCAAAGAATCTCCTCATTGGTGTATTTTGGGAACTAATATCATTTTTAAGAATCTCGGCATCTGATGTTGTTGCCGGATAGGGACCCCATCACATCTAATATATATTCATGACAACAAGTATAATAAATGGTTTCATTAAATTCCTAAACTTGTGAAGAGAGTATGTTTGTTTTTGATATTTATAATTTGAGCTTTTCTGAATGTAGACATAATTTGCTAATTAATCTGTATAATATAAAAGGAAACTGTAACTAACTGACTGGGCTATTAACGGACAGTGGACCGATTTTGATTAAACTTGGAAGGTGTATTCCTTAGGGGCAACGCAAATAGAAGACGGCGAGACGAAGGTACGGTACAGACACGGCGCAGATACGGTGCAGGCGCGATATCTGCGCAAACAGACGCGGGGACGATACGGCAAGTTAAGTCATTATAGAGCGTGATATTGACGGGATAAGACATGTATTCCTCTTCAGACGAAGATGAAGATGCACTGGCTTTGCTACAGATTATTAATTTACAGCAAAGACCAAGAAGGTATTGGATACATCCAGTGTGGAGAAATGCAGAAGAGCACAGGTACTATAAAATAATGGAAACATTATATGAATATCCTGATCGTTTTCGCACAGTTTATAAAATGTCACTGGAATGTTACCATATCGTATTGTCAAAAGTAAGAGAAGGACTTCGGAAGCAAGTTACAAATTGGAGAAAACCAATCAGCCCTGAAGAAAGACTACTGATAACTTTAAGGTAAGTGAAACTATTTTTTACAGATCAAACTTTTATTGACAAATCAAAAGATAATATTCATTGAAAATGTTTTTGGTTTAGCATCTTTGCTACAATTAGTATTTATAAATTGCTCTCAGTGTTACAGCTAATTTGAGTATCTGTCAAGCTGTCATCATGTGCTGTCCTTATCTCACAATACAGAATCAGCGCATGCGGACAGGGACAGCACATGACTACTCAAGCTAGCTGTCGCACTAAGAGCCATTTATAAATAAAGTTCAAGGCATTGGATAGTTCTCATTAAAATCACTTATTTCGTCTTCATGAGATTGGATAGATGTCTCTGGATTCGGGTGAGGTGTAGCTGGAGTTATTGGTGAAAATATTGGCAAACATAATGTAGTTGGAGTTGCCGGAGGTGCTAAGGATTGTGCTCTTTCATAAGCTCCCGGTGTCCGCGTTTGCTGATATTCTGAAATGCTGAGTTGATAATAAGCTTTCTCATCATAAGTTCGGTGTCTTGAAGGCCCAGCTATTTGTTCAATTACAGCCACTGCCGCCGGTGGTGCTGGATTTATATACTCTCCGGATATCAAAGTCAGCTGAGTTTCCGGATTTTTGTTAGCTGCTGCAGTATGTTTAGCTGTCTGCTGAGTCGAGGTAAACGAAGGTGCTGGACTTGTATTAGCTCTGGATGTAAGAGTCTGCTGGGTTGCACCTTCATTAGGATCATAATCTGTCTCTCGAGAAGGTGTTCGTGGATAATACGGCTGTGTCCTAGGATAACTAGGTACTGGGTCATTTAAAATTTGCTCTGATAAATTGAGAACGCCCATTTTAAATCTTCGTTTTTGGGCTGGTGTCATTGATTTCATATCTGGAAGCATGCTTTGAAAAAAAGCTAGATCGCTGTCTGTTTCAGGCTCAGCTCTATGTATGGTCTTCATTTGTAATGCTCTTTGACTGAAATATTCATGTGCTGATTTATTAACATCTTTTAAAGAGATTGCCCTAGATTTATTTAATAGTGGTAGCAGTGGCGGTGTTGGCGTGGATTGATTGGAGATGGAATCCGAATTTGTGTTTTCAGAAGCTAGTTGACCAGTAAACAGTGTCTCATCGACTTCTTCACTATCATTACCGTCTGTGCAATCATATTTGCTTAGATTGCTTTTGGTTGGTCGGGACTTCAAGTAATTGTCTAAAAAATGTAGATGTGGTGAAAGGTAGTACTCTTTAATCGTCTTTGCACCTGATCCAGATGGCAAATCTAGCCTTTTCTTGTTTTTGCTGTAACTACATCGAATATTCTTCCACCGTTCTTTACATTCTTGGGCTGAAAAATATTTAAGGAGATTAGTTACAATGTGTGTTTAGATTGAGGTGCCACTTTTCGCATCGTAAAGTGGCTAATGGAGTTATTTAGTAGTAGTTTAGAAAATTTTGTACAACGGATATTGGATTTTGTATTAGAATACTTCAAAAGTTAAATGAATATAAAGGTGGCACCTCAATCTGTTTGGATTGAGGTACCACTCAGAACTGGGAATATTATGGATGAGTTTTCATCAAAATTTCGTAGTACTCCAGAATTCTGGAGTACTACAAAATAATACAAAATTTTGATAAAATTTCATCCATAATTTTCCCAGTTCTGAGTGGCACCTCAATGCAAACAGTTAGATTGAGGTGCCACCTTTATATTCATTTAACGTTGGGTACAAATCCATTGGCAGTTCCAGCATGGACAATTATCCATCTTTTTCCTTTTGATATATCATGTTTTATGCCTTTGATTTTAATGGATTGCCAGCACTTTCTCAATTTATAAGAACTATGGATGTAACTTTCATCCAAGTAAACTATTTGTTTTTGTAGCTCAATAGGCAAATCCCGATTTCTTTTTATAATTTCTAAATATTTTTCTCTTTTTGCTGCTATATTAGGTTTTTCTATTAGCGATTCTCTATTTGTCGAACATTTTTTGTATGAAAAGCCTATGGCATGTAATATTTGCCTTAATTTCTCACGGCCTCCTTTGTAATCTAATTCTTCTTTTGCCACAGCCAACAACTTTCGCAAAGTTGGTGCTATTTTCTGTACGGTGTAAGAAAACTGAATTTTCTGACGAATCGCACAGACACTAAAATCGTCCATCTCTATTTTTGAACGTCCTTTTCTATGCTTGGCTGGTGTTATGAATTTGCCTTCGTTTTTATTGCCTTCGTTTATTATGCGTCGAACAGTGCTTTCTGATTTTCCTGTAATCAAAATAAAACATTAATGTAGAATGACGTGCGTGACGATCAAAAAATGCAGTCGCTCTATACAAAGTCATTGTGAACCCGATGTAAACATAACCTCTAAAATTATATTAAATCCGTAAAAAACTTCGATGATGTGGTATTTTTTGAAGACCTAACCGACTTTAACTGTAACTTAGATCATGAACTATATAAATTATATAAAATGAGAGTGAATAAATACCTGTCATATCAGCAACTCGTTTGTAAAGGTCATCCAATTCTGTTAGAAGTTTTCCGGCATGATATTCCGCCAAACACCTCTTAAAAACATTGTAAATAACTTCTCTGGCACCACTTTTTATCGTCTTGCCCATTTTCAATAATAATTCACCGACTAATACGTTTAATAGCTACGAAAAATTAAATTATTTCACAATACACTTTTTTGTTTTGATAGTTTGACTGATGTTTGACATTTCTTTCGAGTTGCCATGTGTAGAAAAAATTAGTTCATATTTGTTTAATTTCTACTCTTTCTGGCCAAGCTGTACCACTGTTTTAATTACTATATTTTAATTTCACCAAACGCCTAAACAATAGAGGGGATCTGGTTGTTAATGATCACTATTCTAACCTAACCCAAATGATTCAATAACAGTAGATGGTATCTGACGCAGTTATATATAAGCAGGTAATGCAGGTGCATGCTGCATGCAAGTACCGTAAAATGGGGTGAAGCGGGTCACTTTTGAACTTTGTTTACAATTTGAATATATGAGCACTTGGCAAAATCAGATTGAAGGTTTTTTTTTAATGTTCCGAGACTCTAAAGTTTAATAAAAAATACATAGTTATAATGTTTTATTAACAAAAATCAGAGAAAAACGTAAAAAACTGGTCAAACCCGGTTCACCCCGTGCTCGGGGTGAACAGACTCAGAACTGGGGTGATCAGGGTTTTAGGCTAGGGTTGTCAAAAAACAATGTTCCATAATAATATTCAACAAGTCTTTAATCTTTGCAGTTAGCTAGGTAACAATTTTTTACACAGTAATAAAAAATCAAACCACTAAATAAATACCTAACAATTAAGTATTTATTTTAAAATCAGTCTTATATAAAACTGCTCCATAAAAAATCTTTCACTCTTATAAATGGAAATAATAACGTTTTTTATAAAATAAATCTTTACAATTTTTAAAACAAAAAAAAATTGACTTCTCGTTTAGTGGACAATCTCTTGCTCATAAATAAATAGGAAAATAACGTTTGTTATAAAACATATCCTTACAAAATAAAACAAACAAAAAAAAAATCTTCTCGCTTAGTAGGTCCATAATAATAACCTAACATTTAAGTACCTATTTTCGGAATATAATCGGAAATAATCATTCTAGAAATTACAGTGAAAACGAAGACTTCTCGCTTAGTACGTAGATCCATAATATAGATATTGTATCCTTGCACCAACATCGCCAGACCTACCTACTCGTCTTCTAAAATCTTCATAATTTCGTCAGCATTATTAAAGTAATTTAAACTAATTTCCGAACCTCTTCGGCTTGGGATCGGAGCTGCATTTGGAGTACATAACAGTTTGGGTTTTTTTATTGTGCACACCATATTTTTATCTTCTGTCTTCTTTTTCTTTGTAAGAATACGATTCCATGTAACTATTTCGTCAGATAATATTTTGACCTTACACTCCTTTATAGCCTCTTTCTTGTTTACTTGTTGAATACTGCCATCTTCGTCAACATTTGTGTCTTGTTCTGTTTCTGTCTGTTCTATCAAAATTTCTTCTCTTTCAACAAATAGATCATCCTCTAAAACAATAGGCATCGATTCTATATCCATGTCAAGAATCGCATTCATAGTGGAAGTGCTTGCACTACTGATTGATGGATTCAGAGGTATTTGTGTATTTAGGGACAAAGGAATCAATTTTTCAATAAAGCGACTGTTTGAAGATTGTGGTTTGGATTTTTTTCCTAATCCTTTTTTTTTCTGCATTGATACAATATTGCTTGTAGTTTGTTGCTCATCTTCTTTGGGTCTATTTTCATTATTTAATTCATCCGGACACACACTTCTACCAGCTACAACATTTAATTTCTTTTTCTTCTTTGGTTCAGTAATATCCAAAGTTCCATAACGCATTTCTTTTAGATACTTCACAAATGACTCGTTCACAGCATCTTGGGCAGTCTCATCTATTTCGGCATTTGGAAGGCGAGATATGACTTCTTCACTGTTTAAAGGAACAATACCAGTTTTTTTAAATCCAGAAAGTATATTGGATTTGGCGTTAATATTAAGCTGATTGATCAATAGCTTCAAAAGGCGAGGAAAACATCCCTTTGGAATGGAGCTTAAATTCCGTCCATCAGTTTCTTTCCACTTCTGCAAAATACTCCGCCATGCTTGTTTCATAGGACGGAAAAAGGCCACGTCTAGTGGTTGGGTCAAATGAGTGGAGTTTGGTGGCAAAAACACAAAGTGTATGTCCTTTTCTTTACACAGATCTATTAAATGCACTGAAAGATGAGACGATAAGTTGTCACCTATAAGAAGTTTTTTACCGGTTTTTTTGTCAAAATATGGAATAATGACATTTGTGATCCAATCACTAAAGATTTCTCCATCAAACCAGCCAGATTTCGACCTGTTATAGCAGGTTCCTTTTGGGCCATTTTGTATCCAAGTATCGTAAAGGTAGGTTGACTTATACACTACATAAGGCACCAATAGTTCTCCTTCAGCGTTTGCTGCAATCATCAAAGACGTACACCCTTTTGAAAAATTCCGGACCCTTTCTGGATATTTACATCCGCGCCGAACGATGACTTTTGGTCGCCCAGGGTCATCTGATAAGTTTGTTTCGTCGTAGTTGACTATGTTAGAGTGAGGTACGCCTTCAAGTGACTTTTCTAGTTCTGCAAAGTAGGTTTTCATCATTTCAGGTGACACTTCTGCTCTCGAACGTTTGATGTTTTGAGATATCCGCTTTGATATTTTGTCACTATGTCGTTTCAGGAAGCTCTCAACAAAATCAGGCCCTGGATAGTTGTTTTTAAACCTTTTCACAGTAATGTTTGATGTATCAAGATACATTTTAACAATATATCTTAAATCGTTTTGGTCCAACGGATAGCCCCAATCCGCACAAATATTTAAATTTTTTACAATAAAAGCCTCGGCCTCTGGTGTCATTGCCGTTTGGCCACCATGGAGTTTCATTGATTTATTATTGCGTCTCTGTAAAACTGAATATGAAATTCCATATTTCTCAGCAATGCATCGTATCGATGTGTTTCCAGCTGATATGTCTAGTAAAGCTTGATTAATTATGGCTACGTCATATTTTTTAAGAGATTTCGCTCCCGGTTTGGGTCGGTAGTTTCTAGGCATATCTGTAGAGAAATAAAATATATTTCGTAAATATAGGTACCTATTTGAGCACGCATACTAACTCACCAGGATAATATTGTAATATATATATTATAATATATATAGGTGTTCTTTTTATAATATGATTTGCAATCTGTAATGGCTTAAATTTAAAAATAAAGAAGGTAAAAATAAAAAATCATTATTTTGTAATGATGACCTAGGAAAGGACTGAAAACGTCATAATTAATAAACTATTTTTTTTTTATTGTTGTATTTAAATAGACCTCTAGATAGTAAGCATTAAACGTGTTGACAACCCTAATAAAAAAAACCTCTTCGCCCCTTTCTTGACCCTGTACACCCCATTCTTGAGTCTGTTAGCCCCACAAGTGGCTCTGTTGCCCCCTTTCTATGACCCGCTTCACCCCTCAGGTGACCCTGATAACCCCAAAAATCTAAGTAATTGCCTTTAAATAAGTTTTCTCCAATTATGCAGGAAAATAATACACAAATTCACTCACCTATGCGTTTTTACAATAACCCAAGAGACAAGGTTTGCTTAGAACCGGGTTATATTGCCGAAAAATCACAGAAACCAAACAAAAAGACGAAATTACGCGGAACCAAAATACGACTGTTTTGGAGCGGGATTTTTAAACCGTTTTTTCTTCTATTCTACTTTGTCTATGAATCGTGTGTTGCCATTACATAAAAATTCAAAACCTTCTTTGTTCAAGTCAGTTACTCGACCACAGACAAACTAAGTTACCAAACCAGAAAATGAACGTGAACAAAATTAGACTACATGATTCTGTTCCCCCCTGGGACCCGCTTCACCCCATTTTACGGTAAGCATGCAACATGCAGCAGGAATTGTTTCTGTAACGGCTCCGGCGCTGCGGGGTTTGGGCGGCCCCACGCGAGCTTATCGTCGCATATGGTTTTAACGCTCACCACCGCAGCTTCGGCTTGCCGTGACCGGCGAACCAGCCATCCTCAGCCGCAGCACCTTAAAACCACCTGCTCCTCAGCTCGCGGGCCGCCCCACCCCTCCGCGTCTACGCAGGCTTAAATTACACTCTAGGGGTAGGACAGACAGGACTGCGTGAAGTCGGTTTTGCAGCGATTCGTTTCTCACTAACTTTTGTTGCACAATATATTGACTTTTTATGACACTATTTTAATTTTATATTGAAAATGCCACCAAGTAACCGCTATATATTTGTGACCAAATATATTCCGTAAAATTTTGTTTTGGTGTGGTGAATATCAATATGACAAATATAATTTAGAAAATAAAAAAAAGTTCAAAAGAGGCTTCGGCTAATAGCAAAAAGTTATTTTGTAAATCGGCGAAATATAGTTCGGTAAAATAATACCTAAGTAAGACACATGATACATTACCGACTGCTTAGGCTGCAGGTTGGTTTTCTTAATAAAAACACAACCATTCGGTATAGAAATTTATATATAATGACAGAGAGTGAAAAAACAGCCACGTATCAAAAAACAGACAATAAAAAGCAAAACAAAGCAAAAGATAAATATTTCTAAAAAGTTCACATTATATCGTGAACAGTCTCCCCTTTTTACAGGGGAACAATATTTTTTAACGGTCGCTTGAACATGCCCCCTGCGGTGCGAACATCGACCACCCGCACCACGCCGTCACGGCCCGGGTACAGAGCCGCGATCACGCCACGTGGCCAGGTGCCCCTTGGTAAGTCCCCGTCTCCAATGAGCACAGGGTCCCCAACCCTGACAGCAACGTCTGTACCCGGAACGCGCCGCGGAGCTAAGGTGGGCAAGTATTCACGGACCTAGCGCCGCCAAAAATAGTCCGCCAGTCGCATTGCCTTTCGCCAACCGCTCCTACCAACCAACGCCGCATCGGTTAGGGCTTCGCTAGGAAACGAGTGTCCAGATGAATCGCCGAGCAAAAAATGATTGGGTGTGAGCGCTTCCGGATAGTCAGCATCGGGAGAAATGTGTGTCAATGGACGCGCGTTGACAATCGTCTCTGTTTCTGCCAACAGAGTGGCGAGAACCTCCTCACGTGGGGCCCGCTCTCTCAATGTAACCCTGAGGGCCGTCTTCACGGAACGGACGAGCCTTTCCCAGGCACCACCCATAAAGGGTGCCAGTGGTGGCATAAAGCGCCAAGCAATTTTGTTTTCTGCTGCAAACTGTGGAATTGTAGCGTCATAAAGGGCTCTCAGTTGCCGGTATGCTCCCACGAACGACGTCCCATTGTCAGAGAATATTTGGCTGGGTGTGCCACGACGAGCAATGAAGCGACGCAGGCACATAAGAGCAGAATCTGCACATAAGCTGGCTACAATTTCAAGGTGGATGGCTCTAGTCACCATGCACGTAAACAGCGCCACCCACCGCTTCTCTCGTCTTCGTCCAATTGCTACTTCTATAGGTCCAAAATAATCCAAGCCAGTGTAAGTAAAGGCTCTCCGATGATGTGCGAGTCTTGAATCGGGAAGGTCGGCCATAGGTGGTTGTAGTCTTGGCGCTTTTAATAGTTTGCACAGCTGGCATCCACGCACCACTGATCGCACAGCGTTCCGTATCCTCAGGATCCAATACTCCTGTCGAAGCTCATTTAGGACTGTTTCTGTGTTAGCGTGAGCGAATTTGTTGTGGTAGTGACGAATAAGAAGGCGCACTGCTGGTTCTTTTCCATCCAGTAAGATGGGCTGTTTATCGGAGACAGCAGAGGTTCTACCAGCAAGATGTATTAGTCCGTTTTTTAATACTGGTGATAAAAAAGCCAATCGACTTTTCTTAGGGATGTGCCTTCCAAAAGTTAGGCAGTGAATTTCTTCTCCGAAAGCATTGAGCTGGCTTCGCCCCAAAATGTGCCGTTCTGCGCGGATGACGTCTTCCACATCCAATGGCGCAGGAGCAGTGGCGGAGGCGTTATTAGGCCGTAAATTGTGCCCAGGCGTGTTTATAGAGAAACAAATATCCCCAACCCAAAAATTTTGAAAAGTATGACCCCGGTTTTTGAAAATGGAGGCAATGAATTGATGAGTCCTAGCTGTTGCCCTTACCAGTCTAATCCAAGAACTAAAATGAGTGATATCAGCTACGACTGGTAAAGGTAACTGATGTGAGTTGGTAAAATTCATGATATCTACAGTGCATGATGCATAATGATTGTTAAGAGATGGCTTGAGTTCCTCCTGTCCAAGAGTTGTTGGCGTTGAGACTTTGGGCTCTGACGGCCACTCGGAGGCCGGCGAGAGGAGAAAGTTTGGGCCTGATAACCAGCGCTGCTCAATACTGCACTTTCCTCGTGTCGCATCGTCAGCTACGTTATGTTCAGTTGGAACCCAATGCCATTCAACTAACTGAGTGTTTTCCAACATCTCTCCGATACGGTGCGCAACAAAGGGCTTATAATTTCGCGCGTCGCTTCGCAACCACCCTAAAACCGTCATGGAGTCGCACCAAAAATAGCGTTGACTGGGTTTGAGGCGGTGAGCGTCGCAAATCTTATTGGCGAGCCGAGAGGCTATTAGAGCGCCTTGTAGCTCCAAACGCGGAATCGAAACAGGCTTCAGAGGAGATACACGTGCTTTACTAGCTATGAGCGCAAGTTTCACTTCACCGTTGTGTAACGCAAATCTCCAATATGCAACAGCGACATAAGCCAGCTCGCTAGCATCGCAAAACACGTGTAGCTCTAGGTCGAAATAATCGCATAGATTATAGCACCTCGGTACTCGAAATTCCGAAATAGATTTGAGGCATTTATACCATTCAAGCCAAATCGATTGGTCTGAGACGGACAGCCTTTCGTCCCAGTCAAGATTTTTACGCCACAAATTCTGAAATAAAATCCGATCTCTCACTACAATGGGAGCTAACAAGCCTAATGGATCGTATATCCGCATAACCTGAGCCAAAACTTCGCGCTTCGTGAGATGAGCTGGTGAATGATCTTTGAGCCCTGGGTTGAAACCAATAATGTCCTGGGAAGGTTGCCAGATTAAACCCAGGGTTCGAGTGAAAGTGGATGATTGTAAACTACCCAAATCTACACTACGATCGACTACTGAGAGGTCAGATAACATCTCCGCTGGTAACTGACTCAAAGTTTCAGGCTTATTCGAGATCCAACCACGCATCTCAAAACCTCCACGCTTATGGACCTGAACGATTTCTGAAGCCAAGCGCGCGGCCTGCTCAACCGAAACGTCAATACTACTAATATAATCGTCCATATAAGTATCGGTTCTGATCGAGTGTACGGCCTCTGGAAACTCAGCTTGAAACTCGGCTGCGTTTCGGTTAATGATGTAAATAGCAGTCGATGGACTGGAGCAAGCTCCAAAAATCATCGAAGACATGCGATAAGTTTTTATCGGTTCCGCAGGTTCGTTGCGCCAAAGAAAACGTTGCGCATCCCGGTCACATTCTTGAATTTTTATCTGCGGGAACATTTCCTTAATATCGGCAGTCAAAGCAATTTTCCCCTCCCTAAAACGCATCAAAATATCAAGCAAAGGTTGTAATAAATCAGGACCCGTCAAAAACATAGAATTCAATGAGACGCCCTGTACCTTGGCGGCCGCGTCGTGGACAACACGAAGTTTATCGGGTTTGTTAGTATTTATCACACTAAAATGCGGCAAATACCAACACACTGATGTAGGTAATGCGCCTGAGCAGTCCTCAGCATAACCTTTAGTAATCATGTTCTGAATATTGAGCCGGTAACGCTCGGCGTATCCAGGATCCCTTGTCATTTTCAATTCTAGGTTTTTAAACCTGGAAAATGCCAGAGCATACCTGTTGGGTACCTCGAGATTATCAGCCTTCCATAGCAAGCCGACCTGGAAGCGCCCATTGGGAAGGCGCTGCGCTGAATGCTCCAGGATATGGAGAGCACGCTGATCATCCGAGCTTCGTGGCTCATGCTTGGTGATACCAATCGCGTCTAACCTATATTGTTCCCTAATGAGGGCTTCCAGGTCGTTCCGCTCGCGTAGGGTCACATGGTAAGTACTCTCCACAGGTCTAGTTTTGCTACTCGAAAAACCAAATAATACCCATCCTAGAGGGGTCCGAATAGCAACAGGCTGTGACTTTGTACCTTTCCTAACTTCAGACGCAGTGATCAGGTGCCAATTATCTATTCCTATAATGAGCGTAGGCTTAGCTACATCGTAAGACAACTCCTTGACCAAATCTGATAAGTAGGAGTAAGTACATAAACTGTCGCGAGTAGCCGATTGAGTTAGTAATCCTAAGTTTTTGATAGACCTTGCTCCTTTAATAATAAAGTTCTGTAAAGCTGACCGACCTTTTATTTCAAAATCTACGTACTGAACCGTGCTTTCCCTCGACAACCCACCAATACAATCTAAATGTAGGCGGCCCTCTGGCCCTTCGGCTCCTATTTGTGAGGCAATGTCCGCGTCTATGAAGGTTGCTGTTGATCCATCATCCAGTAGAGCAAACGTGTTAAGGCTCCCAGATGGCCCAGAAACCGTAACTGCTACTACTTTTAATAAAGGACGAAGTGTAGAATCAACTGGAGAATGATTAGTAGCTACAAGTACCTGATCACTATTTATTGCAGTTGCAATCACAGGCTCTTCGGTCTGATCGTTCACATGCGCAGAAAAGTTGTCGTTGTGTAACAATGTGTGATGCTTTCGGTCACAATGTGCGCAATTAGTTTTATTTTTATTACAAAATCTAAAATTATGCGGAACTTTTTGGAGGCACCGAAAACAAATTTTGTTGTCCTTGATAAAACGCCATTTTTCGTCAATTGAAATAGAAATAAATTTTTGACAGGTTGACAGTTGGTGTGTCAGTCGACAAAATAAGCAAATATTTTTATGATGATGATGATGATTATCAAATTTTTCAGGATTTGGTCTTGAAATTTCATGTGGGGTTCCTCCCGCACCTGACTCTGAAACGGTATGGGCCCGATGTTGCTGTGATGGAGCCGCTGTCGTCTCAGAAACTGCGCCGAACTTCATGACTAAGTCAACCTCGCGGTTCAAGAAATTCGATAGTAACTGCACCCTGGCCTGACCTAGATTTTCGTGACTGGCAGCAAAATCTAGCCACCGTGTGCGCAACAATGGAGATAGTTTGCTAAGCAGCGCCCCGAATAATTCTGGTGAACGTAAATAATCGCTGTGCTGCAGTAGCTTAGCAACTTCTACACAATTGCGCACTCGAGAAGCAAACAAATTCAAATCTTTTACCTCGTGACCCAGCTTAGGGAGAGCTCTGACTGCGTTGACCTCCTGCAGTACAATCTGCTCAGGCCTGCCGTAACGCCGATCGAGAGCGTCAATGACGTCAAAAGCGCGAGGAGCCATCACCAGTAGCATACTTACGGCCTCACGCGCGGCACCTTTCAGTGCCTGGCTCAAGCGCGCGAGGTTTTCTGCCTCTGTAAAAGTTCCTACCGTGTCCTGAAAGGCACGCTTAAACATAAGCCAATCTAACGGATTTTTTCCGTCAAAAGATGGAAGTTTTATTATGTTTTTTTTATTAGAACTATTGTCTTTTAATAACTGCAGGGCTTGCACCAGTTGTGTAACGCCAACGGAGGCGTCTTCTCTACAAAAGTCGGTGGCAGTGACCCCGTCACCCCCGCTTACTTTGTGCTGAGGCAACTGTGTAGGGTTCGGTACTGCGACATTCGTTGAAACGACGACGTCATTATGAAGTGGAAATGCCTGAGAACATGTAATGTTATTAATAAGCTTTGCCTCATATTCGTTGTTGGATGGCGAATAATAATTACCTGGTTCTTCTCGTTGTGGAACTGGCATTTTCACAGGACGAGGAGTACTGTGCAACCATCGTTCAACGCTGGCGCGACTCCTGTCACTGCGAGAACCATACTTTCCGCGTCTATTGCAGCAAGCTCAGCCTGGTAAGCAAGTTCGGCAGCTTTACGCTCTAATTCAGCCTGCTTACCCTGAATCTGTGCTCGCATCGTCGCCTCCATCTCCTCGATTTCCAGTTGTGCGAGGTGACGAGCATGTTGCGCTTCTGCTGCTAATTTTTGCGCAATGACGGTCGCAGATGAGCGGCTAGTGTGCGTAGCAGCAGAAAATTTGCGCGTGTTGTTTATAGGTACCTGTACTACTTCCCGCCTGGTAGTCGATGTAAGAGGCATTGAATCCATCTCGTGACTCGGTTCGAAAGATATATTTGGTGTACTTTTTGCGAGTTTCGTATTCGATCTCGTGATAACCATGTTTACCTTTATGCGAATACAAAATTGGCTGTACTATAAAGATGAAAAAAAAAACTGTGGAACGTATAACTAGTTCACTATGGTAGAACGGTAGAAGGACCACTATTACCGACTGCTTAGGCTGCAGGTTGGTTTTCTTAATAAAAACACAGCCATTCGGTATAGAAATTTATATATAATGACAGAGAGTGAAAAAACAGCCACGTATCAAAAAATAGACAATAAAAAGCAAAACAAAGCAAAAGATAAATATTTCTAAAAAGTTCACATTATATCGTGAACATGATACTTCAATGATCTAAAAATATGTCAAATAATGCATATAGCACAAAAGACGTCGGTCAATAGTTTTCGGTAAATTTTTTTTAGAGAAAATGATGTGTTTTTGCTAGGTAGATGGTTTCGGGTTGCTATAGTTCTACTTACCTCATTAGGATTCTCAGTACACAAGCCAGAGACTATATGTAGAAGAAACACAAATTGTCCATGATGAAAGCAAATAAATCTCGGCTTGTAACCTTGTGCAGATGGGTAATTGAAGTAGTGAATGGTCGGTTTATGCGTGATTTCAAGATGTTCAGGAATAAATATTTTAATGTAGCATCAAGAAACATAATGAGCGATTTTTTTTTAGTTTAGAATTTTCGCAGCAATATTGAACAATTTTCATCCGTTTATAACCGACCGTTCTGATGCTTAAGCAATCTTAGATAGAGCAATGCAAAGAGTTAACACGCCGAACTATTTTGGTGAATATGTGCTTGAGCTTCAATTAAATAGACGCCGAGCTTGTTTTATAATAATAAACGATGCAAAAGGTTCTGGAGTGGTGACCGCGTACTGGAAGACGTAGCGTTAGAAGGCCTCCTACAAGGTGGACTGATGACCTTGTGAAGGCCGCAGGTATACGCTGGATGCGGGAAGCACAGAACCGGTCGAAGTGGCGGTGCTTGGGGGAGCCCTATGTCCAGCAGTGGACGTCTTTCGGCTGAAATGATGATGAATGATGAGACAGTATTACTAAGGCCCGTATTACAGAAGGACACTCAAGCATTGATCTCTATTTAAAACTAGTTTTAAGTCAAGTTTTAATTTTAGAACGTTCCTCAAGCATAGATTCATTGATTCAGCTGAGTTTGGCTTTATTTTAGAACGTTATTCAGTTCGTAAAGCGAACACATGCAGTGATTTGATCTGTAATCGCCCAAGACCGTGCTTGAGCATAGAATTGTTATGTCAATTTTTGTTTCAAGCGTAAGTTGTCGAGATTTTAAATATTGTTGTTTTATAAAAAATAAGTATTATTATCAAAGTGGATATATTTGAAGAAGTAGATCATTACAATAATTTATTCAATGATGATACAAATATAAACTTTAGCGTTTCTCTTAGATATTTAAGAGATACACAGGACCCATATAAATGTGAAAACTTCAAAAAGAGGTACAGGTTTTCACAAGACGTGGTAAAATATTTAATTCTACCTATGATAGACCACGACTTAAGAATACCACACATCCGTGGGCGGGATGCCCACGGATGTGTGATATTCTTAAGTCGTGGCATTATAGCCCCAGAATTGCAAATTCTTGTGTGTTTACGTTTTTATGCGACGGCTTCATTTTAGGTGAGTTTTATTTTCACCTTCACATTAAAATGCTATTAATTGGATTCTATACCTATACAGTATGAATCAATAATTTAATATTTTTTATCTTTTGCAGATTGTATGTGGTGATCTCTTAAATGTTTCCCAACCAGCTGCTTCAAACATAGTTGCAACTACGAGTATCTCTTGCCTTATAGCTCTTCAACACAGACAATTTATTAAGTATCCGCAAAATATGGTCTCACAAAGAGCGCTGTTCCAGCGGTCCCTTCCTCGTGGTCTACTTAGTAGTAAAACTGATTTGACCACGAGGAATTTTAACATTTTTCGTGGTCAAACTGTAACTATATAACCTCTTTGAACATAGTGTATACGATGTAGTCTTATTGTACAGGGAAAAATAAAAATAAAATGATAATTGTATTTCTGTGTCACTTGTATTATTTTCCTGTCTTGTTTGCATTTGCATTTTCATGTTCAAATAATTTGGGACTTTTCTGCACTTAGTGATATTATCAAATATGGACATAAAATACATAAAGCGTAAAAGAGGAACGGTATTGTTATTCAGTGGACGGCAGTACTATAAATTGCGGACTTACAAAAATGGATCCACTTTCTGGACTTGCAGTCGTCTTAAAAAAGAAAAGTGTCGGGGGTCTATTACTCTGAAGGTAAAAAATTACACAATCTTTAAGTGTTGTTTCACGAGTTGTGCCTTATGCGAAGTGTAGCTGGAGAGCTGATGACGAATTAGGGGAGAAGTCTTCTTTTACTTGTAATTAACAGATTTTACCTACAAAAAAAGTAGTAACTAAACTACCCCAATGCTCCCCTGAATTTATTTAACACTATTTTTTTTCTCTTTTTAGGATGGCAATATAGAGAAATGTACTAATCACTTATGTGCCGCTGATAACTACTGCCGCTGATACTTTTTAAATAAATTACGTTAAACAAAACTTTTGGCTATAACTGTACAATTTTATTTCAAGACTGTCACACAGGGTGTAATTTTTTAATACATTTGATAGTTTGACCACGAAGAATGTTAAAATTCCTCGTGGTCAAATCAGTTTGACTACAAAGTTAGACCACGAGGAAGGAACTGTTCCAGCAGCTGGTTCAGTACGAAGGATATTTTGGCTTTAGAAATGCAGATGGTGTCATTGACTGCACACATTAAAATAGTCAATACTCCAGGTGTGGAACACCATGAGGTATTTAGAAACAGAAAATCTTATTTTTCTATAAATGTCCAGGTAAGCTAAATATTGGTTTCTTACCTAATTTTTATTCTGTTCAAATACCTATCTATACAAAGAACCTTAATTTATTTTTATTTATTTATTTCAGGCAGTTGTCGCTCCATTTGGCCATTTTATGGGCATTGTGGCGCGATGGGCAGGCAGTACACACGATAGCAGAATTTTTCAAATGTTTTCCTTACGGAATCAGTATATTATCCAACAACACGATGGTTACCTTATTGGTGTCAGTGGCTATCCATGCCTTAGGTTTCTATAAAAAAATATATATATATTTAAAAAAGGTTTTTAATAAAATTATTTTTCTTTCTTTCTATTAACCCCACTATGTACACTAACAAGGAATTCAGAAGTCATGTATAATAGAGTTCATGTCAAAACACGAAATGTGGTTGAAAGAACATTTTTGGTAGATGTAAACGGAGATTTCCATGCCTAAGTAGAGGGCTGGGCAATAAACTGGTTACAGTTTGCAACATAATTATTTCTTGCGCTGTACCTTTTAACATATATCTATAACATCGAATGATACAGTGCCGATAATCGATGACCAGAGTGATAGCAATGTAAATGAAAATGCCCTGAATCATCCTGACAATGAAGGGACTGTTGATGGGTTTGCTTTTAGAAGTATCTTAATAAATAATGATTTTTAATTTACAGCAAGTTTACGAGTATATACCTATCTACAATACTTTTCTTCATGTGTAAAATAATCAACTTTTTTATTAACAATAATCAGTCTTAATTGTGTAATAAATAGAAAAATAGAAAACAATTTAGCGAGCACTGGTTTTTTAATCTACATTTATCTATTGTATAAAAGGAGAAACTGACTGACATAGCAGACTGCCAAAATTAACAAATTCACAAAACAGGTCAAATACTAATAATTATTTTAATAAATAATAGTGTAAGTGCTAAACTTGTGGTGCTTGGGTCGCAGTTATCTTTTCATAAAAATCATTTTTAATTAGCACTGATTGGTATGTGCCGACCCTGCTTTTGCAGATGCTTCTTGTAATTTTCTTTTCAATATTTCTATTTCTAATTGATATTTCTGTTTTTTATATTTCATATCTATTAAATGAAGATCATTTGCTCGTTTTTCTCTATTGAGGTATTCATTTTTTTAAATTTGCACTCTATGTTTTCTTTCGTTTGATGCCAAATCCATATAGCCGTCTTGTATCATGTTGTCTATTGGAGTAGTAGTGGGTTCAACTGCATCTGAAGAAGTATGTTGGCTGACATCAATTATTGTTGGGGTGTGTTCTAGATCGACGGCATTAAATAGTTGGGGTGGCATTTTCTCGTTCTTGCTCCATAATTATATGTGCATCTGCTTGAACTTGAGTCACAAAATCTGAAACTAAACATAACAACATAAACAATTGTTCAGAGAGGAAGCCCAATAATTGACACATCATAGGCTGATAATAAATAAATAATGTTAACATTTTAGCTGCAATTTTACTGGTAGCAACTCATAGTTTGACTGCATGGAATAGAAACTACCTACCTTCTACATAGAGAGCTGAAGATATCTCGGCTATGTTAGGGTCTATGTCAGCATCAGGGCAGGGACAACCACCTCCCGTAGCCATCCTATGCTGACGCTCTCTTGTGAGAACATCTCTTTGCCGGGTTTGAGGTTTTGCCAAAAGCGTCTTAGATGTTCCTCTGATGCCTGTAACAATAAAGCAGATATGAATTTTAACGATCAATTGAACAGTAGAAAACTAATAAATAACCCCATAATAATAATATATTAATATTATATTACCTAATTTAAGAAAATAGATTGGTACTTACTGACTCACTTATCATAGGCGAACTATTAAACTTCTCCGCAATATGGATCTAAGCAGCCTTTTTTGTTCCTGTGCTCACGCTATCAGTTTTTTTTATTTTCAATAACATGTTTGAAATCTTTTAAAATTTCTATTAGCAGGTATTTTTCTAATGTACCTGCAAACATTTTTTTTTTGCAAAACAAATAACAATTAAACTAATCAATTATCTGATCTACGATGTTTTCATTTCCATAAATTGTTTGACATACTGATTTTTTTTTCTAAATAGCGTACCTATTTATGGCCGTAGATAGAGAATGGACTAATACCCATATTCTAAGTCAAATCCTCATGATTTCCTCGACTCGACTCAACCTCACTTAGGTAGTTTGTTATTCATAGTTACAATTTTACTACTCATCTCAAACTGTTTCCTCAGTAGAGGTGAGTTTGTGTCGAGGAATCAACTGTCAAATATAAGGTACGTCGGCATCTACCTTGAGGAAGTTATCTATCCAAAACAACGCGTATTTTATCCGATTTTCGTAATGTCTTTTGAAGAGTTTATTGAATATTTGTACGATAACCCATACAATTATTTATCGCGCCGCTATTTACGAGATGCAGAAAATCCAATTGAGTTTTATGATGAAATGAATTTAAAATTAGATATCGCTTTACTAAAGATATTATTGTAATTAGCTTTTTGTTACCACTATTGTTTTAAGATATTGGTGGTAACAGACGTGGATTGCCAATTCCACCCATAATCCGAGTATTAGCCACTTTACGATTTTATGCAACAGGAAACTTTCAAGTAAATTATCAATTTTTTTTTGCGTACTCTCGAACTTATCATTTCAAACTTTAGTATTTAACACTACATGGAATTATGTATTTTCAGATTGTTTGCGGAGATTTGCACAAAATCAGTCAATCGACAATTTCAAGGATTGTGGCAAAAAATTTCAAAAATGTTGGCTCTGAAAATAAGACGCTTTATCAAATTTCCTGACGTCGCTGAACGAGCTGATGTGAAGATCAGATTTCATCGTATGGCTGGATTTCCTGGGGCTATAGGATGCATTGATTGTACTCATATACCAATCAAAAGTCCAAACAGACAAAACGGTGAAGTATTTCGCAATCGCAAGGGTTGATTCTCAATTAATGTGCAAATAGTGTGTGGACCACAAATGGAAATATATGACATAGTAGCCCGCTGGCCTGGATCTGTCCACGACTCCAGAATATTTTCGAATAGCAGGTGTTGTATGAGATTCGAAGAAGGAGAATTTGCTGGTTTAATGATTGGGGATAGTGGTACTTAATCCACAATCCCAACCCGCGATAAGATATAACAGAGCTCACAAATAACAACAAGAAATTTAATAGAACGATTTAATGGTGTATGGAAAAGGTTTGCTTGTTTAAATAGAAAGTTATAATAAATAATTTAGCAAACACATGTAACATAATAGTGGCATGTGCAGTGCTACATAACATTGGTATACAAACCAATCAAGAAATGCCTGAACCCATCATGAATATTGACCCTATCCCAGTCTCCCACACTAGAGATACTGCACGGGGTAGCGTTATTAGGGCTACATTGATTGCAAGGCATTTTAATTAATAGGTACAATAATTATAAGTGTTATTATGTGTGTGTTACATTTAAGTGGCTTTATTTTTAACTTTCAAACTACTTATGTTAAGTAGCTAAGTTCTAAAATTAATTATTAGTTGTTAAGTGAGGGTAATTTAAGTACCTAGCTTTATTTTTAATATATTTTCACCAATATGTTTGTTATAAATAATATTGACAAAAGTATGTGAAGGACATTGAAATAAATACTCTTTTGAAGCACTAATTTTTATTTTTAAATATTACCAAATGCAATTCAGCCTCTTCCCTCTTTGCTCTATGCAGTGGAGAAGTTCATCTGCAGCTTCCCTCTCCGCTTTAGTTTTGTAGTAGTTTTGTTCAGCTGCCTTCACCATCCACTCTTTCTCAGCTATTTTAAATGTTTGTAGCGTTTCTTCTCTTTTTTGGGAACTCTCATATGATTTTTGACGTATAGTGAATTCCTCTTGGGTTACTCGAGACCGTATATTTCTAGGTCCTGTAATGTAACAAATAAAAACCACATTATTAAGTACCTATAGTAAATAATAGCTTTTTCCCGCGGCAACGCCCGTGTGGAGGTCGGAAAACGGGAAACGTTGAAATTATCCAACAGGAACATTGCGGGAATGACAAGTGATCCAATCCATGAGGTCATAATCTACATGTGCGCCCAATTTCATCCAAATCCATTAAGGTGTTAAGGCGTGATTGATTAACAAACATCCTGCAAACTCAACAAAAAACTAACTTACAAACTTCTAACTTTATAGCATAAGAATGTTGTGGTTTGTTGAATTTAGATATATTCTAATTTCTTTATACCTTGTATATCTAGAACAAATCTAGATGGGTTATATTTTGTATCTTTAAAAATATATTTAGCTTGTGATAGAGATACACCATAATCAGTCAGACAGGGCTCCGAAACATTAGGAGGAGTAGTTGTATTATAATCTGTAAAAAAACATTTTGTAAGTCTAAAATATAATTAAATATCAATTAATACAATTTTATAAAATGTTGGTGCCTGTACCCACCTCTGTCAGTCGCAGACTCGTTTAAAATTTCACAGCTCTCACTGGCAGCATACAGAACTTGAGGTGTGTCTGGCAATATTTGTGTATCAATTTGCACCTCTGTAAAATAAAAAAAATAAACAGTAATTAAAGATCATACACTGACAAAAAGTGTTTGTTTAACAACTTACATAAACAAGATTTACCTGTAATAGAAGGTGTGTAATCACTATCAATAACATCTAACAACTCCACATCAATTTGTTCCAGAAGAGCATCATCCAGTACCTTTTTTTTTTTTTGGATGGGAAATTATCAAATTACTTCTCCCGCTCTGGGCTGAGCAGGGCGTGTCAGACTTTTACTGACTAAAACCCACCCGTTTTCGCTCCGTTGCCTGTGTGCCGGGGCCACCATATCCCTATTCGGACAAACTCGCAACCCCGGCAGGCATTGGCCCTAACGGACCCCGTCAGTTGGCGTACGTATATCCATTATACCCATTGATGTACCCTACACTATTTGTTCTGGGTATGGTAGGGTGGGTATACCACTCTAAGAGTACGACGGGAGATTTCGCTCGTAGCGTATGTAGTGAAACTACTACGTGGCGTGGCGCATAACCCGGGAATAACAATTTTCTACTCACGATTTTTGATTATTGAGGTTATTGGAACTAGGTGTTTCTCTGGGTAAATCAAAAGTCACTTTTGGGTTTCGTTTTTCAATTAAACCAATGACCATGTTTTCAGTCCTACAAATAAAATTGCTGATATTAAAGAATATAAAACAAAATAAAAGTTCAACTACTAGAATAAAAACAACTATATTTAACTTACGATATTTGATCATTTGTGTAACTGATATCAGGTTCTTCTATTATATCCGTGGATAAGTCAAAAGTTGAAAGTAGGTCGGAAGCTATATTTTTGGATGAGCCAGAAGTTAAATTTACTGGTGAAACCACTGTAGGAGGCGAGACAGAAGTTACAGTTGAGGATGCATCGGGGATTAGAGATGCTCTTAATTTTGATCTGAAAGAAAAACAAAAGACAATTATTAATTCCTTAATAATTGTCTTTTGTTTTCAGGGAATTGACAGAATAAAAATTAACCAATATTTAATTGTAGGGTACCTACCCCTTATATTTAAATTTTATCAGTAATAGTAAAGCATTCTAAAAAAGAAACGGTTACGATTGATGGGTGACAACTAATGGATTTGCCATTTACCTGACTACGAATATTACGTTGGTAGAAAAACAATAGTAAGTTGGCGGACAGACCAGAAACATACATCACGTTTTCAATAGTTTCTTTGTTATTTCCATTGTTAAGGCGACGAAAATGTTCCTGCAAAAGCCTTGCCCGAATCATCTCACTTGTTAGTGCTTCTAACGATGACAAAGATTCCAGACTGGATACAAGGACTGTCATACTCAAGTGGTAGTCCACTTAATAGAATCTCAGCCACTTCTTTGTCTTCAATCACGCGCCCAATGTCCGCCAATTGTTGCACCAAGGTCATTACTCCTTCTATGTACTCGTTCATTCAGTTGTAATCGGTGTAGTTAGAACGATGAAGTTGACGTAATAATGGTTGGACCTCATCTGGCAGCACGGAATCGCATTTGTTCCGCCTGTGCTACCACGTGCTGCAGTATGCTGCCGCATGCGAACGCGCGCTGTCGCATTCCGCAGACAAAAAAGGCGATCGCACGCGTCAGCATGCTGCAGCATGGGTGGAATACTGCCGCGTTCTTTCATGATCAGTTTAGTTTCAAGCGCGAGATGGATAGGACCACGGAAGAGAGAGCAGTGATTCTAGCGTCTATTTTGCAAGAAATGCAAAATCAAAATAATAAAAAGAAACGCATTCGCAAAATAAAACGGAGATACTGGGTTCATCCTTTTTGGAAGCAGAGAGCGGTTCATGGACAATATGTTACGCATTTTCCGGATTTAGTAACATATCCAGATAGTCTCGTAGATTATTATGGAATGACTTTAAATGATTTTAATGAATTAGTTGACCTACTGCAGCCTACTCTTCAAAAGCAAAACACAAAGTTCCGGAAGTGGATCTCAGTGAAACAAAGATTGTGTGTTTGTCTAAAGTAAGTAAAATACACTATTATTAATTAATCCTTTAATCAAATCTGAGAAACAATTAACAACTTTTTCTTTATAATCACAACTACAATAAGTAAACGCTTTCTCCTCAAATAACAATATCACAAGTTTAATCATCCATGGGAAACAACAACAATAATTTAATAATCATAACTTCAATATCAAATAAGTGTTTGATGTAGATTTACACATAATTTTGCCATTTTCTTAGTAGATAGAATCATCAAACTGTTCATTGTATGTCGACGACAACGTGGCTGTAGTTTGTGTATACCCTTCCAACAACGTCGTTATAGTTGGTGTATATCTCGCAGAAGACGTCGTTGCAGTTGATGTATACCCTTCCAACGACGTCGTTGTAGTTGGTGTATACCCTTCCAACGACGTCGTTGTAGTTGGTGTATATCTCGCAGAAGATGTCGTTGCAGTTGATGTATACCCTTCCAACGACGTCGTTGTAGTTGGTGTATACCCTTCCAACGACGTCGTTGTAGTTGGTGTATACCCTTCCAACGACGTCGTTGTAGTTGGTGTATATCTCGCAGAAGACGTCGTTGCAGTTGATGCATACCCCATAGACGACGTCGTTGTACTCGCTATATTAATAGTATAACCATAGCTTGAAAAATGAGGAGTACTAGGGTGATAAGTAAGAAGTAAGGCAGATTCCGCATCACTTACAATTTCAAAAATTTTTTTCTTCACTTCCAGTTGTATCTCTAAAGGAAATGTTTTGACCGTTTGTGTCATACTTAAGAAAAACATTGTTATGGGATCATTATTTTCCTTGGCCTTGTTGCTCTTTAAATAATTATCTAATACTTTTGCTAGACTTTGTTCTCCTGTATATGACTCGCTTGATCTACTACGATTGTTTGTTTGATGTGTACTTGAATCATAAGCTGTAGTTTCAGTTGACTGACTCTCATTATCTGTTAAGTCTTGTGCTTGTGGTGGAGACGTTGGTGATAAGTTTGTAACTGTGGCTCTGTCCTTATAATTTTTATTTAAAAATGAAAGAATGTTTTCATATTTTATAGGACGAGTCACTGTTGCCGCAGAGCCACTCCTGGGAGTTTGTCTTTTTTTTAAAGCCTTCCTATAGTTTTCTCTAATTCTGGTACACTTTTTTTTGCAATCATCAACAGAAAATAAGAAAATAAAATTGTAGGCAATTAAGCACATTTATATGATTGTTAAGACACTCTAATTTTCTTGCAGGTATTTATTTTATGGAAACAGTCTGAAATCAATAGCATATGATTATCGAATGGGGAAGGAAACAGCTCGTCAAATTGTATTGGAAACAAGTCAAGCATTATGAGATATATTATCGCCAATAGTAGTACAGGCACCAACTACAGAAGATTGGAAAGCAATAGAAGACAAATTTGCAACAATTTGGAACTTTCCTAATTGCGTCGGCGCAATCGATGGGAAACATGTTGTGTGCCAAGCACCTCAAAATAGTGGTAGCATGTTTATTAATTACAAAAAAACTTTCAGTGTAGTACTACTAGCAGTTGTAGATGCAGAAGATAATTTTGTTATTGTGGATGTTGGTTCCTACGGTAAAAATAGTGATGCAGGAATTTTCTCAAACTCTCAATTTGGGAGAAAGTTTATGAATGGTACACTGAACATAACCCCAGTAAAATGTTTACCTGGTACTGCTAATTCTATGCCACATGTACTATTCGTAGGTGATGAGGCGTTTCCCTGGGATTGCAATCTCATGCGCCCTTATCCAGCTGAGCAAGCACGCAAAAACGATGAAATCAAAATATATAATTATAGACTTAGCCGTGCTAGAAGGATAGTGGAGTGTGCTTTCGGAATTTTGACGCAGAGGTTCGACATATATTCCAGAAGAATTCGTTTAGAGCCTAACCAATTAATAAAAGTAGTTTTAGCTACCATTAGTTTACATAACTTTTTGAACAAAAGAGGACGTCAACCTAGAACATCACATAATAATGCGTCAACACCTAACGTAGAACGGGCTCTGCAGAATTTAATGCCAATCGTAGGAAATGATAATAACATGAGTGCGATTGTGGTTAGTGCAAATTTTAAAAGATATTTTAATACCGATATTGGAAGTCTAACTTGGCAGTACGAGAGGGTACATAGGACATGATAAACTAAAAATTACGCGTTTATCAGTATTGCAGTAATAGATTGGACTATCAATTACTATATCTTGACCTAGGGAAATAAATAGTCTTACGACTGCGTCTAGCATAAATAATATGTATCTATTAGAATAATAAATACATTTCTTTTTAATATGTATGTTTACCTACAAATTTTAAAAAATAAATCGAATTCATAAAAATACTTACCCCTGAGATTTATTATTTTCCCTATTTCTTCCCAAGCATTCTCTTTACGGTGTTAGTCACTGTATTCCGCCGACTCCATGTCATAGAGACAAGGATATTTCTGCACTAAAACTATCAAATTTTCATCAGTCATTGTTATTTCCATCCGTACGGCATGAATGAACAGGCTGCACTGAGCTGACGAGCGGCCGCGTGCGCCATTGTACGATAGAGTGAGACAGCATGCGATAGCAAGTGATCGGCGGTGAAAGGATGCGTTAGCATGCTATCGCGCGCTTCAGCGTTCCGGAGTCTCCCTGCCGACCATTGCATTTTGTCCGTGATGCTGATCGTCTCGAGGATTCCGCCGCGTGCTATCGCATTATGCTTACTGTCTAGGTCTAGCAAATGGCAGTTCTAAGCGACAGAAAGAGAAAGGGCGACGGAAAAAGGCGATTCCGTGCTGCCAGATGAGGTCCAACCCTAAAAGAACACGGGTACAGACCTTTATCTTCGAAGACAGATAGACTTTTAAGGCATGCCACACCTCCTTTGAAGATTTAGCCGATCTAAAATGTTGAATCAACAACATGATTTTATAGCGAGACATACGGGTCAAAGCACGTTAATCTTTAGTGGAATCGGTTTCGGTGCCCTCTCCGCATTTCCATACGCCTTCCAAAACAAGTGACATTTTCATTTGGAACTTCCAAGTGTTGTAATTTCCAACTCCGTCCAATTTTTCAAAAGTATTAGCGGATTGATTGGCCAGAGGCAAATTATGGCCATTCTCCGCCGCCATTTTGCTTATGCCGTGTCGTACACGTAGAACAAAGGGAAGAATCACAGACGTCAATATTGATTTTTAACGCTGACTAGGCCCATAACTTGTTCGCGAGTATGAGGTGCAGTAGATAAAAGGCAAACGGTAGTTGGGCAAAATACTTTTTAATAATATTATTAGCAATTTAACACAGGGAAATTATAAGAGGCACAGTATGAGGTTTTTAAAGGTGTTGGTGACAGACGAAGAAGCAGTGTTACCAGGACTTAGTATCTAATGTCATTTTTTATCATAGAAATATTGCCAGATATGAATAGGAGTGTACTACTAAATTATTTTAACAGTAATCCGTGATTCGATCCACTTATGAAATTAAATTTCAAGACAAGCTACGAAAATCTTCAAAGTAAAAAGTGCAAGGTTATACTTAAATGTTATGTGCAAGGCAGCAGCTAGGGTGCGCATGAATCAAAGGCAAACACCAAGCAAGCGAGTGCAACGCGCTCGCAAGAGAAGAGCCCCACGGCATGCAAAATATTATATATAAAATATAAATACTATAAAAGCCAATGTACTATTTTAATGATACTATTTTAATTTGTAATTTTTTTTTATTAACAAAATGCGCCTTCATTCTCTCTCCTATTAAAAATTAACTATGCTGTGCCCGACATGGTCCATAATTGATTCGATGTTTTAACATACCAACAACTGTTATATGTATACATTATGGAATGCAGTAAAGTATTGAGTATTTAACCTGCCACGTGGCTAGCCCAGCTGCCCAAGTAGCCCAGCAGCGGAAGGCAACAGCGACCACCACGTTCTCACATTATAGGTACTGAGCTCTGAACACGAAATAATAAAATGAGTTTATGAACACATTAAATAACCATGCGTATAGGGGCGTTACAAGATACAAAAGACCTGACGATTGGATTTCTAAGAAACGAATCGAACAATCGTACTAATAATTAGTAATAGGTACGTGGCGTAGTTTAGCCCAAACGTTAAATGTGGAATTATTAATGAAATGAGGATAGGCTTTGCACTAAAGGTTGGCACTATGATCCATGAATTCCATCCATGATCTATTTTCGTTCCAAATTAATGGTATTTCGCACGACTCCACGTGTCATTCATGTTTGCGTAGTCCACGTAATAGCCGCCTCGTGCGCACTTTCTTTGTTCTTGTCGCGTTACGTCGCCCGTAATCCGGCTCGTTTGGACCAAAACGTAGAACTTTGGAATGCTAGTAGCGAAGGGGTAGACTCGATGATGCTAACGGGACTTTTCTTAATGAGACTCCAAGTACAATAATGATTAGGTTTAATAACTTTCACAATAATGCAAATGAAAATTTGAAGAGACACAACATCTGTAACGACCGGTGTCGCTGACTGGTCGAACGGTGGGGCGCACCGCGCACTCTGCGCCGCTCGGTACCGCTGCGCGCCGCCTCACATGCCGTGCCGTATGCGTGTGTGTGAAGTCTTTGTGCACACATGTAAAGCGTCAACAACGGCAATGCTTGGTCCATAACGCTTCTTTTGCTACCTTGGTCGCTTTCTTTATAATAATATAAATAGAACAATCCCAATTTATAACCTCACCAAAGCCAAATGCAAAATCAAACTTAGCAGTTGGCTCCGGGAGTTAAATTATGATGAAACCGAAAAACTACTTGCTGTCCCATCTTTACCATTTTATCTCATTCACACACTCACACACACACCCCCCACTCACTCACAGATACACATACACACAAACACCTACTAACCATACTAACACCTTGCATAAATGAAAATAGGTTTTTTGTTAATTCCAGCACTTCTTATTGTACTAGTACATAACTGTAAAATGTAAGTAATACCCTAGGGGTGGAGGCCTGGTGTCCTGAAATACAGACTCACGTCTAGTTTAGGCACCAGTCTCCCACAGTATATTATATAAGCCTTTATGTATTGATATTTTTCTACTGTACCTATATTGTGGCGAGAAAATAAATCATTATCTTATCTTAAATCATTATCTTATATAAATTGCCAGCCGAGACGTTGGCCCGCCTCCCGTGCTCGCCGAAATAACTGACGGTTCATTTTGGTTAGGCGTTAATTTAGGTAGTACCTACTTGATGAACTGGACATCTCGAGTTCCACGGTGTTCGCCCCTCATAGCACTCGCGCGCGCAGGAGCTCGTCATGCAGGTCGTGGCGCACGAGGCGCACGACCACGGTACGCCTGGAGACCCGTCTGCGTACCGTCCAGTGGACCCTCAGCGCTCGTAGCATTCACTTCCTGCCGCCCATGCGGTCCACGCTTACTATGTCGCGATCTGCAATTTTGATGACTAACTTTGTAGCTATTAGCTTCACCGTATGCGTGAGTTTTTCTGAGGTTAATTCCGGCAGATTCGAGATTTCCAAATCATTGGATAATAGTTGTTGGTCCCAGTCATTTAATTCTCGTTTCAATTGAACAATTTCCTCTGTCGCTTCCAAACCATTAGTGGCAGTTATTTTTTTCTTCAGTGTATCCATTCTGCTATCCATGCCATCCATTCCCTTCTCATACTGCTCAATTGACCGTTTCATAATTATGATCTCTGTCCGCCTGGAGCTAAGCCAGATCTGTACGAAGATTCTGAGATTCGCATTGGAATCGTTTTTGCATCGCCAGTAATTCTGCCTGCACCTCTTCCTTGAACATTAGGCGCAGCTTAGCCTGCGATCCCCCTTACAACTGCGTAGGATGTTAGACAAACGCGGGGCACGCCCAGTGTGCTGCAGCTCACTCCACTGATATCCATAGACTCTTCCGTTCCATATGCCTCCGCGGGTGCAGCATCCGCCTCGCCCTTGAACAATAGAACGACCAATCCGTCCAATGTATTTATTTTTACAACTAGGGCAGACCCAGGTGGTATTTATAAAAACCGAGAGTGGTAAGAAAGCGCATGCCCGATGAAAGAGAGCGTTGCAGGTGCAACACCTAGCAGCCTCTAGTGGGGATATAAATTTTGCGCAACCACCACACTTCGCTGTCGGCATGATGCTGGGTACAGTAATCGTACCCAAGCGCGTCAATAGATGGCGCTATACCAGCGAATTGTGTTTCAAATCAAATCAAAAATATTCTATGGTGCGTTACAATCATGTATGGGAAGTCTAATGGGGTGACAGCACCATGTGCAACGCTGCACTGTGTAAGCAGAACGCACACACCGGATGTACTCCGATATCCAGGCTTTTTCAATATTTGTAAATAAACGAATATACTTTTCACTTTTTGTAATAGAAAATAGCGCCGGGTTAAAGGCAAAACCAATTATTTAGTCCAAAAAGTCAATAAGACAGGAGGCTGGCTTGTGATAACTCAATTTCCTTAACTTTTGGTTTCAAGGATTGTTTCACATACACAACTACACCATCATTTTGGTTTAGTAAAGTAGGAATCATATTATTCAGTTGTGGAATAGCTTTGTCAGCACTTAATCTACATTCTGTCAGAATAATAATATCAGTTTCTGGGATAGTAGATAAGTTGAGCACGAAATCATCAAAATTACAATAAATGCTCCTTATGTTTTGGGAAATGATCGTGAGGTCATTTTTGTTAATATGTATGTGTCTGCCAAGCTCTGAGATCTCGCAATTGACGGCACGGGCAATTTCAATATTATCTATATCCGTTACTGTTGATAGTGTGTCATTCATTTAAAGTATTTATAAGTAGAATATACGTTTCTTTAAGATAAGTGTTTAGGTTATTTTATGTTAGTTGCAGAAGTTTATGTATTATATTGATGATTGGGCACATTATAGTAGGTTTTAGGTTAGTGTAAGTGAATGTGTCGTTATGGTATGTAGCATGTATAAAGGAGCAAGAGTGTGTGTTGTAAAAATGAGGCTGCAAGAGAGTACTGGTATGATTAACAGCATACATTAATTGCTTGATACAAGTACACGGGAAACATGAGAAAAATCTTACAACATAAGTATGAAATAACAGGTTTGAGGTAGGAAGTAACAAATGTATTATCTGCCATCTAGGTAAACTGGGTGCGCACAAAGAACCATAAATCGTGTCATGGTTTTACTAAGAGTTGATGCACCTGCTCTTCACAAGTAATGACTATAGAGTGCGCATTTTCATCCTTTTTTATATAAACCTTGCCATAGCAATCCAACAGAACTTGTAGGCCCCAGATTTAATTAGGTCTCGGGCAAGGAAATGCAGACGCAATCCTTTAGGGGTTAAATGCTCTGAAGGAAAGATGAGTTTATCTTCTTGTGTTTTAAAACCCAAGTGTCTACAGCACAATTTAGTTTGGTTTTTTAAATTATAAGCCTTACCCATCTTCAGAATCTCGGACCTCAATAAAGTGGAGCCTGTCTCCACAATAATAAGAGTATTTTGTTGTTCATGTTTTTTCCCACGCACTGTATAAATATCCTTTATGTCATATTATTTATATTACAGGTTAAGTTTCGGGTAAGATACATGATCATCTCTATGAGGTCCTCTTTAGTTTCATGACTTTTTCTTGGTACATTCTTCACAACAAAATTCGTTTTCCGTCCCATTTGCAGATCCTCAATCTTATTCTCCAACATAATGATGAGCTTTTTTCCATAGCTTTGTTTTCCAGCTAGTTGATTTTCTTTGTAAGATCAACGTTTTGCGCTGTTAGGTAAGCAATCGAGCTCTCTTTTTTACTATTTGGCTGCTGAATTTCTTTTAGAGTTGAGTTTGATACGCTGTGTCTCGTTGCAATGTTTTTCTGAGAAAAGGACAATCATTTTCCTCATTTCCTCTTTGAAATCATCCAGCTGCTTAGTGATTGAGTCTTCCTTATCTTCTCTGCATCTCTTCCCTGGACGTTGAGTTACATAGTTTGATGGTGTTGAAAGAACTTTCCCCAACAAGCTGACATCTGTTTCCGATAGAGATTTGTCTATAGTATTGTCCTTAATCGAGAAGTCCAGTAAATAGATATGGGCAAAAAAAAGAAATGCGGCCAGGTAATTTGCTGTTGCAGCTAATTATTTAGTTGTTGTCGACAACAACGATAGTGTATTTCGAGCTGCCACTTTTATTTGACAGATGACATACAGGCAATGTCACAGTGTTTGAAAGATACCTGTCATTTGAAGTTGACAGCAGATAATGCAGATATTCATTTCAGTGGGTACTTTTAATAACATAGATTTGTGGGTATAAAAAAGCAGTACTTGCGACTGTAATTTCTCCAGAAAGCGGTCTCAGTTCTTGAAAATAACAAATTGGTGGGCTTCTTACGCTGTTGATTAGCTCACTGAAGCAAAAAGTTAAGGTTTTCCAATAGTTTTAACATTTTTCGGTAATATTTAACTTCGGACGAAACGTAAAACAGTGTTGACAGCTACTGCCACAGATGAAAGAGAACATTACAAGTTACTGATTTCTTGTTTAAATCATTCAAATTGTGTACCTGCCTACTATTACTATAGCATCTCAGCCAGAACAAGAAAACACTCAGAAAATAAAACTGACAGGCAACGAGAAGCATTTAATTTATTGTTTTTTTACTTTATATCAACATAAAGGTTTTATATTCTAAACAAACAATAACAATTGGCCTTTAAAAATGAATAAAAAAAAAATATCACTCAGAGTTATCTCCACTTTTTGACCATCAGCTTTCAAACTTTGGAACCATCTATGATATTCGTCGAGAATGACTCCTTTTTCACAAAGTTTCAATAGATCAATTTTTTTGGCTTTTGAAATGCATAATGGTTCTTTATTTGTATAGGTACAGTATCTGTGGAAAACATGGGCCACTTGTGGCTTGTGGTGGTTCAGTGACAACTTTTTCGACTGGCTTGACGTGCTTAGACTGGAGTCGCGTACCATAACGATGAAAATTCTTTGGCTTTGGTCTTGTGTTTTTGACGGTGATTCCAAAGAGGGTTCTTGATTTCCGAGGTCTATATAAAAAAAGTTTTTAGACATGTCGTAATTAAAAAATATTTTTGATCACTTTTAATGTATCGCATTCTCTTTATTTTAAGCCACCTGACACGTTGTCCATTACTGGTTTTTGATTTAGTAATCATCATACTTTTGGCTAGTCTCTTAAGTCTTCTTTAAAGTCCATGTACTTCATTTCTTTTACATGATAGGGTATTTTAGTTTGACCCTTACTTTTTCCCTTACATTGACGTGATGATCGGGCCCGTCGAAAAATATTCAACCACTTAGTAATTGAGTATATGTTTGAGTGTTTTTGGGCCGATTCTATGCTGCTGTGCATAGAATAATAACCAAAGTTATGATACACAGTAATTAAGTTTGACCTGAGGACATAATACCATTTTTATCTATTCCGGCTACCATGATATTAGGGTATAAACTACTAAAAGAAGGAAATAGTTACTATCATCAGTCAGTCAGATTATTACTATATGATCATCTACAATTCTACAGTATAGTACAGAAAAGTCCTGAAAAAAAAATAATGCACTAGCATTCTACCTTTTTTTAATGATTCCATGCTTGGATCAACCTGTTTCTTCATAATATTAAGTCGCTTTACATCAGAATTTCTATTGACAACATTGTCCGATTTGCTATCTGAAATAATATACATAATAGTTTACAAAATTGCAAATAAACAGATTTTACAGCTGAATTCATGTATTATGATGTGTAGACTATTTGCATTGTTATAAGGGATTTAAATAACAAAAAACATTACAGTAAATAGTAATAAAATATTACAGTAACTACTTATGAGTAATATTGCCTAAGAATCTTACCATTTTCTATCTGTGGTGAACTTTCCACAAGATATTGAATAGGGTTTAGTTCTGTTTCAATAGCCGCGTACTGACTGAGCGAGCAGCCTCGTGAGGCTGCCTCGGCCGTTTGCTTCGCAACGTTTGCCGTGCGAGGCAGCCTCGGTCTGTATTTAAATATGCATGAGGCTGCCGCGCGCGGCAAAGCCGAGCCGGAGCGAGGCTGAGCCATTAGTCGAACGTCTCGAACGCTCAGTGGTGACTCACAAGTCGAACAGAGACCACGCGAGCGTAGCGCATATTCGGTTGTGATCAAGATTGTCATGAGGCCGTGCGTTCGGAAGGCTATCGCCACCACTGCCTTTATACTAATTCATCAACTTGTACAAAAAAAGAAAAGAAAAAAACCTAAACGTTTTTGGATAAAAACGATATACAAAAACAGATTACAAGCTGGGAACAGATTATTTGAAGAGTTGTGCTTTGATGATGCAGAAAGCAATTTCACTAGAATGAATAAAATTGAATTTGAAAATTTTTACTCTCTTATAAACGCCAAAATAAGCAAGAAGGACACAAATTTTCGAGAAGCAATAACCGCGAGGGAAAGATTTTTGGCCACGGGAGATTCTTATACTAGTTTGCAGTATCTGTTTCGTATATCAAAACAAAGAATATCAGTAATCGTTCCTGAAGTTTGTGATGCGTTAATCAGGGTGCTAAAGGGTTATGTTAAGGTAAAAAAAAAAAATATTTCAGTTTTCGTACGTATTTTATTAATAATTACAAAAACATGACAGAAATAGACGAAGAGACAGTTGACATAAAACGCTTAATTTAACAATTATTTAACAATGAGGACGTGGAGGCGGAGGAGGGGGAGGCATCGGTGAGATAGGAGGCATCGGTGAGGTAGGAGGCATCGGTGAGGTAGGAGGCATCGGTGAGATAGGAGGCATCGGTGAGGTAGGAGGTATTGATGAGGAAGAAGGACAAGACGTATAATTGGAACTGTTTAGTCCACTGTATGATTGAGTATAATAACCAGTGTATGATTGGTATGCTCCCATATCCGCTTCGAAAATAATTTTATTTATAGCATGCTTTACATTTGCTAAAGTAAAAGCATCATATTTTCGCAACTCATTTGCGACGTTTTGCCCATAAACATCGTAGGAATCATGTTTTTCCGAAGCAGTACTATCACTTGCACACTGTTGTAAAAGTGTTAAGGCTTCTGATATAGCATTATTAGTTAAATCATCTGGCTCAGTTCTTTTAGTTCTCTTCTTTGCTCTCGTATTTTCATTTCTGGTTTCTTCAACTGTATTTTCATTGTCTACTTGACTTTGACTGCCACCATTTTAAGTTTCACTTTGACTGCCACCATTTTGAGTTTCACTTTGACTTCCATCATTTTGAGTTTCACTTTGACTTACATTCTGTAAAGTGAAAAATCATAATTTTATTTACAGATACCATCATCCGAAGAAGAGTGGCTTACTACAGCAAGAGAATTTGAGACAAAATGGAATTTTCCTCATGCCATTGCAGCAATGGATGGGAAACATGTTATATTACAGTCGCCTATAAATAGTGGCAATGATTACGATTGTTACAAATTGTTTCCCAGTATAGTTCTGTTTGCTTTAGTTGACGCCAATTATAAATTCCTGTACGTAGATGTTGGTAGCAAAGGTCGTATATCAGATGGCGGTGTGTTTAAAAATACCAATTTACATAAAAAACTCGAAAGAAAGGAAATTAATATTCCTCCGCCAGAATTCTTACAAACGCCTTATGCAACTGCAGTGCCATATTTTATTCTAGGCGATAAAGCTTTTGCATTGAATGAGTACACAATGAAACCTTATGAAGGTACTCCAGATCGAGGTTCAATGGAAAGGATCTTTAATTACCGACTGTCCAGAGCAAGGAGAGTTGTGGAGAATGCGTTTGGAATTTTAAGTTCTGTGTTCAGAGTATTGAGGAAGCCCATCCTATTGGAACCAGAAATAGCTACAAAAGTCGTGTTAACTACTATACAGGCTGTCCCGTAAATAATGGATCAAACGTAACGGGTAGGTAGCTTACCTCATTTCCAACAACTAATTTGAACAGTAAAAAAAAAACCGATAAGGTAACCAAGAAATTGTTTTTTTTTCGATTTTTACTATTTTCTGTACCAGCATTCAGTGTTTTTAATGCTGTTGCTGCAAATGGTATCATATTTAGGTGTGATTTTTGTCAAACATTTCTGAATAGTTTACTAATGTTATAAGATACCATTTTTTTAAATAACATTTTATTTGCCTTAGAAAAAAAATCTTGAATTGAAAAGTTTTGTTTTTACGATGAAAAGACCAGAATTGGAAAAATTCTCCTGTAAAAAAATGTATGACACCAAAGTGTACCATTAGTTTAAAAACTTTTAAAATTACTAAGGTTTGCAAATTGGTATAAAACTTACGCCTAGTCTTTGTCGTTACAAAGATATTGCTATGAATCTGACAGAGGTGCCAAATTACGAAATAAAATAAAATTTGAAAAAGTGTGCACAATTCAACTATTTTCTTAAAAATGTTTAGGTATCTCAGCGTATGAAAAAAATTAGGAGGTTAAATTAAAAAAAAATACAAATAAATCATTTATTTTGTTTTTACAGTAAATGTTTTCCCCCTACGAGAATGCAAAGTCTGCACCTCCTAATAAAGGAAGCTCTTATCCGACGGACAAAATGGCTGTTGTTTATTTCTGATACAGCAGATTGGATGCGCTGACGTTATTCTTCTTCCGACATTATTCGTTGTTTATAAACTTTGTCTTTTAAACATCCCCAATAAAAAAAATCTAAGGGATTTAAATCCGGAGATCGCGGAGGCCACAAAATTGGTCTTAATCGGCCGATCCATCTGTCAGGGTAAGTTTCATTGAGTTGCCCTCTTACTGCCGTCGCATAGTGAGCGGGGCAACCATCATTTTGTAACCACATTGCTTGCCGCACGTCTTCTGGAATATTTTCTAATAACGTTGGCAACTCATTCCTTAAAAAATGCAGATAGTATTCGGCGTTTAGAGTTGCTGGTAGTTCAAAGGGCCCTATTATTTGCCCATTTATTATTCCTGCCCATAAATTTATTTTAAATTGATGTTGGCTCCTGTCCTCTCGCATCAAATGTGGGTTTACCAGCTGCCAACTATGCAAATTGAGATATCCATCTCGCCGGCATGAAGACTCGTCACTCCATAAAATTTTATTAAAAAACTGTGGGTCCGCCCGTATCATTCTAAGCATCCTTTGGCAAAATGCTACTCTTTGCGGGTAATCACGTGTCGTCAGCGTTTGAACACGTTGCACGTGATATGGGTGCAACCGGTGCCTTTTTAGAACTCGATGTACCGTCGATCTTGGAATACCTGTGCGTTGCGCTATGACGCGAATTGAGACCGACGAATCTTCCTCGATTTCTCGAATAATAATTTCGTCATTGACTTGTGACGGTCGCCCTTCACTGGCACCCCCAACTCCGGTGCCAAGAATTCTTCCCTCAAGAAGCGCGTTATGCACTAATGAATACGCGATAGTCGGGATGTCGATCCCGGTTCGGGTATCTTTCACGGGTGTGTAACGGTTGATATAATAACAAAAAATCTAACGTTCACTTGACCTAATTTCAGTTAATATACTTTTGTTTAATATAACGATCAGTTGAGATAATGAATTGTTGATATAATTTCATTTTATCTAATTTCTTATGAAATAATAAACATTTCCTATAATGCACATTTGACATAATATTCATGTAGTATATTATTCATTTATTATAATATTCATAATCTCTAATAACTTTTAATATAATTTAGAAAATCTGATACGATTTTAAACGCCTGCTAGTATGGTGCTAGCAAAAATGCATCGCATAAGCATTAATTGCTACAAAAGTTTGCTTTTATGCGTGAGGTGGGTAGACTATACACGAATTTATTATTTTACTTACTGTCATACAGTTACAGCGAAATTATTCATTGTGTGGCTATTGCAATCTCGATATTTGTTTTAGATTTTAAAATGACTACTATTAATTATAGTACATTCAAAAGTTCTAAAGGTGGACTAAAACTTGCTGTAAATGGATACATTTATAACAAAAACAGGGAAGTGAAGAATAAAGTTTATTGGATTTGTGAACGACAACGTGAAAAAAAATGTATGTGTCGTGCCATAACAACAGTGAACATGGAGACGCAGTTACATACAGTGGTTAAATATGATGAGAACCACAACCATGATCCTGAACCAGCACGGCAAGCGGTGGCATCTATAATTGATAAAATCAAAACAGATTGCTGTCAGAATACCGGTAAGAAGACGTGTCAGATTTTACAAACAGCAAAATGTGGTAGTGATGAATTGATTTTGAGCGAGTTACCTTCCACGTCTGCGTTAAGACAGATAGTTTATCGTGAAAAGAAAAAAGGAAAACCTAATGTTACAGAACCAACAGATATTTACTTCCAAATTCATCATGATGAATTGAAAATCCAAAATAACAATTTTGTAATATGTGATGAGATATTTGATGATAACAAAAGGATAATCATTTTTTCTTGTCAAAAAATGATGGAGTTTTTTGGAAGATCAAAACTGTTAATAATGGATGGGACATTTTACATTGCAGCCATGAATTTTTTACAACTTAATGTTATACACGGAAATATTTTTGAGGAAAATACACACACATATTCTCTTTTGTTTGCTCTTTGTACACATAAAGATAAAAAACATATAATAAGTTATTCGATTTAATTATTACTTACTGTAATGAACATGAGATCACAATTACGGTGACTAATGTAATAATTGACTTTGAACTTGTTGCAATGAGATGTGTCAAACAAAATTTTGATAACGTTATTATTAATGGATGTTGGTGTATAAGTTGAAGCGGTTTTTTGACTTCGAAGGACCAATACGCAGGGATGTAATTTATTTATTTTATTTTTGCGGGTTGGAAGATTGGACGACACACAGAATTGAGCAAAAGGGAATATGAGATTATGAGTAAGAAAGAGGGATGGATGGACTTACTTGAGAACCTTCTGGACGAAGCACGTTGACTCAAGGGGCAGCCTTAGCAGACGTCCCACGTGTTCATGACTTTCTTCCTTTCACTGTGATGCACTATCACTTGAGTTTTAAATGTTACACTTGTGTCGGCCAACACTTATAAATAGAGAGAGTTTAGAGTTTTTGATACAGTAGCGGATTATTTGCGGAGCGGCGCGGTACGTGAGCGGTTGCAGTAGAACACACTGATCCATGCGAGAATGTTTTTTCAAACCACAGTGGATATATATGCGGTGATTGGCTTTCGCCGCGGAGGAAGTGCCTCTGATTCGGCGTGCGACGAGCGTGCCTCTCGTTCTGTTGTATGGGAATTGGGAGGGAAGGAAATATAGCTCAAAACTGCGGTCGGAAATATTATAATTTAACTTATTTCTAAAACTTGCGCGAGCAGATGTTTTTTTCATCTTGCACAATCTTTATATAGAAGAATACAAAGAGCTGGGAAAGCGGTACTCTATGGAACAAATACTAATTTAGCAATTGAAATGAAATGTTTGCTAGCATTGGCGTTTTTAGATGAAAAGGAAATACCCCACTATTTTATGAAGTTACAGGAATCCGTTTCTTCAGAAAGCACTTACCTTGTACAAATGTTTGGAAAAGATTACGTTTTAGGAAACGGCAACAAAGACCCTTGTTTTTCTCCAAAATTATGGAGTATTGCAAGTTTACATGATAAAGGGCTACCGAAAACCCAAAATTCAGCGGAATCCTGGCACCATAGAATTAATCAAATTATAAATCATAACAAACCTGGGTTTTATTGCCTAGCCCATGAGTTGCTTCTAGAATCCAAAGTAATATTGGGTAGCGTAGAATGTCTTTTTAATGGACAGTCACTACTAAAAAAGCCGAAGTATTGTTTAAAGAAAAAGGAACGAATCGATAATATTCTTAAAAACAAAAAGGAATACACTGAAATTGAATTCCTTCGGGCTTTGGCCTCTAACTTAAAACTGAAATAAGATGTAATATTTATGTGATGCTAGGTTATGATTAAAAAAATATTGTACAGTTTTTTTTTTCTTCGCTTTATACCGTATACACCTACCACCCTCAACTATTGTAACCAGTAGAAATTGGATGCAATCTGGACTCGGGCAGGTTAGGTTAGAAGGGGATGGCGGGGTCGTGTGAGCGAGCGAAGCGACATAACCTTTATGTAATCGAAAATCATTAGGCCTATCGTTTAAAATATATGATATTGCGATTAATTTCATTGAACGTGCTGCGGGAGCGGCGTGACAGAAACGAATCGCTGCAAAACCGACTCCACGTAGTCTTGTCTGCCCTACCCCTAGAGTGTTATTTAAAATCGCGTAGGCGCGTAGGGGCGAGGCGGCCCGCGATTGAGGAGCAGGTGGTTTCAACGCTTGCCGCCGCGGCTAAGGCTGGCCGGCTGAGCCGGCCAGCAAGCCGAAGCCACGGTGGTGAGCGTGAAACACATCTGTGACGATAAGCTTGCATGGGACCGCTGTAGCCCTGCAGCACCCGAGCCGTGACAGAAAACATGCCTGCTGCATGTTGCAGGCTTGCTGCATGCTTGCTTGCTACATGCTTGCTTGCATGCTGCATGCTTGCTTGCATGTTTTATACATACAAAAATATGAAAATTAGGTCAAAAGAACATTAGGTCAAATGAATGTTATATAAAAAGAATATTATACATATTGAAAATTATATAAAATGAACGTTATACTAAATGTTTTATATTAAATGAAAATTATATCATATAAAACATTAGGTCATATGAAATTAGGTTATATGATTTTATAGCATATGAAAATTATATTATATGAACGTTATTTCAAGTGAAATTAGAGCATTTGTTATTATATCATACATTACACACCCATCTTTCACGATACAATCTTGCGGCCGCCCTGGCATTACCTCTTGCTTCTACGTAGATAAAATGCATTTCGGCATACTCCCGTGGCGTGTACTCGTAACGAGGCATCGTACTACTGCACACACGTACAACCTCACACAAACGATTGTTTTCGAAGTCCGTAGGATTGCCAAGTCATTCGTCCAAAACACAAACAGTTCCAAATCGTTAGGCAAAGCAAAGTCCAAATACACAGCACAAGTTTAATTTTAAGGAACACAACAGTTAGGCACAGCGGGAGCGAAAGTAGTCTGACGTAAGTACGTATCAACTCGAAGAGAGATTCGTGTCAACTAAACAAATAAAATCATGCAACAATGAAGCCCTGTATGAGTGAAGGGTGAAGGAAAAAAATACCTGCACAAAGACACCGATTTACCAAAAATACAAAAGCGGCGCTATCTATCCCTTTCACACTGAGTGAGGTGCAACTCCGCAGGTAGCGGTCCCAAATTCCGAACAGATGACGTCATCGGCTCGCTATTACGCTACACGCTTAACCACATGCTTAGATTACAAGCATAAGCCATTACGAGAAAGAAAAGTTAGATTGTACTATTTTAATTTCTGTTCTGTCTTCTTCATCACATTCATAGCAATATCTTTGTAACCGCAAGGACTAGACGTAAGTTTTATACCAATTTGCAAACCTTAGTAATTTTACAAGTTTTTAAAATAATGGTACACTTTGGTGTCATACATTTTTTTTACAGGAGAATTTTTCCAATTCTGGTCTTTTCATCGTAAAAACAAAACTTTTCAATTCAAGATTTTTTTTCTAAGGCAAATAAAATGTTATTTAAAAAAATGGTATCTTATAAACATTAGTAAATTATTCAGAAATGTTTGACAAAAATCACACCTAAATATGATACCATTTGCAGCAACAGCATTAAAAACACTGAATGCTGGTACAGAAAATAGTAAAAATCGAAAAAAAAAATATCTTGGTTACCTTATCGGTTTTTTTTTTACTGTTCAAATTAGTTGTTGGAAATGAGGTAAGCTACCTACCCGTTACGTTTGATCCTTTTATTTACTGGACACCCTGTATACTTATATAACTACTTGCGAAGAGATCAAGAGTCCTCTCAAAGGTTCACTCCCCCGGGATCATTCGATGCCGAAGCTGAAGGAACAATAATACACGGGCGATGGCGGCAGGATACAGGAATGTCATCAATGCTACCTATTCAAGCTATTCCACGGCGAGGGCCAACAGATATAAAAGAAATACGTTCACATTTAGGGCGACATTTTATTACAAATGGAGCAATTGCTTGGCAGAATAATTATCAGTAAATACTCACTTCTTCATGTAAAGAATCTTGCGTATTTCCTGGGTGGTTTCTATCGCCCATGAAACTGAAAGCTTCATAGGCGTACCAATGTGATTTATATATGTCACCACGACCTGTAATAACATTAATGTTTTTATTTTTCAATATAATTGAAATTTTAGTGTATGTTTATAGTCTATAGTTTTCTCTGTCTACGATCCAAAGTGTGGCCGGCTAAATACACTGAAGTTTAGTTTAAATTAAAGGCATTAACATAATAATAAACATAAACATACCTGATCCTGTGATACGGCTTTTCTTTTCACGTGACCTTTCCCGCCTATAGGATCCTAACAAAGACTCCATCTTTTTTTTTTAAGTCAGTTATTGGAATGTTCATTTCCCGGTTTATGTTTCTCCTCGCATCTTCTCTTAGTCCCCTGTTGGTATAATCAGGACATAGCGCATCCCAAAGTAGTCTATATTCGCCATATAATTGTATTAATTTGAGACACTGTTCTTTATTCATGGTGTTCTTCGAAGAAGCGAGGCAAAACACAATCGTCTTGAGTGCGCGCGGCAAAGTTACTGAGGCGCTTTAGAGCATGGACAAAAACCGACAATGTTTGGCTCGGGCCGCGGCACGCTCGGGCGAGGCAGCGCGTGGGTTTGCCTCGGGCGAGGCTCGTCTTGACCGACCGAGGATTTGCCTCACGCGGCTGCCTCACGAGGCTGCTCGCTCAGTCAGTACGCGGCAAATAGCCGGGTCCACACCGGACGATCCATCGATCCCGCGATCCGCGATCCAGGATCGCGGAGCGTGGATCGTGGATCGTGTTAGGCCGATCCACTCTTGGAAACTTGCGATCCCAAATATGCGCTCCAAGCGATCCTAAGGCGATCCGTGATTCAGCCAGTCTAACTCTTGTACGATATGGAGTCACACGTACAACGGCGGCGTCTTGCCGTTGCAGCAGTAACTTTTATTTTGCTTAAATGCTTGCGCAAAAAATCACAAAAAAGAAAACGACGGTTTTGGGTGAAACAAATTTACAAAAATCGCTTGGAATCTGGGACTCAGCTGTACGCAGAGTTAGTGTCAGATAAAGTTGAACACAATTTTGCAAGAATGAATGCTAATCAATTTGAGATATTGTGTTCATTATTAAATAACAAGCTAAGAAAGAATGATACAAATTATAGAGATGCCATTACTGTGAAGGAAAGATTATTACTAACATTAAGATTTTTAGCAACTGGAGATTCGTACGTCAGTTTGCAGTATCTGTTCCGCATTTCCAAACAGTCTATATCGATAATTATTCCTGAAGTTTGTGAAGCCATCATTGACCTGTTAAATGATTATGTAAAGGTAAGTAAAACCATACTTTATTACTCAATAAAAAAGTAGTGTATTACAATCATAATTTAAAGAAGTAACATGTTTACAATTATTAATTATTTTTTGAAAACATGATATAGGTAGGTACTTATTTAATTCGGTGGTGACTGTGGAAGTGAATAATCCTGAGGTTTCAGAAACTGGGACTGCGATGAATTGGAGGCTAGATGAGCAGACGGTGATGTCTGTGGAATTGGAGCTGGATAATTTTGAGGTTGTAGAGACTGGGACTGTGATGAAGTGTATGCTATTGGTGTGCCAGGATATGAATTAGTGTAATATCCATAATTGCTATCCCCATATCTTCCTGTGTCAGCTTGAAAAATAACTTGGCATATAGCATTTTTGACATTAACTAATGTTACTGCATCATATTTCCGCAATTCAGTAGATATATACTGCCCGAAAGCAATGTAAGAATCAGTTTCCGGTTGTGGTGGCTGAGCACATTGTTGCAGAAGTTGGAAAGCCTCTGAAAGAGTTTCATCTGATATGTCATCTGCATTATTAGAAGTAGTTTTCTTTCTTTTTTTTGTTCTTTTGTTTGTTGTTTGGACACTGGATTGTGCATCCTGATCATTCTGCTCTCTACTCTGATCTGTGTGGTGGTTGGCTCTCTCCGGTTGTGTGTCACTAGTAATGTTACTGTTCTCGTTTTCGCTCACTGTAGTATTAACTTCAAGTTCCCCTTCAGTCGTATCAGATTCTACCTGTAACAACAATTATTATTACTATTTACTGCTTATTCTTATTTTCAGCTTTATATTATAATTAAGATCTCCTTTATTTTCAGGTGCCGTCAACTAAAGAAGAATGGCGTACAGTTTCTCAGCAATTCGAGAATAAGTGGAATTTCCCACACGTGATAGGAGCGATGGACGGCAAACACGTCGCTATACAATCGCCTTTTAATAGTGGCAACGACTTTGATAATTACAAATTATTTCCTAGTATTGTTCTTTTTGCATTAGTAGATGCAAATTATAGGTTCCTGTATGTGAATGTTGGGACTAAAGGCAGAATATCAGATGGAGGCGTGTTCAAAAGCACAAATTTATATAAAAAACTTGAAAAAAAAGAGCTAAATATTCCTCCACCGGAGATATTGCAAGTTCCCTATAAAATTGAGGTACCCTATTATATACTAGGTGATAAAGCTTTTCAGCTTAATGATTATACTATGAAACCATACGATGGTACACGGGAAAGGGGTTCTTGTGAAAGAATTTTCAACTACCGACTGTCAAGAGCACGTAGAGTAGTTGAAAACGCGTTTGGAGTACTTAGTTCTGTCTACAGAGTCCTGCGTAAACCTATGCTTTTGGAACCAGAAACTGCGACTAAAGTCGTGCTGGCAACGGTTCATCTATATAACTACTTACGCAGTAATCCTAACTTTATATCGCCAGGAACGTTTGATACAGTACAGGAGAATGGAGATGTAATACCTGGAAGCTGGCGAAATGAACCGCCATCACAATCGCTACAACCGATGGCCGTCGTACCAAGAAGAGCAACAGAAAATGCCACTACAATACGGTCCCACTTAGCAAGACACTTTGTTACAAACCATACAATAGTTTGGCAAAATGAATATCAGTAAACTAATAGCTCACATGTTCCAATGTATCGCGTGTGGTTCCGGGTTCATTTTTATCCGCCATAAAGTCGAAGTCATCATACGCAAACCACTTTGATTTATATGTATCTTGAGCACCTGAAATAAACAAGTTACTCATTAAAATAACCACGTGTATTTCTAACAGCTTAAATGTAAAAAGCGAAATCACGTGAAATCCACAGTAAATATTATGATGTAATTACTTATAATAAAATATATAATTTTAATACCTACAGATAAAAAGTAGCTTTGTTTTCTTACCGGATCCAGTTATACGGCTTTGCTTCTCTCTGTGTTTCTCCCTTCTGTAGCCTCCCGCCAGAGATCGCATTTTTTTCTTTAGGTTCTCGATCGACTTATTCCCCATTTCACGAGAAATCTGACGCCAAGCATCATCTCTAACACCTCTATTGGTGTAATTAGAATCTTTGGGATCCCATAAACATTTAAATTCTTTATAAAGCGATATCAAACGGCGACTTTCTGAGATGTCCATGGCGAGGTGGATCGCGCGAACCAACACAACCGTCCACACCGCGCGCATCACGCAACTGAGGCACCTTTGAGGCTGGCACAAAAACCGACCGCACACGGATCGCGCGAGGTAGGGAGCGCGCGCTCCAATACGTGCGCATGGATCGCGCGCGGCACGTCCACACCGCCTGCATCTTTGGATCGCGCTGCTGCCGCGCGCGATCGGAGCGCGATGGATCGTCCGGTGTGGACCCGGCTAATGAGCAGTGACATTTGCTGCTCTTGCATAAATTCTGCATCTCCGTCCAATCATTTTTTTTTACTATTTTCCATAATAGCATCACTGCTACACGATGGCTGAGGAGGTGGACCTTCAACTATAAATGAACATAATATAAATAAATAAATAAAATAAATGTAAGTATGTATTATTAACTACAGCAAAGTATACATACCTGTATGATTAATTTCTTTTTTATGAGAAGCATCTTGTTTTTTCACTTCTACCTATTAATTGCTTGAATGCCATTTGGCAGTCAATGCTGCTTTCCTGTGTAGCCTGCGCTACCTGGTCCCAATCTTGCCTGTGTTCCTCCATAGCATTCAGTAGTAATGGTGCTAAAAACAGATAAATTATAAATAATTATTTATCACTATGTTAAATAAGAAAATATGGAATGCAACAGAAATATCTTACCTCTGAGGGCCATTTTTTCATGAGAGTGAATTTTTTTAGCCTTCGTTTTTTGATTCTTGTAGCAAGTTAATACATTTTTGGCGGTCCTGGGGGAATACTTCGTTTGCGAATTGTACTCGGTGGTCAAGTTTTGCCATGCCTCTTGTTTGTCCCTTGCTGTAGCCCCATCTGTTTTTTTTTTCGATTATGGGGAATTTTTCCACAAGAAGTAGTAAATGCATTATTTCTGTCGTAGTAAAATTAGGTGCCCTAGATCTCTTCATTGTAATTTAGGTTTTAAACTTGTTATTATGACTGACGCTAACGCACAGAACACTATTTATTACTGGTACGCTAACGAAAACTAGAAAATAACACGAAAATACAAAACTACCACTGACTTACATTGACATTAATGACAGATCAAATTCTTTTCTCTCTCTATGCAGAACTGAGATGCCATCACTTTTTATTCGAAAACTGAACGCAAAGAATAGCGGCCCATCCACTAACGTTCATTTCTTCTGACTTGTCCTGTTGTGCAAACTGTACAGAAAAGCGATGGGATAAAATAAAACCGTTGAAGCCACTAATTAAACCACAATCCTACGTTATTTCCCCTGACTTTATCACAACACGCCAGTTCGACAGGAAAAACAATCCTTCAGTGACCATACACACGTTTAGGTACATTCCTGTCAGTTTGCATCTTGTCAGTCATACCGAGGGATTGCGTGTCTGTGGATGGTTATAATCCTATCATTATAGGAAGATTGTTGTCATTTAAAAGGAATGCTCGTCATTTTGAATTATCTTTATGGATTTATTTGGATTATTTTCATTTTGCAACAACATGTGTACCCGTAAGCAACAGATTGCTATTGCTTTGAGTTTTATTGCGAGTGAATATCTATTTAAACCTAAAAGAAGACATAGAATGTGGGTAAAAAAGTGGTTATTAGAAAAGGAGAAATATAGTGATATAAGACTTTTAAAAGATCTGGCATGCGATGAACCTGATGATTTTAAGAACTATTTAAGAATGGATGTCTCGACTTTTAACGAACTGCTCAAGATGGTAACACCGTATTTGCAGAAACAAAACACCAGAATGAGAAATTGCCTTACAGCCGAGGAGCGCCTTACAGTAACATTGCGGTTTTTAGCAACGGGTAGAAGTTATGAGTGTCTTAAATTTAGCTATGGTATATCTCCGCAAAGCTTGGGTCGTATCATACCAGAAACATGTGCAGTAATTTTTAACGTATTAAAGAATACCTTCTTCAAAGTAAGTACATTTTCGTATTTAAACCTCTATTATTTATTAAGGCACTGCCGTACGTCAACTAGCGCCATTATTGAAAATAAAATATACAGGGTGATTGGAAGATGGGTGCAAAGCTTTAAGGTGAAGATAGTATAGACAATTTAGAACCATTTAAGCCATGGTTGTCTTAGACGAAGTCTTACCAAATATTTTTAACCAAATTTTTAAGTTTTTTTTCGGAAATTCTCAAAATTTAATGTAAACTGCATAATTATGGCCAAATTGAATGATAAATGAATTAATTTTTTATTTATTTAATTAAAGTAATGTGTAAGCAACCAAGCAAAACATGTTTTAGGCTTCTGTGTCATTAGACATTTTTTCTACAGATATTTAAAGCTCAGAAAAAATAAAAAATTTGTACAATACGTCTTTTAAACCTTATTTAAAAAAAAAACGGAGGGTGCTTTTTTTGTTCAAACCTTTTTGAAGACATGCTTGATAATCGCTCTTTCTTTTGAGGTATCTTTTATGCGGATATCTTACAAATTATTGAAATTAGGACCTACAAACCAATTCGAGGGAGAAATTTTAAATTTTAGGCAGTCTAACAAAACACAAAATTTTTGCTTAAAAGAATTCTTTATGTGCTCGAAATGATAACATTGTTCAATTCTAAGAATTTATGGCACATGCAGGAACCAATTGAGGGGAACCTATTGAGGGGATTCTCTAAACAATGGCCACCGAGCGCGGTGCGACGGCATTTCCAGGTAGAACGCCCAATGAATAGCAAAAAGCGATAAGAGTTGGTTTTTACAGCAAAATGGTCTTAGTTACTGAGGCAACAAAGTAGTTTTTCTTTAGTCAGGGTCAGTCGGTCTGTGATGAAGCCGTTACATCTTTTACTTATTAGTCAAACTACTGCCCTTGTGAGTGGACGTTGTCGTGTTGATTCACAATTTACCGTGTTCAGTTGTAGCCCTTTGCGTTCCTGCACGTGTTGTTTGCGTTAGTTTTGAACTTTTTTGTTTCACCGTGTCCAGTCGTAGCCTCGCGCTCCTGCATGTGTTGATTTTTGACTTAATTGTGTTGAGTTGACATTTAGTGCGCTCCTACGCCGTTTTTCTTAATTGTTAAGTTACTATGGCTACTTTTTCCAATCAAGAATATGCGGATATCGTATTTATGTACGGTAGAGCAGACGGCAATGGATCTTTGGCGCGACGGATGTATCAAGAGCGCTATCCGAATCGCAGGATACCGAATGTCCGAGTGTTTTACAACACGTTTCGTCGTCTTGCCCAAGATAGGTTTCACCGCGTGGAACCTGGAGTCAACCCGGGCAGACACGAAACTGCCGTCGACGAAGACATTTTAGCAGCATTTCAAGCGGATCCTACTACCAGTACTAGAGCAGTAGCTCGAAATTTAAACATTTCTCAATGGAAGGTGTGGCATACAATGCACCAAAATGATAAGTATCCGTTCCATGGCAGGAGTGTGCAAGGTCTAGTAGAGCAAGATCCTCAAAGAAGAATTCAGTTCTGCCGTTTCCTCCTCAACAGAGACATCGAAGATGCGTGGTTTCTGAAATCAATCTTGTGGACGGATGAAAGTAAATTTTCAAGGGAAGGTATTACAAACTTTCACAACATCCATGAATGGGCTGACGCAGACAACAATCCACATTTTAAGAAGCAGGTGTCATTTCAGATGAAATTCTCTGTGAATGTATGGGCTGGAATAATTGGCAGAACATTGATTGGGCCCCACTTTTTGCCTGATCCATTGAATGGCGAAAATTATTTGCAATTTCTGCAAATTGATTTACCACTGCTGGTAGAGGAATCAGGTGTCCCGATCTTCGAAAGAGACCGAACAGTCATCTTTCAGCAAGACGGCTGTCCAGCGCATTGGACTTTAAATGTAAGGGAACACCTCAACAATTGCTTTCCTGATAGCTGGATCGGCAGGGATGGACCCATCCCTTGGCCCGCTCGCTCCCCAGATCTGACCCCGTTGGACTTTTTCGTGTGGGGCCGGGCCAAGGAACTGGTGTATAACAACATAGAAATAAACACTAGAGAAGAATTGATACAAAGAATAAATTCAGCGTTTGAGACAATGAAGCAGGAGATGATGTTGAAAATAACGACTACAGAAGTTAGAAGACGGGGCCGTGCTTGTATTAGGAATCACGGCCGTCATTTTGAACATGAAAAATAAATAATTTTAATTCAAATGTTGTTTTAATTAGTCTGCCTAAAATAAAAAATGTCTACCTCAAATTGGTTTGTAGGCCCTAATTTCAATAATTTGTAAGATATCCGCATAAATGATACCTCAAAAGAAAGAGCGATTATCAAGCTTGTCTTCAAAAAGGTTTGAACAAAAAAAGCACCCTCCGTTTTTTTTTTTAATAAGGTTTAAAAGACGTATTGTACAAATTTTTTATTTTTTCTGAGCTTTAAATGTCTGTAAAAAAAATGTCTAATGACACAGAAGCCTAAAACATGTTTTGCTTGATTGCTTACACATTACTTTAATTAAATAAATAAAAAATGAATTCATTTATCATTCAATTTGGCCATAATTATGCAGTTTACATTAAATTTTGAGAATTTCCGAAAAAAAACTTAAAAATTTGGTTAAAAATATTTGGTAAGACTTCGTCTAAGACAACCATGGCTTAAATGGTTCTAAATTGTCTGTACTATCTTCGCCTTAAAGCTTTGCACCCATCTTCCAATCAACCTGTATAATTCACTATATACCTACCTAAACATTTTGAAAGCTATTTTAGAGCTTCTTGATTGGACGTTTTAGGGATATACGCCAAAATTTGATTTATTGTCGATGTTTACTAAAAATTCTCCATCTGACTAAAATATTTGGTAGGTAAGAAGAACTTTTTAAATCTTCTGACTTATGTTTTTCTCAATATTGGCACTATTTAGCGTATGGCAGTGCCTAATTAAAAATACCTGGATGATCTGATAAAAATGAAAACACTGATAGTAGGTACAATTTTATTATTTGAAAAACAACTTGGAAAAACAATTTCGTAAAAACAAACTAATCATTATCAGTCGATGGTTTCATAAGATCCAACATTTTCATAATATTCACTCGCTGATGTGTTTGGCATAGTAGCTGTTGGAACTTCCGTTGTTGGCTGATAAGCTACTGAAACTGACGTAGAAGAAGAGTAGTTGCTGAAGCCGGTATTTGTATCACGTAAAAGAGAATAATTTCCGATGATATCCGTAAACTCGGTTTTATTGAGTATAGCATAATTCGTTACTTTTGTTATTAATGATTCCGCATACATTCTTTGCTCCGCATTCGATATTTTTTCTAATTTCTTACTAATGAATTTCCCAAACGCGTCATTATCTGTTTCATTATTTCCTAAAGCGGCTGTGCAAGCATTTAAGAATTTTCGTTTTTCTTCTTCTTCTAATTTCTTATTTTTCTTTACGGGCACATGCTTATCACCATATACTATATCAGTAGCTTCTGCACTCTGAAAAAAATAAACCTTTATCAGTTGTAACGAAACGCAAAATATACCTAGATTATTACTCTTTTTTTTCAGTTCCCTACATCTGAGCGTGAATGGTTGGACATAGCCAAAATATTCGATGAGAGATGGCAATTCCCCAATTGCGGAGGTGCAATTGATGGGAAACACATAAGAATTACATGCCCCGCTGATACTGGAGCACTGTATTACAATTATAAAAAAATTTACAGCGTAGTTCTCATGGCGATAGTTAATGCCAATTATGAATTTATATTCGCAGATGTAGGAAAAAATGGAAGAAATTCAGATGGAGGAGTATTTGAATACACTTCATTTTGGCGGATTCTAACAAATGACGGGCTTCATATACCTAAACGTGAAGAAAATGTTGAAAAAATGAATTTCGTTTTCTTAGCCGATGATGCTTTTTCCGCACATGAACACATCTTAAGGCGTTTCAGTCAGAATGAAAGTGTTTCTAATGTTATGAATGAAAGATATAATTCTCGCCATTCTAGAGCGCGTAATGTCGTCGAAAATGCGTTCGGCATTATAAATTCTAGATTTCGAGTACTGAATTCACCAATGAATATTAAAGTGGAAAACGTAAACAAAGTTGTTTTAGTGCATTACACAATTATTTGTGTCGCCGAAGCAAATTTTACTTATCACCACAGACTGTCGATAGCATCGACAAGCGAACTGGCGAAATCCGACACAATGCCGAATGGAGGTACGAAGAAAACGTGCCTCTATTGGTCGAATTACAAAATGTTAATCGTGGTCGTCCGCCTTTACTTCCAAGGGAAAATAGAGATCGATATGTTTCTTATTTCAGTAACAAAGGAAGGTTGACTTGGCAAAAATAAAAAAATGGGCCATTTGAAAATAAAAAAATATATAAAAGTACTTAAGTACTAACCATTTCTTCATTAGCAGTCCATTCATTATCATTGTCTTGACGTGTTACTGCTTCTTGTGTCAATTCTTGTTCATCTAAATTATCTGAACTCCCCGTTGGCTGTTCATGATCGGTTAAAAAGGTCATCAATGAGAAGTACCATAATTGCGACTTATACAGGGTGTTTGGTGCATCGTGTGCCAAATTAAAATGGTCGACTGAAGGGGTCATCCGCTAGCCTTTCAGACCCCTTAACACCCCTCATGCTCTGAGGATTTTTTTTTATCGACTTTTTATTGTTTTCCAAAAAAAAGACCCAAATTTTACATTCAAATACAGATTTAAAAAAAATATAAGGCGTAGACTCTGAATTTTAATTTTATTTCGATGTGTATTGTTTAAGAATACTTTTAAATACAAAATTAGTGATATTAGTCACCTAGTTTTTTTTTTAATTCACTCGCAAAGGTAAAACTTAAATTAAAGCTGTACATGTTACAGCTATTTATAAGGCTACAAAAAAAAAACCAAAAGCGACCGGGATCTTCCAACTCCCTCATTAATTCTCCAGTCTATCCTCTTTCTAATGATGTGCCACATGCCATAAAAGTATTTTAACAACTTTGTGAATTCGCTAGAATTGTGAATCAAGTCACATAAAACTACATTCCAAATTCTAATGAAAAAATATTTATTGCGGAACTGTTACTTGAGAAAGAGGTAAAATTTGTTTTCTCAATCTTTCACAGTAAAATCTATCTTCTATCTCTTTCTTGCATACCTTAAATCGGTTTGAACAAATCGCGCCGCCCGACCCGCCATTTTTTTAGTCGAGACATGACTGCCTCTGCTACCTAACGTGTGTGCTAGTTTACCATACTCCGCGATTCTTTTATTACTTTGTTATCGTTAAGTTTTGCTGGTTCTTGTTACATTTGTTTCATTTTTGTTGTTATTGTTAAACTTTGAGTTTTTTGTTATTGCAATGGCGACATTCTCTAACGAAGAATATGCGGACATCATGATGGCTTACGGAGCCGCTAATGGCGTCGCTCGTGCAGCGCAACGACTTTACCAGGAACGCTTTCCTGGTAGACGATTACCTGGCCGCAGAGTCTTCCAAGACACATACCGACGCATACGCGAGACTGGCAGTGTTACTTTTAATGAACCAAGGGGCCATATTGTGCGACATAATGTTGAAGTAGACGAGAGAATACTGGCACTTTTTGAGGAAGACCCTACAAGAAGCATTAGAAATGTGGCATCACATCTTGATATTTCAATATGGAAAGTGTGGAAAGTACTTCGTCAAAACAAAAAGCATCCATTCCACTACACTCCGGTGCAAGGTACGTAATTTTAAACTTACTTTAAACCCGTGCAAGCTTTGTTTGACCTTGCCTTTGTTTAGCAGGTAATGGGTATGGTATGGCGTCACTTCCAGGTAGTGAATCTATTAGCACGAACAGCGGGTCCTTTCTTGTGCAATTACTTATTGCCCAAGAGAAATCTAAAAGAGTTTTTTGTTTTTTGGTCTTGAGGGTGGCGACTTTGAGAGACGAGTGGCTTTTTGTCGGTTTCTTTTACACACGGATGTGGATGATCCTGATTTTTTTAAAAGAATACTGTGGACGGATGAATCCAAATTTACCAAGGATGGGATCCTCAATTTACACAATTTGCACCACTGGACAACGAAAACGCAAAACCCACGTGTTAAAAGACAGAAATCTTCTCAAAGAAGGTTTAGTGTAAACGTTTGGGCAGGAGTGATTGGGAATCAGGTAATTGGACCGCATTACCTGCCCGATAATCTCAATGGCGAAGACTACCTGGAATTCCTACAAAATGACCTGCCCGAATTAGTGACCGATGTGCCCGTATTTAATGAACGTGTGCCCATTGTATTTCAAAATGACGGCTGTCCCGCGCATTGGCGATTGACTGTGAGGGAATATCTCGACAATGTGTTCCCCAATGCATGGATTGGACGCGATGGCCCTATTCCATGGCCGCCACGTTCCCCAGATCTAACTCCGTTAGACTTTTATGTCTGGGGACGTGCCAAAGAGTTGGTATATGCCACGGAGGTTCCAACTAGGGAGGTATTAGTCCAACACATAGAAGCGGCATTCAATACTATTAAGGAGGAAATACGACTTCGTACAACAACTGTTATAATACGAAACAGGTGTCGGGCCTGCATTCGCAACAGAGGCCAACAATTTGAGCAAGATTTGTAACAATGATTAAATAAATGTTAAAAATGCAATTTTGTTTTTTCATTTCAAGTAAATCCCACGAAAGATACAGATATGAGACACGAATTTACCTAACCATAAGAATGAGATAGCAGATTTATAGGTTTGACAGGTATCATTTAAGAGATTTTTTTTAAATCATAATTTTGAATATTAGCCTTAGGTGACTCGATTCACAATTCTAGCGAATTCACAAAGTTGTTAAAATACTTTTATGGCATGTGGCACATCATTAGAAAGAGGATAGACTGGAGAATTAATGAGGGAGTTGGAAGATCCCGGTCGCTTTTGATTTTTTTTTTGTAGCCTTATAAACAGCTGTAACATGTACAGCTTTAATTTAAGTTTTACCTTTGCGAGTGAATTAAAAAAGAACTAGGTGACTAATATCACTAATTTTGTATTTAAAAGTATTCTTAAACAATACACATCGAAATAAAAATAAAATTCAGAGTCTACGCCTTATATTTTTTTTTAAATCTGTATTTGAATGTAAAATTTGGGTCTTTTTTTTGGAAAACAATAAAAAGTCGATAAAAAAAAATCCACGGAGCATGAGGGGTGTTAAGGGGTCCGAAAGGCTAGCGGATGACCCCTTCAGTCGACCATTTTAATTTGGCACACGATGCACCAAACACCCTGTATATTAAAGGATTATTATTTATTACTCGTAATGTAGTACGTCCCGCACACTACAATTGGTGGAAGCGCCGGGTATTTAAAACTCTGTTTCTGGTAACAAGTGGAGATATGTAACACTCGTATACGTTATGCGTTTGAGCATTTACTGGTCCAAATGAGCCAGCTGGAACACCGTCAGCTGCTTCTTGGGGCACTGCAATAGCAGGGAGGTTAAATTTAATTTCTTCTCCTCCAACTGTAGTTGTATTACCAATATGTGTCAAGTAACGGTATAAATTTTCTGGGATACACAAGTCTTCAGGTACTAAATCTTGACATCTGGCTGCGCCCATCTTCCGTTCACCATTTTCTAGGGTTAAATCAATTATGTAATAATTAAAAATAGTTGTCATGGCATGCTGAAACATGCTAAATGGCAATCTTCTATCAAGACGTGGGTCTTTATCTCTCAACATCTCATAAGTACGTTCAATCTGATCGATGAATCCTGAGAAATCACAATTTTGAGAATAAGTTTCTTGAACCAGAATGGAGCTCGTATGCGGTCCTAGATCATTATAAAGGTTCATCTACTGGGCTGGGGTCATCCTTAGCCTTAAAGTCATATGATGCAGCAGCATCATCTTTCTTCACTGGAGGCGGCTTCTTGCTTTTCCAGTTCTGACTTCGCGAGGTCTGGCCCCTTGGAGCTTTTGGCCTGTCTTCAAATTCCCTTGAATCTGACCATTCCTCGTTAAAAGCGCGGCGTTGTTGGTATTCGTACGCTCTACTCTGGTTGAGGTTCTATAATAATGCCATCATCCTAACCGCTAGTTGGCACTGGCAGCTTAATAAAAAAAAAAATTAAATCAGAATATAGGTTTTCAACGATGGGTTGTCAAAGAGACAGACTAAAATTAACTTACAAAAAACACGTATACATTTTAAAAAATATATATTCAATTAATTATTATCCAAAAGGATTATTATTTATTAATGTAGTACGTCCCGCACACTATAACAGTACCATCAAATTGTATAATAGCTCACCTGTCAGCAGAATTAAGGCGCGGGCCCACCGCGGTGCACGGAGAGGCTACTCACGTGTATTAAGCTTCGCTTTGGAAGAAAATGTATGTGGTTGTGTCCACTGCAACCCACGGAGAGGCTACGCATGAATTGACGTCATTGATACATGCGTGGCTTGCTCGAATAGGCGATTACATAGCTCAACGCTGTCGACGTGGGTCTACGTTTCCACTGGAGTACACGAATATGACCGTCGACTATGTACAGCTCACTTATCGCAGCGCAGTTTTCAGTCATACACCTTGTGGAACGGACGCATTTCATGTTTCTCGTATCGTATCGAGCTACTGATAAAATGGCATTGACACTGACTTTGCTAGACAGTTCTTCTGACGATGAATCCGAAAGTGAGATTGATGATCTAATCTTGGGTGAATTGCAAAAGAAAAGAAAACACCGGTTCTGGATTGAAAATCATATTAAATTCAGAAATAAACATGGAGAATACAAAACATTATTTATGACATTAAGTGATGAAAAGTTTGAAAATTACTATCGACTATCACGAAAAGACTTCCAGATTATTTATGAAATGATTAAAAGTAAAATAGAAAAAAGGAATACTAATTATCGGGAATCTATAAGTTCTGCTGAAAGACTCGCCATCGCCATTAGGTATGTTTTTTTTTATTCTCGGTCTCTAGGGTCTCACATCAGGCAGGGGGCTGCAACCAGGCAAGGGGCTGGCGTTAAGCACGGGTGTCATATCAGGCAGGGGGTTGCAATCAGGCAAGGGGCTGGCGTCAAGCACGGGTCTCACATCAGGCAGGGGGTTGCAATCAGGCAAGGGGCTGGCGTCAAGCAAAGGGCTGGTTTGATAATTTGTGGCGCTTCTATAGCCATAAGAAGACGAATTGGAAGGTGTGGAGGAGTAGTAAGTATTCATTGAGTCATAGGACAATGCTTCTTCTTCAGCACGAGTAATTGTTTCAAAAAAATCTCTTTGGACTCGTAGTTGTAAATACTTTGGTAGATCACGTGTCTTTTGACAGAGACTTTCAAATAAATGAGATAATGCATCTTGTGGTCGATTAGCATCAGTAATATGCTTTCTTATTTCATCTCTTTCAGCTCGTCTTTGCTCTCGATTTTTCTCTCGGCGCTGAATAATCTCAATAATTTCCAGTTGCTTGCTGTTCTTCTTCCCAGATTGAATTGTAGATGTTGTTGAGAGTGAACATTCAGCCGGTGGGGGAGGTGATCCAACAATATCAATATCCGTAATTATTGTATCAGAAGTGTTTTCAGTGTCGTGTCCTTGTGTAGGATTCGAAAAATTTGAAAAAGTGTGGTTATTTTCTCTGTGTGGCAGTAAAAATTCCATAAAATTCTCATATTTCCACGGTTTCATATTTTGTGCTGCCTGTCCTGTAGTAGTCTTACGTCTTCGAAGAGCTTCTCTATGACTATCTCTTAATTTCTTCCAATGAGATTTCGCTTCCTTACCTAGAACAAAAAAAAACATAATAATTGTATGTTACAGATATATGGCAACAGGAGATTCATACCACACCATAGCTTACAGTTATAGAGTAGGAAAAACCTCTGTAGCAAGGATAATCGAGGAAGTTGCCGATGCTATATGGGATTGCTTAGCGCCTCTATATTTAGAAGAAATTAAAGATGAACATAAGTGGAGAAATATTGCTGAAAATTTTAAAACTTCATGTGACTTCCCTCATTGCGTTGGAGCTATTGACGGCAAGCATGTCACAATAAAAGCACCTCCAAACTGTGGATCAGATTATTTCAACTATCTTAAAGATCACTCAATAGTGCTTTTAGCGGTTACAGATAGTAAAAAAAAATTTATAATGATAGATATTGGATCAAAAGGCAAATTTAGTGATGGGGGAATATTACGAGAAAGCAACTTTGGTCAGAAGTTATTTGCTGGTAATCTAAATCTTCCGCCTGATGAAGCACTTGTAGAAGGTGGCATCGAGGTTCCATATGTCTTTATCGGGGATGAAGCATTCCCTTTATTGTGTCATTTGATGAGACCATTTCCCAGAGAAAACAACATTACACAAAATAAAAGAATTTATAATTATCGTCTTTGTCGAGCAAGACGAGTGGTCGAAAATGCGTTTGGAATTCTGAGTGTCCGTTGGAGAGTTTACAAACGACCTTTTGAGTGCAAAGTAGATACAGCCATAAAAATAGTGAAGGCAACTTGTGTGCTACATAATTATTTAATGGAACATAGTCTCACCTACAATTCTGTGACAAATGAAGATATAGCAGCAACTCCAGTTGAGAACCAACTTTTTGACTTAACACATTCGGGATTTAGAAGTTCTAATGACAGTTTCTTTATCAGGGAAGAATTTTGCAATTATTTTAATCATACGCATGTTTTGAGCTGGCAAAATGCCCGTGTCACAATTTAAACAGTACCTACCAGTAAGTGTGTAATAAATAAATATTAAGTTTGTAGATTTAAAAGTAATATTTTTATAACATTAAATTAGCAACAAAAAAATAACAAGTATTTACTCACCGTTCGCCATTTGACATTCCCTCGCAATCTTGTCCCAAGCCAAATCCTTTTTACCGACGTCTCTGTACGATATATCGCTCATTTTCCATAAACAGGGGTGTAGCTTTACTTTTTCAATAAACAACTCCATAATTAAACCAAATATTATTGACTAAATAAAAATAAAGCCGCCTGTCGTGGTCATCAAATGCACGCGTGCGCCACGAAACCTAGCACTTAACAAAATGGCGCAGGCGTCGCTCGCTTTCCCGCCCGTCTCACCTCCCCACACCTCCCGCAGTGAAGCCCGTGTCCGTGGATTGCAGTGGCACGTGCGTAGCCTCTCCGTGCGCCGTGCCACGCTATACATAATCGTGGGTCATATTCGTGTACTCCAGTGGAAACGTAGACCCACGTTGTCAAACAAATTAATACACGCAGCTAAAATGCGCCGCGTGCCCGTGCACAGCATGCGCCGCGGTGGGCCCGCGCCTTTAGACTGAGGAAAATAACTTTCTTGATTGATGATTTCTAAATTGAGACAGCGCTATACAAAGCTGACATTTTCGTATAGAACTTGCAAAAAACCTTGCTTCGAGCGAGACTAGCGAGGTCGGGACCAGGGGGTTTACTCCGAACATAAATCTGAAGTATCAGCCGAATGTTCAGCCGTTGCTTAACTATGGCTGCATACGGCGAAAGAAAAAAAAACAACAGTCAAGCCAAAGTCAATAATGTGGATTTAAGTCGGGTAAGGATTCAAAGTCAAAAAAGGAAACTGAAAGTTATCGGTAGTAAAGTACTACTTCGGATTAACGCTTCGGAGTAGACCCCCAGACTCAGGAGATAGAATAAGTAAGATAATAATATTATTACAAGTAAAAGTTAAAAAAAAACAAAAGTTAAAGCACCAAAAAGCCATGAAATAAAGTACCGTATAACACCATAGATGTTTTTTTTTAAATATCTCTTCATGTAAGGAGACAAATAAAAGTATTCCCATGCCTGGGCAGCATTTGGTCCAGATCGGTTAATCTCCTTTACTAAATTATTACAAAGTGAATTGATTCACTTCTGCGTGGTAAATACCGATTTTTATTGAAATCACAATTCTGGCACAGTTGTATTCAAATATCTTTGTAATTTTAAAACATTGTTTAATAAATCAATGTTTGCATTATACAGTCTAAGAAAGTCTAAACCAATAATTCCCTCCGCCTGACATGGCATGTCATTTAATACATGAAACTTAAATGTAAACATCGCGGATTCTTTGTAAGTTGAATATGACTGTGTTCGTGGGCTGAACTCTACAATTATTGCAATGTCAAGTCAGCGATTTTAGTGGGGGGCGTGCAGAAAACCTCCTTGTGTGCCTGCTTGCTGCTCGTTCCTTGCGAATACGTTCGGGGAAAGAGCAGTTGTCGTCAGGCCGGTGCACCCTGGGCATGGACAATAATCTCTTCGAAAAGGTGTTGGAGTTTTTCGGAGCGGGTATTGTTTGTGGCGAATTTCTGTGTGGGGGGGGGGGCTTAATGCTCCTGGGTCAACGGTCATCCACTCCCCCCTCTGTTTACAGAGGGCAGGTCGAGTGGGCGCAGAGTGGGAAGGCGGATGGTACGGTCCGCGGAGGAGGTGCCAATTCGGGCCGAAAGGGAACATAGACGCTTTTCCATGTGTCTCTCTGAGCCAATCAGAGGACATGATGGAGAAGCAAGGGCGGCGCTCGTTGTGCACTCACCCTGCCAACGAGCTGGCAGCGGGACAACTGATTCTCCTGACTGCACCCGTCGAAATCGTAATCCGTAAAGAGATCATGGTCATGTTTTATGACTCGGAACGGGACGAGGATCTTCGCTTGGTCGCCTGGATTGCGAGGAAGATAACCTCTATAAAAATTCCTCTAATACCAAGTTTTGGTGCGCGGCGAGGGTATGAATGGCTGAGGGGTAGTGTCATCTGTAACTTTGTAGTTATAGGTGGCGCATCAGTCGCTAGCGCACCCCCAGCCAGGGTACCAGTGGACCCCCTGGTTGGGTTACAAATGTACACTTGCCTCGGGAGAGGGGGTGAACCGAGGTGTACTATTTAGATCCCCCACACTCGTGGGATTAATAATGGAAAAAGCTAAAAAAAATAAAAACACAAGTGAAGAGGACGGGAGTGATGCGGGGTCGGAATCTGACGCCGCATCTGGCGCGAAGGGCTCATTTGAGAGCCCGGAGCCCGTACAGGTGGGGGCTGCTGGGAATTACCTTAAAAAAATCTCCCAGAAGTGCCCCAAACCAGGGGGCGGCCAGGGGTCGTCATATGATGGAGACTCTGAGTCATCAGGTGGTGAGCCGGACACCACTGGCGGCTCCAAGGAGCGAGTTCCCAGCTTCGAGGAGGTCGTGGTAACCGCGATCAAGGATGTGGCCTTAAAGCGGATTCAGTCTACTAAAGACAAGGTCATAACCGCTGCCACGGCCTCCATTATGATGGCAGCAAAGGCTCTTCAGGTCAGGCCTCAGTCGGATGGAATGTCCGAGACGTGGGCGGAGGTTACCCAATTAACAACCGACATGGAACATCTCCGAATGGAGAACGAGGAGCTCCGAGAGGAACTGGCCCGGTTACGAGGAGCTGGCCCCCGGGAGGTGCCGCAGTGGGGAGCACAGCATGGGCAGGGCCTGCCCGTGCCTGTGGAGGACCGGGTTCTGACCCTGGTGCGGCAGGAGCTGGCTGACTTGAACAATCGGTTTTCCGTCCTGGAGTCCATAGTCCTGCGCCCCCCGCTAGCGGCGAGCAGCCCGGCCTCGTTTGCCGCCACCGTGGCTACTGCGGCCGAGCCGGGACCGTCAGGGCGATTAAAAAGCGAGGACGTGCCAAAACCTGCGCCTCCGATGAAATCGGCGTCGCCCAAGGCCAAGAAAGGCGGGACGGCTGCGCAGACGGCGAGGGCCCCAGCTCTGGCTGCCATGTCCGAATTATGTGACGTGGCAATGCCGTCCGAACGTGCCTGGCGCCAGGTGTGCTGGTGGTCGCCGGAGCTGACAGCTTTACGCAAGGCGTGCGTTGCTGCGCGGCACCGGTACAGCAGGCACCGCAGGCTCCGTATCCGCCCTCCGGATACGGAAGCCATTCAGGCAGAGCTGTACGAGGGGTACAGAGCGGCGAAGACCGCCCTCCGAGCGGAGATCGAGCGGGCCAGAGGACTGTCCCTTGACGAGTCGCTGGAGACTGAAGAGAGACCCATGGGGACGCCCCTACAAAGTGGTGCAGGATAAAATCCGCCCATGGGCTCCCCGCAGATGCTCCCAGCTCGTGAAGGACGTGGTGAGCGCTCTGTTCCCTTTACAAGGGGAACATACTCCCTCGCCCATGGCTCCGCCTCTTGCGGTGCCCGATGAGGACCACAACGAAAGACAGAAAGAAAAATTACAGCAAAAAAGAAATACACCTTATAAATATAGAAAACAACTATTATAATGCCAAAAGGGCCTCAGCTCACCATAATGTCAGATGACAACACAAGGTGAACCACCTGACGCTGATTCTCAGTTGCAACCCACTAGAAGCGCGCGGTTATGGAAGCGCGGAGTCTTCTAATACAGGCAATGTTTTGCTTAAAAGAAGGCTCCAAACACGTTTAAATGTAATAATATGCTAATTATGACAATAAAACTATTTTGTTTTTTTTTGTTTTGTGCCATACGCTAAAGTAACCGTCATGAGAAGCTATAAATTTTGTAAACAAGTGTTCAGGAGGAGTTCACAACATTTGGACCAACAAAAAAAATGAATTTGTTTAAGATTTAATAAATTATTAAGTAAAAAATATTAATTAACATATATTATTTAAGAATAATTCTAGGGCTGGCAGACTTAAAAACATAAGTCCAAAAGTGAAACTTTTCAGGAACAACTAAAAACTGTATAAAAAAATAGCGTTTAACTATAAATTCAACTTTATTGGAATATTGGGATGTTTTTAATTAATACTAACATGCACGTAAATATAATTTGAAAAAATATAATAAAAAGCGATTTTAGTGACTTATGTTAGAAAGAACACTGTGTACCTAGTAGGTACTTGTGACTTAAGTGTATGAGAACAGTAAATTTAATTATAAACTATGTTTTAGTTGACATTCAAAAGTTACTTCTATGAACATAAAATTAGTTTAGCATGCATCATTTATATACTAGCCTATATTTATAATTTATATTCAACTATTTATTCATCTTCTTCACTATCTAAAATATCAGGGTCAGTATTACGTACATTGTTCACAGAAGGCAAATCTAAATAAAATCTATGAAAAACGTCGGGTATTAAGGAGAGTAAAGAAATCAGATCATCTTTCTTTTCTTTTGATATCGGTAAGGGCTGTACCGATATAACAGGAATAGTGTCAGGTATGGCAGAAACTCGACGTTTCAAGTTAAATTTGTAAAAATTACATTCCGTGTCCAAAGTGTCTTTGTAGGAGACTACGCCAAATTCAGAATCATAGCGCAACCACTTTTTATCGAGCCATTTAAATTGTCGCCCTTCTACATCTTTGTTTCTTAATACTAAAGGACCCTTTAACAATGAAGAAAAATCCAAAAAGTCGGAACTACGCATTTCGACAACTTCAAATTTTTTACTGCTCGATCTGATGAGTTGAATCCAATCATGCGGGTGATAAATCTGCAAATCCGTTTTCTTTTTCTTTTTTTCAATGATGCTATGATCCGTGTCCACTTCCATGTGGCTATGACCCGGAACCATGAACTTGTGGTCTATGACATCTATGTCTAATTTCTGCAAAGCCCAAGTCAACATTGAACTGACATGAGAATTTCTGTTCTGACCGCCACAAGTATCAGAATAAAATATTACATGTTTTGTATTCTCAGGTACGTATGTTTGAAGATGTTTAAAAAGACATGATGCTATTTGATTAGCTCCTCTAGCAGCTATGGTTTCATACCATATGTAACACACAGCTTTTCCAGTTTTGTTGTCATGGACAGTCAGGTTGAACGTCCACAACTGGCGTTTCTAGAAAGCTACAGAAGAGCTGAGGGCTGGAGTGGGTAAACACTGTTGTAAGTCAAATGTGTAAACTTGCACAGCACTATCACTTTTATTTACTTGAGTATCACATTTTTTCATTTCGTATGCTTGATCTGCGGCAGTCTTGTGATGTTCATGTTGAGCAATTAGTTCAGTTTTCACCTGATCTTCCTGACATAGTTGAATTTGCATCTTGAATTTGTCACAAGTATAACATGTGTCGGCACGGGGCTTTTTGAACGATAATCCTAATTTGTGGAATTCTTGACTATAAATTTTTACTGAAGGTGGATTGTCGCGGTTTTCACAAAATAAATCATACATTTTCGTAATAGTTAGATGAGAAGGCAAGTACTTTTTTGATGTAGTTTTTCTTGTGTAATGGCTCTCATAGGATGGAAATGATAAAATATGTTCCTTAATTTCTTGTCTTTTTTCATCAGAAATCTTATGTTTGGGTATACTCTTCCCACGGTTATCATCTGTTTGAGTGCCACCTATCGAAGACCGTTTTTTCGTGGCAACTGTTTTTATAAAATTATCGCTTTCGCCTAACGTTTTTAAAAGGCATCCCCGACAAATGGGTTCACGCTTCCCGTGAATTAATAAAAAATATTTGTATGTTTTCATGCGATTCTTTTGTTGGTCAGGATCTAGTGTGCGTTGTCTTTGAGTTGCCTGGTCGTGTATTTCAATTAAAGATGCCATATAAGTTGTTCTCTTGAGATATGTTCCCATTTGCCAATATTCGTTGAAAATAGCTTGTCTATCGTTCAATGATATACGCTCCTTGCATTTCATTCGACACGTCCCTAGCTCTTTCATTGTTCTGCTGGAAACAACTTTACCTTTTAATGTTTTATATGATTGACCTGTGTTGCGTTTTATTTTCTTTTCTTTTTTCGTAATGCGAATACTTTTTTTTGGAGATGTTTCGACCGCAGGTGGCGTGTCGGCTCTTCGGTCAGTATCGGTGGATGTCGACGAATCTACTGCTGTTTCAGGGAGTTCGAAATGTGGATCCAGAACAGAATCATCACTTGAGAAATCCATTTCTCGATTAATAAACATGACGCCAGTGTGGCCTGATGATGTGGAAGGCATTGGTTCTTCTTCCGCTATTGTGCCTGTAGATTGCTGTTCATTTCGTTCATCTAAAAATAAAAAACGTACTGTAGAGGCTAAAAAAATAATTATTTTAATCATTTATTAATGATTGATGCTAAAATGAACAAATCACTGATTATTTCTGCTAAAACTACAATGAAAGATAAATATATTACTTTCTGATTTAAATCAAACATGGCAAACTTACCTTCAACATTTGTGTTTCTCCTCATCACCATCTCAACTAATTTCTTTCCTCGCTGACAATCCATATTAATTGGGAATACTTTCAAGTAAAATGTCACACACCACAACTGTTCTGTTAACAAATCAGAGCAAAACTAACTCGACTAGTGTGACCCAAATCACTAAAGTTACCACTTCAGTTTTTTGTAAGCAATAAATAATAATTTGAGTACCTACCCTCGAATTAAAAATCGAGATAAAAGGACGCACTTGACGTTCCTAATAACATAAGTCACTTTCTGCGTCCATGAAGTCCGAGAGCTTCAAGTGTTCCTTTTAACATAACTCAACTTATGTTTTTTATAACGCCGCAAGATTAATGCGATTCAAGAGGTTGAAAAAGGACACTACTTAGATTCAAGCCCGAACAAGCGAATATGACTTATGTGCTTTAGTCTGCCGATGTATTGGTGTAAATGAATAATTTTGGTACAAAGAAAAAATAAAGCATTTTTTTGACTTATGTGCTTTAGTCCGCCGACCCGACAATTATTCGTCAGATTCAGATGTTTCCATTTCTGTGTCAGAATCAGTGACATGTATCACGAAGTAGTCTACAGTTTTATCAATCATCTCATCGATTTTGGAATAAAAATTATCTTCTTCCTTGATAACATGCTCCACACAACGCTTCCAATTTTCCGAAGTAATCTGCTGCAGTCCCTCTTGTAATAATTGTTTTACTTCGTCAAATTTAAAATTTGTATTTTTGCGAGCAACATATCCTTTTACGTTGGCCCAAATTAGCTCAATTGGATTAAGCTCACAATGATATGGCGGGAGTCTCAATACTTCCACCTTATATTTTTTTGCAAGCTCGTCCACTACATAAGTTTTAAAATTGTCTTTAACATTTTTTACTTTTAGCAGTAATTCAGTCTTAATTTCATTGTCGTCGTAAGAAATATTCTTACTTACAAGCCAATTTTGTATATCATTTTTTTTCCAGGCAGTAGTAGGAATTCTTTCAAGACGCCTTGAGTGGTATGGTGCATTGTCCATTACCACTACTGCATTTTCTCAAAGTTTTGGGAGAACGTTTTCAAACCATTGTTCAAAATGTGTTGCATCCATTGATTCATGGTAATCTCCCGTCCTCTTGCATTCAAATATATTTTCACCGCCCTCTACAAAACCGTTCTCATTGCCGATATGGGTAATTATTAATCGTTTACCTTTTGACGTTACGTGCACTAATGCTAAGTCCTTCTAGGAAAGCCTGCTTCTTACTTTTAACTTGTTTATCTACCCAAGTTTTATTTACGGTATGTCCTGTAAAAACAATTAAACATTTGTTAATTAGCGTCTTGCGCAGTAAAAGAGTTGAAGTACATTATTATTAATACACACTTGTGATAGCCCTTAAGAACTAATGTCTCAAGGTCGGCGGCGCGTTGGTTATATTTTGCAAATAGATTTGCAGTATCATACACATCACTTCACGGTAAAGGCGACGGTATTTGCTTACAATCAGGCGAACCGTATGGTAGTCGGCCGTTTCACTGCAATAAAAAAAAATACTAACCTGCATTCACCCATGTAAAATATCTGGCGATTTTGTTGTCTATAGTCTTTAATAGATTTCAAATATTTTCGCCGCCATATTGTTAAACCATCTCTATCAATAAGTGCGTTATTTCGCTGTCGTTTTATATATTTAAAGTTTAAATGCTTTATTAGCCGCCTGAGAGTTGTTTCGCTAAAATTTGGCATATCTTCATCGTCATTGACTGCCTGAAGAATCTTGGGAATTGTTGGTAATTGGCCATTTAAAAAGAAACTGTGAATTTTTTTCCTAATTACGGATTTATCAAAATCGTCTACTTTCTGATAAAATTTAGGCCTGTCTTTAGACTTGATAGGTGATTTTATTCCCTCTTCTGATTTATATTCTTTTAATATATTATACACAGATGCTATGCCAATTCCCAAAATCGATGCTGTTTTTTTATTTATTTCGGTTTTGTAGGGATATTCATTCGATGGCCAATTTTCTTTCACGTACTTATATACGTTGATCACCATATTTTTCTCATTAGCCGTAAAGCTCGTCACCTGTAAAAATCACCTGTAGTCACTTGTCACACGAAGCTCAAGCTATATCTCCAGGTATAGCAATTAACCTAACCAATTACTTCACAATTTAAAACCTACTTCTAATATTAACCTTAAGTTTCCAAAGATTAGCGCGTTTGAACAAACAACTCTTTCTTTTTACTTATTATATATTTTAGATAAATTGTATTACGCACCTTTTGAAGTTTTTTTCGTGGCGAATTTATTTCCTTAGATGTACTGGCTACTGGCTCCATTATACGTAATAACAAATAAAATTAACGCAACAATTAAAGTAACAACAATAAAAAAGTGATAACGAAACAATAACAAAATTAACAATAACAACCAGATCCGCGATATATGCAAAGAAATGAAACAAACTCGTACGCATTCGAAACTCGAATGACGCGTTTATTTCAAAATGGCGTCCCGATAGTTTACAATCCCTGCGACGGACGCGTTCCGGTACCAAGAAACACAAACGATAGCGCTTTGCGTCGTTAAAATATGATCCGACTAAATTAAATAGGTTGTTACTTTCATATAACCCGTCTATATTTCATGTCGATTTAATATGGTCAATTTATTATTATCTCGCAGTATAAAATGTTTACTTAGTAAAAGATTTTGTTTACATAATTTATAGCTTCTCGTGACGGGCACTTTAGAATAATAAACGGTACTCTCTTTCTTCTCCTACAATAAAATTGTTTGTCCCAAAATCATTATCCATAACACGTTTGCTTATAAACTTCAGTAACCATTATGTTCTAAAATTCGAAATTTTCTTTTACATAATTATCTTTACTTCTAAAATTATTCTGTCATAATATCGAGTACTAATTGAATCTCCTAGTTTTGCATGAAATAAAGTCATATGTCCTAAGTATTGTATTATACAGGGTGTTTGGCAGAACGTTGAACATACGAAAATGGTGTGTGTGGTATGTGGGATAAGATGGATGGTCATCTGCTACTTACTCCGCCCTAATTTATTTGGCCCTGGCCCCTGTTTTTTTTTAATTTATATTTTTGCTTTCTCCTAGTTTCACCACTTTCTTAACTTTAAAGTGTAATTTTTAATAAAAATGGGAAAAACAGGCAGTATTTTTATCATTAAATGCAGCTTGCAGTATCAAAGGAGAATGCCAACCAATGGGCCCCTTAGTTTTGGTGCCGTGAAAAGACTATTTACTTCTCAAAAATTAAGTCGTATTTTTACACGTTCAAGTATTTTTAATCAACATTTATTTTACCCTAGCATTGGAAAACATAATTAATATTTATTTTATTGAATTTATATCAGTTCCGCCATTAAAACTTAACCTGAATGTTGCCAGACGACAGACTATGTCAATTAAATAATTGTAATCGATTGAAAATATCGATATTTTACTAATCGGCCGACTAAAATGACCGGAGATAGGCTACGATAGCTTTTCTCCTCTAACCACTGAACACATAAGTGAAGAACTAAGGCGGAAACAGACACTCTGGTTGGCCTTCTGATTGTCTAATCTGACTATCGAATTGGATTAATTGCACACACGCTCCTGTTTGACTTATGACACTTTTTTGAAGACGCGTGGGTACACACATATCCGATTGTCTGATCCGATTCGGGCTGCCATATTCTGGATGTTATAAGAAACGTATAAAAATAAAAATTCACAAAATCCATAACCAAATAAAATATGTCCTAATTTCTATAATTAGACATTACTTGTATGAATCATCCACAATCTGACCTCAGAGAGAGGCAAAGGTCAGATGCTCTCTCGATCTCTCAGAATCACATAATGCTAAATCACGTAGATACACGCGCTAGATTTCTCGTACGTCTGGTAGTCCTGCATAGTTATTCACAACTATTCGACAGGCTATCGTGTCAAAAATGACACATTTCGATTCTGATTCTTTTTCATTCTCGACCTGATTTGCCTAGCTCCAGACAGCAAACAAATGCTGAAAGAATAGCTGTCGTCTATTTGATTTATACGCACAACATTTTCGGGTTTTCCGATTTGTAAAGAGCGGTTAGAGAACTTGTTCGATTCCATTGATTGATATCCGATTCGGCACGGAAGCGTATCAAATGGTTGTGAATAGCTACGCTGATCCGACAATCGGAAGAGAAATTGGAGCGTCTGTTTTCAGCCAAAAAAGTCTGAAGCGGTCGGAAGACCAAAGACAGGTCTATTTTCTCTATGATCAGATCCGACTATCGGAACGGAGCGTCTGTGCTATGTATAAGAAACTCTAAGCCAGCTACGCCTTTCGATAGTCTGATCAGACAATCAGAAGAGTAACCGAAGCGTCTGTTTCCACCCATAATCCCACATAAATATCATTGTTTTATGGTATTTCCTACCGTCAGAAATATTCCGCTACATTCATACCAGCTATCGATTAGTTTCTTTAAAAACAAACGTTAGTGCCACAGACATTATTGTGGTCAGGTTTGTACATCCCATACATACCTAAATAGCGTTTATAATATTTTTTTTTAATTATGTAAATAATATTATTTATAATAAATCGATTTGGTAAATCGATTATCAAAATATTTAACATGGTCACACTTAGGCAGATCTATCTGTCAAATCAATGCATCAATCAAATTGTTTCGTGCTGTTCCGGCTGTTCGTGTCGCGTCAAGTTGAATTTATTCCTCCGTATTTACTTCTGTTCGTTACAATTAGAAGCTGACGAGTTGAGCGTTTACGTTCCTCCAGTGAATTTGTTTTGAGATATTGGACTCCTGTTTTAGTGATAAGTGAGAACATTGACTCTATTTAGTTGAAGTGAGCTTAGGACTCTTGTTTTAGTGCAAATTGAGCAAATTGACTCTATTTTAGTTTTTAAGTGAGCCTTGGACTCTTGTTTTACTCGTGAAAAATGTCTACACCTGGAAGAGGTCGGTTAAACCGCCCTCTCTCTCGCCGGTGTGTCAATTGCTCCCTACGTTTGGCGCCTAATCTTCGTAGACGTCAAATTGAAGAATTAGATGAACCAATGCTTATCCTTCTGAGATCTTGGGTAACACCTACACCGGTAAGTTTATAATGTTTAATTTACACGCCATATACAAACATTTAGGACGCCTATATTCAATACTTTATTACATTCCATAATGTGTACATAATAACAGTTGGTATGTCATCAACAGCCAGTCAGTGTCAGTGTGTGTGTGTGGGTTGGTATGTTGTGTTGAGGGGTCATTGTCAACTGTAAATCTCTATTATACTCACTCTTTGTCCGAGACGGGTTTAACGAGTAGTAGCGGTGATTTACTCAGCGCATGTCACAATTTTTAAAGCCTAAAAATAAAAGTAAAACTTCTTAGTGTGGCAACTCTGTTTACATGTCATTACGGTTTTTTGTGCGCGGCGCAGTCACATACTTCTCGTGACAAAATGTCCAAAATCTCTATTATCAACGATATTTTTGGCTTGATGCTTATTTTAAACAGTATTACTATGGAGTCCTATAGTGTTTTTAGTATTTACAATGTTGTGCATACGGTATATTCGTGAAAAAGTAACAAGCGAAGAGCTTTCTAGTCAAGGTCAAGGTTTGTTGTTGTAAACATTTTATTGAATCCTAATTGGATTCCGAATTACAGGTATGTTTTGAATCCATTCTTATTATTTTACAATAGTAAAGATTACTCATTATGAATTCATGATAAGCTCGAGTTATGGATTTATAACCTAGAATTAGATCAAATTACGTATTTTGGCTAGTGCAGACCCACTTCCGGTCTACATGTTTTCCGATATTTACCTTACTAGTAATTAGTCGTTTTGTTATTCTACTGTTTTTTCGGTTGCCTCCTGTAAGTTGGCAGCTGTGATCGGCATTATGTTTTTCTCTTTTTTTTTTTTTTTTTTTTCGTCCAACGGTTTTTCCAAAGTATCTTTCGAATTCGAACTAAGACTAAGATACATAGACCTTTTTACTTGAAAATCATCGAGAGTGGTTGTATTCATCATCCACAAAGATGGGGAAAAGAAAAACTAAGGATGAAGAACATCTACGAAAGAAGATCAGGAAATTAGAAAGAAAGCTAAGAAAACTGTCTCCAACCAGACAAGATTCTCAAGAAGTTTCAACAACTCCAGCCCGGCTCTGCTCGCCGAAGTCGCCGACACAGATCGAAGAACCTGAGGCGATAGAAGAGACTACTACAGGTGTGTAGAAATGTATTTAAAATACCTAGACAACTGAATAGAATCTTCAAACGCTGGGGTGTACCTACAATGCATTTAAACAAAATATAAGCCACATTAATAACAGCTGGCGCTATCACTTGCGGATAGACAGGCATTATGTTTCAAATTTACAAAAGAGCTATCACCTTGCGGATAGACAGATAATGTAGGTACCTATTTAAACTTTACAAAAGGGCTAGCGCTATCACCTTGCGGATAGACAGACAATGTACCTATTTAAAGGGCTAGCGCTATCACATTGCGGATAGACAAGCTCCTAGATAAACCAAGGCACTGGATTTGTCAGCTTAAGTGCTATCACAGAGTGGATAGACGTTTCATTTAAGAAATACATGGTTCTAAATCAAATAAATCTTTTTCCAGAAAATGACTTACTCCCAGAGGAGTTTCTACTGGCCCTTGGGAAGGAGGGAGAAGAAGAAACAGAGTTTGGTGACCCTATTAGATCAGAATTGGCCCTGCGTTGGACAAAAATAATGTCCGATGGACTGGGAAAAGAAGCCAAGGATGGCATTATTCAAAAATACTCTACTCCCTCGAATTTCCAAAATGCTGTTGCTCCTAGAATGAACCCAGAAATAATGGCCACACTCTCGGAACCCTTGGTCAAGAGAGATAAGAGGATTATTGCCAGACAAAACCTCACGGGTACCTTAATGACCTGTCTGGGCCGACAAGATTGATTGTGCTGACAAGATCAGAGCAGCCCAGTCAATTCAACGAACCAGTGCTATAATATCTGAAGGTGCGAAGAGACAAAAACCCGCAAACAAGAAACAGTTAAACTGGAGGGGCCCACCGCAGAACCGTCAACAGCATCAACAAGTTCGCGGTGGGCAACATCACCAACAACAGATGTACAAGAGACAGCCTCGCTTCTCGAACACCAGACGCCTACCAGAGCGGAAACACCCTCCGGCCAGATCCAAACACTACCGATAGGAAACATGCAGGCAGACTTAAATATTTGTTAAAAAGTGGCTTGAAATCACTGATGACCCAGTGGTATTAAAATGGGTACAAGGGTATGAAATTCCATTCACCAAAGTACCACCACCCTATAATACACAGCCACAACACTGGCCAAATAACGAAAAACAAATTATAGATTCTGAGATAAAAAAGCTTTTACATTTAGGTGCAATTTCTGAATGCTCATACTGTGATGACCAATTTACTTCCCCCATATTTGTAGTGCCTAAACACAATGGGTCTTATAGATTTATTCTAAATTTAAAGAAATTAAATCAGTACATTGACACAGAACATTTCAAATTAGAGGATATCAGAACAGCCTGTAAGTTAATGTCAAAAGGTTGTTACATGGCTTCAATAGACTTAAAAGAAGCCTACTTTTCTGTACCAATAGCTGAGAATAACAGAAAGTTCCTCAGATTCAAATATGATGAAATATTATATGAATTTAATGCCCTACCATATGGCCTCTGTTCAGCTCCTTTTGTTTTCACTAAACTTCTTAAACCAGTATGCACTTACCTAAGAAAGCAAGACATTTTATTAACATGCTATTTAGATGACAGTTTATATTTCAATAAATCACCAATTATGTGCAAAGAGGATATTGATGTTGCATGTAATCTCTTACAAAGCTTAGGATTTATTATTAATTTTGAAAAAAGTGTTACTACACCTAATCAAATATGTAAATATCTAGGTTTTATTTTAAATTCATCAGATCTCTCTTTATCAGTCCCACATCAGAAACAAATAGCAATACAGGAAAAAATAAGATCTTATAAACATAATAGTTCTTGTAAAATAAGAGAATTTTCCCAATTGATGGGAACATTGAATTCAATCTGTCCAGCACTCCCATATGCTTGGCTATACACTAAAATATTAGGAAGAAAGAAGTACTTAGCCTTACTAAAATCAAATGAAAGCTATGAAGCGTACATGACTATTTGCTACGAAATCCAATCGGAATTAACATGGTGGCAAAATAATATACATAGAAGTAATCCAATAAAACAATATAATTTCCATTTAGAAATACACAGTGATGCCTCTACCACAGGCTGGGGAGCTGTATGCAATCACAAGAAAGCTTCTGGGTCATGGTCATGTTTAGAACAAAAACATCATATTAATTATTTGGAACTAAAAGCTGCCCTTTTAGGGCTAAAGTGTTTCACAAAAGAAAGTTCCAATTGTGAAATCTTATTGAGAATAGATAACACCACTGCAGTAGCATACATAAACAAAATGGGAGGGGTACAGTTTCCCCACTCATTACAAGAGATATTTGGCAATGGTGTGAGAATAGAAATATTTGTATTTATGCTTCGTATATAAATACTAAAGATAATTTCGAAGCTGATAGAGAATCAAGGAAAATTAATATTGAATGGGAACTTTCCCCAAGAGTCTACGTCGAAATAACTAGGCGTTTTGGTATTCCGGAAATAGATTTATTTGCCTCTAGAACAAATAAAAAGTGTAAAAAGTTTGTCTCTTGGAAACGTGATCCAGAAGCATTTGCCGTGGATGCCTTTACTCTCAGTTGGAACAACATATTTTTCTATGCATTCCCACCTTTTTCACTAGTGTTAAAATGCTTATATAAAATTCAAAGAGATAGTGCTACTGGAATTGTAGTTTTCCCTTACTGGCCATCACAACCATGGTTCCCTCTAATTAAATCATTGTCAACTGGAGACTTCATCATATTTGAACCTAACAAAGACCTATTATCATCTCCTTTCAGAGAATATCATCCACTGCATCACCAGCTTACCCTGGCTGCAGGGCTGCTGTCAGCCAAGCATTCATAAGACGAGGAACACCAAACTCGGCCTTAACTATAATGCTGAACTCTCTTTCTTTTAACACAATGAAGCAATATGATTCATCTCTAAAATTATGGTGGAAGTTTTGTGGACAGCACAGTATAGACACAAACCAAGCGTCTATTCCTTATATATTAAAATTCTTATCAGAATGTTATGAAAATGGGGCATCTTATGGTACCATCAATACTGCTCGGTCAGCATTATCACTACTGATGGGACCTAAGATTGGATCTGACGATAGACTTAAAAGGTTCACAAAGGGAATCTTCCGATCAAGACCACCAATGCCAAAATATAACACAACATGGGATCCGGGATTGGTACTTAATCATCTAGCTGGATATTACCCAAATGAAGATATATCATTGGAACAATTAACCAAAAAGTTAGTCACCATACTCGCATTAACAACTGGTCATCGAGTACAGACTTTGTCAATGATAAAAATTCCTAATATGAAATTTACGGATATTGGTCTAGAAGTATACATACCTGATATAATTAAAACCTCTAGAAGAGGTGGTGTACAACCAATGTTTCACTTAAAAACATTCCCTGACAAGAAGGAAATCTGCCCTGTCAGCATTATCAAATCTTATATAGATAAAACTGATTCTATAAGAAATAATATTGACAAATTAATTCTCACATTCAAGAAACCACACAAGAATGCATCAACTCAGACTATAAATCGCTGGATCAAGCTAACATTGAAGGAAGCTGGAATAGATGTCACCATCTTCTCGGCTCATAGTACCAGACATGCATCAACATCTGCTGCAAACAGATCTGGAATTAGCATTGAGGTTATAAGGAAGGCTGCTGGGTGGTCTCAAAATTCTGCCATGTTTGCCAGACATTACAATAGACCCATAAACCAAGATTCAACCCAATTTGGTAGTGCAATATGCAATACTGCAACAAATATCTAAGGTTGATTTTGTTATGTTTTTATAAAACAAGTTGATTGTTTTTTGATAAAATATTATTAAGGAAGTTGATTTATTAAATATTTTTTCTTATGCCTATTTAACAAATTGGTGTTTATTCACAACCCTACTTTGAACATCTACTCGTTAAACCCGTCTCGGACAAAGAGTGAGTATAATTATAAGATTAAACGAACTTACCTGAAGTGAAGTTCTATCTTAATTATACGAAGCTCTTTGTCCGAGACGGCGACAGTCCCTAAAAACCCTCCCACTTATACTTACCAAGTATAATCCCAGTACAGGGATTGTTCATAAAGCCTGACTTTAAACGTAATGACATGTAAACAGAGTTGCCACACTAAGAAGTTTTACTTTTATTTTTAGGCTTTAAAAATTGTGACATGCGCTGAGTAAATCACCGCTACTACTCGTTAAACCCGTCTCGGACAAAGAGCTTCGTATAATTAAGATAGAACTTCACTTCAGGTAAGTTCGTTTAATCTTATAATTATTACCGCTAAAACAGAAATTAATGTTTTAGGCAATGTAAGGTGATCTGTGAGAAAACCTAGACCATAGCAATGAGCACATGAATAAATGAGTATGTATTACCTATTTAGGAATTCACAGATTTATTTTTGTCTTTTCAGATATCCTCTGATGACATCCTGTGTGTTGAATGTTTTGTATTATTACAAAACCGGACATCATCAACAACAACTCTATCCCTTGTATCCCCTGCTCTTGAACACCTCAACATGTAGTGTAGTGAATATGTGTGGTAGGTAGAAATAGGAAGCGAAGTAATAAGTCCAAAGTACACAAGAAGAAGAATGAAAGTTTATTAGGTACACAGACACAGGTTTCAGTTCACACACACAAGAGTTACACTTAGTTATGAAGGAGTGATAGAAATGTAGATAGCAGAGAAAAGCACAGATAAGCAGTTAACATAAATACTAGATCTCAAGGGTTATTAGTCAGCGCGGTGAAGCTAGGATCGCGAGTTTAATACATAAAGCTATGCGCGCAGTGAGCGTACTAAGTTGTAAGACACGGCGGCGCTCGCGCGCCACCTGACGAACGGGTGCGTGAGAGCAACACACGATGATGCTGTCTCGCTCACGCACACGGCTCGCGTGACGTAACGCGAGCGCCCGGTCGGCCGCGGCGCTAGAACAATAGACGCGTCATAGCTACCGCCGGCCAGCTGATAAGTAATTAGCTACTAACACAATGTTTGTATTTGTCTGTTCGTTCATTGAAGTTAATTAGTATAAATAGTTTTATTTTGAATGTTGATTTTATATAAGTCTAGCTGTAAGTTCTTTTGTAAATATGTACATATAAATTATAATTAATTTTATTTAAGAAATACATAATTTATATTTAATTTAGTTTTACTTTTAATTTAATAATTTATTTAGACTTAAGTGTGTAGGTCACTACATCACCCCCTTCCAGAGACCGTCAAGGGCGATAATACTCGGGAAATTTAACGCGACGTCCTGACCGCGTCGTTCTAATGACGCCATCGTCAGCGGAAGGTAAGTTTCGGTTATCCGCGTCGGGTGTGTATTGATGAGTGTTAGTGTTGAGTGGTGACTGTGATGTGTTGTGATGAATGTTAGTGGTTGGTGGTGAGGATGATGTTTGCGGATCACGCAGTATGAAGGCCGGCTTAATGCGGTCTATCGATACGTTAACATGTTTTCCATTAACCATTAATTGAAACACTTTGTCACCTCGTTGAATGACCTTATGAGGACCAGAATATGCCGGTTTCAGACCACCACCAGCAGTGCAGTCCCTAAGGAAAACATGGGTTGAGGAAGCTAATTCCTTGTAAACAAATGTTTTTAAATGGCTGTTGTGTCTGGCTGCTGGTGATGGTTGCAGACTCCTGACAATACTCCGGAGCCTTGACAAGTAGTCGGTCATGTCGACCGTTTCATCAGCCTGAGGGTCGAAGAATTCGCCTGGCAGACGTATTGGTTGACCGTAAACAAGTTCGGCAGCAGTAGCCTGGGCGTCTTCTTTATAAGCGCTGCGTACGCCTAACAGGACTAGTGGCAGAGATTCCACCCAACTGTCATTAGCGTGGCAAGTGATAGCTGCTTTAAGTTGACGGTGGAATCTTTCCACCATTCCGTTGCAGGCAGGATGGTATGCTGTTGTCCTGCGATGTCGGAACCCAATGATTGCAGACAGGCATTTGAAGAGCGCAGATTCGAACTGGCCACCTCTATCGGTTACTATGTCGGATGGGCAGCCGAAACGAGCAATCCAGCCGCTCAGTAAGGCCTTTGCCACTGTTTCAGCAGTTATGTTTGTGAGCGGTATTGCCTCTGGCCATCGCGTAAAGCGATCGACGGCAGTGAGACAATAACGGAACCCTTCAGATGGTGGCAAAGGTCCCACGAGGTCAATGTGAATGAATGCGAATCTTGATTTTGGTAATTCGAAAGTTCCTACTGGAGCAAAGACGTGCCGTGTGGTTTTTGAGCGCTGGCAAGCCAGGCAGGAACGTACTCAATCACGGCAGTCTTTCCTAACGCCAGGCCAAACATATCGGTCAGCGACTAACCTTGACTCAAGGAGTGCAGGCTTGTGAAAATTAGTCTGCGCAATTCCTTGGGCACAAATGGTCTTGGCGTAGGGGTGCTGACGTCGCAATATAGTTGCTCTTGTGAACCTGGTAACCTGACCTGTCTAGTTAGTAAATCTAGCAGTTGCTTCAGCTCGGGGTCGTCAAGTTGACCTGCAGCGATCTTTTCCACGGGTACTGGTTGTGTAATCTCCTCGACGCGCGAAAGGGTGTCTGCCACGACATTGTTCTTCCCAGAAATATGCCGGATGTCCGTTGTAAACTGGGCTATTAGATCCAGGTGACGGAATTGCCGTGGGGAACAATTCTCCTTACGAGAGTGGAAGGCGAACGTTAGAGGCTTGTGGTCTGTGTAAATCACAAAGTCACGAGCCTCCAGCATGTGCCGGAAATATTTGATGCTCTCGTAAATGGCGAGCAATTCGCGGTCGTAAGGAGAGTACTTAATCTGTGCTGGACTCAACTTGCGTGAAAAGAAAGCTAGCGGCTCCCATGCGCCTGCATTCAGCTGTTGCAAGACTGCGCCAATGGCCTTGTCGGAAGCATCTGTGACCAACGCCAACTTAGCGCTGCAGTCTGGATGCACCAACAGTGCTGCTTGACAAAGGCTGTCCTTGCAGTTCTGGAATGCCTGATGCTCCTCGGCTGAAAAATTGACTGGGTGTGAACCCTTGACTGAGCCGGTAAGCAGAGTGTTCAAAGGTGCCTGGAACCTTGCTGCGCCTGGGATGAACCTGCGGTAAAAATTGAGCATCCCAAGAAATCTCCGTAGCTCTCTTACGGTTTTGGGAGCGGGAAAATTTTGAATAGCCTCGACTTTGGATGGTAATGGTTTTGTGCCCTTGGCTGAGATGTGGTAGCCCAAGAATTTTACCTCCGACACTCCGAAGACGCACTTGGAACTGTTGATGACCATACCGTAGTCTCTGAGTCTGGTGAAAAGTTGACGCAGGTGGTGCTCGTGGGTCTTCTGGTCTTTTGAGTAGACCAAGAAGTCATCCAAATATGCGTACGTAAAATCCAGACCCCTGAGCATTTCATCCACGAAGCGCTGAAACGTCTGTCCGGCATTTCGAAGACCGAACGTCATGAACGGGAATTCGAAAAGACCGAACGGCGTCGTGATCGCAGTCTTCGGGATGTCATCAGGATTCAAAGGAATCAGATTATACGCTTTCACCAGGTCTATTTGAGAGAAGACGGTACAGCCAGACAGACTATGAGCAAAGTCTTGAATGTGTCGGATGGGGTACTGGTCCGGTATGGTACGTGCGTTCAGCATCCTGTAGTCGCCGCAGGGGCGCCATCCGTCATCTTTCTTCGGTGCTAGGTGGAGGGGCGACGACCACGGTGACTCGGACTGGCGACAGGTTCCACATTGCAACATGGCCTCAAATTCGGCCTTAGCAATTTGCAGTTTGTCCGGGGCCAATCTGCGAGGTGTACAGGATACTGGTGGCCCTGGTGTAGTACGGATGTGGTGTGCTGTATTGTGTTTGGGAGTGCGGTGTATACCATGTGGGCGAGTGATGTCGGGAAATTCCCGTAGTATGTGTGTATACGCGGAATCACCCAAACTTACCCTCACCGAGGAGACATCATCAGAAAGACGGACAGGCGACGCCGGGGTGGAGAGCGTAGTATGATTATCGATGAGGCGTTGATTTCTGCAATCAACAACCAAATTATAATAAGATAAAAAATCCACGCCTATTATCGCCTTTGTAACATCGGCAACGATAAATCTCCAAGCAAAGTCGCGGCGCAATCGTAGGTTCAAAGTAACGTTTATGAACCCGTATGTGTTTATCGGTGTTCCGTTGGCCGCGCACAATTGGTAGTTAGTCTTCTCTCGCCGATTTAATAATGCCGATCGGGGGTAGACACAGAGGTCGCTGCCGGTGTCGACCAAAAATTGCATTTTTGACCTTTGGTCGGTAACAAATAAGCGACCAGCACTCGGACAATCATCGGCCGCCATTACTGATTGCCCCGCGCATTTCCCGATGTAGGGTAGTCGCACGGCTTCACACACTTTTTGGCTCGGTCTCCGAATGTATGGTGGTACCAGCATTGCGGGAACTTTCTGCTGCTGGACTCTGATCGGGATGAGCCTGAACGATACTGCGTGTGACTACGGGACCGATCTCTGGAGCGAGACAGTCGCTCCACCTTCTCCGCCAGCTTCTCCATCTGCTTGGTCAGAGCGGCGACCTCGGAGCATACATTGGTACTTGCAGTACTCGCCGATGCAGCAGTGGTTATAGCAGCTGTTGATGCCAACTGGGTACCGACGACGTCGTGGATCCAGTCCGCCAGCTCTGCCAGTTCAGCCAGGTCCATCCTCGACTGTGACGCTACGATGGCCTGTGTGTTTGCGGGTAGGCGGCTCGTCCATATGCTCCGCAGGAATTCCTCCGGTACACCTGGGCCAGCGAGGTTGAGGAGGTGGCGGTAAAACTGTGACGGCTTTCGGTCGCCCAGTTCCTCATGCATAAGAAGCTGCTTCACCTTTTTCTCACGCGATGCCGATAGCCGCTTAATGAGCTCACCTTTAAGCTTTTCGTATTTTCCGGTGGGTGGAGGGTTGCCAATAATATCCTCCACTTCGGCAGCATACTGCGGATCTAGGTTGCCGGTTATGTAATAAAATTTTGTGTCGTCCGACTTGATATTCGCCAGGATGAACTGCGCCTCCATCTGGTTAAACCAGAGACCCGGTTTTTCTGGGTAGAACGGCGGTATGCGCACACCCACACGAAATGTTTCCGCTGCTGACGCATCTTGACTCGTGCACGCTTTGTCCTCAGCCATCTTCGTGCTCTTGAACGGGGTCACCAATGTAGTGTAGTGAATATGTGTGGTAGGTAGAAATAGGAAGCGAAGTAATAAGTCCAAAGTACACAAGAAGAAGAATGAAAGTTTATTAGGTACACAGACACAGGTTTCAGTTCACACACACAAGAGTTACACTTAGTTATGAAGGAGTGATAGAAATGTAGATAGCAGAGAAAAGCACAGATAAGCAGTTAACATAAATACTAGATCTCAAGGGTTATTAGTCAGCGCGGTGAAGCTAGGATCGCGAGTTTAATACATAAAGCTATGCGCGCAGTGAGCGTACTAAGTTGTAAGACACGGCGGCGCTCGCGCGCCACCTGACGAACGGGTGCGTGAGAGCAACACACGATGATGCTGTCTCGCTCACGCACACGGCTCGCGTGACGTAACGCGAGCGCCCGGTCGGCCGCGGCGCTAGAACAATAGACGCGTCATAGCTACCGCCGGCCAGCTGATAAGTAATTAGCTACTAACACAATGTTTGTATTTGTCTGTTCGTTCATTGAAGTTAATTAGTATAAATAGTTTTATTTTGAATGTTGATTTTATATAAGTCTAGCTGTAAGTTCTTTTGTAAATATGTACATATAAATTATAATTAATTTTATTTAAGAAATACATAATTTATATTTAATTTAGTTTTACTTTTAATTCAAAACTCAAAAAAAACTCAAAACTCAAAGCATTTATTTCAAATAAACCAATTACAGGCACTTTTGAATTGTCAAGGGGGTCGGTCAGTCATCAAAATGAAGCTAGTTGCCCATTCCAAAGCTTAGTAGGTACCTATGGAGAAGAACGGGCAAGAAACTCCACGGACACTCTTTTAAATTAACATATGGTTACAAAATATTGGTTACATCATTCGTGTTGAAATTAAACATGTGAGAACGATGCAAAACGTCAAAGGCGTCCGTAACAAAAATATAAAAAAAAAACAATTCAAAACTTAAATTAAAATAAGCCAAGGCCGCTAAGAGATGACCAGTCCCTACTGATGGCGCCCGTTCACGAACATGACGCATGGATTAGCACCATTCAACTCAACCATTTTGAAGGGAGCTAAATGATCCAACACACCCGCCACCATCAGCGAGACATTACAGTGAGCATGACATACTCTCAGCCGCCATTGCACATTCAAGTCAATGAAAGAAGTACTCAGTAAATGGTAGCTTTATAGTAAGTACATAGTGCTCACACATGTTCTATGCAATTATATAATACTAAGAGATTGAATTTATACAAAGCAAAGATAGTTTTTGTAATTTAATAATTTATTTAGACTTAAGTGTGTAGGTCACTACAAACATATGTTTTGCATGTGGCATGTCAATTGCAAGTCGCAGGACTCATAGGGTTAGTCAAGACTGTCCTCAAAGGAATGTTATACTATGATGGACACCAGCTCATCACGTAAGTGTTTTAATCGTGGCATAATAACTATGATTGTATATGTGAAAAAATAGTATACTTAATATAATATTTTCTTATTTTTAGGTCTTGCACTTGGAACGAGTTTGTAGTGCTTGTTGGGAGGCTGCATCGAGACAAATACAGAGCCAGGCTGTTGGTGGAGTTAGCAGACCCACCGTGGAGTTTGCGCTAGTAACTGATTACATGGATGATAACATCGTAGATGCTGTGATTCCTGTACCACCTCCACTACCACTGCCGGTTCCACCACCTCAGGAACAACAATTACCTCGAACATTTTCTAAAATTAATTCTTTAAAGTACAAACGAGTTTCGGCAAGTTCACGACATTGCCTGTTCCTTGGTTGTATGAACACTGAACGTCTTTTAGTACCAGGGACTATAAAAGAAGTTTTGTTGTTACATCACAAAGTGTATATTCCCTTCACTGCAAGAATCTGTAGATATCATTTAGATAGCAATCGTTGGGATGAAGTAGAAGCCCCATATTCAGATTTTACTGGATTTCAAGTAGATGATATTTTCACAAAACTTGAAAAAGCTTCTGAGAGACAGTTAGACTTCAATGACATAAACTCAATGGATTCTTGTTTATGCCATTATTGGTTGGGACTTACTGCAGAGCAATTCAATGAGCTTCTAAATTGTAACCCGATGTTATATGATCACTTTCCAAATCCTTCTGTTGCTCTCAGCATATTCTTAGTAAAACTCCGAACAGGTGACAGTAATCAAAGACTGTCAACTCTTTTTAAAATGCCAAGATCCACTTTGGAAAGAAAAATGAATATTGTGAGAAATTGTTTAAATGATCAGTTTGTTTCTCAACATTTAGGAATAAATCACACATCTATCCAAAATGTAGCATCACGGAATAGGATCATACCGGAGGGTTTTTTTGGAAATGCCAACATGGCTGCAAATGTTAAACCTGCCATTGTAATATGTGATGGCACATATGTTTATGTGCAAAGCAGCAGCAACTATCTATATCAGAAACAAACGTATAGTCTGCATAAATATGCCAATCTGGTCAAACCGTTTTTATTTGTTTGCTGCGATGGATATATTTTAGAGTGTGTGGGGCCATATGAAGCCACAAAAAATGACTCATCTATTATGAGTGCCTTGTTTACTACTGAAAATGGTCCCATGCGCTCGTTTTTTAGACCCGGTGATGTATTCATTTTGGACAGAGGATTTAGAGATGTGATTCCTGAGTTGGAACGTTATAATTATAAAACTCACATGCCTGAGTCATTATCAGAAAACGAACATCAATTAACTACCCACCAGGCTAATAAATCTAGATGTGTAACAATGTGCCGGTGGGTGGTAGAAGTTGTAAATGGGAGAATCAAAAGAGATTTTAAAGTATTTCGCCAGGAATATTTTAATAGAGCGTCAAGTCACCTTATGACTGATTTCAAAATAGCTTGTTCCCTTTTGAATAAGTTCCATCCTACAATTGATGATAGACCTGATGCTGTGGAGTACCTAAATATTGCTCTGTCGAGATTAAATACAGCAAATTATTTATCGTAATTTATTCAAAGGGAACATATAAATAGAAGACGTACGATTTTCCAAAGCCTAAACAGCAGTGCTCCCCATCTAAATAACTTTCCAAGATTATCACTAATCGAATTAAAAAGATTTGCTTTAGGATCTTACCAATTAAAACAGGCAAGATCCTATTATGGGGAGCATGTGCGGGCGAATGGTACCTACAGTGTAGAAATAAGCAATGAATTAATAGAAGAAGATTTGCCCCTAATATTAGGTCAAAACAATTATCTAGTTAGGGCCAGAATTAAATCGAGACACATAAGTAGCAGGATTTATTACACATATTTATTGATAAGTAAAGAGCAAAATAGAGCAAATTCTTTAGAGAGTATCATTGCTTATTATTGTAGTTGCTTAGTGGGAAATCGTACAGTAGGGTGCTGCGCTCATACTATGACCGTATTGTGGTATTTAAGCTGGGGTCGTTTTAATGATATAAGCGCCCCAGCGCAATTTCTAGACCATATATTCCTTGAAGAATAAATGTTTTACCTACTATTTATTGTTGTTTTTTTTTTTTAAAGTAAGCAACTATAGAGCATCTTGAGATGGATCCGTACGGTTGTTGTAACTTAGCCATGAGCTCTTCTGACCTAAGGCTTTGTTCTATGTTAAATGGTTTGGTTCCGCACTAAGTCTTTCATGTGGACCATTGTGCGTGGCGGCCGTCAGTTGATTATTCCAACCAGCCCACCTCCCTCCGGAAGCTGATTAGGTCTTCTGGTCTGCATAGGATATCTGTTAAGGATCTGGGTGACCCGAGGGTTTCTGTTCTAATCTGGGTGATGCACAGGCATGTGCAGTCATTGCGCAACGGTTTCTTCAGCCTCCATGCAAGCTCTGCACAGAGGGCTGTCCGTTATGCCTATTATGTGGAAGTGTTTGATTAGTGAGTAGTTTCCCGTGATGGTCTCCGTCACCAGGCCGTTCCTTTCCAGGCGTAGCAAACGCCTGGTTAGCCTGACATCTAAGGATAGCATGGCTTCCCTGGATTGCCTGCAGCGCGGTGTCGAGGTCCACCAGTTCTCCGCTTGTGTGTGGGTGAACTCTTGAAGCCACCTGCGTAGTTGGTTAAAGGGGATGGGAACAATAGGTTCGGGTCCACAGACTGAGCCGCTGGATGCTCTCCTTGCGAGTTCGTCAGCTGCGTCGTTACCTAGCGATCCGCTGTGTCCTTCTCTAGGGATTGCAGAACTGAGGCACTGTCGGACAGTATATGAATACAGGTGTTCGTAACTTTCCTGGCTTCTATGGCGTAAGCCGCTTGTTAAATGCCCACATATTCCGTCGGTGAACATTGAAACATACCCAGCGGGCTGGATATATTTATGTTAAAGTCGTGTGGGAAGACTCCGACTCCGGTTCCGGAGTTGGTCTTTGATCCATCGGTGTATACTCTCATCTCTTTTCACACACCGTTCTTCTGTGAGTATAACGTTGTAGTGCTTCTGAAAGAAGTGTAGTTTCGGGGCTTTGTCGCAGGGTGATGCCATCATCGGTAACCTAAGGCTTTAGTCGTAGGTAATTATTTATTTTTAACAACACTACCTAATAACAGCCTACTTAACGCTGACTCCGGCACGGCACGGCAAGGGATATTTGTAAGCATAAGTACTTAACCTACATAATATCTAGGAAGAGAAGAAGTTATGTAGTGTTTTCTAAATTCAGGAATAAATATTAATACTTAAACAATATTATTATTTTAATTTCAAATATTTTAAACCAAAAAAAAATACTTGTTTTATAACCTCAATTTTAGCATCCGAAAAAATAAGATTTCTCTTAAACTAGGGTGAATAATTGAAAATCAATTTCAGGATATGAAAAGGTAATTCTAGGTCTACAAAACCAAGAAAAAACGAATACGTCATGCGAAGTTTTTTAGGGGCCTTCAACTCCTAACAAAATGGGCATTCTCCTTTGTATGGGCTCTGGTCCAAAAAAAATCTGCTGCCCCCAGATTTGACACTATTGTTGGCGGACTTATACTGATGGACTAACTATGTGTGCACATACGCATCAAATTCTAACCCACAGTTACAGAGTAATTCAACGTTATTTGAGACTGCAACGATACACTTTTGCTTGCGTTTATTGTTTGTATATTTTATTTCTATTAGTTAAAAAATATTGTTTTAAAAATGCACTAAATAATTAAATGTTTGAATTTAAAATAAAAGACAACATATTTACTTAAAAACTGTTTATTAAAAAAAAAAAAAAAATTAAAATGTTATCCATCGAGGACCATTCTGCACAGCTTATAACGGGTGATTTTTTAAGAGGTATAGGATTTTATTTTCAAATAAAACACAAAAAATTTTAAAAAATTTGGTGAAATCTTTATTGGAATCGATAGAACGATCAATATAATTTAATGTTTGAAGATGATTTCATGCAAATGCTGGCCGCGGCTCCGGTTTAGATGGCCCATTCGCAAGGCCCAATTTCGGCACACTCTCTCCAACATATCAGCCGGTATATCACGAATAAATGCTTCAATATTGGCTCCCAGTGCGTCAATCGTTGCTGGTTTATCCCTGTAGACATGAGCCTTAACATGGCCCCACAAGAAATAGTCCAAAGGCGTTAGATCACACGATCTAGGCGGCCAATTGACGGGCCCAAAACGTGAGATAAACTGTTCACCGAAGGAGGCTCTCAATTGGGCCATTGTTTCGCGTGCCGTGTGGCATGTGGCACCGTCTTGTTGAAACCACATGTCAGGCATGTCCAATTCTTCCATTTTGGGCAAAAAAAAATCGCCAATCATGACACGGTAGCGCTCGCCATTCACAGTAACGATTAGTGCGCGATGCACTCTCTTAACCGAGCATGCATTTTGATAGTAAAATTCAATAATTTGCAAGCGTTGTTCGTTCGTAAGTCGATTCATGGTTAAATTATAGACCAAACTGAACAAGTTTGACAATGACACAAGACACGATTCACGCGTGATCTGTCAAAAACAGTGTTGCCAAAAAGATACCAGCAAAAAAATCACCCGTTATAAAGTGCATAGTTATTACAAATCATTTTCATCGATTACAATATTGTCTAGAAACTGTGCTGGATGGTCAATATTGTCATATCGCGCATACGCCAAAAACCACGCGATAGACATTATAATTATGTGCACACGAGCCCAAAGTACGCCTGCCACTCTTACATGAACAGTAATAATGATTGAGAGCCTCTAACCCAAGGTGGTCTGAGTTTACAAGTATATTATGTGTGATAAATCCGGCTTCGGGTATGCCTAGATTGAACTTTCCCTCGTAATAGCCAGAAGTTATTACCAGTTATATTATAATTATTTAAAAGGTTATTCAAATCGCGGTTTTCTCCGTACACTTCTATTGTATATACGCCATTACGAGCGTGTTCACTGTAATAACTCCTGACTCCTGGCCAGTTTTATTTGGTACGTTCCTAACGCAAACATAACAAGTTCTTCTTCAGACAACCGTGGAAATTCTCTTACATCAGGTAATTCTGCAGACATACTTTGAAACGGAACTCGCCGGCTATTGAGGTTGTGGTCAATCACATACTGTGCGAGACAGTTTTCAACATTGATTCTATTGTTAATTCTCTCCACAAAAGCTGAAGCATTAACGTTATCAGTGATTGGGTCGTGGAAAGCATTTGTAATGGCCGCGGCATTCCTAAAATCATCCTGCATATGAGGCAGAGCTCTGTTAAAATAATCTTGCCATGAATATCTTAAAATCTCTCTTGAAGCGGCCATTCACTACTTCCACGACCCATCGACAAATCGTCACTTATTTGCGTCAGCCGTCGTCAATTGAGTTTCGCCTCTTGTAACAGATTTAGGCATGTGGGCATCATAGCCACAAGACTCTATATGTGGTACGGCATCTCGGAAACCTCTATCTAAAATCAGAGCCGTCTCCTTGGAAAAACCAATGAAACACACTGTTCTCATCAGCAGTTAAATTCTTTAAAATGCTTGCATCTGATGTAGTCGCTGAATAGGGACCGGCTACTTCAATTATATAACCATCACAACAGACTATTAGGAATGGTTTTAGTAGATTTAAGAACTTGTGAAGGCTATACGTCAATCTCTGGAAGAGGAAGTTGCTACTTTTTTGTATGTAATAAGTACCATCAAGTATAATAATGCAATTGTTTTGTTCTGGGTTTCCGAACAGCGCCTGAGGTATAAAAAGGTTTCGCCTAAGCACTTGCTCTCTTGTGATATGATCCCAACCCAAATGTAGAGGTGTAAATTGTTCTTTTAGACAGCCTCTTGCCGTTTTCATTTCTCTTTCTAAAGTTGATCTGCTTGTGTAAAACATATCTGCCAGTCTTGTATTGGGTTCACCAGTTCTTAACTTAATTAAATATACCGCCAAAGCGGTTTTGGGTTTTTTGCTCCTCCTAGACAAAGATGGCGTTTCTTCAAACATTCTGTTGAACTGTTCGATACTTCGACCAGTCAGAAAGTAGACTTCATTTGGATCCATTGTCTCCATATTTTCAAAATCTGCATCATGTCCATGATGTGAGCTTCGTTAAAGTCATGACTTACATTTCTGGCTGACAATAAAACCTCAAACTCATTCAAAAGCAAATGTTCTTCACAAATGCGTGCAGCAGTTGGTGCGTAGTAGTTAAAATCTTTTAACAAACGGATTTTCATGTGCTTTGGTATTCGAATCCTTGTCTCGCCTGTACATCCCAATACAATGCACGAGTTTGAAGTATTTGGTGCCCGACTGACATGTGGCAACCGTAACATACTCGTAGAATGTTGAATATTATCTTGTTCGCCAACTACTGCTCCACGTTGATCATCAGCATGCGGCACCTCCGCTTGATCTGGTTGTGCTACGGGTTGATCTGCTGGTTGCTCAGTAGGAAGTACTGGTGGTACTTGTTCTTGTCCACTGGACGAACGAGGTCTTGGTGGGTACGCGACACGTCGCCAGCAAGGCTGGCAGATAAACTCGGCGTTGTCAAATTGTATCTGAAACATAAGGTTCCAGGCTCTCATACACAACTTTTATACAAATATGTTATTTAGTAAATGAATATACATAGAGTCCGCGCCACGACAGAAGAACTTGACGTGGCGCTAGTGTCTATGTCATTGCATCACATTGCATTAAAAAAAGTAGTTCCACAATTTTTCGCAGGCCTTCTTTTGTGGCGCGCACTCTGTGTTGTTACGTGGTTAGATAACTCATAATTTCTGCCGAAAGACGTCCACTGCTGGACATAGGCCTCCACGATTATAGCAAAACCTCCCTTGGGTTTTGCTATAATCGCAACAATTGACAGGCGGGTTGCAGATCGCAGTAAGTTCGTATTTATACTAGAGAACGCTGCTGCCAATGCTCTAGTGAATCCCTTAGTCGCCTTTTATGACACTCACAGGAGGAAATAGAGTTATCCTATTCTTTGTGTCCGGCACCACACAGACAAGACAAGAATACTGAACAAAAGTAATTCAATATGTAGTCTTAGACTCACAACTCATTCATATTATATTCACCTCGTTCTCTCTTATTAATGTTTTACAGTACCTATATATTTTATGTAGATACATAAGATATTTATATTGTACTCGTATATACATATTATACTTAATAAGTTTGAATGTATATCATATGTTAACACACAATTAGCTTATGTCCCACATAGTCTTTTACATCATAGCTAGAGTGAGTTGACTCAAAAATATCTCTACTTATACTACCTTTACCGTTTTATTGTGTGCAATTATTGAATTACCTTGTTCAGTAGCAGATTTCAAAATATAAACAACGTTAACTGTAAATTGCAATAATTGCAGCATTTTATTTAAAGTCACTCACATGATAAGGGAGAACTTGTTCTGTTATATTGCTTGCAGCGATTGGATATTCTTCAAAAAGCTGCGTAGTTAATGTCCTTCTTCTGATCGATAGCACTGATCTACCACATAATATACACACTTGTCCAGCAGATGCACGAAACATCTTAAAAACAATTAATCCAAATCACAGGGTTTAAAATGAGGTCCAGGTAACGTAATGCAAGGGTCAGAAACTTAACATAGGATATCCACAGAAATAATCGCACAGTACACAACTATAAGCAAAGAGCGTTAGAGAAGGACTGCGCAGTTGCAATGCAAAGCGCATACAACAGAGCTTTCTATTACCTTCTCCCTCACACACAACTACACAATGATGTACAAACAAAGCAAACTCGCGTGTAAGCTGAAAATAGGTCGCTAACTGTTGCTACCTGTATAAAAAAGTGAAATGTGCAACTTTTTCTCAATATCACTTTTTAGCTAATATCTATGTTTCTGTGGAACAGATTTATTCGGTTCCATAGAAGAAAATGTTGCATTTGAATCCGTCTATCAAATGAGCTATGTGGTAAATCTGGGGGCACACTTTGATTTTTTTTACCAATTTTTGGACCAATTTGGTCATTCTCCTTTCGCAAAACATTTCACTTTCCGTAAAGGTAGAGTTTCGTCGAAAATTTCCTACTTGATAAAATTATGAAATAACTCTTAAAAGGTTTTTTTTTATAAAAGCAAATTACATACAATTAGAAAGGTCACACACTAGGAATGTTTTGCTACAATTGGAACCCTTAATCATTTTTAGTTTTTTTTTTAATGCAAGTTGAAATTAAGATTTAAGTATTTTTTACATCTTTTTGTAAGTATGAGGACTCATTACTTTTTTTCTAGCTAACATCTGAATAAAGCAATAATTTTATAAGAATCTTTTTATTATTTTACATTAAAGATAAAAAAAAAAAACAAAAATATTGCCTGTCTTACCCATTTTTACTAAAAATTACACTTTAAAGTTAAGAAAGTGGAGGAACTAGAAGAAAGCAAAAACAATATTTTAAGAAATATCCAGTTCTGGTCCTTATCGGACGACGAGCTACCCATCGCTCACCTTCCGCAGGCCCGCGCCTACGGTGGACGGAAATCGGCTTGCGACTCCCGACGCCTGGGGCGTCTCCTGCGGCGACTCCCTAGTCGCGTGAGGGCGCGAACCCTGCCTCTCCCTCACGCGTTCGGCCTCCTCCTTCGCGAGCATTAGTGCTTCGTAGAAGGAGGTGACGGCCTCCCATGCACTCTCGCTCTGAACCATGGCCTGAACCAGGGCCGGACGCGACAGATCGCCGCCGCAGATCGCCTCCGTGAGGACACGGCGTTGCTCCGCCCAAGCCGGGCAGACCACCACCGTATGCTCCACCGTGTCCTCCGGGCGATCCACACAATGGTGACACCCGGGCGTTTCCTCCCGCTTTATTCTGAACAGGAACCTCCCAAAACAACCGTGTCCGGTGAGGACCTGCATCAGGCGGAAGGTGAGGACACCATGGCGCCTCTCTAGCCACTCCTCAGATAGGGGACTTACCGCCACAATTGTGGCGTGCCCAGCGCTGGGTTGTGGCGGCAGTCCGGCAAGGAGGCTCGCCGCCTCACGGGAGACCGTGCGATAACCTCGTACCAGCCTGATGGCCATGACCCTTTGGGACGTGTTCAACCACCGGGCTGGTCGCAGCCTGAGAGAACGCGCCCACACCGGTGCCCCAATTGTAATCAATGGTTAGAGATTTATGAAAAAAGTTATTTTATGTCAACTAAAGCTTTCTAGACTAGTAAAAAAACACAAACATAAAATATTTAAAGTATATATATTAACAGGGAAACAATCACATAACATTTACATTATATGAATATTTGTCGTTAAGGCATTGATCTTGATTTTCTAGGGTCTATGATTTCTGGCAATACGCAATCTTGGTAAAACTGAGTCAATTTCAGAAGCATATTTTCCTGCCAAAAAACGTCATCTTTCACTATCACTACTTTCAATGGAAAATCAGGAACTGTCCACACAGCAAATAAACATTCTTTTTCATTCGCAATGTGCTACTGGCCCTGGACCTGGTAGTACCAATCATAATTTTGGTTCATTTCGACTTGAGATTGACTGTTCAATTTGAAACATTTAAGTTTTTTGCTTGTACAGCGGTATCAGGATAGATTCCAAAAATTGAGCAAGGACATTACACTTCCACTAATACTTCACTGCACAATCCATCCGGTGTCGCACCTGAATAACAATGTTCCTCGTCTATAAAAATACCAAATTTTTCTACAATTGTGTTTTCTCTTTGCACACTGAGTTGTGCTAAAAGCTTTTGGTTCGTTGTCCCTACCATGTTTAATTGCGGTGATATTGTCCAAGTTATATGAGAACAGAATGGGTTTTACCAGGGGAGCAGATTTTTGTTTCGATCGCCTTTTCCAAACCTTCCCAAAGGAAGACGCGGTGAGTATGCACCTTCTAAGTTCAAGATACAAAGAGCTTTTGGCTTGTAATATAGTAGCCCTCTCAATTTAACGGAGTTTTGACGCCTTTTCTTTTAAATTGTTCAAGAAAAGTTTTCAACAACATTTTTTCAAGAAGGTTTTTTTAGGAGGATTTTTTTTTTTAAAGTGGTTTTCCTTGTTCATAATCTGCAGCGTCCATATCCGGTCTTGCACATTCCTTTCCGTAATGGGCATCTACAGGATTGTAATTGACTTTTTGCGAGCGCTACCTCTACGCGCCATTACTCCTCGACTATTTTTGGCGAATCTCCTGGCTTCCAACGATTTTTAAGATTTTCCAATTCTCGCGTGACAGATTGATTTATAAAAAGTATATGTGGCTTGCCGGTATTAAACGATAGCACTGCTGCATAGCATCTTGTAGTGTAGGAAGGAGTTTTTCAACGAAAAATTGAAAAGTTTCCCACCTACCATCTTAGCCACGATACTATTGAATTGCTCAGCGCGATTATTGGTGTAGAAATGTAAAAGACTTCGGGAATTATAGGTGAGTTGAGATGCGTTCTTTTTTAGTTTTAAATGTAGAGTTGGTATTAGTGGGACTAGATTGGGCGCTTTTGTTCTCTCATTTGTACAGTAATAACTGTCACATTCTAAATGGCCTCCAAAGATGTGTCGAGGGCTATTAATAATTTATTTTTGTCGATTTTTATTTTATTTGAATGGCCATCTTGTTGTCTATATCTAATAGCAGCACGAACAGCAGTACGTAGCCTTTTCAGTCGGTCCATAGTTTACGTTCGTATATCTTCTTAGTACTAAATTACATACCATTATTTTATTCTGCATACGCTCCAGTGTTTATTTATTTTTTCATTTGTTACTTAACTTTTGTTAGTCCAATAAAATAATGTCTTGTATATTTAATTTTATGTTAAGCGATTACACGATTACTACGAATAGACAATACACCACCTTATAACCACGCACTGATACATAACGACTACGATTTTCGCGCACTGATAAATATATGGCCGCGCACTGTTTTTTGTAATCCCTGGGCTTTTTACTCTTCAGATGATGTCCTCAGTGTCCTTCTTGTAGCCTCTGGCATTCGTTCGCATTTCCTTTTCTACCTCAGTTCTAGAATATCGTAGTATGTCCTTCCTGCTCTCATTACTCATCCATTTTTGGTGGCAATTCTTGTAGATTTTGAAGACACCATACAAAAACACCAACGATGCTATAAGGAGTACCACGATTAAGATGATGTTGGTCGTGCTGGCATGCACCGTCAGCTGCCTGATATCAGCGCTGTTACTTCCATCTGCTGCGTTTTGTGGAACTATAACTTCTTCTTTTGAGTTAGTTGTACCCATTTTGAGATTGTCGCGGAAAATATTCACATAATAAAATAGTGATCGCGTTAAGTCCCGGTAGAAGATTGGCCTCGTTACAATACATTGTGACACCAGTGTCCCGTTTTGGTCAAAGAAATGTAAACATACGCTAGTCGCGTTTTACTGTCACGGTCGCCATGTACGGATGAGCGATATTATGAGTAAATGACACAACGAATGCTGATACAATACTGAACTTTATTACAAAAGAACACAAGTTCTAAACTCTCTAGGTATAGTTGTATCTTTTTGAAGTAGCAAGTTCTTCCTATTATAATTCCTCAACAAATGGTTTGTGCATAAAAATTTTTGTATGGGTATATTTGGGTAAGGTCGACTCTCTAATATACTTTTATAAGTACTAGAATCGTCATCTGCGATTAGTGTTTTATAAATTAAATTTCTTTCCCTAATGGAATTTTTAAAACCTTCAACTAGTATGGTTTGCTCCATGCTGGTAGACGATCCCGAATGACTTTTTGTGCATTTGTGGACTTTTACTGGCTGGGCTTTTTTGTAAGCTCAGGCGCAAATGACACAATATTTGTTGCGAACGCCAATGTGTAGCACTTTACCACTATGTTCACCGATTATGGACGCAACACCAGAGAGTGCAGAACCCATTTTGAGATTGTCGCGCCACCATGGGCCCCACGACGCACCTGTCTGTTGTTTTATTTGTATGTTTTATTTTTTACCTGATGAGTTACCTTGATCACCACAGTGGCCATAGGTATAGCTAATCTCCCGAAAAGATTTGGCCGCATGTCCGTACTGCTGGCACTTATAACAGCGTGTGACTAAGAGTAAAGTCTCACAGGGCATGACGACCAATTTACAAACACGCTGTCTTTAGATATCATGGCTATGTCTGCAGATACTTCTATTATATAATTGCAAATTTCAGCGCCCTTCTTACCTGACTTATGGCTTAACTTAATGGAGCTCAAAAAGGTCTCGAGGCTTCAATCCTGAAGGGTCTCGGCAAGATTCTGGTAGAACAAACAAATAAAAACTTCCATCTCTTGCATGGATGAGGGCACGCCGATAACTACTTCTCTAGGGTTCCGGGGGCTCGTCTAAGGCCTGAATTTTATAGCTGCATCGATTTTTTACCTTCACAATATATATAGTCCTTTGTTTCAGTGCTGGAAAGAAGGTGAAGGTGGTGTGAAGGATACTGCCGTTTTTTGCTTGTAGTGTATACTGTAGTGGATACTGCCATTTTTTGCTGATAAGGACATTACCAGCTATTTGGTAAAACCAGGTCACGATTCAGCAAGTGATTATTTATTTATTTTAATAAAATATTCGACACGTCTGTTCATAACAATGTTCGATCGATCACTTTTATGTCTGGCTCAGCGGTAGCCAGTTACCTAAAGTTGAGTTGTTGGATGTGAGTTGACGAAAACTACAGAGTTCACGATAATTTAGTTTATTCAATAATTTTCTGTTTTCCGCTAGTTAGTGAGGTGGGGTTTAATTAAATTTTCAATTTTCTTTATAATATTTACGACTCCGATAGACGCATACTGAAGGCCACTTTGAGACTTCTGGAAGATCAAGTTGTCATTGTTTTCTTCCCCAATATTAGCAGCGATAAACATAACTCACATTTTATCTGCCGTGAGTAACTTTCGTGTTACAAAACCCGCAATATATTATAACACATTTTGTGTGACGTTCATTCCTACATATTCAGTATAAGGATCGTAGAGATCACTATGGTATTAGATTGTGGAGATATTTTAACAAAATCATTTCTAGATGTCAACTCGTTAATAGAATGAACTGGGTTTTTGCTTGAGCACGTCAATATACTTATTTGCTCCAGAGGACCACAACTACCAACTCCACTATCTCGAATTTCTGCTCTAATTCGCTTTTTGTACGCTGCACGAAACTGAAGCGCCTTGGGGTTATTATTAAAACCTCCCCTGGCTCTAATAGCCGAAAAGTACAGTTCCAGGTGGTCTTGGCTAATTTTGTATAGTAGGTGTTAGGGCGCCTCGATAGCCCCGCGAGTCCCGCAAGCTAAGATGGCTACTTGGCGTCTCCTTTTCCTTTAAGCTCGTAATTATGCGACGAGTGTGTGCGGTGGATGGAAAATGAAGAAACTTTATACTGTAGTTAACATTATAATTATTATAAGACCAACAATATTTTTGATGACTATTTCTAATGCGTACAGATAATTAGTTCCACCGTTCCGTCCACACGTATTTTTCACGGTATATTCTCAAAACCAACTTCACTTCACACGCACGTTCATTGCCAGGCGATACCGTCCGCCGAGGAGGCGCCACTATCCGCGCCGCGTTCCGGACGGTTGAAACCACACGCCGCCTTCGCTAGATGGCTTTGGCAGATCAATAAACAGTAGGGCATATTAAGCAGCCGTCGTCTCCTACAGCCCTTTATTTTAATGTACTAAAAACTTTTTTACTACTTTACAATTTTACAGAAGTCTGAAGTCCACCATGTTGTTTTTTGTGGAATTTCCTTCAAAATCCTTCGGATTTCGATTGAAAGTGAAGTGCGTTACGCTGGGCGATCACCACAAACCAAACGAAATGTAAATAATTAAAATGGAGCCAGATATCTGGATGCTACGAGCGAATAAGGAATCCTAAACACATAGGACATAACTGTGTACCATACAAATATATGCGCCAAAAACTTGTCCGTCGGGTCTGTCTTTGACGATTTCTATTTTATTTATAACTCTGTGCTGGTACGTGTGACCGCGTCATGAATCTTTTGTTTCGATTTCTTGTGATTTGTTCAAAAATATGTATTGGCTGTGCTTCTGGTTATCTTTATTGCATTTCTGAGTGACTTCGCCTTTCTTGGACTATGGATCTTCACATTACAGTTTACCTGAGCTACAATAAAAATACCTATAACTCACATCTCGGACAACTCTGATTTTACCTGGTTGCCAACGGAGATCCAATGTTCTATAAACTGGGGCATAGCAAATGAATCATTTGGGATACAGTCGTTAGATTTGAGCGAAATTCAGTCTGCTGGAAGACAGTGGATTATATTTTGAAGTCATCGGATTTGAGGAGGTCCCTTCACAAAGTTGCACGACGAACAAAAATATACAGGGAATAAAACACTATTATAGCGTCATAATACATTTTGTTTTATTTGTGTTCATTTCTGGGCCAAGCTTGTATGGGACCGTTATTCATCTCCTTTGTCGTAGCCTGTTCATCATACCAATAGTTTAAACGGAAAACTCAGGTTTCACCATTTTTAACACATACCCAATACACTATAGGCGGCTCGGTCTGTGCCGACCAATTGCAATTGCTCAACGCCATCCGTAGTCCCTAAGGCTGTAACCAAATTTACTTCCGACTACTTACTTCAAATTTACTGTTTGACAGTGACAGTAATAAAAAGGAAAAACTAAAAATTATAATTTACAGAGACAACAAATACAATCCATGCTGATGCACATGTTGGTGTCTGGATAGCGGGTGCACATCCCATATGACTGGACAGCCTGGAAAATTCCAAAACATTGAAACCGAGCAAAGGAACTTGAAATAAGCATCAAATCATCATTTCAGCAGAAAGACGTCCACTGCTGGACATAGGCGTCCCCTAAAAGGGGGTTTGCTATAATTGCCACGCTTGGCAAGCGGGTTGGCGATCGCAGTATGGTGTTAAAATGCATAGAGAACGCTGCTGCCCATTCTCTAGTAAGTCCCTTAGTCGCCTTTTACGACACCCACGGGAATAAATGGGATGGTGCTATTCTTCACGTCCGGCATCAAAGGGATCAAAGCACAGCACTGAAATTAAATGTACGGGAATAGTCTCAGTAAATTGCAATAACACTGAAATTAATTTAAATAATATCCTAGCCTATATTAAATATTTCGCTGAAAACACTAACGACTGCTGATAAAAAGGAAGGCCTTTATCTGACTCAGTTTTTATGTTTGCAAACAATAGAAAAAGCAAATAGGTACTTTAATGTTTCAGATAATAATGAAATGATGCCAGATGCAACCCTATGAGTGGGCTAATTTATTATACCATATAATAAATTAGCCCACTCATAGGGTTGCATCTGGGGAAGACATTCAACAGATTATTGGACCATACACAGACACAGCAATAAAACTTTGTTCGTTGCTGCACATTTTTTGTACTAGTTTATGGTTTTTCTAGATATAATCGTTTAGTAAACATGGTGTCTGAGTGACGTATCTGTCGTGATCTGGGGAGGTGGAAATATCAAAGTGAGTACTGCAATGTTACGAGGAACATAGTTACATTATTTACATGTCGGGATAGGCCCAGACATCAGAAGTAATACTTAGATATGGCAATACAGAAATCTATTTCAATCGAACAATCAGTTATTTTAAATCGAGAGAATATAGAAAAGAAATAAAATTAATTAAATAACTAATAATAATAATAATAATCCATTTATTTCAGGCTACGCAGGCCCATAGATAAATACCTTAACCTAAACATACATATTTTTATTATAGTAATATTAACCAAATTAAACTATAACTAAACGTCGGCGTCGTGTTTTGCTGCGTGGTGTCGCGTAACCGTCCTCGGAAACGTCGATATACGACACCTTTCGGCCAAAAGTCCTCTTTCAAGCAGGTCTGTAGATGGTTGGTTGGGATTCGTACCACAAATGACTTAAAGTTGATGTTGTGGCGCGATTCCAACCTTTCGACCCTCAGAATCCAGTTGGTCTTCACTTTCACATACTGCACGACTTCGTCAATCGTCGTGGAGTGGTGCAGACGTGAAATGTACAGCTGCGTCGTAGGCACAGCAGGGCGCAGCAGCATGTTGGGTCCACTCGGTGCGGTACCGCACAGGTTACGAGAACAGGGCTTCTTCTTCTTCCTTTCAACTTTAGTGAAACCCTCCTGATCCACCTGGCTCGTTCTTGGAATGGAGCTACGGACCGCAGTCAGGGCAGGTTGAGCACCCATTTTCATTTTATCCCCTTTTCTGTTTTGTCGCTTAGGCTGCGACGCATCAGATTTGCCGGCAGTGACAATGGCAGCGTAGGCACGTTTAGGGGTCGACGTACCAACGCGTGACGTTTCCGCAGCCGGTGTTGTGGCGCGGGCGTCGGCGGCGGCGGGCGGCGCTTGCTCAGTATTATCGGCAGCTGGTGACGCAGTTGTGTTCGCAGATCCAAAACTGCCTACGGTTGCATTTCGCCCCTTGACGTGTGTTCACCTTTGAGGCCTCAGGTGACCCAATTACCAAACCAACGTCGCGCGATAATACTATTTCTGCACGTAGTTCAGCATTGTTTTTTTCTGATACCTCCATTCTGGACTGCATCTTGGTCATCTCCGCTTTCAGGGAAGTGATGTCCTTTAGCAGCCGCGTTATGTCGACGTGATCGAAGGTGACGGGGGGCAGTTTACCTAGCTCCTTCACCACGAAATCTGGCACGTCGTCCGGGTCAGCCTTCTTCAACATATCGATGATATCCTGAAGACTCTTCTCGGTTCCATCTCTACGACGAGAGCATCTGGTCTAGTTTTCCAAGAGACTGGAACAGCATCAGTTTTCCGCTGCTGATGTCGTCCTCCTTGAAGTTGGACCGGATATCTGCAGGATGCTCACCTCGTCCATGTAGTCAATAGCATGGACCAGGAATGCCAGCAATTCATTGACTATGAGTTGTTTGGAACTCCTAGTGTTTACGGGCAGCGGCTATGGCCGCGCAACACGCGAATAAAATTCGTGCCGTGCACAGTGGAAACACGTCCGTGTTCGAGCGCGCATCGCACTGCACTCTAAATCACTCACAGCAACTCTAAATAATGGTAGTGGCGGTCACACAGGGCAGTACTGACTGTCAGGGACAGTGGTCCATGCACCCACCGCAATAAGGATAATACTAATTTGTCGGAGACAGCGTTCCATATCCAATAACCGGGCAGTACTGACTGTCGAGAGACAGTGGACGGTCAAAATGCGTACCGATTCAACAGCGCAGCTCGTTATAAAGGCGATACGCTAGAGGGGGGTAACGTTACAATATTTTACTCAATTGACTTCAAGTCTTATAGGTCAAATGACCGATATAATGAATGATTTGTCTATGGTGCACGTTACACTAGCGCCATCTAGTCGCCGCCTCTCGCAGCTGTTAAACAATATGGCTTCCGTCATACAACTATTATTATCTACACACTAACATCAACATTATTTACAAACAACATATTTATATTATTTTCAATTCATAATGACTGGGAGCGTTATTTTAAAAGTACGAGTAACACAGTTAAACTTTTTCTTATTACTTTTATTTTTATTACAAGTTACATTTATTACAAGAACTAAAAATTATGTACAAACATTATTTACACATAATTACCATGATAAACATGTAAATAAAATATTATTATTACTATATAAGTACACATATGAGAGGTTTGGTATCAAAATCGGCCAAATCCAAAAACTTACTTTTTAAACTGAATATGCAGCTAAATTAAGAACGTTCCATTTTGTAGTTCTGTGTTATTCAAAATTGGCCAAATCCATGTTTGTTATATGAAATTTCATTGCAAATCGTGACTCTGGGATCAAAAGTAGACAAATCGAGTACTATTTCAAAACAAAATGAGCCAAATCCATAACAGCCAATCAGATTCAAGGATTTAGTACGGCGTGTCAGCCATTTTGTTTTTACGTCGAAGTGCTTGATTTGCGTCGTGATCGAATTCCTAGCGTTTTTACATAAAAATAAATAGAAAAAATGGATGAATCAACTGAAGAAATAAAAGAAACTGCTCCAGAAATGTCTAGGAAACGGCTGACACAAAAAACTAAGTGGAAACGTAATGAACAAAAAGTTTCTAGGTAAGTAAAGTTTGTTGCATCAACTCGAGTCCTACTGACGAACATTTGACAGGCAGGGGTGCTAAACAATATTTTGCATTAAGTTCGCATTTGATCAAGTCTAATTTTTTGTTATTATTATCATGGATGGCTAAATTACTCCTACGTATTAAAATAAAATTACTAACAACCTAAGCTACTTACTACTGGACAATTTTAAAAATGTATTTAAATTATCGAGTCTGGTTGTCTTTGTGGTCGTGTTTGTGTTTGTCCATGGCACAAATTATGTCGAACGCTGTCGGAGGACTCAAAAAAAACCGAAATTTCTTATAATTATTTAATTAATAAAAGTATTACAAAACTTTCTTATAATTATAATAAACCTAGTATACAGATTCGAAGCGGGAATCGGAATGAACGAGTTCCAACGTCACGTAGGCCACCGCGCCGCGCGTCGCTTACACGTGCCGCATCGTCAGCGTTTCCGTCAGCTTGCACAATTCTATGTATTTGTGTCGCGAAGGTAAACTTCCACCGTCGATGCACCGTCAGCGATATAGATATAGGGCTGGCGCGTAACACCTCCCCCCGTAGCTCAGCAACTATTTTAGGACGTTTAGTGAAAATGTTGCTGGCATCTGAGTTTCTCTCTGGCGTCGCGATGTTTCTGGTTCTTCATAAGGATGATCTCGATTTGCAGCAGCAGTATTGGGTGACTGCTCTGTTGGTGGCTTGAGTTTCCAGGCGTTGTAACGGTAACACAGTACTATGATGGTTAGTACAAGTGCACCAGATAACATTACGTAGAAAGGTATGGTTGTATGGTAGAATGATGATGATGACTCCAGACTCTCCAGTTGAACAGGTGTTTGAAGATTGATCTCATCTTGTAGGTTATGCAGATTTCTTAGGTTGATAGAGTTTATCTTAAGCGGAGGTTGAGGTTCATGATCTTCATGCATTTTTGTAGTAATTTCAGTGATCTTCATTGGCTGGCCGTTCACTCGATCATTGATGTTAACTATGGTGAATTCATGTGTTCTCAGCAGGCAGTTATGCGGGATGGTAACCAGGAAGCTGCCGGTCAAAGTGTTGTGTTCATCTCGTTCGCAGGTGAGTTGCAGTTTCGTTGGTTGTGGGAAGACGACTACGTAGTGGCGGTCATCCAGCTTCTCCATGGCTTCTCTTGAAAGGGAAACGGTTGTCTTCGTACAGGAGTCGTCCGTCGTTTTGCCGTCTATTATACGTTGTATGCAATCTGGTTGCGATCTTAACTGATGATTGAGTTTTTCTTCGCAGAGATACTGCTCGGTTAACTTCGGGCATTCTGCCTCTATGTACACGTGAAAATTTCTAGTGATAGCTATGAATGGGTAAGGGGGAATTACTACCTGCTTACTTTCGTTCGGTACTATAGCTAATCTATACAGAATATATTTGATAGGAGATAGGATGGGAAATTGGAATACTAGTACGATGTGTTGACCATTATAGAATGATCCTGGTTTTATGACGTCATAATATTCCCTAATCTCTATATCTAACAGCTGATCCTTATCATAGATACTACTAAGTTTTCCTAACATACTAGTCATTATCTCTAACGTTATCATAGAATGGTGCGTGCTTGCGGCACGGCTGAAGGCTATTGCATCTTCAATTCTATGTAACTCGTCTAGTAACTTATCTACGTTATCGCTAACTATACCTAAGATTTGCGCGAACTTCGCGAATTTTAAGAGACTGTGCTGCGCATGCTTTTGTTTATCTAGTAAATCATGTAGTGTATTGTTAATTTGCGACTGATTTTCAACAATTTTGGTTACAATTTCGGTATGATGGCCCATCCAATCTTTGCTAAGACTGATATGGTGGTTTTGTTCAGAGATTATTCTGTCCTGATTATCCTTGAGAATTTTAATAGCATCATTGTATCTCATAGCATCAGTATGGTCGAGATTTCCGGTTATACTTTTTACTACGGAACCTAAACCGTCTATAAGACCTCTCTTGGGACGACTAGGCCCTAAGCTGTATAGTTGAAGTGAAGCTTTATCTAATTTATTTGTTAAATGATCAATCTGTAACTCATATAAGGCGTAAGTATAGTTATCTAGAATTTCTTTGATTTCAACTAGTTGTATTCGTACGGAGCTAATTTTATCATTTATATCTTTAAGTTCAATGTATTGCAGAAATGTATGATAGTGGGTCGTAAGTCTCATGGGTCCTAATTTAAAAGGTAAGATTCCCGGTCCATCGTTGAGTCCTTCAAGTTTTATCTCTTCCGCCTGTATCAGGTGGAGGACCAACATCAGTATTGGTAACCTGTAACAATGTGGCACTTTTAGGGATTCGTTTGAGTCTCGATTTTGCTATTGGACCACGTTTCTTGGAAGTATATATGTGGATTGGAAGATCTGCTAAAACTGTATCCTGAGTATATCTTGGTGCGAGCTTTTGACGGCTAGCACTTGGGTTTTTGATGAATATTTGCTGCTGTGGCTGATAATCTACTTCTGATTCACGACTTTTGTTCCTATTGTCTATTATTGCAGTTCTATTAGAGAGAGATGATTCATTGATTAATTCATAGACCTTTTTCATTTGTTCCCTATGTGAATGTGTGTACTGCTGTAGCAGATGTTCTGTTAAATCCATATCTAGTGGATCTCTTGGATCTGTGTGTCCTAAAATGATATCGTATGGCCTACACTTCGTGAAACTATGGACTGAGCTATTATACCCTATTAAAGCATATGGCATTAGATTAATGACAGACTCGTCTCGATGCTGTAGTTTTAGGATGCGCAAATGTTCTAACAAGGTCAGATGAAATCTTTCGATGTTGCCGTTGTCGTTCGGTGCGTGAGCTAATGTTGTATGATGAGTTATTTTGTGTGTCTTACAGAACTCCGAAAACATCTGGTTTGAAAATTCTGTACCCCGATCAGTAATGATGGTGAGTGGCAAGCCATGATGAGTGCTAAATGTTAGTAAAGCCTGTATAACGCTAAGTGCGGTACCATCTCTCAGGTTATACGCCTGCCCATACTTAGAAAATACATCTATAAGAGTAACATATTTTTCATTTTGTGCTGTAAATAAATCCATATGAACGATTTCGAACGGTTTTGTGGCTGGTGGAACTATATTAAACCTAGGCTTGACAGGGTCCCTGTCATATTTGGCCTGGCCACATATAGTACAATCATTGATAAATTTGGAGATATGCTCCTTCATTTTTGGCCAAAAGTACCTACGTGATAAGGTCAGGTAACATTCGTTAATACCGCGATGATTAGTTTTACCATCGTGATAGTGACGGATAATATCCTGCTGCCTAAGATATTCCTTGACATTTTCAATTTCTGTCTTAGCTATTATCAGATTCATGGCTGAACTCTTGAATTTCTCTTGTAAGATGGGGACAATTTTGTACATGGCCAAAGGCGGGTTTATAAAGAGAGCTGTTTTAATTTTAGGGTTTACATACTCCTTTATTGCATTGACTAGATCCTCCTCTAAGTTAGACTCAGATAGTTGCACCGATGTTCGGGTATGTGTGTCGAAGGGTTTTGACACTGTCGGTCTTCTTTTTATATCCCCTACTATGGTCAAACATAATTGTCGATGGAATTTGTTGAGCGGATCGTCAACGATAGGTATCTCAAGTATAGGGTGTTCATTGTCAGTGTGGGCAGTGAGAGTGTTTGAGTTACTTAAGGTTGGAGGTTTATCTGTCGGATTGGCAATCATTGAGCTTGTCTCTTCGTTGTTTAACTCGATACGGGATAAGGCATCGGCGTTGGTGTTATTTTTGCCTTTTTTGTAAATGACTGTAAAGTCGTATTCACTTAACTTTAGCCGCCATCGAGTTAACCTCGAGTTCGGCTCTTTAATGTTCATAACCCACTGGAGTGGTTTATGATCTGTTACGATTTTAAATTTGCGTCCAAAAAGGTACGGTCGGAAGTACTTGGTGGCCCAGACGATAGCCAACAATTCCTTCTCTATCGTGCTATAATTAATTTCGCTCTCGTTGAGTGTACGTGAAGCGTACGATACGGGTCTATCTGATCCTATGGGTCCTTGTGATAGCACTGCACCTATTGCATAGTTAGAGGCGTCAGTGGTAAGTATGAATTCTTTCGTGAAGTCAGGGTATCTTAAGATGGGGTCGTTAGTCAGTAATGTCTTGCATTTCTCGAAACTGTTAATGTAGTCGGGGTCAAATGTAATTTTCTTTCCTTTCTTCAGGCACTGTGTTAGGGGTTTAGTAATCCGGGCGAAGTCTGGAATGAACTTCCTGTAATATCCTAAAAGTCCTAGAAATTGCTTTATCTGTTTAGGGGTTTTTGGTAAGGGATACTTCTTTACGGCTGCTATCTTGTCGGGGTTAGGTTTGATGCCTTCATTGCTTATTACATGACCGAGATAGGCGGTTTCCAATTTTAAAAATTCCGATTTGTCTAACTGTATTTTGAAATTGGATTCACTTAACCTCTGAAAGACCTTTTCTAAGTTAACCATATGCTCCTGTAAAGATGTACTGAATACTATAATATCGTCTAAATAGACGAGACAGATAACATTCTGGAGCCCTCTGAGGACGTTGTCCATTACGCGTTGGAACGTTGAGGGCGCATTCTTAAGTCCCATGGGCATTCGTAAAAATTCAAAATGCCCATGTTCTACATTGAAGGCGGTCTTGGGGATGTCGCTGGGGTGCATTTCAACCTGATAAAATCCGGATGTTAAGTCAAGGGTTGTAAAATATTGGCATTTCCCTAATTTATCAAGTACATCATTGATATTTGGTATTGGGTACTTGTCGTCGATCGTTTTTTCGTTCAGTTTCCGAAAGTCGATGACGACGCGCCACTTTTGCTTTCCTGAAGCATCAACCTTCTTTGGTACTACCCAAATTGGTGAGCTCCATGCTGACTCCGATGGCCTAATTATACCCTGTTCTAACATTTTTGATATTTGGCTAGTGACTTCTTCCCTATGAATAAATGGATACCTGTAACTTTTAGTATATACAGGGTTTTCGTCGGTAGTTCTAATGCAGTGCTTTATTTTATTGGTGAAAGTTAGCGGTTCTCCTTCGATATAAAAGATGTCAGCGTATTTAGCGCACAATGATTCTAAATTTGCCTTCTCTTCCAAGTTTAAGTGACTGGTACGCAATTTTGATATAATTTCTTTTACGCGGGGTGACGATTGTTCCGTATGCGTACACTCGATATTAAACAATGATGCTTGCGCCAGATGGTCTAGCGAGAATATTATATCGTTAGGGGTAGGGTTCTCGACTTCTACTATGCCACGGTTACTTACAACGGTTGTTAAGCATTCATGAATAGTACAGTTACAGATAATCTGTTCGTTAACTAAAACTTCTCCGTCTTGTGCGTTAATTGGCAATCTAAGTAATTTACTGCTTTGAGCCGGGATGATATTTTCATACAAATTTAAATTGCTGGAGTTGTATATGTTAATACGATTTACCGCGAATTCCGTGGTCAACGTCAAATCTTTAAGGTCCAATTTCGCATGCCACTTTGCAAGTAGGTCGAATCCTATAAGACCATCAAAGTGATTATGGAATTTATATACGAATAGTTTTATAGGCTCTAAATCGTTGAATTCGGGGAAACATGGTATATTTATGGAGTGGTTATGCCTACTCGTCGCATGTACGTTGGTAACCTCGAATGGATCGTAATTCAATGGTAAATGTGAAAAGTATTTCTCCACAGCATCCGGGCTTATGAAGGACTGGTTAGCGCCGGTGTCTATTAATAAATTTAAATTAGGGTTAGTAATATGAACGTATGGCAATTGTCGCTGTGTTTGAAGGTTCAATTCTATTTTGATTTTTTTGATTTCGTGACTCCCTGAAAATCCTCCCTGCTGGTGGAAGGCTGGGGCTGTTCATCTACCTGAGCGTTGCCGTCATTTGTCATGTCAGTCGTCACCTCAGTCTGCGTCTGCGGGACGCTATCGTACACACAAGGATAATTGCCGTAGTAGTCCATGGGATAATTGTTTTCATAGTAATTAGGCTCCTGCTCGTACACGTAATATTCGGGATAATAGAAATCTTCGTAACTTAGGCATTCGTTAACATTTACATCGCGCGTTTTAAAGTAGTTCATGGGTGGTGGATTGCCTTGCCTAGACCAATCCCAATTATTGCGAGTGGGAGGTAGTGGCTTAGCAACAAAGTTGCTCACACCACTCATGGGCTTGGGCCCTAGATTTTGTGGTGGGGGTCTTGGAGCCATTCCAAATACGTTATTGTGCGGATTGTAGTTTGGGGGTGGAGCGCCAAATGTTCGTTGCGTATGCGAAGGCATACGGGGTTGATTATAGGGGGCATTAAAACCGGCGTTAAATCTAAATTGAGTTGGTTGCGGCAACTGCATCATACGTGGTTGTGCATAAGCGGGCGTGACCGGTTTAGGTAGGGGCATAGCATTAGTATTGCGTAACGCGGGGAAGCCTGCATGCATGGGTGATGGGTTAGGCTGTGTCACAGACTTGGGATGAGTGTTAGTGAGTTTAGGCAAACTGTCATTTCTCTGTTGCAGATACAGCACGTTTAGCTCCTCCTGTACGAATTGCAATGCTGTTTCAATGGAATCTGGCCGCATGCATCGTATGCGTGAACCTAAGGGTTCTTTGAGCCCGCGCACAAAAGCCTGCATTGTCAGCTTCTTATACAAATCGCGTTTAGCATTAATAGTTGTAGGCACTGTTTCATGAAGTGTAATATATGTCATGATGGTGCTAAATAATGTTTGGCATCTATCATAAAGTTCTTGGGGCGTATCATTTCCCTGTGTCTGCAACGAGAGGTCATTATAGAGGGTGGTTTCATCCCTACGATCCGCGAAATTATTTATTAACACACTTCTGATGCCATTCCAGCTCTCGGGGATACCGTTGGAATTGACAGTTCGCGCAGCGGGGCCCGTTATTCTATTTAGTACACCACTGATCAAAGACAAATTATTTAACTCATGTTCGGGACCCTCGCGTACATACGTATTCACTAACTTATCGCAAATCCTAATAAATCTAGTTAAGATATGGGGGTTCCCATCAAATTCTGGGACCGGGCGGAGGGCCTTCCAAATAGCATCGGGGTCATGTGCCATAGTGCTGTCTATATCTCTATTACTATCTACTAAATCTTCCCGTCTCAACTGTCTATAAGAAACAGCCTCACGGGTCCCTAAACTCCTAGGGTGAAAAATCTTGAAATATATTAAGGGTTAAGGGTAAGGAAAGCGACACCAGAAAGATTCTTGTGCACTTACTTGTACATTCCGGCTTCTCCTGAGCAGTATCAATGTCTGGATCTCCGCAGCTCTTCGACGGTTCGGGATACTCTTCAGAGGTGCCTAAGGCCACCCGGGCGGCTCACCTAATTTCTATAATCCGAAATTTATCTCGCGAACCGGCCCGCGAGTATCCTACCGACTGCGCCAATTATGTCGAACGCTGTCGGAGGACTCAAAAAAAACCGAAATTTCTTATAATTATTTAATTAATAAAAGTATTACAAAACTTTCTTATAATTATAATAAACCTAGTATACAGATTCGAAGCGGGAATCGGAATGAACGAGTTCCAACGTCACGTAGGCCACCGCGCCGCGCGTCGCTTACACGTGCCGCATCGTCAGCGTTTCCGTCAGCTTGCACAATTCTATGTATTTGTGTCGCGAAGGTAAACTTCCACCGTCGATGCACCGTCAGGGATATAGATATAGGGCTGGCGCGTAACACACACGACACGATACATAATTTCCCTATTGTTATTAGGCTATGAGTGTGATGGTGTTTTTGACAGTGGGACAGTGGACAGTGACAGTGGATGTTATCACGTAAAATTATCGTCCGTAAACCGACTTTACAGACAACCACTTTTTTTTAAATTTGAATTATAAAGTGTATAACATGAAAGTGAGTTGTGCACCTATGTATGTATAAGTCTGAGGCACAGTCTGAGGTGTGTGTGCTTATGCATGCGTGTGTGTATACTTTTTATACGATAGGTGTGTAAAATGTAGTGTATTTTACTAATGTTAAATGCTTTGCTTGCTTCATTTATCATTTTTGTTTTAGATATTCACCAAAAGCTCCTCCAGAGATTAAAGTCCCATGTGAACATTACTCAAAATCATATAGATGCACATCGCTAAGAAAAGTTGACATTGTAAAATTTCATGCAGCATTTTACAAATCACCATCTAAAATTGACCAAGACAACTTTATTTTGCAACATTCTAAGGCGTCTGCTGTAAGTCGCCATCGGCCTAAGACAGGCACAAGAAAAATTAAAGGAATGCAAATAGTATATTATTGTCGAAGAAGAAATAACTTGATTCCCGTGTGCAGAAAAACATTTCTTGAAATTTTAGGAATTAAGAAAGGACGAGTGAATGGTGTGATTGCTAGTAATTTTAAAAGTGGTGGAGCTTCAGCTAGTGAGTCTCGGGGAGGCGATCACAAAGAACATAAATATGCCGGTCAGAAAAAGTCCATACAAAAATTCATTAAAGCGTTTTAAACCACTCGAGATCCACTACTGTCGAGGAAGTATCAAATGCAGACAGTATCTTTCATCTGATTTGAACATTAATAAACTATACAAAATGTATAAAGAGCAAGCAGAGGCACAATTTCAGACTGTTAAAGCATCTTACTTTCGAAGAACTTTTAATACTACATTTAATATTGGTTTCGGAAGCCCACGGACTGACGTTTGTTCTACATGCCTGCAATTACAAGAACAGATCAAATATGAGAAAGACAGTAATAAAAAGAAGGATTTTATGATTAAAAAAAGAGTACACAGTTTAAAAGCCAAAGCATTTTACAACTTATTAAAAGAAAATGATGAAAGTTTGCTTATTCTTAGTTTCGACTGCCAAAAAAATCAACCTATGCCGAAAGTGCCAGATCAAATTACTTATTACTCGCGTCAACTCTACATTTATAACTTCACTATCGTTGTTGGTCACTCAAAGTCCCAACTAAATAGCGAGAATGTGTTTGCTTACACTTGGACCGAGGACTTATTGCCAAAAGCATCAAACGAAATTGCCAGTGCCGTGTTTCACTGCCTGTGTACTGTTGTCGAGAAACATGAAAAAGTGACTTCGATACGCTTAGTCGCAGATGGCTGCAGTGGCCAGAATAAAAATTCTTCTGTACTTGGTATGGCCTCTAAGTACCTTATGGATCATGCTCCGGATAGGATTAAGATGATCGAGATTGTTTTCCCTATCGTAGGCCATTCTTTTCTGCCCCCAGACAGAGTCTTTGCACAAATCGAAAAGAAAATTAAAAAAGTGGAATCAATACCTGGACCAGATGGTTATGAAAACTTTTTTAAAGAACAGGCTACTGTGCTCCATTTAGGTACTGACGTGCAAGCTATGCAATGGAAAGAAGCAACTGGAAAAATATTAAAAACTACAACTGCAATGCACTTCTCAATTAAAAAATGTAAGAGATTTTTTATTAAAAAAAACAAACAAAAGACAAACGTCGTGGTGCGTGCCGAAGAAAGTTACCACAACCGACTGGGAGATTTTAAGAACATTTGCAAGAAAGGAAAATCTGCTAGTCAGATTAACCCAGACCCTGTACCTCTGTACGTCAAAGTTAAAGACGCGAAACTAGGAGACGTTAAAAATCTACTCACTACTAATTATGGTGACCGATGGAATGAACTACCAGAGTTAAAATATTTCAGCGATGTGTTGTCAAGGCCAGTTGAATCATTACATTCTTATGAAGAAGAAGATTGTGAAGCTTTGGAAGAGTTGCCAAATTTAATTGTTTAATTTTAATTGTGTAGTTGCACAAAGTTTTAATTTTAGTTCTAAATAAACAAATAAAGTGTTCTAAATAAACAAATAAAGTGTTCGTATTATGTATTCTTTACTTTTTTTATTGAATATCTGAATATTTGAAACCAAAATTTACCACCCCTGACCTCCCGTACACGACAAATACAAAAATGGCTAAATCCATAAATAACCAATCAAAAACAGTCAAATCCAAAGCCATGACAATCAAATTCGGCCAAATCCGCCCCTCACTATCAAATTTGGTCAAATCCGGCAGATTTTATTTGAAATCCGACTTTTTTTGTTTGAGACTAAGGTAGATATTTGTTTAGTTTAGTTTTAAAAGACTCGTTTGAATCACCCGCCTTGAGCTGAGTTGTCAAAAATATTGCCAATAACAAAAATTAGTTTATGCACTATAATGACAAATTGGGTGAATTGGACTTGACTGATTTTGATACCAAACCTCTCATATACAGACATTACTATTTACATGACATGATTAAGTCAACATTATTAAGGTTTGGTTTATTCAATGCGAGCTCTCTGGCAACTAACCTGGATGAGTTTCTAATTGCCATGTCACAACACTCAGTGGATATAATGGCAATTAAGGAAACGTGGCTGAGACCTGGGGAGGAGGGGCGCGCGCCGAAGGTTCCGGGATATAGGTTGAAGCACGTGCCGCGCCCTGTGATTAAACGCGGGGGACGAGGCGGAGGTGTAGCGTTTTACATTAAACGGGAGTTAGGGCGCGTGTGCGGCCACACTCAGAGCCGTCTGATGTGGAACAGATGTGGTTGAACCTATTTATCAATGGTAGAAAGTTGTTGATTGGCACTGCCTACAGGCCACCATGGTTCGAATTATCAAAATTTCTGGAAGGAATAACTAACAGTATTAGCGCATTGGCACCTTATGATCACTTGGTATTATTGGGGATTTCAACGTTAATCTACTTGATACAAACAATACAAAAACTAAAGATATGGTGGAATTCCTAAATTATACCAATCTAAATCAGGTAGTACAGTCACCAACTCATATTGTGGGGGATAGTAGTACTCTCATAGACGTAATCTCTACCGATGTCGGGGTCCGTAATGTATTAGTCAGTAATAGCAGGGAACTTGGTCATCATTCGTTTATTGTATTTGATACAGTCATCAAGAAGGTAAATAGCAAATCTAGTTGTGTATCGGCCACTAACATTGATGGATTACTTTGTAGTGGATCTGATATTAATGCCATGGTTTGAAATAATGTAAATAGTAATTCAACATTTTAATGACTGTATTGTTAGACTATTGTTTGACTTGCACGCCCCCATAAAAAGCAAGATTTTTAGAGACCGTCACACACCATGGATAACAGATAATATTAAATTAATGATTAAGCTGCGAGACGAGGCAAAGGATAATTATCATAAGGACAAGCTAGACACTACAAAAAAAAAAAAAAAAACGATTAAAAAAAACAAGCTATTGCAGCACTAACTCAGGAAAGGAAGGTATACTTTGACGGGCACATTAATAGTCAGATAAAAAACCCCAAAAAGCTTTGGAAAAATCTTAAATCAGATGTATTTGCGGAACATAGTGAAGGTATACTTCCCGTACAATTTATTAAATATAGAAAAATTGTTACTTATTTTATTAATGACCCGGACGAGATACACAAGGCATTTATGAGTGTACCAGGACAGAGACTTTTAAAGACCTACATCCTGTTAGCATTTTGCCTTGTTTTTCGAAAGTATTAGAGAGGGTGGTTTATAACCAAATGTTTGAATATTTAGAAGCAAATAATATGCTTCCTGACCTTCAGTCTGGTTTTAGGAAAGGCCGTGGGACGGCCACAGCCCTTTCTGACGTAGTTGGGAATATCCTGGAGGCACGGGACAGGGGAGAGAGAACAATCCTTGCACTTCTTGATTTTTCACGGGCATTCGATGCAATAAACACCACTCTGTTACTTTCCAAGTTGGCCTATTATGGTTTTACAGCGGAAACAATAGAGTGGTTCGCTAGCTACTTACAAAATAGGTCACAGCTCGTTGGAATCCAGAAGGAGGATGGATCAAAGTTGTCATCGTCGGGTGTCACGTGGTGTGCCTCAATTTTTGATTATTATTAAGTCGTTTCAGCATTGCAGGTATCACATGTATGCAGATCATATCCAACTATATATATTATTATTTAAACCAGCTGATACATTAGAGGCAGTGGAGAAAATCAATGATGATCTTGAAAGAGTGGTGGTATGGTCAGATAGTAACTCACTAGTATTAAACCCACTGAAATCAAAATTTATGGTTTTAGGAAGTAGGAAATTGATCAGCGCCATACTGTTAGCCAAGCCAGAAGTAGTTATCAGGGGGGAGAAAATAGATAGGGTAGAGATAGCATGTAATCTTGGGTTAACCATGGATCCGGAACTACGATTTGAGAAGCACATCAGTAACTCAATGAGGAATTGCTTTTATAGATTGAAACTTCTTTATTCTATTAGAGACTACCTGAGTGTTGATCTACGGAAACAACTAGTGGATAGCCTAATATTATCAAGGCTTAACTATTGCGATACTGTGTATGGTCCATCCCTGTTAACAAGACAAACTGTTAGCTGATACAAAATGTATGTACACGGTTCTGTGTAAAGATACCTCCTAGAGGTCATGTCACTCCTTTTATAAATGAAAATAATATTTTGAAAATGGCTGCTAAGAGAAAGTTACATAAGGCTAGTTTACTTTTTGGAGTAGTCAAAACACAAAAACCACACTACAGCTCGCGGCACATAAGTTGAACCAAAATGGCGGTCATCCGCGCATGTACCATTATGGACAAAAGTGTTGAAACGCATGCTCCGCGGTAGTTCGGTAAATAAAATCTTAAAGGAAAAACCGTGAATTCGTCGTATTTAAATATATTTTTTAAGAAGGGTAAAAATGGAGTGAAGTTACTCGTATTTAATGAAACGCAAGGTATACGGAAAATCAAATTTCATCAATAATCTCGGATTTTCTTTCAACTTATTGTATTTCTCGAACATCAGTGGCGTGGGAAGTGGTCTTTAAGTATTATGAAATAAAACAATTAAAGGAATGCTAATAAAATAAAAAAATAATAAAGAAATAATAAATAGAAGTACCTACATGTTTAATCACTGTCACTCATTGCCATAACACCTTCTACATAATTTTCAAGTGGTATACCAGAACTTGGGCCAGGAGTTGCGATTTCATCTTCTATGTCAGAGGAAGAATCCAATTCAGAATCACTGCTGTCAGAATCTCCAACTCGTATTATAAATTCTTCCGTCATATTATCAATGACGTGGTCGCTTTTGACGTAAGCTTCTTCGATTGCCTTGACTTTATCGCATAGCTTTTTCCAATCACATGGTCCCATTGCATTTACTTTTTCGTTGACTAACTCTATATAACACGGGGCACATTCCATCGTACATTTTTGCTACTTACATAACCCTTTATAGCCGTCCATGCCATTTCTATAGGGTTCAGATCTGGATGGTAGGGAGGCAGGCGAAGTACGTCATGACCATGTTCTTTAAAAAAATTGTCAATACTAAATGTTTTGAAGCGATCTTTGTTATTTTTTATTAATTGGTATTGTTGATGCTTCAACATATCAGACATAAATGCTATTCTTTTTTCTGAAAGCAAAGCCTGCATAATATCAGCTTTCCTTGTGTTTGCGTTTGGTGCTAAGGCATATTCCTTGTTGTGGTATGCTGCATTATCTACAACTATAATTGAATTTGGAGGAAGATTCGGAAGCAATTGAGTTCGGATCCACTTCTCATAATTCTCAAAATTCATGTCGTCGTGATAATCCCCGGACTTCATACCTGACTTGAACGTTAATAAGGCGTTAGGCACAAAACCATTCTCCGATCGCCATGTACTATCACAACACGCTGACCTTTTGATATGGGTTTTTTTAATCCCTTAGTGGACCCATCTGTCCAACCTTTCGGTGTTGTGTGAGAAGCGTGAACTTATGACTCTGACTGACTGATATATCAACGCACAGCCTAAACCGCTGGTCCTAGAGACATGAAACTTGGAAAGTATGTTCTTTGTGAAAAGTAAGTATCCACTAAGAAAGGATTTTTGGGAATTCCACCCCTAAAGGGGTAAAATAGGGGATAGAAGTTTATACGAAAGTCCGTCAGTTTTGAAGTTAGGATCTTCAAATTTTGTGTATAGGGTGACAATTGAAAATTAATCTAAACGTGTTTCAGCGTTTTTGATAATTCTACCCCCGAAGGGTTAAAAAGGGGGATGATGTTGTGTATGAAAAGTCCTTAATTTTCGAAGAAAAATCACTAAATTTATTATCTAAGCTTATGGTTGGAAGCTAACGCAACGGTGGTGTTCGAATTTCAACCCCTAAGGGGTGAAAAGAGGGATAAATTTTCTTTTTATTGAATGTTCTTTTTAAGTTAAAATCACTAATATTTCGGCTTATGGTTGGAAACTATGCATTCGCTAAGAAGAGATTTTTCGAAATTCGACCTTTAAGGGGTGAAAAAGGGGGATAAATCTTATTCCTTGAGTTAATAAGCCTGAAACTTGGCACGAATACAAAATCAAAGTAAATTATAAAGTGTGTCATTTTTTGTTTTTTTTTAACTACTTCTTAAAGGGGGATTTGCGGATGTCAAAGTTTGTATGGAAGAGTTTTAACGCGCGGTCCGATTAACTCGAAACTCAGTATTTATACTGTAAACCAAAAATAAAGAATAAAATTTATCAGAGTTTTTCGAAAATTGACCCCTAACAGGGTGAAAAGGGGTAGCCAATTTTACAAGGAAGGATTCTACTGTGTGGCTTGATTAACTCCAAATTATGACGTGGGCATCAGCTAAGAAGGGGTTTTTGGGATTTCGACCTTTAAGGGGGTAAAACGGGGGATTTTGTTTGTATAAAAAATCTTATTCCTTGAGTTAATAAACCTGAAACTTGGCACGAATACTAACCTAAGTAAAATATAAAGTTTGTAATTTATTGTTTTTTTAAACTACCCCCTAAAGGGGGATTGGGGGATATCAAAGTTTTTATGGAATAATTTTAACGCCCGGTCCGATTAACTTGAAACTCAGTATTTTTACTGAAAACAAAAAATAAAGAATAATTTGTATCAGGTTTTTTTTTTAATCTGCGCCTAATAATGGGGTGAAAATGAATAGTCAATATAATAAGGGAGGATTTTACCGCTTGGCTTGATTAACTTGAAAATTGGTATGAATAACCTATAAATCCAATAATAGAAACGTCAAAAAGATTTTTGAACAATTTACCCTTTTGAGTGCGTAAAAAGGGGCGATATAGTTTGTATGAACAGATTCTTAGTACTTTTGACATATAAACTTGAAATTTGGCCCGAGTACTAATTTACATAACATCACGCCTGCAATCCCCAAAGGGTTAGGTAGAGGTGTACCTTTAGTACACTCACATTTCGCCAGTTTTGTTTAAGTCCCATGTAATAGGGGCGAGTCTATTGCCATCACCCGGGTATAGATTCAGACTTTGGGCTGCTACTGAGAAATTCGTAATGGAAAATCCAATAACACTTTTCCCGACCTGGGAATCAAACCCACCCCTCATGCTCAGCAGTTGCACTTTTGACCACTAGACTAATAACGATGCAGTCATTACTTAAATAACATAGTTTGTCATAATTTTTGCGTTTTTCAAAACTACCCCTCAAAAGGATTTTAGGGAATCAGGGTGTTTTTGGGGATTTCAGTTTGTATTTAAGAATCTTAACGCGTGGTTCGATTAACTCGAACCTCAGTGGTCATACTTTTTACAGAAAAAAAAAACTGAGTTTTCGAGAATCGGAAAAAGGGGTAATTAAGTTTTCGGGAGAATTTTACTAAGTACCTTGAATAACTCAATAGTTGGTGTACATCAATTATTATTTAAGAACAAAAACGTAGAAAAAATAAACAATACAAAATCTCTTTCAAATAGACTTAGACAAGAAATGGAGGACACGTTTATTGAACAAGTATGTACAAAACGAAGTTATGGTCTGTTTTGTTGTCGATACTGTCTTAGTTTTCTTAAGTAATTTATTCTTAAGGTGGATGCCTAGACAGGCCTCGCCATACATTTTTCAGGGGTAGTAATCTCCGTAAATAAACGGTTTCTGCAGAATAAAAGCAAGTATAATGAGACTTTATAATGTATTATGTTCGCCTAACGCCAAAATTTTATAAAAAAAACTGTATTTCTAGGAGAATTAGACCCAATAAAAAACGAAAAATCTTTACATGTGTGAGTGACCTGAATCGCGCCATCTAACAGAAATTTAAAGAACCACCGAGAAAGAGTTATTTGCTGTTGTGTTACGAGTTTACGTTCGGTAAACATTTATAATAGATGGCGCTTCGAAATTTCGTTTGAAAATTCGAACAAGCGCTAAGGTTACACGTCGAGTGACGCGACGCACTATGGAAAATATAGGTCGGTATCGGATCAAAAATCTGTAACTTCATGAATTTTTGTTGTATCGTGATGAAATTTGGCACAAATATGCAGCAAGGTTCGGAGATTCGAACGATGTGTAGTTTATAGGGTTTTCTTGTATATCTATGTATGTTTTTTTGCATAGAATGAAAGAAATGGGAAAAAATCACGAAAAAAATAGTTAAAAATTTATTTCAAGTGGAATACAAGTTTATAATGACTAAAAAGATTAAACCATGGTTAATTACAACAAGCAAAGTAAACAAAATATATATATATGAAAAAAAAATACTAAATTAAAATCATATTACTAATAGGTACATCCTATACTCTGGCTTCAGGAAATGATGTAGCTAGGTACAAATATAAGTAATAACTAAATATAAATATTATTTTTAACTTATACCACTTCAGGATCAGGGTCAGTAAATGTGGGTTCACTTTCAGGTGCCACGTTTAAAAGACTTAGTGCCTCTTCTTCAAGTTCTTTCACATTTCTTACGTACGGTTTTCTCAAACTTGTTATATATGGATCTGACGTGTATAAAAGCGTTTTAAAGACATCTTCATTTGTAGCAGATCGGGAACATTTTCTGGCATGATGAAGTCGTATGTTTCTGTAGTCTTTGTTGCGAGACTCTTGTGCGTCTTCCGATAGCTGTCCAATAGGAAGCACCGCAAAATGTTTGATAACGTTTTGCCCGTGTATGAGTATTTTATGAACGGAGGATGGCATATAATACCAATCGTAATTACTTACATAGATTCTTGCAGTTTCTATTGCATATTCCCCAAATTTTTCAGGGTCGATCATCATTCCAGAAGAAAGAACTTGCAAGATAATGTATAGGCGTTTAATCAATGCCTCATCTACACCTGTTATTTCCGATGAGCAAGTGCTATTATAGAAGAATCTTCGTGCGGTATTGCCATCGTTCGTATTCCCGCTAACTTGCCGAGGTTTGTCGACGATTAATCCCAACTCCTCCCTGAAACGTTTTTGAACAACTTCTTTCTTTTCTTTTTTTAATCTCTTATTTTCCTCAGTTGAAGCAGACCAAGTCTTAAACGAAAGATTATAGGAAATATGCAATATCATTTCCATGCAGCGAATCCAGGCGTGTAAGGTGGACAATCCGTATTGGTAGGCGTTTTCATTTTCGGGTCTGGCAGTTACTTTCGATAGGTCATTCATTAGCCGTGGAGTAGCCCCACATATCGTGCATGTGGAACCAGATGGAGTATCTGTAAGGACCTGAGCCACCTTTCCATCGATCATCGTTAGAAATAGTTCATGCTTCACATTTACTACAACACCATCTTTGTTTATAAGTGATGCTTGTGCAGCCCTAATTTGTTTTTTAATATCATCAACAACTGCCTTGGTTTTTTCTGGAGTTTCCTTACAAAACTCAATAGAAATGGGTCTGCAAAAACGGACAGATGAAGGTACCGGATTTTGCCAAACAACGGATCCCGATTGCACATCAACTAATCTGATGGGGACTAATGAAGTGATGAACAAATTGGCATCTGAAATTGTTTCTGACTCTTCTGCAAGTATTTGCTTGTATTGGCTTTGACCAGATGAACCATCACATCCCCATTTAGAATAAAGGATCAATGTTCTATGTTGTTTTTGGAAAACAGAATCGATTTTTAAAATTCTAGCAGCAGTATGATCCAATAAATCTTGTATATTAATCACTTTAGCATAAGTATTCGTGATTTCGATTGTAGAAGATGGTGGATAACAGGATCTTTTTATTTCTTGTATTTTGTAGTAAGGCGGGAATATACAACACTTTCGTTCGTTGGTTAAGTTTTTCAGGTACATATATTGTGCTTTTGTTAGATCTAAATCTATAAAAGCACTCAATGCTTCCGTATCGGAAAGAATCTTCATCTGGTCTGAGTCGTTCCACTTACTTGAGATATCTAATTTCTTTTGAGTGTCAGCGGTTCTTAATTCTTCGACAAGATGAGCTTCTGTGTACTCACGTAAAGCCCGTAGTCCCTGCAGATAGGCGTTTTTTATATGCTCGAAGCCATAGTCTTGGAGTAGAAGAGTGTTTTTCCTCTTCTTGGTAGATTCTGAGGAGTCTCCATAAGCCACGCATGCTCGTCCTCGTTGGCCAGATGTTGATGGCGTAGAATATTGTTCAGAATCCGGTAAATTTAACGAATACCTTGAGTCCAACCAAGTACAATACTTCTGTAAAAATGTTTCTTTTTTCCGAGATGCCAGGGCCCAGCGTTTGTTGAAAATAGGAAGAATGTGCCTTTGTATGTCACTAATTATAAAACACAAGTTGTTTTCAGAAACATTCAGCTTTTCCACTAAAACTTTGGATAATGATTCCATGGTCTTGCCGCCCTCTATATAGGGGATTATGAAGTCTCGTTTGGTACAGCTGAAGGAAGACATTTTAACACTTCACAATCTGCAGAAATAATAGGCGTAGATGAGATTTGCTTCACTTGAAGTTACTCTGATGTAGATGGTTCGAATAGTTTTTGCTTCCCTTTAAATACTCATTTTACAATATCGAATTGGTACCTACATCATTATTATCTTGTAATTTCCCACGCAAACCGAGTGCAAATTTGATAAGGTCCCTTTGTTATCACGAAATAATGAAGAAAATATCCAAAAAGTTCTATATTGTTCATGTGAATGGTGTCAGTGGTAAACCGCAAAAGATACTAATTTTCGGGTTCTGACTTTTATCAGTTTTTTTCTCATATCTTCTAAAACCGCAAATATCCGCAGCTGATTTTTTTTGCATTCTATTTATGAATAGTTAGACTACTAGTCGACGCAAAAAGTAGCGCTTGGGCAAACGTGGGTAATACTGAAAACCTTCGACGAAAAAACATACAAGTGAAAAAAAAGGTATGTCACTTTTTAAGTAATTACTGAAATATTTTTCTTTACTTTTAAAATCATTAAGCTGTATCGCAAAAAGCATAAAATAACCTTTCTAAAAATGTATAATACTGCATATCTATACCAAGTATTTTTTTCACAATATGGTATTGAAACATGTATACGCAAAGACTTGAGTTTGGCACTTCTGTTTTCTATGTATTTCTATCTAAGAAAAAAATAATAATTTCGCGTATTAAGAAAAAAAATCGTAATGAATATTATAATTTGACTATTAGAAAACCTAAAAGAATAGCCATATTAGCCAAATTATGATATTCGTAAAAAGCATTTTTGATATGCGCTTGTTCTACCATTTTCCATAGTGCGACGTTGCCATTCAAGACGCACCCCGCGTTGTTGCCAAATTGCTCCAGTCAGTCCATGCGTGATTGTCTTGACAACTTGCGAATCGTTTCCAAAATTGTGTTTCTAGAAAGTTAGCGCCGGCGCGCGAGTTTGCCCGCGGGTTTTACATTTTATGATTGATAAAATGTTTTTTATTAGGGAATGAGAAAGAATGCTAGAAAGTGAAAAAAAAATACCTGCGATCTGCATTTGGTTCACAGAGATACAATACTAATGTAATTATTGTAATATCTACTTTAAATATAAAGTACCTAAAGATTTAAAAATCTTTCTACTGTATGTAAGTAGGTACCGATAATACATTTTCTGACACGGTTAGGTACTAATTCATTGGTTTGGGTTGAATAAAATCAGAGAATAGAAGTTCATGTAAACTTAGGATATACCTAAATCAGGCGATCAGCGTAGGCAAATTTACCTATTTTTTTTCTAATTACCTACCTACGCAATGGTGACACGTAGGTACTACTTACATCTATTGATTGAATCATATTTAATTTATGTGAAACCATCAAGATAAGTGAATACACAGACAAACCACATTGATTTTTCATAACAATTGCACATTTTAGTATTATTAGCACACGTCAAAGTGCGTCGAGATAAATTGGTCTTGCCATCTAAGAAGTTTACCAAGAAAAAGGGGAAATAAAACATAGGGCAGTATTTTAGTAGTAAGTTGTAGGATGTTCTGATATTTAAAACGATGAATAATATGGGTACAGCAGTGGTGGCTCTGACTTACAAGTCAGAGCCACCACTGCTGTACATCATTCATTTATAGTTTCGGGGTTTTTAACTGTCAGCGAAATGACGTTCTCAAAATGGTAGCTGTAGTTACAATTTCGCTCGTCTGAACAGCTAAGTAAGTAGTAAGCACCATTCAGGTTTAGAATTGGTGACTGGGGCTACTACTGAGAACCATTCATACGAGTGCCATCCGTGAAAGAGTTTTTATTTAAAAGTGAAGTGTTTTGTGTTTTATTGACGGTAAGTGTTATTTTTATGTACAAAGGATGCTTTTCTGCTTGAAGGTGATACAGAGTTATATTATAATAGTAAAGGTCGATTCACACATATCAGTGAACCCACAGTTCCGGCACAGTACCGTTACAGTTCCGTATCCGTGCTACAGTGGTACGTCAGTGCTTCAATTCACACATATCAGGCACAGTACAGTTCTCTGCGGGACTTCGTGCACGACGTTCCCTTCAGACTAGCGTTGACGTCGATTGTTTTGATGGCACTCTTCAATAACACAGAATTAGCTATGATAGCCATTGCTTTAGACGTAGAAGAAGAAGAGAATCGAGGAAAAAAAAGAAAATGGGTACATGAAGCATGGAAGTTAAGAGAATCTGAAGGAGAATTCGTGACATTATACAAAGAATTAATTAAAGACGAAAGAAAGTATTTTGAATATTTTAAAATGTCGGAAAGCTGTTTTAATATTCTCCTTCAGAAGCTAGGAAATAAATTAGTAAAGAAAGATACTCGCTGGAGGAAGGCTATATCTCCTAGAGAGCGGCTAGCAATTTGTCTAAGGTAGGTAAACAGGACAGGACAGGTATGTTAAGGATAACTTTTTAATTAAAATTCTGAAAAAATGTATTTAAATCAGTTTTATTACTTCGTATGTGGCACATAAACACATTATACTTTTAACACTTTGTTAAGTTCTAGAGCATTATCATTCGTTAACTGTATAGTTCATAACAAATTGCTGCACATCACTATGTTGAAGGTATGATTGTGTGGGATCTACTGTATTAGCCAATCCAGTAGAGTCAAGAATAGATTGCGATGTGAGATTTGTATTTGTTGGTTCAGTTGCAATATCTCTTGGATATAATGGTACATTTTGCTCTGTCATCATCTTCATCTCATATTTTTGCACAGTAGTAAATATTTCCGTCTTAGCCAAATTTAAGTAATATTGATTCAAATTCTTTAGTGTGGGTGCAATACCATTTAAAAAAGCATCAACTGGGTGCTCGACGCGTTCAGCTTTTTCTTGATTTTTTTGAAGAACATATTCCGTTAATGAAGATGCTGAGGATGGTTTTGGTGTGCATTTTGTCGAACCTTTTCTCTTTCTTAAAGTAGATGTAGTAGATGGAGACGACAGTGATGGTGGTGATGGAGTGGGTACATGCATTGGTGATGGTGTGGGTGTGCGGACGTACAGTGGTGATGCAGTAGACACATGGCTTGGTGATGGTGTGGGAGTGCGGACGCACTGTGGTGATGGAGTGGATACGTAGCTTGGTGATGGAATGGATGCTTCGTTACTAGCGACAATGGGTATATCAGGTGAAATGGATACGGTATTTCGAGGCTCGTTGGTTTCGGAGTCAGAATTTTCTTTTTCTGGTTCTACACTTTGTACTGTCGGTCGTTCATTGAAATATTTTTTCAAAAAATGTAATTGTTCATAGTACTTGTATAATTTAACATTTTTCTTCTTTTGTCCACTTTTAGTTTCCGTTTTCTTCAACGATTTTCGATAGTTGTCTCTTATGTTATTCCACCGTGATTTGCATGTTGAACCTGCAATTAAAATAATATTATACATAGATTTATTTGTTCCAGGTATCTAACAACAGGGGATTCTCTGAAGACAATTTCATTTAGTTACCGCTTGGGCCACAGCACAGCATATTCCATAGTTATGGAAACATGCAAGATAATAAAGGAAACTCTGATGAGTGAAATGCTACCTTTGCCTACAGAAGATAAATGGAAAATTATTGCCAATGACTTTAAATTGTTGTGGAATTTCCCTAACTGTGTCGGAGCACTGGATGGTAAGCACATAACAATTCAGGTTCCTTCGAACAGTGGATCTCTATATTTTAATTACAAGAAAACATTTTCAATTGTTTTGATGGCCCTTGTGGACGCGAACTATAACTTTATTGCCGTTGATGTTGGGTCTTATGGCAAAAACAGTGATGGTGGCATTTTTGCAAATTCCAACCTAGGAAAAAGACTACAGCAAGGAACTTTAGGTATACCTGGAAATTCTCCGTTGCCAGGAACATCAATAGAAACACCACACGTGATTGTGGGAGATGAAGCATTTCCTCTCAAAACGTATTTAATGCGACCTTATCCAGGGCAAAATTTGAATGACGACAAGCGCATTTTTAATTATCGTTTATCAAGAGCAAGAAGAGTTGTTGAAAATACTTTCGGTATATTAACACAAAAGTTTAGAATATACAATAGATGGATCCAAGCTAACCCAGAAAATGTAGATAATATAGTACTCGCTACTTGTATTTTACATAACTTCATAAAATATTTCAATCCAAATACAACACATACATCAGATTATGAGTTTAATCAACCTCATACAAGCAGTTTACTGGAAACTGTGCAACCTCAAGGCGGAAACGCCACAGCGGGCGCATTTCACGTTAGAGAAGTATTCAAAAATTATTTTATTTCTGAGGCAGGATCAGTACCGTGGCAAGAAGATAAAATATGATTTGTACTTTGTCTATTAAAATAAAGCAACTTACTTACACTGTATTATTTTATTTTAAAACTAGCGGCCCATCTCGACTTCTCACATGTTGTAAATGCAACAACAATTTAATCTTTTTGCGTCGGATTACTATAAAATCTACTATCTTTTAAAATCGGTCCAGTAGTTTGTAGGTTCAAACACATAGACAAAAATCTAATCTTTCCTCTTTACAATAGTACTGTAGATAAGTAAATTTTGACTTACCGTCTACATTCATTTGTGTTCCTATTTTGTTCCACAAATTGTTTTTGTATTTTGTATCCATATACTTTGCATGAGATAAATCATACAAAACAATATTCTCACGAACTAATTCAATCAACATCTCGTCCTCCATTTTGTTTTCGATGCAGCGGCGTCAGTGATCCGTGATAAAATATCGTCGTCGCCGATCACGTCCGTGATGGCCGGTGCCGGCACTGACACTGACGGTACTGAGACGACACTGACACTGACAAGTGTGAATACATCCATAGAGAAAGTTTGAAAGAATAATTATCACTGATGCGGTACTGTGCCGGAACTGTGGGTTCACTGATATGTGTGAATCGACCTTAATAACCCTTAAAACTTAAAAAAGTGTAAGATTTAGAAGAGGAAATACAAAATCAAACGTTAGGAACACTCGTTGATTGTCATCACATCACATACCTACCTACTCTAAACTTCAAATATTTCCCCCTTTTTTTTTTTTTTTTTTGGGTGGGATATTATCAAATAATTTCTCCCGCTCTGGGCTGAGCGGGAGGGCGTGTCAGACTTCTACTGACTAAAACCCACCCGTGTTCCTTCCGTTGCCTGTGTGCCAGGGCCACGATATCCCTTTCGGACAAACTCGCAACCCTGGCAGGCATTGGCCCTAATGGACCCCGTCAGTTGGTGCTGACATCTCTTTGAGGCGCGCGTGAAACACAACGCGCCGTCGACCCAGGCCTGGTCCTTATCGGACCCATCGCTCACCGTCCGCAGGCCCGCGCCTACGGTGGCCGGAAATCAGCTTGCGACTCCCGACGCCCGGGGCGTCTCCTGCGGCGGCTAAGAGCGTGAGGGCGCGAACCCTGCCTCACCCTCACGCGTTCCGCCTCCTCCTTCGCGAGCATTACTGCTTCGCAGAAGGAGGTGACGGCCTCCCATGCACTCTCGCTCCGAACCATGGCCTGAACCAGGGCTGGACGCGAGAGATCGCCGCCACCGATCGCCTCCGTGAGGACACGGCGGTGCTCCGCCCAAGCCGGGCAGACCTCCACCGTATGCTCCACCGTGTCCTCCGGGCGATCCACACAGTGGTGACACCCGGGCGTTTCCTCCCGCTTTAACCTGAACAGGAACCTCCCGAAACAACTGAGTCTGGTGAGGATCTGCGTCAGGCGGAAGGTGAGGACGCCGTGGCGCCTCTCTAGCCACTCCTCAAAGGACTTATCGCCACAATTGTGGCGTGCCCAGCGCTGGGTTGCGACAATCGCACTCTCCATGCCGCCATGAGATCCCGCCGGAGCTCCGTCCGCTGTGCCACGATTTCTCGCGGCAGCGGAGTTTCACCCCGGCGTTTCACCTCCTCGCGCCACTCGCAAATGTGCGCTAGGACTTTTGTCTCCAGATCCCACGGCGGCAGTCCGGCAAGGAGGCTCGCCGCCTCACGGGAGACCGTGCGGTAGCCCCGTACCAGCCTGATGGCCATGACCCTTTGGGACGCGTTCAACCGCTGGGCTGGTCGCAGCCTCAGAGAACGCGCCCACACCGGTGCCCCGTAAAGGGCCATGGACCGCACGATCCCTGCGTAGAGCCTCCGGCAGGAGGCGTTTGGACCCCCTAGATTGGGCAGAAGCCGCTTCAAAGCAGCCACGGCCCTCTCCAGTCTGGGAGCCAAACGTCGGAAGTGCTCCACGAAGTTCCAGCGGCTGTCGAGGACGAGTCCCAAGTACTTCATCTTCGACTCGACACCGATGTGAACTCCTCCCGCCGTTATCTGGGAACCCGACAGTGGCGGGTTCCGAGGACCATAAAAACACATGGCCTCGGACTTGTGCAAGGCCACCTCAAGTCCCAATTGCCGGATCCCCACGTGCCGCCAGTTCGGCCGCCGCCTCATGCGACCTCCCCTGCGCCAGGACCAGCGTGTCGTCAGCGTAGCAGACTACGCTGACGCCGCTATGGGAGGTCGGCTCGCAGCACCCAGTCGTACCCGATGTCCCACAGATGCGGCCCCAGGACCGATCCCTGTGGGACACCGCACGACATCTCTCGCCGGTTCCACTCACTCTCCTTGGTGACGGGGTAGATGACGGCCCTGTTCGTCAAATAGGCCTCGACCACGCGACAGAGGTAGGTCGGCATTCGGTGATACCGAAGTGCCTCCCTAATGCAACTCCAGGGCAGAGTATTGAAGGCATTGGCGATGTCAAGAGACACCGCCAAGACGGCGGGGGGCTTGCCCCTGCCCCTAGGTTTGGGGGTGGGAGCGCAGGCCTTGCCTGCAGCCCGGTGATCGGCCGCTTTGCCAGCCGGCGCACGTGCAAAGCAGTGCGGCGGGGCCTCGCAAGAGTAGGCCTTGTGACCGGGCCGACCACAGCGGAAGCAATCCTCGCTGCGGTCCACCTCCGAGGTGCAGCAAACTCCAACGTGGTTACCCACCCGGCAGCGGAAGCACCTCAGAGGTCTGGGTTCCAGCAGTTTGACCTGCGCGGATACCCAGCCCACCCGGAGCCTTCGGCCCTCCCCGGCTATCTTTTGGGCCGCCGACACGGGGCAGCTCACCATAACGGTTTGCATCCCCGTGCTGTCAGGACGGATGGTGCCCACCCTCACCTGCTCGGCAGGGCATTCTCCCGTCCAAGCCACGGCGGCCACAACGTCTTCCGCCGTCACGCAGTTGTCCAGGCCCAAAATGCGCATGTCAGCGCACTTGGTAGGCCTGGACACCCGGGCCTCTTCCGCATTTAGGGACGCCCTAAGCCTTACCGCTAGGGCGTCAGCGGTAGGGCCACTGGCTGCACCGGGGATCTCTAGCATACGGGCCCCCGTCACCGTGACCTTCATCCGGAAGCCATCGGTGACGCCGATCTCCTCCAGATTTACTGCCGCCCACGCCTTGGCGAGCACATCGCGGTAGGACACGCCCTTCTTTTCCGCTTCCGGCTGTAGCGTGATCACTACAGCTGCGGACTTCGGGGCGCGGAGCCTAGCCGCGACGCTACGCTTCTTGCGCCGCTGCCGCCTCTCCTTCCTTTTGGCCGCCCTTGCTGCCTTACCCGCCTTCTTGTTCTCCCCGACTACCTGCCATTCGCCGTCGGCCGGGGAGGAATTAGGTGGCGGGGGTGGAGGCGACCGATTTGCCGTGTTGGTTGGGGCCCTCGCCTTCTGCGCACCCGCCTGTGCAGCCACCCCGCCCTTCTTTGGCTTGGGTGGAGCCGATTTCACCGGCGCGGGTTTGGCCGCGGCCTTCGCCGCGGGCTTGGCCGTAGGCTGGGCCGCGGCAGCCACGGTGGCGGCAAAGGTGGCTGGCTTGCTGGCGGCTAGCGGGGGCGCAGGACAATGCCCTCCAGAACCGAAAACCGATTATGGAAGGCAGCCAGCTCTTGCCGCACCAGGGTCAGAACCCGGTCTTCCACAGGCACGGGCAGACCCTGCCCTTGCTGCACCCCCCCATGTGGCACCTCCCGAGAGCCAGCTCCTCGGAGCCGGGCCAGGTTCGCTCGGAGCTCGTTCTCCTTTCGGAGAAGCTCCATAGCGGCTGTCAAGCGGCTGACCTCTGCCCGCATCTCGGACATTTCGTCCAACGGAGGCCCGATCTGAAGGGCTCTCGCTGCCGCCATAATGGAGGCCGTGGCAGCGGGTATGACCTTGTCTTTAGAGGCTTGTATCCTCTTCCAGGCCACACCCTTGATCGCGGCTACCACGACCTCCTCAAACCTGCTGGCGACTCGCTCCGCCTCGGAGCCGCATGCGGCATCCAGCTCACCACCTGAGGTATCAGAGAGCCCCTCCATTGGGAGCCTCTCGGCTCGCTGGGCCGGCTCGGTTGGGCTAGCTCGGCTGGGCTCGCTTGCCTCCTGGGTGGTGAGCCCTCTGCCCACACCCCCTCCTTGGACCCCTCCTGGACGGCCAATCTTCCTCCGGGCCGTGCTCAACCCTCCGTCAGAGGACGACCCCTGGCCATCCCCTGGTTTTTTGGAGCGCTTCTTCAAGAACTTTTTTATGTTCTTCGTTGCAGCTCCCACCTCCACGGGCTCCGGGCTATTAAAAGAGCCTTTCGCACCAGATGCGGCGTCGGACTCCGACCCCGCATAACTCCCTTCCTCTGCGCTTGTAGCGCCATTTTTGGTTTTTTTTTGGTTTAGTTTTTCCATATTGTTCCCACGAGTGTCAACATTTGTTTCCCAACCAGGGGTTCGACTGGTCCCTGGCTTAGGGTGCGCTAACGACTGATGCGCCACCTGCAACTACAAAGTTACAGATGGCACTACTCCTCAGCCATTCATACCCTCGCCACGCACCAAAACTTGGTATTAGAGGATTTTTTATAGAGGTTATCGTCCTCGCGATCCGGGCGACTAAGCCAAGATCCTCGTCCCGTTCCAAGTCACAAAACATTACCGTGATCTCTTTCCGGATTACGATATCGACGGGTGCAGTCAGGAGAATCAGTTCTTCCGCTGCCAGCTCGTTGGCATGGTGAGTGCACAACGAGCGCCGCCCCTGCTTCTCCACAACGTGGAGAAACGTCCTCCTACGGCCCATGTTGGGCCCTTCCTCCACGGACCTTCAGGTCCTAACCTGCGCCCACTCGACCTTCCCTCTGTAAGCAGAGGGGGGAGTAGGCCACCATCCACCCAGGAGGAGCATTACGCTCTCCCCCTCGCAGAAATTCGCCATAAACAATACCCTCTCCGAAAAACTCCACTACCTTTTTTGAAGAGAGTATTGTCCAAGCTTAGGGTGCACCGGCCCGACGACTGCTCTTCCCCCCGAACGTATCCATAAGGAACCAGCAGGCATCAGGCATACGGGGAGGTTTTCTGCACGCACCCCAAATATTTCCCCCTAATAGGGACGTCAATTCTCTCTAAAAAATGGCTGTATGGTCTCAGCTCACTTTGCCTGTCCCAGAGGGACGAAAGGAACCAAAAAAAAACTCTCTGAAAAAGATCCGTTACTGAATTGATTCGAAAGGAAATATGAAAAATCGATTCACAAATAAAGAAATAATTTTCCAAAAATCAATCATTTGTTTTCGATGAAATTCGCAATGTAGGGGGGTTTACGGGGTGTACGTTACCCTAGAAAGAAAGTGTCTCCTATAGTTATATGAGTGGAACGTATAGTTGGTGCCTAATCTGCTGTAAATGTGCCCCTACATAAAAAATTAGTGCCCCTTGTCGTTTTGAAAAAAAAAACCGAAAAAACGATTCCTGCTAGGGTAACGTACACGTTAACGAGGGCGAAAAAACCATCGATGAGCGAAAAGAATTTAACTAGTCTCATATCTGGAAAAAATCCGTATTTTTACGCAAAAGGATTTGCACTGGATATGCTTCGTAATTTTCCCGCCACCACAATTCTTAACTATTCAAACAAACAAAAAACTGATGTTCTAGGGTGAAATATCGATTCCCTGTATCGATTCAGTAGTAGATATCGATTTGAAAAAACGTTTTTATTTGTTCCAAAAAATCGATTCTTTGCTCAATCGATCTCAGATTGACATCTCTATTTGGTCTGTTCTCATGTTCTGTCAGTTGTTTTGCAAATTTTCACACACAGCTTGACAGTTTGATTGATGGTGACAAATGGTGGTGTTATTTCTGACTAATACAAATTTCTTGAAGCATTACATAATTACGATACTTTTGCTGTTGTGTTTAATTATTCTTTTTGATTACAGATTGAATTGCAACTCTGCCTAAGATGAATCCGACTAATAAACTTGCCTATATACGACATATGTATTCAGGGCCGCGAAAATCACGGAAAAAAGTGCAAGCAACATTGAAAAGACATCATGGAAATTCTTCTAATGATTTTTAGTGAGTAAATCAGATTCCCATAAGATTTCGAATCAGATTTCACACACCACACCATGTCACAATCATGTGAAATGCATTCTCTACAAAAATAATATTTGTACTAAAGATATGATGTATGGACAACAAAATGAACATGTTGCAAAGAGCATGTTTATGCAACAATATGGCAAAATTGTCAGGCCATCAGGTCTATTTATTGATGAAGACTTTGGATTCTTAGCAGCTAGCCCTGATGGTAAGATTATTCAATAATAAAAATATACAAATAACTAGCTTTTGCCTGTGGTTCCGCCCTCATGGATCTTGTGTGTCGCGTGGATTTTTTCATTTGGTTCAGTGGCGTAGGCCTAAAAACTGTTCTTTTTTTACAGGTATTATAGAAGCAGAAAATACTATTGTAGAAATAAAATGTTTTCCCTCCTTGAAAAGGAAATCTCAAAATATTAGAGAAGCATCAGAAAATAGAAATTTTCCTATTCATTTGGAAAACGATGTTTTAGATACGAACGAAAAGCATAATTATTATTATCAAGTAAGTAACAAAGATCATTATTTCTTGGTTCATGTATGTATAAATATAATGTATTTCTTGGATTGTTTCTCAGCTATTATTATTTTGATTCTAGGTCCAGGGTCAATTGCGAATTACCAAAATGAGTAAATGTTACTTCATTTGCTTTATATCTGTCACCCAACCATTGACTGTCATAGAAATTAACCGGAATGAGGAATTTATCAACGCTATGATGCCGAAGTTGGTAACATTTTTCAAAACATGTGTACTTCCGGAAATTATTTTAAGACGAGTTGAGAAAAATGCTAAATGTCTAGACATCAAGGAATTAAAAGGTATGAAAATATAAGTCTTACTCATTTCCTAACTTAATCCTCAGGTTTCTGAGGTGTGGATTCAGTAAGAATAGTCTAACAAAACTGTGTAAATTCATTTGTTGCAGCGAAAACTGTGTCTCCCAGCAATTGATTCAGATCGCACGGAAATGATATAAATGGAAGTAAAAAGTGACAAGCAGAAGATTGATACTGCGCGGCGACGGCGGCGCAGCAAAAAGTAGCGTGTAGAAGAGAAGATATTTTATTATAGTATTTTTTATGTATCTTTGTATGGTGGTACGAGTCGATGGTTCGAATCCAAGCAGACACTTTGCTTTGTGTAAATTATTTCATCACCACTGTTCAGAGGAGGCCTGAGTCTCAGCAGTGGGAACAGTATAGACTAATTATTATGCTATTTTTGTACGTAGCGATGTATAGTTTATGTTATTTGTTAGTTTATAAGATTTTTCTGTGTACATATGTTTCACTCATGTATTTAGGTACCAGCCAAACAATTCAATTGTAAAAGAATATTTATTGTTCAAAGTTGTATAATAAGTGGGTATTCTTGAAACATAAATGTTATGGTTAGCTAGCAACCACTTTTGTGTTGTTGTGTAAGATACTTACACTTACGTGTGATGTTACATAAATTGTAATCTACGTACATAATTCTTTCTAATACTAAATTCAGAATCATAATTGTAAATATCAAAATATTGAAAAAAGTATGTTATCTTTGTGTGGTGGTACGAGTCGATGGTTCGAATACAATATTTAGGTAAATGCAGTGAGAGTAAATAAAACGATATTTGTATGAAAAAATTAACCATACATAAATATTATTAATTTATACTAAGATACAATAAAACGCTTTACAATTGAATACATAATCTTTTATTTATTTAGTACAGGTCACAATTTATTTACACGTTAGGTACTATTTAGGTTCAGTCACATTACAACAACCTATTTATGTACAATATACCTTTATTACCCAAAATAATTTATCTGAATAATTTGATAAGGTGAAAAGGTATCTGTTATCGAGCCTAGAAACAAAAGTATGCATAACCCAATAATTATATTATTAAGAAATAGATTGGAACATAACAATCCTCTAGTAATTTAAAGTATGCTTAATTAGTACATTAATATTTGTTTTCAGTTTTTGCTATACTGTAAGGATATTCATCATATAAATAATTTGGTCCTCTTTCTATATTAACACCATCTGGACATTTTCATTTCCAACCATGTTTGAATAAAACGACATCTAGTGGAGTCGGAAGTTACTACTATTTACTTTGCATGTGTGTGTAAAGAGTAAATTCATGCGGCTAAATCATTATTATGTTCTAATCTTTGTATGATACCAGTTAACAAGCACAGTGATGATCTAAAAAAATCAAGTTTATGCCCTAGGTTTCGCTAAGAATAAAGTTGTTTATTAAAAATGTCTATGTTAGGTGTAAAAATTGAAAATGTTCGAAATTGTGGATGTGTCGCCATCTAGCGACAAAATGGCAGTGAGATCATCTAGGCTTTCGCCTTAATACGAGTAATCTGATGGCTGACGTTTCTATTAAAACTTTCCTATAATTCTCGGTGGGTTTCCGTTTAAATCCGAGTTCATAATTTATATCAGTTGTGCTATTCTGTAAAAATCTCACCGTGAAAACATAAGTGAAGTGAGCTTGAAGTGAGCATCAATACATAGTGTCAATCCCTAGCATCAATAGAATGACGGCTCACTTCAACTGAGTTCTCACGGTGAGATTTTTACAGAATGGACCGGCAGAACGTAATTTTGCACGAAGTTTGCCAAGGGTTGGTAATTCGTTCTCAGTTATATGAAAATTATGAATGCATCTTTTTATTACCCACTTGTCAAAATCGTCTATGCCTGTAACTGGTTTTATTCGTTGTCTCTTTTTACCAGGGGTTCTAAATTTAACTATAAATTCTGAACGTTTACTTTCTTTTACAATCCTTTTAACTGTGGATACAGATTTTTTCGTAGCTTCCGCAGTTTTATTTAGAGAATCAGTTATATTATTGTCTTTAAAAAAATAATTATAAACGTCAAATACCATTCTTCTCTTCTGTCTCCTTAAAGTTGGTTTTGGTCGAGCCATTTTCTTGAAATAAATAAATGATCACACATTTGACAGAAATATAAATCGCACACCAGGTGCAACAACGTCATAAGTAACAAATGACGTTTTTTCAGGAGATCGATTTAAAAGTTGTTGTTTTGATAAAGTGAAATGTGTTTACATTTCTATTATATATCGATGACCAAAATATTGTTTATACTCCATATTTTAAAGTTAAGGTTGTATCAGAAATAAAAATGTTATGTAAGTGGCACACAGGTCCTTTGTGGGTAGACATAGCACTAACATACATTTTTGTGTGCTCTTGATAAAGTATAATTTTAAAATAGTTACTTAAATTTATTAATGAAATAAATCAGTTCATTTTATATTAGACCCTCCCACACCCGCTATCTATTGTTATCAAGTCTGTAGCACCAGTTCCTGGTTCACTCTCACTATACACTGAACATGGACACTAAACTTGCTGCCAGCTTTGAGGACCTTGAGCGATTGTTTGGCTCCCGAATGCAGGAATATGAAGCAAAATTGCAGCAGGCTACCACTGGCACCGCATCAGCTTCACCAGACATTGCATCAATTGCGCGTGAGTTCTCTGAGTTTAAGTTGTTTGTCTGTCAAGCACTATCTACATTAAAAACTCAAATTGAGCTGCTTGCTGCTGGGTTTGATAGGCATGAAACCACCATGCGGAGAAAGGTCCTACTGTTCCATGGTGTTCCAGAAAAGGATAGTGAAAAAGTGCTTGATGTGGTCCACAACATCATATCCAACCAAATTAAGTTGACTGAAGTATGTAAGGACACAAATATTATCCATGTTTGTCACAGGCTCGGATTCTCACAGCAGAAGGCCAGACCCATACTAGTAAGATTCTTTAAAATGGAGCACCGGCAACTTGTATGGGATAGCAAGAAAGCTCTCAAGGGTACTGCGATCACCATCCGAGTTCTTGACACAAAGTCGGCATCGTGTGTTTGCAGCTGCTCGTAAGCATTTCGGTATGCTTAATTGCTGGTCCATGGAAGGCAAGATTGTTGTTATTTGCCCAGACAAATCCCGCCGGAAGATCGAAACGGCAGGCGAACTTCACGATCTGATCGCCAAATTCCCGTCTTGTTCAGTCGACAATGAGGATTCTGCCCAATCTGAAGAACCTGGATCTCCGAAAGCCGCAACCTCGGCGACTCCCGCTAAGCGAACAAGGAAGACGCGTTTGCGCAAGTAACACATTCGTTGTTTTTGTTGTCAGTCTATTTACTATACTACTTCTCAACTTGGCCGCTTTGCTTGCTTACAATTATTTTAGGCCGGTAATTAGATAAGTTATTTTTATTTGTTTCACCGCTAATCATTTTACTTTTCATTTTTATTATCGCCGGTACACAGAATGTTGTACATAGTTTTGATGTTTTGACACTGGACAATGTGACAGAAGTCAGTGTCACTGCATAGCACTGCTATCCATCACGTACCCAGCCGTCATTGCGTCGCGTTCCATTTTACGTACAGTTCGATGTGTGAATCAGTAATTGTTAAAATTGTTCTCGTTTAGTTTTATTTATTCTGTTTCTATTTACATAACTTTCTTTTGTTAAATGTGAACCATCAACAATCTCCATCTGTTCTTTTTTATACATGTGTTCTTTCAAAAATTCTGCCCAATATACCAGCGAGTGGGGGAGGTTCTTCTAATCAAAGGAAAATTTGTAATAAGTATTAATTATTTTACTTATTTTTATATTTATATTATAAATTAGTATATTCATGGATGATGTAGCTGATCTTAACGACAGCTTCTTCTCGTGCTCTTCTTCGACTAGTTTTGTTAGTGCCGACAGTGACTCTTCCATACCACTTACTTTACATGATAAAATCTCTTCTCTTTTTTCCAATGACACTAAGAATCTGCATATAGCTCACATAAATGCTCAGAGTGTTCCTGGTCACTATTCTGACCTTCTGGCATCCTTTAGCAGTGCTCACCTGGATGCTCTGTTGATAACGGAATCCTTCTTGAAGCCATCTCTCCTCTCTACTCAATACTCACTCCCCGGCTTCGTCTTGATCCGCAACGATAGGACTGGCAAAGGTGGAGGAGGTGTTGCTATGCACCTGCGTGCTGATTTACCTTACAGGGTGGTCAGTTCATCTCCTTCACGGTATTCTGAGTCGGCTGAATACTTGTTTCTTGAAATTACTGTTCATCACACAAAAGTTTTGCTTGCAGAGCTCTACAGTCCTAATCTTCACATTGACTACTTTAATTCTCTCGACTCCATTCTCAGTGATCTTTGCCCCATGTATGAGCACGTTATTATAATGGGTGATTTTAATACTTGCTTGATTAAAAATGACTTTCGCTCTGTTAAACTCCTTTCACTCTTGTCATCTTTCAATCTTCAAGTTTTGCCTCTCTCTGCAACTCATTATTTTCCTAATTGTACACCCTCTTTTCTAGATCTTATGATTGTTTCCTCTCCTAATAATGTTTCTTACCATGGTCAACTTACGGCTACTTTTTCTTACCACGATCTCATTTATCTTTCCTATCGTATTCGTGTTCCCAAGCGTAAGTCCCAGCTATTATATCTTCGTAACTACAAGGGCATAGACCTGGAGGCTTTGCAGCGTGATGCCGGCAATCTCGACTGGACCCCTCTGGTCGAGAACGATGACATCGACGATAAGGTGATTTGTTTTAACGCAACCGTTCTCGACTTATATGATCAGCATGCCCCTATACGACGTGTCAAAGTTCGCCATAACCCTGCACCATGGATAACGGTACAAATTAAAGAGCTTATGGCTCGCAGGGATAAAGCCAAGAGCAGATATAAGCGCAGACCTTCAGAGCTGAATCTCTCTTATTACAAATCTTTACGTAATCGCTGCAGTCATTTGTGTCAAGATGCTAAGAGACGCTATTTCCACGATCAACTCATTAACCGCAGTTCCTCCGATGTATGGAGATTTCTCAAATCTGTAGGCATTGGCAAGTCACCTACCAACCAGTGTAAGGATGTAAACCTCGATGATCTCAATAAACATTTCTCTCTCCTTCCCTTTTCTCTTGATCCGTCTTTCAAAGCAGCGACACTAGAGAGTCTTGCTAGTTTGCCATTACCACAATGTTCTCCCTTTAAACTTAGCGATGTTACTGAGGATGACGTTAAGAAATCTGTACTTGCGATTACTTCTTCAGCAGTCGGTAATGATAAGTTATGCTCAAGAATGATAACTCTTATCCTTTCCTCGTTACTTCCTGTTCTCACTCACATCTTCAACCACTCATTTTCCTCTTGCTCATTTCCATCTGTTTGGAAAAAGGCTCACATAATACCTTTACCTAAAACTAACAATCCTACTTTATTAACCCACTTTAGACCTATTTCTATTCTCCCATTTCTCTCTAAAGTTTTTGATCACATAGTTCATAGACAATTGTCACTATTCTTGGCGTCAAACTCGATAATTTCCCCCTTTCAATCCGGCTTTCGCTCGGGTCACAGTACTGTAACCGCGCTTTTGAAAGTAACTGACGACATCCGCTGGGCAATGGAGAATAAGTCCCTTTCTGTTCTCGTATTGCTTGACTTTAGCAGCGCCTTCAACTCAGTGGATTTCGACATTTTACTGGGTATCCTCAAATCAATCAATTTCTCTTCTTCCGCTCTAGCTTGGTTCAGTGCTTAACTACGGGAACGCTCTCAGTGTGTTCGCCTGGAAGAGTCCTTCTCCGATTGGTGTAGCCTCACGGAGGGTGTTCCCCAGGGTAGCGTTCTCTCTCCTCTTCTTTTTTCTATTTTCATAAACTTTGTTACCAGAGTAATCTCCTCTAGTTTTCATCTTTATGCAGATGACTTGCAGGTTTACCGACATTTTAATGTAGCTGACGCGGGTTCTGCAATTGCTGCAATGAATCATGACCTGGCTTGCATCAGCGTTTGGGCTAAGTCGTTTGGTTTGCAAATTAACCCAACTAAATCCCAAGCCATGATCATAGGTAGCAGATTCGTTCGCAATGTGGCTGCTGTTACATCTCTGATGCCTTTATATCTTGATGGTGTTCGCATTGAATATACCGAAACCGCCAAAGATCTGGGTGTCATTATTGACTCCAATCTTTCGTGGCGTAATCAGGTCAATGAAGTTAGTCGTAAGGTACATTTCTCCTTTCATTCGCTGAAGAGCCTTCAAAGTCTCCTGCCCTTGAAGACTAAAATTTCTTTGGCGCAAACACTTATTCAGCCGATTATAGATTATGCCGACGCCTGCTACCTGGATGCTACTGAGGAGCTACTGAACAAGCTTGAGCGCTTGCAAAACTTGTGCATTCGCTTTGTTTTTGGTCTTCGAAAGTATGACCATGTTTCTCACCTTCGCAAGGAACTCAAGTGGCTCCCAATCCGCCTTCGCAGGAACACTCGGATTTTATGTCTCCTCTTCAACATCCTACATAACCCGTCTTATCCTTCCTACCTGCGTGAGCGTTTTTCTTACGCTCGCCCTAGCGACGCTCCCTGCAGATCACACCTTAGATCCCTCCTTAAATCTCATCCTCATAAAACTAGCTACTATTCTTATTCCTTCTCTGTCCATGCTGTAAGATTGTGGAACTCACTTCCGCCTAGCATTCGTGATTTAAAAACTGTTTCTTTATTCAAATATCGCTTAAAAGAGCACTACCTTTCCTCTCAACTGTGAGTATTTATTCTTATATTTATATATATTTGTTTATATATGCTTTATGTATTTATTTAAGTTTATGTAGGTTTTGCACGTGTGTACGTATACGTGTGTATTTTTAATATTTAGTTATGGTATAGTTTAGGTATATTTAACATTTTAGTTTAAGACTTCGCATATTCATATTTTCTCTTCTTGTTCTCACACACTATTGTCTACATTTCTTTTTCATTTCTCCTTTCGCAGGTCTGCTGGAAGAAATTTCTTAAGAAATAAGCAGTACCTTTGTACTAAATTTTTGTTATGTCATATCTCTTTGTATTTTTCTGTGTGTACATAAATAATAAAATAAAAAAATTATAATAAATAAAATAATACATCTTTAATGTTTTTAAAAACGATACCTACATTTATGACGTTATTGCGCAGAAAGTTAAATTGAAATTAGAACTTTTCTGTGCAATAACGTCATAAAGGCCGAAAAAAACAAAAAATCAAAACTCTAAATGTCTTAAATAGCACTTATAATTGACTTTTTCATTGGTTAAAAATAATCAATATTATTATTAAAATAAATGGCAATACAAAATCTAAAAAGAAATTGAATATCAATAAGAGACTTTCGAGGAACTAACAGGTTAGAAATAAAATTTGTAGAAAAACAGTTAAAGGTTTTTTTTTATCATAACAGGCTTATACTGGTACAGTTCTGTAGCAGTTTAAATAAGTCTAACATTCTTAATGTTTTCGTCTTTATACTTAATTACTCTTACCTACATTTAATAATCAGTTTTCATTAAAAATAATCTCAAAAATCAGAATTCACCAACTAAAGCTGGTTATAAAAATGTTCATAATAATGAGGCACAATATTTTTTTGTACCAATTCTAACAGATCTTGTTTTTTTCTATCACTTATCGGTATGTTAGATGTGTATGCAGGATTTAAAGATATTTCTTCTATATTCCTTGGTTGTGTCGTATTTTTCCGCAATGTCCTGGTTTGACCGTTAATGATTGCCTCATTAAAATTATCAGTCTTGTACGTAGTTTTATACTTATAAATATCACAGTCCTTCATAAAACGTATAACTTTAATATCAGTCGTTTTAATAGCTTTTCCAGAAACATTTCCTGTTGTATTTATGTTTAACTCATCTGCTAGTATCTTGAAATCCATGAAATCGGTATAGTTTAATTCTTTTACTATAAAGGGTTTTCCTGTTTTCTTAGCGTTTCTGATTAAAGAAATGTACTGGTCTGGTACGTAAATAGCACCAGCTTTTTTAGCCCTAGTGACAGATTTTTCAATTACAGAGTGAGCTGCATCTCCCTCATTCTGTGTGTGGCCCTTTATTAAAAATTTATGGGTCACAGAATTTATCTGTAACGTGTTTACAGCATAGTAGTACATACAAAATATGAACCTGAAACAATGTCGTTATGTTTAATAAATAAACAGTCAACATAATTACTAACATTACACAATAAGGTAGTTTACTAACTTATTTTTTTGCTGTCCGCAGCAGTTATCGGAATAAAATATGACATCACAACCTGGGCTTTTCTCAGCTAGATCTTTTAAAAAGTTGTATATGCATGATCCAATTTCTATGGCACCTCGACCTATTCCTTCGTGCCAAAAGAAGCAAGTTGTTTCTTGATTTTTGGCGTCTGACATCTGAAATATAAATACATTTTTAATACACGCACTTAATGAAAAATGTATGAATATAATAATCAGATAATAGATTATCCTTTAAATTATTATTAGTGACTGTAAGAACTTACCGTAAAATTGTAACAGTTCAGTTTCGATTTGTAGAAGAAAGCAGATGACTTTCCAATCGGACATGGCAATACAGCTTGTAAATCGTATATTATTACAAAAGTATTGCTCTCCGATTTACACTTCCTCATGTCCACGTCTTTTTACTCTTACTTCTCTTCCATCATTGCATAAATAAAAAGTTGTATTTGGTTTCCTGGGCTTATTTTTACGAGATTCTTTTATTCTCCGATACGATAACTCTAAAAGTCTCACACAAGATGACAAATAATCACGCTGCCAATAAGCATAAAATAGCTTAGTTCTGTTTTCTGTCGAAAATTTTGATGAGCAAGAGAGCCGGCATTTAAACAAGTCGGGCCCATTATTTTAGGTGGTTTAACTGTACCAGTTTTTAATGAAGTATATTGCTGACCAGAATTTTTCAGCATTTTGGCGACATTTTTTTCTCATTTGCTTGGATTGCGAGTACGTTTTCTATTACGTTTCATGGGCGATGGTCCGGATTCTTGGTTGATATTTCCAGTGGTAAGCGTTTCGTGGTCAGATTCCGATGACGAAGAACTTTCTGAGCTGCTGCTAGAGCTGCTAGTAGAGCTGCTTCTAGAGCTGCTACTACTATCCGAGTTAGCTGACGGTTTAGGCACGTATTGCTCATCGTCATCAGTTCCAGAAAAGTCTTGTTCAGATGAGTTTTCACTGTAGGAAACTCTTACAGGCTAAAATAAGTTTTAAGAAATTAAAAGTAGGTAAATTGCGTAAAGATATTAAAACAGACCCAAAAAATATCATTGTGATTCAATATACCATACCTGAGTTTGATCGTTATGGATGCTTGAAGATTCAACATCATTAATACTAATATTTGAGCTAGATGACGGTTTAGGTACGTATTGCTCTTCTTCGATTCCAGAAAAGGCATGTCCAGATGAGTTTCCATCGTTGGAAACTCTAATAGGCTACAATAAGTTTAAAGAAATTAAGTAAACTGCGTAAAATATTAACAGAAACCAAAAAAAAATATTTATAATTCTGAATTAGGAAATCTTATACCATACCTGAGTTTTATCATCACGGATGTTTGAAGATTCAACAGCATTCATAACGGAATGGTTTATTAAATCACCATCATGATGGTTTAAAATGGAAGGAGAACTCGGTGCTATCGATAAACCTAAATGAAAACATTATGTAAATTATTACGGGTATATTATACCTACTGAAAAAGTTTTAATTAACAAAATACATAAAAACTTACTTGGCTCTATATCTCTGACTTCACCTTTGTCATGGCTTTCTTTGTTTAATTGAACCAACCGCACTAATTTTTTACCTCGTCCTTCCATAATTTTATTTTAGCTATAAGTAAATAAGAATAAAACGTATTACATTTTGTAAGTACTGTACATAACCCTTAATTTATAATTACAGTAGAAAAAAAATTATCTGAACTTCATTAAAAATAAATAATGACAACGGTTTATAGGTTATGTTTAGTACATTTTCTGGGACAATATTGACATAATTGTAATAAATGACAGTATTACTTGCTGCTTGTAATAGAAATAGAACCACGAAGTCAGAAGTGTTCACTTGTGACATTCTTGCCCCAAAATTGTATGAAATATTTGTCATAATTACCTTTATAACGTTGTTGCTCCTACTCACAAACACTTCCTGCGGGGGGCCGCGCGTAACTGACCAATTAGAACGTTCTCGCACTAGCGTTCACAAAAACCCGCCAAAACGACAGCGACACTTAGGGGTGCACTGGACAAGTCTACGTGCTTAACGATTTCACTTGACGAGGGACTTGACGCGACTTGAAGGTGCCGTCAAGTCCACATACCGCAGTCGTTCACCTCCCTGAGCTCAGGAAAGTGGTCGTCGCAAAAATTAAAATGGTTTCCAACGCAGACAAGGCATTCCTTGCTATAACTCCAGCGGTATCTATCACAGAAAGAGAGAAAAGAAAAAGGCGATGGTGTAAGGAATGGTATAAAATGAGATATCGATTCACGCATGAACATTTGCAAAGAACTCTTCAAGCAACTGAGCCCGACGATTATAAAAATTTTCTACGAATGGACAACGATTCTTTTGAAACATTGTTGGAGTTGATTCGACCCAATATTGAAAAGCAAGATACCAATATGCGACAAGCTATTCCTGCCAGCCAAAGGCTCTCTATAACTCTAAGGTACTTGGTCAACGGTATGGACTTGGAAGATTTAAAGTTTATGTGTGCTGTCGCTCCTCGTACTTTGGATTTAATAATACAGGAGACGTGTGAGGCTATAATTCAAAAGTTAAAAGAAAATATTCAGGTATGTATGATATTCATTTATTTTCATTTATCTTAACCAAAATAATCATAACAAAAATTAAATACTTAATGTGATGGTGAAATATGAGACAGACAAAACAGAAAACTTTTTATTGGTTTCTTTTATTTTATCTTGTATGGCTCGGTGGTGCAACCGATTCATACCCAAAAAGTTCTGTTTGGTCTATAGAAGTTACTAAAAAGAATAGAAGTGTTGTAAGAACATAGCCGCAGTCTGTGATTCTTCTTCTTTAGTAGTTGGTTCTGGTAAACGAATTACGGGCTGTTCATGAGATAGACATGGCGCCTGCATAGGTTGAGATGGCACAATTATGAGTGATTTGGCAGTACCATGCACCGGTGTCTTGCCTATGACTTCTGAGTGTGACTGATGTGGTGCGGGTGATTGATATGTCAAAGTTGAGTGGTGTACATTTGGTGATGGCACAGGTGATTTTGACTGATGTGGTGCGGGTGACTGGTATGTCGTAGTTGAGTGGAGTGCATTTGGTGATGGCACAGGTGATGGTGACTGATATGGTGCGGGTGACTGGCATGTCGTAGTTGAGTGGAGTGCATTTGGTGATGGCACAGGTGATGGTGACTGATGTGATGCGGGTGACTGGTATGAGTATGTGTATGTGGGTGAGCTAGCAGGCAAGACTGAACTCCGTTTCGCGCCTGCATAGGTTGAGATGGCACAATTATGAGTGATTTGGCAGTACCATGCACCGGTGTCTTGCCTATGACTTCTGAGTGTGACTGATGTGGTGCGGGTGATTGGTATGTCAAAGTTGAGTGGTGTACATTTGGTGATGGCACAGGTGATGGTGACTGATGTGTTGCGGGTGACTGGTATGTCGTAGTTGAGTGGAGTGCATTTGGTGATGGCACAGGTGATGGTGACTGATGGGATGCGGGTGACTGGTATGAGTATGTGTATGTGGGTGAGCTAGCAGGCAAGATCTGAACTCCGTTTCTTGACAGTGATCCCATTTCAGCTTCGAATAAAATGTCATTTATTATTTTCTCCGCATAGCGTCTTTGATCTGGTGATAAACGTTTGAGTTTAAGAGCCCAGCCCTTCGCAATTATATCCGATTCAGAGTCATCAGGTTTTTTGAAATAATGCGATGCTATATCTATCAGGTCCTGCTGTGACGTCTTTTTGCTTTTCTTTGGTTGTGGCATCTCTTTTTGATCATTGGATGACCCGGAAGCCTGTAAAAAAACTAACCATTGTTTGTACTATTCACAGGTACCAAGAACGACCGAGGACTGGAAAAAAGTAGCCAAAGAGTTCGAGAGACGATGGAACTTTCCCAACTGTATAGGTGCTGTTGATGGCAAGCACATCGAAATAGAAAAACCTTCAAATTCTGGATCTTACTATTTTAACTATAAAAAGACATTTAGTATTGTTCTTATGGCTATTGTAAACGCCAATTATCAATTTATGATGGTTGATGTTGGTGCTAATGGGCGGATATCAGATGGTGGAACTTTGAAAAATACAAAGTTTTGGCAATTGTTTTCTGAAAGTGAAAACAAACTTAATATTCCGGAGCCATGTGATTTACTAGAAAGCGATAAAAAGTTTCCGTTTGTACTGGTAGGTGACGAAGCTTTCCAACTGACTCCGAACTTCATGAAGCCATACAACAAAGCCGTTTTGACAGACGAAAGACGGATTTTCAACTATAGATTGTCAAGAGCCAGGAGGGTGGTTGAAAATGCTTTTGGCATCCTGTCTTGGCGATTCAAAATATTTAAAAAAGACATTGGACTGCATCCCGATAAAACGAGAAAAGTTGTTTTGGCTGCCTGTCACTTACACAACTATTTGTGTGAAAAAAATAAAAACAAATATATTCAACTAGGAGATATCGACATAGAAGAACCAAATACCACAGTCACAAGAGGTGCGTGGAGACAAGGACGCCAATTGTTAAACATAGAGCGAGTACGAGGAAACTCGGCAAATGAGGCAAAAAGAGTGAGAGATGACTTTTGCGAGTACTTTAATGGTAACGGTTCAGCCCCTTGGCAAAACTAATTGCCTAATTTAGTTATTTAAAAACATACTTAAAAGTTAAAATGTATCTCTGAATTGTAAATAAAAAATGTTTTACCTCACTGCTTAAACTGCTTTCAGTATCACTTATACACATTTGGTCTGACAGAAATAACAGTTCATTGTAATAGTAGAGTGACGGTTTTGGTACATCATCGGGAGACGCGCCAGAGCGTTGTGCTTGTTCAATCTTTTTTCTTTCTTTGTTGAAGTTGGTTCTTAAAGCATTAATTTTTTTCTTCAATAAATCTTCGGTGTATGCAGGTTTATATACTCGAAGTGCTTTAACTATGCTTGATAAAGCAAGCGACCTTTTGTTTTTATCCGCATACTCCTTACTTTTAATTTTCCAAAATGCAGGATAATCTCTGTAGAGAGATATTAATAGTAACACAAAATCACGCTCGGTAATTAGGTCGGCCCTTGCCGCCAAAGCAACGTCTCGGTCCGGTTCGTCGTCCGCCATCCGCCATCTTCGATGTTCCGGCCGCAAATGAATAAAACTTGTCAAGTCGCGTCAAGTCACATTAAGCGCAAGGTGGTTCAAGTGCCGTCAATCAAAATTTATGTCAAGTATGGTCCAGCCCGTAGATACTTGACGGGACTTGTCAAGTCAACGCTGTAAACGATCAATATTCACTTCAAGCACGTAGACTTGTCCAGTGCACTTGATCGTGTCGCGGACCCATTACGCCGTCAGTGGGTCATTTTAGGAGTTACATTTATGATATTGCTGCACCGGATGTAGACGCATGTTTGTCATCATTTGTGATCAATAACTCATTTTAGCAATTTTAGCATTTATGACGTTATTGCACCTGGTGTGCGAAATGTAAAAGAACTTGAAAACTTCGCGCGCGATTGTACTCGAGGGCCGCGCGGAGAGTGCGTGGGCAGCGAGGGGCGAAGTGCGACTGACGGTGGCTAGCGTCGCCGCGTTGCTATGGTTACGCGCGGCCCCGCGCGGCGCACCTCATACCGCACTTCGATTGAGACCCGAAAATGTGTTACTGTGCATTCAAGGTCATAGTTCAACATACGTGCCGCGAGCTGTACCTGTTTGAAAAGTTAAGTTGGAGACAGAGCAAATAAGACCCACGTCTTAATACTAACCTCTTTGTACATCAAAACATAAATGATAAATGATTTTTATTTCTGTAAGTAGGTTTGTACAAACACTTTTACACGTCAAACATATTTTAAAAACTAGATGAGGTCAGAGTTTCTGATGTGATTATTAAATAAAAGCGTAAACTTCATGAACAAAGACTGTATTTATTAACTGCCAATGGTTTAGCTATACACAGAACAGACGTTGATAAAAAGCACACACAGCGTTGTACGGTAGTGTTACCAACTTAAAACTAACATAGCCAACCTTAGATAAATGTATAAACATTGCCATACTCAACACTCCCTCTCAATGATATACATACTTAAAACAAATCAAATTAACATCTAAACAAACAATGACAATAATGACTCTTAGTCTAATATGCATCTCCTACACCACACTGTTTTAAAGACTTTATAATCAATTCTTTACTTAGAGATTTTGTTAACATGTCTGCCAGCTGATTACAAGTGCTTATGTACTTAATGCAGATCTTATTATTTTTAATTAAATCCTTAACAAAGTGGTATCTGATATCCACATGTTTCAATCGTTTTACAGACTCAGTGCTGGCATTTAATATTGCTGACTGATTATCACAGTATAAGTTAACTGTACAGACATTTTTAAAACCAAAATCATTTAACATATTAATAAGCCCACATGCTTCACTAGCAGCTATACTCATTGACACATATTCAGCCTCTGTTGAAGATAAACTTACAGATGACTGTTTCTTTGAACACCATACTATTAAACAATTCGCAAAAATAAACAAATAACCTGAAGTAGACTTTCTATCCTTTTGGTCACCAGCCCAATCAGCATCACAATAACCTTGCAACATTGTATCATTACATTTATATATCAACGTATAATCTATAGTATATTTTACATAACGCAAGACCCTCTTAAGCGCACTCAACAGTACATTATTTGCAGATGTCTGGTATCTACTTAACATAGAAACAGCAAAACATAGGTCAGGCCTAGTGCCTGAAACAGCATACATTAGACAACCAATTATTTGTCTACAAATTCCTTCAATGTTGTTATCGCATTTAACATCAGAATCAAATATCTTAGTATTAAGATTTTTATCCATAGGAGTCAACATTGGTTTACAATTTTCCATATTAAATCTCTTAAGTACATTTTCCAAGTAATTTCTCTGCGATAATACAGTTGTGCCATTTTGCAAATTCTGACTGACATTTATTCCTAAAAAATCTGAAATTAAACCTAGATCTTTCATCTTAAATTCGTTATTTAATGCAGTTTTCAGTTTTGTAATCTCATGTGCATTTGTGCCAAAAATTAATAAGTCATCGACGTACAGCAATACAAAAATTTTATCTGTGCCATTATACCTTGTATACAAACATGAGTCACATTTTGACCTTAAAAAACCTTCTTTAGTTATTACAGAATTAAATTTAATATTCCAACAGTTAGGTGAACTTTTCAATCCATATAATGACTTATTTAACTTTACAATATTATTATTTCCTGAATAAGCCCCTTCTGGTAAAGTAACATAAACATCTCCCTTTATGTCTCCATAGAGAAAAGCCCCTGTTACGTCCGTTTGGTAAATAGGCAAATTTAATTTAGTTGCTACTGCTACAAATAGTCTAAAAGTGGATAATCTTGCAACTGGAGCATATATGTCATTTAAATCAAATACATCCTGCTGTTCGAACCCTCTAGCAACTAACCTGGCTTTATACTGTTTGTCATTATTTGTATTTTTAATCTTAAAAACCCACTTACTGCTCACTGTTTTCACATTCAACGGTGCATTACAAAAGTCCCAAGTATTATTGTCCTTTAAATTTTGTAATTCACTTGCAATAGCTTCACTCCACTTACTAGCATCACTTCTTTGCATAGCATCACTGTATGTAACTGGCTCACGCTCACTTTTGTCCAACTGCACATTATTACACTTGTAGAAAGAAGTTTGTTTTCTTACACGCCTGCTTCTTTCTTCTCTGGGTGAACTGATATCTTCCAGTAAATGTTCTTCATCACTGCAAGGTAAGTACTCACTATCACTGTTACGTTGTGATCCATCATCTACATCACTGATTGTATAGGTCACCTCTGTTGATTCATCTAACCCAGTAGTGAACTCGCCTACCCCTGTCTCAGGGTTACTATCTTGCACACATCCCTCTTCCAAATCTATAGACACCGTGGATTCTTTTTCCTTACCTTCCTTCATTTGAAGTTTCTCCTTCTGACAATCTTGGTTTAAGAAAACAATATCTCTTTTTATCTCCACTTTATTCCTTTCTGTAAAATAAATTCTATATCCTTTCACATCCTCTTCGTAGCCAACCATCAACCCTTTTTCACCTTTCTTGTCCCATTTCTTCCTTCTTTCCTTTGGAATGTGAACATACACTTCAGTACCAAATGCTCTCAACTGGTGAATATCAAACTTTTTATTAATCCATACTTCAAATGGAGACCTTCCATTTTCATGACTCTTCCCAGTTCTATTCAGGACAAATACTGCTGTATTAATCGCTTCAGCCCACAGTTTCTTTGGTAAGTTCACTTCATGTAACATAGTCCTTGCCGCTTCCACCAATGTTCTGTTTTCTCTTTCAGCCTTTCCGTTTTGTTCTGGGGTATAGGGCACTGAAGTTTGGTGTGTTATTCCACGTCTTGAAAACATTTCCTCCACTTCTCTGTTCACAAATTCTAGACCATTGTCACTTCTAAACAGCTTCACTCTATTTCCAGTCATGTTTTCAGCCTTATTTAAGAAATTCTCAATGCAATGTTTGATAGCATCTTTTGTTTTAACAAAGTACACACTCCTGAAGTTTGAATAATCATCCTTCACTATGACAAAGTATCTCGACCCACCAACAGACTCTTCCTCCATTGGTCCGCAAGTATCAGCATGGATTAACTCACACGTCTTTGTACTCACATAATTACTCTTGTCGAATGGCAATCGATGTATTTTTCCGACCAAACAACTTTCACACCCTGGTTTAGAAGTTTGTTTTACAGTAACATTGTTTTTCCGCAAAATATCTTTTACGTAAGTGAAGTTTTGATGTGCCAGTCTTTTGTGCCACTCATTTAAATCGTTCTGCACTAGTCTCACATTAATTGCAGTCTCGCACTCGCGTTTATAACGCAGTTCCAAATAATAAGAACTTCCAATTCGTTCTGCAACTGCACAAACTTGTTTATATTTGTAGAATTTGCATGAACTGTCATCTGTCATCATGACGTAACCTTTGTCTGTGGCGCGATTGACTGAAAACAGATTCGTTTGTAATTCCGGGACGTACAATACATTGTCTATGACCGTGTCAATCCATTCGGTCCCATTCAATACTTGTACCGCCATTTGTCCGCAACCAAGGACACTAATTACCGCGCCATTACCAACAATCACTGATTTTTGCGAAGCACTTGAGAATGATGTAAACAATGCGCGATCTCGACACATGTGTTCACTGGCACCAGAGTCTACTAGCCACCTTGATTTATGCACTTCATATGACGAGTTAGACACTACAAATGCATTACTCTTCGTTTTGTCCTCAGTCTTACTAGCTTTATGTTTTCTAAACCGACACTGCGCCTTGTAATGTCCGACTTTTCCACAATAGAAACATTTATTGTCATTATTTTTATTATTTGCGTTTTGTTCACTGCTATTTTTATTACTTTTGCACTCACTCTGATAGTGTCCAACTTTGCCACAGTTAAAACATTTTACATTACTTTTATTTTTCATGACAAATGCTGATGAGGATGAACTTTGCTGGGATTCCTCGTTTTTTCCTTTCACCCTCTCCTCTTCAATTAATAGCCTGGCTACCAAATTTTCAATGGTTTGCTTATCGTCAGGTGCCGATTCCCATGCCGATACAAAATGCTTGTATTCATCCGGCAATGACATTAACACTTTTGTTATAACAAATCTATCAGAAATTTCTTCCCCCATCTGTTTTAATTGGTTTTGCATTTCTTGGATCTTGGATAAGAAAATTGACATATCGATGCCTTTCTCGTACTTGTACTGAAAGAATCTCTGCTGTATTATGTGTATACTAGTCTCCGTTTTCTGCTCGTACACGCTTTGAAGTTTTCTCCACATTTCACTAGAACTCGTGCAAGTGATGATGTGTAACATTGCCTCTTCCGTCATACGTGTAACTAGCAATGTCTGCGCCTTGGCATCTTTAGTTTCCCATACAGATTTTGCAGTAGCCTCGGCGGGCTTCACACCTTTTCCCTCCACAACGTCCAGCCAACCGTTGCCTCTCAATAGCACCATGGTTTGAAATTTCCAGATATTCCAATTTCTGGAACCCTCCAGCTTGAGCACGTTGACGTTATTGTTATTAGTCTCCATCTCCTACCTTGTTCACAACCCAGAACAAGTTTTCCTTCTCGACGATATTACTCGCGCCACGCCGCGCGCCGCCGGTAGACTAGATAACCTCACTTTTCTTTCTCGCCGATGAATAACCAATAACGTCGTAACTTTTATTCAATTCACAGGATTATGTGTCTGGGCCCATAACCTGATGTGATTATTAAATAAAAGCGTAAACTTCATGAACAAAGACTGTATTTATTAACTGCCAATGGTTTAGCTATACACAGAACAGACGTTGATAAAAAGCACACACAGCGTTGTACGGTAGTGTTACCAACTTAAAACTAACATAGCCAACCTTAGATAAATGTATAAACATTGCCATACTCAACAGTTTCCTATCTGACTACTCTGAGAAGTCTCTTTTAAAGTCCAGACATAATCTTGGTCAGATCATGTGAAGGCCATGCAGATTGGTGTCTGAAATGGTCTTTTGAGGAAAGAACCACACAGATTGAGTGGACCTGACCAGTCAGTGCACGCATTTGTCAGTAATCGTGCAGCTCTACTCAGAACTTAAGGAGCTCAACGATGCGACGATCAATACCAAAGAAAGGACATTTGGGTAGGCCGCTTATAAGACTCATACTGCCGACCATGATTAACACTAACTGATAATAAAAGAAAAGGAAAAAAAATAAAAAAATAACCCACATAGTCTTCACATTCACAATAATTAAAATAATATAAAAATAATAATTAAATGTAACTGTATAGAAAATAATAAAAGTTAGCAAAAAACATCAAACAATAAAAATAAACCACCTGAATATGTAAAAAAAAATTGGAGCAGTTCAATCCCAAGCCTTTTTGTCCTCAATATAATCTTTAACGGTATAAAAGGCTTTCTGGCACAACTTACGTTTAATGAATGATTTGAATTTATTAAGGCTTAGATCTTGAACGTGGCTTGGAAGTTTATTATAAAAGCGTATACATTGACATCGGAACGAGCCACCTATTTTCTTGAGCCTTGTTGTAGGTACAACAAATTTATGTTTGTTTCTAGTATTTATATTACGGATATCACTGTATTTTTTAACCAATTTTATATTTTTTTGGGTACATAAAAGATTTTCAAAATATACTGGGAAGGCACTGTCATTACATTAATCTCCTTAAATTTCTCTCTGAGAGAGTGTCTTGGACTTAATTTATAAACTGATCGAACAGCTCTGCAAAACAAAGATAGTCTGAGTGTCGGTGGCATTTCCCCACAACAGAATACCCTACGACATTACACTATGAAAATAGGCAAAGTACACTAAACGGGCTGTCTCTATGTCAGTTAAATTACGAATTTTTCTAACAGCATATGCTGCGGAGCTTAGCTTTTTTGACAGTTTATCTACATGTGCTGTCCCACTGAAGCTTAGCATACAAAGTCAAGCCCAAGAATACTGTGCTATCTTCAGGATTCAATTCTTCGCCCTTTATCAACACATTAGTTTTCACCTGCCTAACGTGAAGTAGCGTAAACTTAACGCATTTGGTATTTTTTTAATTTAGAAGTAAATTATTAACATTGAACCAGTGAACTATTTTTGAGATCGCGCTATTTACATCGTCAGTAACCAGCTGCTGACGTTTAAGTTTAAACAAAAGTGAAGTGTCATCTGCAAACAACACTATATCATGATTATCCTTTATGAGGTAAAGCAAGTCATTAATATAAATAAGAAACAAAAAAGGACCAAGAATCGAGCCCTGTGGGACTCCCATTGTTACTATAGATCCGGGAGATCTTTTCCCATTGACGTCAACGCTCTGAATCCTATTACTCAAGTATGAAATAAGAAGATCCAGAGCGGTGTTCCGGATCCCGTAGTGGCAGAGTTTCCTGATTAATGTTTCATGAAAAACGCAATCGAATGCCTTGGACAAATCACAAAAAATGCCCAAGGCATCGCATTTATCTTCACATGCATTATAAATATGTAGTCGAACGACCGAACTGTAAAACCGAACTGTTTGCTATGAAGTAATTTATGTTAATTAAAAAAACCTTGCAATTAGTCTAAAATTAATTTCTCAAAAATTTTACTAAAGGTAGTACTAAAATAGGTCTATAATTTGAGGGGTCTGATGTACGAGTAGTACCTGATTTAAACAACGGTATCATTTTACTATTTTTCATAAGGTCAGGAAACTCCCCACAGTCAATACAATTATTAAAGATAAGAGCTAAAGTAGGTGCTACAATGTCTATAATAGACTTAGCAACTTCTACAGAATTACCCCACAGATCTGCAGTCTTTTTTACATTTAAAGTGTGAGAGGTTTTAATTATATCTCTACAGGTAATATGTTCAAAATGAAATTCCGAATCGCAAACATTAACATTTTCCTTAAGCAAAGACTCAGCAACAGAAGGTGATGAGTTTAGGAATTGAATAGTATATAGGACCGCGGCATTCAGGGGGAGTTTCAGATACGCCGCCATGCACTGTTGGAATAACCTTCCTCCACCAGTAAGAGTCCTGAGAACACAGAAGCATTTTTTGAATACTTCTATATTAATAGATATTTCATGCAAATACAACAATCCACATGAATGTAACATTAAACTAAAAATTATAAATGCTATCTTACGCACTTACCTCAAGGGTGACGGCCTACGGGCAATGAATATGGTTTTCCATCAGTCCAAAGTGGCCTCTGTCTGATTGCGCCCTGTTTAGGTCCGGTCTGTGTCATCCTCACAAGAGGAATGGTAGTCCTCAGTTATCTGGAGCGTGTTTGCTGATGATCTTGCGGAGCTGCAGTATCTAGATATCACAAAGCACTTTAAACAAAGTCAACGTCTAGATTATTGGTATATTTTTATTTCTTTTCTTGGTTATAGTTCTAATGTATGTATTATTTATATAAAAAAGTTACGCGTAATTATAAACAGTTATATTTTTACACACTATGTTCAGTTTCACACATTATTTCTTTAAAATATAGTACAAGACTTACCCGCATTATTATGTCACACCGGGGGACGTCATTATGTCACTCGAGAGGTAGTTACTTCCCCTTCCCCTTCCGTCCGTGCCTCGACTGAGAACAGACGTGTGCGCTGTCTCGTGAATTAGTAATTTTAAATTCTATTATTTGGCTAAATTTGAATTCAAAACGAAGTGTAGCCTGTCCTGTTTACTCTTATGGAGAACTACGTATAACACCGCGGCCATATTTAAAAGTGAAAGAGAAGAGAGATCCAGGAGGAAGCTGTGGCAGCGCCTGGAATATCACACTAGAACATCTGTGTAGCAGGAAATCAGCGGCACGCAGAGTTTCATCAAAGTGGACATATAACCAATTAGGTGAGAGCGGGACAAAATATTCATTATTCATTAGCATCAAAAGTACCAGGACCACATAAAGTCAAGATTACTTAAACTACAATCCTGTACGCATATGACGACCAATTTCGCTTTGTCCGAATAGCTGTGTACCGTAATTAGGGGTGTCGACCTCAGCGTGTTCAACAAGTCTCGAGTTCAAATCCGACGAATACCGAATTTCACTTTTTGTATTATAATCGTATACCACAATGCCAATTAACCGTACTTCACCGCTTGCAAACTCCCCAGTCGCACAGAGCGGCTCCGAACCAAACCTACAATCTCTTAAAACGCCAGAATTTACACCAACGTTTGTAACAAATCGATTCAAGCGTAAGTATGAGCAAGGAGATGATATGGCGAATGTGATAAAGGAGTTCCAAGCCATGTTTGCATCTTTTGAACAAAATCAGGAACTGAAATACAACGCACTTTTGGAAACGGTGAATGAAATAAAACATCAAAGCTTGGATATCAAAGAATCGGTACAACACATCTCAAAACAATATGATGATCTAAGGGTGGATTTCGATAAACTACAGACGGACTGTAAGGGGAAGCTAGCATATATCCAAAACCTTGAGGAACGTATCGACCATTTAGAAAGAAACAACTGGTCAACTTGCATAGAAATACGAAATATTCCCCTAAGAAAGACCGAAACTAAGGATGAGTTGTGCAACACAATGATGAACCTCGGCAAAACTCTGTCTATGCCTTTGCAAAAGGCTGATATACGAGATATTTACCGGTACAAAATAAAAACTTCCGTAGAAAAACCACTTGTTGTGGAGTTCACATCAGTATTGACAAAAGAAAATATGCTGCAATCTGTGAGGACTTTCAACAGACTAAACAAAGACTGCAAATTATCCACAACTAATCTAAAACTAGCAGGCCCACATAAAGCTATCTACATCTCAGAGAACCTAACCTTTAAAACTAGACGACTATATTCCATTGCTCGAAGTTTTGCAAAAGCAAATAAGTATCTTTTTGCTGGACTGCTAATGGCCGAATATATATTCGGAAACAAGAGGGTATCCAGGCAACACGTATAGATACTGAGAATGATCTACAAAAAATGCAGGAACATATTTGACTCACTGTATTATTCTCTTACCGTTTTAGCATGTTAATCTTAAGTTACTACCTACCATTGTACTTCATTTGTTTTTTAAACTTAGTATTATATACTTCTTGTGTTATAATTAACGCATACATTAGGCTACATTGTTATACGTACTCAAAACAAACACACCCCAAAAATACAACCCAAAATCAAGCACACCACACTTACAATCACACAATAATTACAATAATCAACTCATGCCAATTGTCACACACACACACTCCATACTCACAACATACACATAAACATAGAACTTACCACAATCCTACAATCTCAGCTACTATAACTACACATACAGATTGCCGCTATTTCACTACTTTTGCAAGATACCTCAGCGATATGAGTCACTACCATAAACTTAAAGACAATGGTTGATACAGCTGAAATCGTTCGGGACCTAGAAACCTTCGAAGTCTCGGACTACCTAATATGTTCTCCTGAACAGTGTTCAAAATTTATTTACAAAGGCCCTAAGTCTATTAGCATATTACACGTCAATGTAAGTAGTGTTAATCGTAATTTCGATGCTCTTACTGTCTTAATGTAAAGAATTGATTTTCAATGTGATCTAATAGTGTTGAGCGAGTGTTGACTAAGCAAGGTCACCAATGAATGCCCACATCTTGAGGATTACACTCCTTTTAAAAGTAGTCACAAAAATCAAAATGACGGAGTTATAATATATGCTCGACATAACTTTGACTGGGCTGTCACTGAAGTAGATCTATGTGATGCAAACTGCCTCATTGCCAAGTGTGGCACACAATTTGCACTAGTCGCAATTTATCGCTCCCCATCCGCACACAATACGACACCGTTTGTGGCAAGCCTTGATGATCTCCTCTCATCACTGTCAGGAATTAACACAGTCGCCATGATCTGAGATATTAACATTAATATCTCTCCAAACAGTACCGATCCGAATTGTGAAGACTATCTAAACACTCTGGCATCCCATGGTCTACTACCTGCGCATCTCCTCCCAACTCGCTTAGTAAACTGCCTAGATCACGTGATGCTAAAGAGCACAAAAAAATCCAAGACAATAGTCTTCGACTTACCTTTTACTGATCACATTCCACTACTTTTCAATATTGAACTTACACATAGTATTACTAAATCTAAACTTTATAAGGAACGTACAAAAATTCCAGACGCAGTTAAGGCCATTGAAGCCGTCCAATTTTCCGAAGTCTTTCACAGTTCTGATCCCAACGAAGCCTCAAAAATCTTCGTAACCACCTTGACGGCTGTTATAAATAAAAACACCAAAGTAGTAAAGGTATCCTGCAAAAATAGGATCATTAAACCATGGATCACACCCGGTCTCTTAAAATGCATAAAACACCGTGATAAACTACATAAAATATCCAAGAGGTCACCAAATGACGACACCTCGAAGACTGTCTACATCCGCTATCGTAATTTTTGCAACAACCTTTTAAGAAAGTTAAAATGTAAGTATAACCAGTCCGAACTCGAAAAACACCGCAAAAATCCTAAAGCAACTTGGAATATAATTAAAGAATTATCAAATATTAAGAAAACGTCCCAACCAGCTCTAGATCTCCTAAATATCACAAGTGACCCCACTACATCTATCAACAAGGTCAACAGTTATTTTGCAAATATTGGCAACGAGCTAGCAGCGAAAATTACTCCGCCGGTACACCCATTTAACCTACCCTGTGAGACATATAATTGCAATTCCCCTCTCAACTCAATGGCCGTATTACCAGTTGACGAAGCTGAATTAAACTTTATCATTATGAGCCTACGCAATGACAGTGCTACCGGTGTTGACAAAATACCCACCGCTTTTATTAAAGCTGCCAAAATGTTTCTTATTGCCCCATTGAAGCACATTATCAATCTTTGTCTCGATCAAGGTGTATTTCCCACTGAGTTTAAAAGAGCACTGGTACACCCAATTCATAAGGGAGGTGACAGAAGCAGTGTCACTAACTACAGACCCATATCGGTTCTTACTTCAGTATCTAAAATCTTTGAAAAAGCATTAAATTCACGCCTAGCTAATTACCTAGAAAAGAATAATATACTTGCGCAAAACCAATATGGGTTCAGAAAACATAAATGTACTGAACATGCAGTTCTAGATTTGACCAATAGCATAATTAATGCTCTAGATAATAAAAACAAAACACTAGGCATATTACTAGATCTGTCCAAAGCATTTGACACTGTCTCTGTCACCATCCTCCTGAAAAAAATGGAACGCATGGGAATAAGGGGCGTGGCTCTGGACATTTTCAAAGACTACCTTACAGGACGAAGCCAATGTGTGAAAATACAAACCTCACAAAGTGATAACATTGATCTCAGTTGCTTTGGGGTGCCCCAGGGTAGTGTACTTGGTCCTACACTCTTTCTAATCTACGCAAACGAGCTCTGTCAATTAAACATACAAAATTGTAAAATATTCGCTTATGCAGACGACACCGCTGTACTCGTATGTAGCAAAACCTGGGAAGATGCTCAAACTGATGCAGAGAATGCTCTCAGAATTATTGTGGCATGGTTAAATAATAACTTACTCACTCTCAATGTCGCTAAAACGAATTATGTCGCTTTCTCATCATCCACTCAATCCCAACCTTCAAGTAGTTTGCTGTCCCTTAAGGCTCATAGTTGTCTTCGCACAAATAGACAGACCTGCAATTGCCAATGCATAGAGAGGGCAAATAACGTCAAGTACCTTGGTGTCTTCGTCGACTCCACCCTGGATTGGCACAAACATATAAAGGTACTGACAGGACGTGTCCGTAAACTCATATTTACCTTCAAAAGGCTTAGGTCGACTCTGCGGAGTGGTTCGCTGACAGCTGTGTATTATGCTTTGGCACAGTCCCTTCTCTCATACTGTATCTCACCGTGGGGTGGTGCTTATGCCACGGCGTTTCTAAAAGTTGAGAGAGCACAGAGAGCTGTCTTAAAGGTTATGCTTAAGAAACCACGCATGTACCCTACATCTCTGTTATATAGCGAGTGTAAACTTCTATCCGTGAGACAGCTCTTTGTCCTTCAATCAATTTTGCGCCAACATTCCTCTCTCACCTATGTCCCAGGGCTCATGAGTGAGAAATGACGCAAAAGCTGTGTATGTTCCACCGTACGCCATAGGACCACTCTTGCTAGTCGACATTTCTATGTCCTCGGTCCTCGTCTTTATAACAAGGCGAACAAACAACTCAACATTTACGAACATTCTTTCTCAAAGTGCAAATTGCTGCTGCGTGACTGGCTGTTAAAACTTTCGTATAGTGATACTGAAAGTCTTCTTGTACAACCGATCTAGTTCTACAGTGTAATTTGTACACTCATACGCAATCACACACACTCACTACACCAACTTTCTCACACCAACAACACACCACACAACACACCTACACAACACACTTACACAACACACCTACACAGCCCACTTACACCTACAGTTACTTTATTTTAATTACCAATTTGTTCCTACTTTTTCATGTATCCTTATATTACCTATTAGTTTTTTTTCCAACAAACACCGGCTTATATAATTATTGTATTATCAGTACGCTGACTCATTTTAAACGGAAGGCCCTGTCTCCTGTGATACAGTTTTATATAACTAGTACAGGATACAGGTGATCTTTTCCACTAACGTTAAGTACTGTATTGTATTGCATAGTTTTTGCTTAACAACAACTGGTATAACTTACTCACTCTCAATGTCGCTAAAACGAATTATGTCGCTTTCTCATCATCCACTCAATCCCAACCTTCAAGTAGTTTGCTGTCCCTTAAGGCTCATAGTTGTCTTCGCACAAATAGCCAGACCTGCAATTGCCAATGCATAGAGAGGGCAAATAACGTCAAGTACCTTGGTGTCTTCGTCGACTCCACCCTGAATTGGCACAAACATATAGAGAGAGCTGTCTTAAAGGTTATGCTTAAGAAACCACGCATGTACCCTACATCTCTGTTATATAGCGAGTGTAAACTTCTATCCGTGAGACAGCTCTTTGTCCTTCAATCAATTTTGCGCCAACATTCCTCTCTCACCTGAATGTTGGCGCAAAATTGATTGAAGGACAAAGAGCTGTCTCACGGATAGAAGTTTACACTAACCTTTAAGACAGCTCTCTGTGCTCTCTCAACTTTTAGAAACGCCGTGGCATAAGCACCACCCCACGCTGAGATACAGTATGAGAGAAGGGACTGTGCCAAAGCATAATACACAGCTGTCAGCGAACCACTCCGCAGAGTCGACCTAAGCCTTTTGAAGGTAAATATGAGTTTACGGACACGTCCTGTCAGTACCTTTATATGTTTGTGCCAATTCAGGGTGGAGTCGACGAAGACACCAAGGTACTTGACGTTATTTGCCCTCTCTATGCATTGGCAATTGCAGGTCTGTCTATTTGTGCGAAGACAACTATGAGCCTTAAGGGACAGCAAACTACTTGAAGGTTGGGATTGAGTGGATGATGAGAAAGCGACATAATTCGTTTTAGCGACATTGAGAGTGAGTAAGTTATTATTTAACCATGCCACAATAATTCTGAGAGCATTCTCTGCATCAGTTTGAGCATCTTCCCAGGTTTTGCTACATACGAGTACAGCGGTGTCGTCTGCATAAGCGAATATTTTACAATTTTGTATGTTTAATTGACAGAGCTCGTTTGCGTAGATTAGAAAGAGTGTAGGACCAAGTACACTACCCTGGGACACCCCAAAGCAACTGAGATCAATGTTATCACTTTGTGAGGTTTGTATTTTCACACATTGGCTTCGTCCTGTAAGGTAGTCTTTGAAAATGTTCAGAACCACGCCCCTTATTCCCATGCGTTCCATTTTTTTCAGGAGGATGGTGACAGAGACAGTGTCATATGCTTTGGACAGATCTAGTAATACTAGTACTCTCTAGTAATACTAAAAAACTGAAATTACAGTATTTTTTTTTTGGTGTGTTATTAACTTTAGTAGTTACATGTTATTTTGTATTTTATTTTTCAATTTATTGTTTTTTTATTGATCTTAAATGTAGGTCTAAGAAACTTGTACCTAAGTAATTTTTAGTTATGTTTTTTAAAATAATTTGCAAAACAACAAATATAGTTTGATATTTCGAAAAAAATATTCCTTATAGTTGAAAATGTCGCCCTCAGTAGACTTTATTGCTTTCTAATTTAGAGACTGATTAAATTTTTATTTGAATACGTAATGAGTGTTACTAGGTCAAACATTATTTCCTAAATAACATTGTTTAAATAAACATACAGCATTTTAAACTAAACATAATATTTTGTTTTATTTGTATTTAACACAAAATTCAAGTTGCAATTCTAAAAAGAATATTAGGTACAACGAAATGCGAGGACTTACTAATTTACTTCATATTAGATACATCATAATCGTTACCTAAAATTTTGTAGCTATTTCGTTGTGCCTTATGTTACAACTACCAAGATACAGCAATATTGCTGCTTTAAATTTAAACACCAATTGCTGTAACTAATATAAAACGCATGTTAGACTAACTTTAGAATGCTATCATTACTGCCATCTGATAAATTTTATTATAAGAAATACGTGATCCAAAAATTACCTCTCTGAATCAGCTAGTTTACGAGTTATGATTTTTTTTTCTAATTTATTTATAATAGTTTATTGGCTCTGGTGTAAAGTTCAACTTTTCGAGATACTACAAGATTGCTTTCTTGCGTCGATATATACCTGAAAGTTACAGAAAGGAAATTTACAAATCAGTACATGAAAATAGCCACCCGGGTGCAACTCGCAAACTAATCGCACAACGTTATTTTTGGCCCGGGCTAAATCGCGATGTGGGCATGGGCAAAAACCTGTATTCAATGTCAAAAGGCAAAAATAGAGAGACACACAGTATCAGAACTGCAACCATTCACAGAAGCAACGCGTTTTTCGCACGTACATATAGACATTGTAGGACCGTTACCAATAACAAAGGAAGGGTACAGATACCTAATAACAATGATAGATTTACACGATGGCCAGAAGCCATTCCTGACAGCGAGATTACTGCAGACACGGTTGCAAAAGTATTTTATAATAATTGGATAATACGTTTTGGCGCTCCCGAGCGATTAACAAGCGATCAGGGTCGTCAATAAATTTGAAAGCAAACTATTTAACGAACTAATAAAAATTTTAGGTGTCAAAAGAAGTCGAAGCAGCCCATACCGGCCACAAAGTAATGGAATAGTAGAGCGTTGGCATAGGAGTATGAAACAAGCGTTAACAGCACGCCTCACGGAGAACACAAGTTGGTACGACGAACTGCCTACAGTTTTATTAGGGTTACGTAGCGTGGGCAGAAGTGATAATGGCGTGAGTCCTGCAGAATATACTTACGGCCAAACAATCCGGTTACCAGGGAATTTCTATGACACATCTGATAATCGAGTGACATGGGATTACGCGTTTTTAGACAATTTAAAAAATAACATTAAAAATATAAAACCAGTTACTCAACAAATACGGAACTCGCGAACATTATTTGTACATAGCGACCTTGATAAGTCCGATCACATATTTATTAGGAACGATGCAGTTCGCCGCCTTTTAACTCCACCTTATGAAGTAGACATGGGTCGGATTAGGTAAAAACGATACCTAATCCACCTAATCCTAGTATTTAAAAATACCTAATCCATTTACCTAATCCGAATATTTATTCAATACAGCCGCTGGCCTGTTACCGATATTATGTATCGTATGTGGATTAGGTAAGAAATATATATTTGGCATGGAGTATGGACGTTCCGTTTCTAATATATTGTGGAACGGTGAATTATATTTCGTTTTTTATGGGCAAACGGTACATAAAGTTAACGTGATTCACTTTTGTTTTTAACGTCTATTAAAGTGATCCAAATTACCCTTCATGTGCTAAGGTAGCCCGCGAAATTCAAATTTTCTTACGTTCTTTGCATTTTGCAGGTCTGTGTCAGGTTGCTAGGTTAATCTAAATATGATACGTCCGCGGAGCATATTTAGATCAACATCAACCTATTACTTACCTGCAAATTGCAAAAAACGTAAGAAAATTTGAATTTCGCGGGCTACCTTATCGCAAGACTGCGGCTGCACAAATAGTCCAGTGGTATTCTACATAGATGGTTTTGGCGGCAGTGCTAATTAAACTTGAAACTTAACCCCTACATTTTAAGGTACGGAATATCTTCTGTGTAGACTGTGTACGAGTATTTTGTGCCATACCTAATCCTCGACGCTTTGGATTAGGTACGGACTCGCATCGAAAAATACCTAATCCACATACCTAATCCAATATTTATGCCTCACCTCTATTATGAAGGCACCTATCGTGTGATCGAAAGAAAAGGAAAGGTATTTAAGATACAATTGCCAAATAGAACTGTTAACATATCTATGAATAGGTTAAAACCAGCGTTTATCATGAACAATCAGTCCGAGGTTATAAACAATAATGCATGCGAGCCAAACGTTAATGAGAAGTCCCAAACAACAACCACCGTTAGTAATAAAAACAACATTCGTGAAGATCAAAATGAAAAATGTAATGACAAGAAAAAAACCAGAAGCGGTCGTAACATCAAATTACCAGTACGATTTAATTGTTAAAAATAAGTATGTCAGTTAGTATACCCTAAATAATCATCTCAAATAATCACGGTCTATAAAGAGCGTTTAACGTTGAATGTTCAACTAAGAGTAACATTAAAAATGCATACGATTGCTGCATTATTAAGGCGTATCCCAGTAATAGTATTTATGTAAGTAATCTATTAGTGGCGTTGTCGTGCGTGAATCACGAAACACTGCTCTTGAAACTTGAGCATTACGGACTGGGTAAACTTGCGCTTAACTTAGTAAAATCATATTTGAATGATAGATTGCAGCAAGTTCAAATAAATGGTGTGAATTCATTGGCTTTAATAGTCAAAATGGGGGTACCGCAGGGCTCAATATTGGGTCCGTTCCTCTTTTTAGTATATATAAATGATTTACCTCATTTACTGAAAAACCGACCACAAATGGTGTTATTTGCTGATGACACATCACTGATTTTTAAAGTAAGCAGACATACACAGGAGCTTGACGACGTAAATAACGCTATGATTATGGTCCATAATTGATTTACTGTAAATAATTTGGTATTAAATGAGAAGAAAACTAAATGCATAAGATTCGCGTTACCGAATGTTAGAAGTAGTGAATGTAACGTTGTATTGAACAAAGAGATACTAGAATTCGTCGAAAAAACTGTTTTCCTGGGAATCACGCTTGACTCTAAGCTGCAGTGGAGTCCTCACTTAACATCACTTGCAGGGCGGCTAAGTTCAGCCGCCTACGCTGTTTGGAAAATTCGCCAATTAACAGACGTGGATACAGCGAGACTGGTCTATTTTAGTTACTTTCATAGCATCATGTCTTACGGTATTTTGCTGTGGGGACGGGCTGCAGATATTGTTTCTATCTTTGTTCTGCAAAAGAGGGCTATCAGAGCCATCTACAACCTCCGCAGACGCGACTCTCTAAGGGAACTGTTTAAAGAAATTAACATCATGACGGTACCTTGCCAATATATTTATGAAAATATTATGTATGTTAGAAAAAACCTACATCTTTTCAGTAAGATAAGTGACAGGCATAATTTTAATACTAGAAATAGGAACAAATTAGATCAACCACGTTTCAGATTGTCAAAAGTACACACTTCTTTTATGGGGTATTGTGTAAAATGTTATAATAAAATACCACTCGATATTCTTCAACTAAATGAGAAGAAATTTAAAACATGCATTAAACGCACACTATGTAGACAAGCATATTATAGGTTGGATGATTATATCGTAGATAAAAATGCTTGGCTTAATGCTGGTCCTGCTCCACAACCACTTGGGCTCACTTGTTAAAATTATAATATTTGGAAGAGATGCTTCCCCCCTTTTTTATGTTCTGACATAACAATCATATTTATTAAAAATAAAATGTACTTAATCCAGTTTTAGTTGTTGAATACTACTGACCGACTCTGACAATTCAAAAGTGCCTGTAATTGGTTTAATTGAAATAAATGCTTTGAGTTTTGAGTCATAAGAAATACTGTGGACCCCAATGGGGCGATATTTTTTTTTCCATAGCAGAGTAGGTCCTATTTTTTAATATTTAATTAAGTATGTTATAATTTATTCGTTTTTAATATTATTATTTTCTCTCAATCAGAGCACCCGCCATCTTATCTCTTCACCACCCTTGGTTGACTGGTAGAGAATGCCTAAGGCATTAAGTCCGCCTTTGTACCTTATTGTGTGCGAGAAGTTTAAATAAATAAATAAATATTTTGTACTATTTGTTGCATAGCAAAAACTTCAAGTCGGCCCCTTGAAAAACAGGTGTCCGCAAAAAAAAAAAAAGTGTTATAGTTAAATGAGCGAAAAACCTCAGTCAGCATTTTAGATAGCAAGCTTAATATATATCACGAAGTATTATCAGAGTAGGCTGACAATGTTTCAATAAAAAATAATGTATTGCGAAATAATTACCAACACATTTTGCTATTATGTACAATGAAAAAGTAAAATATACAATAATAAAAATGCAAACAAGGTGTTCAATAAATAAACAAGAGTAGAATTATAATGAGTTTATTATAGCATAAACACTTGAAAACAATATTTTTAGCCAGCTTTGCTGAGCTTTTTTGAGTCAAGAAAAATGGCTTTTCTGGAACTGAGTGTTACCAGGCAGATGACAACTGAGAAGACAAAATGTTGTCACTAATTAAAAATATAATGCTGCTTTGCTGCCATTCATGTTCAATCATGTATTGAACATAGTTGGGCGGGGCCAAAGGGAAGTTTCTTATTTTTTACATACACAATACATACACACACAATTTGACAATATTTAGGTAACTATAATATATATGTATATATATGTATTTATACTATTTGGGCAGAGCTAAAGGTAAGTCGAGAGAGAGTCGCGTCTGCGGAGGTTGTAGATGGCTCTGATAGCCTTCTTTTGCAGAACAAAGATAGAAACAATATCTGTAGCCCGTCCCCACAGCAAAATACCGTAAGACATGATGCTATGAAAGTAACTAAAATAGACCAGTCTCGCTGTATCCACGTCTGTTAATTGGCGAATTTTCCAAACAGCGTAGGCGGCTGAACTTAGCCGCCCTGCAAGTGATGTTAAGTGAGGACTCCACTGCAGCTTAGAGTCAAGCGTGATTCCCAGGAAAACAGTTTTTTCGACGAATTCTAGTATCTCTTTGTTCAATACAACGTGACATTCACTACTTCTAACATTCGGTAACGCGAATCTTATGCATTTAGTTTTCTTCTCATTTAATACCAAATTATTTACAGTAAATCAATTATGGACCATAATCATAGCGTTATTTACGTCGTCAAGCTCCTGTGTATGTCTGCTTACTTTAAAAATCAGTGATGTGTCATCAGCAAATAACACCATTTGTGGTCGGTTTTTCAGTAAATGAGGTAAATCATTTATATATACTAAAAAGAGGAACGGACCCAATATTGAGCCCTGCGGTACCCCCATTTTGACTATTAAAGCCAATGAATTCACACCATTTATTTGAACTTGCTGCAATCTATCATTCAAATATGATTTTACTAAGTTAAGCGCAAGTTTACCCAGTCCGTAATGCTCAAGTTTCAAGAGCAGTGTTTCGTGATTCACGCACGACAACGCCACTAATAGATTACTTACATAAATACTATTACTGGGATACGCCTTAATAATGCAGCAATCGTATGCATTTTTAATGTTACTCTTAGTTGAACATTCAACGTTAAACGCTCTTTATAGACCGTGATTATTTGAGATGATTATTTAGGGTATACTAACTGACATACTTATTTTTAACAATTAAATCGTACTGGTAATTTGATGTTACGACCGCTTCTGGTTTTTTTCTTGTCATTACATTTTTCATTTTGATCTTCACGAATGTTGTTTTTATTACTAACGGTGGTTGTTGTTTGGGACTTCTCATTAACGTTTGGCTCGCATGCATTATTGTTTATAACCTCGGACTGATTGTTCATGATAAACGCTGGTTTTAACCTATTCATAGATATGTTAACAGTTCTATTTGGCAATTGTATCTTAAATACCTTTCCTTTTCTTTCGATCACACGATAGGTGCCTTCATAATAGAGGTGAGGCATAAATATTGGATTAGGTATGTGGATTAGGTATTTTTCGATGCGAGTCCGTACCTAATCCAAAGCGTCGAGGATTAGGTATGGCACAAAATACTCGTACACAGTCTACACAGAAGATATTCCGTACCTTAAAATGTAGGGGTTAAGTTTCAAGTTTAATTAGCACTGCCGCCAGCACCATCTATGTAGAATACCACTGGACTATTTGTGCAGCCGCAGTCTTGCGATAAGGTAGCCCGCGAAATTCAAATTTTCTTACGTTTTTTGCAATTTGCAGGTAAGTAATAGGTTGATGTTGATCTAAATATGCTCCGCGGACGTATCATATTTAGATTAACCTAGCAACCTGACACAGACCTGCAAAATGCAAAGAACGTAAGAAAATTTGAATTTCGCGGGCTACCTTAGCACATGAAGGGTAAACTTTAATAGACGTTAAAAACAAAAGTGAATCACGTTAACTTTATGTACCGTTTGCCCATAAAAAACGAAATATAATTCACCGTTCCACAATATATTAGAAACGGAACGTCCATACTCCATGCCAAATATATATTTCTTACCTAATCCACATACGATACATAATATCGGTAACAGGCCAGCGGCTGTATTGAATAAATATTCGGATTAGGTAAATGGATTAGGTATTTTTAAATACTAGGATTAGGTGGATTAGGTATCGTTTTTACCTAATCCGACCCATGTCTACTTCATAAGGTGGAGTTAAAAGGCGGCGAACTGCATCGTTCCTAATAAATATGTGATCGGACTTATCAAGGTCGCTATGTACAAATAATGTTCGCGAGTTCCGTATTTGTTGAGTAACTGGTTTTATATTTTTAATGTTATTTTTTAAATTGTCTAAAAACGCGTAATCCCATGTCACTCGATTATCAGATGTGTCATAGAAATTCCCTGGTAACCGGATTGTTTGGCCGTAAGTATATTCTGCAGGACTCACGCCATTATCACTTCTGCCCACGCTACGTAACCCTAATAAAACTGTAGGCAGTTCGTCGTACCAACTTGTGTTCTCCGTGAGGCGTGCTGTTAACGCTTGTTTCATACTCCTATGCCAACGCTCTACTATTCCATTACTTTGTGGCCGGTATGGGCTGCTTCGACTTCTTTTGACACCTAAAATTTTTAATAGTTCGTTAAATAGTTTGCTTTCAAATTTATTGACGACCCTGATCGCTTGTTAATCGCTCGGGAGCGCCAAAACGTATTATCCAATTATTATAAAATACTTTTGCAACCGTGTCTGCAGTAATCTCGCTGTCAGGAATGGCTTCTGGCCATCGTGTAAATCTATCATTGTTATTAGGTATCTGTACCCTTCCTTTGTTATTGGTAACGGTCCTACAATGTCTATATGTACGTGCGAAAAACGCGTTGCTTCTGTGAATGGTTGCAGTTCTGATACTGTGTGTCTCTCTATTTTTGCCTTTTGCCATTGAATACAGGTTTTTGCCCATGCCCACATCGCGATTTAGCCCGGGCCAAAAATAACGTTGTGCGATTAGTTTGCGAGTTGCACCCGGGTGGCTATTTCATGTACTGATTTGTAAATTTCCTTTCTGTAACTTTCAGGTATATATCGACGCAAGAAAGCAATCTTGTAGTATCTCGAAAAGTTGAACTTTACACCAGAGCCAATAAACTATTATAAATAAATTAGAAAAAAAAATCATAACTCGTAAACTAGCTGATTCAGAGAGGTAATTTTTGGATCACGTATTTCTTATAATAAAATTTATCAGATGGCAGTAATGATAGCATTCTAAAGTTAGTCTAACATGCGTTTTATATTAGTTACAGCAATTGGTGTTTAAATTTAAAGCAGCAATATTGCTGTATCTTGGTAGTTGTAACATAAGGCACAACGAAATAGCTACAAAATTTTAGGTAACGATTATGATGTATCTAATATGAAGTAAATTAGTAAGTCCTCGCATTTCGTTGTACCTAATATTCTTTTTAGAATTGCAACTTGAATTTTGTGTTAAATACAAATAAAACAAAATATTATGTTTAGTTTAAAATGCTGTATGTTTATTTAAACAATGTTATTTAGGAAATAATGTTTGACCTAGTAACACTCATTACGTATTCAAATAAAAATTTAATCAGTCTCTAAATTAGAAAGCAATAAAGTCTACTGAGGGCGACATTTTCAACTATAAGGAATATCTTAAGCGATATTTTTTTCGAAATATCAAACTATATTTGTTGTTTTGCAAATTATTTTAAAAAACATAACTAAAAATTACTTAGGTACAAGTTTCTTAGACCTACATTTAAGATCAATAAAAAAACAATAAATTGAAAAATAAAATACAAAATAACATGTAACTACTAAAGTTAATAACACACCAAAAAAAAAAATACTGTAATTTCAGTTTGTTGTCTTTATTGATCTTCATCCTCTTCATCAGACTCATTTAAAGCATCTTGCACTTTTTTGTCGCGTTTTAAACATAAGTATTCTTTGGCGTATGTTCTGGGTATTATCTGCTTGTCGACGAGTTTTTTTAAGTCGTTGTATTTTTGCAACGATACTGGCAGTTTTGCAGAATATAGGCAACATTTTGGTTCGGAACCATTCAGACTACATAATGTGACCTCTGTAGCTTCAGCATCTGGTTGCATAGAATATTTTATAAACATTTTGTCAGAATTTGACTTTTTGAATATTGCAGTACATAATTTAGAAATCTGTAATTTTTGATTCTTCTTAAAAGTGTTGTTCAATATGTCTTCAAACCCCATAAAATCTTTACCTTCCAAAACAGAGACTGTATAGGGAGCAGGATTTTTACGCGCCATCTCGACGGCTATCGGCCAATGAGACGGTGCCCATATAGTAGTCTTTTTTACAGCACGTTCAATAGTGGCGTACATGCTGTCCACAGGCATAAAAGTGTGCCCGGGTATCAAGTAATTCATTTGAATTACATCTATGTTTTTAGATTTGGATAGAAAAAATCTTAACATACTCAACATCGTTTTATTTTTGTTTTGACCATAACATGAATCTGAAAACAACAGTACATTTTTGACTTATTGACGTTCATCTACCTCTTGAAGGTATTTAAACACGCAAGTAGAAATTTCGTTGGCTCCGCGATGAGCGTCAACCTCGGTCCACAAATTGCAGTAGCCTGCCTGAGTATTGCTTTCATAAATTGTCATATTATATACGGCTATTTTCCTTGAGTAATACAGGGCCATATTTTCACCGTGTGGTGTATTTAAGACCTTTTGCATATCAAAACTTGCACATATCACACTTGGATCTATAGCATTAAGTTTCTGGTGGCTCAAGTGGTTTTCAAATTTAGACAGTTCTTCTTCATTTTTGACTTATTGACGTTCATCTACCTCTTGAAGGTATTTAAACACGCAAGTAGAAATTTCGTTGGCTCCGCGATGAGCGTCAACCTCGGTCCACAAATTGCAGTAGCCTGCCTGAGTATTGCTTTCATAAATTGTCATATTATATACGGCTATTTTCCTTGAGTAATACAGGGCCATATTTTACCGTGTGGTGTATTTAAGACCTTTTGCATATCAAAACTTGCACATATCACACTTGGATCTATAGCATTAAGTTTCTGGTGGCTCAAGTGGTTTTCAAATTTAGACAGTTCTTCTTCATTTTTGACATCATAAGTCTGAATCATACATATCATACACTTGTCTTTTTTAGGGACGTGAAATCCTATATTGTAATTAGTCTTTAACCAATTTGAAAAAACTTTGAAAGACATTTTGTTTACACCATTATCAGCACAATGTTTTGAATAAATGCGATACAAATTGGATATGTTTTTTAAATCATCAGGTAAGTAAAGACGAGTCGAATCTTTTCTACAGTAATGCAAGGGTACAAGAGGCAAAGATGTTATAAATTCCTTCGCATGACTTATTACTTCTTCTTTAGTTTTATTGCCACCGCCATTTTTTTCCTGTCGTCTAATTTTGCAAATCCCTCAACTGCGTTGTTTAGTGTGTATAACAGAAGCCGTTGCGTTATATCAAGCGTGTTTATTAAAAAAAATTGACACACTTGTCTCCTTCCATCGTCTTCATTTATATAATATGCGTATGAGAAATTTCTTCTTGATGAATCGCCTTTTTCTGTCGTATAACATTTTACATCTTTTTTTATAGCACATTGGGAGATCCAGTCTTTTTGGCGTTGTGAGCTACCAAGGTTCCAGTAATAAGTAAAAAGCCGCTGGCGTCTTTCTTCAGTTATTTCTCCACAATTCCGTTTACAAATAACATCTTTACAAGGGTTATGCCCTTGTAAAGATGTTATTTGTAAACGGACGTTCATACTTTAGATAGAACATCTTCTCCTTTTTCATTGGTATAGGATTGACCTAAAATTCGTTTTATTTTGTTATCATTTTTTATATACTTTTTCTTTTTTGGTCTGGTTTTTAAAACTTCTTGTTCTGTAATTACTTCCTTCGTTTCAGATTTTTTACTGTTTATTTTGTTTTCAGTCTTTTTACCATTTCTGCGTTTTGAGTTCTTTGCTTGCTTTTTTGTTATTTTTCTTCCTTTTTTGCTCAATATCGAATTCTCAGATGATTCACCTTCGCTAAATGATATACTAGAATCTTCTGATGGAAATGCTTCTTTCAATAATAACGTGTCAGCACCCTCTTCTTCAATAAAATCTAGGTAGATTTTATCAAAGTTTAGTTTTTTTTACATTTTAGATTTAATGTTTTGTGATAGATCGTTACTGTGGTTGGATTTTAGATCTTCAAAAGGTGGGATGTCATATGTTTCAGGAACTTCTCCGATTAGATTTGGCGATAACTGAGCATCAACCGGAGGGCTGCCGTTTGTTTCAGGCACTACTCTCATTCCATTAGGTGATAACAGAGCATCAAGAAGAGAGCTGTTATTTGTTTCAGGAACTACTTTGATCGAATTTGCCGATAACTGAGCATCAGAAAAATCTTGGATTGGATAGTTCTGATCATTTTGAGGTAGGTTCACATTTACTTCAGAAACATCTTTAACTTCACATGGATATTTCTGACTCTCAAGAAGTAGGTTGTTACTTGTTTTAAGTACAACTTGTACTGAATTTACACCTGTTTGATATTCAATGGGTTGCTTGTTATAATTGGGAAGAATTTCACACTTATTATTTTCTGCGATATTATGAGTAATAAAAGAATCAGTAATATTGAATTCTACTACAGTATTTTTTTTTAAATTCGGAGACATTTCTAAACTTTCTAAACTATGATCAGATTCACAAGTTACTAAAACTTCATAACGATTCTGTAAGTTTTCATTCGCTTCAATTTCAGCTATTGTACTTGTGGTCAAGATAGGCTGGACGATCTGGGCAATATTTTCCAAGTCACTTTCGTTAACATCATGATTTGTTATGTTACGTTCAGCATATTGTATTAAATTATTATTATTATGAGGTTCAAAATGCGTCGAACGAATGTTTTCAACTATCCGCTTCGTCTCAAACATGTAATATTTTGGTTTCCGAAAAGTGGGTGTGAGATCTTTAACAACTCCTACTACTGCTGATTTCGAGTGATGAGGAGTCGTCGGAAATGAAGAGTGTTCTGTTAAATAATATTTGGAACTCTTACCTGCGTCGTCGCTAATGTACCTCTCTGATCGAACTGGTTTTCCATGTTTATAGGTAATATCACTGATGATTGCAATCTTACGTTTCTTCTTTTCATCGCGTTCGCAAGTGTCTCGCTGTGGTTTTAACTCATCCTTCCACTGTCGACGTTTTGCCATCTTTACATTTAATATTTTGTATCACGATACTAGGTAAGTGACCATTCGATCTTAGATCAAATTAATACCCTGAAAAGTAAAATTTAAATAACGTGAGTAAATAAAAAAAGTATGCAAACTAGTCACGAAACACGAAAACAGACCTGAGATATTGTGAGACGTGAAGTCAGGACAGATAGTTCTGATCTTACGTCTCAATCGATTGATGATTTAATAGGAATACATAGTAGGATAATTTATTATTCTAAAATAATTGTTTTAAATTAGGTTAGGTTTAGAGATAACCGCCAATTTGCTAATGTAATAAAATAAGAAATGCTTTGATATTTTTTTTATATCCGTGCTTCGGAAGACGCGATAAGCCAGTCGGTCCCGGATTAGGCGGTTTAACTGTGAAGGAAGCTAATTAGCTTACCTCCCTATTTACTAATTACTGTACTACAAAACGAATACAAAACTGAATTCTCACAGTAAATGGCATGTTTGCTGTTTGGAATGAATATTTTTTTTAGAATAATATTGTCATTTCTTACACTTAACAATTGCGTCAGCTCTGTATCGCATTCCTGTGCTATCGCTAGTTCCGAGTATTCCACTGACTTAGGAAATTGTATTGTTTCAATTCTAGACATTGTGTCAGCGATTTTGTTAGCCTCGCCTTTTACATACCTTATATCCGTTGTGAATTCACTTATAAATATATGTATATTATATACTTGTTATATGTATATTGATTTTATTTAATTTTCCAAAACTGTATCTTTTATAATAGTAACATGTGGAAACGTAGTGGATTGTACATTTACTTATAGCATACTCAGTATCTAGATTTAATATACAATGTACGATTGTTTGTCTTCCCAAATAAAATAAAATAAAATAAATAATAGCTGTCTTGTACGTCTTGCTGTTTCCGAATTACTCTCTACTTTATGCATGGCGTATGTTAACGGTTTATGGTCGGTATAAATAATTAATTCCCTGCCTTCAAATAGATATCGGAAATGTTTTATTGCCATGAAAATTGCCGTTAATTCTCTGTCATAAGTGGAATATTTTTGTTGCGCGGTGAGTAGGAGAGAATTGGGGGGTCTGGATCATAGTAGATCCATCCCCCCAATACTCTGTATTCAAAATTATATTTCTATTCAGAAATCTCTATTCAAAATTATATTTCTATTCACAATCTCTATTCAAAAATGTTACATCTATTCAAGAATCTCTATTCAAAAAGGTTACATCTATTCAAGAATATCTATTGTGAATGGTTCTTCAATTCACGATTAATAAACTCTCTATTAAAAATTATATTTCTGTTCAGAAATCTCTATTCAAAATTATATTTCTATTCAAAAAGGTTACATCTATTCAAGAATCTCTATTCTGAACAGTTCTTCCATCCACGTTAAACCGAAGAATGTATTCTAGCTTCTCTGTTAAAAATTAACATAGGTGTTTAGTTCCTTTATAAGATGTTTACTCCAAATAATGAATGCATATTTATTCAGAGAATGAAAAACACAACTACGTAGTGTTTTCTTAAATGATATTTCAATGTACTTACCTAGCTAGTACACAATCATAGTGTAGCGTCGAGTCGATCGAAAGTGATTATTTACACCACATGACCGTTCCCGTTAAGGAAACTGTTTGCATTCCTATCTTAGAGTCAATTGACACAGTCCTCGCGCACATCTGGGAGTGGCGCGAGGAGGCGAAACGCCGGGGTGAAACTCCGCTGCCGCGAGAAATCACGGCACAGCGGACAGAGCTCCGGCGGGATCTCATGGCGGCATGGAGAGTGCGATTGTCGCAACCCAGCGCTGGGCACGCTACAATTGTGGCGATAAGTCCCCTCTTTGAGGAGTGGCTAGAGAGGCGCCACGGCGTCCTCACCTTCCGCCTGACGCAGGTCCTCACCGGACATGGTTGTTTCGGGAGGTTCCTGTTCAGGATAAAGCGGGAGGAAACGCCCGGGTGTCACCACTGTGTGGATCGCCCGGAGGACACGGTGGAGCATACGGTGGAGGTCTGCCCGGCTTGGGTGGAGCACCGCCGTGTCCTCACGGAGGCGATCGGCGGCGGCGATCTCTCGCGTCCGGCCCTGGTTCGGGCCATGGTTCGGAGCGAGAGTGCATGGGAGGCCGTCACCTCCTTCTGCGAAGCAGTAATGCTTGCGAAGGAGGAGGCGGAACGCGTGAGGGAGAGGCAAGGTTCGCGCCCTCGCGCCCCTAGTCGCCGCAGGAGACGCCCCGGGCGTCGGGAGTCGCAAGCCGATTTCCGGCCACCGTAGGCGCGGGCTTGCGGACGGTGAGCGATGGGTAGTTCACCGTCCGATAAGGACCAGGCCCGGGTCGACGGCGCGTTGTATTCCACGCGCGCCTCAAAGAGTTGTCAGCAGCAACTGACGGGGTCCGTTAGGGCCAATGCCTGCCAGGGTTGCGAGTTTGTCCGAAAGGGATATCGTGGCCCTGGCACACAGGCAAATGAAGGAATACGGGTGGGTTTTAGTCAGTAAAAGTCTGACACGCCCTCCCGCTCCGCCCAGAGCGGGAGAAGTTATTTGATAATTTCCCACCCAAAAAAAAAAAAAAAAGTCAATTGACACCGAGACGCGACACGCCCCGATGCTGCGCGCAGATTCATAATAGAGCGACTCAAATTATAACTTTATTTTCTACACGAAAAGATACACATTTCATTGTGAGAATTCAGAATACGTTGCACCACGTAGCGCTGCTTCACTGGCCTCTTCGACCTCTTCCAGTATCATCGCATCGCTTCGCGTCTCGGTGTGAATGGACCCTTATTGCGATTTCCTACCCATGTTGCGCCTCTATGATATGTATATATATATAGATATATATATATATGTGTGTAGATATTTATTTAGATTCAGAATGGTATGTTCGTATTCAGAAGTATCAATTAGATCAACTTGATATGCACCTATGAGTTTCCTTATCAAAACATTACAATGCTTAAGTACTATCTAGAAAATACATGGAATGTGGAAAATACATGGATGTATGTAATAGAAAATAAAACAAGTTATTTATTATAACATATTATGTTTAATTACATTTTTATACATTTTATTTATAATGTCCTTAGCACCTAGATATCATCGTTGAATACATTTACTACAACTTAACATATTTATAACATAATTATGTTTAATTACATTTTTTAATGAATTTTATTTATAATGTCATTAGCACTTTTGTAGATATCATCGTTGAATACATTTTCTACAACGTATTGAGCACATACAGTAGCTTCACAGTTACATGGCGCGCTTTCTTTGTAGTTTTCAATATCGATGATTTGTACACGTATGATTTTACATCGCATCCCCCTTGCAAGTTTTTTTATATATGAATAGATAACTTTAGCTCCTCGTCTTCTAGTTCTTGTGCTCAGAGGAGTATCTACAAATTGAAATGGCTGAAATGGTCTCTCTCTTTCGCTCGCTTGACGCCTTCGTCAAGCGAGCGAAAGAAAGAGTTTGTCCAGCTGGGATGGGTGATGATGGTGAGTATACTGAATCGTTGATGAAAACATCACCGGATTCCTCAAAATAAAATAAGTTGCAGAATATTTAACTGAGAATTAAAAAATGTTTTATTTTAATTTAATTTAGTTTTATACTATATATTTATTTATTTACTTACCGACATTGTAGAGCAGATATTAAACTTGAATGTCTTTTAAGGTAATCCGTACTGGTTTATATAGATTTTCTGATTTTATTTTATCGTCACTAAGGTTCAAGATGATACATAACATTTACGTTTCCTTTTAAGTAGTCAGGCACACGCAGCTTTTTTTACCTCCACGTGTCGCATTGTTTTTTAAGTACCGGTAATATACACACGATCGTGTAAACCGCTTACTGGTACACAAGCTCTGCATTACGTTTTGTCAAACCAATTGCACACAAATACAAAATGTCTTTAGCCTGCACATCAGTAGATAGCTATAGAAATGACTTGCACACCATTGCTCTATAATAAGCAAGTTACATATATTATGTGTATTTGTAGCAATAAATTGCTAGTCTACAATACCTTTAAAAGTAACAGAAGTTAATTTAGCGTGAAAAAATCGCAGCGTTCCAATCGCAGCGTTTTTCACGCTCGTCTACAAAATTATCTTCACAAATAAAAGTGCATCGTAAGAGATCAACGTAAAAGGATTTTCTGCAATTATTGAATTTGACAAATCGAACTATGGGTAGAACAATGTTACATGTTAACATAGACCGAAACCCTTTTTATTCGTGGTTTACGTTTAGATTGACCATTGCTATCACCAGTAATTATTTGAAAAAAAAAAGGTTTAGTAACTTAGGAGATATCGATAGAACAACGTCCTATTTAAATTTTCCTACCCAAAAACAACGTTCCATCTTCACAAGAGCTGTTGTTTTTAGTCAGTGCCCGCGCGCACGCGGCGGTCTATGATCAGTCGCATCTATGTTCGGCCGAAGGATGGTTGCGTTGTTGTCACCGTTACGATTTTTGATTTATAGATCATTTTGGGCAATATTTACTACAAAATCGGTTTAAAATGAATAATGCACGGTCGAGAAAAATGCTAAACTTAGTATTAAGTCCAAATAAAGTGGATAAATCGCCGGTGCGAAATTCCGTTGGAGATGAAAACGGTGAAGAATCTATAATTCCAGGTAAGTTATTTGTGTTCTACTGTTTTTTTATTGGTATAATCCCAAGCCGATAGGTATGTATTATTATTCGTAGAATTTGTTAGTTTAGGTCACAAAACCGGTTAGTGTAAATGAAGCGTTCTACGTGCACATATAACTTTGTTCCGCGGAAATTATACTTTTTACGTAAATATAATTAAGGCAAGGCAGTTAATGTTTATTTATTTATCTAGTAATGTTAGATATGTCAGATTCTACTATTGAAAAATCATGGCCTTTTTTAACATAGATCTTTATTCGTTGGATATCAAAATAATAAATGTAGTTCGTTTTAAACATGTAACTTTGTTAGTGGGAAAACAACTATGCATTTTGAGTATTAAGTGAATATAGGCGTTTGTTCTTTGAAAAAAACTATCATATTACTTTCTTCCAACTGAAAAAAACCATAAATACCTTGTTAAAATATAATTTATTTTTCATTAATATGTTTGACTATCCCTACTTGTAGAGAGCCTTAATCTTTTTTTTATTATTTCGACGTATTTGCTTCATTTTCAGATGTTACTGTGAACTGTCACGGAGCATTATCACCTTCACCAGTGCCACCCCAAGCAGAAATATGCGATAAAGATGTTATGCTTCAAGTGTACAACGACGTGTTTGGCGAACCAGAGGTAACTTCTGCCGGAGCAGTCAGTCACTCAAACCCAGCATCTAGGCACACAGACAGCCGTTATCTTTCGGGTCCTGCTACATCTAATACGGCTTTGGGTAATCAAATACCAACTGCAGGTCCTCCTCAGGAAGAACTGACGCCCTTTGACCTCGATGTACCGGCCAGCTATGAAAATTCGCCTGCATTTACCCTAGAAGAGTTTCAACCCTTTTCGGTAAATACAACCGGCGGTGAATTAAATATTCCAACCCCTATGGCTTCTCCGGGGAACTCGCATATCGATTGTCACGATGTTTTCTGCCCTGTGCATCATTGTGAGCACTTGACTCAATCACCTTCGGCATCAGGCGCGAATACGTCTGGTCCTTGTGACTCCAGTGAAGACGCACAGTCATATACACCGAAGAGACGAGTAAAGAGACATAAGCGCATTTCAGAGTGGTCAGATGCTAAGAGAAAATGTCTCAAAAATATTGGCAAAAAGTACGTATCCAAGAGAGGTAAGGTGGTTGATGAGAAGACTTTGAGTTCGCCATGCAGTTGCCGATATCGTTGTTATGAAAAAATATCTCATGAACAAAGATACCAATGCTTTAAAAAGTTTTGGAGTTTGGGATGCCGAGAAAAGCAGTGGTCTTATGTAGTTAAATACACCCAAAAAGAGAAGAAAAATAGATGTTTGAATCGTGATGAACCTAATCGTCGCCAACACACTTACAAGTATACCTTACCACTGTCAACAAATGATGAACAAGAAAACCAGTGTGAGACGGTCAGCGTGTGTAAGACAATGTTTCTGAATACCCTGTCTACTAGTGGTCGAATTCTTAAAACAGCCTGGGACAAATATGACGGCAGCACGTTGATAGAAGCTGATTTGAGAGGGCACCACAAGAATCATAAACAAGTAATTACGGCAGATGTGGTAAAAAGTGTGTGTGATCATGTCCTTTCTTTCGCTCCGGTTGAATCTCATTACACGCGTAAGACTTCCACAAAACTTTATCTGGATGGTAGTCTCAGTATCTCACGCATGTATGTGTTATACAATGAGTGGTACGATGATTCGAAATATACAGGCAAAGCAGTCACACAGAGGCAATACCGCGAAGTGGTGACAAAAAATTTCAACTTGGGATTTTTTATCCCCAAAAAGGATCAATGTGACGTTTGCCACATATATAGAAATAAAACCGATCACACTGATCAAGAGAAGACTGATTACGAAAAGCATGTGTCAAATAAAAATAGTGCTCGAACGCTTAAGAAGCTTGACAAATGCGAGGCGATAGATTCGAGTGGTAAAATAGTGGCTGCCGTATTTGACTTTCAAAAAGTCTTATCGTGCCCTCATGGCCAAGTCAGCGTCTTTTATTATAAAAGACTCTTGCCTAAATTTCACTGTGTTTAACATGGGAATAAAGAAGGCAGTATGTTACATGTGGGACGAGACAGTCGCTAAACGAGGAGCAAATGAGGTCGCCAGCTGTTTGCTTGATTATATTGAAGCAAACGCCACAGAAGGAGTGACTGAATTCAGGTTTTGGTCTGACAACTGCGCGGGTCAGAACAGAAATCGCTTTGTCTTTTTTCTGTATGTTTACGCTGCCATAAAATTTAACGTGACTATAAGACACCGTTTCCTGGAGAAAGGCCACACTCAAAATGAAGGCGATAGCGTTCATGCGCTGATAGAACGTGAAGCACAGAAAAAAACCATTTATACTCCAGACGAATGGCGTTTGTTCATACGGTGGGCCAAATGTGAAGGAGAACCATATGAGGTAAAAAATATGACACAGAGACACTTTTTCGACTTTAAGAGTCACGTTATCAACAAGATTTGGAGCAAAAACACAAAAGGCGAAAAGGTTTCGTGGACTAGTATTAGAGAGGTTTACGTGGACAAATCTGATTCCAACAAATTGCAATATAAATATGATTTCAACCAAGCCGATTACAGCACAGTCATCATACGAAACAACACACGCAGAAATGCCAGTTCCGCTTTAGCTGCTCTGGAACATGCGTATGAAAAGAACATTAATTTACCAAAAGACAAGTACAAAGACCTCATCAGCATGTGTGATTCGGGGATAATAGGAGAACAATATTCAGCTTTTTTTTAAATCACTACCCCATTTTGAAAACAATGCAGAAAATAGCGATAATGACTTAGATGAGTAGCTTAAACCAACAAAATAATAATTATTTTTACTAAATATTTACTATATATGATAAAAACCCTTCACATTACTAGTCTAACAAGTGCCTGTAAGAGACAATACTATTGTTGTATTTTGATATTCTATTTTTTTTGATATTGTTATGCTAATGTGGAGATTGTTCTGAACTACTCAGGTGCCAAAAGCATTGTTGTACGAGTATGTACCAATATTTCTAGGGAAACATACCAAAAAGATGTTTATTATTTGCATTTACTAGTAATAATATTAAGGTTAAAGTATTGTTAATCGTAAGTACCTACGGTGTATGTTTAAAACAAAAGAGATTATCTAAGTTTGTTAAACGTTATACAAATTGTTAAGATTTCTAAAGCTTTTTTTAAATGTTCATACTTATAAGAATAAGTGATATATCACAGATAAACAAAACACAAAGTTCCTAAAATATAGGTCTGAGAGACACAATATTTAGACTATTTAGATATAAGATGGCGTTACAAAGTAATGTTGTATCGTTTCTTTCGCTAAAATGTGTTTTTGCATGTGATTTTCCCAACCTAATAAGTCTGATAGACATACACCTAATATTAAGACAATAATACCTAATTTTGCCTACTTATAAGAACTTTTAATGTTTACTTAGTTGATTTTATATGTCATGTTGCCAAAAATAAAAGACATACATACACGTTGTATACGTATTAGGTAGCTTTGAAGAAAAATGTACCAATTCCATACAGTGGAGTATTTTTATAAATTCACAGCTGGTGTTAGATACACACCAGCTGTGAATTTATAAATTATATTAATAAAAATAGCTTTTATAAAACCTCTATAAATATCAAAACAAGTTTTTGAAACATGTGACTTTCATAACTCGAGCTATGGTAACATTGTTCGCAATAAAACATTATTTTGAAATAACAAAAGCGTTTTTATTTAATTTTTTACCTATAGTAAATCAGATAGAATCATAATTTGACTTCAATTTTCTGTGAACATGGCATTATCTGCATAAGAGACAATATTTTTAAAGTGACTTTCCCTAAAACAACGTTCTATAAGCATGTGTAACAAAGACTGGTACTAGGGCCTCCGCAAAAAAACGTCACATAGTCACATGCAACACCTTAATTCAGGAAATAATCAGTTAAATTAAATCTCATAATAAATACTCTATTACCTTAGAACTCATATTCCTCAACACATATCCAAAAATCATAACTCTAAGTATAACCGCTGTAAAAATATGACTAGAATAGTGAGCGCTCAACTTCAAAACGCTCTCCTGGAAAGTACAGATTTCGCAGATAGAACTTTGTTCTACCAATAGGTCGAAATATGGTTGTCTGAGACTATTTCTATGCATATATAAATAGGTCTTGGATAGACATCGTTATCAAACCTCTGGGAGTAGCCAGCACTCATCTGCAATTTGTTTATCAAACGTGTCCTAGAAAAACAGCGCTAAAAATGTAAGTATTTTACTTTTTCAATTTATCTTTTCAACTATTCATCTTTTGTTTAGATTTTTACACATATTCGTCAATTCCTCTATTCAGTAAATGCATCTATCATGTATTTAATTCATTCAATCTATTCAAATAATTTAGTCTTGTTAGATTTTTTTTCTTACGTCACATATTCGTCAATTTTGTCTATTCAGTAAATTCATCTATCATGTATTTAATTCATTCAATGTATTCAACTAATTTAACTTTCTTTAGTAATGATTTCACTCAATTTGTAAGCTATGTTATCCTGTTGTTAACTATAGGTATTATTCACTAGCTCAAATAATGTATCTACCTACGCTATTTCTTAATTATTAATCATAGTTATCTTTATCTTTTTAGGTCGAGGCAAACAGCAACCCATCTTTTCTCCTCTGAAGACGATAATGAGCAGCAGGTCCAGCCTAAAAAATCAAGAGGTCCGTCACCGCCCACTCGGCGAGAGAAGAGACCAGCGGGAGGTGAATCATCTCAGGAAAAACCGAAAAAGAAGAAGAACACCATCGTCAAACCAATCAGCTCTTGCATGAGGCCCACTTCGCAAGAATTATTTGGCACCGATAGTGACGAAGCAGAAGAGCAACCTGTTGGAACCGCAAAGGGTAAAAAAATACCGCCCCTATATTCATATTTTACTCGTAGAGTTGCCAACGGTGTTAGCAGGCAAAGTGATGAGAGTAAAATTGGGAAGTACTATGTGGAGCTTAAAATATATAACGTTGGAGAGATCGAACGCGTATCACCTATCAACCGTTGGCGACATGCGATATTAACGGTTAAAAATCGTACCGATGATAGAACACCTGCATGGGATCGGTTAAAAGAATTTGTGAACGAAACTAGAAAGGAGTTCAAACACTGTGCTATAGATTTTGTTAGTAATTATTACTAGTGGATGTGTGTGTGTGTCTATTATACTAACAAAGTGTTTTTAAACTATTAATCTTCAAATTAATGTAACCTAGTAATCTTTTGTTTTCTATTACTTACATAATCAGTGTATAAAATATTTTAATCAACATAATTATGTATGTTTCTAGTTAGAATCATACTCATATAAAAATAGAATGTCCCCACTTACTACAATTAAAAGCATATGTTTTAAGCTCACATTTGTTTTTACTTTACAGTACGATACCTGTCTACACATCGAAGACGTTATAATATTGATGATAAACATAATAATCCTGAATTTATTGAATGTGAAAAATGTCTTATTGAATTACCTTTGAATCAGTATAAATATCATTTGAGAACTACTCGTAATATACATAAGTCTAATAGTCTCTTACGAACCGAATTTCAAAACATTTACATTATTTCAAGTGCTTTCAAAAACAGAATCGTGACGTGCAAAAATGTGGGCCATACCATTGACGAGTGTAGGAAACGAGAATTTAATAATAATCGCTTCAGAGATAACCAAAGACAATTACCAAGGTGCTACCAAAATAACCAAGGTCAAGTTCACGCAATAAATGACAACGAAAACTACATGGAAAATACTCTAGACAAACCAAATAATGATTTAAACGAATAAAGGGCTCACGGTGGTGTCTCGTGAGACCCAAACCTCAAATTCAAAAACATTCCCATATCAAAGACACCAATGCTATATCCGCTGTATCCTCTGTATCCCCTAACGATAGGGACTTGCGAATAAACCGCAACACTGTATCCTCTGTATCCTCTGCATCCGGTGTATCCTCTGTATCCTCTAGAACCGCTGTATCCTCTGCATCCTCTGCAACCACTGTACCCTCTGCATCCGCTGTATCCTCTACATCCACTGTATCCCCTAACAATAGGGACTTGCGAACTAGTCGCACCGCTGCACGGAGGAGTATTTCAAATGAAAAGTCGATCAAAAGTCGACTTCTCGAATTTTGTTTAATTGCGTTACAACTTATGTACCGTTAAAGCCCAATAGTTATTACGTCACAAAACGGCCATTTCGGTAACGCCCCGCTCCTCCACCAACCGTAGCAGCAGTCGGAACCCAGTCATTGCGTGACTCGTATGTGTTCGTTCTCGGTGCTACGGTTAAAACGTAATCTTTAAATTGCATTAAGTTTGTGTTCGGTAATATTTTATGACAACCATTATGGATGTTCAAGAAGACGGTATGTAGTTACTTTATTATAACATGTTTATTTTGGTTTTATAGTTGATTAAGTGATATATCGCACCTTAAACGTTCTGCATTAAAAAATGCAACTTTTTTTTGGTAAACTCTGTAATTAAAGGTGTTTTTGTTTAAGAGTTAAGCCTAGTTAACTTATGATTTTGCATGTAACGTAGAATTTCATTATCCTTGATAAGGTTTTCAAAGGAAAATGTCCCGCATAAACTCGCCATTTAATTAAAAAAAAAAAATTACTTACTAAGTCGAAATCAGGTTTTATTAAAAAATGTTTTACAATATTGTTTTATTCCAGAATCTCCAATGACGTCGATGGAGGTGACTAGAAAATCACTATGAAGTCGTAAAACAATGTTCGGACAGGAAGATTGACCAAAAGTTTGTGTTTTTAGAAAATCATCTTAAAACAATCACGAAATGCCCTGACAATTAACAAGGTTCACTGAGACTTGCCTTAAAAACTTTTAAGTTTCAATTCAAACAAAAATGGACAGCCGCCAGTAATAAGGAAGAACGCTTTTTAACAAAAAATGAACAATGGCTCAATACTTCTATAACACTACCTACGTGGACCACAAGAAAGTCCGGGCGACCAACAAAGGATTTCAAGGAATCGAGCGATCAAACAAAGAGGCGCAAAACAAAGAACAAAGAGAGAACAAGTACCTACCTTGTGAAGAGTTAACCTATGCAGTCCAAATGAGCCAGCGTGCTGCAGGATATAGTGACGCGTCTAAGGTTATGAAAGATATGACTTTAACGCCAACAAGAGCAAAAAAATACAGATCACGCTTTAGTTCTACTCAAAAAGAGATATTCAAGAAACATACACCATCGCAAGCATTAGCTATTTTCGTGGAAGCTGATATGACAAGAAAACAATACGAAGTTATTCATGCTGCCAACAAGAACATTTATCCTTGTTATTCGCTTGTAAAAAAGGCAAAGAAAGACTGTTATCCGCGCGAAGAGTCGATGAGTTACAGAAACATGTGCTGAAATAAATTTGCAGGATTTTTTAGATCATACACCTGCACGGTTGTGTATGTACTTAGATGAAGTACTCGAAGGAATAACTGAAGAAGAAATAAGCTCTTTAGAGTTATTACCCAAATGGGGTTGTGATGGTTCTCAACAACAACAATTTAAACAAAAATTTAGAAATAGCACAGATAGTGATTCAAATATCTTCCAGAGTTAATTTGTGCCCATACGACTGATAAGCAAGATTGGTGACCAAAAGAAGATTATTTGGCAAAACCCAGTACGTTATTCACCGAGATACTGCTGACCAATACGAATACGATTCGTTCACGAAACAAAAGATATAACAAATGAAGAAATCTCCTACATAGAAAATCAAATAAAAAACCTGAAAAGGAGTGAAATACCGGGTACGAATGGTGGTATATTAGAAATAAAGCATACATTGGCGTTTACCATGATTGATGCAAAGGTTTGCAATGCTGCGACAAACACGTCATCTACGATGAGGTGCTATATATGTGGGCAAACATCAAAAGACTTCAATAACCTGAATAAAAAAAACGTAGAGAACCCGGATACTTTTAAATTTGGGCTGTCGACACTACACGCCAAGATTAGATTTTTTGAATCACTTCTTCATTTGTCATATAAGATTCCTTTAAAAAAAGTGGCAAGCAAGGACTCAAGAGCATAAAAACATGGTAGCAGATAGAAAGAAAAAAATTCAAGACTCTTTTAGAGAGGAAATGGGGCTACTGGTGGATATTTGGTGGCATGAGGAACAGGGTGTAAAGCTCACTCATTCACCATAGAAAAGGGAGGATCCTCCGACCAGACGGGTGTCGTGTCTGGTGGGCAACTGCCCGACGGTTGATGTCGGGACGTTGTATATATGCTAGTCACGCGGTAAACTCTAATTGCGCGATGCAGGATTTTGCGTGACGTCAGTGTGACGCGTAGTTCATATATGGCGATGTTGATGCCGCTACATCACTCCCCTCCGGAGACCGGAGGGCGATAGTGGGCTGAGTCGTGTATCTTGCGATACTTGCCAGTGCCAGTTGAGGGTCCCAATGAGTCGGAACCTGGTGCCGCATAGTTCTCGGTGAGTCGGAACTGTCTGCGGTGATTCCCCAGTGAATCGGGGTGGCGCTGCGTTATGCTCCAGTGCGTCGGATGTAGTACAGCGCCGGGTTGTGGCTGGCTGCTGGCGTCGACCAGGAGAGGCATGTTCTCTGCTTGTGGACCGGCCGAAAGTGCAGTGTGCTGTGCCAAGGCTGCTGATGAGGCTGTGGGTGATGACCAGGAATGCGCGTCATGCTGCATGCTGGTGGTCAGGATACCCGTTGAAGCCGTGGGTGCTGGCTGGCTGTGTGACTCGCCGCTCGAAAGCTTGAGGAAGTGATGATGATGATGATGACGTCACGCTGAAGTAGTTGCACGAAGGCTGCGCTGACGTTCATACTCGGGGTCACCAGGAGGAACAGGGTGTAAAGTTCACTCATCCACCATAGAAAAGGGAGGATCCTCCGACCAGACGGGTGTCGTGTCTGGTGGGCAACTGCCCGACGGTTGATGTCGGGACGTTGTATATATCCTAGTCACGCGGTAAACTCTAATTGCGCGATGCAGGATTTTGCGTGACGTCAGTGTGACGCGTAGTTCATATGTGGCGATGTTGATGCCGCTACAGATATTCCCAAGGCAGGGTTTGGGAACACCAATGACGGGAACACTTCGAGAAGATTTTTCTCGGATCCTGAAACTTCTTCCCGCATTACAGGAATTGACATCAATTTAATAAAAAAATGCAGTGTTTTATTAGAGGCCTTATCAAGTGGCCTGAAAATTGATGTCAAAAAATTTGAAAACTTTGCTGAACAAACTGCAAAACTATATGTAGATTTGTATGAGTGGCACCCCATGTCGCCTACAATGCACAAAGTTTTGAGACATGGGGCCACAGTTATTGATCACGCTATTCTGCCTATGGGCCAGTTGTCTGAAGAGGCGGCTGAGGCCAGAAACAAACACTTCCGCACGTATAGGCAGAGTTTCGCAAGAAAGTTTTCGCGAGGGACTGCAATAGGGATGTCTTGAACAGACTTCTATTAAGGCATTACAACTTTTACTCCCGGAGACATCGTACGTCTCGTCTACAGAGTCCGACAATGAGGATGGATCTAGTGAAGGCGTATCCGATTAAAACAATTTTGTGTTAACACCTTTTGAGCTAAATTTTATGTGTGTATGATATTTTAAATACAAAATTATCACCTTAAACCTGCTTTTTATTTTATATCAAATCGAAAAATATCACACAATAGTTTTGATCAACTTTCGAGGTTAAATACTCCTCTGTGCGCTATATCCTCTGTATCGACTGACCCCGCTGATCGTAAAATAAATCATTCTGTATATGCTAAATCCACTTCAGACTCAATCGCTCCTCGTTCAATTCCTGAAACAAAAAATTATGAGAATAATATTAGTCCATTTAAGAGACGCTTACCTCACATCCTTGTCCATACTCTCGTGTCAAATACCACCTTATCCCTCCTTGTAGACTCTGGCGCAACTGTAAGCCTCCTAAAAAAATCTTCCATACAAATACCAGTTGACATCACAACAGAAATAATCCTTTTGAAAAGTATTGACCCCATTGATCAAGCTTCACCATTAATAGGCCATTTTCCGCTGAAAATAAAAATAGATGATAAAAATAGTGTCACGCATAGATTCCATATAATACCTCGAATATGATGAATATGATGGTGTTATTGGCACTGATATGCTAATCGCTTTTGGCTGCACTATCGACTATACTCGTGAAATTTTGAAAATAGGTAAAAACGAAATAAAATCACAGTTCAATGCGCCTATTTACGTAATTCCTCCCAGGACTGAAACTGTCATAGAATGCTGTCTCTAACCCTGAGGTGAAAGAAGCACTCATACTAGACCAATGCTATCACAGAGATTTACTGATCGCCAATTGCTTAGTCGCCCACCCCCAAAAGCTTGCGATAGAGAAGTCCATCAGAACATTACCCAAAAAACAACACTCAGAAAATAATAAACATAGATCTAGGAGTAAATTCAATATAGCTACACTTAACGGGTCATAAACAAAACACACAAAAAAAATGTGACTTTAAAAAAAAAAATTATTAAATACTTCATACATTTATATTTTTGTTTAATAAATTAACTGTTGATTTATTTTAATGATTTAAGATACAATATCCTGATAATATTTAATTGACTTTAAAATATTAAAACTAAAGTGAGACTCTGGTCCCCTTCCGTGGACCGTGCCCAACCTAGGTTCATAAGTTTGCGTTAACTAAAAAAATACTTGAAAATAAAAGTGTGAATATATTTTCAAATGTATTTATTACCAACATCTTAAAGTTCTTATTTTACGTTATTATAAAAAATTAATACAAAGGACAACGGCATTAATAAGACTTAAACATGTTGTTACCGATTTGACGACCCCTTCCGTGGTCCAACTAAATTGTATATTCAATATTTGTGAAATGGAACGCAGCCGTAGTTTGTTTATTTTGGTTGGCAATACTGTCGAGCTGTCAGTTTGAGTAAAAAATTTAAGTGGTGAAAGTTAACGCTCTGTGAAAATTTATTTGCAAAATTCTATAAACAAGTGTTATTTTACTTTTGTGTAAAAGATCGTTGCAACTTTTCTGTTCCATTCATATTTAGGTAAGTACTGGCATGAAAAATACATTGTTGGTTGAACTTGGTGTAATATGGGAGGCTATTTGCAAAAACCAGGTGCGCCATATTGTAACCTCAAAATTTTGTGGTTTGAAAGACAATTTTAGTTTGTTAATCCCTTCCGTGGACAAACTTTTCGGTGGACACAATGTCCACGGAAAAGACCATGTCCACGGAAGTGACATCTATTGCAACTTATACTTTTTATGACACAAATAAGAATTAAAAACCCGTGTTGCTAGTTTTGGCTTAGCACCTGTGCATCGCCCGCACTCCATGACGCTAAATAGAAGCTATTATTATGTTCGATTTCGTCTATTAAGCATTTTTAACATAATCTGTTTTGTTAACGCTTGCTGTTGCTCAAATTGGTTGTACATGTGGGTTATGATTTCTCTTTCAGCTAATAATGCCTAGAACAAGAAATATTAGGCAACTAACTGATGAAGAAAAGAAGATTAGGCGACGTGAACAAAAAAAAATGAGTATGCGACGAGCGCGTGCAAAACTGAGCGATGGTGCTATTGAAGAGATACGCAAGAAAGATAGAGAAAGGTACTATAAGAAGAAAGAAAGAGGTGAAATTATGACGATTGATCAATTTACTCCGAGAAAGCAGCGTCAAATTAGGAAAATGTGGCGTGAGAAATCAAAAAGGCGTCGTGAATTATTAAAAATGCGAAAAGCCACCGCTGCCCTATTAGAAGAAGATACTCCACCGTCAAGTCCTACTTCGTCATTTTCACGTGCTGAAGTTGGAAGGGCAATTGCTGCTCGTAATAAGAGAAAATTGAAAGCAGAGAATGTAACTTTAAATTTAAAGGTCTTGGCAATGAGGAAACAAATAAGAAAATACAAGATGCGTATAAAAAGGCTAGAAAAAAAGAAAGAAAACAATGGGAAAATGGATAGTTCTAAAAACACAGTATTAAAAAAGGATATGAGACAAGCTGTGCATGATTTTTTAATACAAGATGAGTGCAGTAGATTAACTTCTGGTAAAAATGAAACTATAACCCGAAAGAAAAGTAAACGTCAAATTCGATTATTAAATGACACTTTGTTAAATTTACATGTACAGTTTCAAAACAAAACGGGGATTAAAATTTCTTATCAGACGTTTAGAAGATACCGTCCATTTTGGGTGTTGTTTCCGAAAGCATCTGCAAGAAATACGTGTTTGTGTGCGTTACATGAAAACACTGATCATATTGTCCGATCACTTCATAAGGCAAAAATTATATCTCATGGTTCTGCTTCACGTGTGGCTAGAGTACTTTGCTGCAATGAAACATTAAATCCAAAATGCCTAGAGAGAACATGCGAGGACTGCCATGATAAGAAACTCACTTTTAACTTAAGTAATGAAAATGATCACATAACTTACGAGAGATGGATTGTCAAAAAAGTTGATGTAGTTATCAAAGGTAAATTGAAACAGTGCAACAAATGTGTTAAAGAAACTGTTAAAACCACAAATGGATCTCTTATCAAAATATTCAACTCTAATTTACCAATTTACATGCAGCACGTTGCTAATATGATTCATCAAATCAAATCAATACAAACTATTAAACAACAACTATCTTCTTTTCAAGGGTTGTTACATATTGATTTCTCGGAGAATTATAACTGCAAATATGGTGCTGAAGTCCAATCCGCCCATTTTGGTGGTTCTAAGCCTCAACTGTCACTTCACACATGCGTTTACTACAGCAGTGGACCAGAAACTCAAGAAAGGTCTTTTACGACAACTTCAATGTGTTCTATATCAGAAAACTTGCGGCATGATCCTGTAATGATATGTGCTCATCTTAGACCTGTCTTACAAAGAATTGAAGAAATAAGTCCAAACTTGTCAGAGTTACATATATTAAGTGATGGACCCACAACTCAGTACCGTAATAAATTAATGTTTTATTTTATTGCCAAGTTCATAGGCAGAGAATTAAATAACGTTAATACTATTATTTGGCACTACAGCGAAAAAGGTCATGGAAAAGGAGCTCCTGATGGAGTAGGTGGATGTATAAAAAGGCTGTGTGATCATTCGGTTGCAATGGGCAAAGATGTATCGGATTATGATTCTCTTATGTCCTGTTTAAAAGATAACTGCAAAGGAATAGAGATTTATGGAATTGGTGACCCGAATATACAAGATATTCAATACATTGCTGATGAGAGTAGAATGAAAGCTTTTAAGGGCACATTAAAGATACACCAACTGTCTTGGAGTCGAAGTGAGCCGAATACATTACATGCAAGAAGACTAAGTTGTATGTCTTGCGCACCAACGAAAATATGTCCTCATTTTGAAATCGGACAAATAAATCTTCAAGCTGCAGGAAGTACAAGATCAAACACTCCCGTTAGTTTTGTGTCTGAGGCCGTAAATTTATCTCCAAGAAATATAGCCACACCTGATGCTTCTACAGTATCATACAGATCAATTCCAGTCACACCAGAAGAAGGAGTTTCACAAAGTTTCCCTGCTCGTCCTAAGAAGAGATTGAGGCTTATTTCAGATTCCAATGACTCAGATTCGGATATTATATTTCCGCGGCGACATGTAAGACAGACGATTAATTATGAAACAGACACAGAAGACGAAGAAGAATTGGTTCTCCCTCCGCAAAAACCTAAGAAACCGTTCATTAATCCTTACACAGACAGTGAAGATGAAGAATCTATATTTTAAAGTGCTGTAGTATTTATTTTGCTACTAGCTTTTATATTAATTTTTATATAAATATAGTCCATAAAAAGTTTCTGAATTGCTTTTACAAGGTTCTGCACTACCTTGTAAAAACAATTATTTATAAATGTTTTTTTTTACGGGATATATTATAAAAGTAATTCCTCACGTACCTACTTTTATAATGTTCTGCCTGGACAATCTTGTAGGGATAACATAAATGTCAATTTTATGTCCATATTAAATGATTAGACTTTTGAGTCTCTAATAAAACTTCCACAAGTCAATATAATAATTATGGTATCGGAAAAGACGTCACTTCTGTGGACGTAAAAGTATAATTTTTTTTTGATTGATTATTTTGGATTGTTGTTTTATTTTTAATATGAAGAAGTAAAGTAAAGTTTAGTAGTTTAGTAGTAAAGTTTACGAAGTGATAGAGTTTATTTTGTTGATTAAAAGCTTGATTTTAGACTTTCCTGTGGATTATGTAGTCTTTTCGGTGGACACATAAGAACTAAAATGTCGCATATTTTCATGAAAATAAGGTGTTGATCTCTGATTTTGTGGACGGGATAATTATTTTGATATTTCCGATAATAAATGCTGATTTTTTATAAAAAAGTTGACATTTTTATTTTTTTAAATTTTATATCCCTGTTTTGTTTATGACCCTAACACGAGATCTACAAAAATCACAAGATTTTTTACTGGAACTAGAACATGCATTAGAAACAGTTAACTGGGATATTATAGGCTTGAGTGACGTGAGAAGAGCTGACGAGAAAACAGAGGAACGCAAAAAATCACATTAATGAAAAGGCTGGAATATACGGAGTAGGGTTTATGGTCAAGAAATACCTGAAAAATGAAATAATAGAGTTCAGAGGAATATCAGACAGGATTGCCATTCTGAATATAAAACTCCCTGGATATAGACAACCAACTTCAATTGTACAAATATATGCTCCAACGGAGATTACCCAGAAAGATATAAAAGATGAACTTTACAAAAAACTCAACCAAATAATGCCAAATTTGTGTAGAAAAGTTATTATAATGGGAGACTTTAACAGTCAAATTGGAAAGAGGAAAAAGAACGAGGACAATATACTAGGACAGTACTCAACTGGTAAAAGGAATGACAACGGTCAAAGATTGATTAATTTTGCATTAGAAAATAACCTGCACATCATGAATAGCTACTACAATAGAAAACATAATAGAAAATGGACATGGATGTCACCTGATGGGAAAACGAGAAATGAAATAGATAACATTCTCACAAACAAACCAAAAGTGTTTTTAAATATTGATGTTGTTTATCAACTTAACTACAACACAGATCATAGAATGCTACGAGGACAAGTGTACACATTAGGACCAACATTTCAGAGGAAAAACATTCAAAGTAGTAAAAAACCAATATTCTTACCAATTGCAGGAAATATTCTAGAATCATTAGAAGGTAATTTAAAAACAACAAAGATTGCCAAAGATGTCGAAGAGAAATATGACGCTGTCGAAAGAGAACTGAGGAAAGTTGAAAGCAAAACTAGAATAAATAACGACACAAAAGACAAAATAGGTACAGAAGCAAGAAGTTTGATCATGGAGAGAAAATCTTTGTATAAGAACAGAAAAACTAACAAAAAGAAGATAGAAAACCTAAGTAAAGATATAAACTTGCAAATCAGGAAACATAGACAGAATAGAAGGAGCAATATAATAAATTATTACATAGAAAAGTCAGGAGGAGTCAAGAAAGCATGGGACGAGCTAAGAGAAAATACTAACTGGATAGACAATATGACACACCATAAAGATAAGAAAAAAAAGACAAACAGAATCGAAATACTAGAAGTAGCCACAGATTATTACAGGGAGTTATATAGCGACGACGTAACACCAGATGAAACCCATCAATTAACTGAAAACGATACAATTATTACCGAAGAAATTCCATGTATACTGAAAGAAGAAGTAGACAATGCTATCAAATCACAAAAAAGAGGTAAAGCACCGGGTGAAGACTGCATATCTAACGAAATTCTATTAGGAACATCTGATGTAATATTAGACACTCTCACAGACCTATTTAACGAAATTTTAGACACAGAATATATACTTCAACAGTGGACTACATCAACTATAATACTACTTCATAAAAAAGGAAAGTAGTTTGCTATATTGTCTAATATAGCAAACTACAGACCCATTATCCTGATGTCTAACGTCTACAAAATATTTTCCAAAATACTTCTAAACCGTTTAACATTGACTCTGGATGAAAATCAACCCAGAGAGCAAGCAGGTTTTCGCAGTGATTTTTCAACAATCGATCATATACACACCATAAAACAAGTTATCCAGAAATGTAACGAATACGGCATGACTTATTATTTGGCATTTGTGGATTATAATAAAGCATTTGACTCCTTAAAACACACAAAAATATGGGAAGCGCTTGCAATGCAAATGCGTGTTGAAAGTAAATACATAAGACTAATTAACAACATATACAAAAACATGAAAGCAAAAATACGGACAGAAAGAGCAGGAGAATACTTCCCTATAAAGAGAGGAGTGAGACAAGGAGATCCACTATCACCCAAATTATTCTCGGCAGTGCTGGAAAACATATTTAGACGTCTCGAGTGGAGCAAATATGGATTGAACATCAACGGAATGCAACTAAACCACCTAAGATTTGCAGACGATCTAATTCTAATTTCTGAAGATCTAAGAAGCCTGCAAGAGATGCTTGAACAACTTGTGAACGAAAGTGATAGAGTCGGACTCTCAATGAACGCTACAAAAACCAAATTAATGACAAACCTTGACAAAACACCCATCACAGTCAACGGCAACAAAATAGAATATGTTGAAGAATATACATACCTCGGACAGATAATATCACCAATAGACCTTACAACAAAAGAAATAAACAACAGAGTACAGCTAGCATGGAAAAGGTATTGGTCCCTTAAGGAAATTGTCAAAAACCCTCAGGTACCACTCAAAGCCAAGGAAAAAATATTTAATTCGTGTATTTTACCTATCATGACATATGGATGTCAAACATGGAGTCTGACGAAGAAAAATATGCGTAAGCTTGAGACCTGTCAACACAGTATGGAGCGTAGCATGCTCAACGTCAAGTTAAAGGACAGAATCAAATTAGGAACATTACGAAAACAAACAAAAATTAAAGATATAACATACTCCATAAGAAAACTAAAATGGAGATGGGCAGGTCATATGATGAGGAGTAACAAAGTTAAATGGGCTAAGGACGTAACTGAATGGTGTCCAAGACAATATAAAAGAAAGAAAGGGAGGCAACGTCTTAGATGGGAGGACGATATTAAGAAAATAGCTGGTGTTACTTGGATGAGGATGACCCATAATCGGAAAGGGTGGCAAGTTTTAGGGGAGGCTTTTGCGGAAACGCAAGACAATCGCGATACCGGTGTCAAATAATAATTATTTTTAAGTTTAATTAGTTACTGTAGTTTTAGTTTACTTTCATTCATGTTTTATAAGATTGTCGAATAAAGGCTAATATTATTATAATTGCTTAGTCGCAGTTAAAGAAAACAAAAGAATTAATTATCAATAATCAATACTTCTGAAACTCCTATAACCCTAAAGTCAAATTTGGATATCACACTCATTCCCTTAAATTCTTTCATCAAACCATCCGACTCTTATAATCGAAGTAATTCGTTCCTCCGATATAATGTTTTCTTCATTTTTGGTTTTAGTGTTTAGTCTACTTATTTCGGTTATTTGTTTTCTGTCGTTCAAATATGATTTTATAAGTTCAAGAACATTCCCACGAACACTGTACGCATCAAGTTTTTTTTGTAAAATATCATGTTGGACATAATCAAACGCCTGAGTCATGTCACAAAATATAGCACAGACTGGAGTATGTTTGTCCATATTTGTCATAATCGAGTGCAAAAAGTCATACACTGCCATATTTGTTTCTTTTTTTTTCTAAATCCTTTTTGTTCGTTACAGAGAATATTGTTTACTTCTAAATAAAAACTAAGTTGATTATAAATATAGTATTCAATTACTTTTGAGAACATCGGTATTAATGAAATCGGCCTGTAGCATTCCATTAGTTCCTTGTCTTGTTTTTTAAACAATGGCTTTATTACAGATTTATATTACACAAATTTATAATATCGCTCCTTAAAAACTAAAGCACCACAAGTCAAAATAAGCAAATTATACAAGAGCGGCATTTGCAAAAATAATTTGGATTATTTTATGATTTTTGTATAAACTATGTGTATTACTTAGACTTTTTTTGTATCAAAAGATGCGTTAAATAGCCTATTTTTCAATAAAGCAATCTTAACCATACCTCGAATGGACTCTGGAAAAAATGCAAACAAGTTAGTTTTGTTTAAAGACTGACTTCGCAAAACATAAAAAATTAAACCACCATTATTAGGAAAATTTGAGTTTTATTTTCAGTTGTCAACCGCACAAAACGTAAATTTAAGAAAAAAATGGCACATACTAACTTACTACATAGTAAACTTGCTAAGGGAAAAAAAATAGTTAAATCTTATCATGAGATCATCAATTAAGTCTAAAATTAATATTACCTATATTAGTAGATAAGAGGAATAAAATTATTGTAAAAATAAATACACTAACTAGGTATTTAGCTGGCTCCCTAAAAGATAACAGCTCTCAGTTACAACAGACTTATTAAACAGAATAATACTTACCATTTTGTATTGTTTTACCATACCTAAAACGAAACTAGACTAATTTATACGTTACAGGACTTAAACCTATGTTTTGTAATGTAGGCACGCCCTACATAAACACAATAAACAGTGAGTATCTTCTCTTAAAAGCAGTATTAGCTTACTTATCACAGGTGTGTGGAATGCAGTTCAATAATGAAAAATACCTAATATTAAGCTGTCTAAACTATAATGACTCGTATCTAAATAGTGTCTCGCAGTTAAATAAAACCTTGTTTCGCCACTGAGTTACGATAAGATCATTACTCCTTTTCTACAATTTAAATGAAATATTAAAGCTAAGTTAATCAACTTGGTCCATAACATTACGTTTCAGAAACAGAGGTAACTTTATCTTAAAATAGTATTAGCAGTTATGGTTTTATAAAAAAAGGCACTTAAGGAGTGAGACACCTTCAAAATTAACCATTTCCATGATCTACACTAATCACAACCGTATAAAGCACATAAAAGTGGTGTATATAGTGTTCTTTACAAAAATATTTTTATAAAACGTTTACTTAAAACTACATTGAGCGTAATGCTCGTAAAAGTATTTAAAAAAAACTTAAACTAAAACATTAAAAATCAGTTCCCAACAGTAACTTATGTACTAATTTAGAGATTAGCATAAAAAGATTCATAAAATCTTGGCACGACGTTTTTTTGGATTAACTTTAGAATGCCTTGCTTCTTTGCTTCAGGAACTGTAAGCTTTTCAGTGTAAAGTTGGTTTAGAGTCATAATTATCAGGCACTGTCTTCGACTTGGTGCGGCGTTTTCTCAACGTAGATACCGGCCTGAACTCTTCCTCTTCGTAGTCTGTTTTAAAGGAAAATATGCCATTGCTTACTTAATCCGCCTTCAGAATCTTTATATCGGTCCATTTGAATTTATTGCCATCGTCATCTATATTGTAGTTTCCTGTACACAGAGGTTTGAGGTAAAAAAAAATCTTATGTGTCAGTTCTTCAACAGTATAAGGCTTTCCAGTTTTCTTTGCTGTTTTTATTAGAGTGATATATTGGTCTGGAACGTAAATTGGAGATGATTTTAATGCTCTCGTAATGTAACGTTGGATGACAGAATGAACACAGTCTCCTTCGTTTTGGGTATGTCCTTTTATTAAGAACTTATGAGTTATACTATTGATGTTCGGTAATTCTTGAGTCGCATATTGGTACATTGCCAGCATGAATTTGTTTTTTTGCTGGCCACAGCAATTATCGCTATAGAAAGTGAAATCACAAGGTTCCGTGGCATTATCATTCAATTTTCTGAGATACATTAGAACACAGGAGCCAATTTTATTAATACCTCGGGCGCCTTCTCCCTCATGCCATACAAAACAAGTTGTGTCCTTTGTACCGAGCTCGGTTATTGTGAAATTAAGTAGATTTAATTTAGACGTATAATAGAAATTAGACACATCACCCTTAGGACAAGGCATCACCGCTTGGAGGTCGTACACAGCCACTACGAAGGTATTACTCACAAGCCCTTTATCTCTATCTTTTTCAACTCTAGCGAGAGTCTTTTGCTTTAAGTGCTCGTCGTATTTCTCTTGTAGTAACGATTTATCTTCAGCGTTTTGGTAAGCCATGCAATCTTAGCATTGATCCTGCTTAGGCTGCCAGAAAGATAAGTTAAAATCATGTGTAAATATGTTGTAGTATATTTGATATGAAACGTGTGGTGCACCCTCAGATTCACATTTGTCTACGTAATGTCGATGTAGTGCCGCGACTGTGAACCCGCCCTCAATATACTCCCGAGTCGATCGCGCCCTACATTAATGACTTTCTATGCGGGGTATTGAATTGATGTGTGCTTTGACACCACCGGTCAGCTCTGAGTCTAGTGTCTTATGGTTGTTATGTTTTCCCCTGTTATCTTTAAGGTGCAGACCAGTTTCGGACTGCTTCTTGACAACGGTTCTGATCATTGTGTCTGAGATTCCAAGGGTATTCATGAAGAATACTTTACATACCCGAGTTTTTTTATTATTTCGAGTCCGGAAATATGCGTGATTGTAATTTTTGCGACTGCTACCTTCACGAACGTATCTATATTTTGGTTCTATCTTGGTCATGTGATCGTAAATAAACTGTCGTTGGATTTCCAGATCACCGCACTCCCAGAACTTTTCAAAGATATGTTTTCGTTCTTCAAACGTAAACTCTGTTGAACATTTTAATTTACATTTACCGAAACATACAGGACCCATTTTTTTGGCATCATAGACTTTCTTAGACTTTGACATAGAAGTATAGGACATTCCTTTGTTTTTCAATAGCTTGCTCATGTTTCGTTTCCATAAGAGGGGTTCTGATTTTCTTTTACGACATCTACTGCGCGATTCCACGTCAACACTAGGAGACTACTCGCCGACGCTAGATGGGTGCTCATCAACGCTAGGTGGCTGATCATCAACTCTGGCAGATTGTGAATTAATATTAAATAAGTCCTGGTTATCTAGAAATCTTTGAGGTTATTTGTAGAACTGGAGCTACTTGAATAACTAGAACTAGAACTGCTGGAAGAGCTAGAAGATTCATCAGAGGAAGAGTCACTGTCTGAGTCTGTTTCTTGGATGACTAAAGATGGTTTATTGAATATTCTGTGTTTTGGAGGCGTTGCTCGAATGTCTTCGTTTTCTACACCGGAGTTCAGAATATCTAAAGAAAACCGACTGTCCGGTAGAGAGTTAACGTCATCAGCATCATATTCATGATACATACTATTGGTAGTCTAGACTACCAATCTCCGTCAACAATACGACCTAGTGAAATACTAGATCGTATTGTTGACGGAGATTGCTGTCCATCTCGAGGGGCATTTATAGGTGGTGGTACCATGTTCAAAATACGGTGCGCTCTTGATGTCAATCTGAAAAAAAAAAAAATAAGTACTGTATCAACTAATTTACTTTCTCGTAAATAGGCGTTATAATGTATCTATGTGGGTAAGTCAAATTTAATTGGTTTTAATAGCTCTTCTAAATTAATTTGTTTAACCCATAAGATTACTGCAAAAACTACAAAAACTTTCAGACAAAACAACATTAAAACTAAAAATTGCTTTTTAATGTAAAATAAAATCTATTCAGAGATCACTTTCAAATACAAAGACACCATATTTCGAAATATGTTACTTTAGCATAAAGAAATAAGAAAATAATGCTAATTATTTTTTGCAATACTAACTTAATTCAAAATATGGTAGTATTGCAAACAAAAATAAGAAAAAATATCAGATTAATAAATGCAAAACTAACCTATTTCGAAATATGGTACTTTAGCATAAAGAAATAAGAAAACAATTCTAATTATGTTTTGCAAAACTAACATAATTCAAAATATGGTAGTATTGCAAACAAAAATAAGAGAAAATATCAGATTAATAAATGCAAGACTAACCTATTTCGAAATATGGTACTTTAGCATAAAGAAATAAGAAAATAATTCTAATTAATTTTTACAAAACTAACATAATTCAAAATATGGTAGTATTGCATACCAAAATAAGAGAAAATATTAAATTTATAAATGTAAGACTAACCTATTTCGAAATATGGTACTATTGCACATAAAAATGATAAGATACTTACGTGAATGTGATCTGCAATACGAATATATTTTAGAATGTGGCACTTTTGAATATATAATTTCACCTGTTTTATAGCAGTTTTTTGGAATGTGGTAGTTTTTCACAAAAAATGCGTGTGCTCGTGCCAAATGACTGTTGACAACTGACAATATGGTACTTTTGCGCGGAAATCAGTTACAGAAACGGTACAAAACTAAACTAACGTGTGTGCGTGTATGGGTGTTTTTGATCATAAAACGACGGCTGTTTTAGCGAAACATTAAAGTTTCATCGTTTAAGATGCATTTTATGCAAAAAAATCATTTTTGATATTTTTTGAAATGTGTGACTTTTGTATTTAAGGAACGATATGACTGAGAGGCTGACTTATTTCACCAGCTACTGCTTTTAGTATTTTTGTACTGATCCCGTCATAACTCACACTATTTGTATTGTTTAACGCTAGAATGATTTTCAATACGTCATTCGGCAAACTTGGAGCGATAAACATAGAATCCATTCTGTTCAACATATTTTTTGTTACTCTATGCCCTGAATTTATCGAGGGTAAAATTTTGTCAATAAAATAATCGTTACATGAATTAGAAATATGGTTTGGATCCGAGATAATTTCATTGTTAATTCTAATTTTGGGGATATTATTCTTTGGTATATTTAATTTTGATTCGTTTATTATCTGCCAGGTAGTTTTGGATTTATTTATTGATGTATTTATTTTGTAATTATTTTGTGCTTTCTGTGTTAAATTAATAATTCTTTTAAATAGTTTAGAGTAATTCCTAAATCGCGTTTTATTCTGTTGAGTAGGTTTTGTTCGATACTGCCACAATAAATGTCGTTTCTGGTCACTGCATTTTTTAATACCACGTGATACCCATTTTTGTTTATTGTGGACCATAACTGAAATAAGATTTTCGGGGAAACACTGATCGTATAACAAAATGAAAATATCCACGAACTCCTTATATGCTACATTTGGGTCCTGGGCTGCATTGACGTCTGAAAAAGTTAGGTTTTGCAGATAGCCTTTGAACTTATTGATGTTGATCTTATTGTAGTGACGTCTTTTGTTAGTCCACCGTTTAAAAGTACATACGGTACTAATTGGACATTTCAATAACTGCGCAGTATGGTCAGACAAGGCTAACTCCAATACTGTGGCTTTACAGAACTTTTTAAAATTATGCGCAAAATTGTCTATGCATGTTTGGCTCATAAGACGAGTCGGTTGATGAAGAGCTAGTTTTAAGTTAAAGCCTAATAACACATTTTCATATTCTGTTGATTGTCTATTTCTCTTAAGAACATCTATATTAAAATCACCTGCTAAAACAATATTTTTATAATTATTTTTCACTAAAGTCTGTTGCCTGTGTGCCGGGGCCACGATATCCCTTTCGGACAAACTCGCAACCCCGGCAGGCATTGGCCCTAACGGACCCCGTCAGTTGGTGCTGACATCTCTTTGAGGCGCGCGTGAAACACAACGCGCCGTCGACCCGGCCTGGTCCTTATCGGACGGCGAGCTACCCATCGCTCACCGTCCGCAGGCCCGCGCCTACGGTGGCCGGAAATCAGCTTGTGACTCCCGACGCCCGGGGCGTCTCCTGCGGCGGCTAAGGGCGTGAGGGCGCGAACCCTGCCTTACCCTCACGCGTTCCGCCTCCTCCTTCGCGAGCATTACTGCTTCGCAGAAGGAGGTGACGACCTCCCATGCACTCTCGCTCCGAACCATGGCCTGAACCAGGGCCGGACGCGAGAGATCGCTGCCGCCGATCGCCTCCGTAAGGACACGGCGGTGCTCCGCCCAAGCCGGGCAGACCTCCACCGTATGCTCCACCGATTCCTCCGGGCGATCCACACAGTGGTGACACCTGGGCGTTTCCTCCCGCTTTATCCTGAACAGGAACCTCCCGAAACAACCGTGTCCGGTGAGGACCTGCGTCAGGCGGAAGGTGAGGACGCCGTGGCGCCTCTCTAGCCACTCCTCAAAGAGGGGACTTATCGCCACAATTGTGGCGTGCCCTGCGCTGGGTTGCGACAATCGCACTCTCCCATGCCGCCATGAGATCCCGCCGGAGCTCCGTTCGCTGTGCCGCGATTTCTCGCGGCAGCGGAGTTTCACCCCGGCCTTTCGCCTCCTCGCGCCACTCCCAGATGTGCGCGAGGACTTTTGCCTCCAGATCCCACGGCGGCAGTCCGGCAAGGAGGCTCGCCGCCTCACGGAAGACCGTGCGGTAACCCCGTACCAGCCTGATGGCCATGACCCTTTGGGACGCGTTCAACCGCTGGGCTGGTCGCAGCCTCAGAGAACGCGCCCACACCGGTGCCCCGTAAAGGGCCATGGACCGCACGATCCCCGCGTAGAGCCTCCGGCAGGAGGCGTTTGGACCCCCTAGATTGGGCAGAAGCCGCTTCAAAGCAGCCCATTGATGGCCTGACTTCACCAGTATGCATGCACCACCTCTCTTGCTTTCTTTTCTACTGAAAGAAGCCGCCAAGCAGTAATTCTTTAAGTTAAGGTGTTTGTCATAGCCTTCCATCATGAATGTTCCGTAATGCATAGAACGTCCACGTTTATGTTTCTATCTAACAGTTCATTCAAACAGACTGCAAGGGTGTCACATTTCGCCAGCAGGCCTGCAATATTTTGGTGCAGGATTTGTAGATGTTTATTCAAGAAAAAGTTGGACATCCGTCGAAGTTTCGTCGTTTTTGCCGATACCATTCTGTTGTATGTCAGCGTAATTCCGAGTAATTTCAGCAAATACTTCCCTTAGATTGTTAAATATAGTACGTAGTCCAAGACTATTGATGTTCCCTGAGTATATATTAAACATACTATTGTCATATTTCAGATTGAGGTTGCTGTCTAAAAGGTAGGCATGTCCATGCGTCGTTATGTCCAAGTATAAAAGATTGTTGAATGTTTCTACTCGACAGTTGAATAAAGTAGCGTCAAAGGGATACTTATAAGTAGGCAAACTAATAACTATGTTAGTATTTTTTATCTCTTGAATTATACTTCTTATATCGAAGATAATATCATAATAATCATTCGTTTTTTTTAAGTCTTCTTGCCCAAGGAGTATAATGCAGCAATCTTCCATAGTATTATTTTTTAATTTGGTACCCAGTCCATCTAGGAGCTGGTTTGTATTTGTATTTGATTTTATATAATACCTATATATATTTTATATAAATAGATTACAGTTACCATGGAATGCATTATCGGCAGTTAACAATACATTGTGTTTATTATTACTACTTACGATGCATATTTTCGGCCTAGTCTTAGAGGTGTGGCTGTTTGGTTCTGTTTTAGAGGAAGAGTGATCTTTTTTTGTTGTGTCAGTTACTGACCGAGTAAGTTTTGACTTACTATTATTTTTTGCCTGTGACTTCGTTACATTGTTATTTACTGATGTTTTACCTAACTTTTTGGCCTCATTTTACTTTATAAGTTCTTGTTCTTCATTACTTTTTTTTAAATTACTGTATTCAATTTTTAGTAATTTGATTTCCTCTTGTGAACATTTTAATTGAGATTTAAGACTAGCAATCTCGTCTTTTAGTTTTTGAATTTGAGCGTTGTCTTCGTCTTCTGATATGTCAGGCATACTACTTTTTGTGGAATTCAATGTTTGTGAAATACTCGTAACGTTGCTATTCTCGTCCTGTTGTTCTGAACGTGTACGAGTGCGTCGGAATGTGATATTCTCCAGGAAATTCATAATGAGAAAGTTACAAAAACAATCACGCCCGGTGAGAATCGAACTTGAAGTCCAGTGTTTCTCGATCGGGTCGTCTCGCCGCTTGGTCAAACACTCTTGTTTAGTGTTAAAATTATCGTCTTCAGTGTGACTGTATGACGTAGGTATTATGATTTATTGAATGGTCACTAGATGTCACTGATGATCCTAATTTTATAATTATTACAATATGTTATCTGATCTGACAACACTGTTTATAGGATGGTAATAATCGATGTTGATATTATTGGTTCGCCGAAAGGTGGCGTTGTAGTCGAGCAGTTTCAAATAAAAAACGAAACTTTTGTAAGAAATTTCAGAAATAACTAATTTCAACCATGCCAAAGTGTTTATTCGATAATCGTTGCAGATGATATTGAGTCAGAATGTCGTAGTTAAGTTCGGTAAGCACTTACAACGTCTTGTTTCCCAATATACAAGTCACTGTCTAGGTCAATTAAAATCACTGTTAATATAGTTTAAGATGCACAATAATTATGGATAACACTTTCACAGATAGAATGTGTTCAGTTTCACTTTGTTGGATAATTCACAGTTCGTAGTTGAGTTTAATTATTTTAAAACTTTAATTTAGCAGGAGCACAGTTAAAAGTAATGTTTACGTGTCAGCGCCATCTGACGGACGTTAAGGGTTAAGGAATACCTTAAATCTTATGTCAATGAAAGTCATTCCGATTGACATAAATATGTATATACTGCTATGTTAGCGTATAATACCTCTACTCACTCCACTACTAACTTCACACCGTACGAACTCCTCTTCGACCAGAAGCCTTTTATTCCAGACTCAGTCGAAAGTCGTCAGTACGAATTACAATCAGACCTTACATATCCAGAATATCTCAAATCCCTGCATCATCGTCTAAAACTTTCACGTGAAAAACCCATCGAAAACATACAAAGACCTAAGGAAAGATCTAAACAGTATTATGATGCCCGCTCGCGATCTGTTCAATATAAAGTAGGAGATTACGTATATCTCAAAAATCATGTACGCTTGCGCAAAGCCCTTTCGCCAATCTGGAAAGGACCGTATAAGGTTGTAAAAGTCAATGGTAAAAACACCTTGACCTTACTCATAAATAGACGTCATGTGACACATCACTATGACGAAGTCAAACTAGCTCCTAGATCTGAAACGTAGCCCTAGTTATGTAGGTACTCGATACTAATTTTAATTATATTTTATTAAAGTAATTCTGCGCTGGGTCAGGAGTTTATTACGCCCTTGACGAACAGCCCTGGCATCTACTTCGACCCCTTAGGTTCTTTAAGTTTAGTCGATAGTTACCTTAGTATAGTTATTCCTTATGATGCTTTATTAACCCGCATATTCTTAGCCTCCGTATTATACTCGATAAATCTAAACACATATGCGACAATGGTAAACGCTTTGATTATTTAGAATGTAGCAATCTCTTTGAACCATTGAACACCCGTTATAATTATATAGCCCATGACAACGAAGCTATTTTTCACCTTACATTTCGCCAGTCGAAAAGATCTGCACTTCTAGGAATCGTAGGCACTGTATCAAAAAATATATTTGGCACAATGGATGAAGATGATGCCATCCGATACGACAATGCCATTAAAGAGGTAGAAACAGACCAAAAAAAACTAGCCCGTCTGATGCAGCGACGACAGCTCCCAAATTACGAAGTTATTTTTTAATTTAATTTTATCTTTTTTTACAAACTTCACTGACATAATGTTTTTGTTATTTGACATTATTATGCCTACAATTTATATTTCAACAAGGTTCTAACTTTTATTATTTTAATAATATTTTATATTGTTTTTTTTGTCAATGTGAGGATGTTGTAGGCTTAATAGACTGTAGATCTGTAGACCATTTTCTATTTTGTTAAGTACCTGGTACTTTTGACGGGCCGGCGCTGTCCTCTACCTATTAACACTGTAATTTGAAAACATTGTAAAAGCCAATTATATTTTTTTTAAAGAGTGACCGTGGAGTTTCTTGCCGGCTCTTCTCCATAGGAAACGACCAATTGGAACCGTGCACCTAGCTTCTGACGTTTCATAAGTGCCCATGTAGGCTTATGTGAAATAAAAATATTTTTGATTTGATTTGATTTTGGATGAAAGAAAATATATTAGTCACTACTTCTTCGCTTAGGTCTTTCAATGAAACCCTGTATATAATAAAACTAAATGAAGAACATCTGAAAAATGCAATGGATGGATTGTCGCAAGATATTCTAAATCTGACTTACGTTTCCCAAGAATTAGGTATTAGGTCTCGCATGCTGGAATTAACCTCCATGATAGAAAATAGTCTCTTAGCCTTGCCCTTCAAAGTTGAAGACATAATTAATTCCATTATGTTTAGCAAATCAAATGTCCTGTACCCGACTATTCTAACACCCAAAGAACTTTATTCCGAATTGGTCAATAATTACAGATTCTTACCAGAATCTAAACAACTTCCAGTTCCTTTAAACCTTGATAACATGCATACTATTTTAAATATATCAGAAATATCTAGTTACTTCAATAAAGAAAAAGTAGTGTTTACAGTAAAAATCCCTCTCATTAACCCTATATACTTAAATGTATATCATAGCTTACCCTCGCTGGTTCCACATGATAAAGATAATCCAAAGTCAATCATTCCATCCTCCAAATATATTGGTATCAGTAGAGCTAGGTCAATGTACTGTAAGTTAGATAATCTAGATCATTGTAAGATAATAAATAATGATCATTACCTCTGTGAAATATCGATATTATACTCCTCTTCCGCGACGCCTACCTGTGAAACGGAAATTATTACAAAATTACTTACCTCAATCCTTTCGATTTGTGAAACCAAATTTATTCATGGTCACGTTAGCATTTAGCAGCCACTACGCCATAGTAGATGGTTATATGTGATGTCAGAAAAACCTAGAATAAGTATTGAATGTAACAATTCCCTGTCTACTGAAATAGAATTTAATGGAAATGGTGTATTGTACTTACCTTCCAAATGTGTTGCCTACTGCAAGGACACTCGTTTAACCTCGTATGAAAATCGTAAAATTCAGCTGAAAACTATTGTTTCCAATTTTAATATTTTAAATGATTCATGTTGTAATATTGTAGCATTTAATAACATTGTATCAAACTTACCTGTAGTTAATCTTAAGAATGTTAACTGAGATGCCTTAGCTTATGATAATCCTGAAATCCTGAAAAGCCTTAACAATATAATTGAAAAACCACATATTGTTTTATATCAAAAATACTATTCAGGTATTACAATTGTAATAATAGTTTCTATTATGTGCTTCATTATCTATAAAGTGTATAAAACTGGCATACACAGGAAAATAATGAAATTTAAAGAAAATAAAACTCCTGAGGATAATGACCCTGAATTAGATGATACTGAACTCTCAAACGTTAACACGGGACCCTCTCTTCGAATCGGCTGACTCATATTTCATTAACTTAAAAACATAAACTTCACTTTAAAGGGTGTAGTTTACTCTAAATCGGAGAGCTGTTATAGTTTCCCAAAGCTAAGGAAAACCCTTAATAACCAATAATAATTGATTACATAGAATTTGTCTTGTCATCATAAAAAGGCAGCACTGCCTCCCGCTCCCGTGGCGAGCCATTCTCGTCCCGATCGCCGAACCTCTACTATCTCGATTATTCGTTGTGTCTGCCAGTTTTTAACCAAAAAGTGTAATAAGGTTTTAATCCAAAATAAACTGTTAATCAGTTTAATTAAATCGTTTTTTTTTTTTAAACAATGTTTACGCGGTCTCCCGTAACAGTACGTAAGACGTTGATCGCCTATGACCCTTTTCAAATGGTATTTCAGGCTCTTCACAGCCCCCTCCCAAAGTCCACCAGCATGAGGCTAGGCAGGTGCATTAAAGTGCCACTGGATTGTTGTCACTATACATGTGGCCTGGTGATCCGCGTCGGGAGCAGAATCGACGAAACGATGCTAGAAAGGCGGCCGTACTCAGGTCTGAGGTTGCCTGTTGTACATGAACCATGGACGATATTTTCTTATTTAGCGAACGCTTCATATCTTTGTAGCTACGCTCGTACATACCAAATTCATTTTCATACGATACATCTCCACCTTGAAGTATGTGATCGATTCGCAGATGTAACGTATCGATAGTGTTCCACTTGGCTTGTATAGCCCTAAGCTCGTCTTCAAGTTCCCATTTTTCTGATAATCTGTTAAAAGACCTAAAATTGGTTCTCTGTTGAGCCAACATTTCAGTGGCTTCAGAGTTGAACTGCGTACCTACCCTTTTCATCCGAACCAAAGGCAGTAAGTAAGTTTCGAGTAGATTGGTAGAGGCTCTTACCCTGTTGATAACAGTTAGACGCGAAATATTGAGGTTCCTTATCCGGAAACTCGGACCGCCTTATTACAAAACAAGATTTATATTTTGACATGGCTTAAACCATGGAGCCAGTTTTTGTAATAAGAACGTGACAGTGATAGAAATACCGTTCTTTATACAAAACTGAAAACCTAGTTCGGTAGTAAGTTGTCAGTTTTGTGTTTAGGAACTTTACCATAGTCGGAATAAAGTTCGAAATTCAATAATGGCTCCATGTTTTAAACCTGGGTCTGAAGATAAACCTTGTTTTGTAATAAGGGGGGGAGAGTTTCAAGTAATTTTGTTCGAACTCTCCCCAGAGGTTATCCAACGACTCTATTCTCTTTTGGATGTATTCCGGAGTTTTTCTCGACAACGGATCCTTACCGAAGTTGACCTTTATCCTATTGAGACCTTCTAATATTTCCGATTGACGAGCGCTTAAAACGGCCATAATAATTGAATATTAGGAACAATTTTACTTGGACACTGACGAGTTGCGATACCAACTGTGGGCTGCCGACGCCGTGTGCAGTATAGATGTAGATTCAGCTCCACCGATGTCTTCTTGGAACGATTCACTGATGGTTCACTGAATGGATTGGGTTGAACTATGTGCGGAACTGTCGCGAAATATTCAACGAATATAATCAAGTGTGTGGCTGGGATTTCAACACACCTTGATCTATACACCCGATAGATTGCTACGCGTGATCACAGAATCGTCTCGAAGGACCAAAAACATGTACGACGATAGTCTATACACTTTGTACAAGCGTACGATGATTGTTCTGTACACTTGAGATGAGGGAAACCCGGGGATAATGAATTAAACCGCCCGTGTTGAGTATGGTAAAATTACTGATTTATTTTACTTAGCCAGTTCACTAAAATAATCGCGCGTATGCAAACGCTGATGTAGCTTGACCTACTTAATGTTATTATGCAATGTGCGGGTTCACCGTACAATGTGAAAGAACAAATGATTATAGACCTTACTAAAGAGTGCTAAAAATATAATATACAAGTCAAATATTAGTGAAACATTTAAATAATAGTTGCAAATATTAATATAACCGCTACCTTACATAAAAGTGATTTATACAGTGTGAGTCTTCATAATGTGCACATATCGAAAAGAGTGAAACTAAGCTTAATTTTATCGACGGAAAAAATATAAAAAAAATATTAAACAATTTTTTTTTTACAAAAAAGGGTCTCTACCTGCTAAAGTAAAGTACGTAGTCGAGTGCAAGGCCTTTCTTTAACAGTTGATAGGAAACGTTGTGATTGAGTTATAAACATGGTATTTTTACTTTTGGAAAGCTGATACGATGGAAAATAATTTAAAGTAATAAAAAAGGGTAGGTAATCAGGACTTTTACTGAGAAATTTTACAATTATTATAAAAATTTATGAAAAAATATCAGATGTTTGTTATAAAATCACCCTAATACTCAATTGAGGGCGAGTTTTTCGTTAGTTTTTATTTTACGAAGACGCCCTATTATTTCCAGTCATTACTGAGTTTGTTTCATCGTGACAGATTGTTTAGTTTAAAAGTTATACCGATTTGTTTACACAGGGGTCACAGCAGCGAACAAAATTTAAAAAATGCTATAAAAATTAAATTAAATTTTTAGATTTTTTTAAACTATTTTTTCCGTCGATAAAATTAAGCTAAGTTTCCCTCATTTCGATATGTGCACATTATGAAGACTCACACTGTATATGCCCCTTCATTGACTCATCCATCAGTCATAAAACAGTTTTTGTGAATTGTTGGTGACTTGTAGTGTTCTTGAGTTCCATCATCGTCAGTGAGTAAGTGCGCAGATTTATATCTTCCAGAACAAGTACATAAGTATCACATTTTTTTATAACTTACTCTCTTGCAATTTAGTGATGGTAAATGCAGTAATCTAAAGTTTTACGGGTTTAATTACTTACTAGTAACTCAGTGATCATGTAGACTACAAGTGTAACTGCTGAATTTAAAATCTTCGGTTCGAGTCCAAGATATATATATTTAATGTGTTAATTGTTTTTCTTTCTTACGTTCCCTGTAGCCCAGTCGACATCAGTGTAACTGTCGAATGCAAAGTTTTGGGTTAATTAATAGTAGATTATTAACCGAGGGGATAAAGCAGTGTCTTCTGTCGCGGATGACGATTTAAATCGCGAGCGCAACGAAGGACTCGAGGTTTACTCCCGAGCGTAGCGAGGGTGTTAAAAACTTAAATCACGAGCGAAGCGAGGGATTTAAGACGAGTCCTGAGTGTAGCGAGGGATTTAAGTTCACCCCAGACTAAGACAGCTTTATCACCGAGGAAAATACTCTACTTTTCGTACCATTTGCGAAAAAAATAACACAATAATAATATGAGATAAGCATTTTAGAACATTAACTTATTTATAAAAATAAATTAAAATAAAACTTAACGTTAATGTATTTGAAGAAAACAAAAACGCGGCAAATTCCTAGACTAATATTTTTTTGTCGGAAAAGCAAAGGCATCAAGCTCATACGGCCTCGTCGGTTTCGTAATTTTATTTAATAATCATAACTGCATAATAAATGCGTATTCCTTTTTCAAAAAGATGTATAATGCTTTATATACAAACTCAATGGTATAAACACAGATGTAGTTCAATATAAATTTCGGTAAGTACTCGTATTCCAAATTTAAATCACATTCTCCCCTAGAGGATGAATTAAATTCAGTACAATTTTCTTTCCCTGTTTTTAACAGATTAAAAATGACTATTGTTATGTTCGCTTTTTGTGGCATAGAATGTAACTTTTTTGAGCAAGTGGTACGAAAAATGTATTATTGATTTATTTTACTAGCTTCTCCTCGTGCAGTGGTTTAATAACCGTTACTACTATTGCACAACAACACAATTCTAACAAATAAATGGACTATTACTATTACTATCAATACTGAATCAGAATATTGTTACAAGGTTGTTACATAGTTTTATAAAAGTTCATAATATTCTGCCGTTTCCGGCGTACAAATACATTTTTAGGGTTTTAGTTAGTTAGACTTATCAATGAATTAAATAAATTTGTAACATTCAAATTGCAAATTAGTCATTAGATATGGAAATGTCAAAAAGAGTTAATTTACGTTAAAGAGATAATAAGAAGAGAATATATAATTAATTCCTAATATTTAAGTCAGTTTTCCATTCATAATAAACGATGCCGAGTTCTGGAACCAAATAACGACTTATTCAATTTTCTATGCACCGATAATAATTTAAGGATCGATTTCCAGATAGAGAAAATTGTAATAGAGATAGTTCTATTTCTCTGTCTATCCCAAAAGGTAAAACGGGAACCCTATTACTCTACCCAAAGGGTAAAACGGGAACCCTATTACTAAGGCTCCGCTGTCCGTCTGTCACCAGGCTGTATCTCATGAACCGTGATAGTTAGACAGATGAAATTTTCACAGATGATGTATTTCTGTTGCCGCTATAACAAAAAATACTAATAAACAGAACAAAATAAATATTTAAGGGGGCTCCCACACAACAAACTTGATTTTTTTGCCGTTTTTATAGATAATGGTACGGAACCCTTCGTGTGCGAGTCCGACTCGCACTTGACCGGTTTTTTATAACTACTTACAAAATCCGAGCCAAAATTAAAATAAATAATAGGCTATTTATTTTAATTTTAAGTCGAATTTTGTGAATCCATTCGAATCCGATGTAGAGTCGCATCCTAACGAGCCCTCTACTTCGCTTAAACCAAATAAAAGGATATCTTCAAAGCCGAAAATCAGAAGTGGCTAAAGGCAAATCGAAGAAAGCAGCTTTTGTTGAAAAATCATTATTTGGTAGTTAGTCTGATTCCGAAACAGATACTTCACCAAAGGAGTCCAGAAAAATCATAACGATTCGCGTAACTGATTCCTCGGTGAGTAAATAAATAAATAATATATGTCATCAAAAAAAATGTGTTTACGTTTTATTACCTATAACATTTCAATTTGACGATTTGTTCCCACTGCTGAGACACAGGCCTCCTCTCTGTGAGAGGAAATGAGCCGTATTCCACCACGCGGGCCCAGTGCGGGTTGGTAGATGTCACATTCACATGTCTTTGAATTATTTGGTTCTAGCACATACCGGTTCCCTCACGATGTTTTCCTTCACCGTTTTGAGAGCAGTGGTAATTAATTAATTTACACAAAGTAAAGCGCCAGCCTGGGTTCGAACCCATGACCTACAACTTGTAAGTCGCAACCGTTACCACGGGGCCACCACTGCTCTCCTCTTCTCCTCTCAAATTGTTAACAATGTTTTCAGAAGAGGGAGATCTTGAACCGGTGAGGGCAAATGCGCTGCGATAGTCCCTGTCCAGAAAAACAGCTTCTGGAAACTCCTACAAGCAAGACCTAACACGGAGAGTTGATTATTATATCGAGCTCCGTATTTATAACCATAGGGACGCTGAAAATTTCGGAAAGGACCGATGGAAGTAAGCGCTCGTCACGTATAGGGCCTCTGTATACTCCAAGTCAGCGACTTGGCGGTCTGCTAATAATCTTGTATCTGCAACGAAAACTGAATTTAAGGTCGTGCAGCCTGTTCTGTATCCAAATAATATTATTTGATGGAATTAAATAATATTATTGTGATACCTATTTTACTTTTATACTGTTTTTAGTACTTATATTAAAACATTACATATTAAACAAATGTAATCCATATTAGCTTTAATGCTTGCTAAGGAATTGCAGGCGCAATTCTGCTTATTTCTAGAGTTGTGTTTCTTACTACTAGAAATACTCTCTACAATGTTAGCTCGATTTTGTAAGAATTTTATTAATTCGCTTAATTTGGGCATAGTGTCATCATCAGGATTCCTGTGTTCGTCCCATGCTGGTTTGGTAGTGAAATCAAGTTTGTGGTACATAATTTGTACTATTAATGGACCCCATTCGTCCGTGGACTGACCTTGCCAGCTCTAAGATTTTTGTTGACACTATAAACCAACGCTCTAAGAGAACTTTCAGAATCACGGTGAGTGAGTTGTAGTTCAAATAAAATTAAATCTATATGAAAGTAATCAAGTGTCTCTTGTTATTGTTCGTTAAAATGTTGGCTGCTTCGCCGGTTAAGTAAGAATTGAGATAATGGAATTTGTAAATAGGTAATCGTGAGTTTTCATGAATTAGTGATTTAAAAGTATCTCTGAAGTCTAACCATTTAGAATAAGTACCATCAAACTTTGCTATTTCTATTTTAGGTAATTTAAAATTGACACTTAAAATGCTTGCTCTGAGAATGATGATGGGATGGAAGTTGTTGAGATTCACTAGGGCATTGCCGCAGAATTTTCTCTGCCTGAGCAATCAATTCTATCAACCTAGAGTCCGTAGCATCCCTCTCATCAATTTCAATAGATATAGTTTCTGCGGAAAGCTCATCGATTTGCAACACAACATAGTTTTTAAATAAATCTCTGATCATCTCTAGTTTTAATTTAAGCTCATTTACTTGTGTTTCCTTGTATTATTCAGATATGGGTACTGTCTTGATTTATGCTATTTTCAAATGTCAATGAATTTAAAAACTATTTCTTCACGTTTGGATGAAACCAGATGTAAAAAAATATGGTGTGTTTATGGTGAGATGCATTCCTATGCATCTCACCATAAACACACCATATTTTTTCAAATAATGTCCTTGAAGGCTGGCATCATAATTTTACAAATGTCAATAAACACGAGACAAATTTATTGCAGCTCTTACATATTTTATGCGATGATGCAACATTAATGAAGTATAGACTACTAATCTTCTACTGAACTATTGGCAGAGCTCACAACCTAAACGACGCAGAATTTACCAACACAGAAATGACTTCATCATGGAAGCCCAAATGCAATTATTAACAGGCGAAATATCCGTGGGGCATTTTTTTGATAAAATCCGTTGAGCGCGTGCTGTAATGAATAAAAATGATTTCAAAGATAAAGGGGGATGGAAATCAATTCGTCTCCCAAGAAGGATTTGAACTGGTCCAAAAGCTATGCCATCTGAGATATCGGGCATCCTGGAATTTACTTTCCATCCCTCTTTACAAATATTAAAAAAAAAAAAAAACATTCTGAATCCGAATCATAAATGAAAAAATAAATATTTGTTGATTTTATTGAATAAAATTATTATAAATTTTATTTTAGAGCAATGGTTGGAATTAAAACTCCTGTTTGAAGTTGCCAGGTGGGATGAACACTGGTACATGGCAGAAACGCTATACAACATGTATAATAATCCTGTGAATCACCTGTACCTACTTGGTGTACTTAAATCTATCTTACAGGAAGTTCAAGTTATAAACAAACTGTCTGAATTCAACGACGTTGACCCAACACAACTTTATAGGGATCTGAGTAACTAATTGGAATCGATAAGTCGACGTATTCTGAACCCTATTGCGAGAGTAGATAATTATTTTTACTCAAAACTCTATGTTTTGAGTAAAAAACATTATATATATATAATAGATATATAATATATATAATAGATATATAAAAATAATTATCTACTCTCTACTACTCTGATTATTTAGACCCAAGCTAGACCATATATGAGATATGCATATGACTATAATTGTTAGCATTGTTTAATGAAAATGTTTCAGTTAGTGGGTGAGCAGTGCTGGATGTAGGGATGCTGTCTCGCCAGAGACAAAGATGATCCCGACCTCGAGATGGAGGACGGGTCAGAGGAAGGGAAAGCTGCGGTAGAGTCTATGGATGGGAAACCGAAACTAATCGCTGAGGCACTCAACGATGCCATGAGCACGATCAGCCTGGATGACACATGCCATAGCATTGACTGGAGCACGATGTCCAATCTCCACGCATGGGTCAACCGAACCTGCGGGACAAAAATCAAGGCATGTGTTGATAAATCTGGTGTTGTGACCGTGTTTCATGTAGACAATCCAGCAAGCCTCATCTCAGCAAGACCTGTGGCCGAGTCACCAGACTACAAAGTTCAAGAGACCACACCGCCACAGGGGTAAAGGTAAACCCTACCAAAGATTATACCCTCTGGAACTCTCTATCTCAGAAGACTGGCTAGACAGCATCCCTACATCCAGCACTGCTCACCCACACCGTTCACCGGAGCAACCAGGTGATTCTCAGAGCTTAATTACACCTGTGCCTCTAGGCGCGACCACTAGGTTAGGACGTGCAATAAAACTACCACTTAGATTTATGGAATAACTTTATTATTTTTCACAGGGCTTTATTCTGAATGGTATGATGCTCTCTGTTGTGCTGTGTACTGATTACTAAATGTAAACTAATTATGTACTTTCGATCTTTTATTCTGTTCCGGGAGTGTGTTATAGATTTTGTAAATAGATTATAATAATAATTATAAGAACAGTTGTTTTATTTACGAAACCTGCGAAAATCATTAAGAAACACGAAAACAACGAAGAGTATCATATATATAATTTATGTCCAAGTTAGTGAAATAAACCGACGCCAAATAGTTTACAAGAACCGTAGTTTCATTCTACATCAATAATCTTCAACCTGATGTAGCAAAAGATGTACGTATACAATGCATTAATTTAACATAGAAATTTGTGAAAGAGCTACGTTCGAGATTAACCGTTAATTTTGACATGCTACAGAAAGTATCCATGTTTTCAGTACTAGAAACATTAAAAGTAGTCAAGCCTTCGATTGCCAAAATGGCCGAAGTGTTCCGACTGAATGCATCTACAATAGAAAGACTTGTGTCTCAATGGGGAAACACAGTACATATTAAATGGGAATGAACATCTTCAACCGTACAGTTCTAGAACTAAGTCATCGAATATAAAGATGCAGCTGATAATAGCCCTTTTGCAGATTTATCTAAGTTTGCAATATCTCTGATGTCCTTACCGCATTAAGTGTCCTAAAAAAGGTAAAGACTAAGCTTCGAAATCGTTAGGCGGTGAAAACCTTAAATGCCATTTAATATGTCAGATTTTGTCTGATGAAGGCAAGAAAATGGTGTTATTCTTATACAGTTCCAGATTATTTACTGCGCTGAATAGGTAAGTACCAAAGAGACTTATTATTGTTAACTGCCAATGTAATTTACATTTAGTTGATAACATTAATTAAGTTTTTAGGGTTCCGTACCTCAAAAGGAAAAATGGAACACTTATAGGATCACTCGTGTCTCTGTCTGTCTGCCTGTCTGTTTGGCTGTCTATCTGTCTGTCCCTCTGTCACAGTCGATTTGCTCAAAATCTACTACTTCATGTTCGCTGGCGGAGCCACTTTTGCTTTAATACTGTGACCCGGCTGCGATATATGGGCCTTGTAGAACTATCGATTTGCGTTCCCATCGAGGGACCACGTTTGAATTTTGAGCTTTTGAATGCGTCAGCCTTTCGTAAAAATTCTATCAATTTCACAATTTATATAATATTTTTCACAAAAACAAATTCAGCCAGCTAATTTGAAAAAGTAGCTCTCAAAAGTTAAAATAGGTTAAAGGTGGTCCCTCAGTCGTGACTGGCAGGCATTCGTATCTCGAAACCTAGTTAAAATTTAGAACTGCTATAAATGATAATTTATTGATTATCAACCCTTCCTGTTCACAAAATAAAAAGAACTAGCATGCGGAAGCTGGTCCCTTGGGCAGTTTTTAAAAATAATTCTCCTTTGCTGTGGTACGCTTGATATGGGTCGAAAACCTAAAGCGAGTTATGAAGAACAGACAGCGTTATTTCGCAAATACGCTGAGGATTTAGATAATCGATTAATTCCTTATAATTATCCAAATTTTACCCAATTGTCAAAAGAACTTGATTACAAAATGTCGCCAATGGCTTTGTATTTGGCACTACGACGACAGCGAAATAGAATTTTTTAAACCGACGATGATGCGGCAAAAATTAAAACATCTTCTAGTTCTGACGATTCTGAGCCACTTTTAAGTATAAGTGAAGACGTATTTATATCGGGTGAGGAAGAAAAAGCTTTCTCGTTTGATTTGGATATACACGACTGGAAAAAAAATGTTTGAACTTCACGACCTACAGAACTGAAAACCTATTAGACTATGTTTCGCCCTCGAGATTAGCGGTATTATGATTATTCGTACTTCTATTTACTTGTTGTATCGCGTTATTGACTTCCACTCTATCACTACAGTTGAGAAAAGATGTCGCCACAAGCGACAACAAACTACGTTTAATTTATTTTTTCTGTTTCCTGTCACCTGTCACCCGCACCTGAGAGGTCTCAGCAGTTTCGCAATCATTCGTGTTTTAGTGCTCACTCACTTCGGTTAGCTACTTCGCACAAAAATAAGAAATTAAAATCAAGCCGAAACGCCGCCATGATAATGATTTTAATTATCTTAATTAGTAAAATACGAAAATTAGAAAAACAAGTTAAATGTTCGCGGCGCAAAACTAAAGCCAGTTGTCGCCGGGCTCGTCTTCGTGCTCTTCGTGAGCTTTCTCACCAATTCCTGCTTAAAATCTCGAAAGTAAGTACAATCATTTATTTTACGGCCTTAATAGCTTTAGTGAAAATTACAAAGGATGACCCAGGGTCAATCCGAAACTAAGACTTAGGGTCTAATACGATGCGCCAGGACAACCTAGGGTCCGTCTACCTCAAATAACTAGCATTCATTATTATTATTTATTTATTAACTACGTTTACAAAAAACTTGCACCAGGATGACCTAGGGTCGAACCGAAACATAGACCTAGGGTCTAACACAATGCACCAAGACTACCTAGTGTATCTGCCCATATGATGCATTTGTTGCACCAGGAGGTCCTAGGGTTTATCCGAATCCTAGGGCCCTAAGTTTTTGACTAAAAGCTAAAATCTTAGGTCCCTCTGATTAACTAATCTTGAGCAGAGGTATGCAGTGTTACGGGTTATTGTTGAAGTTCACGAAGATGCATCAAACCCGGTCGTGAATACTGTAGTGGCCACAAAACCGCCTGCATCACCAGTGCAGGAGACCACTTCTAAGATAATCATACCGGATACTCCGGGTGAGGCAACCGATCTCGTCGGGTTGGAGGAAGCTGCTACCTCTGCCGACACCGTAGAGTTCCTAGGCGAAGATCCTTCAGCCTCTCAGGACTACGGACCGGACATCAACAAGGAAGTGGCATCCAGATTTGCGCACTTCACGACATCCGGGTTGGACAAAGAGGTTCGTAAATAACTTATAAAGAAACATTTGGTTCCTGGCAACTGCACAAATGTAGCTGCGCCACAGCTTAATACAGAAATCAAGGCTGCCTTGCCTGAATACGAGGTTAAAAACAACAAGGCTATGGAGGCGAGACGAAAGCAAATAGCAGCCGGCATTGCATTCTTGGCGAAAATATTTTCCGACCAGCTAGGTAAAAGAGATAAAAATAGCGACCTAATAAAGGACTTAATGGAGGTAAGCCGGCTATTTTGCGACATCCAACATTCTGAGTCTGAAGCAAGGCATCATCACGTGCACGAGTACTAATGAAATGTGAAAAAACTTCGGGAATCGGCACCTGACGATAAGCAAACCATTAAAAATTTGGTGGCCAGGTTATTAATTGAAGAGGAGAGGGTGAAAGGAAAGAGCGAGGAATCTCAGCATACTTCATCCTCATCAGCGTTCGTCGTGAAAAAAAAAGTAATGTATAATGTTTTAACTGTGGCAAAGTTGGACATTATCAAAATAGCGCAAAAATAATAAAAATAGCAGTGAATAAAACGTAAATAATAAGAGTAATAACAATAAATGTTTCTATTGTGGAAAAGTCGGACATTACAAGGGGCAGTGTCGGTTTAGAAAACATAAAACTAGTAAGACTGAGGACAAAACGAAAAGTAATGCATTTGTAGTGTCTAACTGGTCATATGAAGTGCATAAATCAAGGTGGTTAATAGACTGGTGCCAGTGAACACATGTGTCGAGATCGCGCATTGTTTACATCGTTCTCAAGTGCTTCGCAAAAATCTGTGATCGTGGGTCATAATGGCGCGGTAATTAGTGTCCATGGTTGCGGACAGCTGGCGGTACAAGTATCGAATGGGACCGAATAGATTGACACGGTCATAGACAATGTTTTACGTCCAGGACTTAGAAACGAATCTGTTTTCAGTCAATCGCGTCACAGACAAAGCTTACGTCATGATGACAGATGACAATTCATGCAAATTCTACAGATGTAAACAAGTTTATGCAATTGCAGAATGAATTGGAAGTTCTTATAATTTGGATTTGCGTTATAAACGCGAGTGCGAGACTGCAAGTAATATGAGAATGGTGCAGAACGATTTAAATGAGTGGCACAAAAGACTGGCGCATCAAAACTTCACTTACTTAAAAGATATCTTGCGGAAAAACCATATCACTGTGAAACAAACTTCTAAACCAGAGTGTGAAAGTTGTTTGGTTGGAAAAGTACAACTATTGCCATTCGACAAGAGTAAATATGTGAGTACAAAGACGTGTGAGTTAATCAAAAGTATGAAATGGGCTGGGGAAAGATGGACGATGTTCTCACACCACACATGTGTGTCAAGCTGGGAATGTCTTAGTGTTGGCCATGGGTCATTTAATAAACACCTCTTTGTCATAGGAGTCACAGACAGTCCGTTGTGCAGGGCATGCATGGAGGACGACGAGACAGCAGCTCATGTGCTGTTAAACTGCCCGGTGGTCGCCACATACAGGGCAAAGTACTTCGGTAACCCAGTTATCCTACGTGAGATAGACCAACAAATTGACCAACTCAACTCAGAATTACTGGGGGCCCATGAAGAAATAAATAGTTTATCATGTGAAAACACTGAGCTAAAGAGTACGATTGACTCGCTAAATAACAAAAAAAAACTTGTAATAAAAGTAACTAAGAAGCTAATAAGTGACATTGGGACACCTAATAAGGAGCAAGCCACTCCTATTCGAAATTCAAATCCACATAAGAAACTGGAAAGTTCTGCAATAACTTTAACTCCAAAACATGTAAATACTGTAGTTGCGAAACAGATTAATACAATACAAAATAGTCCATCGCACACCGTTAAACCAAATATGGAGGTAGTTAACAATAAACAACAACAAAAACATAAATTGTGTATTCTGAGTTCTAATAAGACAAACAAGATCTTATCAATAGCAGATACAACATTCCCGAACTATAATATATGTCACTACCTCAAACCATACTGTGGGATGAGGCATCTCATCAGCGACATCGATAAAAAATTAACTACTTTTACGACTGATGATTACTGCATAATTCTTATCGGCGAAGAGGACTTTAGCACAACAAGCAACTATCATGATCTAATTCTTAACTTACATGAAACACTTGTAGCTGTGACAAATATTATAATATGTTTACCTACGTATAAATACAGCTATTACTCTAATATGTACAACTTAAGAGTAGAATTGTTCAATAACCTGTTATACAATGACATTCAGATGCACAACTATGCATTTCTATATGACTTTAATTACGATTTACCCTTTGATTATACAATGTTTTCTAAGTTAAATGGTGTGATTAATAATACTGGTATGAACAATATTTTTTGCAATGTAAAATATGATATTGATATGACCTTTCATGATTGTTTTTCCAACTCTAATAATATAGACAATGTCTCTCATAAAACAGATGCTCCTGAAACTGTGAACAATCAAAATTGTTTTCTTGTACAACCATATTCATGTTATTCATCAAAACACAAACGGTTTAATAAGTAAATCGGACTTATTAAGCTTACATATAAATGATCTTGCTAGCCTTGGTAAGCATGTGGATGTACTTTGTGTTACAGAACACAATATGACAGAAGAGGACTATTGCAATCTTTGTATTCCAAATTATACTCTTGCTACCTTCTATGCAAGAAAGTCCCGGAGAGGTGGCTCATGCATCTTGGTAAATAATAAACATCCGTATAAAATTCTCGACTTAAAAGAATATTACAGTTCTTGTATTTTAGAATCTTGTGCAATTGAATTAATCGAACATCAAATAATTATAGTCTGAATTTATAGATCTCCTAAGAATAATATCGACTCTTTAACTTCATTTTTCTATAACTTTGATGGAATCTTAAGGAAAATATGTCCCAATTCCAAAAAAAAGGGCTGATTTGCGGAGACTTTAACATCGATATTTAAAAAACCACGAAAATGTCAATGCAATTTCAAAATCTCTTGCATAGCTTTAATATGAAATTAGGTGTGCGTGAACCAACACGGCTAGATAGCGGTACATGCATTGACAATATTATACACAATGTAAGAGGAAGTGTATGTGAGGTAATGGAGCTAGCCGTCTCTGACCATACAGCTCAAATTATAAAATGTCCCGACAAAAAGACCTGCACGATCACACACTGGTTCTCTTATAAACGAGATTTTTGCCAGGAAAATGTCAAAAAAATTAAAGAGGCTCTCCAAAGTCTTAGTTTTAATAGTGTTTATAGCTGCAAAGATCCAAACAATGCATTTAAAGAATTTCATAACTTATTCAAATTATTTTACGATCTGTGTTTCCCTCTAAAGAAAATAAAAAATGTAACTACTAAACCACAGAAATGGATCACAAAAGGCATTAAACTGTGCTCTAAACGTAAACGTGAGATGCTATGGACCTTCAGGCGGCATCCAAATGTAGTCAATAAAAAAAGATATACTTCCTATTCCAAACGTTTAAAAACAATTATCAAATTAACCCAAAAATCGCAAAACAGCCACTTTATCAATAACGCTGTAAATAAAACTAAAGCAACCTGCAGGGTTATAAACTCATCAAAAAATAACATTCCAAGGAACAGTCCTTATAAACTACTTATTGACAATAAATACGTAACAAATCCAAGTGACATTGTAGAACTATTTAATAATCATTTCATTGACCAAATACAGCCAACAAACAATTCTGACCATAAAACAACAGTAACAAATTCAAACATGAATTCATTATTCTTATCACCCACAGCACCAATTGACATTTATAAAATATATACGACTCTGAAAAATACGAATAGCTCTGGCTTCGACGACATTGAGACTAAGATAATAAAACGCGTAGCTGTTGAAGTTTCACCGGTTTTTAGCTTTATTACTAACCTATGTATAGAACATGGTGTTTTCCCTGAACACTTAAAACTGTCCGTAATAAAACCACTGCATAAAAAGGATGATCCCCAAAATATACAAAACTACAAACCCATTGCCCGCCCTCCTTTCAATATTTTCCAAAATTATTGAAAAGGTTATTTATAACAGTATATACATATTTCTTGAAAAAAAAAATGGCATTTTAACTAAAGAGCAGTATGGTTTTAGAAAGTGTAAAAACATAAACATGGCCATTTATGAATTGATCATTAAAATAGTTACAAATATGGACCAAAAAATACCTGTAACAGCCTTATTTATGGATATGACTAAGGCTTTCGATTTTGTTGACCATGGAATCCTTCTAAATAAGCTATATAAATATGGAATTAGGGGTACAGTTTTAAACTTAATAAAGTCATACCTTACTGGCAGAAAACAGGTAACTAGTATTTCAGCAGTCGATGTTCAAACTAAAACTGTAATTAATCACCAATCAAGAGAGAGACAAATTTACTATGGTGTGCCTCAGGGAAGTATGCTTGGCCCTTTATTATTTCTATGCTATATAAATGACCTTCCAAAAACCATACCACATCCTATGACCCTATTTGCTGATGACTGTACTATAGTATTTTCTGGTAAAAATAGTGACTCATATGAAAATGACATAAACAGTAGCTTAAGTCTAATAATTCAATGGCTAAATAATAACAACTTACAGATTAATTTTAATAAAACTCAAATAATGACATTTAAACAAAGAACTAATCCTAAAATTCTTGACATTAATTATGACCAAAATAAAGATTATTAAAACGGAACGAACCAAATTTCTAGGTATTTGGCTAGACGAAAACATGACATGGAATACACACATGGAGACTATGATAAAAAAAAATCATCAATTTTGCTATGCTTTACACAATTTGAATAAGGTTGCAAATCGTAATACTGTCCTTACTGCTTATCATGCATATGTCTCCACAACTCTTCGGTACGGCATAATATTTTGGGGCAACTCTACCAATAGAGAAATGGCATTCAAGGCCCAGAAACAATGTCTTCGAGCCATATGTTTGTTAAAAACCACTGAAAGTTGCAAACCATTTTTCGTTAGTTTAAAAATACTTACGCTTCCATCCCTCTATATTTATGAAATTTTTTATTTTTTTTTGTTAAGGATAATCTGTCTAAATTTGTAAAACTTAATACTAGACGTCACCAAAGCACACTAAAATCAAAAACACACAATACTGCACATTTCTCAAAGAGTTGTCTCGGCATGGGTCCAAAGATTTTCAACAAACTACCAAATACTTTAAAAAGGTTGACCAACATAAACCATTTTAAATCGCAACTGAAAAAAATATTGGTTAAAAAGGCTTACTACTCTATCAATGAGTTTTTGGATGATAGTAGCATAAAATAAGAAATTTCCGATTCACTTGTTAATCTTGTTTACGACGTTACTTGTTTGAAACAGTTTTATTTAGTTTGTAGTTTATTTAATTTTTTTACACCTAATTTGTACGCCTTGCAAGGCAAAACATAGTGATACAAGGAAAAATTTTATACCATGCACCATATTACCTATGTTAAACAAATAAAATACTTTGACTTTGACTTTGAGATTGTCAGTAACACCAAGGCGTTGCTGGCCTTCCTTGAGGAGCTGGGGTGGATCGAATAATCGATTTTCCCACCCGTACGCAAAATACGCGCATTGACGTGGAGTTGCGGACACCAGCCCGTATTACCTATTACCTATGTCTTAGTGTTACTGCAGAAGTGGAAATTTTTGGGCGGTGAGAAGCAGTGTCTCCAGGGGCCAGCTGAGTCATATGTATCAGAGATGTTGGAAGCCACCTGTTTCGGGGAGTTCAAGGATAAAATAAAATGCATACTGAAGTTCGGAGATGAGTGGGATGGAGTGGTTATTGATGTACAGGAGGCAAAGGTTGCAGTCCTTAGGAATGCTATATATCTCAAAGGACCCCTATATGTACCTGATGGAGAGGGCAAGATGGTAAACATAGGGAAAACAGAGTCAGCAAACAGTTACAAAAACGGACTATCACATGTTTATGAACTAACTAGAGCAGCAAGCATTGAAGACGTTCTTGAACTTGCTTATTCACTGACGGGGATCCAGATGCAGACCGTAATCCGACCTCCTGAAAATGTCGGAGAGAGTAATAAGTGTAGAAACCACACTCATAAAGGTAAAAGAGAGCCTAAGCTTACTGGATCCTGACCTGCAGGCTTAGCACGAGAACCCTCTCTACGCGTTTTGTCGACGGAAGAATAGACAAAAATGACGTTTCAGTGTAGACAACAGAAAGTTTTCTACTGTCTGTAGCACGGCGATTACAAAACCAAATGTGAAGAGACTTGTCTTCTCTACCCTAGACAACTGTCTATAACGTCGAGCACGACGTACAATCTTTCTCCGATGTTGACAGCTTGGGATAGAAACCTTTCTTCCGAAATAGTCTACATATAAAATGACCTAGACAACGATTCGTTAGTTGTTTTTTCGTTAATTCGAGTAATTTTAGGCGGTGCTTTTTTACTTTTATCATATATTAAGCTGAAATCAACATGTTGAGTTCAAAATGCGCTTTTTATTTAAGTTTTTTTTATAGAAAAACTTCAGCGAAGATGGGAAAGAAATACTATTAGAGAGCTTGCTTTGCTTGTTTGGGAGCCTTTGATCTCACGGGAAGTGAGTTCTGTAGAATTATAAAATAAGCAAGGAGATAGTGCAATCAATGTTTATGCGAAGAACTCGGCTAGGACCAGTCGCCCAAAATAAATAATAGATTTTTGGAATTAACAATAAAATAAGAACAACAATATAAGTATCCTACAGTTTTTACACTATGTTGTCCCTTAACTTTGATTTATTAGATACCTACATTCACAGGGAATATAAAACATCTGATTATGAGCCAAAATCTCCTCATTGAACACTAAATTATTTATTTATGAAGTACTAGCTGCCACCCGCGGCCTCGCCCGCGTTGCATTAAGGCTTCTACATACTGGCGCGACACAAAGGCCCCGCACGTCGCGTGACGAGCGGTGCCTTTGTGTCGCGTCGCGAGTCGCGCTGGTCTGTAGAAGCCTTTACTATGTAGTGATTATTATTTTCATTTACTAAATCTTACACACTCAGTTTTAAATGGAGCTTTTACCTACTAATAAATAAAATATCGATAAACAACAATACAATAACAATGTTGGTACCTAGTAAAAACAAGGGCTCCCGCAGACAGGCGCGACGTGATAGCGCGACCCGCCAGTCTGCAGTACCCTTAAAGGATACTTCTTGCGTGACGCCATCAAAATAGTATAATTATGGCTCTTTATTTAAATAATGCCTGTATACATTATATGCAATTACCAATATTATATAGTGCTCTGTGTATGCAATATAAATGAGTTTTAAAACTTAGTGGCGCCACAGCCAATGATGTATTACCTATAATACGTCATTGGCTACAGCCATTTAACAATATTTTTAGAAGGGAGATGCGCTAAGGTAGCCCGTGAAATTCAAATTTTATTACGTTTTTTGCAATTTGCAAAAAAGAGAAGTTATAAGTTAATTTAAATATGATTCGCCGCCGTAAAAAATATTGCTTTACTGAATTGAATTATAATCATTAGAATCGGCAAAACAACTAACTCTCTTCAAAAAATCCTTAGAATTCAAAAAACGTTCGAAAATTTGAATTTCGCGGGCTACTCAGCGCATCCCCCTTGACCATTTGCGTTTTGTAATTGAAGAAATATTCGTTAAAAACACTTTGCTTCATAGATTTGTTTGAGAACGAAACGCAAAAGTACGGTAAAATTGGGTAGTAATACACACCACTAGCGAATACCCCGTTGCTATGGACAAGTCACTGTCTACGAAGAAACCCGAGTCTAGGTGTGTCCTCGTGCTCGCGAAGAAGAGATAACGAGAAGTGTAGACAAGCGATGTCTATTCTATAGTAGAGTAGAGATCGAAAACGCCATGCTAAGCCTGCTGCTCCATAAAATAACAGGGGGATACCATATGCAGTCAAATGGCAGACTCCTAAAGTGTTTGAGACCTGTCCTTGTTACAATATTGGAGAATTTGAAAATAGCAACTGCAATGGAGAATACGAGTATATGTTTAAGGATAGGGCCTATGTCGAGAAAAATGACACAAGTCTCTGCAAGTCGTACTACAGAGAAGAGATAAAGAATGTATCCCTTTTCAAAGATTTCAAGGTAGAAACAACCTCCATAAATATTCTTCCACTACAAGAAGTCAGTTTAATGCTTTCGGAGAAGATATTCACTGCCTAACTTTTGGAAGGCACATCCCTAAGAAAAGTCGATTGGCATTTTTAGCACCAGTATTAAAAAACGGACTAATACATCTTGCTGGTAGAACCTCTGCTGTCTCCGATAAACAGCCCATCTTACTGGATGGAAAAGAACCAGCAGTGCGCCTTCTTATACGTCTCTACCACAAAAAAATGCGCTCACGCTAATACAGAAACAGTCCTAAATGAGCTTCGACAGGAGTATTGGATCCTGAGGATACGGAACGCTGTGCGATCAGTGGTGCGTGGATGCCAGCTGTGCAAACTATTAAAAGCGCCAAGACTACAACCACCCATGGCCAACCTGCCCGATTCAAGACTCGCCCATCATCGGAGAGCCTTTACTTACACTGGCTTGGATTATTTTGGACTTATAGAAGTAGCAATTGGACGAAGACGAGAGAAGCGGTGGGTGGCGCTGTTTACGTGCATGGTGACTAGAGCCAACCTTGAAATTGTAGCCAGCCTATGTGCAGATTCTGCTATTATGTGCCTGCGTCGCTTCATTGCTGGTCGTGGTCGTGGTACACCAAGCCAAATGTTACGAACGCCGAGCCTGTAGTGATCAACGTGCATTTAATACGTATAAAATCAAGTGATAGTGAAAGACTGAGACCCTATTTTTGCACATGGGCACAAGTAACGCGCGGATCGCCGTATGCGAGACGCTAAAAAGTGACAAGTTTTGATTAGTTTTAAGGTGTAATGTGTACTAATTAGCTTAGTTTTCTTATTATATAGTCGTGTAAGAAGCATTGAGACCAAAAAAGAGTCGTTTGTAAAATATTTTATTTTAAGGAAAATATTACGTAAGTTGAAAACTCACTTTTTGGATTGATAAGATATTATTTCCAAATTTGTTTAATATGATAGCCTTATGTACAAAAACAACATCTCCGTTGAAATTAAGACAATCGGACCATGGGTTCCGAAGATATAGGGACCAACGTATAAAGGATTTGCACCCAGTCGTGTTTTGAACACCTAATGTTCCAATAACTTTCCCCCCTATGAGATGATGTAATATGATTAAGGGATAAATGTTTAAAATTCATGGCTCACATTAAAGTCACAACGGGCTGTTTATAAGGCGCACCATTCGAACGTAGAGCACAGTCGATCTCCAGCTCTCAACAGAACACCAAGTGAATAAGTAAATAGTGTAAAAAGTAGTAAATAAAGACGAAGGACCAGGAATAAATCTTTCATTCCACCACCCAAATATACAGTCCACTTCACCAAATGTTATCTGACAATGGGACGTCGTTCGTGGGAGCAAATCGGCAACTGAGAGCCCTTTATGACGCTACAATTCCACAGTTTGCAGCAGAAAACAAAATTGCTTGGCGCTTTATGCCACCACAGGCACCCTTTACGGGTGGTGCCTGGGAAAGGCTCATCCGTTCCGTGAAGACGGCCCTCAAGGTTACATTGAGAGAGCAGACCCCACGTGAGGTTTTCACCACCCTGTTGGCAGAAACAGAGACGATTGTCAACGCGCGTCCATTGGCACACATTTCTCCCGATGCTGACTATCCGGAAGCGCTCACACCCAATCATCTTTTGCTCGGCGATTCATCGGGACACTCGTTTCCTAGCGAAGCTCTAACCGATGCGGCGTTAGTTGGTAGGAGCGGTTGGCGAAAGGCAATTCGACTGGCGGACTATTTTTGGCGGCGCTGGGTCCGTGAATCGTTGCCCACCTTAGCTCCCCGGCGCGTTCCGGGTACAGACGTTGCTGTCAGGGTTGGGGACCCTGTGATCATTGGAGACGTAGACTAACCAAAATGTGATCGCGGCTCTGTACCCGGGTCGTGACGGCGTGGTGCAGGTGGTCGATGTTCGCACCGCGTGGCCAGGTGCCCCTTGTATGTTCAAAAGACCGTTAAAAAATATTGTTCCCTGTAAAAAGGGGCGACTGTTCACGATATAATGTGAACTTTTTAGAAATATTTATCTTTGGTTTTGTTTGGTTTTTACTGTCTATTTTTTTGATACGTAGCTGTTTTTTTCACTCTTTGTCATAATATAAAAAATTCTATACCGAATGGCTGTGTTTTTATTAAGAAAACCAACCTGCAGCCTTAGCAGTCGGTAACACCTCAATTTATTTGAGGAGCACAGGGATTTAGCGAAAGGGAACTTGAGGAGCATCGACGGTCGTACGCGGAATAATCGACTGTGGGAGGAACTTTGCACCACACTGAATGCTATGGGCGGGTGCACCAAAACAATGAAACAGTGGCAAAAAGTAACAAGTAGTAGTAGTACTTATGTAGGTACTAGAAATTACATAAATATAATACATTCTAAATTGCAAAACATTATTATTAATATTGCAAGTAGTATATAGCTTTTATAATCAGAATCTTATACTACTTCACTGGTAACCCCCGACGTTCGTTGCGGATCGAAGACTAGAAACCTGATTAGCTTCAGTTATGGAGAGTCGCACGGAAGAGAACAAGGAATTCTTCATGTCATACCGAGTGGGAGTTAGGACCCCAGCCTTCAATGCCGATGATCCACTACTATGGTTCGCGCAGCTGGAAAGCCAGTTCGTCCTCTCCAACATTACCACAGACAGCACGAAGTTTTACTACGTACTAGCACAACTGGAACCCCAACACGCAGCTGAAGTACGCGACCTCATAATAAGTCCCCCCACCACCGGCAAGTACGAGAAGCTGAAGGCAGAACTAATCAAGCGATTGTCGGCCTCACAGGAACGCAAGACTAAACAGCTGCTCATGCATGAGGAGTTGGGAGACAGGAAGCCCACACAATTACTCCGCCACCTACAGCAGCTAGCTGGTACCACTGTCCCGACCGATTTCATCAGGTCCATCTGGTCCAGTAGGCTAGTGAACCTCCAAACTATAGTCGCAATGCAACCAAGTTCCAGCTTAGAAGAAGTAGCAGAAATGGTGGACCGTATACACGATATCGTTCCAGTGACCACGCAAGTTGCTGCTACTGGCATGCCAGTGCCTGGGCAAATAGCTAGCTCACAGTCAGCAACGGATCAACAAGGCAGCGCTATTGAAGCATTGACCCAGACTGTGGCAGAGCTGACACGGAAGCTGGAGGTTATGAGCGCACAGTCAGGTCGTCACGATCCCGGTCAAGATTCAGGTACAGCCAGAACCGTTACCGATCGGAAACCCGCTCTGAAGATAAACGGTACTGCTACTACCATAACCGATTTGGCAGTAACTCCCGCAAATGCACATAACCATGTACTTATAAAAAGAAGTCGACAAACTACAAAGGCAGGCAGTAAGGGCGGGTTACGACTGCCATGCAATATCGAGCGGCCTGTTCATTACAGACCGAAACACAAAAATACAATACCTTATAGATACCGGTTCGGACCTGTGTCTTTCCACGATCGGGAGCCACGCATGAAGACAAAATAAGAGTTGTTTGCGGCAAACGGATCAGTTATCAGCACATATTGTTTTGACCAGACGGGTGTTGTGTCTAGTGTGCAACTGCCCAACGGTTGATGTCGGGATGTTGTATACATAATATGTTAGTCGCGCGGTAAACTCTGCTTGCGCGATGCAGGATTTTGCGTGACGTCAGTGTGACGCGTAGTTCGCATGTGGCGATGTTGATGCCGCTACACAGACTTTGCGAAAAATAAAATTGCGATTTGCTTATCGGATTTACAAAAGAAGGTAAAAAAAGGTGAGAAACTTATTCCACGAATGTAAGACAAAGCTATTATACAAATGGAGAAAGAGCACGGTAAAAACGACGACATTTGTGTTATAATTAAATTATTTATAATTAGTTATAAATAATTCGTCTTTGTGCAGAGTTAACTCAGATGACATTTGTGGTTATAGTAACAGCTAATAGAAGCAATATCCGGCAAAAAAACTACATTAAAAAAACCGGCCAAGTGTGTGTCGGACCACGAACAATAAAGGGTTCCGTAGATGGGATGAATTTATCCTAAGAACAAACTTAACATTGTAGTTGAAAAACATGATCCCCATACATGTAGGATGGAACGTTATGACAGGGCAGTGAAACGAGACGTGAAGACGGATGACAGATGTGAAGCATAAAAGAGTGACAGAGATGAATGAACGAAATAGTCAAGGAGTGAAAGAGATAGTGAATGAATGTTTAATAATGTAGAATAGTTAGAACTAGAGGAGGAAGACGATATATTGTAAAGAAAAGTTTTTTTTTTTAAGACGAGAAATAAAATACAGTTTTTAAGAGTGAATCCGGAGTTTAATTGAAAATAAATTGAGCTTATCCCACAACTTTTTGGGGGCTCGTCCGGGATAGCTCAGTATTTCAAGGTTTCGGACCAAAAGTAGGAAAAAGAAAAAAAAAACAGAAGACGGCACTTTGCCACGGCATGCACTTTTGCCGTTTTACAAAAAAGACGCCAATTTCAGAAGAAAAACGTGCTGATAAAGACGGTAACAATAGTTACATACGAAAAGAAAAGACGGAATATGGAAAGTACGCCGCGAAAAGGAAAAAATCGCCGCCAAGCCGACTACGACGAAGACGAACATGACCCATCCACATCGGCTAAGCAGGGGTTTTGCCGTGATCAGGCTATTTTCCATGAAAGCCTTGTCCCAAATTTCAGTGGGCAAGACAAGACGTTTTCGGTAGCCAAATGGGCGCAAGACATTGATGACAATGCTGAGATTTTTCAGTGGTCAGCCCTACAAACTCTGATCGTAGCCAGAAGAGCTTTGGTCGGAACCGCTGCGCTGTGGCTCAGATCCGAAAAACCTTTTAAAAGCTGGGAGGATTTAAAGGCCGGTTTACTGAAGGAGTTTCCAGATTCTGTGGATAGCAAAACCATCCATGAGATGATGGCCGCCAGAAAGAAAAAGAAGGACGAAAGGTGTCTGGACTACATGCTAGTCATGAAGGAGATGGGAAAACGCGGCAAGGTGCCCGATTATGTCGCCATCAAGTACATCATCGACGGCATAATCGACTCGGAGGTTAACAAAATGTTGTTGTACGGAGTTACGACGTACTCTGAGCTGAAAGATAAAATCAAAATTTATGAGACGATCAAAGAGAAAATGAGGACGGATAACATTGTTCATAGCCGACACAAGAAGCCTGAAAGTCATGAAAAGGGCGCGGGAATCAAGAGGTGTTACAGCTGTGGTGAAAAAGATCATCAATCGTCCCAATGTCCAAATAAGGAAAAACGTCTGAAGTGTTTCAAGTGTAACGAGTTTGGTCACATTTCTACGCAATGCATTCGGTCCACGAATGAAAGGACCCATGACCGAGATCGGGAACGCCGAGGCGGAAAACCGAACTTTCACGAAGATAAACGAACGATGTGTGTGACCGACTTCACTCCGAACATTCGCGAGGCTGCGGTTGGCGATACTGACGACATTGACAGGTGTACCAACGTCAGTGACGGCGACAAGATGGCGATGCTGGTGGGAACTGATGCCAACTTCACTGATGTTTACGTCGAAGAGAAAACGCCGGCACGGATTAGATCTGAAAATGCCTGCAAAACGATTTGTGTGAATAAGTGCGAAGTAAATGCGTTAATTGACTCTGGTAGTGAGATAAATTTGGTGTGTACCGAACTTTATGTTCATCTTGGGGCTCCTGAGTCTGTAAATACAGTCACGAATCTGGTGGGATTAGGTGGCAGCATAGTATCTACGCAAAAGTTTACTGCTAGTGTACGATTAGATGGACACGAATATAACGATATTGCATTTCATGTTGTTCCTCGGCACGCTATGCCGTGTAGTGTGACCTTGGGAATTCTTGACCCAATATTGGGTCAAGAATTCCTTAAAGATGTTGTTACAATTACGTCAAAGGGGTCAATACTTATTGCTCCAAACGTAAACAGTTGGTTATCAAGGCTTGTGTGTGTAGTCAGTCAGGATGAGTTTGTTTTAGACAAGCATGTGCTACAAAGAGTTATTGACTGTGTGAAGACTTATAAGCCAGTACAGGTAAAGGAAGCACCAATAGAATTGCGAATTGTGCTCAAGGATGACGTACCAGTGACTCAGCGACCAAGACGTATATCTTTGACTGAGCAACGGATTGTTGAAGAGCAAGTATTAGAGTGGCTTAAGGATGGGATCATTCGCGTAAGTTTTTCAGAATATTCTTCACCCTTGGTGTTAGTAAAGAAAAAATATGGCAGTACTAGAGTTTGTGTAGACTATAGACCTATAAACAAAAAGATGATTAAAGATGAATTTCCTCTCCCTATTATTGATGATTTGATTGATAAACTTCAAGGTGCTAGGATTTTCAGTGTGTTAGATTTGAAAAGTGGTTTCTTTCATTTGAGAGTCAGTAAAGAAAGTATAAAGTATTACTGCCTTTGTTACTCACAATGGGCAGTATGAGTTTTTGAGGGCTCCGTTTGGTTTGTCGGTTTGCCCAAAGTATTTTATGAGATTTGTAACTATGGTGTTTCAGGAACTTATAGCAAAAGGAATATTGGTTATATTCATCGATGATTTATTGATACCTGCTATTGATGAAAGTCAGGCATTACAGCGGTTAAAAGAAGTGTTAGCTGTTGCGTCACAATATGGCCTGCAGATTAATTGGAAAAAGGCGCAATTACTATGTCGAAGAATAGAGTACCTAGGACACATTATAGAAGATTGAAAAGTTCAACCCTCTCAGGACAAAACAGATGCTGTTACTAGATACCCTGAACCCAAGACTTTAAAGCAACTTCATAGTTTTGTCGGATTAACCTCATATTTTAGAAAGTATGTCAAAGATTTTGCATTGATAGCTAAACCTTTAACTGATTTATTGAAGAAGGATGTTAATTTTGTGTTTGAAGATGTTCAGAGAAGTTCATTTAACATACTGAAGAATGCTTTAGCTAGTAGCCCAGTGTTAAGGATTTATGATGCTCAGTTATTAACTGAATTGCATACTGATGCCTCTGCAATAGCATACAGTGCTATCTTACTTCAGAGAGACCATGCAGGTGAGTTACATCCTGTACACTACTACAGTAGGAAGACCAGTGATGCTGAGAAGAAGTACAGTAGCTATGAGCTAGAAGCTTTGGCCATCATTGAAGGAGTAAAGAAGTTTAGGCATTACTTGTATGGAAAACACATTAAAATTGTTACAGACTGTCAAGCCTTTCAGAAGACATTGAATAAGAAGGACCTAACAACTAGAGTAGCCAGATGGGTATTATTGCTAGAAGAGTATGATTATGTGATTGAACATCGACCAGGAGACAAAATGAAACATGCAGACGCTTTGAGCAGAAATCCATTTGTAGGAGCAGTTGAGTTAAGCCTACATGATCAAGTAAAGCAAGCACAGATGTTGGATGAAGGTATAAAGGCGATTATAGAGATTGTAAAACTTCAGCCATACGAAGACTATATCTACAGCAATGGTTTATTGTACAAAGGAATAGAAAGAAAGTTGGTAATACCAAGAAATTTAGAATTTGAGATTCTAAGAAGAATACACCAGAAGGGGCATTTTGGAAAAAGAAAGATGATTGAACTGTTAGAACAGGAATATTACATCAAAAATATTAACAAGAAGATTGAAGAGTTTTTACTGTCGTGCATACCATGTCTGCTAGCGACCAAAAAAGAAGGTAAACAGGAGGGATTTTTAAATTGCATTGACAAAGAAAGCATTCCTTTGCATACTATTCATTGCGATCATATTGGACCTCTTTCAGAGACTAGAAAGATGTATAATTATATTTTAACAGTTGTGGATGGATTTACAAAGTTTGTGTGGTTGTTTCCAGTGAAGGGTACTACCAGTAGGGAGACTATAGATAAGTTGAAGATTCATCAGCAAACATTTGGAAATCCTATACATTTGATTTCAGATCGTGGTAGTGCGTTTACCAGCAATGACTTCAAGGAGTATTGTGAGAAAGAGAATATTCAACATATAACCATAACAACAGGTGTACCCAGAGGGAATGGTCAAGTAGAGCGCATTCACAGAATAATAATAGCAGTTCTAGCAAAGCTATGTATTGAGGAGCCATCACAATGGTACAAGCAGGTCAGCCGGGTGCAAAAAGCTCTGAATAGCACATACCAAACAAGCATTGACACCTCTCCCTTTGAACTCATGTTGGGGACAAAGATGAAAAGCAAAGAAGATATTGAAATTTATGATTTGCTTCAACAAGAGCAGAGAAGTAATTTCTTGCAGAATAGAGAAGACTTAAAGATGAAGGCAAAAGAACAAATAAGAAAAGTTCAAGATGAAAACTGTAAGACATATAATAGGAGAAGAAAGGAAAGTCGAAAATATGTAGTAGGAGATGTTGTAGCCATCAAACGCACACAATTTGGTACTGGACTGAAGCTCAAACCTAAGTATCTAGGACCATACAGAGTCACTAAAGTAAAAAGAAATGATCGATATGATGTTGAGAAGATGGACCACATGGCAGATGGTTCTCGGGTGACTTCCACCTCTGCAGATAATATGAAGCCATGGCCAGTGATTGGAAATAATGTCGAGTTAGGTGAGTAAGGTCTTGTTAGTTGTCATCTGTTAGGTTCGGAGGGGACACCTTTGGGGTTTATTCTTGACCTAGTATTTCATTATGACGGTGTAAGTCATGTTATGTTGTGTAAAACCTGAAGTTTATTGATACTTACTCATTGTAAGTGTGTTAAGTTGTTCTGTTTACGCAATTTATTATTGTAGTCTTAGTGTTAAGTTTGTTATCTACTTGGATAATGTAAAGTATGTGTAGAAGAGGAGTTTCAGAATTGTTTACTTGTAAGTTAGTAGTTTTGTTTTATGTAAGGATTTAAGAGGTACTTTTAGTTTAGATCTGACTGGGGACAGTCAGTTAACAGAATGGCCGAGCTGTAGGATGGAACGTTATGACAGGGCAGTGAAACGAGACGTGAAGACGGATGACAGATGTGAAGCATAAAAGAGTGACAGAGATGAATGAACGAAATAGTCAAGGAGTGAAAGAGATAGTGAATGAATGTTTAATAATGTATTAATAATTTGTACGAAGCTGGTGGAGTAAGAGGGGAACTTTTAAACTTCGTACATAACTGCCTCTCAACTGTGGTTCCCACAAGTGTTGAGGCAGAACGAGCTTTTTCAGCAGCAGGGTATTTGGCATGCAAAATCAGAAGTCGTCTGTCAGATGATACTCTCGACATGATGTGTTTTTTGAGAAGCCATTTTCAGCCAAACTAACTTGCCTTTCCGTACCTTGATAACTTCATCTGACTTCTACTTTAAACTTCTTTTATTTGATTAATACGATCTGACACACAACATTTATTTAAGAACTTGTGAAGTTAAGTTTTTGTTTTGTTGTATTTATTTACCATAAGTAATGTTCCTATTACTCTTAATTATTGAAACTAAAGTAATAATTTACAAAAGACTAAATATAGATAATTATTGTTTTGTTACCAATATTGTAAGAATTTGAACTGATTAGCTACAGTAGGTATAATAATTATAGACATAAACAAGTGTTATTAGAGTTAGAGACAAAATAATAAGTACTCTGTTGATTTTTAAAATAAAACTTACATTATTTTTATAACTAAGCAACGCAGTTTCTATTTAATTACATATCATGTCAATTACTAGTTCTTAAAACAAGCATTTGCATATGTTTTAATTGCGATTCTCCCAATCTCGCGAGATCTCGCGAGACTGGGTTTTGAGTCTCGCGAGATCTCGCTAGGCGGAAATCTCGTACGAGATTGCATTCCCTACATCTGGTCCAGGTATTGTCTTTACAATCCTTGCCATGGGCCATGTCATTGGAGCAGTATTATCATTACGGAGAATAACTAGGTCTCCTTCTTTTAAATTAGGATTGATATGGTGCCATTTTGGCCTGCTTTGAAGCTGTGTAAGATAATCCCCAGACCAGACTTTCCAAAAGTCTTGTTTAATTTTACATAAAACATTCCAAAATTTTAGATTATTAATAGAATGATTAGATAAGTTACTTTCAGGATAACTCATCATAGAGGTTCCTATGAGGAAGTGGCCAGGCGTTAAAACCCATAATTAGAAATATCTGAACTCATGGGAAGAAGAGTGTGTTATCATAGAAATATCTGAATTTCTGTGATAACAGTATACATACCTTCAAAGGTTAAGGCAATAGTTCCAACAATTCTCTTAAAATGGTACTTAAAACTTTTAAACCCTGCCTCCCATAAGCCTCCAAACTCTGGAGAGTAACTAGGGATGAATTTAAACTTAATAAAATTAGGAGTGCAATAATTATTCACAGAATCAATATGAGCTTTCGATATAAACAATTTTTACAGCTTAGTTAGCTCATTAGCAGCACCCTTAAACGTTTTTGCATTGTCGCAGTAAATTTTTTCTGGCATTCCTCTTCGTGCAATGAAACGCTTGAGGCATGCTAAAAAAGCTTCAGTCGTGAGGTCACTGACCAGATCCATGTGGTGCATCGCACAGATCACATATATGTGTTCAATGTGTTTCGAGAGGCACACTCGTCTAAATCTCATGGAAGAGTATTTTTTGTTAAGTTTTTGTTATGAAAGATTTTTGATTATGAAGACTGTCAAAATTAGAAAATAACAATAAGTTGATTTGTTATTTGGTTTAAAAGTTGCAATTATATGTCATAGTTTTAATTAAAATACATATTTCTTTACTTATTAAACCTTGTTTTATTCATATAAACCCATTTTAAGCAAATAAGTACTATAAAAATAGAAATATGAGCATTTAAAGTAGTGTGAGTAATTTGCTCGCGCGCGCCTGTCCGTGTAACAAACTGAGGTGCGCCTTCTCACGGGTTAACACAAGACGTCTCACTCTTACCGTCTCTGATTGAAAGTTTGAACACCTTTGACGTAGTGTTCTGCTCTACAAGTCACTTCACCGCGTTCACTGATTGAGTGTCCATCTCCACATGTCACATCACCGTGCTCAACAGTTATTTGGCCTGCTCGTGAACACACTCCACAGCGTTCTCTTATTATGAGTCCACGCCACGAGTTACTTACCGACTGATCTGTCATATATAAAAATAAGTTATTGTTACCCTCTTCGCGCATGAAACTACATTCTAATAGCCCCTACGTAATGTCCATAAAATATTTCTTAAAATACCAGATGCAATAAAACGCGACGTTCTTTTAACTCGCGCATGACTTACTTGTTGAAACTTGTGCACATGTTAACTGAGAAATTATACCTATGTTACTAGACTTGCTGAGTTTGCTTTGATCACACCCCAACAGTCACTCTCTCTACATAGCACTCATTCTGAAGACAGCTTAAATAAGCCATAAAAACCAAGAATGAAAAAGTGTGTCTTTAACTTTTATTATGTGTTTTGCTGTCCAGTTTGACAGGAATGGACTGACCTCTGAACGTAAATGCACGAGTCTTTATTTATCTCCTGTAACATATTCACAGAAGTTACACCTATCAATCATGATTGAAACCTTTTTTGGCCTCGAACTGGTTCGTTTTTTTTTTTATTTGTTGATATTTATTTGTTATTTCCTATGCGATTATAAAATAAATACGTTTTCTTTCTTTCTTCATAAATAATGTTTTGTAAGATTGATTATAGATGATACAATCAGTAGAAGATTAGGCAAAAAATAGAAGGTCTAAATTCTTATATACCTCATTATATCATTCACTGTATCTGCTGCATTAACAACCATCTTACACCAGACAAGTTACGGATGTATTTTATAAATTGAAGCCGTAAAATCTCCGACTCCTAAGATACAGGTCTGCGTACCTAGTTTAGGAGCCCGGAAAGCTGACTATAATTTTAAACTTGGTAGTACAAACCTCTGTTTCCATATGCTATGTACTGTGTTGTTGTTTTTGATGAACTTATAAACTTAAACGTATTCAAAGAGTCAAATAAGATCTGCTTACCTGAGTAGGAGTTATCCACGACTGTAACAAATTAACCATGGAGCAGACGCTTGTTCTAACCAATGTGTAGGTAGGTTTCTGGGTATCAAAAGTGAACAATTGACTTGACAACAGTGACTGAGGACGTCAATCGGTTGATGTTAAGATAATAATCGACAGACTCAGATTTAGTATATAGACAAAAATGTAAAATGACAACTCTATGCAGATTGTCTATAGAAAATAATTGTATCTTGTTGTTGTCCACGAAAAATAAATAAAAATGTCGGTTTACGAAAGGAAATAAAATTCCAAGTTTATAGAAGAAAGGACCTTTTATTTATCTGAAGATAAAGGCCTACATAGACTACGTCCCAATAAATACATAATAGATTATGGGCCCATTGAAAACGAGCGAAAAAATAGGTGAAGAAATGTTAAAAATTTTGCAATCACAATCGCGTCAGAATAAATCCAATTTCCGCAATTACAAACTCCGGTCGAATTCAAAAACTAGAAGGTCCGAGTAAAAACGTTACTGGAAAGGAGCGGCGGGCTGGAAGCACGAGACGTGAAGTAATAAAGAATGGAAACAAAATAACGCCACGGCGAGAAATATCATTGTGGAATGTCTGCTGGACAGATACTTAGAAATCATAAAAGGCGCCATAACGGCTGCAGTTAAGTTCAAATTACTTGATAAACATTTCGAGGGAAAAAATGTGCTAAACAAACTTTATTTACGTAGATGCACGAGTCTGGAAGACGACTTTTTAATTTTTGAAAAGCTAGTGATGGAGCTAGAAGCCTCAAAAATTAGTGCTTTAATCAAATTTGTTACTTGCTGTCATCATTACCTGATGAGCATGAACAAGTTATAACCGCCGTAGAAACAATGCACACTGAAAAATAAATTTCTGTCGACTTTATGAAGGACAGCTTGATGCCGAGATAAAGCGAAAGGAAAAACAAGGACGGAATAAATATGCAGATAATAAAGCGTTCAGTCCAAATACAATAAAATGTTATCGCTGCGGAAAACCAGGTTATAAATCATTCTAGTGCACAGCCAGTCGAGGACGTGGAAGATTATGAGAAGGATTCAGAGGTCCTGGACGTGGTCGTATTTCAGAGGACAGGGCTGCGGCAAGATTGAGTGATGATAATAGTGATGGACTGACATTCATAAGTTGTGTTGAGGTGCACGCAACAGTGAAAAGTGAAATGCATTTAGTGGTAGATTCAGCATGTACCGAACATTTTGTAAAAAATATGAATTTTAAGGTTTTATGCATAGAGGTTTTATGATATTCTAGATATCACGATCATAAACACTCCTACTAGCGTTTATGTGGCAAATGGAGTGTATTCATACTGTGGTGTGTCACGTACGTCACGTTTAGATCTTAGTTTAAGTTAAGGTAGATAAGCTATGTCCATAGTTATGTTATGCTATATGTCACGCACGGACTAGGTATATATTACACTAATAAAGGGAGTCTGGGGTCTTCAGTCTCCAGTTGACTCATGGACAAGCACACGACAAGGTATTTACTTAACCCCTCCTTCCCTCCACATCGCATGGCGACCCTGCCAGTCGACTGGACGGCGTTATAGTTGCCCGACCGGGATCTCGTCGGAGTCACTTCAGTCGGCTTCAGTCAGTTTCTCGACAGTTGGATAGTCACAGGCCATGGGGAGCACGTCATCCAAGGAAGAGGTTATTATAGCCCAGACAGCAGCGGGTGGTTCAAATACCGCGACAGTAACACAAGAGCAGATATCCACCATCAGCGCGATGCTGTTGTTTATCGCCGTGTGTTTGGCGATTGTCATCATTGGCGTGGCAGTCCGGCTGTACAGGAGGTGTCATCAGAGTTGGATCGAAGAGAAGATCAATCAGCGTGAGGTGCAGCGAGCTGTGCAGATGGCCTGACCGGGAGCTGGCGGAGCGACAAGAGGAGTAAGTGATGTGATTTGAACTTAAGTGTAGTGACGAGTATTTTCGGTCATCTATCAGTTAGAGACATTAATGGAAGTGGAGTTAACGTCACTGTTTGTACAGCTTAAGTTATTGAGGGAATCAATTGTCAAGTTAGGTCCCAGTAGGCGGAAAGGCAAAAATTTTGATGGAAAGATAAGCGAGGTAAAAGCCCTGTATTGTAAATTTAAGTGTGTAGTTTCTAAGTGTAGCAAATTTTCGGAGGAATTAGCACAGCTAGTGGGTAAAATAGAAAATTTGTATGTAGACACTATTAAGTTTGGAAACGGTACCGGAACCGATACAAAGATGGCGTTGGAAAGGTTTTCATTGAAAACGGGGGTTAGCTTACTCCCGAAAATGAATGGGGATGAGCAGGTAACCCAAGATTTGATTGATGCCATAGATTTATACAGCTCTATGTTAGAAGCGGCTGATAGTGCTCATTTAATTAGATTCGTGCTAACTACACGACTTACCCAGGGGGCTAAGATGCGATTGTCCTCTACTTATACGACTGTAGACAGTCTTTTAACGGACATGAAGAAGCATTTGTTGACGGTTAAGTCAGACGTTGCAGTGCAAGCCAAATTTGCTCGCGCTAGGCAAAATGATAGGTCGGTCACGGATTTCGGGGCAGAGATAGAGAAGTTAATGGTGGATTTGACTATTTCTCAAGCCGGGGAAAATTCGGAAGCTTATAAAATTTTGCGGCCTTTAAATGAGAAGTATGCGGTTAAAAAGTTTGCTGACGGACTTCGTAATCAGCGTCTTGGTACAATTATTACGGCACGGAACTTGACTTGTTTGAAAGATGCTATCAGGGTAGCGGAAGACGAAAATTGTGCTTCGTCGGGTCAAGTCATGGCGTTCCAGCGGTGGTCCGCGGGTGGTAGTTTTTCTACGGGAAATAGGGGTCGTGGAAATAACTATAGGCGGCACGCTGTAGGTAGTGGGTACGCGCAGCAAAAAACAGCTGTTGGGCGTACGTACCAAAATGGAAACGTAAGGTATAGTAGTGGAATGCGCGGTCGTAGCAATAGTACTCATCGTGGACGGCAGACTCAGCAAGGTCGACAGCGCGTAGCGTGTCTAGAGCACGTGCGGGGCGATGCTGACTCAAGTGCAGTGTCGATGTCACGAAGTAGCGAAGGCAGACGATTGAATGAAACGCAGTTTTTTCGAGGCTAAGCATATTTTAGCTTGCAATAGTGTTAACTGGGTGAATTTTCTAGCAAATAATGTGGATTCGGAATGGTTAGTCGATACGGGTGCGTCGGTATCGGCAATAAAAAGTAATTTCTTGAGGAATAATGCTTTGTGCTGTAAAGTAGTTAAGGAAGGATTAGTGATTAATGGTGTAGGGGGTAGTTTACGGGCTATAGGTTATGTATATTTGACGTTGGAATACGGACAATGTTCGTTCGTGCATAAGTTTTATATATTCAATGATTTGCCATGTTAGGCCTGGCATATTAGGCCAGGATTTCTTGCAGACGTATAGTGGTATTATAGACTTTTCGGGGAACAGGTTATCTCTAAAGAACCGTGAGCAGCAGACGGTTTCGATGCCACTTAAATCCTATAATTATTCTTTGACTATTTCTCCGCGTTGTGAAGTGGTTGAGTATTTGCCCGTTAATAGAGCAGAAGATTGTGTAGTGTTTAGGAAAGAGTTGCGCGAAGGGGTTTTCTTAGCAAATGTGGTAGCTAGACCTAAGAATGGGATGATGCCCATTAGGATTTTAAACACAACCACGGAGGAAGTTGTGTGTAGTATGTCCGATGTAGAAGTCTATCCGTTAAGTGATTTTAATTGTTGTAGTTTTGCGGAAACAGAAGTAAGTGTTGAACGTGTTAAGAAAATATTTTCTTTGCTTAATCTTGATTATTTGAATGCCGAGGAACGGTTGTCAGTTGAGCAAATATGTGCGAAATATCCAGATATTTTTTTATATTCCGGGAGATAAATTGGATGTCACGAATGTATATGCGCAGTCAATACGTTTGAAAGATAGTGTTACTCCAGTTTACAGGAAACAGTATAGAATACCTTATGTACAGAAAAAGGAGGTTGATAGGCAAGTGCAGGAGATGCTGGATAGTAATATTATTGAGGAGGCGGTTAGTGAGTGGTCTAGTCCTGTTTTGGTTGTACCCAAGAAGGCAGATCGTAATGGGGAGAAAAAATGGCGTGTAGTAATAGACTACAGGCAGTTAAATGAAAAGATACAGGATGATAAATTCCCTTTGCCGAATATTAATGAAATCTTGGATTCATTGTCGGGTGCGGTTTACTTTAGCCACTGTGATCTATCACAATCATATTATCAGTGTGCTTTAGATGAAAGTAGTAGGAAATACACAGCTTTCACGACAGATAAAGGGCAATATCAGATGTGTAGATTACCAATGCGGTTAAAGATAAGTCCAAGTTCTTTTAGCAGGTTGATGACTGTAGCCATGTCAGGATTAAATTATGGCAAATGTTTGATATATTTGGATGATTTAATTATTTTCGGGCGGAATTTGGATGAGCACAACCGAAACCTTATGTCAGTGTTTTCTCGCCTGAGAAAGGTCAATCTTAAACTGAATCCATCCAAATGTGAATTTATGAAAAAACAAATACTTTATTTAGGACACGTAATTTCAGCGGAAGGTATTTCACCAGATCCTGAAAAGGTAGAAGCCATAAAGAAATATCCGCGTCCATCGGCGGTTGATGAGGTAAAGCGGTTTGTGGCGTTTGCAAATTATTATAGGAAATTCATACCAAATTTTGCTAGTATAGTGATGCCTATGAATAAGCTATGTAAGAGGGATGTAGTGTTTGGTTGGACCGATGAATGTGAGAGGTCATTTTTGTTGCTTAAGGAAGCGTTAATGAATCCACCAGTGTTGGATTATCCAAGTTTTTCTGAAGACAACACGTTTGTATTGCAGACCGATAGTTCGGGTTATGCGGTAGGAAGTGTTTTGTGTAATGGGAACGGTAAACCCGTTGCATACGCTAGTAGGTCTTTGGGGAAAAGTGAGTTAAATTATCCTATTATAGAGAAGGAGTTATTGGCTATAGTATGGTCAGTTAAATATTTTAGACCGTATTTGTATGGACGGAGGTTCGTTGTAAAAACGGATCACCGGCCACTGTTATACTTGTTTAACATGACAGATCCGTCAAGTAGGTTAACTAAGTTTCGTTTATGTTTGGAAGAGTATGACTTTGAGGTCGAGTATATTAAGGGGAAGGAAAATGTATTAGCTGATGCACTTTCTAGGATAGTAATTTCAAGTGAAGATTTGAAAACCATGCGTGGAAAAACTATATCCGTAATGACGAGAGCGCAGTACAAACAGTTGGAAGAACCAAATGTTTGTGGTACGGACCCTGTGGTATCTAGGACTGATCACCCTAGGATCGTGGAAGTTCTTAAAAAACAAGGAAATGACATGGAGATATGTTTGAATGAGTGGGAGAAGATGTTACGTAACACTAATGGTGAAAAAGTATTTTCAAAGTCGCGCAATTTAATGTATGTGCCAGAAAACTCGAGTATTTACGTAAACTATGAATCTTTATCGGCATCATCGCGAGACGAGTTGTCGAGAGACATAGTCGCTTTTTGTATTGAAAAGGGCATAAAAGAAGTTATTATTTTGAAAAATCGTTATAACGTTAATTTTATTACAAAAATGGCCATTTATTTGAAGGAAAATGGTAATTCGATATGTGGGGATTTTAGGATATATGTAGTGAGGGGTGTACGGAAAATAGAAGGGGCAGATGAGAAGATGATAAAATGTCCATGGAAATAGATCCTGTGGCAGGAACATCGACTTTGAAAAGGAAGAGAAATGACATCATTGTCGACCCTGACACACGCCAAGAAGTCCAGGATCCCAAAAGACCTCGGATGACCTTAGACAGTGACAAAAAGGTGAAGTGTCTAACTGCATTGTACAAGACATACCTGAAGATAGTTGATGTTCTTACTAACATCATAGTAGTGGCAGGCGTTAAAGACACTGCAGAGGAGAAGAAAAAGATGGGGCGTGACTTGAGAAAAGAAGTAATTCTGGCCTCCCAAATAACGAGCATCATATTCACTGCTCACAATATAAATAGGCAGAAAGTACGAGGAACAGGGACAAACATGCAAGCTAAAGTGGGTGCTACTGATTACAACATTCACTTTATGGGACAAAGTTATGCTTTGAAGAGAGCTGACATTGACAACATTTGGCTGGCTGAAACAAAGAAGCAGGACCTGGAGTACAAGAATTTTCCAATGGAAAGTGAAGAGAATTGGTATGGGACAATGGGCCCGTATTTAGATATGTTCGCTGCGTTCAAGTTAAGAATGGACGAGCTGAGATTAGGACATGGAACCATGCCAATTACCAAGAAAGATGGCACTCATACAGCATTTCAAGTGTCCAAATACGGTTTAACAGGGACACACCACAATACAAGTGCAAGTAAAAATGGTAAGGAAACCGGCATGTACTGGAACCAAAAAGTCGAAGATATGTGACATTTACCAACCCGCACTGGGCCCGCATGGTAGATTACAGCCCACTCCCTCTGGAAGAGAGGAGGCCGATGTGATGTGTCCTAACAGTGGCTAAAGGCTGATTATGCATTCATACAAGTAAGAAGGGTAAAATTAGACTTAATGGCAACTGTACAGTAATAAGATTTGAAGCTTTGTGAAATATTTGACATAATTTTTACTTCCAATAAATAAAATATAAGGTTAAATTGGCGTTTTATATGGAAAAAGAAAAACTTTTTAATGAAATTATATATTTAATCAATAAAAGTATATACTTACCATTGTTATCTATACACTTTCGCCATTTTATAGGTACATTGTTTCCCTTAAAAATTGTGGGAGCGAGAAGCAATTAAATCTTTGAAAGCGGTTTTGACTGAAATTTAATTATGTTTCTTGCAAGAAATTGTCCAAATTCCGGAAAAATGGTACTCTCTTGGAACTAGGTCCAGGGAGTATGGTGGGTATCGGAGACATTCCAATCGCAACTCTCTAATTTAGCGACCGTCTGTTGTACAGTGTGTGGTCTAGCGTTGTCCTGAAGCAGCAGTGGGCTAGAGCAATTGACCAGTCGTGGTTGTTTAACGGCTAGCTTTTCCATCATGGTTTGCAATTGCTGACAATACAGATCTGCCGTATCGTCTGGCCAGATCTTAGAAAGCTGTAGTGGATGACAACAGCACTGGTCCACAACACTTACCAGTACCTTACCTTTTTCTGAGTCAACTTTCGCTTGGGGCAGGATTTGACCGGTTCTCCTGGGTTGAACCATTGTGATGAGCGTTTCCGATTATCGTACAGGATCCATTTTTCATCACGAGTAATGATACGATTCAAAATCCCCTCGTTATTGTGACGGTTGAGTAATGTTAGGCTGCGTTCGGAAAACACGCGCATAACCCGCGCCGACCACGCGCACGCCCCGCACACGTGTTGTGCCCGCCTTGAAACCGCGTACGCCACGCGCAAAATCCGCGCCCGCCCCGCGCCCGACTCGCACCCGCTTATACTACTTATTATTTAATCAAAAAACGCTCTTTATCACAGTGTATACGGTACTAGCCGAAGCGCGGGCACAAGGCGAGCGCGAAGAAAGCGCGGGGCGGGCGCGGAGCGGGCGCGGGTCAACTTCGATAAATGCAATTTGAGATCTATTGATGTGTCTTATGACTCAAAGTATATACAAAAAATTTACAAGCGAGCGGGGCGGGCGCGGAGCGGGTGCGTGTTTGTTGGTGTGCTTCACTCAATTCATGCGGTATCCATTTTTATATTATATAAAACAATTGTTCGGCCTTTGCCTCACAATTGTTTTAAGGTCCAATAAGTTTTAATTGTCCTAAGGGCAAAATGAGCACCTTAGACAACAAGTATCGCCTGTTCAGGATAAAGCGGGAGGAAACGCCCGGGTGTCACCACTGTGTGGATCGCCCGGAGGACACGGTGGAGCTTACGGTGGAGGTCTGCCCAGCTTGGGCGGAGCACCGCCGTGTCCTCACGGAGGCGATCGGCGGCGGCGATCTCTCGCGTCCGGCCCTGGTTCAGGCCATGGTTCGGAGCGAGAGTGCATGGGAGGCCGTCACCTCCTTCTGCGAAGCAGTAATGCTTGCGAAGGAGGAGGCGGAACGCGCGAGGGAGAGGCAAGGTTCGCGCCCTCGCGCCCCTAGTCGCCGCAGGAGACGCCCCGGGCGTCGGGAGTCGCAAGCCGATTTCCGGCCACCGTAGGCGCGGGCCTGCGGACGGTGAGCGATGGGTAGCTCACCGTCCGATATGGACCAGGCCCGGGTCGACGGCGCGTCGTATTCCACGCGCGCCTCAAAGAGTTGTCAGCACCAACTGACGGGGTCCGCTAGGGCCAATGCCTGCCAGGGTTGCGAGTTTGTCCGAAAGGGATACAGGGCCCTGGCACACAGGCAAATGAAGGAATACGGGTGGGTTTTAGTCAGTAAAAGTCTGACACGCCCTCCCGCTCGGCCCAGAGCGGGAGAAGTTATTTGATAATTTCCCACCCAAAAAAAAAAAAAAAGACAACAAGTATCGCAGTTTTTTTTTATACGTATGCATTATAAAAACGACACACTCATGGCACCCTAAATAAATATTAAGGAGAATAAAGCATTAAAAGCCCGATGTGAGCGATGCGACGCTAGAACAAATGAAGGAGAACTATCTATCCAACTTAGATCGAAATGAGGAAAAAGAACACTCCTTGTTGACGGCCTCAAACTTTGGAAGAGTTGTAAAATGAGGCCATATACTAGTTGTGCCAGCATATTAAAACAGCTGGTTGGTCCATAGGATTGTAGAAAATTGGTATACTCACCAATCTTCTACTAGATCGGGAATCGAACCCGTACTAATGATTATTTAGCTTCAAGCGTATAGCGTAGCGTAAGCGGAAGGATGAAAGAATGATGCGAGAACAGATGAAGAAATGAAGGATATTATTAGAATTATTAGAAAGTTATATATTGTATAAATTAAACGGACAATTAAAATTAACAGAATAAAACAATAAGCAATATTAAGCGCGGCGCGATCCGAACAGTTCGGTAGGCGGTCGAATGAAGACTGTGGCTCTGCAGCTCGGCCATCGCGCCGGTGGAAGTGTGTGCACGCAGTCTCCGGCAGTCCAAGGTCGTTGTCGCCGTCGCCAGTACAATATCACGCGTTCCTTATCTACTGCGCGGCACGTGTAAGCGCGCGGTCATTCGGTGCAAACATCGTATGATCTGTATGTTTGGCCCAAGATTCATAAGCGGAGCGATTCCGCTCTAAAATGTAAGGTGGTGGTCCAATTATTTATTGTTCCGCCACATATTCCCCCCGGCCAGATCGTAACTACGGTCGATAATAATCGGGGAATCTTACTCGCCGGCCGCTTCTTGTTCTCTTCTCTGTGTCTGTTGTTGCTGGTGTTGTAATGGTTGTTGGGGCGGCCGTTGGTGTTGACTTGACTTTTGGTTGCTTTTCCTCCTCTTTTAAAATATAGGCGGGTTTTAATCTGTCAACAGAAACGTTAGTTGTTTTTCCCTTTACCTCTATTGTGTAATACTTTGGATGCCTTTGTATCACTTTGTAGGGGCCGGCGTAAGGTGGTTCTAGTGGGCTTCGGACATAGTCTCGGCGTAGAAAGATATGCGTAGAGGAATGCAGATCTCGAGGTATGTAGAAGGGAGAAGTTGTATGCCAGGAAGTCGGCCTGGGAGTGAGTTTGGCCATGTGTGTACGCAGACGTGTTGCGTACTGTGTGACGTCGGCTGCTGTGTAATCTGTAGGAGACAGAAACTGGCTTGGTAAATTAATAGCTTCACCATACACAAGCTCAGCAGGCGTGGCTTGGATGTCTTCTTTCCAAGAGTTGCGCATGCCGAGTAGCACCAGTGGTAGGACTTCTGTCCACTGCGAAGAAGTGTGGCACATGATGGCTGCCTTGAGCTGACGGTGCAGCCGCTCAACGATGCCATTCGCAGCTGGGTGGTAGGCGGTGGTGCGGAAGTGATTCGCACCAACCAAAGTAGTGAGGGCCTTGAACAGGTGGCTCTCAAATTGGCGACCACGGTCCGTAGTCACCCGTGCCGGACAGCCAAATCTAGCTATCCAGCCGGACACCAGGGCAGCTGCGCAGGTCTCCGCGGTTATGTCCTTCATCGGGTACGCCTCAGGCCACCGAGTAAATCGATCGATGACAGTTAGGCAGTACCTGTAATCACAAGAAATGGTTAAGGGCCCTACAATGTCGAGGTGTATATGGGTAAATCTGGAAGATGGAGTAAGGAAAGAGGAAAGAGGAGTTACTGTATGGCGGGTAATTTTACTTGCTTGACATTGCAAGCATTGTCTTGCCCACTCTCTACAGTTTTTGCGGATCCCTGGCCACACAAAGCTTTGTGCCACCAGTCGCACTGTAGCAGAACATCCTGGATGATGTATGTTGTGCAACGATTGGAAGACTTGCTTCCTTAGTTGTGGTGTCACATATGGGCGAGGCATCGGCATTGAAGTGTCGCATAATATGTGTGCGTTTCCCGTCAGTGTAGCGATCTTTTCCAGCTTGAGTGAAGAGCCGTTTCGAATCAGGTCTTGCAGTTCTGGATCTGTTTCCTGAAATTTTGCAAGATCCTCTAAGTTTATTGCTGCTGATACCTCTTCAACCCGTGACAATGCATCAGCGACGACATTTTCTGTGCCAGGTAAGTACCGTATATCTGTAGTGAATTGTCCTATGAAATCTAGGTACCTGAATTGTCTTGGCGAATGGCTGTCTCGGTTCGTCTTGAAGGCGAACACCAGTGGTTTGTGGTCGGTGAAGATGGCAAAGTTCTTAGCCTCGACCATATGCCGAAAGTATTTTACTGCTTCATATGCCGCTAACAATTCGCGGTCGTACGGGCTGTATTTCTTTTGAGCACCACTAAGTTTGTGTGAGTAAAAGGCTAGAGGTTCCCAGTCGTCTCCTTTTCGCTGTTGCAGTACAGCGCCGATGGCGATATCAGACGCATCAGTGACTATGGTCAACTCCGCTGATGGATCTGGATGAGCTAGGAGAGTTGCGTTGCATAATGATGTCTTGATTTCTTCGAAAGCCTTTAGAAGTTCTGGAGTCATGTCGACTGGATGTGCTCCTTTAATTTTAGGGCCAGCAAGGACAGCATTCAATGGGGCTTGGAGTTTAGCTGCGTTTGGGACAAATCGGCGATAAAAATTTATCATACCCAAGAATCGTCGAAGCTCCTTGACTGTCTTAGGGACTGGATACTCCTGGATAGCCTGTATTTTGGTCTCGAGAGGTTTCGTTCCTGCAGCTGTTACATGGTATCCTAGAAAAGTTACCTCTGAGTGTCCGATATTACACTTTGATGTATTTACCACAATACCGTAGCCTTTCAAGCGGTCGAACAGTTGCCGTAAATGCTGTTTGTGCTGTTCTGGAGTCTGTGAGAACACGAGAATGTCATCGATATACCCGTAGCAGAAGTCCAAACCAAGCAGAACTTCATCGATAAACCTTTGGAAAGTTTGAGCAGCATTCCTCAAACCAAAGGTCATGTATGGGAACTCGTAAAGACCGAATGGTGTAGTGATGGCAGTCTTTGGAATATCGTCTGGATTGATTGCTATTTGATTATATGCCTTGACAAGATCAATGGTGGAAACTGCACACCCTGATAGCTGGTAGGAGAAATCATGAATGTGGCGGATGGGGTACCTGTCTGGTATTGTTCTTGCATTTAGTGCTCTGTAGTCGCCGCATGGTCTCCATCCATCGTCCTTCTTCTTAACCAGGTGAAGTGGAGCAGACCAGGCACTCTCCGATCGTCTGGCCACGCCACTAGTTAGCATGTCTTCAAACTCCTTCTTAGCAACTAGCGTTCGAGCAGGATCAAGGCGTCGAGGTTTGCTTGCTGCTGGTGGACCTGCAGTTGTCCTTATGTGGTGCAACGTGTTATGTTTACCCGGTAAGTGTGTACCTGGAGGCCGCGTGATTTCCGGATACTCGCGTAGAATTTCGTGGTAGGCTGTGTCTCCAATCACAGCCTTTACGGATGAAATATCGTCCATTGATTTGCAATGAGCTCCTGAAACTGATAGTGTAGTTATGTTGTCTATCAAGCGGTGGTTTCTGCAGTCTACAAGTAAGTTGTAGAAACTAAGGAAGTCGACCCCTATGATAGGTCGTGACACATCTGCTACTGTGAATCTCCAGGTGTAGTCTCTTCTGAGACCTAAGTTAAGTCGCAGCTGTGTTGGTCCGTACGTGTGTATCACAGTATTATTGGCAGCGACTAAATCATATTTTGATTGTTTGACAGGCGTCTTTACTGCCGACCGAGGGAAAACACACAAGTCTGAGCCAGTGTCCACAAGGAACTGCATTTTCGTAGTCCGGTCGGTTATGAATAAACGGCCTGTTGAAGTAGGGCAGTCGTTAGCCGCTACTTGCGACCGCCCTTTGAGTTTTCCGACGTGAATGTGCAGGGTTCCTTACATTTGTTCGCCTTGTCCCCGTAGGTATAGTGGTAGTAGCAATGTGGGTGATTCGGTGGCGGCTGCTGTGGTCTAGAGCTATTTGACCGATTGCGTTCATACCTTTTTTGATTACGGGATTGTGAGCGTGAGCGGGAACGTCTTCTCCAGTTACTGTTCATCTGCGAAGTCAGCAATGCCACTTGCTTTGTGAGCTCGCTTACTTGCTTGAGCAAGTCTGGTGAAGAGCTGGTAGAGGCAGCGGTGGCAGCAATTTGTGGAGTCGATGGTACAATTTCGTACACCCTGTCAGCAATCTCGGCTAGTTTTTCTACCTGTAAGTCGGCAATCTGTGAAGCAATTACAGTCTGTATATTTTGAGGCAAGCGGTTAGTCCAGAGACTTTTCACAAAATCCGAAGCACCAGCGGGTCCAGCTAGGTTTTGCAGGTGCCGAAGAAACTGAGATGGCCTGCGATCGCCTAGCTCCTCGTGAATTAAAAGTTGCTGTATCCGCTTTTCCTGTGAGGCTGACAGGCGATTAATTAGTTCAGTTTTTAATTTGTCGTACTTGTCTGTCTCCGGTGGTTTTGTAATGATGTCCTTAACTTGAAGTGCGTATTTAGTTTCCAGCTGTGTAGTCACGAAATAGAATTTTGTCGTGTCGCTGGATATCCTTGACAGGATAAATTGGCCCTCTAATTGGGCAAACCATAATGCCGGTTCCTCTGGACAAAAAGGTGGGCATCGTAGTGGTAGCCCTATTTTTGACACCTCTCCAGAGACAACAGCTACTGCATCTTTAGCGTCAGCGTCGGCAAAATTCTCTGTATCGGACATCTTTAAAAAAATATAAAATCGCTCACCGCTTATGTTTTGGACCACAGCCTACTTTTTCCTCGCTCCGATGTACTCGTAAAAAAACTCTGATCACCAGTTGAATCACCACTCTTCTTGCTTCAATGAAACTGCTTGCTCCTTCTTGCTGCACTCGAGTCTTCAATATGCGCGGTAGTCGAGGGTCACCAATGTAGAAAATTGGTATACTCACCAATCTTCTACTAGATCGGGAATCGAACCCGTACTAATGATTATTTAGCTTCAAGCGTATAGCGTAGCGTAAGCGGAAGGATGAAAGAATGATGCGATAACAGATGAAGAAATGAAGGATATTATTAGAATTATTAGAAAGTTATATATTGTATAAATTAAACGGACAATTAAAATTAACAGAATAAAACAATAAGCAATATTAAGCGCGGCGCGATCCGAACAGTTCGGTAGGCGGTCGAATGAAGACTGTGGCTCTGCAGCTCGGCCATCGCGCCGGTGGAAGTGTGTGCACGCAGTCTCCGGCAGTCCAAGGTCGTTGTCGCCGTCGCCAGTACAATATCACGCGTTCCTTATCTACTGCGCGGCACGTGTAAGCGCGCGGTCATTCGGTGCAAACATCGTATGATCTGTATGTTTGGCCCAAGATTCATAAGCGGAGCGATTCCGCTCTAAAATGTAAGGTGGTGGTCCAATTATTTATTGTTCCGCCACAGGATCAAAAGCAAACCACTATAATAGACCTCTGGAAAATGATAAATATCATTTTGCCAAGACTGTTGGTAATATAGAGACAGATGTGATTTAGTCATAAATTAATATTAAGCCAAAGGAGTATACTGAAAACTTAAGTGATAATTAGAAGAGAATTAAATTTAAAAATGTTGAAAATTATTTCAGTTACATTAAAAGGTTGATTTTATGTTATTTGGATGTTTTATTGTTTAGTAGTGGCAAACATGCTTGTAATTTCAAACTTCATATCTCTAAATATCTACATAGTAAATCAGGATAATTATCGAGGACTAAGCATGAGTATAATTACTAAATTAAACGAACTTACCTAAGTGAAGTTCTATTGTAATTATACGAAGTGCTTAGTACTCGATACGACCTTGACCTACAGTTTGAACACACATGTCTCTTGGGGAGGTAACCACTTAATAGAGCTGTCCATGAGTATATATGAGTACTTACCAACGATATGGTACTCATATAGTCTTAGTTTTCTGGTATCTACCACGGAATCATGCCGTTCAATCAGTTTCATTTGATTGTTTATAAACATCAAAAGCGTATTAGCCCTGTAACGTGCATAAGGAAGACAAAAATACTGAAATACATCCCACTCTACAAGATCAGCCCAGATCATATCGAGCTCTTCTTCTAGGCTGTAAGAGTAAAGTTTATAAAAGCTGCTTGTGAGAGCTGAGATCAGAGATGATGGCATTGGGAACTGACAAAAAAGTTTTGTAGAGGTAACAGAGGATCACAATAATTTATACGATGCATTTATGGAATGCACCTTAAATACAGATGCTGATGCGTAAACAGATGGATGGATAGCCTGATTAACATAAAATCAAGAGAAGGACTTAAATATGCTTCTTCTATTGTCATACGTGTATTTATAAAGACAGAACAAATAATTAAACTCACTTAGAAAAAAAAAATCTAATCCGGAGCTGTATTATCTGTACATTTTTCAATTCATGTGTGAATATAAAGAGTTTTTTCATGCGGGCTCTGATCCCGAGCAAAACAGTAACCACAAGTCCTAGTACTCCTCATTAACGGCCGAACCCAAAAACCTATATGTCACCAGTTTCGGCCTACTGGAGATATACAAATATATCTATCGATTGTTTTAACGTCCCAATAATCTAGGAATCATACCGGCCCACGCTATCTACTGATGGGAGGGTGTACGATATCGCCTACAACAGATATCTCTTCGTATGAAAATGCCAAAGTATGCGTCCCAATATACGATTTGTTTGACAGGACAGTACTACAGATGGCAGATTTGGCTATTCCCCGAATTGCAGGGATAAACGTAAAGTAGCCAAGCTAAAATAAACTCTTTAGTACTTGCAATAATGATCATAGATGTTTTTTTTATTTAAAGTAATAAAAAAAAAAATTAATTCGAATATCTCGAAAACGGTGCGCCCTAGGCAAAAAATAACAGAAATTTAACCCCCCCCCCCTTACCAACACCCCTCGTGCAAGCACCATTCCAACATGAATTTAAAGGCGGGTTTCCATTATGCAAGTGATTTGCATACTAGTTGCAAGTTGCATGCAAATTGTATAGTGGAAACAACAACTTGCAAACAAGTTGCAACTTGTATGCAATTAGGTTTAAACTTGTACGCACAATAATCAAGTTGCAAGTTGCAAGCGCTGCGGTCGTGTATAGAGGATTACTTTGTTTATGACTTTATTACTTTGTAAAAATGACTGCTAAATGGGATACGGAGAAAACAATAATGTTTATTGAGGAATATCATAGACATGATTGTCTTTGGGAACCAAAAAACAATCTTTACAAAAAAACTAACTTGTATACCACTAAAATCTTGTATGCAAGCTGCAAGTTGAACAAAATCGTGTTTCCAATTCAAATCACTTGCACACAAGTCTGACGTCATACATGTATGCAAACACTTGCATAATGGAAACGCGCCTTAAGTAAAAAAAAAAAATAACATTAATGCGCTAAGGTAGCCCGGGAAATTCAAATTTTATTACGTTTTTTGCAATTTGCAGGTCAGTAACAGGTTGTATTTTGATTCGCGGCCATAACAAATATGGCTCTACAGAATTATATCTTAATCCAGTAACTTATTTAGAAGTAAGAAACAAAGAAGTTTTAATATAACCCTAATTACACATGTTGTTTTTTAAAGTGATGTTAGTTGTAATGGAACGCACAGGAGGGCGAAGTAGAGAAACCTACTTATTGTTTTCGTTAGATATATAGCCTTTATCAATGATTGTGAGACGCCATCCGAGCATAGATATAATTATACTGTCTATCATCAATAGCGATCTGTCTGTCTTTAACTGAAAATAAGTTTTGGGTTCGGCCGTAAATCCATAATTAAGAACTTCTTAGATATTGGATTTAGTTATCACGGTCGAAGAAAATCTGAGTCACATATACAGTTTTTGAACAAGCTAATATTGTTTAGAAATGAATAGGTAATAAGCAAACGTTATACTTTAATCATTACCACACAAATAAGCAAAGGTAACAAAATAAATTCTTATTTAATTTTTACTGCACTACTCACTCATTGACACATAATATAATTAAACATTATCTTCTCCCTAGTGATTATCTTGTTTTTCACTAGAATCCGCATACCTAACTGAAGCTACTGCTCTCTGGCCTTGCAACGGTTCTCTCTTTACGCTGTATTCCTTCACTTTAATACGTAAACGTGATGCAATTAAAAAGCATTTTTAGGGTTCCGTACCTCAAAAGGAAAAAAGGAACCCTTATAGGATCACTCGTGGGTCTGTCTGTCTGTCCGTCTGTCACAGCTGATTTGCTCCGAATCTGCTGGACCGATTTAGTTCAAATTTGGTACACATATGAACTTCTGTGACCCCAACACGGACGTGTTTCGTAAATAAATTTATATTGAATATAGAGGTTACTTTTGGGGGGCAAATTAGAAAATTAAAAAAAAAAGTTTACTGACTGTACCGTGTGACATATCAAATGAAAGGGCTTGTTTTAGGAATTTCATATATATTTTTTTTATAATTTTAAAATACACACTAGAATTTATTTAAGACAATAGATGAAAAATTACCATTCCCCCCCCCTCTTATCTCCGAAACTAGTGAGCATAAAATGTTGATAAAAATACAGAAAATAGATTTTTACTTATAGATTACAGGAAAACCTATAAGAAGTCTGTTATCTTAAAATAACATGGTAAATCACTCAATATTGTGCGTACAAACTTACATTTCCAGTTGCAATGTATGGGGATCATGTTTTTCAACTACAATGTTAAGTTTGTTTTTGGGATAAATTCATCCCAACTACGGAACCCTTCATTGTGCGTGTTCCGACACGCACTTGGCCGGTTTTTTTTTAATTCTGTGCAGAATAAACACTAGACATGAATTTTATTGTCAGATAACAGAAGGTAAGTAAACCTACTCATAAGTAAGTATTATAGCGTGCGTCGCTGGTACCCCTCTTACCCCGTCGTGCGACACCCCGCCACCCTCCGTGGCCTGTCTGCGCGCGCGTCACACGTGTCACTTTAGTATAAGGTCCTTGTATGTACTTACTCGTTTATGTAATGTTAAGGGTGTAAATTTAAACAGTTATATGTGTAACTTTTATGGTGTACATAATAAAGAGTATTCTATTCTAACGTGTTTCGGTATATTCATTATCTATATATATAAAAATGAAACCCGTTTTCCGTTGTCACGACATAACATGAAAACGGCTGACCGATTTGGCATATTTTTTGGATTTTTTTGTAGTTTTCTAATACTCTGTACAAGGTTCTTACCGCTTGACCGATTTGGCATATTTTTTGGATTTTTTTGTAGTTTTCTAATACTCTGTACAAGGTTCTTACGGAAACAAATATTAAGAAAATCTCTCAGAAAGATTGAAAAATATACATTTAATTTTGCATATTTTAAAAAACGCGCGTAACGAATGTCAACGTCATTCAATTTAAAACAAAAAATCTGTGGTAATCTGTGACACCACATCGATAACCGCGCTAACAAATGTCAACGTCATTCAATTTAAAACAAAAGAATCTGTGGTAATCTGTGACAACACATCCATAACCGCGTTAATAATAATTTTATTATGTTTTTGATAAAGTTCGTTTTGTTTTAAAGACTAAGAAGTTTTTTGTTTGCTAATAAGTGTTTGTTAATCACGGTAAGTTCACTTCATATCGATTTTTGGTAACTTTTGGTGACTACACAATATTACAATTTTACATGGTTATATAGAAAATATATGAGATCTTTTTAATTTCAGTTGGATTTTCGTTTTTAACAATGCCACCAACCAGACGTACAAACTTAGGCCGCAGAACTCGAAATACGGCAAGTCAAAGAAATATAAGAGCAAATGAAACTGATGAGCAACGCGAAGCGCGAAATGAACTTCAACGGAATCGAAATCAACATAGAAATGTTGTTTTTAATCCCCACAGAGCTGCATTCAGTTATAATGTGGCATTTGATTACAGTTCAGAGCAAATTGTTGCTATTGGACTAATGAATATTGTGTGTCCACATTGCAATGCATTGAAATTTAAAAAATGAAGCCCCTGGATTGTGTTGCGCCAGCGGCAAAGTCAAATTGACGCCATTGGTACCACCACCAGAGCCACTACATTCATTGGTTTCCGGAAATGGGCCAGATTCTAATCATTTTTTGACTCATATCCAGCAATACAATAATTGCTTTCAAATGACGTCATTTGGCGCAACAAAAGTTATTCGAGACAATTTTTTACCTACTTTCAAGGTAAGTAAGTATAATGGCAAACAATTTTATTAAGTTATACAACCATGTAGCTGGTGCAAAATAGGTTGAGCCAGTGTTGTGTAGACGTGTATATTTTGTAAACAATAAGTCAAATACATAATAATAGTCTATAACCCAATGAGTTAATCAGCAACATTTTATAACATGTTGTATTTCATAATGGCATGAGCAAGGTGTCCTATATCCCATATACCAAGTCCTATACTTGGTAAAGCCTACTACCTAAAGCTGCCATGGAAGGCTGCTGTTCAATGTCGAGGTTTAACGTAGTTTTAATTTGAAATGATGTAAAGTATTGTGGCAGTATTTTGCGAGCCACATGGTGGTACAAACAATTTGCTATACAATTACCTAAATACATATTTATATTCTTGCAGATTCAGGGTCAAATATATCATAGAACAGGTTCCTTATTGCCAGTGCCTGATGAAGACTATAAATTTTTGCAAATATATTTTATGGGCAATTCAGCAAGAGAAGTCGATCAGCGTTGCGCACACAACAACTCAGTGAAAAGATCCATTGTGGAACAACTTCAAACATTTTTCTATCAACACAATGAATTAGTTGCATTATTCACAACTGCATTAGACAGCATGCCATCAGATAATCATAAAATTGTCATCAGAGCCGATAAGGCGCCTGCAGGACAACATGCTGGACGTTTTAATGCGCCAACAATTGATGAAGTGGCTATTGTCGTCGTAGGAGAAAATTTAGAAAACCGAGACATTGTTTTACATCGGCGGAACGATCAACTTCAGCGTGTGTCTGAAACACATCGATCATATGATGCCTTACAATATCCTATCCTATTTTGGCAAGGTGAAGACGGCTATCAATTTTCAATTAAGATGATAAATCCAGTTACAGGTAAATTAACAATATATGTTTACTACATTAAAATATATGTTTATTAACTTAAAATTTATATTATTAACACAAAAAATTGTTTACAGGTGCTGAAACGAACAAAAAAGTTAGTTCAATGAATTATTATTCATATAGACTGATGGTTCGGCAAAATGAGGACAATCACATCTTAAAGTGTCGGCGTCTATTTCATCAATATGCTGTGGATATGTATGTGAAAGTTGAAACTGAACGATTAACATTTATCAGGTTGAACCTGGCAAAACTCCGTTACGAGGAATACATTCATCTTCGGGATGCCATTAATGCTGATGGAAATGCACAGAATGTTGGCAGAACAACTATTCTCCCAGCAACATACGTCGGAAGTCCGCGACATATGCATGAATATGAGTAAGATGCGATGTCCTATGTACGACATTATGGCACACCAGATTTGTTTATCACGTTCACATGCAATCCAAAGTGGACAGAAATTCAACAAGAATTATTTACTAGACAATCACCTATTGATCGCCACGATATCACTGCAAGGGTGTTCAAAATGAAATTAAAATCACTCATGGATTTCATTGTTAAGCATCGCGTGTTCGGCGAGACGCGCTGTTGGATGTACTCAGTTGAGTGGCAAAAACGCGGATTGCCACATGCACATATCCTCATTTGGTTAGTTGAGAGGATAAGACCAAATGAAATTGATAATGTGATATCAGCAGAAATTCCCGATAATAATGAAGACCCACTGTTACATGAGGTTATTACAAAAAATATGATACATGGTCCATGTGGAATATTAAATCCCATTTCTCCGTGTATGGTTGAAGAAAAATGTTCAAAACGCTACCCAAAACAATTAGTAGCAGAAACTATTACTGGAAATGATGGATATCCACTTTATCGCCGCCGATCCATTGATGACAATGGAAAGACAACAATAGTCAAAGTAAATCGACAAGACATTGAAGTTGATAATCGTTGGGTTGTTCCGTTTTTGCCATTACTCTGCAAGGCATATAAAGCACAAATAAACGTCGAATTTTGCCATTCCGTAAAATCTATTAAATACATTTGCAAGTATGTGAACAAAGGTAGTGACATGGCTGTCTTCGGAGTTGCTGCAGAAAATTCAAATGATGAAGTCACTCAATATCAAATGGGCCGCTATGTTAGTAGTAACGAAGGCATGTGGCGTATATTTTCGTTTCCTATACATGAACGACACCCTACTGTTGTTCACTTGGCCGTACATTTGGAAAATGGTCAACGGGTGTATTTTACAGATGCAAACGTATTACAACGAGTTGACAGGCCACCATCGACAACATTAACCAGCTTCTTTGAAATGTGCCAGAATTATGATTTTGCCAGAACGTTACTTTACTCCAAAATGCCAAGATATTATACCTGGAATCAATCATCAAAAAAATTTGAACGACGAAAACGAGGACAGCCAGTTCCAGGTTACCCACGAGTATTTTCCACCGATGCACTAGGCCGTCTTTATGCAGTGCATCCCAGTCAAGACGAGTGTTTTTATTTGCGTTTACTGTTAGTCAATGTTCGTGGTCCAACATCATTCCAACATCTGCGAACTGTTAATGGTGTATTGTGTGGCACATACAGAGAAGCCTGTCAACATTTGGGATTGTTAGAGAATGACACTCATTGGGACCACACTCTCGAAGATGCTGTGATTTCGTCAAATGCTAAACAAATACGAACATTATTTTCTATAATTTTGTCTACATGCTTCCCATCAACACCGACTGATTTATGGCATAAATACAAAGATCATATGGCAGAAGATATATTGCATCAGATGCGTCTTAGAACATCGAATGCAGATTTGCAAATGAACGAAGAAATTCACAATGAAGCATTAATTTTAATTGAGGACATGTGCTTGATGCTTACCAACAAAGTATTAACACAAATAGGAATGATAGCACCCAATCGCCCAATGCACGACTCATTTGATCAAGAATTGAGACGCGAAGCCCAATACGATTCCGAAACATTACGAGAAATGGTTGATAGAACAGTTCCCCTTTTAAATCAACAACAAAAATATGCCTACGATACGCTCTTGAAAGTAGTGAACGATGGATCTGGCGGATTTTATTTTTTAGATGCTCCCGGTGGAACTGGAAAAACTTTTTTGTTATCATTGATTTTGGCAACGATTCGATCGCAAAATGGAATTGCACTAGCCCTAGCTTCATCAGGTATTGCAGCTACGTTGTTGGAAGGCGGTCGAACAGCTCATTCAGCTCTCAAGCTGCCGTTGAACCTTCAAATTAATGAGACTCCAACTTGCAACCTTTCGAGGAATTCTGCGATGGCCAAAGTGCTGCAGCAAACCAGATTGATCATTTGGGATGAATGTACGATGGCACACAAAAAATCTTTGGAGGCATTAGATCGCTCGATGCAAGATTTACGGAATAACAAAAAAAGGTTTGGTGGTGCAATGATACTATTGGCAGGTGATTTTCGACAAATATTGCCAGTTGTTCCACGCTCAACGCCTGCTGATGAACTGAATGCATGTTTGAAGTCGTCCATTTTATGGAAATACATTAAAACACTTAAATTGAGTATAAACATGAGAGTCGAATTGCAGGAAGACCAGTCTGGAGAAGTGTTTTCCAAACAACTGCTCGATATTGGTAATGGTATTATTGCTGTTGATACATCATCTGGATACATTACATTCCCTACCAATTTTTGTAACTTTTGTGAATCAAAGACAGAACTCATGGAGATGGTTTTCCCAAACATTGCTCAAAATTACGTAAATCACGTTTGGTTAAGCGAACGTGTTATGTTGGCAGCAAAAAATGTTGATGTGAATGAAATGAATTTTCAGATTCAAGAGAAAATAGCTGGCGAATTGAGGAATTACAAATCAGTTGATTCCATTACTAATGAAGATAAAGTTGTCAATTATCCAACAGAGTTTTTAAATTCGCTGGAATTGCCCGGCTTACCACCTCATAATCTGCAATTAAAAATCGGATCAGTAATTATTATGTTACGTAACATAAACCAGCCACGTCTGTGTAATGGCACCCGGCTTGCGGTGAAGAAATTATTAAACAACGTCATCGAAGCCACAATTTTGAAAGGGAAGTACAAAGGCGAAGATGTTTTAATCCCACGCATCCCTATGATACCGAACGACATGCCATTCAGCTTTAAACGTTTACAGTTTCCAGTGCGGCTTGCATTTGCAATGTCAATAAATAAATCGCAAGGGCAGTCGCTAAGTGTATGTGGCATCAACCTAGAAAATCCATGTTTTTCACATGGCCAATTATATGTCGCCTGTTCCCATGTCGGAAAACCATCAACATTATTTATTTACGCGCCAGAACATAAAACTAAAAATATAGTTTATCAAAAAGCATTAGAATAGAGAGAAGCAGGTGAAGGGTATAGAGGCTATTAGTTGCTTTCTAGAGCGCGCGTGGTGTTGAGCTCATTTTTTACTTCAAAATGTAAAGTTGTTCAATAGCGATTTGTAAAAATATGAGTGAAATTGAACCCTATGGAATAAACACTATTATGAAAATATATAATATGTTGTTTTTTTATTTAATAAAAATTAGTAAAGTCCTCAGGTATGGCGAGACCAGGGAAATAAGGATTCATTTTTATATGGAGGATATTATAGATTCCAGTTCAAATTGAATAGGTACTCATACATAAGATAGGTCAGCTATACAAAATAAAGTAGTCCATCAAAGCTAGGTTAAGGCGGTACGAAGTTCGCCGGGTCAACTATCTGAAATAATTTGACATGATAGACGTTTACGTAAACTTTACAGGAAAAATAAAACGATGTCTCTAGGTAGCAGCACTCTTGACAATTATATGTACTTGATTGACGAAATTTTGTTCAGAACTCTCCGACTCTCTCTTGGTCGGTTTTGTGACTATTGAAGATGATTTCACATTCGACTTCTAGGCGAAACGAAGTTCGCCGGGTCCGCTAGTAGTATATAATTATGATCCAAATGTGAAATCTAGTTAGTAAGACTCGTGTCTAGTTGTGTCAGCTGACTTTCACCACGCCATTTAAAAGGCGTGTTGAAAGCCAGTTGACATATGAAGAAGCCAATAAATCTAGGCTGGTCACCTTGTACTCGTACCGATGGGTTGTAGAGACAATTAATGGGAGATTTAAATGCGATTTTAAAATATTCAGATACAGGGTATTTAATCAAGCATTGAGCTCAACAATAGACTATATGAAAGCCAGCGCTTATCAATGCGATCCAATAGCCCTATGAAAACAGCCAATACACTGAGAAATTTATTGAGACTATAAATAGAAACGCGCAGAAGCTAAATTTGTTTTTGAGCACAACTTGAAGAGACAAAGAGCCGCGTTTGTGCGTTTGGAAGCTAATGACCAGGCGTTCGAAGATTTCCCCAGACTCTCACAAGAGAAAATTATATTGTTTGCCGTGGGCATTTACCACTGTAAAATAGCACGGTCGTATTGCAGTGAGCACATAACACAAACAGGTCTCTATGAAATTGAAGTGTACAGACATCCGGTGCTCGTTGCGATAAATGGCGAAGACAGTGTTTTAATAAGGTGCCGTTTACAATCGCGACGTTTGTATAGAAGAGAAACTATCCACTGCAAAATGACTTTGGACAGCTGCACCCATGCTATGAGTGTGTCGTATTTCTTGGGTTGGCCAGACACCAAGACTTCAATCATCAGGGACACTCTTTGTAAAATGTAATCCTAGACTTAATAAACCAATTATGTAAAAGCTATATTGTGATACGTAATACTAAAATAATTTCATTTACCCTTGTTTCTTGGCTAAGATGGCAGTATATTGCAGATCATGTAGGTGTCGTTGTCAAAATAGATGACTAAATGTCATACTTAGGTCTCTTAAGAATTCGCCATTTTTTTACTCTTAAGTATAGCTCCATACAAAAAACAACTAGCAATTCATGATATTTATAGATTTTGACAACGCCACCTACTTAATATTTTGTCACATATTAATGCAAAAAATCTGAGATACATTTCTTTTGGGCCGGGCCTGGGTTTTTTCCCATACATTGTACTTTAGTAGACGTTATAGCTAACGTACAAGTTACTAGTCTAAGGATAATCGCAACTGCATGCGACCAAAGCTTGGCAAATATAAGCACTATAAATAGCTTAATCTCCGAAGCCAAAACTGCATATTTCTAAGCAGGAAAATAATGGCTAAAGGACATAATTAATTTTAACAACCATGATAATAATCGCCACCCCCGGAGAACAAAATGATAACCGTCATTACCATAGTTTTAGTGTTATGTCATATTTGAGGTCTACGGTGCCTAATACATCTACACAATTTTTTTCGTGAATGTCCTGCCTGTATTTAAAAAGTTATAAAATATTGCAATAATATTCATCATCAATTTTCTACCCGAAAAATAATGTATCATAGTATTGGTAAAAAAGTTTCTTCATAAAATATATGCCAAATACTTTTACAATAGGATTCTCGGAAAATAAATAGATAAAATAAATTGTTAACGCTATTACCATTTTGTTCTCGTAATAATACATTTAGGCTCGGTGACTAACATGTCCTTAGTAAAAAGTACTGAGAAAAGTAAACACGGAAACATCTTGCCATTCTTTTCGGTCATAGGTGCATAGGTGCATTAGAGAGTGATAGCACGATAATTCATTGCGTGCGGCGCTCGGCACGTGGCAATGTTTGTTTACCTACTCGACCTTCTCTAGTGCACTTGTAACCGTCATTGCGTGAGCGTAATTTCTTTTTAGCTGCGGTTGTTTCTATTATTTTTGTGTAAATTCAGTGTTTTTTTAAAGTGAAAAGTGGTAAACCTAATTGCAATAATAAAATGAATAAACGGAATCCTCGTTTAGACGTTATTATGAGTATGGTGTCTAAAATAAGTGACGATTCCAAACATCTTACTAATGATGGTGAGTACCGACTGTGCCTTTTACACAGTATCATTGTCTTTTAATTAGTGATAGGTAGATAGAATGGCCATAGAATCTTATTTAAGTAAGTAGGTACTCGATCTGTGACCCGATGTTGATAGCTGCAAATTCGACACACCTACCTACCTAGATACCAACTTGCTTATTTTTAAATAGGTACCTACTTCGAGTGAAACAGTTGATCTTCCTTGGAACCTACCTAATGCTCATTACCTACAATGAAGTTTCTTTGCGTTAACTAATCTATATGCATGTCAATTTGTCATCACTGTTTGTTATTATCTAGGTATTAATTCAATGTCATTAAATCGTATCGTTTAAATGTTTTAGATCACAACCCACCCCAAAATGGTACTACAGATCAAGACAAAATAACGAAACATGAATATAATTTACGCGGTAAGTGTTAAATATTATTTTATGTTTTTGGTAGGTAGGTAAGTAGTAATTTTTGCCTGTATTTAAAATAATTATACTAAAAATAAACTCCTGCCTCGATGGTCGAGTGGCCGCAAGCGCGGGTCCTAACCTCGAGGTCCTGGGTTCGATTCCCGGGTCGGGCAAAGTGTTATTGGGTTTTTCCATTAAGTTGGAACTTCTCAGTAGCAGCACGGAGTCTGGATTTGTGCCCGGTAGATGACAATAGGCTCGCCCCCTATTACATGGGACTTAAAACATAACTGGCGAAACGTGGGTGTATTACACACCTCTGCCTAACCCTTCGGGGAATACAGGTGTGATTGTTATGTCATGTTATGGTTATGTTAAAATAAACAAAAAGCTATCGTATTATGGGTACCTACCTACCTCATTTTTTTCTAGCTTAGCCTAGCTTCTTATATTTTTTGCTTTTTTATTTAATGTAAGTATAAAAAAGCAAAAAATATAAGAAGCTAGGTTCACCAAACTAATCTATATTTCTATATTAATATTATAAAGCAAAATAGTTTGGTTGGTTGAACGTGGTAATCTCAGGAACCACTGGTTTGAGTTGAAAAAATATTTTTGTGTTAGATAGTTACTTAGTTCATTTATTGAGGAAGGCTATATCTATATTATATAATATTATAAAGAGGTAATATTTTTGTTTGTAAGTTTGTATGTAAGGGCTAATCTCAGAAACTACTGGTTCGAATTAAAAACTCTTTTGTTCTGGTCTGCAGAATTAACAAAGAAAACGTACTACAATCCAAATGATAAACAAGGGAATGAAGACTTCTCTCCGAGTTCATCCGGTGAATATCTGCCAAGTCCAGAGAGACTCCAAATTCTAAGACAGCGGAGTCAAAGCTCATTAAGTTTTGGAGGAGATTCGGACTATTTAACATCAGCTGCTAATAATATTACAAAATCACCATCGAGCATATCAAACATATCTTCCATTTTTAATGAAGTAGATTTTGTAGCATCACCTTTGATAGTGTATGAAAATAGACCATTGTCAGATACAAAAAAAATGCTCGGTAATGAAAATATTAATAGAAAAACTTTATCAAGACGTAGTTTAAACTTTTCTGCTATCGCTGAGGAAGACAATAATATGGTCGACGCATCTTCCAGTTTTGCAAGCATTATCTACCCAGGGGAAGTTGAACAGAAAGACTTAAATATTTCTATGGGCAGTGAACTTACTGTAAATAAGGAAAATTTTATTTCTATTACTTTTGAATTAGAAGAGACTTTGCAACCATGTGACTCTTCCAACGGTAAATTGACTGAGTGCACCTTAGTTAGTTACCAAAATGTGCCATCAAGCTCAAAAGATTTCGATTTGACAAATGTTTCTCAGTCAGAGGTAGAGGTTAACCATTCAGCAATTAATTATAATATTATTAGTTTTAATGAAGATGATTACCAAAGAAATAACATAGACAGTTCCGGTGAAGTGATAACTCAAGCTGAAACTGCTGCTGCAAGCTTAGAACAGGTATTGTGTGCTACTAACGCGAAAAAATTGACAAGAAAACGGGTTCGAAATGAAAGAGAAAAACAAGACAATAAGAGTAAAAGGTTAAAGAATTCAGGAGAAGCTTACGTAGGTTGCAGGTCAAAGAAAGAGTTTAAGAAAAAAACGATAAAGGCTGAATGCAAGTGTCAAAAAAAATGTGGAGACAAGATCAACCAACAGCAAAGAGAAACTATAATGCAGCAATACTATCAACTCGCTGATCATGAGTTACAATGGCAATTCATCGCTAAGCATATAATAGCTGAAGACATAAAAAAAGTGACAATAAACCGAAAGAACAACCGCACTCAGACTATTAAATACTATTTTTATTTAGACACAGAAAAAGTGCAAGTATGTAAAACATTCTTCATTAATACTCTATCTATATCACATCAAACAGTTTATACAGCCTTAGAAAAGGTAAAATCTGATAAAGGTTTGAGTGACAATAGAGGTTGTCATGATAATAGACCTCGCAAAATGTCACTTGAAACCGAAGACAATATTAAAGAGCACATTCAATTATTTCCTACTGTGGAGAGTCATTATACTCGGAAGAAATCGGCCAGACAATATCTGTCCGAATTACTTAATATATCTAAAATGTACCGGTTGTACGAGGCTTGGTATACTGAAGGGCACTATTCTTGCCGCATGGCATCTAAAAGACAGTACGAAACTATTTTTAACACCAGATTTAATTACTCCTTTCATCGCCCCAAAAAAGACCAATGTGGTCAATGTGCACTTTACCGACAAGCTGATCCTCGTACAGAAGAAACTCTGCGAGAGAAATTTAACCAGCACCAGAAGAATAAAGAACGCGTGCGTCAAATAAAAAACGAAGAAAAACAATCAGCTGACCTTTCAGATACAACTGTTGCAATCTTTGATTTAGAGAAGGTGTTGAATATTCCTCAATCTCAAGTGGGAATATTTCACTATAAGAGGAAATACCCTGTGTATAACTTCACAATATTTGACAGTACTCGACTGAAAGGTTACTGCTATGTTTGGCACTACGCAATCGCAAAAAGAGGAGCAATAGAAATTGGTAGCTGTTTATGGCAATTTCTCATGGGTGAAGCAGGAAGAGGTATCAAAAACATCTCATTTTACTCTGACGGTTGCGGAGGTCAAAATAAAAATAGATTTATTTTTGCATTCTATATTTTTGCCGCTCAGAAACTGAAAATCAATATCACACACCGATTTTTCGAAACGGGGCATGGTCAAAGCGAAGGTGACTCAATGCACTCTAATATAGAACGAGAGCTAAAACATCAAGTTGTTTATACACCTGAACAGATTTACGCAATTATTTTGAATGCAAAAGTTAATGGTGAGAAGTACACTGTGAAGGAAATGACACAAAATGAGTTTAAAGACATAAAAGAATTAATCAAGAATAAGAACTGGGCCAAAGATGAAGAGGGACATAAAGTAGCATGGTCTAAAATAATGGAAGTAAGTGTCTTGCATTCACAGCCTACAGTTCTACGTTTCAAGTATGATTATGATGCAGATTATTCTCGGTTGAATGTCGAACCGCTTCCAAGAATTGCGCCAAGAAACAAGCGGGGTAAACATAATGCTTCAACCTCTCTTACAGAGATACAATTATTGAAACCAGCTTACAACAAACCCCTTTCAATAAGTAAGGCTTTACACGGCGACCTTATGAGTCTCTGTAGGGCAGAAGCAATCCCTAGCTACTACCATGCCTTTTATAACTCCCTCACATTTGCTAATTGCTCTGAAGAACTTAATCATGAGGATTCCGATGAAGTTCACGAAGACTGATTTTTTTCTTATGGTTTTTTTCTATACTTATTAATTAAAATAATAGTTTATTAGAATAACGTTGTTTCATTTTAAACCCTAGAATAAAAGTTTAAGTTTCTGTTACCTAATTATGCAAATTGAAAATTAACTAGAATAAAATTGCAAATGATCTTGTTTTCCATTAATCTGGCATCCATTTTTCAATGAATATTATTGTAATGTAATATTGCAATATTCATAGGTTCTGGTAATTGCCGCGATTAAAATTGTAAGTGTATATTAATAAACTAAAACAGTACAAGAATTTTAGTATCTTTTTAAATTCGAAATATCTTTAGTTCAAATAACCTTAGTAAAACTTCTTTAAAAGCATTATAAAGCATAAAAAATTAGCTTTCTCGTTTCTCTACACAAATTAGTTGGCAAGATATAGTCGAAAATCAGTTTTTTATTTTTCCTGAAAAGTAGTGATTTTGCTATTACCATTTTATTCTCCGGGGGTGGCGATATATACCCGCTATTTGATGTTCCCCACTTGAAAATTTATTAGAAATAATTAAAGTGAGAATACTTTCAGCGAGTTTTTGAAGCAGGAAGACGGTCACATGAGGAGAGTTGCGTGTGCTGCTCAACTTGACCAACGAACACATATAGATTTATTTATTATTTAAACTTCTCGCACACAATAATGTACAAAGGTGGACTTATTGACCCCGCAAAAATACCCCTATAAAAACCCGCTAATAGATCCCGGCAAAAAAATGAAGGTGAAAAATGCGGCTCAAGTATTAAGTTCTATGTTAGTATGGCAGTTGCTACTAATAATTTAATTGCAAGAGGAGATTTTCCCTCAAAATGTCGTGATCTAATACCATTTATACTATTAATTGACAAATTATTTGACACAATTACAGCGCGTTATCTTTTACGCCGCCAAATGGTAAAATATACTAGCTGCTGGTAGCAGTGGTGTTGTAACGTTCCCGTTTCTTTTAATTTAATTATAGTTACATAAAATAATGGTTTTATCAGTAGATTAAGCTTCTTTTAAGCATTATACGAGATACCACCAAAAAAAATCTGTTTACTTTTTAAAACCAAATTGCCAACATCAACATTCAACGCAATGCGCGTGACCTTGATTAACTCGTCCGGTAAGTGACCCCCTCTTCCCTGTCACCATCCGCGGCAGACGCGCTAGGCTGGAGCCCGGAGCCCTGAGCATCGTCGCACACGCCGCCGCCGCCCGGTGACAACGGCACACCGTCCTACGCAGGCATGATGGGCACACGTATTCGCGTCGCTCTTTCTCAGCGGCGCGACATCTATCGGTCTCGGTTTTTTTTTTGGGTGGGAAATTATCAAATAACTTCTCCCGCTCTGGGCGGAGCGGGAGGGCGTGTCAGACTTTTACTAACTAAAACCCACCCGTGTTCCTTCCGTTGCCTGAGTGCCAGGGCCACGATATCCCTATATCGATATTCCCTTTCGGACAAACTCGCAACCTTGGCAGGCAAGCAGTATAGTCCTGCGGCTGCATGTTAACATTGGGTCTATAATGAATTTGAACAGGACTTAAAGTAGAGGCTATTATTAAATCTAACACTGAAAAGGCAGACTACCTGTTATATGTGTTATAGGCTGCACTGAGCTTTCATGAGCTTTGTTTTTATTGTCGTCATAAGAAACCCGTTGAAACCCATAAGAAACGTTGTCGTTTTAATTTATATTTGACTACATGAATAGTCATGAGATTTCATTAAACTCAGTGTCAACATATTGGGTAAGTGTTGAACAATGTCGCTTTTATATTTTTTATGTGCTTACCTATCTAGGTTAACTTAGAGCGTGTACCTATTTGCTACCTTTGTTTAGCTCATTATGCCTTCTGCATTAATATTTACCATGCAACCTATTTGCCTACAGCTCTGTGCATTTTAATATTTTGTATCTTTATTTTCACTCAAAATGTGAAATGTCATGTGCTTTTCACTACCATTTGTTAATTCCTCATACCACCTTCATTAACGCACTAGTACATATCGCTTTGCTTTTGCTTGGTGTCGCAATCAGCGGAGATGACCAATATAGGCTACCTTGAGACACGCTGGGCGTTATGTTCCAGGGTCTAAAGTACCGGCTTTACTCTCCAAAGAACCTGGCTAAACAACTCCGGCTACATCATCCAAAGTTCCGGCTACAATCTAAAGTTCCGGCTAAACAACTCCGGCTACCATCCAAAGTTCCGTGAGAACCGCTTGTGAGATGTGATATTTAACATTTTATGCGTCATTTACGTATTTATTTTGTTATTTTGCTTAAAATATGAGTGATTTCCGATCTTATTCGCATGAACTGTTATCGGAATCTATTGAAGGTTTCCGAAATAAACCTTGTCATTGGCAAATAAGGTGCAATGATTATGAAGACAAAAATATGAAGTTTCAAGCGTATAAGTTTATTGGAAGTTATACGTAAGGTGGAAAGAAATGTAACTATTTCTATTTATTTTCTGTTAAGAAAACAAAATAATTCGTTACGGGCTGGGTATCGTAAAGAATATAAGAAAGTGGGATATAGCACGAGAACAGGGCCTCAAGTCTGCTATTACATAAAATAAAAAAATAAAATAAAATTACAATAGTGTCAGAATGGTCGATCATTGATTTCATAATTGTTGATTTTGACAAGTTGATTACCAAACTTGTACTAATAAAATGGCGTCCACTACTTTGAAAGAAATTGCATTTATTGGTAATCTCGTACACAATGACAAATGAATGACATTTCTACTAATGAGTTTTATAATAATGGCAATACGATTAAGCCATTATAAGTAACACAATTCTATTACGAGAACATTGACCGACCATTATAAATTTAGCAGATTACGAACTTTTAGCAAAATGACAATAGAATCGTGTTGGAATGACTGTATTTATAAAAATAGCTGACTTGGGGCCCAGGTTCAGGAGCTGATCAGGTATACGTACCAACATTGTGGTACTACAATCAGCTTGAATTTCTAAATGATCAAAGTCAAGGTAAGTTTACGAAATTACATTATTGTGTTGTACATTAACTGAATTAAGATACCTAGGTAATTAGTTTAATGACTTATTTACAGGTGCACAATCTTCTGACAATATGGATAGCAGCGAACAGGAGACAGCTACAGGACAATTATTTTCAAATGATAATGAAAGTATAATTGATGACGAGATTAGTGGCAATGATACTGATGTAAAAACATTATTATTATTATTATTTTTTTAATAATTTTTTATTCATGACCATAGATTCGAGTCTTTCAGTCGTATACATAGATGCGTTTAGCTTAGATGTAGTACAAATACTATGAGACTTTAAAATAATGTTTTTACATCATTATAGTTTTTCATTCATTTTTGTTCATATTATCCACACCCTTTCGGGTTGGGTGAATACATCTCAGTGAATTATCATCGTCTTCATACTAATTTAAATTACAACTAATTAATTTATATACATTTTGATTACCAAAATGGATTAAATTTTTTCTACGGTATTACAAATATATTTATACAACACATTAAAATATTTCTTATTTTGTAATAAATCCTGAACACTGCGGGGAACACTTTCATTTTGACGTTCACTTTCAATGTCAATAGTAATGTCACTGTCATTTAATGCACTCAATTCACTGGCCAAACGCAAACGTTGAATGTTAAAACTTGAACACTGTAAGATAATATGATCCAAATCAGCATGTTCTGCTCTACAATGATGACATCGGCTATTGTTAATTATGCGAATCCTATTCAGGTGAGCTGGTGTTAAGCAATGTCCCAATCTCATGCGTGTTATAATAGTTATAAATCTTCTTGTGAAGTATTTGAAGTTATTGTACCAAGGTTTAATCGGTAATTCATTTTGTATTCCAGCATACCATCTGCCTTTCGTTTCCAGGGTTATGTCCCAATACTCCTTCCATAGCTGTCTATTAAGTTCTTCAAAAAGGCTGTAGTAATCAGTGAATGGAACCTTGAGCAACTCAGATCGATCCTCGTCATGGTCTGAACGGGCCGCAGCGTCAGCTACTTCGTTTCCACGAATGCCATTATGTGAAGGTACCCATACAAATTCTACTTTAATATACTTATCAAGTAGTTTTTGGATTATAAGTCTAATATCATAAATAATATAATTTAATTTAAAAGAAGTATTTACATTATGTAGAACAGACAAACTACTTCTGGAGTCTGTAACTATCAAAATATTATGTACATTATTTACAAGACTATTTACATGCTGCAGTGCACAATAAATTGCATAGCATTCTGCAGTGAAAATGCTACACACCCTGTTTAATTTCATACATTTAGTGAACTCTAGCTGTGGATCATAGAATGCTGCATTTACATTATGGTGTGTTTTAGATCCATCTGTATAAATAACATAATGTTCTGGTCTATTGTCTTTAAACTGTAAAAAATCAAATTGATTGTGCACCGTATCTAAATGGATTGCAAAGCTGTTAATAATACCATTATATGGAATTTTATATACAGGCCAAATATCATTTTTTACAATATCTTTTGAATTATTATTTACATGTACAAATATTGTTGGCATTTCAGGTAGAGTTCCACCAACCAAAGAAGAAGCAGAGATGGCATTGGAAGTAATTGACTGTGAGATTTCAGGATGTATTGTTAGTTTCCTAAGTAAAGGATTATCATTTGATGCAATGACTTTTAATAAAAATCTCTCAGCCAACAACAACCTTCGTAATGTCAAGGGAGGTATACATGTCTCAATTTCTAATGAATTAATAGGTGTGGAGCGCATAGCCCCACAAATAAGTCTTAGTCCCATATTTTGAATTACTGTAGCGAGTAGGCAAGTACACTCGCACGACTCAACGCAGCACAAGATCATACGATTTTACGTCAGAGCGGGCCGTGTGCAAAACAAGTTGCAAAGCCCCGCCTACTTCACGGCGTCAGTCGAACTTAGCCCCGCCTTCCGGAACATGGCGCCCGCGCATCTTTTGTACGAGCACTAACGAGACAAGATGGCAGCGGTCTCGTCTATTGTCTACGTTAACGAGGGGGCGTCAACTCCGGCGCAAAACGGTCAAGCGAGAACCGTTATTATTATTATTTAGTTTTAATCCATTACTATAAATACCAGCGTAGTTTGTACGCAATTCATTACTGCTTCATAACTTGTACCGTAATATAACTCTGTCACTTCCCGCTTGGAATTTCATTTAATTGCCCATTTACTAAATTGCTTCAGTAACTACTCTGCTATAGTAATATAATATTGCAAGTAGTATATAACTTATATAATTGGAGTCTATACTACTTCACTGGTGACCCCCGACGTTCGTTCCGGAACGAAGACTAGAAACCTGGTTAAATTAAGTCATGGAGAGCCGCACGGAAGAGAGCAAGGAATTCTTCATGTCATACCGAGTGGGAGTTAAGACCCCAGCTTTCAATGCCGATGATCCACTACTATGGTTCGCGCAGCTGGAAGGCCAGTTCGTCCTCTCCAACATTACCACAGACAGCACGAAGTTTTACTACGTACTAGCACAACTGGAACCCCAGCACGCAGCAGAAGTACGCGACCTCATAATAAGTCCCCCCACCACCGGCAAGTACGAGAAGCTAAAGGCAGAACTAATCAAGCGGTTGTCGGCCTCACAGGAACGCAAGACAAAACAGCTGCTCATGCATGAGGAGATGGGAGACAGGAAGCCCACACAATTCCTTCGCCACCTGCAGCAGCTAGCTGGTACCACTGTCCCGACCGATTTCATCAGGTCCATCTGGTCCAGTAGGCTACCAGTGAACCTCCAAACTATAGTCGCAATGCAAGCAAGTTCCAGCTTAGAAGAAGTAGCAGAAATGGTGGATCGAGTACACGATATCGTACCATTGACCACGCAAGTTGCTGCTACTGGCATGCCAGTGCCTGGGCAAGTAGCTAGCACACAGTCAGCAACGGATCAACAAGGCAGTGCTATTGAAGCATTGACCCAGACTGTGGCAGAGCTGACACGGAAGCTGGAGGTTATGAGCGCACAGTCAGGTCACAGGTCGTCACGATCCCGGTCTAGAGGCAGGTACAATCAAAACCATTACCGATCGCAATCCCGCTCAGGAGACAACCGGTACTGCTACTACCACAACCGATTTGGCAGCAACGCCCGCAAGTGCACACAACCATGCACCTTCACAAAGAGGCCGTCAAACTACAAAGGCAGCCAGTAAGGGCGGTTTACGACTGCCACGCTATATCAAGCCGCTTATTCATTACGGACCAAACCACCAAAATTCAATATCTCATAGATACTGGTTCGGACCTGTGTGTCTTCCCACGATCCGCAGTACGGGAGCCACGCATGAAGACGAAGTATGAGCTGTTTGCAGCAAACGGATCAGTAATCAGCACATATGGATTTCTTCCGCTCACACTGGACTTGGGACTACGCCGTGCATTCACCTGGAGATTCATAATTGCAGATGTCACCAAGCCAATAATCGGAGTCGACTTTCTAGCTTATTACAATCTAATTGTCGACTGCCGAAATCAGCGACTCAAAGACAACCTCACGTCACTTGCAATACAGACACCACAGTTTAAAACAGTCGATGTCATTTCGTCGGTTCGGACAATAGCAGATGATAGCAAATACCATCGTATCTTAAAGGAGTATCCTGACCTCACTCGTCCCGCTGGTAAACCAATAGTACCAAAGCATAATACAGTGCACCATATACGCACCACGCCTGGTCCTCCCGTCTCTGGCCGCCCTCGTCGTTTGGACCCACAACGCCTCAAGATAGCGAAGCAGGAGTTTGAGGAGATGCTGCAAAATGGGACAGCGCGCCCATCGGAAAGCGCCTGGTCCTCACCCTTGCACTTAGCGCCCAAAAAGAACGATGGGTGGCGTCCATGTGGGGACTACCGATCATTAAACGCACGTACCATCCCAGATGTTTACCCAATCAGGCACCTGCAGGACTTCACCCACGAGCTGGCGGGCAGTACCATCTTCTCCACCATAGATTTGGTGAAGGCTTATAATCAGATTCCCGTTTTTGAAGAAGATATACCCAAAACGGCGATAACTACACCATTTGGTCTATACGAGTTCCCCTGCATGACCTTTGGACTCAGAAATGCTGCCCAGACTTTCCAGAGGTTCATGGATGAAGTGCTGCGAGACCTAACCTTCTGCTACGGGTATCTCGATGATATTCTGGTCTTCAGCAAGGATACCCATCAGCACCAGCAGCACCTCAGACAACTATTTGAAAAATTGGCGAATTACGGCGTCCTCTTAAATACGAGCAAGTGTATTTTCGGCCAAGCGGAGGTGAAGTTCTTGGGATATAAAGTCTCCGCGGCAGGAATTCAGCCTCTAGATTGCAAAGTCCAGGCCATCCAGGACTTCCCAATGCCGAAGACGGTCAAGGAACTGAGGCGATTCCTGGGAATGCTCAATTTTTATCGCCGATTTATTCCCGAAGCAGCTTCCAAACAGGCACCTCTCAACAGTTTGCTCGCAGGTCCAAAAGTAAAAGGATCGCACCCAGTAACCATGACCCCAGAGCTGCTAGCAGCTTTCAACAGCTGCAAACAGAGCCTCTCAGAAGCCACACTCTTGGTGCATCCAGACCCTTACGCAGAGCTAAACATCTTGACGGACGCTTCAGACACAGCAATCGGAGCTGTACTGCAGCAACGGAGCAAGAGGGAATGGCAACCACTGGCATTCTTTTCAAGGAAGCTCAGCCCTTCGCAGAAGAAGTACAGCCCGTATGATCGAGAGTTGCTGGCAATATACGAGGCAATCAGATACTTTCGCTCCATGGTCGAGGCACGTGTATTCCACGTCACGACGGACCACAAGCCGCTGACGTACGCGTTTGCAAGACCACACTCAAACTGCCCACCCCGTCAATTTAGGTACCTGGATTATATCGGACAATTTACGACGGATATCAGGTACATACCCGGGAAGGACAATGTGGTCGCAGACACCCTTTCGCGAATTAATGAGCTTCATCTGCCCTTAGATTACCAGTCCCTGGCCAGCGAACAACAAACCGACCCCGAACTTCAGAACTTGCTGAGAGATGGATCATCATTGAAGCTGAGGAAGGTGAAACTACCTGAATCTACTGTCGAGATCTACTGCGACGTAACGGGTACTCCACGCCCATTTATTACAAGATCGTTCCGCAAGCAGGTATTCACTACCCTTCATAACCTCAGCCATCCAGGGCGAAAGGCAAGTGTACGGTTGGTCACTGAAAGGTTTGTTTGGCCAGGAGTTAGAAAAGACTGCAGACAGATGGCAAGGGAATGTGAAGCGTGTCAGAAGAGTAAGGTGACACGACATACCTCAGCCCCACTACAGGCATTCCAACCACCATCGGCACGTTTTCGCCACATCCACCTGGATTTGATTGGTCCCTTGCCATTGTCCTCTAACTACAGGTACTGCCTCACGATCGTCGACCGCGCAACACGTTGGCCTGAGGCGTACCCACTGCAGGACATCACCGCAGAAACCTGCGCCGCTGCCCTGACTACTGGGTGGATTGCCCGATTCGGCTGTCCCGAGCATATCACCACGGACCGCGGGAGACAGTTTGAATGCCGCACCTTTAAGAGTTTAGCCGCCCTCATAGGTGCCACTCACCATTTAACCACTTCTTACCACCCCGCAGCTAACGGCCTCGTCGAGAGACTGCATCGCCAGTTGAAGGCCGCGATCATGTGCTATGCGAATTCAGCCTGGACAGAGGCTCTTCCATGGGTGCTACTAGGCATCCGCAGCGCATGGAAAGAAGACCTAGGTGCAACAACAGCTGAACTTGTCTACGGCGAGCCACTCCGCTTGCCTGGACAGTTCCTCACAGAAGCCTCAAAGGATGCCGTAGACATGAGTGACCTGGTAAACAGGTTGCGTGCACACATGACCAAACTGACACCACAACCGACATCGTGGCATACGAGCAACAACCGACCCTTCTACATCCCGAAAGACCTGAGCACGGCAACCCACGTCTTCCTGCGCGAAGGTCCAGGACGAAGATCTCTGCAGGCCCCATATACAGGTCCACACAAAGTCCTAGCTCGCGACCAGAAGACAGTTGACGTCGACGTGCGCGGAAAGAGACAGAAGGTGACGATAGACCGTGTAAAACCAGCATACGTGGCAAAAGAAGACCAGGACCCAGGTCAAAGTCAGACCCAAACTCCAGACCCAGCGCAATCAGAAAACACAGTCAGAAAAACAAAAAGCGGCAGGACAGTAAGATTTCCAGATTACTATCGCCCGTAGTCACGGTCTCACCGGGGGAGTGGTGTAGCGAGTAGGCAAGTACACTCGCACGACTCAACGCAGCACAAGATCATACGATTTTACGTCAGAGCGGGCCGTGTGCAAAACAAGTTGCAAAGCCCCGCCTACTTCACGGCGTCAGTCGAACTTAGCCCCGCCTTCCGGAACATGGCGCCCGCGCATCTTTTGTACGAGCACTAACGAGACAAGATGGCAGCGGTCTCGTCTATTGTCTACGTTAACGAGGGGGCGTCAACTCCGGCGCAAAACGGTCAAGCGAGAACCGTTATTATTATTATTTAGTTTTAATCCATTACTATAAATACCAGCGTAGTTTGTACGCAATTCATTACTGCTTCATAACTTGTACCGTAATATAACTCTGTCACTTCCCGCTTGGAATTTCATTTAATTGCCCATTTACTAAATTGCTTCAGTAACTACTCTGCTATAGTAATATAATATTGCAAGTAGTATATAACTTATATAATTGGAGTCTATACTACTTCATTACATCTAATTTTCGTAACAAGGTGCTATTGGCATTCATGTAAGCTAAACTGCTGTAATCAAAATGGCTTCTCACTATACTTTTGTACAGCATACTCATAACTTTGGGGTCAGATCCCCAAAAACTCCCTGCTAAATGTCTCAATAGATTAATACCATTCAGCGCTTTGCTACTTATATGTTTAATATGTTCATCAAACTTTAATTTATCATCAATAATGACGCCTAGGAATTTATGTTGTTTAACAACAGGAATTTCTACATTATTGTATGAAATTTTAACTTTACTTTGAGTATTTACATTTTTACTGATAATTAAAACTGAGCTCTTTTCTGGACTTATTTCTAATTTAAGTTTACTATGATAATAGTTGTATAATTGAGACAAAGCCTTATTGATATTAGCCATTGCTATATCTATGTTTTGATTTATACTGTACAAAAGCAAGTCATCTGCAAATTGCAGGATATTTACATCAGGTACATCTACATATTTTAATATTTCAGAAGTATATAAATTATAAAGTAAAGGAGACAAAGTTGCCCCTTGCATTGTGCCTTTGTTGACAGTCTTAGGTCCATGCAATTTATTATTATATTTAACAAAAACAGTTCTATTGTTTAAAAAAGAATAAAGCCATTTTAGAATATGACCAGGTATACCAATATCGTGAGATACTTGAATGAGTTCTTCTATATTTACATTGTCAAAAGCACCTTTTACATCTAAAAACACGCAGATTGCATTAGAGTGACTTAATTTAACCTGTCTTACATCTGATAATAAAGATACAAGGCTTTCAGAGCAACTTTTACCTTTTCTGAAGCCAAACTGAATAGAAGGAATTAAGCTTTGCGATTCAACAAAATAATCTAATCTTAACTTCAACATATTTTCAAAGAGTTTACCCAAACAAGATGATAAGGAAATAGGTCTATATGAAGAGGCACTATTTACAGGTTTATTAGGTTTTAAAATTGGAATGACACACTGTGTTTTCCAAGACTCAGGTATTACTAGTTCATCCCATAGTTTATTATAAATAGTAAGTAATGTTAGTTGTGCATTTAAATGTAATTTTTTGATTGCCATGTAAGGTATGTCATCCAATCCCGGTGTAGTATCTTTCCTACTCTTTAAACATGTTTTCATCTCTTGTATAGTGAAATTGTTCTTTAAAAATGCATTTATTTCATTTTCTGTAGCATTTTCGAACAAATACTCAAGCCTATTGTCATCTATTTCAGTAGAATCTGATAAGTTATCTAAAAAACTTGGAACCCACTCATCATTGATGTTTTTGTTTCGAATTGCGCCAATTTTTTTAAACTTTTTAATGTATCCCCATATCCTAGAAACTGGAGTTAACCTATTGAAGCTACTACATAAATTTTGCCAAGAAGAAGAACTTTCTTCCTTCAGAAGTCTTTTCTTTTTTGCATCTAGTTTTTTATATATTATCCAGTTTTCAATGTTGGGTTGAGAAAAATAATATTTTAATGCATCTTTTGATTTTGCGACAGCATCACTGCATTTTATATTCCACCATGGTACTGGCTTTTTAATAGCTGTGTTTGCAATTAATTTTCGCTTTGGAATTGTTTTATTCCTTAAATCATTTAACTTTTCTATAAAATGGTTATATGTATTGATAGGGGAATCATTTATTGAGTTCAAGTGGGAAAAACAAGTTTCTGATAATCTATAATATTCATCCCAATCTGCCTTACTATAAATATATTTCTTTTGATCTACAGGTGGTGACGTGTCATACATTGATGGTTGAATGTTGATCTCAAGTAAGGTTGGAAGATGATAGCTACCCATGGGATCGTCATGAACATACCAGTTACATAAATGAGCTATTGAAGAGCTAACAAGGGCAAGATCTATCGCTGAAGCTTGTCTATTTGGATAAGGAACAGTTGTTGGTGATCCATCATTCAAAATACATAAGTCAAATTCATCAATTATATTAAATAAACATCTACCTCTATTATTATCACTATGGCATCCAAAGGCTATGTTATGGGCGTTAAAATCACCCATAACTATACAAGGTTTGGGAATGTTATTGATTAAGTCCTTTAACTTTGCTGAGTCAAATCTGATACTTGGAGGGCTGTATACACAAAGTATAGCCATTGCTCCGAATTGTGTTTCTATAGTGATACATAAGTTTTGAATCGATTCTGAGAAGTGTGTATTAATTACTTTATACTTTAAACGATGGTTCACCAAAATGGCTACTCCATTATGAGAATTTATGGAATTTTTGTGTATTAAATTATATGTGGGAAAGTGTGGGATTATAGAATTAGACTTGAACCAAGTTTCATTGAGAAGACAGACATCTATATTTTTTTCAATTAATAAATTTTGTAATAGGCTCTTTTTACTCTGTAAACTCTGTATATTATACTGTAAAATATTTAGATAATTATCCATATTCAAATTAAATTTGATAAAAATATTTCCTTTATTTTCTTATGTGTGAGTGGCCCATCAGAGTCACTCTTGTTTCCTAATGCAACCAACGATTTAACAATTGCGTTAATTATAATGTCATTATTTGCTACTTGTTTAATGTCCAAAATATCATTGACTTTAGCCTTTTCAGTAACCTTGGGTAAAACAGGAAAAGATTTCTCATTAAATGCAGGAGGTGGTTTCACAACAGTGGCATACGATTGCTGCAGAAATTTGGCCTTTTTCTCTTTAATTTTTTGTTTTTTAATGGGACAGTCTCGTGAAATGGCAAGATGATTACCTGCGCAGTTGATGCATGTGATCTCTTCAACATCGCATTCTTTGTAGGAGTGACGACCAGCACAAGAAGAGCAGTGTTGCTCGCCTCTGCAAGTCTTAGCCGAATGATTAAATTTTAGACACTTAAAGCATTGCAATAGTGGAGGAATGTATGTTTTCACCTCGTATCTAAATAGTTTCATATAGGCGTATTGCGGTAAAGATGTTGATGCAAAGGTGACGGCAACTGTATTGAGAGGCACTAATTTCCCCTCTACTTTACGCATAAATCTTCTAATTGAAATCACTTCAGAATCGCACACTATATTTTTATATATTTCCTCATTGGAGAGTTCTTTGGGCACAAACCTCAATACACCAATCCTTTCTGTTAAATACGATGGTATAAAGGCTTTAAATTTATTTTTCCATAGGAAGTCTTCCATCTTCAGAAAATTGTTGGCCGCAGCCGCCTTTCTGAATGTAATTCCTATTTTGTGCGCATTTATTCTATGTACTCCTAAGACTCCTATAACATTGTCCGATATTAGGTTGGTGAGCGTGATAGGGTTTTTATTTCCTACCTTCTCCTGCTCTGTTGACTCGACGTATACGACATATTCGGAATTGGTATTTTCTATGAATAGCCTTTTATAATTTTGTTTGGTAAAAACATTATACTTATTAGTTGACTCAGAAGTTCGGCTGTGGTTGTATTTTCTTTTCTTCTTTTCTCCCATCTCTGGCGGCTCCTCGCCGCCACTGGTGACACTCATGGTTGTTCGAGGTCCTACTCGATGTTATTTAAGTGGTATTTCCGTACAATTAAATAATTATTAACTTTTTGCGAAATCAAAATTTACCGCCTCGTTTGACTTCCCGCCAAAAAGTCACATTATTATTATAGCATTCTATGTTGCCATGGTACTGCACCAATGGTATTAAAGTAGATTTCATACTTCTCTCGGGTAATCTTCGCATTTTGAGTGGGATTACGATTACGTGCTTGTTGTAGTGACTTTAATTCTAGATTGTATGGTCTCGGTCTCAGTCCCAATTCAATAGTTCAATTTTCATGATTTTCACTTTCAAATTGCTGATATAGACTATAAGTTTGTCTTGCTTTTTTCGTTAAAAAAATGTGCAATACACAACATGCCAAAACCATTTTGTTAATATTATGCACACTGGCATTTATAGGCGATCGAAAAATGTGGAATCTTCCAGCCGAAATTACAAAAACATTTTCTATAATTCTTCTAGCGCTACATAGTCTATATTTGTATCTCTAAACTCAAAGCATTTATTTCAATTAAACCAATTACAGGCACTTTTGAACTGTCAAAGAGTCGGTCAATTAGTCAGAAAGTTGAAGCTATTTGCCCATTCCAAAACGTAGATCTCTATGGAGAAGAACAGGCAAGTAACTCCAAGGACACTCTTTTAAATCAAGATATTACAAAATCCTGGGTACATTATTCTTGTCGCTTCTATGTGAGAACACTGTATAAAAAAATATTTAAATCAATTCAAAATATAAGATTAAAAGATTACAAATAAGCCCTGGCAGTTAAGGGATGACCAGTCTCAACTGACGGCACCCGTTTACGAACATGACGCGTGGATCAGCACCATCCAGCCCATCCATTTTGTAGGGAACCCAATGACCCAACACACGCCATAATCCTCTTACAATATCCTCTTACTTTAGCTCTGACTCTTCACAACATCCTCTTACTTGAGCTAGTCAGTGATTGTCTTTGTGGGTATGGTTTTAAAAAATCTGTCCTCACAGGAAAAGTCTCATCACCAATAAATAGATAAGGCAACTCTAAAGAAAGTTCATTTGGTTTTCTGGGGCTGGGAAGATTTAAACATTTTGAGCTGAATCTTTGAAGGAATTTAGTTTCTGTAATACACCACCATCATCCACATAAATAAATTCATAATTTGCATTAGCAACTCCCATTAAACTGGATTTTGAGAGTTCTGAAAACAGTAAAACTGACGATTCTAATGCATCTTGGCTTCGCTGGGAACGCCAAGAGCACACCTATTCCAAAAGAGAAGGATCTGAAACCAAAGAAGTTAAAACAAAAAGGACTATAACGATTACAAATCTGGGACATTACAAAATCTGAAAAATATATTTAATGAAGAATATGATTGCATAGTTTCAAAAAACATCACTATAACATGCAACAACAGCAAAGCCAATATCGGAAAGCCATCTCACAATTAAAGGACAACGAACTAGTTTTGGTCTGCGATTTCTCAGATAGTTACGAAGCTTAATTGGCCAGTAAAATATCCAAAAACCCCGATAACATTGCATACTGGCATGGCATGGTATATTGACGTGACAAATCACAATCATTTTGTACCATTTCTGAGAGTAATAATCACCAATCTCCAGCTATCTGGGCTCATTTGACTCCAATTATCCAATTCATTGAAGAAAAATCTACAAATATGGATGACATATTTTTTTTACTGATGGTCCGTCTTCCTAATAGAGACAAAAAAATATTTTTCTTGTTAGCCCACTTTGCAAAAGAACTACAACTTAGTTTTGCTACATGACCTTCTATTGAGTCAGGGCATGGTATGTGTGGCTGACGGAATTGGGGGCAGTGTAAAGCACGCTTTGGACAGAAAGGTTAGCCAAAAGGTTGAAAAAAACGTAACTGATGCCAAAAGTGCCAATGATGTTTTAAACAATGCATAAAGATCACAAAAGTTTATCTAGTCCCAGACAGTGCCATAACCGACATGAAACAATGACACAAGGGGCCCTGCAGGTACAACATCAGATTATGACCCAAGATAAAAATATTATAAAATTCAGAGATTCAGCTGTTTTTGAGAACCTCTTCGAGGACGGTTCGTAGTTTAATTCCTTGGAATGGAAAAAACAAGTGGAAGAGCCCACGCAGTACCAAAATATGTAAAATAATAACAAATTCAACTTTGACGAAAAGCTTATTTGTTGTTTATATAAAATTAAGACTTCGATACTAACGAAGGTTGTTAATATTTTACATATTTTTCCACATAATTCACTTCTACTTGTTTTTTCTATTCCGTGTATAAACCCTATCCGCCTTATTACAAAACAAGATTTATATATTGATATGGCTTAAACCATGGAGCCAGTTTTTGTAATAAGAACGTAACAGTGATTGAAATACGGTTCTTTATACAAAACTGAAAACTTAGTTCGGTACTAAGTTGTCAGTTTTGTGTTTAGGAACTGTACCATAGTCGGAATAAAGTTCGAAATTCAATAATGGCTCCATGTTTTAAACCTGGGTCTGAAGATTAACCTTGTTTTGTAATAAGGGGGTTAGAGTTGAGTTGTACGATTACTGACACATGCTTGCACTGACTGGACAGGTCCACTCTCTGTGTTCTCATGTTAGCATGATCTGACCAAGATTATGTCTGGACTTACAATTTAATTTTAATAATTTTTATGGTTCTTTTTTGTTAAGTACTTAAATATTAACAATGTTAATTTTTTCTTTCAGATTAAAACTGCTGATGTACGAGGATAACTGCCGACATGGTAATTTATGCAGACATATGACCTAAAATTGCCTTGGACTGAGACACATTTTATTATCAATACGGATGCGGGCAATACGTAAGTCAGTCTTCAAGAATTGGCCACTTCTCTGATTATGACTCGTGAAGAAATAAACAATTTATTACTAAGTTCATATTTTTTGTGTTTTTGTAACTATTTCATATATGATCATTTCACCACTGATGAGTGTTTCTTATGTTCAAATTAAGTACTTATTTATAAGAATGTGCAGTTCAGCCCAATGATCATGGCCATTGAGCATTCTGGTATGACAATCAGTGCCGATGCTATTAAAACGAAACTATTGGATATGAGTACAGATTTCGAGGAGAAATCAGAAGGAGCATTCATCGCTAAAAGGCATAATAAGCGAGTTGGAGGCGGTAACAGTAAAACAAATTCATCTAAGCATAGCGATAACGAAACGCATCGTCAGGCGTCAACAGGGGAGTGAAACTTCCATACATTGGCTGCTTATCAAAATATTCATTGATAGTGCTGCCATCTGAGTGTTTAGGTACAGAAACTTGGGCCATAATTTTACATTTTTGCCGATAGGTAGAGCTACTTGATTACATTACAACAAAAGTAAAACTATTAAACAAACGAAATATTATGAAATAAGTATCATTTATTATTTTACTATTACATTAGAAATAAATTATTAAAATACAGTAGCAAAATAAATAACACCTTTTTCATTTCAAGTAATAGAGAATTACAGGTAATAAACGGTACGTTATCTTTTGAAAACAAACATATTTTGGTCTGTTCTGTTTCGTTCGTTGTTTCGTGGCGTTCTGGTGATTTGTTGTGTGCTCTTTTACGATTTAGAACTGTGTTTGATTTCTTGATATCTGCTATAAACGATTGACCCTGTGATAAGATACGTAAACGATTGACCCAACGACGTGTGTACCGGACCTCGATTTTGCCTTTTGATTTAGATTCGCCGAAACTTTCAAAATGCCGCGAAAGTCGGCCTTTAAGTGCTATTTTGGATGTATTCCTTTTAAAGGTATGGTTCTCATAATTATTAACAACTTACAAAGTTCTTTTGGCATAGGTTCTATAATTTTTTTTTAATGAAAACTGTTTTTTAAGTTAATATGAATTGTATTTCAGGAAAAGTTCACCACTTTCCACTACAGGAATACCCTTATACAGAAAAATTTTAACAATGGAAAATGGTGTTGAGCGAAATAGTTCGAGAAAGGGGTGATGATTACATATACAACAACATACGTTTCTGCGATCACCATTTTGAACAGTTTTACCGAACAGCAAGTGGACGTCTCACCAAAAATGCTGTTCCAACATTGAATATTGGTAAATAAATACCTTCTATATTAGTTTCTTAACTGAAACACAATACACCAGCACCATACTAGCACAGACTAGTTTGAGTATACTAATCGCACAATTAAGTAAGTTTTAGGTCTGTGATGAAGAAGTTGCTTGAATTCTGATAAATAATATGCATAAACATGCACTTAATATCCTTTCTGTACAAACTCAAAGCATCCATTTCAATTAAACCATTTAAAGGCACTTTTGAATTTTCAAGGAGTCGGTCAGTTAGAAATATGAAGCTAGTTGCCCATTCCAAAGCGAAGTAGGTACTTATGGAGAAGAACGGGAAAGAAACTCCATGGACACTCTTTTAAATAACATCCTACTTCCTCTCTACATATACATATAAAAGACCTGTACTTAGCAGTGGACGAAAAAAGGGCTGTTTATGATGATGTTAAAGATGGAAGAGTATGATATGCTTAATGATACTTTATATTTATAAAAAAATAATACAGATTACATTTTTGGATTCAGCATCTACGTCAACTACTGCTGAAATGGATTTGCGAAATAGAACATCTGATAATGCAGAAGCCAATTATGGCCAAGGTAATAATTTATTTAATTGGATTTATTTATTTTACTTTTATACAAAAATGTGGCCCTGGCACCTAAACTAGTCACCTATATGTCAGTATCTATATATTATGTATTTTGCACTAATTGCATCAATTTCATTTAAAGGGTCAAGTTCTGAAGCAGTTGTGCTTTTGCCAATATGTGAGGATATACCTGAAACAATTCCCGTAATAGATGCTTCTGACAAGAAAGGTCAGTACCTATTTTCTTTTTACTTAAAATAATGTATAGGTGTGACGTAGCTTGTTTTTAAGGTTCCGTATGTCAGCCAATTTTCTCCGAATCGAATGGACTGATTCAGTTGAAATCATATCAATTTCTGTGACCTAAACATGGACGTGTTAAGTAAATAAATGCAAATAAGAAAAATTGCACACTGTACCATGTGACATATCAAATGATAGGACTTGCTGCAGTCTCAAGTAATTTTTAAATAATTGTTTCTATGATTTCAGGCACTAAATCCATCAATGTTGTCAGAAACAAATATCTGAAGCAACATAAACAATTAAAGGTAAAACTTTTAAAATTGAGGGAGAAATGTAAAAACCTTAACCAAAAAGTGCGACAAGCTGCTCAGATAGCCAAAAATAAAGCTTTTTTAAAAGCCGTTGAAAAACTGCCCGAGCCTGCTGCCATTTTTACGAGAATGCAGTTAAAAAAGGCATCTGTTAAACCAAGAGGTAGAAGATTCACAAATAAAGAAAAAAAATTGTGCCTAACGATATACAAACAGAGTCAAAAAGCTTACAAATTGTTACAAAGGCATTGCCTTCAAAAAGAACAATCCAGAAAATATTTAGTAAAGTGACTATTAAGGCTGGAATAAATGCGGCTATCATAGAACACCTGAAAAAGGTAGTGAGGAAAATACCCAAAGAAAAAAAAATATGTACACTCATATTTGATGAAGTTGCATTAAGCCCTGGCTTATATTATCGTAAAACTTGGGATCAAATTATTGGTTTTGAGGATTTTGGATCAAATAACACCAATAAGATAGCCGACCATGCACTAGTTTTTATGGTCAAAGGTCTGAAAGGAAAATATAAGCAGCCCATCTCTTTCACATTCTGCCAGAGTGCAACGAAGAAAGCGGAATTAAAAAAACAAATTCATGATGTTCTACAAGCTGTCCATAGCACCGGATTGCAAGTTATTGCCACGGTTTGTGACCAGTCATCAACGAATATGAGTGTCATAAAAAGCCTTATTGATGACACAAAAAGACAATATTTATCAGAAGGCCGAGAATTTAAAAGTTTAGGGTTTGAATGGAATGGAACAAAAATATTTCCAATATTTGATCCTCCACACCTCCTTAAAGGTTTAAGGAATAATCTCCTTACAAAGGATTTAAGGTATATTCAAAATGGAGAAGTCAAATTTGCAAAATGGAAACATTTGCAAATGTTACTTGATGCTGATCCAGGAGAAGATGATGTAAGATTAATTAATAAATTGACGGACAGTCATATAATTAAAGAAAAAATACCAAAAATGAAGGTAAAACATGCAGCCCAGGTGTTCAGTCAGAGGGTGTCTGCAACAATGAGATTTTTAGCGAGTAAGTATCATTGGCTTAGGTTAAGCAGTAATTAACCATTTACACAATTGGACAATTATTTGATGTCTGTTTTCAAAATGCATCAATGATTTGAGACCAGTAAAACTATCACAACACAATATCTTTGTATGAATTAAAGTAAGAACCTAAAATCTAGTGATAATACTTTCCAAAATTTTAAGATAAACATTCAAAACTAAATTAAAAATATAAAATTGTAGTGTATTTTGACATGGAAATAATATTTTCTAATAAACTGCCACTTTAATATAATATGTAAACAATTAAAATCTCCAAATTCATATTATAATCTTTGCAAAACCTTGTTTATTCAGTAATTATATCAGTTCAATCAATCTGCCTAACCTTTCATCAGTTACAATATACAGGGTGATTGGAAGATGGGTGCAAAGCTTTAAGGTGAAGATAGTATAGACAATTTAGAACCATTTAAGCCATGGTTGTCTTAGACGAAGTCTTACCAAATTTTTTTAACCAAATTTTTAAGTTTTTTTTCGGAAATTCTCAAAATTTAATGTAAACTGCATAATTATGGCCAAATTGAATGATAAATGAATTAATTTTTTATTTATTTAATTAAAGTAATTTGTAAGCAACCAAGCAAAACATGTTTTAGGCTTCTGTGTCGCTAGACATTTTTTTTACAGATATTTAAAGCTCAGAAAAAATAAAAAATTTGTACAATACGTCTTTTAAACCTTATTTAAAAAAAAAAACGGAGGGTGCTTTTTTTGTTCAAACCTTTTTGAAGACATGCTTGATAATCGCTCTTTCTTTTGAGGTATCATTTATGCGGATATCTTACAAATTATTGAAATTAGGACCTATAAACCAATTCGAGGAAGAAATTTTAAATTTTAGGCAGTCTAACAAAACACAAAATTTTTGCTTAAAAGAATACTTTATGTGCTCGAAATGATAACATTGTTCAATTCTAAGAATCTTTGGCACATGCAGGAACCAATTGAGGGGAACCCATTGAGGGGATTCTCTAAACACTGGCCACCGAGCGCGGTGCGACGGCATTTCCAGGTAGAACGCCCAATGAATAGCAAAAAGCGATAAGAGTTGGTTTTTACAGCAAAATGGTCTTAGTTACTGAGGCAACAAAGTCGTTTTTCTTTAGTCAGGGTCAGTCGGTCTGTGATGAAGCCGTTACATCTTTTACTTATTAGTCAAACTACTGCCCTTGTGAGTGGACGTTGTCGTGTTGATTCACAATTTACCGTGTTCAGTTGTAGCCCTTTGCGTTCCTGCACGTGTTGTTTGCGTTAGTTTTGAACTTTTTGTTTCACCGTGTCCAGTCGTAGCCTCGCGCTCCTGCACGTGTTGATTTTTGACTTAATTGTGTTGAGTTGACATTTAGTGCGCTCCTACGCCGTTTTTCTTAATTGTTAAGTGACTATGGCTACTTTTTCCAATCAAGAATATGCGGATATCGTATTTATGTACGGTAGAGCAGACGGCAATGGATCTTTGGCGCGACGGATGTATCAAGAGCGCTATCCGAATCGCAGGATACCGAATGTCCGAGTGTTTTACAACACGTTTCGTCGTCTTGCCCAAGATGGGTTTCACCGCGTGGAACCTGGAGTCAACCCGGGCAGACACGAAACTGCCGTCGACGAAGACATTTTAGCAGCATTTCAAGCGGATCCTACTACCAGTACTAGAGCAGTAGCTCGAAATTTAAACATTTCTCAATGGAAGGTGTGGCATACAATGCACCAAAATGATAAGTATCCGTTCCATGGCAGGAGTGTGCAAGGTCTAGTAGAGCAAGATCCTCAAAGAAGAATTCAGTTCTGCCGTTTCCTCCTCAACAGAGACATCGAAGATGCGTGGTTTCTGAAATCAATCTTGTGGACGGATGAAAGTAAATTTTCAAGGGAAGGTATTACAAACTTTCACAACATCCATGAATGGGCTGACGCAGACAACAATCCATATTTTAAGAAGCAGGTGTCATTTCAGATGAAATTCTCTGTGAATGTATGGGCTGGAATAATTGGCAGAACATTGATTGGGCCCCACTTTTTGCCTGATCCATTGAATGGCGAAAATTATTTGCAATTTCTGCAAATTGATTTACCACTGCTGGTAGAGGAATCAGGTGTCCCGATCTTCGAAAGAGACCGAACAGTCATCTTTCAGCAAGACGGCTGTCCAGCGCATTGGACTTTAAATGTAAGGGAACACCTCAACAATTGCTTTCCTGATAGCTGGATCGGCAGGGATGGACCCATCCCTTGGCCCGCTCGCTCCCCAGATCTAACTCCGTTGGACTTTTTCGTGTGGGGCCGGGCCAAGGAACTGGTGTATAACAACATAGAAATAAACACTAGAGAAGAATTGATACAAAGAATAATTCAGCGTTTGAGACAATGAAGCAGGAGATGATGTTGAAAATAACGACTACAGAAGTTAGAAGACGGGGCCGTGCTTGTATTAGGAATCACGGCCGTCATTTTGAACATGAAAAATAAATAATTTTAATTCAAATGTTGTTTTAATTAGTCTGCCTAAAATAAAAAATTTCTACCTCAAATTGGTTTGTAGGCTCTAATTTCAATAATTTGTAAGATATCCGCATAAATGATACCTCAAAAGAAAGAGCGATTATCAAGCTTGTCTTCAAAAAGGTTTGAACAAAAAAAGCACCCTCCGTTTTTTTTTTAATAAGGTTTAAAAGACGTATTGTACAAATTTTTTATTTTTTCTGAGCTTTAAATGTCTGTAAAAAAAATGTCTAATGACACAGAAGCCTAAAACATGTTTTGCTTGATTGCTTACACATTACTTTAATTAAATAAATAAAAAATGAATTCATTTATCATTCAATTTGGCCATAATTATGTAGTTTACATTAAATTTTGAGAATTTCCGAAAAAATACTTAAAAATTTGGTTAAAAATATTTGGTAAGACTTCGTCTAAGACAACCATGGCTTAAATGGTTCTAAATTGTCTGTACTATCTTCGCCTTAAAGCTTTGCACCCATCTTCCAATCACCCTGTATATCTAAAATAATATTATACATAATTGCAGCATGAACCACAAGAACTAAGTATTAATATTTTTCAAACTTGTAATCATTGTTTGTTTAATTTCAGATCACGACATTCTTCCAAAAGAGTGTCTAGGCACAGCAGATTTGTTGCTTGTAGTTGACAAACTATTCGACTCATTTAATGGTCATAGCTACCAAATTTCGGACAAAATGTACAAGTGTGCACTGAAACGGAACTCGCCACATTTTAAATTATGGGACGATTTACTCCCAGTATTAAGATCAATGAGATTTAAAGTGGAGAAAAGGTTAAGGGATGGAACGATTTCGACGAAATTTGAACAAGTGCCAAGTCTCAGGAACTGGATTTCAAATATTAACGTTTACGAGTATAAGGAAATGTTTAAGTATTTAAACGAAACACATGATGTAAGTAGTCTGTTGACAAGAAATATTAATCAGGATCCATTAGAATTTTTTTTCTGCAATATAAGGAGTAATGGTGTCAGAAACACGTCTCCAACTTGCTCGCAGTTCACTGGCGCGTTTAAAACGTTAATTATAAATAATTTAACCTCGCAACACTCGGTTGGGGCGAACTGCGAGCAAGACATAAGGCATTAAAACCATTAAAGTTTCTATTAAATTTCAAAGAAAAGGACGCAAGAGAACAACCGTCAAAGTCTGTTAATTTGGATTCTGTAATTAACTGCTTCATGCAAACAAATTCAGAAAATTCTCGAAACACCACTAGCAAAGAGGAAAAAAGATATGTGGCAGGCTACATTGTTAAAAAAACTTTACAGAAAATATGCAAAAATTGCCATAATTGTAGAATGCATTTGGTAAGCACAGTGCCTCCGAGTAATAAAGATTATATATTAGAAATAGACTATACAAGAAGATCGCTTAATTATCCATCGGAGGCATTGTGCGAGTTTGTAGATGATGTTTGCATGATCATTCAAGCCCAATTAAACGAAGAACCACAGCAGACATGTCTGAAGGGTACAATTAAGCAAGTAGTAAATATATTTTGCAATTTATCCCAGTTCTCGTGTGTGACTCATAAAGTAAATGTACACAATTTCCAAATATTATAATAAATAGCTGGTGCACGAATGTCAACAGAATACTTAAAGGTAAAACAAACATGTGTCATAATAATGCAACAAAACTACAAGCGTTAAATTATTATAATAAACATTTTAAAAGGAAATAAATTCTTTAAAAAACTAAATATTGCATCTATTCTTTCTACCATTTTATTCCATTTCTTTTATTGACATGGCTCGTGATGATGTCATTTCTAGTTTAAGATTTTTAAGGATGATTTTCTTTGTATTTAAGAATGATTGTTATTTATTTTGTGAAATAAGTAAATTTTTATGTGTGTTTCGGATTCTATATTTATTTTAAGAAAAGAACTAGAATATGAATTTGTCATCACACATAAGAATTAATTTATTCCACACAAATAAATAACATTATCCTTCTTCAATGTAAGGATTTGATTTAAAAAAAAAACACCTAAAAGCGCCATCTAGTGAGCGGTAGCGATGGGGAGATGCTATGCAGCGCCATCTCTTTGCGTGGGTACTCACTTTTTACAAAACGAAAACGTCAGTGGCCTGTCTATTCCTACATATAGTGTATTATCTATGGGCGTCAACAAGCAAAACGTCAAGTTATTCGTTGCTACAAATGCAAAGAAATTGGGCATTATAAGAATCAATGTCCTTCAGGAAACTCAGGAAAGGCGAAGATGAACCCATTCAGCGCGGTATTCATAACGAGTGAATTCTGTCAAGACGACTGGTACGTTGATTCAGGCGCGAGTACTCATTTAGTGTCGGACAAAAATATGTTGACAAACATTTCGTATCAACAAAAGAAATCTCGTAGTAGCTAATCGAACAAGTGTACAAGTAGTATTTTAGGGAGACTTGAGACTTGCAACACTACAGTTGGAAACAAGCAGTATGATATACAGGTCAATAATGTGTTGGGCGTGCCTAACCTCACCACAAATTTGTTATCAGTGAGTCATATAATTGGAAGTGGAAGCAATGTGACATTCACTCATAAGGGACGCTTCATAAACAACTCACAGAATGATTGCATTGGTGAAGCAAGGTTAGAAAACCAAGTATACAAATTAAACATTGTGAAGTCTCAGCAACTACTGGCGGCGGCAGTCAAAGCTTCGAGTACAACCTGGCTCAGACGATTAGGTCACATAAATCTTAATGACCTATGCAAAGTGCAAAATGGAGCAGTTGAAGGCGTAACATTCGTAGTTAAAGGTGGTGAAATTGACAAATCCAGCTGTACCGTATGCTGCCAGGGTAAACAGGGAAGGTAACCATACCAAATTAATTTTTAACTAATTCGTGATTTGACAATGTCCGGTTCGGAGAACATAGCGTCATAGAACTATTATATTGCTACGTCATTGACAACCTTCGTCCCAGCGGACATTGCGCCAAAGAGCTACATATTTACGTAATTGGTAATGTTCGGTGTGGAGGACATAGTAATTTGAAAGCAAAAAAAAAACGAAAGAAAAACGAAACGCTGAAAACTGTAAGTAATGCCTTTCCTATTTATATTATCATGCAACACCACCAAAAACATTACACAGTTATTGAATAAAACCATAAAACTAAATATCTTGAGCAAAACAGAAAACTTACGTCTCGTCGACATTCTTAGGATGCACTGACAGATAACGGTGTTGACATACCCAAATATTATTATTCTGACATTATATTATAGTTTTTGTTTAACATTTAGTAGAACTAAAATTTAATTTTTAAATTAAATTTTATTTCGTGTTATCATTAACCATATAGCTTTTTGACCCCTGTAACACAGGTTTTACCCAGCATGGGGGTCATTGATCATTTATTTTGTACCACGCTATTTCCATGCTTAAATTAAGTGTCACCTGCATAAATGTACTTTTATGTCAAATAAAAAATGTATTTATTTATTATTATTTTAGTCCTGATTAGGTATTGCAAGCCTTGCGGGCATTAGATACAACAAACAGCCCAGGCCCAGATGGATTACCAGCTTACTTTATTTAAAAAAAACAGCTAATAGTATACACATTCCACTACACATTATTTATAATAAATGCATTACTGAAGGTACATTTCCTGAAGTTTGGAAACGAGCCAATATAACACCAGTTCATAAAATAGGTTCTAACACAGTGTCGAAAACTACCGCCCTATCTCTATCCTGAATGCCTTTTCTAAGGTTTTCGAGAGACTTGTACACAGAGCAATATACCCAACCAATCATAACATTATTCTTACTGAACAACATGGATTTGTTAAAAAAAGATCAACTGTTACAAATGTAGACTAGCTTTTACAGATTATTTGTTAAACAATATGGATCAACAGGTACAAGTAGATGCTGTGTACACAGACTTTCTTTTTGCTTGCTTTTGATAAGGTGGATCATGAGCTGCTTCTCAAAAAGTTAGCGTATAATGGCATTAGTGGAGATTTACTTCGCTGGTTTGAATCATATGTATCGAACAGGTCGCAAAGAGTTGGGATTAAGGGCTTTCGGTCTAATTCAGTCGGCGTCACTTCTGATGTACGGCAAGGCTCTATTTTGGGCCCTCTACTTTCGGTTCTGTTTGGTGCCGGACGTAAAGAATAGCACAATCCCATTTCTTCCCATGGGTGTCGTAAAAGGCGACTAAGAGACTTAGGTACTAGAGAATGGGCAGCAGCGTTCTCTATGCATTTTTAAAACCATACTGCGATCGCCAACCCGTCTGCCAAGCGTGGCGATTATGGCAAATCCCCCCCCCTTTTTGGGGGAGGCCTATGTCCAGCAGTGTACGTCTTTCGACTGAGATGATGATGATGATGATGACTTTATGCAGATGACCTTAAAATCTACAGAACAATTCGAAGCTGATTCTATGTTACTTCAAGAAGATCTTAATCGATTTTCTGTTTATTGCGTAGAAAACAAAATCCAATTAAGTACATCTAAATGTGTATGTATTACATTTACCAAGAATAAACATATTATAAAGGGCACATTTCAACACTAGTGTTCGTAAAGGACAATGTCATAAATCGCCCTGTGCACTTTAAGTATCGGACATACACGATAATTAACTGTCTATTTTCTTAAATTAGTTGCAAATACTTTTATAACATGGACTAGCTGCATGCCAAAATTAACATTAAAAGTATTTTATGCGACTACTATCATTAATCGCCGCCATCTTTGCCAAACGATAAGACATGTGTCATTGACGTGTCGAAGATGATTAGGGATGCCCAATTGACTGTAATCAACATTTTTTTTTTTTTACTGTTACATTTTTTTAAATCTTATCACATTTTGAATTTATTTCAATTACAGTGCAAATAAAAGCTTCAATAAAAACATTCAATCACTATCCCATTATAATTATTCAGTATAATTTAAAAACCTACTAGAGTCTGGCAAATGAAAGCGTGACCTGAGAAAACGCGGCAAATTCAAAACTTCTTTAGGTGGTATTACATAATATACCTCTAATTGAGGTAACGTATGGCCATAGTAAATCTTAGGAAATATCGTTTTGGCACTCCTATTTTTAACGTCACTAAGTGGTCAGTTGCCACTAGGGATGTGACTTGGAGGGGAAAAATCGATGACTAAATAATCGATTATTCTCTCTTTAAAATAAATCAATTTGTGAAAATGGATCATAAGACAAAAATATCGATTAATATAAAAATCGATTATTTTTTACATCCCTGGTTGTCACTTGCATGTCAAGTTGTCAGTCTCTGTCTCTCACTGTCAATTACATTGGCGTCGCTCGCTCTTCGTAATCGTATCGGTGTATTTTGGTGACTTTCGGGACTATAAATATTTATTAAAATACGACTTGGCTATTTTAACGGACTGATTGCTTTTACGAACGACTTACCTGGCTGTGATTTTCGGAACTGTGTACCGCTCAAACGATAACCTGGCACTCACAAACGGACTTACGCATTCGCAATGGACAGTGTATTTTGTATAAATTGCGGCTCTGCTAGTGGTTCCATGTTGTTGGAAAATGAACAGATTCGTCACTGTGTACAACAATGGACTGCACCTCTCTTGGTAATTATATTTCTACTTTGTCTGCATATCTCGGGACCCGTGATGTAAATGATTCTGTTTGCGTTCTCTCAGACTTGTATTAACTACATATTATAAATAAGTTTCTTTATGATGTTTGCAATTATCTTCTTCTCGAAAAAAAAAAAGAAAAATGTATTGTGAGTATTTTCATAAATAATATAAATAATAATAGGAAACAATCTGCTAGGTCGCCTTATCAAATCAAGTGAACTATGTTTGTTTTTTAGGTTCAAGCTCATGATCTCATATGCACAACATGTTGGACAAGAGCTCAAGAGACGACAAACACTTCAGTAACAAATGTTGGTAGAAATTGTCCACTCTGCAATAGAATGATGGCACCTCGTACACGTTCACATCAACTGATTGCTCTGAGAACTGACACTCAACATAATGTGAATATCAGAAATATCATCACAGAAAGACTTATGCCATTGGAGGTACAATATTTAAAAAAAAATATTACTAAGTCATAATTATTTAACAATGCATTTGCAGTGGGTGCCATTGATATCTGATTTGCAATTTTTTTTAGATACGTGCATCACATTATATATGTCATCCTTGTTGGCAAAAATGTGATCGTGCTGCGAGGCATTATTCAACACCATCTTCATCAAGGGATACTCCAACAACAAGCAATCAATCGAGATGTGCCAATTGTGGTATTCATTTCAATAGACAGAGACGACATATTCTTCATAATGATGCCATTCTTGTGCAAATACAGCAACGACCCACTCGTGTTGTAAGCTTTTTCTACCATAGGAAACTATTTACATTTATAATAACTCTGTATAGAAGGGAAGGTATAAAATAACAAATTATAACATGTTTTTTATTACAGGTGACTGCAAATGACTACATATGTGATGCCTGTCACACATTATTTGTTAATAGAGATACCACAACATCACAAGATTTGCAGGATGTACCAATGGTTGGTCATGAACATATTTGTGTGGTATGTGGTTGTTCAGTGGCACGAATCCAAAGTCACTCTGTGCAAGCAGAAAGTAACAGCCATATTTTAGATGTTGTGCGAAATTGGGTTCAACCGAGAGAGGTGAATGATTTTTTTGATTGGTTAACTATTGCAAGAAATTCATAACACCACCGGTAGCTTGGACTCTGTTCCCGATACCGGTGGACTACAATCTTTTTATATTTTTACATGTTTTTTTTAAATCGAACATTTTTAATTTATTGTACTATACATTTATGCCATGTGTAACCAACATTTTTTTTTCTAGGTTCTTCCATCAGATTTACTTTGTAATAGATGCTTTCAAAGAGCAAACACCACAGCTGTCAATGATATCTTACCTGTGTCAGGAGTCAATGCAGTTTCACAGCATACTGAAAGAATAGTCTTGCCAAATTACTCTAGAGCATCTGATACACATAACAGATGTGTATTTCTGCTATGTAATAGTACCTCACAGCGAGTAGTTCCTTTTGCATTAAGGGCGAGGCTCTTTAGTGATCATAACTACTATATACCACGAGATTGTCGTATATGTGAATTGCATTTGGCAAGGCAGTCATGGTCAGAACTCTTCGATGTTGAAAATGTTAACCGAAGCTTCACGGCAGCTCACATAGAAGACTTTTGTGAGTTATTGAAAAATGATAACAATACTTTAGATTTTGATAATATTGAGCAAATGGATGATCATCTAGTGTGGTATTGGCTGGGACGCACGAAAGAGCAATTCAGAGAACTCGAAGCAGAACTCCCTGATTTTTATAAACGTGCTACATCACTTGGCGCTTATTTAATGAAGCTCAGAACAGGAGATTCAGATGAAAGAATCTCTTCATTATTAAAAATTGGAAGAAGTACTCTATCAAGACTTGTTGCTAAAGCACGAGAGGTTATGGTGGAATGCTTTGTGCCAGCACATTTAGGGTTACAACATATAAGTAGAGAAGAAGTTGCAGCAAGAAACCTTTATATTCCCGAGTCTTTGTTTGGAAACCCTGGGACTAATGTGGAGGATAGAAAGGCAATTATTATAATGGATGGAACATATATTTATGTTCAGAAGAGTAGCAATTATGCATATCAAAAGAAAACATATTCCCTTCATAAATATAGGAACCTTGTCAAACCGTTCATAGTAGTATGTTGTGATGGCTACATAATTGATGTACTGGGCCCTTATGCAGCCACAAAATCAGATGCTGACATTTTAAAAGATGAATTTTATGATTCTTCAAAACCTATGCGACAATATTTTAGAGGAGGTGATGTAATGATTTTAGACAGAGGTTTTCGTGACAGTATTTCCCTCTTACAGAGTTTGAACTATTCGGTTCATTATCCTCTCTCAATAGAACCAGGTGAACATCAATTGAGCACAGAAAATGCAAACGAATCCCGTAAAGTGACTCTATGTCGATGGGTAGTAGAAGTGGTAAATGGACGCTTTAAGCGAGATTTTAAGCTGCTGCGCCAAGAATATTTTAATAGAGCATCTAATCATTTGATGCAAGATTTTAAGGTGGCAGCAGCATTAATAAACAAGTTTCACCCGGTTCTAGAAGACAGAGAGGATGCGAGGGTAATTATCTCCATAATACAGGAAAGAATGTTTATGACTAATTCATTGGCTGATTTTGTAGAACGAAATAATTTAAATAGAAGACGGGCCCAGTTTGAAAGTATTACTGTCAATAATGAAAATGTTTTAGATTTTCCACAAATGGATTTTAATGACATGATTTTAATACCATTAGGTGTTTATCAAATTAAACAAGCCCGTTCATACTACGGTGAACATATCAGACACGATGGTTCGTATATTATTGAAGTGTGCAGAGAGGTCGATCAGGATTTGATTGATGAATTAGAACCAATTAATTCAGAAACCATATGGTTATTACGAGGCAAAATTCACAGCCGTCATATCAGCAATAAAACATATTTTGTTTATATTTTAATAGATGCATCACAAATAGGTCGACAAGCAATCGTGCAATATTGTTGTAATTGCATCGTTGGGCGCAGAACCATCGGTTGCTGCGCCCATGTTATGACCATTATTTGGTATTTGAGCTTTGCGAGACATCAAAATAATATCGACCCGCCTGCACAGTTTCTAGACAATATTTTAATTGCCAATTTAGAAGAAGAACAATAAACATGAATTTAAAATCTGTGTTTTATTTCTTATTCAAACATAATAAGTTAATCTAGGTTTAAAAATAACTTACTACGAGTACCATAGTGGTAAGGCTAGATTCATAGTCACGCGTTTGAACAGCGCCGTCCAGACGCACACGCTTACAAATGTAGTAGTAGTCGCGTTTTATAGTCACACCGTTCAAGCGAGCGCTGTTTTTTGATTGTTGTTCGATGGCGCGTCTATCAAAGTGACTGAAACCAGCCTAAATCCTGATACATTTAGGTACTAGCTACGTTACCGTACTGTACCTATTTACATGCTAAAAATATCTGCTATCTTGCCATTATATAAGTACGTATAAGTACATTTCAATTTTTACATTAATACACACAAACATTTTATCTCATTCCAAAACCAATGCATGGTAAGAAAGTAGGTATGTTAATTAGATTCTATGCATTTTTATGTTGCACTTACATACGCTTTTTTTTAACGCAATTAGGCTTTAGATTAGGCTAATTATCTAGATAAGTATAAATAGCTAAAAATAGCTAAATGCATTAGCTTATTGTTTTTCTGTTTCCTAAAAATTCACGGAGTTATGAAAAACCATAATATTCGTGGTTCAATTATAACCTCAAAATCTGGTACTTTTTTTGAGATATATCTATTCTGAAGCTAGTCCGCTATAAAAAAAACATCATACAGGAATTTACTAACGATCGATAATACAACACATCATTTTGTGATGCTCTTGGTTCCAGGGCGAACAATGTATGGGCGCCGGGCAATGTCCTTTGGATTTGTTTACATTGTCTGCTAATAAGTTTAGAGTCTCTTTGTCACAATTAATTAGTGACTCAGATTTTAAAACGTGAACTGTAATTTTTATATTTTCTTTATTGGGTATTGTATAAAATGATAATGTTGTTTTTTTTCTTTTCTTCTCATTTGAGGATATTCTTTAGATTTTAACCATTATGTTTCACTCGTGTGCAAATAGTTCCATAGCAAATATGTAGTATTTAAGATGTGGATAACGTCGTGAGCTACACATATGTAATCTATTTTTTTTTTCACTACCTAGTTGTTGGAGAAGCACTATGATCTTAGTAAAATAACGAATAATAGTTATACATATTACGTCCGCTAAGAGACGATCAGATGTGGCATGCTAAAGCCATTATTAATGACAAATATCGCAGTATGATTAACTTTGTAAATACCAGATAAGGTAAACAAAGATCATTTAGTATGTAATCAATTACCAAACTACTTATATTATGTACAATGCAACTGCTATCATGTAAAACGTCAATAACCATGTAACCCTGGCACTAATTAAAGTAAATATAATCAACATCTGATATGTGTAAGCCATCAGCAACCTGAATAGCATATTTTCCCCTCGCATTATCATCTAGAATCTAGATGATCACAAACAATGCGAGGTAATAGCAATAACAAAGGATGTACCTTTAATCTTACGCAATAATATTGTCGATTGCATAACGTTAAGTAATATTGCATAATGATTTCAATGTGGCGTCATGTCTCAAGGCCAAGGGATACTACGCAGTTGTATCTTAGAGTTTTGTTTGGAAAGATATTTAATAATTACCAGGGACCTCCCGCTACTTGCGCTTATGAAGAAAACTATGTATAGGGGAGAAATTCTGTAAATTTAAGTTCTGGGGTGTCGTGAAGAAAGCGGCGCTAACGTATTAGCGCCGCGGCGCTCTTACAGAAATACTCTGCTGTTACTCACATATGCGCGTATTTAAAACGCACCTGCCGGCATTTTTAAAAACGCACCTGACGCCACTAGCCGCATTAGGCGCACATAGAGAGGGGTCCGTATTGGCGGACCACCGCATACCCCCCGCGGCCAGGCACCGCATGCCACTTCGCACGACTTCCCCGAAATTTAAGTTCTAATTTTGTCAGCAAGTTCAGTTCTCAACAAGTCTCCGGTGAAGCAACAGCTCCTCATAACTGTTGGCTCCACAAGTGTATTCTTGTGATTAACCGTGTACTGTAATGATCCTTTCTATTTGTGTGACTGTATTTCCGTGTATTTCGTGTGATTGAAACTATATTATCGTATGTGCTCTTGTGTTCGTATAAATAACTGTGATTGACCTTACATTATAAAAGTTATCTTCAGTTAAAAAGGATTTCTATTTATTATTGCCTCGTCACGGGAACACCGTCACCCCCGCCTACATAACCTGACCCCCCTGAATAACACTAGTTATTAAGATATTTGTGTAACTGTTTGTTTCCCGAATTAAATAAATATTGCTCAAGGACATATCATAGAGCTCAAGGTTCAACTGGCTGGCCTTCCGACGCTGTCTGATGATGTCAAATGCATACTCGTCAAGGTCAGTCGTGAGTGCGATAGTAAACGGCTGGATGATTTCTCTGTCAATCTTGCAGGCATTGAGACTAGGGTTGCTGGTCTTGAACATCTTCAGGAATCTGTTCGCTCTATTCAATCTGACATTGACTTGATTAAGTCGGAGCTATCCACTAGCGATCAGAGATCAAGACTGGACAATGTGGAAATTAAGGGCATTCCCCTGAAAAAGGACGAAAATCTATTTGCTACCTTGGATAAGATCAGCCAAAAGGTTAATTTCACATTTCCCAAACCCAAGATAACTACATATCCAGGATTCAAATGTTCAACACAAAGGAGAAGTCAATTGTGGTCAGCTTTCTGAATAGATATGTCAAGGAGGATTTTGTTGCGGCTGCTCGCTCTTTCAAGACATTATTTGCCCATGACCTTGGATTCGTAGGCCAATCGAACCGGGTTTATGTAAATTATCACCTCAACCCTGATTCCAAAAAGTTACTGAACAAAACCCGAACAATAGCAAAGAAGAAGGAGTATAAGCACGTATGGGTCAAGCACGGAAAGATTCATGTCCGCAGGCAGGAAGGATCGGCTGTCTTTGTCATATCCAAAGAGAAAGATTTAAACAATCTAAATTCCCACTCTAATTTAGATTGTTTAAATCTTTCTCTTTGAATCTTTCAGTTTTTATTATTTTGTCCTAGTATTAACTTAAAACATATCCCCCTTATTACAAAAAAAGGTTTATCTTCAGACCCAGGTTTAAAACATGGAGCCATTATTAAATTTCCAACTTTATTCCGACTATGGTAAAGTTTCTAAACACAAAACTGACAACTTAGTACCGAACTAGGTTTTCAGTTTTGTATAAAGAACGGGATTTACTTATTACAAAAACTGGTTCCATGGTTTCAGCCATGTCAAAATATAAATCTTGTTTTTTAATAAGGCGGATAATGTCTAGAAGTAAATTAAGTTTTAACTGTGTACTAATAAATATAAATCTTGTTTTGTAATAAGGCGGATAATGTCTAGAAGTAAATTAAGTTTTAACTGTGTACTAATAACTCCAACTGTTTATCACTTGAGTTCTTTTAAAAGGTTTAGCATCGCTGACGTGCTTGAAGTTTCGTCACCTCGCTTTTGTATTCGCAAATGGGCCTTCCGTTTCTCTTATCGTGCTGTTCTACTCATTAGAACATCCCAATATATGCTTATCTCGGTCGCACTCATTAGTGAATCTAATTAGTGCCTGCTTCTTCGCACAGTCACCTGTGACATTGCTGCGTTTTTTGTGCCGTTTAACAATTGTGTATGCCTAATTACTCAAACTGGTGGTGTCTTGATAGCTCTCCAGCCATCATTTTACTCCTCGGCCGAAGACCTGTGGGTAACTTTGAGTGTACGTCAGCCTAACACAAGAAAATACCTTAAATTGAATGTTTGCGTCATTTAACTATGTATGCAAAACCGTGGCTATTCTTTTTCGTACCAATTATCAAACTTTCAACTTTCTCCATAGCTTAAGCAACCTTATACAGGTTCCTTAAGCTATGGAGAAAGTTGAAAGTGTAGTGTATACTGCTTACCACTCCAACCGATAATTATTTAATTATTGGTGATTTTTACCTGAGTGGAATTTTGTGGCAATTAAACAACAACACATTATTACGTGAGAATATTTGTAGTGGCGATGAGTTCATGCTTACTGACGAATTGCGTGTTTGGGGTTCAATCAATATAATGGAATATTAAATGAATATGGTAAAATTCTAGACTTAGTTTTATGTAATGAAATTGTTTCAGTGTGTGAATTTTCGGTGCCTTTATCACCTGTTGACAAATATCATCCGGCCCTCTGTATCGATGTGAACTTTGCCGAGTACAGCTATTTAACTCCCGCTCCCTTTACTCGTTATATTTACGGTAAAACTGACTTTGCAGCCATTAACACGGAAATTTATTAAATATTGTAATGGCAACATTTTATATTTTAATAGTGTAGTAAGTATTTTAAGGAATTTATATTGCAACCCACTTCTCATTAAATGCTGGTGAAAGCAAAGTCTCCATCTTGTACGACGGAAAATAAAACAAGCAATAATACTATTACAACCTTTTATTTCGCTCCAATCCACTGCTTTAATTAACTTGAATAGGTTATGGGCCCAGGTGCCCGGAGCGAAATAACAAGGAATCATTGCGGTTGTCGCTGTGGTAAAACAGTTGTACTGCGGTCAAGCAGGCGTCAAAGATGGACGGCGAAGTCGACATGTTCGGGGCTTCAAGCAATCGCATGTTGCTGGAGAGTGCCAATAATTGGCACACCTGGAAATTTCAAGTAAAGGTTATATTGAAGGCGGTAAATGCTTTCAGCCTTGTGGATGGGACGTTCAAGTGCCCGGAAAGTGACGAAGCAAAAATCACCACGTGGAACAGGCTGGACGCAAAGGCCCAAGGAGTAATTGTTGCGAGGCTGGGCAATACAGCAATGCTTCAGGTCCAGAATTGTGAGTCCGCAAAAGAAATTTGGGACAAACTGAATACGATTTACGAGCAGAAATCTGATGTGTCACTGCACATTTTACAACAACGCTTCTTCGAAGAAAAATATTCGAGTTCTGAATCTGTATCAACATTTATTGCTAAAATAGAAGCAGTCGTGTCACAGATACGTCAAGCGAAAGGTGAGATAGCTGAAAATATGTTGATAACAAAAATCATCAGTTCACTGGGAGAAAAATTTCGTCATTTTGTTTCTGCATGGGACTCTGTGCCTGTTGAAAAACGAACCCTATCTGAGCTGACAGCCAGGCTTATAATAGAAGAGCAAAGAAATAAAATGTATGAGGAAGGCGACCAAAATAATTCTACGGCTTTCAAAACTGATACAAGAAAAGACTCAAGAAAGTGTTTTAACTGCGGTAAAGTAGGACACTATAAACGGGACTGCAAAGTGAAAAAGGATAAAAGAAAAATGGGAATTAAAACTGAAAATATTCCATTTTGTGAACAATGTAAAAAACGGGGGCATACTATAAAGCAGTGTTGGTTCAATAAAAACAGTAACAAACAACCAGAGAAAGAAGATAAACAAAACGCGTTTGTTATGTCAGTGTATGGACTAACCTCAAAAAGTGAAAACAATCATCATTGGTTTTTGGATAGTGGTGCTTCTGAGCATATGTGCTTCACAATGGACAGTTTTACAAACTATAAAAAGTTGTTAGTACCGAAAGATGTTGTTATTGGCGATGGGACAATAATAAAAGCATTAGGGTATGGTGATATTGACCTTGAAGCATATGACAATGAACAATGGATTAAAACATCCGTAAAGAATGTGTTGCATGTGCCCAACCTCAAGACTAACTTATTTTCCATGAGTGCTGCCCTGGATAAAGGCTACAAACTTGCGGCAAATGCTGCTGAGTGTCAGTTTATCAAAAACAACAGTGTGCATGCTGTAGCAAAGAGACAAGGTAAAATGTACACAATGATATTCAGAAAACCAGATGCTGTAGCCATGGTTGGAAGAGTAATGTCAGATCTAAGGGAATGGCATGCCAAACTTGGTCACCAAGACATAAATCAAGTGAAAAACATCTTAATCAAGCATGATATAAAATTTGGAAAAAGTGAAGAAGAAACTTGTGTGTCATGTTTGAAAGGAAAGCAACACAAATTTTCCTTCCCATCAAGTACTCATAGAGCATCAAAACCAGGTGAGGTTATCCATATTGATATTGGAGGTCCAGTAGAAGAAACCTCACTAGGAGGGGCAAAGTTTTTTTTTCTCATCAAGGATGATTATTCCAAATACAGAAAGGTGTATTTTCTGAAAAATAAAAGTCAGTCTTTAGAATATTTGAAACAATATATAAAGGAAATAAAAGTAAACCCCGGTCACATAGTGAAATACACAAGAAGTGATAATGCAAAAGAATTTTGTAGTAAAGAAATGGAAAACTTGCTCAAATCTTATGGGATACAACACCAAAGAAGTGTGGCCTACACCCCACAACAGAACGGGTGTGTAGAGCGTGAAATGAGGACAGTGGTTGAGTCAGCACGAACAATTCTCCTAGAGAGCGGACTAAATAAGAACCTGTGGGCAGAAGCAATAAACACAGCTGTCTACGTTATCAATAGGACTGGTCCGAGTCGTGTGAAAAATAAAACACCATATGAACTTTGGTGGGACAAACAGTTTGACATTAACAATCTTCAAGTTTTTGGTAGTCAAGTATCTGTACATGTTCCTGAACAAAAACGGTTAAAGTTTGATAGCAAAGCTGAATTAGGCTATTTTATTGGATATGGAGAAAATACAAAAGGATACAGAATATACTTACCTGAAAGAAATGAAGTAGAGATCAAGCGAGATATAGTATTTATAAAACAGTCTGAAGAATACAAAGAGAAAGACAAAAGAAAAGAACAGGAATATCATAAAGTTTTTGACATTCAAGAAGACACAGAACAAGTTTCAGAAGAAGAGGACAGTCAGTATGAAGATACTGTAAACCCTGACACAATAGAAAGCGAAAATGAACAGAACTCTATTCACTCTTTTCATGAGCAGTCAATATTAGAAGAAGAGGTAGAAGAACTAAATGAAAATTCACAGGAATCTTCAGGACAGACAGAAGAGGTAATAGAAAGACCAAAAAGAGTAAGGAAAAAGCCAAGCTGGTTCAAGGAATATGTACAAGGAGAAGAGTCTGATGAAAATACTTTCCTGAGTTACTGCTGTGATGAACCTATCTCCTACCAAGAAGCTATGAAAAGACCTGATAAAAGTAAATGGGAAGAAGCCATAAAAAAGGAGCTGAAAACATTAGAGGAAAATAATACATGGGAGGAGGTCACAGAAGTTCCAGATGGAGAAAACATAGTAAGCAGCAAGTGGGTATTTAAAGTCAAGGAAACAGAAGGGAAATCAATCTATAAGGCTCGCTTAGTAGCCCGAGGATTCGAGCAGAAGTACTGTGATGACCAGACATACTCACCTGTTGCCAAGCTAACAACCTTCAAAGCCATGATGGCAGTGGCTACCCAGAAGAGACAACCAGTGCACCAGATGGATGTTACTGGGGCATTTCTCTATGGAGACATCAATGAAACGGTGTTCATGAGATTACCAGGTAATGAGATTTGTAAATTAAAGAAGTCAATCTATGGTCTAAAAAAATCTCCTAAATATTGGAATACTAAGTTCAATAACTTCATGATAAATGAAAAGTTTGTAAGATCAAAGAATGACCCATGTTTATATTTCAAAAATATTGATAATGATTACATTTATGTTCTATTATTTGTAGACGACTTGTTGTATTTTGGAAGTAATCAAAAACAAATAAATGATTTTAAAAATGTAATTTGTGAAACCTTTAAAATGAAGGATTTGGGTCTAGCCAGTAATTATTTGGGAATAAATATCAAACAGGATCTTAAAAATTGTATAACTTTAATTAATCAGAAAAGATATTTGCTAAAATTGTTAGATTCATATCAAATGTCAGATTGTAAAACTGTATGTACTCCAATAGAACAGAACTTTAATTTTGAATTGTTACAGAGAGATAAAAGTGAAAGTGTAAACATTGAAAAAGCTTGTAGAAGTTTAGTAGGCAGTCTTTTGTATGCTACTTCTACTAGACCAGATTTATCTGTTGCAGTAGGTTTTCTTAGCAGATATGTGCATTGTGCTAGTGCAACTTTATTTAAATGTCTTAAAAGAATATTAAGATACATAAAAGGTTCTATTGATTTGTCTCTCACATATAAATATAACAGTGAAAGCCAAAATGTGTGTAAATTACAAGGTTACAGTGATGCAGACTGGGCCGGTGATGTTGCAGACCGAAAGTCAACATCTGGTCAGATATTTTATATTTTTAACTGTCCAGTTTCTTGGTGCAGTAAGAAACAGTCTTGTGTATCATTGTCATCTTGTGAAGCTGAATATGTGGCTCTTAGTATGACTATAATGGAAGGATCTTTTTTGAAAAAGTTGCTGATAGATTTCGGATACAATAATATTGATTGTGAGATACTAGAAGACAATCAAAGTACAATCAATATAGCAAAGAATAATGACAGCAACAAAAGATTAAAACATATAGATATTAAGTATCAGTATATAATGGAAAACATATCAGCAGGTTTAGTAAAATTAAAATTCGTAAATACCAATAACAACATAGCTGATTTGTTTACCAAACCCCTAGGAAAAATACTTTTTGTTAAACTTAGGGATAAGATTTTGTTTTAAACATAAGTTTGTTAAAGTAGGTACATGCATAGGATAGTGTTGAGTTATAATAGATATCTTGTGTATGTAAAAATGTTACAGTTTAGTGTTCCTAAGTTTAGGGCTTTGCCTATATTTGCTCAAAGGTTATGTTTTATGTTATTAAGGGGGTGCATTACAGAAGTTATATTAAGGGGATTCATCTTAGGCTTAATGTTAAGGGGGTGTAGTTCAAAGAAATGTAAAATGTTTAAAAGTGTTAAGATAAAACTAAATGTAAAAAAAAAATAAAAAAAATTAAGGGTTGCTTATAAACTAAAATATAATGTTGAGGGGGTGTATTAAATATTGTAATGGCAACATTTTATATTTTAATAGTGTAGTAAGTATTTTAAGGAATTTATATTGCAACCCACTTCTCATTAAATGCTGGTGAAAGCAAAGTCTCCATCTTGTACGACGGAAAATAAAACAAGCAATAATACTATTACAACCTTTTATTTCGCTCCAATCCACTGCTTTAATTAACTTGAATAAAATTGAAGCTATAGACTGGACGAACGTATTTTTTGACATGTCGCTTAATGACGCCGTAAACTACTTTTATGATACTATAGCGGATATTCAAAGTAAGCTTATCCCTATTAACCCTCGGGGATTTAAACGCTAATCCAAATGAGTTATTCTTTAGGGAATTAACTAATTTCTGTATGGAGCGGAGCTGACTCTGCGCGGACGTGATGATGTTAAATACGTTAACTGATAGGCACACATTTGTTAGTGAAAATCACAATAATTGTAAACGATGGCTTGATCACTGTCTGACTACGGAGGCAGCTTGGCAATGTGTGACTGATATTAAGGTATTTTATGATGTGTACTGGTCTGATCATTTTCCGTTGAAGTCTATTGTAACTTGGGAATATTACCGAGGAAAAAATATTGTAATGAGAATTTATACAATGAAGTGAGATGGGGTGAGCAGATCAGGTTATATAGGGAACTCTGTAACAGCAAACTTAGGGACATTGATTTTCCGGTGGAACTTGGTCTGTGTGCAGATAAGGTATGCAGTAACGATTGTCATTACGCAATAATTGACGAATTGTATCAAATTCAAACTCAAAGCATTTATTTCAAATAAACCTATTACAGGCACTTTTGAATTGTCAAGGGGTCGGTCAGTCAGAGAGATGAAGATAGTTGCCCATTCCAAAGCGTTTAGTAGGTTCCTATGGAGAAGAACGGGCAAGAAACTCCACGGACACTCTTTTAAATCAAAATATTGTTACATAGTATTGGTTACATCATTTATGTTGAAATTATACATGTGAGAACAATGTAGAAAGACGCACGAATATAAAAACGAATCACGTTTGTTGTATGGGAGCCCCCCTTAAATATTTGTTTTATTTCAATTTAATTATTTATTTTTAAAGTGAACATAAGACTCAAGATTCTGTGAATATTTCAAGCGTCTACCTGTTGCCGTTATCAATATCGAACAAAAAGGAGCAAAAAAATCATGTCTGTTGTATGGAAGCCCCTTTAAATGTTCATTTTATTCTGTTTTTTTGTATTTGTTGTTATAGCGGCAACAGAAATACATCATATTCTGTGAAAATTTCAACTGTCTAACTATCACGGTTCATGAGATACAGCCCGGTGACACACAGACAGACAGACAGACGGCGGAGCCTTAGTAATAGGGTTCCCGTTTTACCCTTTGGGTACGAAACCCTAAAAAGCAATTAAAATACATAAGTTAAAATAAGCCGTGGCAGCTAAGAAATGACCAGTCCCTACTGACGGCGCCCGTTCACGAACATGACGCATGGATCAGCACCATTTAGCTCAACCATTTTGAAGGGAACTTAATGATCCAACACACACGCCACCATCTTCTAGTCATTTGAGTGAGCATGACACACTCTCAGCCGCCAGGGCACATTCAAGTCAATAAAAGACGTACTCAGAAAATGGTAGGTACTTACATAGTGCTCACACATGCTAAACACCTGAAAAGGAAACATCCGCTTGTGGTTTTATCGGAGGCGCGAGGAGAACTAAATATGCGAGGAGACAACGGTACCTATTAGTACCACTGCTTCACCCTCAACAAGTACAATTGTGGCAATGGCAAGCACGGTATTAGAAAGTGTATCCTCAGGACGAATCAACACCGCGACATGTACTAGCATGTCATCCTATTATATAAAAAAAAATGCAAGTAAGTGCACTAAGTGCAAGTCAGACATCGACAACCACATAATGAATGTTCATTATGGATTTCCAGCCTTTCCGCATTGTTGAGGTTGGTTCAAGCAACTGATTAAATTTGCATTTCCTTTTTATGTAATGCCATCACGAAAACATTTTTCAAATATTTTTTTTTATAAGTAGATATGAAAGTCTTCGCAATGAAATGTTGCTAGAGGTGGCTGAGAAAGTCCGTTCAATTTGCATCACCTGCGATGTCTGGACATCACGGGCTAATGATGGCTACTTGGCCATTAAGGGCCACTACATAGATGCAGATGAATTTATGATGAAATCGGTGTTGTTGGAATGTGTGCCCTTATTGGGGTCCTAACCCCATACAGCCCAAAATCTTTCTACAGAGATCAAGATAGTAGCTGACGAATGGAAGATAACAGAAAAAGTAGTATTTTCTGTGTCCGATAATGGTGCCAATATTAAAAAGGCGCTATTGAACTTGGGATGGAAGCATTTCGGATGCTATGCGCATACGTTAAATTTGGCCGGTACTTTCACTTTAAGGTCTTCTGCAGAGTTAAGTGATCTCTCGGACTATTGTAGCGGTACAAGGTACCTACCAGACCCATCATGTCGATTTATTAAGTTTTTACAACTTGCTTGTCGACTGCCGCAATCAACGCATCATAGATGGAGTTACTTCACTAACCGTTCCGGCGCCACGTCAACACATCGCGTAAGTATCCTTTAAGGCTACCGCAGACTGGCAGGTCGCGCCTGTCTGCGGGAGCCTTTATGTTTTTACTAGGTACGTACATTGTTATTTATTGTTGTTTATCGATATTTTATTTATGAGTATAAGCTCCATTTAAAGCTGAGTGTGTGCGATGTAGTCAGTGGTCAATGTGAAGATTTTGGCTTTTTATTCAGATGTTTTATATTCCCTGTGAATGTAGCAAAGTTATGGAACAACATAGTGTAAAAATTGTAGGATCTTTTGTTTTTCTTATTTTATTGTTTATACCAAAAATCTATTATTTACAGAACTTTTGGGCGACAGGTCCTGGCCGAGTTCCTCGCATAAACAATGCACCATCTCCGTGCTTATTTTATAATTCTACAGGAACTCGCTTCCCGGGAGATCAAAGGCTCCTAAACTAGCAAAGCAAGCTCATATAGTATTTCTTTCCTATCTTCGCTGAAGTTTTTCTATATAAAAATTTAAATAAAAAACGCCATTTGAACCCAACATGTTAATTTCAGCCTTATTATATGATAAAGGTAAAATAGCACCGCCTAAAATTACTCGCTTTAACGAAAAAACAACTAACGAATCTTTGTCCTTTTTTATAAAGACTATTTCGGAAGAGAGGTTTCGATCTCAAACTGTCAACATTGAAGAAAAATTGTAGACAACTGTATATGGAAGAGAAGACAAGTCTCTTTACATTTGATTTTGTAATCAACGTGCTAAGAATAGTAGAAAACTTTCAACTGTCTACACGGAGACGTCTTTTTTGTCTATTCTTCCGTCGACAAAACGCTTCTCTACGGTTCCCGTGCTAAGCCTGCAGAAGGCTTATTTGGTAGTACAGATGGACCAACTGCTATAGTAATTGCCGATGGCACATATACAGCATGCCGCTACAGTGGTGACATTAATTTAACACACGTTTACAGTTTCGCCTTTACGTTTTATGAAAATATTTTAAATTCTTATTTTTTTTTTTGTTCTAAAATAGCATCTTGGAGCAACCTGACTTAAAGAACTGTAGCACAGAGGTAATTAGCCGGGGTCATGGATCATAACATCGAATCAATGAAATTAAAACAAATAACGTGCAAGGAGTAGGCGAATTGAAGGAAAGAGAGAGCTTTATTATTTAGTTAGACAATTTATAAAAAAATATATATTTTTACATAAAATATTAAGAAAACAACTTTTTTATGATTACTGGCCACTAGCCCTACCAGTGTGTCAAATTAATGTAGCCGCTGTAGCGGCACGCTGTATTTATATACTAAAAATAATTCGAATTATCTATTAAAAAATAAACATATTCACTCCACAAATACCGGAACTTGGTGAAGCCATTTCCAGTCGTATGTTGTGACGGATATATTTTAGATGTGTTTGGTCCGTATGCTGCCACTACAAACGATGTGATGTGTGATGATGATACTAATCAATTTATTAGACGAAGAAACTTTTATACATTTTTTTAATGACGATGGTGTATTCATATTAGACCGTGGCTTCAGGGACTCCATGGATAAATTGCATGATAAACATTTACTGGGTCATGTGTACGAAAAAAGGAAAGACAAATTAAATAAAACACACTCATAGAAACAAAAAGAACAAAACCAAAAATAAAACAAAGTAAACAAAAAGAAAAACAAAGTCCTGTATGAGGCCAAAAGGCCCGTATCTCAGCAGATGCTGGGGCACATAAAAATAAGTGTCGCAGCGCTGGTATTCTCATAGGGCCCGCTGTGAAAACGCTCAAATAATATAAAATATTATAAGTGAAAGTTTATTTTTAGAGAACAAGTCAGCTGCGATCGCAGGCATGAAGCGCCTGAATCGTCGCAGTATTATGTTTACGAATATAGATGCCTCAAATATTCCCACGGCTCTCCATAGAAGAATTGGTGTTGTTTGCGTGAGGCACATACCAGTTCCGTGAAGCTAGATCATACGGTGAAGAACATTTCTGTTTTCACGGAATCTACACAATAGAAATAGGTCGCGACCAGCTGGATTTGACCAGTTTAGGAGAAAATCCTTTTTTGTTAAGAGCAAAAATAAAATCCCATCTTGTGGGACGGAACACATACCGTCTTATTCCAAAACACGATCTAAATTTAGTACTAGGATAATTACTAGGTTTGCCACCATGACTAAATAAAACGTTATTATAAAATGAAGTTTATCACTAGTTCATGAACAAGCTATGGTACTAACGTTAGTCCGCCGAGACCCCTAGTTTTTCTATGGACTAACTTCGGTACTCATTTATTTGAGGTTAGCGTTTATTGTTATTATGTGACCTTTTATTTACAAATCGACTTGATGGATTTGGAAGATTTGGATAATTATGCTGGAGACGTCTCGGCGATCTTACAGACATCGTCATACGTAGTACGACGTAATATTTCCTATAATAATATGAACATTCGCGTTAGGCAGTCGAAATAAGATGATACAAAGCATTGCTTACCTAATATTAATTAAAAATCTATGTTTTGGTCAGTGGGTCGTCTTAGGGTTTTACTAAGTTTATCTTCAACGGTTTAGCCAGACACAACTCACAAACAAACCACATATTATCAACAATACCTAATACTAAGATTTATTATTTATGGACGCAACATAAATATTCGTCTCAAATTACGAGTGCCGCGCCGTACATAAGTAATTCACTCCACTTCACGCTAGAGGTGTTAAAAAATATGATAATTTGATTATAAAAAGCACGTCAAAAGTACAAGTTGTGCTTGTTCATTATATTGTAACCTAAACAAAGAACGATTTATGACATATTTTTGTATTGATTAATAATTATTTATTTATTTTTATTCTCAGAATTATATGTTTTGTCAATGCCCTTGCCTACTAAATACAACTTTCTTTTTCAATACAGTTGTTATACATGGCGGACTTTCAGAGGCTATAATTATGATTCGAAAATTCAATCTTTTTCTGTTATGCGGTCGTGACTTTTATTTACGAGCTCTATCATTAGTTTTGCAGTTGAGTTTTAAAGGAGATTGACCGATCTGGACCGAATGCTGCCCAGGCATGGGAATACTTTCATTTGTTATATGGTATTTAAAAACTTATCTTATGACTTTTTGGTGCTTTAACTCTTGATTTTTTTTTTTAGCTTTTTCGTGAAATAATATTATTATCTTACTTATTCTACCTCTCTAGTCCAGTCCTGACCTCGCTAGTCTCGGTCGAAGCAAGTTTTTTGTAAGCTCTATACGAAAATGACAGCTTTGTATAGCGCTGTCTCGATTTTCAATTCACAGCGAGAGTTGAGAGAAATCATAAGTCTCGCTTGCTCATATTCAGATTTGGTATGTGTCTGTCTCTTTCGCGCACGGTGGGTTTCTCTACACCGGCTTGCGCGCACGCCATTTTGTTTGTATCGCAGTCTAACATCACTCTTTGACGTGAACCGTTGTGTACTGTGCGCTTATCTATCTCTTAATTTTTTTACAACCCGGCATGACTTTTGGACTATCGTATCTACATCACCTGTTGACCTGGCTATTCATTTGGATTTCGCGATGTAAACTACATCACAAAGTGTGTTGGTTTTGTGATCGTTCTGTAGAACGAATCAAAAGATATACGTTAACTCGATATCTTCAAAACGAACATCAACATACAGTTCAAAACATCATTCAAGCTCTACCACGTCAGGTAAGTGCTTACCTTTTATTTAAGTAGTTATATTATTACTTTGTGTAAGCCATTATCTAAACAGCTAAGCAATTATTTACATTATTTAAATCATAACAAATGCGTTCTTAGATATCTACTTACCTGCCGGGGTTGCGAGTTTGTCCGAAAGGGATATCGTGGCCCCGGCACACAGGCAACGGAAGGAACACGGGTGGGTTTTAGTCAGTAAAAGTCTGACACGCCCTCCCGCTCAGCCCAGAGCGGGATAAGTTATTTGATAATTTCCCACCCAAAAAAAAAAAAGAAAAGATCTACTTAGAACTACTTACTTTTATTATTTTATTGTTCTTTTTTTTTTAAATCTTTTGTATGTACTGCTGTTGGTGTACCAAATATATAAATAAATAGAAGTAGGTACATACCTACTATAGAATCTCGACTCCACTTGGATAGAAACTGCAAGGAACCGCACAGGAACTCGTTATAAATAGTTATAGTCTACACGTTATCACAGTCGTGGGACCCTAAATGTCAACAACCATAGAAATGTCCAACAAATCGGTCCAGTTATCGGTAATCCGCTACCTGCGCACCGAGATCGTTGAGTCACTGTGACCCTCCTAGTTACCTGCCAGTTGCTGGTTAAAATAGGTTGTATGTTGTTTGTTTTGTATGGACCTACTTATTTTATTTAAAAACTACATTTTGTGTTACCACTAGTTGCGTGCATTTTCTACCGTTAATTTGTAGAAGTTACGTGGTGACGCACAGTGGGCTGGAAATCGGCTTTCATAGACTTAGGGATTTCAATTTGCAAGTGCTTGATTTTTTGCCGGATATCGCTTCTATTAGTCATTACTATGTGCAAAAATGACACCCGAGTTAATTCTGCCCAAAAACGAAGGAAATATAATTTTTTTACGAAAAATTTGTATGAAGCTAGTATGAAAAATCGAATTATCTCCTAAACGGCATGTTTAACCGTAATATCCTTGGAGGTGGTCATAGTGCTAATTATTTATGATTTTTTGGTTGCCGATTTGACGAAAAATTTAATGCCGTTTTTATTTAAACAATCGTCAAAATATTTTTATTTATTTTTACATGTAAAACGATCCCTTTTAGTGTCCAAGTTAAAAAGTTCGATATGTTATTAACCCAAATATTAAGAACACACAAAACAAGAAAAATTAAATAAAAAAATTGCTGTTTTTTGACACATTTTTATTAATTTAATTAAAAAAAAGATTATTAAACTCTTATTTAAGTAACATATAAAGTTATATTATATACAAAATAATTTAATTTAAGGAATTAATACTAAGCATTTTTAAAATAAAGTAAAATAAATAAAAAAAAGACAAAATATCATTAAATATTACAAAAAAAAACCCTAACACACTCAAATACAAATTTACAAATATGTACATATATATTTTTTTAACAAATTTTCCTTATCACTCTCGTTGTCAGACTCCAATTCTGAGTCAGCATCCAGATTGGATATATCCAAAAACTCGAACTCGGTTTTCTGAAATTGAATTAAGTCGAGAGTTTCAGCAAAAAAGCCCTGCTTTTTCTTGGCATCTAACTTAGGCCTTTGTGCACTTAGCAAAGGATCCGAAGAAACAACAAGCATATTTAAAATGTCTTGATTGGAATCCTGCCTGCTTCTTTTCCGCGAATGATGTTCTCGAAACCTCCTAAAGTCTTTGTTTCGAGACTCTGAGAGGCTTCTTCCGAGAGAGTCCCAATCGGCACAATATTATTTTTCTCGATTATGTCAGCCCCATGGATTAATAATTTATGAACGGTTGACGACATGTAGTACCAGTCGTATAATAATACGTACTTTTCTGCTGTTTTGCGGGCATAATCTCTAAATGTTATTATATCGACCTGCTCTCCAGATGTAATTGCTTGTAAAATTACAGCAAATCTTTTGATGAGGTCTTCATCCAAACCGGTTATAGCTGCGGTTTTATTAGGAAACTCAAAGAATTTTCTTGCAGTATTCCCGTCATTGGTGGTTCCCGAGCCTTGTTTTACTATATCAATCAACAGATTGAGCTCATCTTTAAATTTATTTTGAATTATTTTCTTCCTTGTCTGTAGCATTTCTTTGTGCTCATCACTTCTCGCTGCCCACCGTTTGAAGTCGAGCCTGTATGCAATGTGTAACAGACATTCCATACAATTTATACGGGCGTGTAGGGATGACAAGCCAAATTCATACAGGTCAGAACACACAATTTTTGATGTTACAGCATCTAAGCGGTTCATTTCTGTAGGCTTTGCTAAGCACAGGTAGCACGATGCATTTGATCTAGCTTCAGAAAGGTAAGTGCAAACTTTAGCGTCGATCATCGTCATCATTAGTTCATGAGTCACCATATTATTATTATTGCACTCTGTGGGATAAGGGCCTCAATTTCTTCATCCATTTGTTTTTTCAGCTCAAGGACAACTGCTTCACTCTCCTTTACAAAAGTAAACTGAACTGGACGACAATACAAAACTGAGCATGGTTTTGGGTTCGTCCATAAGATGTTGTCTCCATCTGTCAGTTTAAGTGGCACCAAGGAGGTCATGAAAATGCTCGAGTCATCTTCCTCACCCTCCATTTTCTGCTTGTATCGGCTTTGGTTAGAAGCACCATCAAATCCCCACTTGGATATCAGCTTCAACTGCTTGTTATGCTCTTCCTTAGAAAGGCTTTGAAGGATTCTTGTAACTGTGATATCAAGTAAAGCTTGAAGTGTAATCCTAGCCGATGAATCAGTAACTGTCACTGATTGCTTCGGAGGGTAGCAATCAAACTTAGTTTGTTGCACTTTATAGTAAGATGGATAAATATCCTTAGCACCTTCCCGAATGGCAGCCTCTCGCAACGTAATATATAGCCACTTTGAGAGTTTTAGCGAAAGAAGCAATCCAAGCGCCTTTTCTGACGTAAATATGATAGTTTTCGCTGGTTTCTTAAGCGTTTCATTTAATTTAGCGGCTGCTTCAGGATTTTTCATCATGTATTCGATGACAGAGGCGATATCTCCATGCCCTTCTTCTTTTAAACGTGCTGCAGTTGTATATGCCAATTCCCTGGAATCTTCGCCTGTGTGTTCATCAGATCTTCTCTTTTTTTGTTTACTTCCCAGATCTTCGAATGGTTTACGGGATCTTTTCGTCATTGTTCCAATGGACGTTGATGTCAACGGTTCTGGAGAGACTGAGGGCGCTCTTGGTATCTCATCAACACTTGGTTCTTGATTAACTAAAGTTTGCACAAAACTCGGCCAATCAATATTTGCTCCCAACCAATTCTCGTACTTTCTCCTGAAATTATCAAGGAATCGGTTGGATTTCTGCCACCTTTGTAAAGCGGCTCGCGTAAATCTCCGACAAAATTCTTTGAGAACAACACGATCTTCGTCAGACAGGCAATCGCCTATGCGGGATACAACTGCACTGAACAATACTTCATGATCAAATGAAGTACTCTCACTTCGTAGAAGAACAAACAAGTCTAAATTGGTGATTAAACTTTCCATTCTAAGATTTTATAGTCGCAGATTTAGTGTTAGCAGTTACACAGTTGTGAACAAACTAAATTATAAAACAAAACTTTAGCCCTTTTATTGCAAAACGCCAATAATTAGGTAACTACCCTCATTAGTTATCTTCTCATTAGCTAATGAAAATTTATAATTGTCACTAACTATTCTTAGAACTCATAGCACTGCTAATTAACAAATTAGCTTACTTATCAGGAAAAGTTGAATGTAATCCATAGTTGGCATTGTCGTGAGATATTGAAAATCATTAAATCACCTATAAAGACTCATTAGAAGAGTAAACAATTGGTAATTTGGTTGTATGAAAAGTTTTAAAACTCATGATGACGTTGATAAATATCTAGCTCAAACATAGTTGTCTACGTGTGGGTGTACTATAAACCTCAGCCAACTCCTTCGGAAATATAGGAGGGATGCTATTTTATGTTACGTGTAGTTAAAAGTCCGTGTTCTTCAACATAAACACTAAAAGGTATCGTTTCATATGTAAAAACAAATAAAAATATTTTGACGATTGTTTAAAAAAAAACGGCATTAAATTTTTCGTCAAATCGGCAACCAAAAAATTATAAATAATTAGCACTATGACCACCTCCAAGGATATTACGGTTAAACATGCCGTTTAGGAGATAATTCGATTTTTCATACTAGCTCATACAAATTTTTCGTAAAAAAATTATATTTCCTTCGTTTTTGGGCAGAATTAACTCGGGTGTCATTTTTGTACATAGTAATGACTAATAGAAGCGATATCCAGCATAAAAACAAGCACTTGCAAATTGAAATCCCTAAGTCTATGAAAGCCGATTTTCAGCCCACCGTGTGACGTGAGATAGATATTATTATAGTCAAATGATTTCTTACACAACGAATTATTTTAAAACACGTTGACTGTAGCTACCTGAACGTTTTCTCTTATCAGCTCTTGAATACCTATTCCTACTCCCCGGTTTTAGTATACAATATAATTCGACTATACTTCGGATTCATGTTATGCCATGGGTTACATGTCATTCTTTTATTTCATCATTTTTTTATTAGTTCCAGATAACTTTCAATAATGAGGAATACCTCTGCCACAACTGTTGGACAAGAGCTCGCCGTGGGACGTTGCCTGCAATGCCCGCTGCGGAAGATATACCTACTGCGGAAGATGCATCTGCTGCGGAAGATGCGCTTGCTGTGGTAGATGTGCCTGCTGTGGAAGATGCACCTGCTGTGGGAAATCCACCTGCTGCGGATAATCCACCTGCCATGGAAAATCTACCAGCCGTGGAATATCAGCCCGCGGAGGACGACATTCTAGGACAAAACGTAACATTTCACCTTCCCGGAAATTATTGCCGAGCCCCGAATACGTCAAATGCTTGCATGGTGTACAATTGCACAAATAATACTCGTCGGCGACTACCAAAAAGTTTGAAAGTGCAGTTACTTATTAATAATAATTATTATGTTCCACCATACGCACGTGTGTGTCAGGAGCATTTAGAAGACAACACCTGGGATGATCTTTTTACGGCACCAAATCGTTGTTTTGATTTTAGTCCCCAACAAGTTTTTGATATGTTATAATTACTAAAAGAACCCAGAAGTCAAATTATCGATTTTGAGAACCTTAATGCGCTGCATGATCAATAATTGCATTATAGGACAGGCCGCACTCGAGATGCATTTGAAAGATTATTTAATCAAACTCCACTTTTAGCACAAAGGTGTCAAATTCCACGAACCGCATTAGGTATAATACTTGCCAAAATGAGAACTGGAGAATCCAATGAACGACTCGCTACGTTTTTCAACATGTCTCGTCCAAACCTAGAACGAAGAATGAAAATAGCTAGGGAGTGTCTGGATAGTGATTTTGTCCCTCGCCACTTGGGATTCGACCATATTTCTAGAGAGCAGATCGTTGAAAGAAATCTAGCAGTTCCTAACGCATTGTTTGCAAATAATCAGGAAGCTGTTGTTATATGTGACGGTACCTATATGTATATACAAAAGAGTTCCAATTTCTCGTTTCAAAAAGACACGTACAGCATGTACAAGTACAGGAACCTACTAAAACCATTTTTGATAGTCACATGCGATGGACACATTATTGAGGTTTGTGGGCCCTATGCTGCGCTGACGAATGACGCAACCATTTTAAACAACCTTCTAGATGGGCCGGATAGTCATTCATTGGCTGTTACAGGCGGGTGATATTTTCATATTAGACAGAGGTTTTCGCGATTCTATTGCGTCTTTAGAAAGCCACGGATATGTCGGCATCATGCCACAATCGCAGCCCAGAAGAGGCTTACAACTTACCACACTCGACGCCAATAAATCGCGGTTGTGCACCATTTGCCGGTGGCCTGTTGAGGTGGTAAATGGACGACTAAAACGGGATTTTAAGATTTTTCGTCAAGAATACTGTAATCTGGTCATGAGCCACTTTAATACAGATCTTCGGATCGCTGCAGCGATAACTAATGCCTTCCATGTTGATATTATAGACAATACCAATGCACGTGAATTTATCAATATAGCCAGAGAGCGGCTGAATGTTGCCAATCACTTAGCTGAGTATGTTGATGAAAGAAGGCTAAACCGGAACAGAGTTAACTTCGAAAATATTTCAGAGGGTAGGGATAATGTTGCTTCATTTCCCATGTTAACACCGGAGGAATTAACTCTCTTTACAGTAGGAACGTACCAAATCAAACTTGCGCCTAGCTATTACAGCGAGCATATACGCACCACGGACACATTTAATATTCAAAACTATAACGGTCGACTTACCGACCTCTCCGATTTTTCGATGTCCACCAGCAATGTGCAACTAATTCGAGCGCACATAAAGAGCAGACATACATCTTCAAAAGTGTATCATTGCTTTATTTTAATTGACGAGAACAATTATGGGCTCGATTCCGTTCAAAATTATTGCTGCTCATGTTTTACTGGGCGAACGACGATCGGCAGTTGTGCCCACGTTGTTTGCTTAGTTTGGTTTTTGGGGTGGGCTAGGCACCAAGACGTTTTGAGGCGCCCTGCTTTATTTTTAGATTCAATAATTATAGACGACGATGAGGATGACGATTGATTAGGTATTTTAATGTTTACATGAGGCCGTATAGAGGATAATTTATTATGTTGTAAATCTATGTAACGAATAACAATTGATTGATTCAATGACTATCCTTAACTAAGTGTTGTTATAATAATATAATCCATTGTTTATAATATACCGTCTTTTATTTTAAAAATAAGCTGTTGATTATGATTTTTCGTCAATGTAAAACCTATACAATAGATCTTTTTTTCTCAATACTCCTCGGATAGATTCTGAAGCGCTTTGGGTTACAGACTAGTATTAGTCTAAGGAACATTATGCACTATGATTCAATGTTGGGCAGCACTTGGTCCAACGTCCATACAAAAATGGTCAATCTCCTTTATAAGTCAATTTAAAAAGTTTAGTAGCAAGGAGTTTTCATACATAGAATAAAATGGTATAGATTTTATACGAGGAAAAATCAATGAGTCCGTACGTCTTAGCATTTAATTCTCAAAATAAAATACCCCGGATATTCACAATATATGGCAAATTTTGTGAAATTGTGACGAAATACATAGGTCTGCGTGTTAAAATGCAAAACAGCAAACGCTTTTTTCAAAATTATCAACACGGAAAATGTATCCGTCAGAATGTTGGCGTAAATAAAATAGGGTCCATACCTAAAGTTATTGTTACATTCCTTAAACTGCCAAACCCTGAGAAAATATACTGGTCATAGCTTCCGCAGAACTTCTGCAACTTTGCTGGCAAATGCAGGAGCAGATATAACATCTTTAAAGCGTCACGGAGGATGGCGCTCTACCACGGTAGCAGAGGGGTACATAGAAAATTCGATGGAAAAAAAAATGCGCATCAAATCACAGATTCTATAAAAATAAATCAAACGGAGGCACGTGCGTCGAAGTCTCGAGAAGGGCCGTCATTCGAGACAAGTCCATCAAAATCTTGGGAACAGCTGCCGCCGCCCGCGCCGCCCTCACAACAACTAAAAATCTGTGACACTACATGTTTCGAGAAAAATACCACTGAAAAAACTACTGAGTCTATACGATTCAAGCGATCTTCATCCCGTGTACAACAGCAAATTTCACTGAATTTTACTAATTGCTCGAATTTCACTCTCAATTTTCAGAATTAATTATTTGGTATTTTTTTATTTGAAATAAACATATTTAATTCTTTGATTTGTTTTTTACTATTTCCCACAAGTGTATTGAAGAACGTCGTGTGATACACGGGTGCGTTCGGCTTGGCCTTGTTAAGGACAACTCGTTTGCAATAACCTACTTTCCACCCTTGATCACAATGTACTATTTAGGTTTTTTAATAAGTTTAGTATGCCGGGGGTGTTGGGCTGAATACAGCCCAACACCCCCGGCATACTAAACTTATCTATATAATCAATAGATTGCAGTGATATTTCCATCATACGCGCAACCGAAAATGAAGAGAGATTTTATTGTAGAAAACAATATCACTCATTAAATGTAAAATTGGTAAGTCTTACATCTAATGGAATACATAAAAACTTGTATATAACTTAAAAATGTAATATGAGTGAGCATCATGAATCATGGCATAGGTAATCAACAAATCAGTAATAACATTCATGATATTAATTATTCTATCTTCTTTTAATTATGTGAGAATAACCTGAATCAAATATTTTAGATTAATAATGCAGACCGTGAAATATCTAATCAACGTGGATGCTAGCTATGGCCCCTCCATAGCTAGCATCCACGTTGACTACACATGATTCATTTATTTGGGGGAACCATCCACTGAAGCATCACTTGGAGGAGCTTAGCCAACATGACTCCATATGGTTACTGGGTATGTACAAAAATTACATGTCAATAATTATTTGTTGTTGGTTCACAATTAAAAGCCTAAGTCTAAAAGTCCTATGTTTAAAATATAATAATTTAAAACTTTACTTTAACTTTCTAAAGCTGAATAGAAGCTTATCCGGATTCAAATAGAGTCCAAAATGTTGGAATGATAGATTAAATGAATTTCATCTGAAAATAAGACTAATAAACAAACAACAGACAAACAACAACAGCAACAGAATAAACAATTTTTCTTTCTTTTTCTTTTAAATATTGATTTTTGTATGTAAAAAGGTGAACGTGTGCGTGTGTTGTTTTTTGTGTGTTTTTAATGATAAATGTTGGATTATAGTATTCGTAGACGATATTTTGGTTACAGGATGTGAAAATTAAATAACTTACGTAAAAGAAGAGTTGAAGAAAGAATTTCAAGCAAAAGATTTTGGTGAAGTTAATAAATTTCTTGAAATGGAAGTACAGAGAAGTGGAGATATTCTAAAGATAACCCAGGAAAAACAAATAGATAAAATGTCGGAAAAATTTAATATGACTGAGGCGAATGGAACAAAAAGTCCAATGGTGAAAGGTTTGCAAGCAGATTCTGATAGTAAGTTTGTTAATGTACCTTACAGAGAATTGATTGGAGGTTTGATGTTTTTAGCGACGGTAACAAGACCTGATATTCCTTTTAGTACAACGTTTCTGAGTCAATATTTAGATAGATACACCTACTTTAAACTTACCGATGAATATTTAATTGTGTTTCTGAACGTAACCGGCAGAGAATTACAAGCCAGCCATAGACAAACTACCCAGCGTGAAGTCGGTCAGAATTAGGGAAGTCATAATACGAAATCTAACCAGCCAGTGAAATGAATTGCCTGGAACTTGCAAAAAAAAATAAAAGTTCGTAATAGGCCCCCAGGGGGGCACAAGGATTTTATTTATTTAGGCTGTTTGTATTTGACTACGAAGAAGTCCAGTAATGCAGTATTAATTCAGCCACAACAACTTTACCACAGCCCATGCCAAGCACGTCTGGGTCGATATCAACAGCAGAGCTTCAATTAAGCTTGTCTGAACGAGGATCAGCTAAAACTACCAATTAAACCCCTGTCCTCAAAAGCAGAAAGCGTGTAAAAAAGCCTGAGACTTGGCAGCGAAATATGCTCAAGTTAAAACGAGCAAAAGGAGAACAATATGAAAATCACAAAACTAACGTTATTCCTGCGACGACAGCCAAAACAAGGGAATGCCTATGTCCTAAAAAATGTCATCTGAAGATAAATGAAGAACACCAGCTGGAAATATTCTGAAGCTTTTATGCATTAGATATGCGCTTGCGCTTAGTTTAGTAAAATCTTATTTAAACGATAGACAACAGCTAGTTCAAATAAATGGTATCAATTCACTCGGTTTAAAACTAAAAATGGGTGTTCCTCAAGGCTCGATATTGGGTCCTTTCCTCTTTTTAGTGTATATTAATGATCTACTCCATTTATTAAATAATCAACCACAAATGATGTTATTTGCTGACGATACTTCCTTGATTTTTAAGGTAGATATACGTGCTACAAATTTTGACGACGTAAATAACGCCCTACTGCAGGTCCAAAATTGGTTCACTGCCAATAATTTAGTATTAAATGGAAAAAAAACTAAGTGCATACGATTTTCTTTACCAAATATAAAAAGTAGTGATTATGAGATAGTAATAAATCAAGAGAAACTAGAATTCGTCGATAAAACTGTTTTCCTGGGGATCACGCTCGACTCTAGGCTTCAATGGGGTCCTCATTTAACATCTCTTGCAGGACGGCTAAGTTCAGCAGCATCTGCTGTCAGAAAAATCCGTCAGTTTACTGATGTAGATACCGCGAGGCTAGTCTATTTTAGTTACTTTCATAGTATCGTGTCTTATGGTATCTTACTTTGGGGACGGGCTGCAGACATCGAGTCTATTTTTATTCTGCAGAAAAGAGCCATCAGAGCTATATATAATCTCCGCAGGCGCGATTCTCTTAGGGAACTGTTTAAGGATATTAACATCATGACGGTGCCTTGTATATCTACGAAAACACCATGTACGTAAGAAAAAATTTACATCTTTTTAGTAAAAGAGGCGAAATACATAATTATAGTACTAGAAGTAGGGATCTATTAGCTCAACCAGGTTTCAGACTGGCAAAAGTAGACTCATCTTTCATGGGGTACTGTTTAAAATGTTATAATAAAATCCCTGCCCACATACTTCAACTGAATGAGACGAAATTCAAATCTTGTATAAAACGCACACTATGCAAGCAGGCATATTATAGGTTGGGGGATTACATCGCTGATAGAAATGCTTGGCTGAATGCTGGTCCAGCTTTCCACAACCACAACTAATTGATTAACATTTGAAAATACTATTGGAGCTGCTGAAGATTCTAAGACTATATTTTCATTGTATAAACTGAATCTCCTTTGTATTATATAATTGCATATCACAGGTGTGAGTACTATCTATGTACAACAGAGCTACCATTTACCGGGTAATATGTCTTTCATTGACTTGAATGTGCCCTGGCGGCTGAGAGTATGTCATGCTCATTCAGATGTCTTGCTGATGGTGGCGTGTGTGTTGGATCATTTAGCTCCCTTCAAAATGGTTGAGCTGAATGCTGCTGATCCATGCGTCATGTTCGTGAACGGGCGCTGTTAGTTGGGACTGGTCATTACTACTCTTAGCTGCCACGGCTTATTTTTAATTATTTTTCTTTTGAATTGTTTTTTTTTTTGTTTTTTATCTTTTTATCACGGACGCTTCTGACGTATTGCATCGTTCCCACATGTTTAACTTCAATATGAATGATGTAACCAATATTTTGTATCAATATTTTAATTTAAAAGAGTGTCCGTGGAGTTTCTTGCCCGTTCTTCTCCATATGAACCTACTATTTGGAATGGGCAACTAGCTTCATATTTGTAACTGACCGACTTGACAATTCAAAAGTGTCTGTCAATGGTTTAATTGAAATAAATGGTTTGAGTTTGATACTTTCGACATTCAAAATGCATTACTGTTATCTTTAGTTAGAGTGACCAATATATGCAGAAGCTACACAGGAAGAGAGGAATCAAGAAGACAGAAAATCATATCTATCATTTATTGAATTATGATGGTGTTGAAGTTCTGGTGTGTAAAAATTTTTTCCTGATTACTTTTCAAGTTTCTGACGGACGTGTAACCAGGTTAATGAAGCGCAAAAGTATTCACAATGTCCCACCTATTGATCAGAGAGGTCGACAAAGTTCTGTAAACAAAACACCAGATTAATAAGATAGCAGAATTAAAAGAATTCATTGGCAAGTTTCCTGCGTATGAGTCTCATTACACCAGACATAAAAGTGAGAATAGTACATTTCTATCATCAGATCTAAGCCTTGGAAAACTGTATTCTCTCTATAAATAAAAGGTACTTGAACCTTTATCATCTTTCATGTTCAGTAAAAAATTTAACGACTGTTTTAACCTACGTTTTCATGCACCCATCAGTGAATCTTGTAAAACATGTGATCGTTTCCATAACTAAATTAAATGCGCTGAGAGTGAACCGCTAAAACAAGAGTTACAACGTGAACAAGAATTACATCAGAGGAAAGCAGACAGTGCTAGACAAGGGCTACAAGATGATACGGTTTTGGCAAAATCATCTACTGATATTACTGTTATTTATTACCTTTGATTTAATGAAAACCCTACCTACGTCTGTGTTGACGATTGGAATAGTGTATTACAAGAGGCAACTTTGGACTTTTTGCTTTGGTATTCATAACATGGGGACAGATGATGCCTACATGTATGTTTGGGATGAGTCTGATGCTTCGCGAGGACCACAAGCAATTGGTTCTTGCCTGCATTATTTTTTTAAACATTATGTGAAAACTTAAAAAGTTGTCATTTATTTTGACCAATGTGGTGGGCAGAATAGAAACATAAAATTGTCATTGTTCTGTCAGTATATTGTATCTCACCCAGATTTTACTATTGAAGAAATAGACCATAAATTTTTAGTCAGTGGGCATTCTGATTTGCCATGCGACCAAGATTTTGGCCTCATAGAACAAAATAAAAAATTCTTCAAAGAAATTTACGTACCGGAAATCTGGCTCGAAGTTATTAAAACTGCACGAAAAAGGCAACCGTTCAAGATAATAAGAATTACTGCAACTGATTTTCTATCAAGTAAATCCCTAGAAAAAAATATTACCAGCAGAAGGTGGAGTGGCTAAAATTTCAATGGCTAAAATTCCATAAAGTGCACCCTTTTACATTTTTTACAAGTATTCCAACAATGAGGAAGCCCTGCTTTGACTCCAATCAATTGAATTATCAATTTTATGAAAAGTATTGCTACCTTTTTGTGTCTAGGTGTCCGCCACTAATGTCAGATGTATTGTCAAAGAAATAACGCTCGAGATCCTTTCTGTGCAGTGATTATGTTCCATAAAAGTAATGGTGTTCAATCTTAGAATTATATACATATGTCAATAAAAACCTAACCTAACATATAGGCGTGCCAGTAAATAAAATGATTATAAACAAAACATACATAATTACATATTCCTCGTCATTAAAATTCACTTGATCGAAATAATTCGTTCTTAATCTATTGTTCCCATACTATGTGTAGGTTATTATGGTTACCGGATGATTATGGATACAATGGAACGTCAAAACCAGTAAGTGCATCTATGAGAAAATCAGAAGCAAATAACATACTGTTTTTTCAGATATTTTAACCTGGGCTTTAGTCGGAATAATATAACCATGATAAATTATATATTTATTTTTAAATCTTTTTGTAAAAACTGTAATCCTGCACATGTTCCCGAATTCGAGGGCAGGAACTGGTCATGTCCATTTTATCACACAGGATACAAAACAATTGTTTTTAATTGTGTACAATTGTGAACGCAGCCTAAGGCTTCGTTCACACGGCATTGTCCTGCACGTTTTTTTGCAGTATACGTCTTAACGTATAAATAGTGACCATACAACGTACATAGATCCATTCACACGTCGATTGCACTGCAAAAAAACGTGTACCGCTTATACGTTTAAACGCATACTCAACGGACTTGTCAAGCAAATCGAATAAACTTTGACGTATTCGGTTCGCAGTGGCATATGGTATAGCTTTGTCTCTTTCACACGACACGATGTTATACGTTTTTTATCGAATAGCAACCGAAGAAGCGTTTAGTACCTGAGCGTCTTTTGGCGGGGTGGCACGTATTTTATGGTTGGATTTGGTTTGATATTCAAAATGGTTGAGGAATCTTCTATAGATAACGAACTATTAATTTCTTTAGTGGAACAAAATCCCGTTTTATGGGATAAAACTTTGGAACTTTATAAAAATCGCGTCGCAACTCAAGCGGCTTAGAAGGGAATCATGGTAATAATTGATCCTAATTTTGAAACAAAGGAAGAAAAAACAAGACAAGCCATAGGTATGTATCTTTTATTATTAATAATAAAAATTGCGTTACAACATATTTTAACTTACTCTGCTTAGTTCTAAATATATTCGTTTTGCCATGGGACTGATCCTTCGTTTGATAAAAAATAGTGACTAAAAATGGACCTTACGCTGTTTGCTTGAACATTTCTAACTGACGTACTTTGAATATTTTCAAATAATGGAGGATTTGACACATCTTCAAAATTGTGTCCATCATTTTCACGAACGTAATTGTGTAATACAATGCATGCTTTTATGGTTTCTGTGAATAAACTTGGTGAAACATCAATAGCCTTATGTAGAATTCTCCATTTTCCCGCTAAGATACCAAAAGCACACTCCATGTATCTCCTTGCTCTGCTCAGGCGGTAATTAAAGATTTTTTTACGAAAATCTAAATGTGTTCCTCCAAAAGGGCGTAGTAAATTATTATGTAGAGCAAATCCCTCATCACCAATAAATACGTAAGGTGTACTTTCTCCACCTTCTAATAATGGCATTGGTTTGGGTATATTCAGCGAACCATCATTAACTTTTTTCCATAAGACGGAATTTTTCAAAATGGATGAGTCACAATCTTTTCCGTATGATCCTATGTCTACATATATAAATCTGTATTCCGAATCAACCACCGCAAGTAGCACAATTGAAAAATAATCTTTATAATTGAAGTACATGGATCCACTATGAGGAGGCTTTAAGATTTTTATGTGTTTCCCGTCAATTGCACCTAAACAATGAGGGAAATTAGTCTTTCTTTCAAAACCTTCCACTATTTTCATCCATTCACTTTCTGTAGAAGGCGTTTGAAGATATTCTCCCTGAAGGACATGCCACAGAGTCCAGCAAACATCCCAGATGATACCACTTATAGTCGATACTCCAACTTTGTATGAATAGTGTAAATCTTTCATGGAACACCCCGATGCTAAATATCTGAAAAAAGAAATGTATATGTACCGTATTACTTATCATGTTTGTCTTTTACAGCTAAAATGATTATTCAACGGTGGACTCATATAAGAGATAATTATAATCGATCATATAAAAAGATAAAACATCAGAAAAGCTCAGGAAGTGGCGCCAAAACAGCAAAGCCTTATGTATATAGAAAACAGTTATCTTTTCTGCAGAAAGTAATACAACCTAAAGAGACAATAAATAATGTTACTACCGAAAATAACAACACGGAATCCGATAATAACACTGAATCCGAAAACCAGAAAAAATATTCTGAGGGAGGAAAAGAAACATTGGAAACAAACTCTATAGAGACACATGACACAATGGCGGCAAAGAGCCCAATACCTAATCGTGTACCTAAAAGATCTCTAAAGAATACGATTAGTTCTGTAGATGCGAAGATGATGAAATTTATGGATTCTTATTCAAATAAGGAACCTGAAACAATGAATCGGCATCTTTCATTTTTTAATGGGATATTACCATCATTAGATAAGTATGACGATGATGAAGTCCTCGAATTCCAAATGGGTGTGCTACAGTTAATGAAAAAAATTAAAAACAGTCGCCAAATTCGTGAATCGTCGTCTTTCAATCTCTCATCAGTTCACAGAGGATATTTTACACAACAATACCAAAATAGTAACATTACACAAGAAGCTACAAATTCTATCATTACAAACATGACTAGAACGACTTCTCAAAGTCCAGCCTCTGTAGAATTAACTACAGCAGCTACTCTTCAAAATCCGTCCTCTGTCGAATCCTGCTATTCTAACTACACGGATATGGATTACAATGGCTTTTAATACGAAACACGAATATACTATAGTAAAATTGGTCAAATTTGAATATTTTTTTAATTATAATAATTAACATTAATAAAACTTAAATAATCACAACCTGTGTATTTTTATTTGTGTACTCACCTTAAACAGATGGCTAATTTCATTTTAGTACTAATGCATTTCCGCATATTCGTATTTGATTTTGTTAGGCTTGAATTTTCCAGTCGAGTTAATAACTTTTCAAAACTTTCAATAGACATTCGAAAGTAATTAAAAAACATTTTTTCATCGTTTCTAAGATTTTCGAATAATTTTTCAAATGTGATCGTACGCACAGATTCTTGATTAATAGGATGTACCCAAAACCTTCTGTTTTGTCGGCGGCGAGACCGCCTTCGATACCAATATAAAAGTACAACCAAGCGTGGATCCATCAGTGACGTCTACTCACTGTGACAACTGGTTGGAAACTGCGGCTATTCGTTTTTACACGAATGAAAATTTACCATATGAACACCCGGTTGACTATACGTTATAAAAACGATTACAAAAAAAACGTGCAGGACAATGCCGTGTGAACGAAGCCTAACACGGTGTCAGGCTGCGTTCACACGGCATTGTCCTGCACGGTTTTTTGCAGTATACGTCTTAACGTATTAATAGTGACCATACAACGTACATAGATCCATTCACATGTCGATTGTACTGCAAAAAAACGTGTACCGCTTATACGTTTAAACGCATACTCAACGGACTTGTCAAGCAAATCGAATGAACTTTGACGTATTCGGTTCGCAGTGGCATATGATATAGCTTTGTCTCGTTCACACGACACGATGTCATAGACAGGGTTCCCACTACGCCGGACCGGCAGATCTGCCGCGCCGGTAAATCTGCCGGAAGGGCTAGTGGCTGTACAATTTATATGAAGCTATTCACATTATCCCGGGTCCGGCATTTTTGCCGAGCCCGGCATTTTTACCGAGCGTTTTGTCACTACGAATTGCCGGTAGAACGACCGGGCCCGGAGTAATGTGAACGAGTTTGTGCCGGTATCTGTCCCCCGCTCGCCCCGCTCGTGATCCCCTCGCCCCGCCCGTGTTCCACTCACGTCATTCGGCTCGCATTTTCAGGTAAAAGTAGACGTTTAGCATGGATATTCAAGCAGAAACTTTAATTACGCTTGTCCAAGAGAGACCTGTTCTGTGGGATAAGACCGAAGACGTCTATAAAGACAAAAACTTAAAGTTAGCAGCATGGCGTGAAGTATGTTTAATACTGAAACCAAACTTCGATGAACTGGATGAAAAAGAAAGAAAACAGTACGGTGAGTTTTTAATGTTTTATTGATAAAATGTAAATGCATTGATAAATTTTATTTTATAGCTGCTACCTGCCACGGAACGGAACCAATATCCGAAACAAAATAATTAGTAAATGATGTCCGTATAGCGTTGGCATTAGGGCCACCTCGACTCGACACATTCCGATTCATGGGTGTCGTTTCTTGTTCTTGTCTATGTTCTATATTTTGGTAACTTTCAAAATTTATACCATCTTTTTCTCTTACAAAATTATGTAAGACTGTACAAGCTTTAATTACTTGAATTGCTGTGTCTACGTTCAGATCTATAGCTCGATGGATTATTCGCCACTTATTTGCCAGAATACCAAAAGCGCACTCAACATACCTTCTTGCTCGACTTAGTCTATAGTTAAAAATCTTTTTATCAGTATTCAAATGTGTACCTCCATATGGACGTAGGAGATTAGGTGTTAAAGCAAAGCCTTCATCGCCAACAAGTATAAACGGTAATTCTTCGTGCAAGTTTTCATGAAGCGGTCTAGGCTTTGGTACATTTAAAGTACCATCATTGATCTTTTGCCAAAATGTACTATCCTTTAAAAGCGTTGGTTAGTTTCTCGATTATTCCGCAACTATCTCGCTCTAATTTTCAATGTTTTTATTTTATTTTAGGTGCCGAAGAAATATACAATCCAACTTGGTATGCTTACGAAACCATGGAGTCATTTTTACTACCAGTATATACTTGCAATGAAGGGATAAACACCGAAACAGTAAGTAAATAAATTTATTTATTCTAAATAAAAAAAAACATCGTTGGTTATTATACCTACATTTATTTATACATTTTTATCAACTTATCCAATCCTATTAAAATATGAAGTAAATTCTTCCCTGACTTCTCTGGCGTTCACCGGAGATCTTCGTGGTATTTGTGGTAAATTTTGCAATGCATTATATTCGTCGTTATCTCTACGCCATGAACCAGGGGTAACCATATTTCCACTACTGTCATATACGTCAAACGAACTCTGAGGAGTATATCGATTTGAAGAACTTTTACTTGTTCTCAAAAAGTTATGTAGTAATACAAAAGTCATCGTAAATTCCGTTACAGTTTGTGGTTCTAAATTGATAGGGCGTCTGAATATTCTGAAAACTGAGGTTAAAATTTCAAACATATTTTCAACTACAACTCGGGATCTAGATAAATTTTGGTTAAATAACCTTTTTGGTGAGCCTACTTCATGGTTTCCAGGGTAGGGTTTCATTACGTGTTAACTCAATGCAAAAGCACCGTCAGCTAAAAACACGTATGGAATATTAATATTCGATCCTGGAAGTGGACATGGTGGTGGAAAATCTATCTCGTTTCTAATTATTCTTTTCCATAGTAAACAATTATTAAAGACGCCGCCGTCACTTATTCTTCCTTGACTCCCGATGTCTGCGAATACAAAGATGATGTCCAAAAAATGACCCAGAATCGACAGAAATGAACTGTGTACCAATGGATTGGCATTTAAATATAATATAATGTTGCCAAAGCGGCAACCCTGAAATCGTTGTAGTATAGGAGCTAAGAGCAAAATAAAATAAGTAAAAAATTCTTTTTTTTATATTTTTATTTGGCCCATAGATACTACAATCGTTATAGTACTGTGTGTATTATTGGTAATTCTGTAGCTAAGGATTGAAAATAAAAAAATACACAGTTGCTACTGGCTATTATGCGCGGGCGCGGCGCGGCGGACGGGGTGACGTGGGGGGCGGGGCGGTGTGGCAGGCAGGTAACGACTAACGACCATATCCCGTCGCAGTCCTTCGTTTGTTTTCGTTGTGATCTGTGTGCTTTGTTTTACTTCGTGGATTTTAACTTGACCTCTGCTTTTGTATACTGGACACTGATTTTTCTTGTTGATTCGAAACTGTGGCGCGTTAAACCGGACTTCGATTTTCTTTGCGACTGGATATTGTTTAAAATGGATGAACGTAACCGTTGTGTGACTTGTCCCCGTTCTGTTCTACAAAGGCGGCATCATGTTTTGTCCCTCGAGTTTCTGGAGTCACACCGGGACTTCGTGGAGCATATGTTCAGCACTTTACAAGCGCCACAAGAAGTAAGTACTATGGTTACTCAATTACATATAATATAGTATGTAGTTTCATCTTAACTTATAATCAAGGCGACACCCCCATGTCAGCGGCGTCGCTCGACACGGCGTGTTATCATATTGCGTCATGTTTTATTTGGATTAGTATAGAATAGTAATTAAACTAACACAACTGACAACGCACAATAACTACGAGTAATATTCGTCGTCGATTCATCAACAACCTATTAGGTATGGTATAATAATGAGTCTAGTTTCGCGTATTTTCATGTGTTCGCTATAGATGTAAAACTCACGTTGTATACATATCAGATAGTATACCATAAACAATAGGTACTTTAAAATGAATGTGAGAGTAATGAGGGAATGTTATTGCTTATTTCAGATTGCATTTGATGGCTCCAGAGCTATTTGTCATCCGTGCTGGCAGCGCATAGACTATAGCTTAAGACGACCTCCTCCACCACCACCCAGACCTCCAACTGCATCGATATCTACACCTGGCTTCGCACGCGCAGCAAACACGTCAAGACGATGTATTGTCGACGTTTGTAGGAGTTTGGAACTTCGCGCTGTGCCCAATTCAATGAAAGTATATATTTTAAGCTACTTTCATTTATACATACCACCTCTTGCACGGATATGTTCACACCACTTAAGGAATACTACTTGGAAGGACTTACCAGGAAACATCGCCAGACGTCAAGACGATTTCAGAGGCGAGAACTTACGCGATATAGTAGAGTTATACACTCAGGCTCTCGAAAAAAAAAAAGCTGCTGGTATTTGAAAAAATTTATGAAATAAGTCCGGACGAACTTCATAATTGGATCGGTATAAGTCACCAGCAATTCTATAGCATATTAGAAGAAACCTTTTCTTTACAAGAACGATCCAACAGAAACACAATCTTGGGTATCTATTTATCTAAACTGAGAAGCGGTGCACCTTACCGAAGACTGGAGACGGTTTTTGGCCTATCCAAGTCAGCAATATGTCAAAAAATGAAACAAGCAAGAGAATGTCTCAATAATGACTATGTTCCACGCCATCTTGGATTTGACCATATTACCCGGAATGAAGTTATAGCAAGAAATAGAATTATACCTAATTATATTTTTGGAACTGAAGATCATACAAAAGCCATTGTTATTATGGATGGGACATATTTATACATACAAAAGAGCTCAAACTTCTTATTTCAGAGATTGAGTTACAGTTTACATAAATATTCCAATCTAGTAAAGCCATTTATGCTTGTATGTTGCGATGGATATATAATAGAAGTGACAGGACCTTATAATGCTAGAACGTCCGATGCAACAATATTGAAACAGATCTTGGATAATCACAGCGAACCTATGGAAGAAGCTCCGATAAGATGGTTTTTTGAACCCGACGACGTCATGGTTTTAGATAGGGGGTTTCAGGACGCTCTGCCAGTTGCAGAGAAATGTGGATTCAGGGTCTACACGCCACAGACATTAAGTAGACATGAAAGTCAGCTGAGCACTGAAGCTGCTAATAAGTCGAGACTAGTGACGCTAGTTCGATGGGTGGTAGAAACAATAAACGGAAGAATGAAACGTGATTTTAAAATATTTAGAAATAAATATTTTAATAACACTACCTGTCAGACCCTATGTCATAACACTCATAACAAACGTCAAAACGCACAAGGACCAATCCTTATCTTAAAATGGCCGCCAGATTTATTGCCCTTTGTTCCCAATGTAAACAAAAACATCTTAAGTGATTTGTGAGAACATAAACATCCTTTATTTAAGCTGTATGGGTTAATGAATAGAGTCACTGTAATTAACAATAAAAAAAATGGTTGTGGGAACTGTATTTGTATTTAATAATTACCCTTAATTACAGATAACAGCTGTAATTGTTTTGGTCTTATGTTATGGCTATTTCTGATAAAACTATTGTATCAATTTACACAAAATTTTGCAAGTTACATTATGAATAGATAAGAAATCTGACAACAGCGTTTCTTTGAGAGTTCTATGTAACATTGTTGTAATAATAAATCACAAAGTTCATGGCACTTGAGGCCGGCCTCATGATATCTTTGAAACTTTGAAAATTCACATCGGAGTAACACCAAGTAGTTTCTTATACAAAAATGTTACTAAGATACTACATAAACCTTTATTGACTGATAGCTACCTATATCTTGTAAAATATACCACCATAATTAATTAATAAAAGATTTTCTTGAATTAAATGGGGGGGTTAATTGATTTATTTATTAATTAATTAAAAAATAAATTTCCTTTTTTTTTTTTTTTGAATATTAGTGATAAATGCACAAGTGGGAACTATACTGTCATATTAATTTAACACTTAGTCATTCTTGTGGAAAGAAATAATGATATTTAACCTCAAAGTTTAACAATTTTGATGCAGTTTTTGACATATGATATTTTGAAACTTTTCACAAGTATTTAGTGCAAATATTATCTAAAACGATGTTTCAAGCACTTATTTATGATTATTATTGATTATTTGCAGTCGATAAAACACAAAATAAGTCCAAATTCCAACGATAGAACGGTTCTTTGTCGAAACTTTTCTTTGTTCAAAAATTTCGATTTTATGATGCAATTTCGTGTAATTATTATCTACAATGATGTATTAACAACAGATAAATGAAAATGTATCCACTTACCCGTGTTTTTATCACTAAAACTACACTTTTAACCTAAAAACACAACACATCAAAACACAACCACAGAAAACGTAACTGACATTCAATATTTTTTTTAAATGTTGTCATGCTATATTTTACGTTCGGGCGCGTTCCAAATCCAAGAATGTCTATTAGAAAATCGACTAAAACCACCACAAATAATACTAAACTTTATTTCAATTATATTTTGAGCGTCTCTCAAAGAGAGTCACCGTCTCTCAAAGAGAGTCACCCGGGCTTGACGGTATTTGACACTTTTGACAGGTGTCTCTCTTTGAGAGACACCCGGGATCAACCGGTTACCACGGCAATGACAGACTTCAGAATAGCTGCAGCGCTTGTTAACGCAACGCAAGAACCATATGGGGACAGTCACCTGACTGCGAACTTCATCGAAATGATCGAAAGAAACATAAATAGACAAAACCAACTGGCCGAATATGTCGATCATAACCGTTTGAACGCACAAAGAAATATTGCGTTTACCAGGATGGAGGCAACGGATGTTGTAGATTTCCCAAGAATGACATTTGATGAGCTGCTTATTTTTGCCATCGGTACATATCATGTGAAACTAGCTCGATCGTACTGCTACGAACATATAAGAGAAACAGGTGTGTACTCAATAGAAGTGTACAGGCATCCTGAAAGAGTGAATTTTAATGAAGAGAGGGAACACACATTAATGCGATGCAGAATACATTCAAGACACATTACGACAAGAACATACTATTGTTATATAGCATATAATAGTCACGCGTTCACTGAGCACTATAGTAGTTGTATACATGGGCGTCGCACTTTAGGTAGTTGTGCCCATATTATAAGTATCATATATTATCTTGCATGGGCGAGGAACGAAGGTGATTCGATTCAACCTGCGGGATTTTTAGACTTAGTATGTTTGGACATAGAAAATAATTAATAAATAAAAGAGATTACTGTTACAATTACAACAAAACCGCGTACACGTTTTTTGTTCGTGTATAGTTCCAAACTGTATTTTCTTTGATTATTTGGGCAATAAAGTTTTTATGATAATAATTGTTGATTTTTTTTTTATCCAAAGCAACATAATTACCAATAACACACAATACGTTGATTGTAGTATCTATGAGCAAACAAAAATAAGTATAAAAGTTAGAGTATTTCTTTTGCTTGTACATTCATGTGTAACACAAGTTATTGTGGATTAGAATGTCGTTGTTGTTATAGGAAATATCATTAGAACTTATCACAATAAGACTTACATTATGAAAATAAATGATTAACAACGATATTCTCACCCACAACATGGCTCTTAGCTCCTATACTATACCAATTATTTTTATATTTGCAATCTTTAGCCACAGAATTACCAATAATATACACAGTACTGTAACGATTGTAGTATCTATGGGCCAAAAGAAATAAAATATACAAAAAACAGAGTGTTTGTTATGTTGTGATTTAATATGATGTTGTTATTATGTTGCTGTTGCTTGTGAAATGTGTTGATGATAATTATCACAAGTGATACAACATTAAAACAACGTCATATTAAGCTACAACATGACGTAAACTTATTTTATTATTGTTTTAAACGAATTTTTTTTCTTATTTTATTTTGCTCCTAGCTCCTATACTATAACGATTTCAGGGTTGCCCCCTTGGTAACATTATATTATATTTCAATGTCAATCCACTGGTATACATTTCATTCCTGTCGATTCTGGGTTTTTGGTCCATACATTTTTGGACATGTCCTTTGTTTTTGCTATCCACTAAAGCCAAAAGGACAATGCCAAAAGTTTTCTTATAATTGAAATACTCTGTTCCACTATGCGTTGGGCTTTCAATGACTACATGCTTGCCATCCAATGCACCTATGCAATGTGGAAATTTAGTCCTGAATCCTTCTTCTATATTAAGCCATCCTTCTGCAGTGGTGGGCATCTGTAAAAAGAAAGTAAATGAAGTGTAAGTTTAAGTATATTATTTTTTTGCAGCAATCACAACAAATAGAAGAAGATACAGATCAGACAGAGGATGACCCTCTGATAAGAGACCGTACAAGTACGTTTACCACACCATCCAGACCACCATCTAGATCACCATCCAGACCACCATCCATACAAGCTGTTACTAATAAACGTCGTCGCCCTGCTTCTGAAACGGCTGAAAAGCAAATGGCCGTGGCTTTTGGACAATTACCAAATGTTTTGGGTCAAAGGCAGAATGAAAATATACCTGAGGGGCAATTCTACTAATTTTAAGATCGTTCACAGTCTGATCGCAGTCTCAATCTGTCAAAAATACCTCTTATTTCCCTACATTTTGACAATTTTTTGACGTTTGTTTGTCGCCAAGATGAGATTGCGACTAGATTTTGAACGTTTTAAATTACGAGAATTAGCCTTCTGCTCACAAAGACGATGATTGCGATCTATACGCAAAATTATTGCGATATGAAGAACAACCAGTGACGGTGTCAACAGTATCCGTAACAGATAAAATACCAAATTTTTGGGCGGACAACCCACGTCTGTGGTTTTTACAAGTGGAAGCAATTTTGGCACCACAGAAAATGTCCGACTTGAACAAATATTACATGGTGGTAGGAAAACTCAGCAAGGATGTAGTTCAGCAAATAGCAGATATTTTGGCAAATCCCCCGGAAACCAGCAAATTCGAAACATTAAGAAAACGCCTACTGCAGATATATGAAGAATCTGAAACAAGACAAGTGCAAAAATTAGTGTCAGAAATGGAATAAGGAGACCAGAAACCTAGTCACCTACTGAGAAAAATGAAAGAATTAGCAAGAGAAAAAATAAAGGATGACACATTAAAAATATGGGAAAAACATATAGTATTGAGAAAAAAACTGAAGAAGTAATCATCGCCCAAAACGGAGCGAATAGTGCGAGCAATTCGCATTTAGAGCAAACTTTTGAAAAATATGGCATAATAATAATAATGATAGCAGCAGTACTTAGCATGTACATACTATACATGGTGTATAAGAAATGCAAGCAAGGTACTAGAAAAATGCTACGAAAAGAAATGGCAGTATGGCACAGTACCACTAGTTTACCATTGGCCCAGCAAGCACAACCACGACATAATATAGTGTAAGTGACGTGAAAAACATAGCAAGTGTGTAAAAAAATAAAAATTAAAGTGAGTAAAAATAACAAAGTATAATAATAAAAAACAAGCAAATTAATATAAATATCTTTATTCCAGTGAACTGTTAAAACTTATTATAAATAAGACTAAACAATACAAAGCGTAAATCTGGTTAAGAAAAAGAACGTCCTGTATTCCTATTGTAAAATGAAACACAATACATTGATTATAAGTGTACGTACCTACTCTAGATAATTACAATGTAACTTATAAGCAATATTGCAATGTAAATGTAAACTTAGGATAGAAAACAAGTAAAAATTATAGTATAACAATTTTTTTTAAAGGGGAGGAATACTGGGGGGACACATATACACACATACATACTCACACACGCACACAGACACACTAACACTTTATAAATGTAAGCTTATTAAGAAATATAAGCCAGTTGGCATTTGACTCTCGAGCCTTTGATTACCATCCCAGTAGGTAGCCCTAACAAAGCTACGTGAACTGTCAACTGATGAACGAAAAATTATGATGTACCAAATAGATGGGTTGTTTATAAACAGAATCAGTCAAAAATCAAATGAGCGTCATACACCATACCCTCAATATTATTCTCGACCGTCGTCAAAGGCTGGTGCATACTCAACACCGGTTCGGGTTCAACATCAGTTAATAGTGTTTATTCTGAACCTATTCATAACAACCAAAGTTTTTTTCCCTCTCCAAACACACAAACTTCTTATTCAGCGCCAGACATGGCAAAACATATACCAACTCCAATAGCTCCAGCTCCGTCTACATCAACAGCACCCTCGTCATCTATTCGTATCATATCGGACCAAATCATCAACCCAGCCCCACGTGAAACCAACATTATAAACATGGCTATGTTGAATGCTTTCGAAGATTTTGATTCGTCGACATAATTCTTATTTAAATTAATAAATAATTAAACAATAAAGCAGTCGGCTAACATACATTCATAGAACAGATTTCCTATGATTCTATTAAAATCTAAATAAATGTATAACATAATATTTTGTTTTATTCCTACCTTAACTAGATCCTTTAGAATTTCATTAAGAGCTCGGCAAACTTCACGAATGATTATTGATATCATAGAGACAGATACTTTAAACAAGTAGTGAAGGCTTTTGTAAGGATCACCAGATGCCAAAAATCGTAGCGTAATGGCAAGACGAAATTTGGCTGGTATAGCTTCTCTGAAGTCTGTATCATGCTTGGATATCATTGGTGAAATTTTTTGCAGTAAAAACTCAAAATCAGAATAGCTCATTCGGCAGACGTTATCAAACTCTCCAGATGGTTCATATAAAAGTTCATTAAATTTCTCTTCTATAAATTGTCTGTAACAAATAAAATATATCGTAAGTATTGTGGCATAACTCAACTGCAACAGATAATGGTTAAATCAAAATAGTAGTTACCTGGTACGATTATGATGAATCTTTTTCATCCACCTTCTTCGCTGTCGTCGAGCTCTCCTTTTTTTTATTTCACTTTGCTTACATTTCAAATAAAAGTACGTTAAACCAAATGCAATAGCCGTCACAAGTTCGGTGTCCGCCATGCTTGGATGTATATTGCAGACTGACGCATTCACAAGCGTATAAACGCCTTTCAAACGCCAAACGAGATTTGTGGAGGCTTGGGACTGTTTGCAGTTTGCCAAGGCTTGGCAAGCGTGTAAACGCTAAATTTCTAATTTCTAATTTGTATACTGTTTTAAATAATAATTTATATTGTAATTCTTTTAATTTTTAATTGTTATAATTTTGTGTAAAATTTCAATACAATGTTAAAATTGTTACAGAAATAAATAAATAAAAAAAAACGTACCATTAGAATTTTTACGGCTGACTCGGTTATACTATGCAGATCTCGGAAATATTATACAACAGAATTCCGAGAACTGCGAGCCGGCGCGGCGGGTTGTGTTGTATTGTGTTTTGGCTTCACTCTATCTCGCTCGCTCGACTACTTTCTTGCATAAAGCCACCACTCACGATTTTATTGTATTTTTATTACTATATAAATAATACCTGGTCTAAAATTTTGGTAATCGAACATTTTTAGTAATACGACGAGTAAATGAACTTGAATTATAAAACATACTCTTTTTTTACAGGTGAGAGGACTACTTTGCGGCTTATCTTAAAGAATCAGTTGGGATACAAATTTAAGAAATGCAAAAATGCCCGATTGGTTTTGATACAAAAGCCTGATATCGCTGCCTGGAGGGCTCGCTACCTGCGGCGAATGAAAGAAAAAAACGACCTCGGATCTGATAAAAAACCGGTGACGTATTTATATGAGACCTGGATACATTCTCATTATACAGTACGAAAATGCTGGCAGAATAGTAGCGACGCTAGTGTAAAGAAAAATAGTAATCCCGGCCAACGTTGGGATTCTCGTTCATGTGGGTGGCGAATATGGTTTTATCCCTGGGGCCGAGTTATTATGGCTCAACGAAAAGTTGTTGCCAAACTTGCCTCCAAACGGTATAGTTGTAATTGATAACGCGCCGTACCATACAACGCAATCTGAAAAAATACCTTGCCAGTCATCACTCAAAAGTGACATGCAAAGCTGGCTTACCAAACATAATATCAGTTTTGATCAAAAGATGACGAAGCCAGAATTATACCACATCATACGAGTAAATAAGCCAGAAAAAAAATATGTGTTAGACGAACTGTTGAGGGAGCACGGCCACGAAGTTGTACGTCTGCCACCCTACCACTGTGATCTAAACCCAATAGAATACATCTGGAATTTAGTTAAACAAAGGGTGGCAGACAAAAATATAGATCAGTCTGAAAGACTTATTGAAAATTTGACTAGAGAAGCAATAAAGTCAATTTCAGTTGAAGACTGGAAAAAAGAAGTGAACCATGTCCAGAGACTGGAGAAAGAATACTGGGTCAAAGATCGACTGCAAGAACACCAAGAAAGAGAATTTATTATATCTCTTGGAGGAGAAGAGAGTTCTTCTGAAAGTGAAAGCGAGGAAGAGGAAAATGACAGCGATAGTAATAATATGTCTGGTATAGAAGAGTTAAGTTACGATTCGTCATAATTTTAATAATAATTGAATATAACATCCTTTTTTGTTTTATTTCCGTAAGAAATTAATTGTTTTACCTACTTAATGTATAGGTTAAGGCTAAGTATGAACTTGAATAAAAAAATAATTAATACATTTGATTAACAATATTGAAAATTAATCCCAAAATAGACTAAATAGTTTATTACTGCTCCAATTCGTAATTAAGCAATAAATACTACATTCGTTATTAGTATACGAGTACGGCGGAATTTCAATGGAACTAAATTTATAATGGAAATTGTTATTTTAGTTAAAATATAATAAAGCTTGACTAAAAAAAAAAACCTGCTATGGGGGCGCTTCATGTATGCGTAAGTTTACGTTTCTTTTTTGCACTCAGTACTATAGACAAACGTCATTTGAGCCAGGTGTCAAGTTATTGCGCCCGGGTTGTATTACTAAATGGTCCAGTAAGGGATGTCATTTGACGAAGAATATATCCCCGACAGGTGTGTAAAATACTCAAGTGTAAATCTATGAATTATGTAAGTATTTAATCTAAGAAAGTGCGAGTTTATTTAATACTCTTTTTTTTACAGATCACTAATCATTCATTGGTGTGCAATGACTGTTGGACTTGGGCTCAAGATGCTGTACATCAAGAAAATGAACAACCTGTTCAACCTAATTATGAAGAGCCTCAGCAAGTTTTGGATATGCCCCACTGTATCGAATTAAACTCTTATAAAAAAATAGGTACGTCCAGTTCCAGTTGTTTTGTACCCGGGTGTACAAATACAGAACGTCACATAGTACCTAGTTATCAGATAAAAAATATTCTATCAAATTATAAAATATATATAACTGAAAATGCAAGAGTTTGCATGTTTTACAAGACCACCTATGATTGGGACCATACTTTGAATTTGGACATGTTGAATAATGTATTCAGTGCTGAGGACATTGAAAAAATGAGGCAAGTCAATAATGATTCCCAAACTGTTCACCTTAATTTTGCAAATCTTGAAAATATTGATGATGCGATGTTTCATTATTGGACTGGCTTAATCAAAGACCAGTTTTTAAATGTGTTTAATGAAATCCCTCAATTAATAGAAAATTGTAAAATGCCGAAAACAGCCCTCGGATAATTCTTAGTAAAAGCCTATTCCCTATCCTCTTGATTCTCACAAGAGGATAGGGACGTTGTTTCGAATGTGCAAAGTAAAAGTCACGCGTCTACTTAAGAAGGCTCGAGAAGCTTTATTATCACAATATGTGCCTAGCCATTTAGGGTTAGGACACATAAGCCGTGAAAACATAATTATTAAAAACTTATTATTAAGCCTTTTTTGTTAGTGGCAAGTGATGGTCATATGATAGATGTATGCGTTCCATATCCAGCAACTATGTCTGATCTGATGCAGACGGCAGAGGCAGAAAATAACATAAATAGACGAAGAGCGAATTTTTCAAGTATAGACACAAATCACCCGCTGCTAGAAGTTTTCCCACAAATGACCATGTCTGACCTTATATTATTTGCTTTGGGGATATACCAAATTAAACAAGCACGGAGTTACTTTGGTGAACATATAAGGCAGAATGGATCTTTTGTGGTAGAGCTATGCAGTGAAACCATGGTGCCAGGAACACTATCATCACATGACAGGAATACACATATTTTCATAACAGGAAGGATTATATCTCGACGCCGCAGTAATAAAATCTATTATTCATACATAGTAATAACTACCACACAAAATTATTGGGAAAATAGTTTAGAAGTCTATTATTGCAGCTGCATATGTGGCATGCGAACTGTTGGTTCTTGCGCACACGTGATGACAATTGTCTGGTACCTTGGTTGGGCTCGATATCAAAATAATGTTGTGCCACCAGCATCTTTTCTTGATGATGTATTCGTAAAAGAAGAAGAATAAATCTCTGAAATCAGAAAATTGTAGTATCATTTATTTAAACTATGTACACATACCTATATGTAGGTACTAATTGGAAGGAGCTTGAGGCTAAGTATAACAGCCTCGTGACTCGATCCATCAGGTTAATCTACGCTTGCCGGGGATGGTTCGTGGATGGATGAACATCTTTACATACCGAGACTTCGCCGTGCCTCGGAAAGCACGTTATTCGAGTCGTTAAGTGTCGTCAGAAGTCCGAAAGTGACAACTAGTCTTACCAAGGGATAACGTACCTATTACCCAGGTACTGGTTTGTGGAGGTCAGATAGGCAGTTAACATTCATAATTTCAGCTGAAAGATGTCCACTGCTGGACATAGGCCTCCCTCAATTTGCCATAATCGACACGCTTGGCAGGCGGGTTGGCGATCGCAGTATGGTGTTAAAATGCATAGAGAACGTTGCTGCCTTTTACGACACCCACGGGAAGAGATAGGCAGTTGCTCCACATAAAATACCTTCCTACTGGTATTCAGCTGCATCCGGTTAGACTGGAAGCTGAACCCAACATAGTTGGGAAAAGGCGGGCAGATTGATTGACTTAAGTACATATTCCACAATATCATGGCACCTTTTATCCGATTACGTATGTAATAAAAAATCATACCAGTAAACACTTATTATAAAATAAGACAATACCCATTCTAACAAGGTTAACACTTTTAGAACCTATAATCTAGATGAGCTGAAACCCAGAAGTGGTTCAAAATATTTGATCGTGTCTTGGTGGGCTTACTTCTGTCTAGTAAACATTAGCGAAAACAACAATCACAGTTTTGACAAAATGTAAACGACTAAACGTCATTTCTCCAACCTGTCATGGCTGGCTGTCGATGGTCGTAACTCCCATGTTAAACGTCAAACATTTTCTGTTTTTATTTTGTGCCTAAAAATATTAGATATTATGAAAAAATACCTTCTTCATTGTATTCAGGGGTTCGTTACCGAGGTTTTCTAAAGCGTACATGTTATGGCCGGAGTCCTATACAAAAATGAAACGTCTCCTTTATTTTTAAGGTTATTTAACACTCTTGGTATATAAAGATTACAAGGCACTAAGATTTAAGATTAAAATATATTTTTCGTAATTCAGAATAAGGTTTTTTATTTATACAATTTTGTTTTAACTGTTTAAGTAACTTCTGTTATAACAGAAATTTATTTGTAGTGTGTGTGACTAGAAATACATTTCTGTTTTTATCAGAAGATACTTAAAGAGTTAGTTAAAACTGCGCTTAGGTAGATTTCTAATTTATTTATTATTAATACAGAGTATAGAACAATATTACTAATAATATACCCTTTATAATATCATGTGCTCATACCTTTACAAATTCCAGTGTGATATATTTTTTCCAGTGTAACACTTTCCGTTGTGATTTCTGTTGTGCAACGATGCAAAGAATTTGGTCCTGACCCAGTTACGAGGGAACATAGGGACAGACATACATACATAAATACAGGTCAAACACATAACCCTCCTTTTTTGGCTTCGCCGCAGTCGGGTAAATAGAATATAAGAATGGCTCTACTTACTGGCGTTGTGTTAAGTGGCCTAAATGTCATGGCACTGTTACTATTATGGAAACACAAAGTCAAATTATTAAATCAACAGTGCATAGTTGCCCAGCAAGTCATGCTAAAAACGAAGTGAAAAGGGTTATTTCGATTTGTAAAACAAAAGTTTAACCGAAGATTTCAAGAAGACTATTCCATTCGTATATCGCGAAACTGAAATTTCGTTAAAGGACGCAAGTGATGATACTATCAAAGAATTTCCGTCGTATAAAAATGTTAAATCTGACCTATACAATAAAAAAAATATGGCGGTAGGTGTTAAAAAACTAGGTATTCGAGAGGGACTGATGTAGAAGTACCTGCAATTTTTCAAAGGTTACTGCTCTTTGATTACAAATATAAAAATAATAGAATAAATTAGCTTTTGCATCTGAGGCGGCGAGGGAAATCATAAGAAGAGAGTTAGGCAATCGCCTAATGCATGTAACTGCTGACTAACCGGATGACGTTGTGCGTCATCGCGTATATATCGCATAAATATTTTTTTATTAAAATCTCGATCGCCGATATTTAACTGGCGCAGTCGGTAGGATCACGACACTCAGCTCGAATAGAACTCTTTATCAATCGTTACTTTCGCGGTCAATCTTCGAATCTACGGTCGGCGATTATCCTGCGGGAATTCCGGAGAATTCGGAGACCTGCTGTTCTACAAGGCCCGGCTTTCTAGAATGGAATACCACTAGCACTCACCCCAATGTCCTTTGCATTTCTATGCAAAGGACATTGGGGTGAGTGCTAGTGGTATTCCCAGTTCCTATGCTATATTTCCTGTCGTAATATGTTATTATGTGGTTGTTTTCTGTATATAAGCTAAAATCGCTATAGATAAATAGCTAAGTTAGGTATAGGCGCGTTGTCCGTGACCTAGATAACAGTATACGATTCGTATTACAAGAGCTACATTTATAAATAACTTACGTACTCGTTTACTTATTAGCTGCAATCGCAATTAGTAAAACATAATTATAATAACTTCAAGCCATTATCAGGGTAAGCAGTAGTACATAAACACAGTACAGTATAATAGGTTTTTTGATTAAAAAAAGGGATTTTTATTTATCTTTCTATTATGGCGATGTCAAGTGTTGAATTGAACACCGTTAAATTCATATCCGAACTTATACCAAAATACGATGGTAACACAAAAACACTGAACTATTTCATTAGAGGTAGAAAATGTTTTTCTTTTACTGGACTAACCCTGCTATCATGTGTTTAATTAAAAGTAAAAATTAAGCGGTACGGCGGTTGCTGCGATAGCCTCGGAAGGGGTAGTTGATAGTTGGCAAGCTATTAAGTCCGCGTTAACGCGTAGGTTAGGTGAGCCGCGTAACGAAATTCAACTCATGCAGGAATTAACACGTTTGCGTCGTTATAAAAATGAAGATGCTGAGGCATTTGGTAAACGATTAAGAGAATTATTGGACACCCTCAACGTTGTAGGTGGCCATACCGATAAATCGTATTACGAAAACATGGTTATAGATCAATATGTAAACTATTGTAAACCATTTAGATTTCCACGTATCCATTGGCGTTCGGATTACAAAACCGACGACCCTTGAACCGGCTATAGTAACGGCTAGACAGGAGGAGGCGCTTTAGAGTTTAATAAATTTAATAACAGTTTTAATAAATGTCCTTGCAAGCCAAACCGAGACATTCACTTAAACCTAACCCAACAGCATCTCAAGTTAATCAACCACCTAGGTTTATTGGTAATGTACAGCCCCGACATAACTGGGTCCCAGATAATAGGCAGCAGAGGGGTCAAAACATGCACCCGTGGTAAACTGGGAACACTTCAAGTAATGCTAGGCCTAGTGGTTCAGGCAATTTTAGGAACTCAGGAAATTTTAGGTCTCAGCCGAACATACCTCAACAATAGGTAAACCCACCACAGAGGGTGTCTGACGTCACTATGAGGTCAGTAGATAAGCCGCAAAAGCCACAGTTTACTTCTGAAGGGTTGTTTGTATATGCACAACAGTAACGAGCAAAACTTTCCTGATCATTACTATCCCCATTACAACTGTGAGTATTATAGCGATAATTTACAATATAGCGACTACGAGCCTACAACACAGGTATCTGGAGAAGGTCCAAATCATCAGGATTTTAACCAGGACGAGGACCAAACGAGTCACGATTAGTAAACTCGGTTCATCTCAATCATCAAGGTAAGGTCCACCTCCCTTACATAGAACTTCCAGAGTTCTGTGGTAAATTTCTATTAGACACTGGAGCCTCGCGCTGTATGATATCTATTGACGTAATAACAGATACCAATCTTGAACAATACGTAGAACGTGAACCTTTTCAATTTAAAACTGCGCATGCGATTAAACGTCACGATTACATTGCTCAGTTACCTTTGCCACCATTGTTCAATTCAGATATACTTCACAAATTTTTAATATTCAACTTTGATCCGAAATATAAGGGCCTTTTAGGTATGGACTTGTTAAAGTAATTAGTTTGCACTATAGATCTCAAAAACAAGGTGTTACGAACGCCTAACACTGAAATACCCATTTCCATTGACTATCCTGTAAAAAGAATTAAAATTGAACCTAACTGCGAAAAATTTACCGTAATGAAAACAAATTACATTGATGGCCATTACATTTGCGACGACTTCCACTGGACCACAGAACTTAAGACGCCCGCCGCCATAGTAACAGTTAAAAACGGAACCTCTAAAACCTATAATTAATTTCACGGATAAACAACAGATTATTAGCAATGATTGTCCCTTACCCCTAGAGCCTATAACACAACAGTTTCTAGACACTAATAAATTGAATACATTTGAAATTACGACGGAAATAGACAAAGAACTTTGTGAAAATTTAAAAAAGATCGGACTGATCACATGAATGAAGAGGAAAAGCGGGAAATTACTAAGATTTGCTATCAGTATAGGGACTTGTTCTATTCCGAGAAAATACCGTTATCCTTCACTCATACTGTAAAACATGAACTGAGACTTACTCTGATAATACTCCGATTTTCGTTAGAAGCTAAGCAAGATAAGAAGGCCTTAGATACAAAATGGGTATTCCGTACAAAGGCGGATAATACAAAGAAAGCTCGAATAGTAGCAAAAGGATTTCAAGAAGAAACAACTCAAAATATCTATGCACCAGTTGCTAGAATGACAACTGTAAGGCTATTTCTGAATAAAGCTACACAAGAAGCTTTATCCATAGAGCAAATGGACATCCAACTGCATTCCTAAATGGTGAATTAAAGTCTGAAATATACATAAAATATCCAGAAGGTCTAGCAAAGGAAAATGGAAAAGTTTTGAAACTAAGAAAAGCACTATATGGACTCAAGGAAGCACCAAGATGTTGGAATGAAAAACTAAACAACTTTCTCATAATGAACGGATTCAGTCGTTCACAACGAGATTTCTGTCTTTATACTGGAAACAATGTTTACATTCTCATATTTGTTGATGATATTCTAATTATTGGAGAAGGACAGAAAATAAAAGAAAAGTTGAAAGAAGAATTTAAAGCCAAAGATATGGGCAATATCTGTAATTTTCTAGGAATGGAAATTAAGAGATTCGACAAAGGAATAGAAATTAAACAAACACAAGTTATTGATAAAATTTTATTTAAGTTTAATATGCAAGATAGCAAAGGCATAAATACACCAATGGAAATCGGTTTACACCAAGATCCAGAAGAAAACATTTTAACGAACATTCCTTATAAAGAACTTGTAGGCTCACTGATGTATCTCGCTACAATTAGCAGACCCGACATAGCATATGCAACAGGATTTTTGAGCAGATACATGAATCGACCAACACAAACACTCTGGAAAGCTGGAAAGAGAATCTTGAGATATCTGAAACATGCAAAGGAAAATGGATTATTATATAGAAAAGAAGAATTTAATAGTAATTGTTTACAGGCATTTTCAGATGCTGACTGGCTGGCAAGTGAGAATATTGATAGAAAAAGTGTAAGCAGAGTTGCAATATTCCACCAAGACAATTTGATTAGTTGGACTTCAAAAAAACAGACTTCCGTTGCACTGTCAACAGCCGAAGCCGAATAGGTATGTTGCTAACGCATTAGCTGTAAGTGAAATAATTTTCATATTAGGAGTATTAGAGGATTTAAAGTTTTGTGAAAATATAAATTGTACATTGTTTATAGATAACCAAAGCTATAAATATTATAAAGAAATAATATATCTTTACTGCCGCTCACCCAAGATTATCTAAAGCAAGTTATCTTTAATACCTCCGATGAGCCAAAGTGCGACTGTGGAGCCACATCGCAAACGATGCGTCACCGCTTGTCGTGCTCTCTGTGCGAAAACACCTGCACTATGAAAGACCTGTGCGTGACCAACAATAACCCTGTCGTAGTGGCCGAATGATGGTTGAAGCTTATTAATTATCATCATCATCATAATTTCAGCCGAAAGACGTCCACTGCTAGACATAGGCCTCAGGCGGGTTGGTGATCGCAGTATGGTTTTAGACTTATTACAAATTCGTAATTTATTTTGCCGCGTGATCGAAGGATAATAAAGTATAGTCGCTCTCGTAATTGCATAAGGTTAATTGTCACTTGCACGTCATAGAACCCATTTGCTAACTGTGGAGGCCTGTAAATGGCATGTCGTGAATTACCACTGTATTGATAGCTGTAAGCTACCCAAACACAATAAAATACAAAATAAAATATGTGTTTAACTTAAATTGACTGGAGATTGTTGGGAAAAGTGACAAACAGTAACGAGGTCGACTATACTTTTAAACACACAATAGCGTATAAAATTTATTCAATACGTACTAATAAAATAGCTCAAATCAATCAGCAGAGTCAATTTGTAACGTGTAAGAAGAAATAGGATAATGCTATTCTTCACGTCCGGCACCACACGGAGTCCTAGCTAATTTTTAAGATTAATAATAGATAATTGGAATCATCGACACTACGAGAATTCCCTGTTTCATATTTTCCTTATTTCAGGTAATGCCGGTTACCCTGGGGAAAGATGTGAAGTCAACGTGTGCCATGAGTATTATTTGAGCAACGGTGTCTGTTTCCTGAATGAGGAGCAAGTCTGTCAATGTACAGGACACTATGAGGGTGAAATATGCGACATTCCCGACTTTTTTGGCAAATGTTTGTTTCAATGTTTTGTTTCAATGACATTCTAAATACAGGACGAACAAGACTCATCGTTTCATACATGGGGTCTACGTTTTAAGGCCCAGCGCACACCTGGCGAGGCACAACGAAGATACTGAGAAGAGAACAATTTAAACCAAACCTTATTTTCTATGACATACGGTTGAAAATGCCAAAGGTAAATAAAATTATAGCGAGCCGAGTTCGACGCGCTTTTAAGCTACCACGAGAGGCGGTTGAGAGCGCGCGGCGCTCGACTGCTCCGATCGGCGCGGCGTGGCGACGCGCCGTGCCACGTTTTGCCACTTCCCGCCGCCCACCGACGTGCGCCTCTCATGGCAGTCCACATCCATACTGCCGCGCTAACAGTAAGAGCAGCAAGTCGATTTTTTTCAAAAATGAGTTAAGTACCTATCCTGGATCGCCACATAATGCTCTATAAGCTGGTCTTACTCCCGTTTTTCTATATTCACTGGAACCTAAAAATATCATTAAGCATAACAGCAGTAAGTCAATGAAATAATTTTCTTTACTTAGCATAAAAGCAGGAAATATACTTACTTCACGGTAATTAGTGTACCTCCGACATTTTTATTCTATTTTGCTAATAATAAAAACAGTAAGTGAACATACTGTTGTGTAAATGAGCGTAATCAAAAACTTTTAAGTATTGGATACTTAGAATATCAGCAGTAATCACACTAACTGCCTTCATGTCAAGCATACTTTGTAAGCTGATTTACCTAATCTCTAAGTATATAAGCAGTAGCCCCACGTGCTGCTGTAACGATAGGCATTTTTTTACTATTTTTTCACTATCTCACTAATAATATAGAGTTAATAATATATAGGTACACTGGTCAGCAAATAAACCGAGCCACCCGCTACCTAGGAACTCTGATTCGATTTTCTCAAAAAGTATAAAACTTACAACTATCAAAGTTATACCTACAAAAAGTGCGTTTCATGGTGATTAAAATGACTACAAATTAATTCGAAAGTACTCTCAACTCACATTGTAATCAAGCAACAAACACAATGCTAACGATTTGCTCTGTTTTCACCAGAGTTTGAAATTAGCGTTCTTTTTCTCTACAATGAGGGTAGTCGGATATTTCTTATCATTTCTTTAGTTTTTGTCCATCGTTTGCTCAGACGCGTGTGTTTTTGCTACTTTTTTCGATTAATAATGGATACAACACCTCAGGAAGCAGCTCAAGCTGTAGCATTACTTCAAGCAGGCATTGCGCAACGTGAAGTCGCTCGAAGGCTTCGAATCAGCAGATCTTCGGTGCAACGAGTTTACAGACGATACCTAGAGACTGGAGCATTCGATCGCCGTCCAGGTACGGGCAGACCTAGGGCTACATCAGCAGCAGATGATCGTTATATCTACCTTACTGTTCTGCGAAATCGCCACCTCAACGCAGTATAAGTCCAACAAAGTCTGCGTGACGAACGCCAAGTGGTCATAAGTTCAGATACCGTCAGAAGGAGACTTGCTGAACGGAACCTGACCCCAAAAAGAGCTGCAACAGGCCCAGCATTAACGGTAGCACACCGTCGAGCACGACTTGAATTTGCTCGAGAGCATAGGGATTGGACATTAGAGCAGTGGAGTAATATGTACTCTTCACTGATGAGACCAGGGTGAGTCTACATGGAAGTGATCGACGTCAGAGAGTATATCGTCACCCTGGAGAACGTTATTCTCAGTGTTGCATCGAGGAAACTGTTGCTTATGGAGGAGGATCTGTAATGGTCTGGGGCGGCATCTCGTGAACAGCACATACAGCGTTAGTTTTCATCGAACCGACGGGCCGTACACGTGGACTGACTTCTCATCGCTACATTACTGAAATCCTCGCAGACCATGTGGTACCTTACGCAGGATATATCGGACAGGATATGCAATTGATGCATGATAATGCACGGCCTCATGTTGCTCATGTGGTGACCCAGTATCTACGCGACGTCAGCATTCGTACGATGGACTGGCCAGCTCAAAGCCCGGACTTGAATCCGATAGAACACTTATGGGATGAGCTGAAACGTCGGGTTCGAGCCCGGGTACCTGCTCCAACAAGGCTTCCAGAGCTGCGAATCGCAATTGAAGAGGAGTGGAATACAATTCCTCAAGATTTTATCGTCAGGCTCGTAAGGTCGATGAATACAAGGATGCTGGCAGTTATCCGAGCAAAGGGAGGGAATACGGAATATTGATCAAAAACTTTTTTTTGATTTTATCTTTGTTTTTGGCTTTAATTTTTTTTTTCACTTTATCATTACTAACGATTGTCACGACTGGAAAACGACTCTTCTTTGTAAAATCCTTAATAAACACTGAAATATTGATTAAACCCAATGAGTTTCCTTTCATTTTAATCACCATGAAACGCACTTTCTGTAGGTACAACTTTGATAATTGTAGGTTTTTTAGTTTTTGAGAAAATCGAATTAGAGTGCCTAGGTAGCGGGTGGCTCGGTTTATTTGCTGTCCAGTGTAGTTCATTATAATTATTATTATTATTCATTATAGTTCACTATAATATACAACGTGTCCCAGAAATCAACGTCAAGCCGAAAACGGTCAATAGGCCAAGTCGTGACAGTTCTTAGAAAAATATTAAAAAAAATCTTAGTCATGTACTTTTCAAATTTTATGGATTCAAAAATAAATCTCAAAAAGTGACACTCTGTGATGATCTTTCAAGTCCTGTGACTACAAATATTAACTTTTCGTCAGTTTTTTTTCTGTGACGTAACCATGAATAACCCTTCTGTAAATGACAGTTAAAAGTTAAAACATAACTACCTCAGTTTTAAATAAAATGTTAGATTTTTGCCCAACATTGAATTCAAAATTATTACATCACCCAACTTTAACCGCGTGTAGTGTAAAAAAATGTACTACATTATTTTGGCAAGTAACTTTAAAAGATGGCGTGTTTAGTCTGGATTCCAAAATGGTATGCCACTTACTAATTGCTACTTCTTAATTGAGGAAAAACATTTTTTTTAATGAAGTCGGATTTCATACAAGTTCGATTGAGACAAAGAGTGACGTACATGACTAAGATTTTTTTTTATATTTTTCTAAGAACTGTCACGACTTGGCCTATTGACCGTTTTCGGCTTGACGTTGATTTCTGGGACACGTTGTATAGTTCTAAAAAAGGTAACAATATACCGTAAAACGCTGTAACATTGCCTGGCATACCCAACTTTACCAATTATATGAATTTACCAATATCTTTTTAAATATTGGTTGTAGCAACTTCAAATTGTTGGTAGTTATTTAAATCATTACCTGGCAACACGAAAAACCCGCCGCCATGTTTGTTTCCTTTAAAACCACATGACAGCGAGTTGTCAAACGCAACGAGTGATAGCCGGCTTCGAAGCTACGCGACAAACTTTTTCGGTAAGTCCATAAATATTTACAATTTCGACAAAGTTTCGATATGTATATGTTACTTGTAAGTTATCCTATAATTCTGAATTAATTTTGAACGTTTATTGTGACAAATAAAAAAGTTATAAATATTTCGGCAAAGTTGTCACAATCATTTCGATCTTGTATACCCAACTTTGCCTGAGCTAGGGCTGTCGCTAGCACCGTTGATTACACAACTGCTCAAAAAAGGAGAGTAATGCTTTCAGCGTTCATATGTGGATGTGGTTATATGTATGTTTGTGGCTTTTTTAATTACCATAACTTCTAAACGGCTGAATTGATTTAGATTTTGTGATATCGTTAAACATCATCTCGAGTGAGATAGGGTAGTTTTTTCCGGTAGGTAGTCGGGTTAGTTAAAATCTTAATTTTGGTAATGGTTTTGCTGTTGGTATGAAATGCATGTTGCATAACATTATAAAACAAAGCTTATCATTTGTACCTACATTAAAAATGAACTTCATATGTGTTGTAACCACTCTGTTGAGACTAGGGCTTGCATTCGAATATTCGAATTATTCGAATAATCAACTGTTTCAAATATTCGAATAGAAATTTTACGATATTCGAAAATTCGACCGATTCCTAGAAAACAAAACTCAACAATCTAATGTGCACCAAAATTCAACGTTCATGCACGCCGTCCAAACAAGGTTACGTCGTTCGACGCGCGAGCGTTACGAGTGTTACTATACAGGAGTCGGCAACGATCGGGAACATTCGGAACGGAAGATGCGGCCGGCGCGCGTTCCGGCGGGTGGTTCGCCATTGTGCATTTGTCCACCATTTGCACGCGTGTTTGATTGTTATTATTTTGTGTTTTATTTTGTTTAGTGTGCCCGTTGTTTTATTGAATGTATAGTTGTATACCCAAAGACAATCCAGTGAATCAGTTACGTGCTTTAACGTAAGTAGTCTAAGTAGCTACTAGCTACTATAATTGCATTTCTGACTTATGATAATTATTTTATTACAATACTAATTATTCTAACCTCAAAAATGCAGCTTTTTTACTAGTTAACTTAGCTAAAGCTTTTATTTTGTGAACTCGTTTACTTCTCATTTGTGTTCTTTTATGATTTTTTAAAACACTATGATGTGTGTGTTGACGGTTAATTTTTCGACATTTCAGGTATTAGATTAAACATTAAAACATGGAGCAACTACAAAACAAATTAGAATTTAAAGAGTACACCAAAGGTACGCGAGATAAGTCGTCAGTATGGAACTTTTTTTTGAGAACTTCAGATGCAGTTCATGCGCAATGTAAGAAGTGCAAGAAAGTGATTAAATGCCGAAACACAACTACATGTCTGCATAACCATATGAAACTTCACCCTGTTGAGAGTACTAGGGTTACTGTTGATGAACTTTCGGTGCCAGGGACATCGGGCACACACACGAATCTACAGGAAAATGAGCCAAAGAAGAAGAAAGTTAAATTGATTGACGACTTCTTTAAAAAATCTGATAATTTGGAAAATATAGTTGCAAAAATGACTGCTTGTGATGGTCTTCCATTTAGTTTGTTTTGTACATCTGATCTTTTTAAAAAAAGTGGCTATGAAGACTTACCGAAATCACCAAATACAATTAAAAAGATCGTGGTAGAAAAGAGTGAGCAATTAAAAGGCGAACTTAAGGAAACATTGCAGAAATTGAAAGCCAAAGGACAGAAGTTTTCCGTCTCTTTAGACGAATGGACTTCAGCCCGTAACCGACGGTACATGAACGTCAACATTCATTGTCCAAACTTTGCAGGCAAGAGCTTCAGGAATCTGGGACTAGCAAGAATAACTGGCCGGGGAACAGCAGAACGTTGTGCCAATATTTTGAAGGACAAACTAGCATCCTATAATCTTTCTCTAGAAATGGACATAGCATGTGTGGTGACTGACGGAGCAAGTGTGATGTGTGCTATGGGTCGACAATTGCCTTCGTACCATCAATTATGTTTTGCACATGGCATTCAATGTGCAGTGTTGGATGTAATTTACAAAAAGACGCAAAATGCCCAAGAAGAAGAATGGGAAGAATCTACAGAAGACACAGGGGCGACAGGACAGGATGATGACTGACAGTGATGAAGAAGAAGGTGGATTTGTAGTTGGGACTGGAAGACAACTGAACAGGAACCAATATGTATACGGGGATGTAAATCTAAAAAATGTTATAGATAAAGTGAGAAAAATTGTTAAATTTTTTAGGAAATCACCCACCAAGATTGAGTGTTTCTATAACTACCTTCCAGAAGAACAGAAAAAAATGGGCTTGATCCTAGACTGTAAAACCAGGTGGAGTAGCTTGGCTGATATGATCACAAGGTTTTTGGTACTAAAAGAACCTATCATGAAGACTCTTATTGATTTAAAGAACGACATCACATTTAGTTCCTCTGAGCTAACTTTACTCCAAGAATTGTCCACTTCTCTCAATATTGTAAAGGTAACAGTTGAGGCATTGTGCCAAGAAAATGCAAATCTGCTTACTGCAGAGACAGCTCTACAATTCATGGTTGCGAAACTTCAAGCGACAAACAGTTTTACAAGTGATCAGCTACTCCAGGCTCTGAAAAGAAGAATAACTGAGAGACGCCTACTAGATCTAGTGTGTACGTTAAAATATCTACACAATCCCAGAACATATTACGCAGAGATACCTTCGGATATTTTTCCATCTCCAGGAAACGACACGATTGCTAAAGTTATAACTGAGATTAACGACAGACACTTTAGTCAAATACTAGACTTTGATGACAATGAAGATAGATCCTTAGTTGATCACCAGCAGCAGCGACAGCGACAAAATGAAGTAATTCAGGAAACTGCAATAAGCTTCAAGGAAGAACTACAAAAAAAGATCGATGAGACCGTATTAGCAACTTCTTGTACATCTACCGCAAATTTATCATGCAGAGAAGAGTTGGAAATGTCAATCCTAATGCAAATGGCGCTATTTGATAGAGGAGGTCCTAGACAAGTAAATTTGAGCCAAGCGTACGACTTTCTGCAGTGTATACCACCTACAAGTGTAGAGTGTGAAAGGGTGTTTTCTTCCAGCAAATATATTTGCAACCATCTAAGATGTGCCTTAAACGATGATTCCATGGATGCTCTAAGTTTCCTTAGGTCCCACTTCCAGGGAAAACGTTGAAGGACACGACAAAGGTATAAGATAGGATTAAAAACGTACTGTAATTTTCTGTACGAAATGTAGCGTGCTACTTAGATGTGATCTGATCTCGTGATTGATTATTTTTGTTTTCACTAAAATTTAATGTTAAATTATCAATATCATCACACATTGTTAGTGTGACATTGACAATTTACCATTAAGAAAACGATTTTGCATCGAAGTTTTAATTGCGTTACTTACTTGTTATTGTTTTGTTTGATTTTATTATATTATTACAATATTCATAACTGATTTTTATAAGACTGTGTTGTGTTTGTGTCCAAGGTTGAAAAACAAAACAAGATTAGTTTATTTTGATAACTATTGTTTATTTTAAAACATTTTAAGCATTTGTTTCTAATTTTTGCGAATATTATATTAGAATAACATTGTGGTGTGTTAATATCATCAGTACAATATTAAGTTCACCATTAAAAATCTTCCAATTTTACGTTGATTATTGTGTTAGCTTAGCTATGTTATTTGAAGAAACAAGTTGATTATTTGCAGTTTAATGTTAGCTATTCTAATCCTTCGTGTTCTTCTAACAGAAAAAATTTTATTTTAATTATTTTTGTAACACTGCGTTAGCTTTAAATAATATTATTTTGATTTAGAGAATAAAGACTATTTAGAAATTAAAGGACATGATTTCTATAAAACTTAATTTTTTTATTTAATATTCGAACAATATTCGAATTATTCGAATATACCTCACAAAAATATCGAATATTCGAATTGCAAAATTGTCGAATATTTGCAAGCACTAGTTGAGACACATTTAGCAGCTACACTAACAGCTACTATAAACTGCATGATTCCTAATATTTCAGTCGTGGTTTCTTTCTTTTAGATTAAAAATGAGAAACAGAAGAAAGCCAGGGTCCAGGCGGTATAAAGATTATGAAGATAGTCTTCTTAATGTTGCTGTAGAGCTCGTAAAAAATAAAAATTTGTCAAGTTACCAGGCTGAAAAGCAATTTGGGATCCCCCGGCGAACTATTGCTAATAAAGTTAAATTAGTTCATTTGAAAAAAATTGGTTCTCCGGTTAGAATAAGTGAAGAAGACGAGAGAAAAATAGCAAATGCCCTAATACTTTATGGAGAATATGGGTGTCCACTGACTCGTCTTGAGTTGCGTATGATAGTACACAACTATTTAGTTAATAATAATAAATCTTGGATTTTTAACGACAAATTACCAGGTGAAAGGTGGGTTCGAGATTTTCTTAGTCGCCACAAAGAGAGATTGACATTGCGATCTACACAAAATATAAAAACTTCACGCGCTGCTAAAACAGTAAGTGAATATGAGGAATATTTTGAAAACCTTAAAAAAAGTCTTGCGAATGTTGAACCACATAACATAGTAAACTATGACGAGACTAATTTATCAGATGACCCAGGATCGCAAAAATGCATCTTTAAAAGAGGAACCAAATACCCAAACAAAATTTTGAATAATTCTAAAACTGCTATATCAATTATGTTTGCTGCCACAGCTTCAGGAGAACTTATTCCGCCGTATATAGTATATAAATCTGTGCATTTATGGACCAATTGGTGCGAAGGTGGGCTGCCAGGTTCAAGATTTAATAAAACAAAGTCCGGATGGTTTGATACCGACTGTTTCGAAGACTGGTTTAATAATATGATTTTACCCTGGGCACAAAAAGATCGAGAACCAAAAGTTTTGATTGGAGATAATTTATCATCACATTTGAGTATACAAATTATAGCTAAATGCCAGGAAAACAATATAAGATTTGTTTTTTTACCCCCGAACTCAACGCACGATACTCAACCCCTGGACGTTTCTTTTTTTAGACCGTTAAAAAGAGCATGGAAAAATATTTTACTAGATTGGAAAGTCAGACATCCATCGGCAAATTCCTTGAACAAACAAATATTCCCAGAATTACTCCGTACATTAATTGATACAATAAAAATGAATTCAGATGCAATAATCAAGAATGGGTTCAAGGCAACAGGTATATACCCCCTACGACCAGAAGCAGTATTAAGAAAACTTCCAGAATATAAAGAAAACAGGGAACCACAAACGACCATCGACGAAACTTTCTTAAACTTTTTGAAGGACTCCAGGTCACCGTCTACCAGCAACACTACAAAAGGACGTAACAAAAAAATATGTACACGACCAGGAGAATCTGTTTCTACAGATGATTTCAGATTGAATTCCAATAATAGACTATCGGAAATCAATGAAGACTTAGAGGCAAATGTTAATTCTGTTATTTTCCCTGGTACTAGCACCAGTGTAGACAAAAACTTACACATTTCAAAAGACCGCTTTTTGTTCCGTAAATCACCTGTTGATAAAATAAATACCATTTCTGAAAAAAGAAAACAAATAAAAATACTTTCCAATATAGTTTTAAATTCATCAAATAAGCAAAACGATCACGATTCTAGCAGTTCGTCAGTATCGTCATCATATTCTTTACACGATGATTCCGATGATGATCCATTTATACCCTCTAATAGCGACACAGAGAGCGTTCATGACAGCGATTTGTTTTCAATGGAAGAAGATAAGTCTTCTAATGATAAACTAGAAACTGGAGAGTACGTTCTGGTTAAATTTTTGAACAGCAAAAATGCCAAATATTATGTGGGTAAAATAATTGATTGTAGAGATAACGAATTCACAACGAAATATTTGAGAAAAAATTCAAAAGGATCTTTTTCATGGCCCCTAGTCGATGACATATCTGTAATTACACTGCTCGATATTGAGAAAAAATTACCTAAGCCCCTAGTTGGTCGTCGTGGTGAATTAAAATTTATTATAGACTGCAAAATTCCAATGTCAAATATTTATTAATCCGTTATAAAACATTTTACATTGAATGTAACAATAATCAAAAGACTAAAGAAACCAAAAAGTGTGATATTATGTTTAGAATAGAAGTAAGTAATTGATAGTGGCGCTAGTTAGCTTCTTTCCCTTTTATCGCTTGACTGTGCTAACAGAATCAACATAAGCTCTCTCTCTAGTATAGGTACCTATGTCATGTGTCAATACTCACAGAACAGCTCAGCTTATAGTAAGACATTGTCACTGACTTACGGTCGACTGTTCTATATTTACAATTTTGATTATTTTGTAACTAGGTAAGACCTAAACAAATAGGCACGAAAGAACACCAATGACAATGTTTAAGTTTGTTTTAAGATTTTTGATAAAGATTTATACCTGATTTGATTATTTTGTACTATGTGTAGTAGGTTCTAAGTACCTACCTATTTTTTATCTTATGAAGGCGGGTCATGTGACTTTTAAGACTGATTATATGGTTGAAAGTGGAATAATTTACCAACCTTAATGAGATAAAAAGACTATAGGTACAAACAAACCAAACCTCAAACATTAAATAGGTGATGTCAATGAGAATAGTTTTAAGCTCTAACTTTTTATAATAGATTTTTGTTAAAAATTTATAATGTGGATTATTTTTATAAGTACTTACTAATACTAACCAAAACAAATACTGGATGTTATACAATTTAATTTCTTTCTTTATAATTGATGAGAATACAATTTCATTTTAAAATACAGTTTTATATAATAAACAGTATTAAACACATTTTAGGTCGTTTTACTCCATAGTGTATGCGACAACCCTAAGCAATATCAAATAAAGTATGAAACTAACAGCAAAGTCGAACACAACATTGCCTAGCATTGTCTCTAGTGGTATAAGCAAAAAGTGACTGTTTTGCAATTCTTATCCCTATGTCCCATTAATAAGGGTTAACTTCAAGTGCAGGAATGATGTACTTAAGTTGTTTAGAGTGTCAAAATTGAAGCAGGCAATGTTACAGTTTTGTGGCCCAACTTTGCCTAGTGATTAAGACTGTTATATTTCGAAAATGAAACAGAGTAATCATAGTTCTAAGTACACTGCCAATGACCATTAATATAAGCTTTATCCCCAACCTGACAAGGGTGAAAATTGATTGTAATTTTTCGAAATATGTCAATGTTTCTATAAAACTACGGCAAAGTTGCAGCAGTTTACGGTACCATTTGCAGCTGTTTGGAACGAAAGTGTTTCCGGTAGGAAGAAGGAAGACATTATATCAACAATTAATGCATTTCTGTTACATAAACGTGATGCTGAGCAAATAGTAATATGGATGGATAATTGTTGCGCCCAAAACAAAAATTGGGCTCTTTTCAGTTTCTTGGTGTACATTATCAATAGCCAGCATATAAATGCAATACAAATTACACTTAAATACTTTGAGCCTGGTCACACTTTCATGTCAGCCGACAGCTTCCACCACCAGGTTGAACAAGCTATGCAAAGGAAACAAAAACTGTATGATTTCTCAGATTTTGTTGATTCTGTACAGCAAGCGAATTCTAAAAAGTGTTTTGTAAAATCAATGGAAGTCGGTGATTTTTCCAATTACACAGACTTATCTTCGCAACACAAGATACATCGAATTGAACCAAGAGTTTACCTTAAAAATATAATGGTGATAATAGCAAATCGGGGCGAGTATCAGCTCAAATATAAGCTCAATCATGACGCGGAAGAAGAACAATGTTTGGACTTTCTACAAACAAAAATTTTTAAACATCAGCAGTTCCCGGAATATAAAAAAAAAATATCTGCTAGAGGAATACCAAAGTCGACCAAAGATGAGATTATAAGCAAACTATTGAGCTTAATGACAAATAACAGAAAAGGGTTTTGGTTAAACTTGCCGGTGTCAGAACACGTCACTAACATCGAATAGTTTTTTTTCTGTAAAAGTGTTTATAATATACTGTTACCTACGCAATTATTGTATTGTAAGTACAACTGTTCAAAAATCTTAGAATAAGTATAACATTTTTGTGATTTTATAGTAACGTGTCTTTGATCTCAAATTGTGTTCACATGATTTAGTTTTAAAGTATTTTTTAATAAATAATTAATGCTAACTCTCTGCATTTAAAATAATGCTAATATATTAGCTAGTTTTGGTACTTTTTTCTTGAATTATTAACATAAAACTCCATAGGAGCATTTATAGTTGCAGATTTTATTACAAGACTGATTATAATATTTCAGGAATAGGTACAGGAGTAGGTACCTATTGGCTCTAAGTATTGTTTAAAATAGTCTAAGTTTATTGTGTCTGTAATTTTGATAAGAAGTTTTGAACAATTAAAGTTTTGATTGTTGTAATTAAACATATTATTTTATTTATTACTCATTGCTACCATTTCAACAAGTACAAACACTCATTAACTCAGTCCGTTTCACTTCATATTAAACAAAAATAATAAATAAATAGATTTAGGTATAAAATATAGTAAGTTACTTACTAAAAACAAAACAAAAATGCTTTAGAAATTAAACGGTATTAACTTTAATTACATACTTTCAGAGCCTTGTACGAAAAAACCGGTACGTAATTCACTACATTTCAAGGTATGCTTAGATTTCTCAATAAATGATCTTTTAAATGATATATAATCAATAATACTATTTAGCTAACATCTTATTTTTTTTTGACCTCAAAGTGACACGTAATTTCATACAAAATGTAGATATCGTATGTATGGAATACTTAGCATTAAAGCAGCAACTAGGGTACTTACTGCGGTTATTCTAAGCAATCAGTATAAATAGAGTTAACTCGTACTAGACATAATTGGAGTTTTCGTCAATAAAATATATTATAATAAATAAATAGCAATTATTAACTTGGTATCATGAAAGAACTCCATTCAAGCTACATATTGAAAAAATCAGACCTACTAAAACTTGTAAGTTAAAGTAGAAGTAAGTAAAAATTTAATCGAAAACTTTGACCGCCGTTTTCTCAACTTTGAAATTTCCGACTTACTGCTCTTACCCTTAGCACGGCAGCATAATCGACCGATTTTCTGTACGGGTTAAGGTATCGATCAACGCTAGTTTAGTCCAGAGTAGCACAGGGGCTCTCAGCGGAGCACGGAGTCGCCGCGCGCCGCTCCGCATGGGGTTTTTTCCTTTATGATCAGAGTGTCATAACTTTCAATTCGTCTACGAAGCAAAATGCCTAAAATTAATGTTTACACAGCAAATTTTCTAAGCTGTAAATCGCCTAGAGATCAAAATGTGTAACAAGCAAAATGCCTAAAATGCAATAATTTCTAAGTAGTAAATCGCCTGGAGATCAAAATGCCTACCAAGCAATGTTCCTAAAAAACAATAATTTTAAGCAGCAAAATTACATGAAACTAATATCTTTGAATTTGAATCTAACTTCTTTCTACGTAAGTAATGTAAGTATGTACTGGCCACTTTAGATTGAAGTATACATTAATAATGAAATAAATGACAATGTCATTATCCACTCGTTTGTTTCGCGGCCGGTGCGTACTCGCCCTTGTTTGTCACGCCGTTTTGGCGTTTTCTCGGTTTAATTTAATTTAATTAATACCCAATCCTTTTATTGTACGAACAAATGATGTACTGTTTCGTTTAAAATAGGGATGCAGCTTTAGCTTTCAGCAAAATTCGAGTACCCATAATGGTAAAATAATTTATAGTGACTCGGTCCTGTAGGACCGCGGGACAAACTAGCACCTTTCGAATAAAAAAAATCTGTGATTTGATGCAAATTGAACGCGATTTATTCCTGCGCGAATGTTTTGTGCAATAGTAAATAGTATGACTATGGCCGCACTGCGGAAAAAAATTCGCGCGTTTCGCTCAGTCGTGCACTGCCAACTGCAAATAGTAAAGGGTTTTTCAATAGGGACGCTCGAACTTTGACAGCGTTTAGCGGCCATCTTGGTAAAGTGATAGCTGTAAAATTTGGCGGGAATACATATTTAGTCGTGACATTTCACCATGGAAAGCTACACGATTCAACAACTCGCAGAAATTGTTAAAATGTATTATCAATAACAGTGCTCTGTTCGCCTAACGTTCCGTACGTTGCGTCCAATTTATGGCATTCATGGCCGTCCTGCAGAGTCCACAATACGTCGTTAAATTAATAAATTTGAGGTCGGTGATCGATGAAGCAATGCCTGTACGTCAAAGAAACGCAAGATCGTTGGAAAATATTGTTGCCGTTCGGGGCAGTGTGCGAGAAAAACCACAGTCTTTTTTGCATTATAAACTTGGTGGAATTTGCGTTGAGACTTAGGTTTTCATCCATACAGAGTTCAATTAACTCAAGAGCTAAAACCCAACGTCCACAGACAGTGCCGTGTAGTCGCTGATTGGGCTTTAGAGCTTTTGGCGGCTGACCCTGCTTTTGGATAATAAGTTCAGTGATGAGGCTCATTGCTGGTTGACAGGCTTTGTAAATAAACAAATTGCCGAATTTGGAGCGATGATAATCCACGGGAGATTCATCAAGTGCCTCAACCTACGCTCCGAAAAAGTCACTGTCGCGTTCTTCGTGAAATTGAGCCCCATTTATGCGAACATGCCGTCCAAAATTGGTCCACCAGGATACACCACCTACTGCGGAGTCGTGGCGACCATTTGGCTGAAATTATATTTCATAAATAATGTCATCGAATGTGCTTTAAAACAAAATAATAATTGTAACAATATCTGTGGAATCTGAATAAGGGCCTACTGCACGGAGTAGGTGGTGTTTGGCAGATTTTATGCCAGCTTCCCACAATCCGCCCATCGATGCTGCCGTTGGTGGAATATTTTTCCATTCAATCGAGCGGCTCGAACAACTGTCAGCAATTGCATTGTTATTTTCATTGAAAAATTTGCAAACTTCTTTTAAGTGTTTCGCAGCAGCGATAAAATTCGTGCCATAATCCGAATGCAAACACGAGCACAGGCCGCGTCGCGCCACGAACCTATCGAGCGAGGCAAGGAAACAATCAGCTGATAGATCGCTAAGTACTTCAATGTGAACGGCCTTTGTGGAAAAACACACAAAAAGACACCTGTAACATTTAAGGATTTTTGCATTGCGAATTAAACTTGCTTTTATATGAAACGGGCCACCCAGGTCACAACCGACATCATTAAATACTTTATTGATTTTTAATCTTTCGGCGAGTAGCAGACTCATTGCTGGCTGTATTGATGTGGGTTTGCATTTAAAACAAGTGATGCATTTAGACAATACACTCCGAATCATAGTACGTGCAGATAAGATCCAATATCGCTTGCACAAAATTCCTTGTATGGAACGAGGTCCTACGTGTAGGTACAATTTATGAAAATGTTCGATTATTAAAATTGTTATATGACATTTTTTAGGCAATAGCAAGGGGTGCTTACTATTGTAGAGTAGGTCAGCTTCACTGATCCTACCCCCCACCCTGAGGAAATCATGCGCATCCACGAAGGGTGAAAGTTTCCTTAGTGTTGGGACAAATTTATTATTTTTAATGTTGTTAATTTCGCTAGAAAAATATTGCTGCTGTGTCATTTTTATTATACGATCATGAGACGCATTCAACTCATGAGTCGATAAAGGTCCGACGGAACGTTGAGGGGTCTTGCAGTTTTTTATAAATCGAAAACACCAAGCAATGACACGTTGCAGTTTATTAAATGACGAAAACCTTTCAAATATTGATTCTGGAATTTCACCTTTAATATTTTAAGAAGCAAAGCCGAATGAATCAGTATTAGTTTTAAGTTCTAAAGTTTCTGTTTTATCATTGACGTAAAATGTACTGATTGGCCACAAAGCAACGTCATCTGTGGTAATCGTCAGGACCCCTGGACCAAGAGAGATATTTGATGTTTAGAAAATACCAAAATTTACTACCTTTTTGCTACTATTTGATACCTAACTTCAAATATTTAGTACCTCAACTGATAGCGAAAAAACACGTAAAGAAAGTGGTCAGCCATTCTGACATCAGGATGTCTGGACCATTTTTTTTTTTCGTAGGTCGAGACAACACACCTTATTTATCTCTTTGTAAATATTTACTACCTTTTTAGTACCTCAACATATATTTTTTTCAAATTTTTTTGGCATTCCGGAAAAATGCTACGCATGAAAGATTGACCAATAGAGATATTTGATGTTTAGAAAATACCAAAATTTACTACCTTTTTGCTACTATTTGATACCTAACTTCAAATATTTAGTACCTCGACTGACAGCGAAAAAACACGTAAAGAAAGTGGTCAGCCATTCTGACATCAGGACGTCTGGACCATTTTTTTTTTCATAGTTCGAGACTACATAACTAATTTATCCCTTTGTAAATATTTACTACCTTTTTAGTACCTCAACATATATTTCTTTCAAATATTTTTGGCATTCCAGAAAAATGCTACGCAAGAAACTTTGTTAGTTATGTATATTCTCCCTCACACACACACACACACACAACACACAACAACACAGACACACAAACAAACATTACAGAATAAGCAATAATATTATTAATTATTATTTAAAAAAAAATATGTAAAATCCTAAACCTGTCCTGTAAACCTACACTGTGAAGTGAGGCCCCCTCCTAAAATTTGTATGCTTGTTTTGTTTCTCTAAATCTTGTTACATTCTGTAATCTTCTTGTTATTTTTTAAAGTTTTTTATCACCTCCCTCCATATACCGTAAGTACAAAGAGACCTTCACAGTAGCCCGCGAAATTCAAATTTTCGTACGTTTTTTGCAATTTGCAAGATGTCATGAAATCCTGACATTTGATAGCAATACTAACATAGGGATTTGTATTACTGATTGTAATGATTATAATTATGTAAGTACATATTTTTACAGTCGCGAATCATACTTTAATCAACGCACACCCAGACACTGAGCTGCACATTGCAAAAAACGTACGAAAATTTTAATTTCACGGGCTAACGTGAAGGTTCCCCCTTAATACTTATGCCATGTAAATAGATAAATTGTCACTTTATTAATAGAAATATCATCATACAACAATTAATCATAAATAAGCTTGACTTCCGCAAATCTTGTTATCACTATAGTTAGTTGGTCTCTCATACTGCAACAAAGTTTTTGCCCGTAACATAAACATTCAGAACACTAATCTGACGACGGTATACTTTTTATTTCCAACAATATTCGTGGGTACCGTATAAATTATTTCTTAAAAACTACCTACCCTCATGATTGGTTAATAAAGTTCGTCACGTCGCGTCTTTTCGTTCGCGTCACACAGTTCCACCAATAATTATTTCTAATAATATTAATTCGCCAGTGAAGAGGTCGGAAAACTGCAGTTCCATTAGAAGAACAAAAGTGTGTTTTGAGTGAGTTCAAGAAATACTTTTCACGTAAAAATGATTTACCTTCACCCTGTGACCCAATATACCAAGACATTACCGAAAGATTGTCTTACAAAATGTCAACAAAAGCTCTATACCTATCAATAAAAAAAAATTACGATTTGTTTTTTGGTCACGACGAGTCCGATACTTGTTCTGATGAATTTGCAGAAGCAAGTATGGCAACTAACAAAACATCTGAGTGTGAAACTTATAATTTTTTTATTGATATTTATCAGTGGAATAAAATTAAGCCCATTGATCGTTGCGTGAAACGTACAAGAACCTTATCTGATTTTCGCAGTAAAACTTTGCTACCAAGTCACCAATGGGCGAACCTTCTAAGAGAAGAAATATGGAAACGTGTACGTTCGCCGTGCAGTTGGATATTCCAAAATTATTCAATTAAAAAGGAAGCCAACATTAGGTGTTATGGTTCCTGTAAGCAGTGCAAGGCAAAGGTAGAAGTAGTGATTAATTGGCCAACAGAAAAAATTGCGCGTTGTATTTGTACCATAAGTAATTATGATGAAATATTCAAACATGACTACACAAAAAAAAAAAAACTTTCCCCTGTAAAACGCTGTAAGCTCAGTGGTGATTTAAAGTTTGAACATGCTGTGACGGTTAGAAACAAACTGAGTGATTCTATAATGAATAAAAATGATGATTTTGAACCGGCTCACTTACCTACAGTCGGCTGCTTACGACAAATAAAGTATGAACAGCGGAAAAGCACATATTACGATCCGAATCCAATAATGGCTTTGTGGATTATGACAAGTCTATCTCCTTATGATACAATGATTAGATCCATCTCAGTATTTCCTATTTGCATTTATTATTGGTCTATTGCACAGGAACAATTCTACAGGGATTATAGAAAATCTGAGAGAACTGTATTAAGTCTTGACGCAACAGGAAGTATCTTCAAGCCATGTGGACCAAATAAAGATTTAGTACTGAGTAAACCGATATTTCTATATTCATGCGTGCTATTATCAGTTTATAGTGAAAGTGTACCAATAATACAAATGTTATCAGACAATCATACTTCAGAAACAATATATAAATGGCTCGACACATGGTGTAAAACTCAAAATAATGCAACTCCGAGTGAAGTAGTCGTTGATGACTGTGCAGCCTTGATCGGAGCTGTTGTAAGAGCTTTTACAAAATTTGAATCGACAAAAGAGTATGTTAATGCCTGTTACATAAAATTAGAAACAAAAGAGCAAACACCAGATGAATGCTTCATTCGAATCGACACCAGTCATTTTGTTAAAATTCTTTTTAATCTGGCATGCTTTGACCATGTAGATCAAAGAGTAATTTATTTTTATTTTAAATGTCTGCAAGAAGTCAAGCGATGTGAAGATTATGATAAATTGAAGGAGATGGTAATTAATCTGATCATTGTGTGTCTGAACAAATATGATGGGCAAGATAAACAAGGAACCTTAACAAGATGTGAAAACGCTAAAATCAGGTTAAAACGACTGACTTCTTTCCAAAACACCTCTGATTCTGAAATCGTTATAGAGGAAACCAGTAAAATTTCGCAAACGTCATCAAACAAATCTCTATTTTCAGACACTGAATCAAAAGGCATTGATGATAAGCAATTTACTGGAAAAAATCCTAAATGGTTTTTTGAAGCTGTTGATTCTGAAAAATTATTGCTTACTCTCACTGATGGTGATTATTGTGCAACACACGACAATTTGTATTATTTCCCACAATTTCTAACAACTTTAACACGACTAATGGGACAACTCCCGTTGTGGTCCAATGTTATGAAAAGAACTTTCCAATCAGAAATATCAGCCCCAACTTCATCTAATGTCGAAGTTTACTTTAAAATGTTGAAAAGATATTTATGCCAAATAAACACGAAATCGGAGAGATATCGTATAGATGAATTTATTGCTAAACACTCAGAGTCTATTTCGGGACAACTGAAAACGGCAAATAGTTCATTAAATCAAGGTAATAAAAAGGAAAAAAAAACGAATGAAAAGAAAAAGGATAAGAAAACTAATTTTATAAAAGGTATAAACAATGAGTCCGTTTTTTCTGATGCGCCTTCAATGTTAGAAAATTGGAGAGGCTTAGGTATTGGAAAAAAGGAAAAAAAAATAAAATTCATTAAAAAAAAAAGATAATTTTATTGAGAAATGGCTCCTTAACTTTGGCTGATAAAAATTATATTATTTTAAATACTTGCGCTTTTGACGCAGTTGCACAAGCGATTGCCATTGGAGTCGCTGATGACTATGCATTGGGTAGGATCATACATACCAATAAAGATAATGAATATTGTAAATTCATTAAAATGATTGTAGCCAACGATACACAAAATGTTTACAAAGTCCGTACAGAGATACTGAAAAAGTATTTTCAAATCAAATCCATTGGCGATAAAATGTACGTTAATTGTGAATGCAACGTTGCATACATATTTGAAAAGATATTGTTAGATATAATATATAGTGCAGATATAAGAGAATCTTGCACAAATTTTAACTGTCTTGTAAACAAGGTTCATAGGAAATGTGCTTTTTTGCCACTTGACTTCAACAAAGACACATTAAGTGAATCTGCAAATTCAATGATTAACAGCGACAGCAATATATCAAATTGTAGACATTCTAGCTGCGACGGTATAAGAAGCATAGATTATAATTTGAAGAATATTGTTGCCTTTGAGCCCAATCCTGAAGTACAAATTTGCATCAATGATTTACCAGAAAATATATCTTTAAAAGGTATAGAATACAATCTATTGTCTGTTATTGAATTTGTGCCATCTGCGACTCCCGAAGGTGTAGGACATTATAAATCGCATTGCCGACGAGAGTCGAAATGGCAATGTTACGACGATATGTCTAGTAGAGTTACTATAAGTTGTAAGAACATGACTGCTCATTGTTTAATATACGCCATGAAATATTAATTATTTAACTTTCACCAATAACATCATGTACACTATAAGTTTCCAGTATACGCTGATCTAGCATTCTATAGGATTTCCTTACAATAAGAGGTCAGCATAAACTGGATATTTATAGTTTGATAATTATGTAGCCTACAATCCTATTTATTAAAATTATTTTCTATATTAGAGTGTATGATTTTCTAATCCACAATATAAATGTATCTATATCCTAAAAATATAAGCTTTATGTGGCAAATTAACCTGTCAGACCCTATGTCATAACAAACGTCAAAACGCACAAGGACCAATCCTTATCTTAAAATGGCCGCCAGATTTATTGCCCTTTGTTCCCAATGTAAACAAAAACATCTTAAATGTCCATTATAAAAAATCCATTATGTATAAAAATCTTTCATGCGTAGCATTTTTCTGGAATGCCAAAAATATTTGAAAGAAATATATGTTGAGGTACCGTAAAATGGGGGGAATAGGGATCCAGGGGTGAATAGGGAAAAATCCAGAAAACATTTTTGACGCTAAATATTAGTTTGCAAATCGTTCCAACTTTTACCATTCTTTGAAGGATAATAGTAGATTATTGGAACTTTTCTATGGCAACATTGAACAAATGTGAAATTAGCTGCAAACTGTCAAAAATGTCAGTTGAAAATAGTATCAACAAGACGCCGGTTTTTACAGTGTTTAAAACTTTGCTGTGTAGAAGTTATTTTGCATTAAGCGAATACGAGTGTTTGTTTTAAACGTTATTTAGTGTTTGGGCCGTCATATACATAAAAGGTAAGCATCAGTTATTAATTAATATTACTAATATTTCGATTTTTAGAATGACATGAGAAATCTGTATTTTTTGGGGTGAATAGGGACGTCTCAGGTATTAATCACAACGAAAGCGGGGTTAATCGGGATTAGGATGGGATGAATAGGAACGACTTATGTATGAATAGGTACAGCTTTATAGGGTTGTCACTAAGCAGACCTAGCAATTTTTAAGTTGTGTAATCTAGGTAATAATTAGGTTTATTTCTTTATATTTTATATCGATTTTTTTAGGTATTTCATAAGTTAGCGATTCCCGGGTCGGGCCAAGTTTTGTTGGAATTTCGAAATATTGTACAGAGTTCGAAAATTGTGTCCGGTTTAATAGGCTCGCCCCCTATTTGTTGGGACTGACAACATTACTGACGAACAGTGGGTGTCACATTTAATACGTGCCTCAGTTTTTTTTTTGGGATGGGAAATTATTATTTTAGTGTTGATATATTGAGTGGAAATATTTATATACAATAATGCAAATTTATTTTTTCAGATATGCCTCGCGTGTATATATCAAAAAGTACAAAACCTTATAAGAGGTATGATCCCTTAATATTAAAAACTGCAATAGAAACGTATGAAACAGGAAATAAATCTCTAGTTGAAATAGCTAAACAATTTAATATTGCTAAATCTGTTTTGCATCGACATGTAACGAGAACAATGAAGAGTCACGGTGGACAAAGAGCACTGAGTGATGAAGCAGAAAAATACATAATAAAATACATAAATATTTGTTCTGAGTGGGGGTATCCACTTGATACTTATGACTTACGGATAATAATAAAGGGATATTTAGATAGAGTTGGTATAGAAGTAAAAAAAATTAAAAATAACTTAGCTGGCGTGGATTATATAGAATGTTTCTTAAAGCGTCACAAGAAGGAAATTTCAGAAAGAATAAGCCAGAACATCAAAAGATCTAGGGCTGCAGTATCTCCACAAATTATAGAAGAATATTTTAGGCAACTTGAAAATTCCTTAAAGGATGTACCTTTATGTAACATCGTGAATTATGATGAATCCAATTTAGCTGACGACCCTGGAAAAAAGAAGGTTTTGACTAAAAGAGGCGTCAAATACCCTGAAAGGGTTATGAACCACACAAAGTCATCGACATCGCTGATGATGGCTGCATCCGCCGATGGAACACTATTGCCCTGCTATGTAGTTTATAAAGCTGGCAATCTTTACAATACCTGGACTACAAATGGCCCCCCTAACTGTAGATATAATCGCACTAACTCAGGCTGGTTTGACGGCAATACGTTTGAAGATTGGGTGGAAACCATAGCCCTTCCATACTTTAATAATAAACCTGGGAAAAAAATATTGATAGGAGACAACCTGTCTTCACACCTGTCTTTAAATTTAATTAAAAAATGTCAAGAACAAGAAGTACATTTTGTATTTCTGCCCCGAATTCAACGCACCTGACGCAGCCACTTGATGTAGCCTTCTTTAGGCCTGTGAAAATTGCGTGGCGTAACATTCTTTTTACGTGGAAAAAATCTGAAGGCCGGGTAATGCCCACAATACCAAAGAATGTTTTTCCGAAATTACTCAAGCAGTTACTAAATAAAATTGAACCAAATACAAAACAAAACATTTTAGCCGGATTTATGAAAGCAGGAATAAGCCCTCTGAATAAAGACAAAGTACTCAATAGATTGCCTGGAAATAACTTAAGACACGAATTTTGTTTGGAAGAAAAAGAAGCAATTGATGAATCAGTGTTGTCATTATTAAAGGAAATGCGATATGGGCCAGAAAATTCTAGAACTATTCGTAAACCAAAGAAAATAAATGTTATACCTGGAAAAAGTGTAGAAGACAGTGATTATGTAGAAAGCGATATTTCAAGTTCAAATGCACTCTCGGATGTTGATTCACAAGTTGCGAGTACGTCTAAAAAACCAAAAAGAAGCCTAAGTCAAACAAACAATAAAAAGAAAAATCCAATACCTACAGGAAAAGAAAATGTAATAGCGGAAGTACCAAGTCTAAAAGGTAAAGGCATAGGCAAGGCATCTAAACAACAAAAATGTAACAATAATTTAAATAAAGAAACTGAAGTATTACAAGAGAAACAAATTTTAGAAGAACAACAACAACAAAATTTTGATATTGACCTTACTGACATTGACAATATGCCTGTTTTATTACTTGACGACAATTTTACTGCAGCAGAAAATAATTGTATTGTAACAGAAGAATATTCTGCTTCACTAGAAGACAATTTAACCGTAACAGAAGATAATTTTATTGTAACAGAAGACCACCGCCAAAAAGACACACAACCAAAGATACGCATTTTATCTGATGTTATATACAAAGGAAATATGAAGAAACCTATTGAACTTAAACCTAGTGCTAATCGCCTCAAAAAATCTAATTATTATGAGAATAACTCGGAACCTTCTTTAAAACCTAAGCCTAGTACAAGTGGTCTCAGAAGACCTAGTTACTATAAGGATGACATGGAAATTCTTCGAGATCTGATGGACTTAGATGATGAGTAATTGTTTTCTTTTTTTCGAGAGTTTTATGTTTTCTTTTATACCAAACCATGTATGATCTCATTTGCGGTACCTGTATACCCGTAGGATTTGGAATTATTTTTTATGTTAAGTAAAACTGATTTGTTAAGTCTATAGGTGAGGCCAAACGAGCGTAATTTTGTGAGTCGTGAGTCGCAGAATTTCGGTCTTTCATAGAAAAAGTCTTTCGCGACGCAAAATGAGTGGTCTGCACCGTACCAGAATACGTAATTCTGCGACTCACGAGTCTCACGAGTCACAAAATTACGCTCGTTTGGCTTCACCCTATGTCTACAGTGGTTTTATAAGATAACGTTTTTATTTAAATGGACGTGTATATTAAGAGTGAGTTGTTAATTAATGACTTTTAATATTTTACTTGCTAAAAGCTATTTTATAATAACTTGATACCTACATATAATTATGTTTGTTGATTAAAAATAAATATGGAAGTAAAAGTGGATTTTATTTCAGTGACTAAATAGTAATCAGAAACTAGTATTACAGTGTGTGTGTGTGTAAGAATTACCTACATAGTGGTAATAAGTAAGTAATAATGTTGAGTAAATTAAATAAATAGAAATAGATAATACAAAAAAAAAAATAGTTAAGATAAATTATAATTTATTACACAAGTGGCAGCCCTAGAGAACTTCTCTATTGACCTTATTTTCGTCCCGATTGACCCCAATTTCTGGGTGAATAGGGATAGGCTATATTTTAGCTTTTTTATGCATAAACTGAAATGCGAATTGCATAATTTATATTAGTTCACAAAGATACCATCACGACTCAATTATTACGATCGCCTTACAGCGAATTTTCTTAAAAAAAACGCCTTAACTTTCTTTATGAAGTTTAGATTTGTCCCTTTTCACCCCAATTTACGGTACTAAAAAGGTAGTAAATATTTACAAAGGGATAAATTAGTTATGTAGTCTCGAACTATGAAAAAAAAAATGGTCCAGACGTCCTGATGTCAGAATGGCTGACCACTTTCTTTACGTGTTTTTTCGCTGTCAGTCGAGGTACTAAATATTTGAAGTTAGGTATCAAATAGTAGCAAAAAGGTAGTAAATTTTGGTATTTTCTAAACATCAAATATCTCTATTGGTCAATCTTTCATGCGTAGCATTTTTCCGGAATGCCAAAAAAATTTGAAAAAAATATATGTTGAGGTACTAAAAAGGTAGTAAATATTTACAAAGAGATAAATAAGGTGTGTTGTCTCGACCTACAAAAAAAAAAAATGGTCTAATGGCTGACCACTTTCTTTACGTGTTTTTTCGCTATCAGTTGAGGTACTAAATATTTGAAGTTAGGTATCAAATAGTAGCAAAAAGGTAGTAAATTTTGGTATTTTCTAAACATCAAATATCTCTCTTGGTCCAGGGGTCCTGACGCTTACCATCTGTGAGCCACTCTGGGCCGCGTAACCAGCGCTCGTATTCAGCTACGATCTGTACCTCTACCATGAGTTGCTATCGAAAAATCACTCGCTAGCGTCAAACTCGCTAGCGTATTAACGTGGGTGAAATAGATTTCGATATCGCTTGCACCATGAGTTTTACGGAGTCTAACGCAGGCGATACAGTAAGCTCGATAGATCGTGTCGTATAGCTAACTTCACTCCTTATATTTTTTGTTTCTTTCTTTATTAGTAGTAAGAAGAGAGAACAGCTCTTATGCTCAAAATGTAGTGGTATCGTTATGCTAAAAATGTTATGACAGTCAATATCACGAAATAATCCAACTAAATAGAAAGGTTGGCGGCTAGTGGACTCCGTATGGTATTTAGTGGTTGTTGAATTTTTATTCCTTATAATATGTCACTGTTGTATATTCAATTTGTAATTTTGTTGACGTTGTGTGGATCGCGGCGTTTTTGATTTTTAAAAGTGAAACAAGTTAACAAAATAAATAATATTACAATGAGAACCAGTGGGTCACAATTTCAATTGTTGGTGGAGTTCATGGAAAGGTATGTTTCTACTTTCAATTACTTAATTTATTTTAAATCTTTAAGTTACGGAATTCCCAAATATTCGCCCTCAACACAGGTAGATATGGTAAGTCACTTGAAACTTAGAAATTGTAATCAGTTAGCTAAGCTCAAGTGTCTAAAATACTAAAGTTGCTTATTGTTTGTGGGAAAACGAGAGGAATGCAAACAAAGAACCGGATAAGATTTGAGTATGGTACAGTATTTTTAATTTAAAAGCACAGCTTGCTATGTAAGCACTTAGGCTAATAGTTAAAATAGGTAGATATCATATTTGATGTATTTATATATCTCTGTATACCGGAGGTATACTATCCTAAGTCCATTTTTTTCGACATTCACTTTGTAATGTCCTTGAAACAAACATTTATAGATCTACTTAGTGGTATACTATTTTAAGTCCAATAAAAAAAAATTGCAAACTTTCGAATTCGGTATTATGCTTTAAGTCCAGATCACTTCAAAGGTATACTATCTCATCTGGACTTATGCTTTTGTGTCGCTCAATTATAAAAAACGAACGCATCCTAAGTCCAAATAAGATAGTTTGTTTCTGAACGTAATGAATGAACGCGCCCTTATTGTGACAATTGACACATTGACATCGTGCCTTCTGTTTACTTGCTCTTCTGTTTTGCTAACTTAAACAGAAACAGCTAAGAAACTTTACAATGGCATCTCGTAACCGTGTTCTAAAAATACTAGAATTAGCAGAAAATACATCAACCGGTGGTTTAACTCAAAATACGGGTAAGTTGTCTTAATTTCGTTATTTTATAGGTTATGCTGTATTAAAATTCTAGTCAAAAAGTAAAATAATGGCTTAGGTGGCTTCCTAATACTATTCTTTTTGTTAAATGCTTGAAATACAATGTAATACTGCACTGGCAATGTATGTTTTTCATAGATAAAATTATTTTCGAAATATTTGCTATGGACTTAGGATTCTATGCTTCTGAATCAAATTTACACTTAGGTATTTAAACTTATTTTTTTTGCAGTACTTTAATAATTTTATCATTCATGTACCTAATTATTTGTAAAGGAAATTACTTATATGGTCATACTGATATTTGAAGCACAAAATCAGCAACTAGTCTATATGAAACATGGATAATAATTTAGTTCTTTTTTGCCTATTTTAGCTTTTTGCTAGCTGAAATGATAATACATTGGTTTATGTAATTTTATTTATATGGGTTTCAGCTCAATGAAATGTTTTGGGTTATTTGAAATAATCATCACTTAATTTTCTAGGATTAAAGTTAAGTACCTACCTATTTTATAAAATACTTACCTATTTAAATATCTATTGCAGATAAAGAAAAAAGCGAGACACCTAAAGAATTACCTACTAGTGAATACCAATATCCAGAAAAAGAGAATGTAGATTTTGAGAAAGTTGATAATTATGATATAGGTTTGTTAGATAGTGATACTAATATTTCAGAAGAATCTGTGTCAATATTAACTGAAGAATTAATAACTCAAAATTACCAATTAGATGTACATCATGAAGATGAAGCATGTGATTCTTTAATAGCAGTACATAATAACCCAGTTTCTCCCAGAATGTTAGATGATGATCTATATCTGAGCAATAGTGATGATTCAATTAAAGATAAAGATTATCAGCCAGATTCAAATACTGAAGCAGATACTGATTCTGATTCAAGATCAGAAAATCGGATTAGTGCTAATTTACTTTTATCTGCGCTTGAAGAGGGTGTTCCAAGTACATCTCGAGATGTACCAAATTCTATATGCCAGAATGATTTACAACAAAGTCATAATAATCTACCAAGAAAAAGAAAAGTTCAGAATAAAAGTACAATAGAGCAGATAGGAAAAAAGCGAGTAAGAAACATATCCCAATGGAAAGCTAATGTCAGAAAGAGACACTATGCAGGTGGGAAAGCCTACATCAGCAAAAGTGGTAAAACAGTACCTTGCAAGAGAATGAAACCTGCATGTAACACGAATTGCCGTATGAAATGCAGTACTAAAATATCCGAGAAGAATAGGGAAGAGATATTTACTTTTTATTGGGATCCAGAAAAAGACTACAATCTTAAGAGGCAATTCATAGTGTCATGTATCCAATCAAAACCTACAGCAAGACAAAGGCTGAGATCAGGAGATGAATCTAAGTTAAGATCAAATACTTTAATGTATTCTTTTGTTGTTAATGGTATAACAACAGCAATCTGTAAGACAATGTTTTTAAATACATTGAACATTTCCCAACAAGTGGTTAAGACTGCTTTAGCAAAGCGACAAGAGGGAGGTATTGTTGAAAGTGACAAAAGAGGAAAACATGAACCATCTAACAAAACAGATCCTGAAATTATTGAATCTGTTATGTCCCATATTTCATCTTTCCCAAAATATGAATGTCACTACAATCGTGAGAGATCAAAGAGATGTTATTTAGGACCGGATTTAAATGTCGAACGAATGTATGATCTCTACAAAACTTATAACACAGAAAATAATGTTCAAATTTCCAAGATAGCTAAATCTTGGTTATATCGTGAAATATTCAACACAAAGTTTAATTTAACGTTCAAACCGCCAGAAGTAGATACTTGTGACGACTGCGATATGTTTTCAGCAAAGCTTAAAGGGATGGAGGATGGCCCTGAAAAACAACTTCTGGAAATAGAAAAGGATTTACATTTAACTGAAGCTGATAAAAGATACAAACATAAATCCCAGGATATGACTCAAGCGAAATGTAATAGTAAACACAGAGTATTAGCTGCTGACCTACAAAAATGTTTACCAACTCCTTTTTTAACAAATGGAGTTAATTTCTATAAGAGAAAACTTTGGACATTAAATTACACTATTTATGATGGTTCTGACAGTTCTGCATTTTGCTTCATGTGGGATGAATCTAAAGCTCAAAGGGGTGGAAACAGTGGTACAGTCGCCCGCCACCATGAACATTGATACCGAACGTGTGATTGCCGAGGTGCGCCAACGTCCTGCATTGTGGAATTTATCGAATGAACTTTACAAAGATCGCGATGCCAGAGCAAAATTTTGGTAACAAGTTTATGAAGCACTTTTTCCCGAATTCAATAATGAGGGCGATGATAAAAAAAGGAGATCGGTAAGTAAAAGATAATTGTGTTTATAATAATTTTAAAATAATCTATCTGTTATTATAATCTATGTGTTTAAAATAATCTAGTATAATGGAATAACATGCTGTCAATTTCAGAACAAATTACACGTACACAACGTAATTACGAAAGTATTTTCGAATGTTTGCGAGTATGATTAACTGGTTTTGTATATATTTAATTCATGTAAATATTTATAAAATTGTAAATAGTTTGATAAATAAATAATTGAGCTTATAAATAAACAGTGTGTGTGTATGTGTAGTGTGTGTGAACGTTTTTAGTATAAAATGGCTGGACGTAATAATTCAAGTGAATTGTGGCATCACTTTGAAAAGGATGTGCCCAGTGGAAAAGCGTCATGCAACATATGTAAGGAAAAATTGGCGTATAAATCATCTACGGCTAATTTGAAAAGCCATTTAAAAAGTAAACATATTTCAGTTTTTTGTTCTTTACCGTCGCAATCGCAAGCTCGGGCTCAGACTTCCTCTGTACCTGACGTGCCACAACTACCGCAAGAGGATCCCCCTCCCAGCATAGGCATATCAGGTTCGAGCGGTCCTTCCGAAGATGCTGTTAAATGCAAGCGGCAAAAAATTATGGACTCTTTTCTAAATAAAAAAATTAGTGTTGAACAAAATAAACAAATAAATTTAGATTTGCTTATGACGCACACAGCGGAGAATATCGCCGCAGAAATAGGAGAACTTGTTGACAAGTTTGGATTAAAAAATAAAGTCAACTTTATGATAACAGACAATGCTTCCAACATTGTAAAGGCTGTGAAAGAAGTGTTGGGTTGGAAGCATTTTGGTTGCTATGCTCATAGTCTTAACCTGATAGTAGAACACGCGCTTCACTTAACAAAACCGCAGATAGACAGTCACGCGAATAGTTACGTATGTTAAAAAAAGTACCTTGGCATCGGAGGTTACAAAAATATCAGGTGCAACAAGGTCAAGAACCTAAGCGATTGATTCAAGCTGTCGACATACGATTGATACGATGGAACTCGACCTATTTCATGTTAAAACGATTTGTGGAGCTCGAAGATGCCATCCGATCGACTTTGGCTTTTGCCGATAGAAGTTTGCCTTTTATAAGCCCGGAAGATTGGACACTGTTCAATCAACTATGTCAGGTATTGCGCCCCTTTGAAGAAATTACTTCGTCAATGAGTGGGGAAAAATATGTTACCGGGAGTTCAGTGATTATTGTGACGCGGTGCCTAAAAGAAGCTTGCTCAAAACTTTACGAGATGACCCATCACGGCGGCCTATCACGTGAAGCAAGCGATACGGTGCTGTTGCTAAAAGCGGACTTAGAGGAAAGATTTAAATTTGTTGAAACTAGTGGCACATTTGCGTTGTCCACTTTCATGGACCCTCGTTTTAAAATGCAAGGGTTTTCAGACCAATCCGAGGCGATAAAAACGAAAGAAAATGTGCGAAAATTAGTAACGGCTTTGATTGCCGAAAAAGAACGCAGCACAATACCTACTGATTCCCCAGTCACTGCAGACAATACAAACACCAACAACACCAATAATGAACTAAGTCCCTGGAGTATTTTTGACCAAATAGTAGCGTCAAGTACTGCTCAAGATACACCTCTTTCAAGAGCAATTAAAGAGGTAGATATGTACCTGTCTGACGAACTGCTGCCAAGAAAGGACCAGAGGGGAAATTTAACGTGCCCTTTAGAATGGTGGAGAAAACACCAGTATGTTTACCCAAATTTAAAAAAAATATTTGTTACCCGATGTAACATTGTAGCCACATCCGTACCTTGCGAAAGGATGTTTTCAAAGACAGGTCTTATTATTAGCGAAAGGCGCACGAGACTATCTACCAGAAAAGTGGAACAGCTTATGTTCCTAAATGTAAATATGCCTGAAGAGAGGTTCGAGGGGTTTAAATAAAAATATAAAATAATTTAATGTAAATATGTAAAAACAACCAACATAAAAAAATACAAAAAAAAAATTGTAAATACCTATGTTAATAATAATAAAATAAAAAATGTATTTAAAATCAGTTGATCTTCTAAATACGCCAGAATAGTAACTCTATTCAGTATTCTGCCAGTCCTAAGCCTGGAAAAGTATGATGAAGGGAAGTTCAAAATAATAGGTACACGTTATAATAGCACACGGGAGACTTCAGACTAGTCTAACTAAAATCTACGCCTACGTCGCCCGCCGCCGCCGCCGTAGACTTCGTCGTAAAGTTTACCAAGTTTACACGTAAACTAGTCCACGAATTCAACTAGTTGATCGACTAGTCGATGAACGAAATTGAACGGTCTAGTTTCGTTGACGCCAAATACGTCGACGACCCATCTCTAACTCAGACCCAGTCACAATTGGCAAGACAGGCGTTTGTTAATCCTGACAATGAGTGGCGGGCTTTTCAACAGAAATGTGAAGAGGAACGCCTAAGATTAAGGGAGCGAGAACTACACCAACAAGAGCGGTGGTTGGATCTATTTGCTCAATTTATGGTTTTAGGAAATAGAATAGTAGATAAGTTAAGTTAGTGTAGTTAGTGTTAACGTAGAAGTCAAATCATTTATTTCAAGTAGGCTATTAAAATCAGGGACCATTTTGGTTACCCATTGAAAGGGTTTTTGATAGGGTAATTTGTGGTTTTATCTCAATTATGTATAGTTTTAGTTTCTTATTTTATTATACTTTTAGTTATTAGATCGTACATTTAAAATGCTGACTGATTCGTTATAATTTGTATATTTTGTTAAAACTTTTAAATACTGTCTGTAATAAATAAAAAGGTTGTCTAAGTAAAAAATCTTTAATTATAATCTAAGCTAATATTAATCACAGAAAGCCTCCTAGCTAGCTGATCACGTAATGCTCTGCCCATTAGTAAATCGCTAGAAGTTTCATTTTCCTGTAATACTTCCATTTGTTCATATCCTGTAAAGAAAATCATTCCGAATTAGTTAGTGGACTAAGCTTCATTGTACAATATATAAACAACATTATTATGAACAATGAAATCATTATTTGAAAACTTGGATATTTAGATATATTTTAGAAATTACCTCCACCAGTTTGTAGGGAAACCCCATCTGGGTCAGGAATATTATATTTTAAAGCAATGTTATGCAAGACACAACATGCTGTAATAATTTGTGCACATTATTCTGGCCTGTAATGCAATGTCCTGTCTTTACTTAAACAACGCCAACGATTTTTTAGCCTGCCAAAAGTATTCTCAATAACAACCCGGGCCTTATTGAAATTATCCTCTGGAGAATTGGGCACTGGATCTGAGTATGGTGTCATCAACCAGGGCCTCTGAGGGTAACCGGAATCACCTTAAAATAGGAAAATAAAATTATCACCCATTATCATACAAAATAATTATGTTCTATTACTTATGTAGGTATTATAATTATCAAATTACCCAAAAGCCACACAATCTCATTATTTCTATGTAAATACTGCATGAAGTTATTAACATTACTGTTTTGCCAAATAAATGCATCATGGGCTGCACCTCCAAATTTTGGATTTAAGGACAAAATTCCACAATCAGAGTCACATATCTAAAATAAAAAAATAAAAATTAATAGTTACACTTATTTACAATTGATATCAATACAAATAGTCATTCTATTATATTTACCACTTGAACATTTAATGAGTGGTAATGTTTTCTGCAGTAATATAGGTGTTCTTCCTCTTTGATTGGAGTAAATGCTTTAAAGTGGCTACCATATACACATCCTATTATCCCAGGGATTTTGTATTTACTGTAAAATCTGAAAAAATTGTTAGTTGTAGTAACTACTATTAATACATTAATTATTCCCAGTAATATCTTTAAATATTACCTTTGCTTTATATTATTCCTTTCTTGTCTTGTTGTTGGAAACTTTATATATTGTTTCAAAACTGTTGGATGATTCAGTGCTATAGTGACTTCTTCTATGTATACACAAATTGCTTCTTGAGATAAATGATTTGCTTCTCCAACAAAACTCTTTGATAGTCACCGTTGGCAAAAAATAACAAAGCACATAATACCTGTAAGTGAGAAAATTCAAACAATAGTTTATAGAGAAATTAAACTTATTGTTTTGAGATAGCTGCCTAAACCATATCAACTTAGTTCTAATGAAACTTATTGTGTTGACTTCAAATCCGTAACATTATTCAATAATATGCACAAATCTTCAAAAGCTTCTTTAGAGAGTCTGTAAAGTTTAATAAACTTTCTTTCACTTATGTTTTCCAATTGGTATCCAACATGAATTCTCATTTTGGCTTGAAATTCACGTTGTTCACGTCGTTGGTCTTCAAATTCAGCGGCCACTAACATATTCCATGCTAAATAAGCTCTTCCAGACATTATTTTGACTTTATTGGACAAAAAACGTATAAAATTTTAATGTAAACATACGTTTCACACCTCAAAATGCTAGTGAGCTACGTAACTACTATCGCCATCGTATTTTTTCGATAGCTTCTGTCAAATTAGTGACTCATGGTGACGTTTTGTATGGTGACTGCTGAAAAACGTTAGTGACTATCGAATAGATTACGTTACGTTTCTTACCTATCGAAATCTATAGTGCCCATGGTACGAATTTTAATTCTTGCTGTGACCGCTAGGGGCGCTGTACAATATTTCATACATATTATTTACGGAGACGCTAGCGAGTTTTGGCTGTGCAAACTCATGGTAGAGGTACTGAGTAGGGAAGGCCCCGCGCGAGCACAGGTCAGCGGCATTATTTTCACTTCGTACATGAAACCAGCAGTTCGACAGAACTACGTCCACCACCTGAGCGACACGACTCGAAACAAATGTTTTTAATTTGTAGGGCGGCGCACACAGAGCCGGTTTTACAATTTACGATGACAAAAATGGAGTGTAGGTTTTTATTTACTTTTTGACTTGGTTATTATGTATTATAAGTGTTACAAGGTAGAAATAAAATTTTGGGATGGTACTATAAACAAAAAAAAATGTCAAAGAAAATAATGCTTTATTTAAAGTAAAGTAAAAAGGTCCTTAACTTAGGTTCTATGCTCATCGTCATCCACATAATTATCGGAATCTTCATTATCTTTGTTTTCATCCTTTTCGCTAAAAAGATATGTAGGCATCCGTAACATCCCTATAACAACATCATTGTATATCTCTCCTCGTTTCTTGGGTTTTACCCTGAGACTAGTTACGACAGGATCTGATGATACAAGCATCCAGTGAAGAATATCCATATTTGTATTTATTCTGGACGTTATCCTAGAGTGATACTGTCGCAATTTTTTGTAGTTTTTGTGACTTGCTTCTATCACATCTTCTGATAATTGACCTACGGGCAAAGCCAGAGATTTAATGATGTCAGCACCGTGAATTAAAAGTTTATGTACACTTGCACTCATTTTGTACCATTTATATAGATTGATCGCCATTTCAGCTGTGCCGATGCAATAAGTCCTAAATTTCTATGTTGGCTTGAAATGACTTCGTCTATGTAATGTCCGCAGGAAATGACACTCAAAATATTTGCAAATCTTTCAATAAGTTCTTTGGACACACCTGTGATTTGAGAAACCATAACAGGGTTTTTAAAAAAAATTCTTGCTGTATTGCCATCGTTACTGTTGCCCCCTCCTTGTTTTGGTTGGTCAACAACAAGTCCGATTTCCTTGTAAAAATCTTTGCATATTTTATTTTTTCGCTCTTTCACTTTTTCCTGTGCTTCTTTGCCTCTAGCTTGCCATTGCTGCAACTCCAATTTATAAGAAATATGCAATAAATATTCATAGCATCGGAGATGAGCATGTAGAATAGAAATACCAAATTTGTATGTGTCTTCGTTACATACTCTCTTTTTTACATTATCTAAGTCGTTCATATGAGTGGGTGTCGCTTTACAGACGTTACAGGCTTGTGTACTTTTGGTTTCTATTAAAACATTCACTGTTTTACCATCCAGCATTGTGCAAATAGGGATATGTTTAAAATATATCGTTCTGTCTCCTAGTATAGTGTCTGTGAGCTGCAACTGCCTTATTTGCTGCTCAATCTCGTAGTACTCACCTTTTAGTGTTTTGGTCGTTTTCTTTTTTTAATTTAAATGAAATTGGACGACAGTGTCTGGTAGAAGATGGAGTCTGATTTTTCCAATAAATTATTTTCTTCCTATCTTTCATTTCCGATAATTCCAGGGGCACAATTGTACATAATATTATGCGCACGCTTAATATTATAGTGACCGAACTCAAAATTTACGTAAAATGAGTTAATGCACCTGGCGTGACTACAACAACGCCATCTATGAAATAGCTCTAAGAAACTCTTCAATACGTTGTGTTTTCCTACTCTTACAATCTTTGCTGTCTCTTTCATTTTCGCGACTTTTGTGACGTTGATTGACATAACACAGACTCATTCAGTGTTCGTTCAACCGTTACAACATAAACAGTTTGTGCATTTAATTTTAAAGTGACCTATTAGTGTTTAAGGCGTTTTCATTGTGAAATTAAAGGTAAGTTTTATGTATATTTTTAGTATTATTTTGACTCTTTCCGCAATGAGTCTTTTTAATTCTAAAATGTTGTTACATTCAACCGGCGTATTCGGTTTTAGGTCTATTTAAAACTAAAAAACAATAACAGTTTGTGATCACATTAATATTTAAGTCAGTTTAATAGTAAAAATGTTGTCAAATTAGTTTTTGCTACAGTTATAGTTTAGTGTTACGTCTGTTTAATACTAATATTGATAACTTGCTCATGGTCACATAAAGTAATGGGTCTGTGCTTTATCAAAAATAATGCATATTTTTGTGGTCAAAATTGACAAAGTGTCCGTATTCAGTAATAAGTCTTATTCAAATTAAAATAGTAGAAAAAATAAATGCTTTTATTTATGATTTTACTTTCTAGAATGGCTTCTGCACGATCAAGGAAAATTCTTGATTTAATTGATAATAAAGGCAGTCCTCATTACCAAGAACACGACCAGGTAAGTAATAAGAAAATTGAAGGTACTTCAATTCCCTGCAATTCCCTGGCGTTTTCAATTAATTGTAATCATTTTTGTTTGCAGGCAAATACTGTGCCTAATGAACCGGTACAAAATAGCGAAATTCTCTCAGATAGAAGTATTGATGTCCAGGTAACCAAATAAAAAATATTTTTCCATTTTTTTTATTATTGAGGGTAATTTCAATACATTCATTTTTGTGTTTACTTGCAGGTGCTACATGATGTTAGAAATAAACCAGAAAATTGTACATTTTTGAATGCACAAGAGTATTTTAATGACACTGAACATCAAGATAGTCCTACCCCAAAACTAGATGATCAGGTATTGTAATTATTAAATTGAAAGTACATTAGTTACATTAGTTTATTCAAAGTTATTAGTATATTTTGATCCTAACTTAATGACATTGTTTTAATTTGACTTTCATGTTTACTTTGTCTTATAGATTTTGCGTGATGTCGAAAATGAACCTGAGAATGCTACCCGCATAAGAACACCTATAAATTATCTTATTTCGCCTATAAATTCCGAAGAAAGTGACGTTGACGAAGTGACTAGTTCTAGCAGTAGCTCTTCTTCATCAAGCTCATCTTCGTCATCATCTGATAGTTCTAGTGATGAATCTGCGGAAAGAAACCCTGATAATAATAAAGAAAATACAACTCCGGAGCCGTCAAGATCACCTCAACGAGAACAGGAGTCCACTTCAGCAGCAGCTACAACAACTGATGGAGGTATTACTGTGACAAAAAGTAGAAAGCGCACTAGACAACCGGAAACCTGGAAACAAATTAAAGCTAAAAAGTTAAGAAATTTGGGAAAAACTTACGTTAATAGCAAAAATGCAACAGTTGAAGCTCGACATCTTAAGCCACCATGTAATAATAAATGCAGATTGCAGTGTGCTACCAAAATAGATTCTGTACAAAGGCAACGTATTTTTGATACTTATTGGGAAATTGGAGATATCCATAATCAACGATCTTTTATTTTGTCATGCTTAACCAATATTACACCCAAATATAAGTATACTAATGCTTTGGCTCCTAGAAATTGTAACAAAGCTTTTCATTTTATCGTTGATGGTAGTCCAATTCGAGTTTGTAAAACCTTTTTTCTTAATACATTAGGTATTTCTGATCGTATGATTCGTACAGTCAAAAGTAAGACCGATGAACATGGGATTTTAAAGACTGATTTTAGAGGTGTGACTGCTAGTAATGTGTCAGATGAAGCATTAATTTCTGACATCAAAGAATTTATCAATTCTATTCCAAGAACAGATTCCCATTACACACGCCAAACATCGACCCGTGAATTCATAGATGGTAGTAAAACGATAATTGATCTCTTTAGAGATTTCGAAGACATACAAAAACAAAAAAACAAGCCTGCTGGAAAATATTGCACATTTTATAAAGTTTTCACTACACAGTTTAACATTTCATTCTTTCGCCCACGTAAAGATCAATGCGATCTATGTTTACAATTCCAGAATTCATCAGCTGAAGAAAAACTTGTAATTAAAGAAAAATATGACATGCATTTGATAGAAAAAGCCCTCAGCCGACAGGAAAAATATAATGATCGATGTAAGATTGATGATAATAACAAAGTAATTCTATTTGATCTTGAAGCAGTTTTGCAGACACCTAGGGGGGACACCTCTGCTTTCTATTACAAAAGTAAACTTAATAGCTACAACTTTACTGTTGCTTCTTTAAACAAAAAAGTAGAAGGCCAAGTTCAGGATTCGTATAACAATGTGCAGTGTTATTTTTGGAGCGAAACGGACGCAAAAAGAGGTGCTAACGAAATAGGTTCATGCTTATTAAATTATTTTGAAAAACTTTGCAGTGAATCCAGAAATACTAATGAAGAAGGTATTGATCTAATATTGTATTCGGATAATTGCGGAGGGCAAAATAAAAACAAATTTATCGTTACAGTATATCTGTACGCAGTGACACATTTAAATATTAATTCAATAACTCACAAATTTTTAATCAAAGGCCACACACAGAACGAGGCTGACAATATACACAGTTTAATAGAAAAAGAAATTAAAAAAAATTTGAAAGCAGGACCTATGGGTCCTGCTTTCAAATTTTTTTTAATTTTTTATTATGGAAATATATTGATGTGGAGAATATATATATTCTCCACATCAATATATTTCCATAATAAAAAATTCACGTAAATCCGGTTGCAAATTTGTAGTCAATGAGTGTACTTTTAATGATTTCTTTGATTTTAAAAAATTACAGGAAGATTGGGGTTATAATTTTAAAAAAACCAAAGATGGAAACAACGTAGTTTGGAATAATATTAAAATGATTAAAGTAACAAAGAAGAGCCCATTTTCTTTTTTTATTAAAGAAACATACAACCAGCAGGATTATTCTGAAGTATGTATTCGAAATAGACGAACTAAAATGTTACCTTTAGAGCAATTAACACTAGTAAAGGCTTATACAGGCAAACAAGTGTTGAGCGAGAACAAAAAGAAAGACTTGCGCGAGTTAATTGCCAAAAATTTAATACCAAATTATTATTCAAATTTTTATGATTCTATACTATATTAGTTAACGGATTCAAAATCTGTTTTGATGATGTTAATTTTTTAGCTTATTTACTAAGATTGTAATGAGAACAAAATGGCTGATTGATAATAACTTTTGAAGTTCTATTTTTGTTTTGTTAATCATTTTATTTACTAGTTATTTTTATAAACCTCTAGTTACTATACTATAGTAACTTTCTCTATCTTTCTTTTAGTTCCTATACATGCAGCTACGATTAAGATAAGTAGAAGTGTAAGTTTAGAATCTATCTTGTACCTGTCTACTACGATTTCATAAGAAATAAGACTGATTATAATTTTTATTTTGCTATTTTATATTGATTAAAAAGACTGAACCCAACAATATCGTTTTATTTTTTATTAATAAATGAACCCTAAATAAAATGCACAACGTAATTAGTATATTTTTATAGTATTAGAATGACTTAACATCATTAAAAAAAGACCGAAATAAAAAATTACATAATTATTTTAGTGATAAATAGACTTAAACCTAAGACGTACAGTCAAGTTGTATATGTTTTTACTATTAGAAAGACTTAAAATAAATTAGGTCTAAATACTTTTTGGCAAATTTACCATTACTAAGTATTAAAAAGACCTAAAACTACAAAAACAATTTTAAAAGGCTGTATAATTGAAACTAAATAACATATAACAAAAATTTCACTTTCAACTAAAACTTTGATGTCTACACTATTAGAAAAATTAAACTTAAATTGAACAATCTATGTAATGTCATATTTATAGCAAATTAAACAGCGCAAGTCGTAGTTGCAAAATCGTTTTTTCGATTTGCCAAAAAAGTGTTTTTTTGGATTCGGTCATTGTAATACTAAGCGTGCGAATGTTAGAATCAGCGTAAATTGAATCATTCGAAAAGTTTTGCTTGTATATACTGTGACCTCCACTACCATCTAGGCCCCACTTATAATAGACTTCCAGAGTGTCGTTATTGTCGTCAATGTTGGATAAAATTACTTTTGACTGTACGTGTGCTAGTCTCCGTATGGTGTGGTCTAAAAGATCTTGTAACGGCACCATAGCTTCATTCTCAGTAACTCTTAAATTAAGCGGATAACACTTCAGTTTTGCATCTGCCACCACATGGTAAGAGGGATACAAATCAGCACCTCTTTTCTTTGCACCTAGACGCATCGTACCGTATTCGTTTTTGGTTAAATTAAGGTCCACTATGAGACCTAAAGCTTCTTCAGCACTATACTGCATAATATTTACAGAACACGATGATGAGTGGACCTGTTCCATTTTTTTCAACCTTTTCGGAGTCGAATTTATCGCAAGTTTTACAACGTGAGCTGCCTTTCTTTTGCCAGATTTCACCAGACTCGTTTCAGTCGCTAAACAAAGCTTTCAGGAGTAAAACGCGAGATAAGAGACTTAAGTTTTCTCTTTCTACTGCGTTCAGAGCTGGCTTCAAACAACTTTTTTGGCCTACCTCGCTTTCTCTCCGAAGAAGTAAGTTGTTGTGAAGTTGTTGATTGTGTCTCCGGGAGCTTAAATTCTTCACTGAGCCAATCGGCATGCTTAACTTTAAAACGGTCGAAAATATATTTACACTCACGCCATTTAGCTAAAAGCTTTGCCACAAACACTTTAATGACATCTTTTAACTGTTCTATTAAAGTCTCAGACGGGTCCACTATGCTTAACTGGTTCATTATGTATTGTAATAATCGTTCATTACACTTGTATGACGAAAAACTAAAAAAACGTTCATCTCTTAAAAATAAAAACAGTTCATTTCTACAAAACTTCCTCTGCTGTGAAACGGGATCAACGCGACTACCTGGAAATAAAGGGCTCTATTTATCAAAGGGAGCGATATGGGGACGAGTTCTTTGCTTGTTTTGAATCCTCACGAGTCCTAGTTTCTAAGGAATTATAAAATATAATGGAACTACGTGGAACATTCTTTAAATGTCTATAAACTCAAGTAAATCTTAAAGATTTCTGTGTAAAATTAGTCTTCTACGTAAAGTTATATTACTGCTCGATTTATGAAAAAAAAAACGACAACTAAGCATTAGTAATTAGAGTACACACCTGACGCTTCAATTTCCATGTTAAAAACTGTCAATTTTTAAACACTGCGGCACAAAACAAACGTGTTTACTCCGTCAAACTTTCGGCCGAACTGACTCACGTTCGCCGTGCAAAAAAAAGGGCCACAAAGCGCGCTCACGTAGGCTTTTGTGTTACATTAGTCCGTTTTTTTATTTTTATGATCCTATTGTTCGTTTATTGAAGAAGCTAAACAAAGTAGTTTTGTTAAGTTTCTAGACATCACATTTTATTTTTGGCACCGTAAATCGTAAAACGACCTTGTGTGCGGCGTCTGCAACCAGGCTAGTGCTACACTAGAGTCCGTCAAGGCGATAATTTTAAATGTAATGTTTTGAATGTTTTGCTTAACAAACAAAACCAGTTTAGATAGCAACACAACGGACATTAATTCGAGCCTAGGGATTGAAAGAGGTTTAATCGGGGCAACCTTGCTTTTACTGATAAACAAACGGGTCTTTACCTCATTGTTTTGATTAACACTGCGTAGGTAAATTATAGAAGCATAACCACGGGTAGATGCGTCACAAAAGGCAATTAAATGTACATCACAAAAGGCAATTAATTGTACATCACAAAATTTAGGTATAAGTAAGTTTCGCTCAATTTTAAGTGATGAGAGACAAGACAACGAAGATATAAACAAAGACCACTTATCGCGTAAATCGGCAGGAAGTGGGTCATCCCAACCAAGACTTAATTTCCACAAGTCTTGCATTATGCATTTTGCTAAGAAGGTACATGGAGATAGGAATCCCACAGGATCAAAAATGCTAGCTAGCAATTTTAGCACTGAACGCTTCGTGTAGGTATTATCAGTCATGTTGTAATCGAATGAAAAACAATCATCGATGGGTAGCCATTTTAGGCCTAATACCTTCAATGACGAACACACGGTGTCATCGCTGAAATTTATAGCAACTGCTTGATCTGCGTTAATCCTTGACAGTAAATCTGGGGTTTTGCTTGCCCACTTGCGAAGGTCAAAACCACCCAGTTTTAACAGAGCTACGAGCTCGTCCTGTAAAGTACAGGCTTCGTCAAGATCTTCCGCAGACCATAGCAGGTCGTCTACAAAAAAACCATGCATAAGTATGTCAGCGGCGCGAGGATAGCGCGCACCTTCATCAGTAGCTAGTTGCTGCAACGAGCGTACAGCTACATAACCAGACGAGCGTAATCCGTAGGTATTTGTCAACAGTTCATAAGTTTTGATTACGTCACAAGGTGACTCCCTCCATAGGACATGCTGATAACGGCGTTCAGATGGGTTGATAAGTACCATTCTGTAAAATTTAGCTATGTCAGCGGTGAAGCAAACGGAATACAGGCGAAAATTAAAAATTACCTTTAAAATATCATGGTGAAGTTTTCTGCCCGTAAGCAAGTTGTCGTTTAATGATACCCCGTTGGATGTTGCAGCTGAGCCATCAAATACCAATCGCACGGGAGTAGTGGTACTAGAACTTTTAACCAAGCAGTGGTGTGGTATAACGTACCGACTTGGCTCTGTACCAGTATATTGTTGCATGTGCCCCATCTGCTCGTATTCGCGCATAAATTCTATGTAGGTCTCACGCAACTCAGGTGAATGAATTAAACGTCTTTCTAGATGCTGTAACGGACGCACGGCGTGGTTATAAGATTCGCCCAGACGCATTCCATTGGGGTCCAGTAGGATAGGTGAAACGTACCTACCGGTCTCGTCCCTGTAGTGGCGCTCTGAATAAATCTCGTCAGCGAGTTTATCAAGTGGGCTAATAGGGCTGTCGCACGGCGACTCCTCTATTTCCCAAAATGCCTTAAGTTCATTATTGATGGTGTCACTAATCTTATCATTGGTGTACGACACTAGATTGCAAGACGTTGCAATATTAGCGACACCATCAGAAGTACACGGTACTTCAATTTTTCCACACAATATGAATCCGAAAATACTACTTAGTGCAGTGGGTAATGTGGTACCTAAAATTACTTTATCTCCATCATATACAACATGTCCCAAAATTCAACGATAAGCCGGCACCAGAGGATGGACCTACTAATGACTACTCGAGAAAAAAAAGAAAAAAAAATACCTCTACTTTTTTTTAAATTACTTAAAAAAATGGAAATTCTTCGAAAATGTATACTCCTTATGACACTTTTAACTACCATGACCACAATTTTTCAAATATTTCAGTTTTTTTGTTTGTATCGGCAACCTAAGTAGTACTACTATTCACCATAATCTTTGAAAATTACAGAATTTTCGTAGTTTTATACAAAAAAAACAACCAAAAAAAATTATTTCCCTAAAATTTTGAAAGATTTTAACGTTCAGTACACTTTAACTCATCGTAGTGTAAAAAAAAAATATGGACACTACTATGGCAAGTTTTTAAAAAAATTAGCGCAACTAACCTAGATTTTAAAATGGTATAATACTTTAGGAAAACTAGCCACAAAAAAAAATAATGACACTTTTTCTAATCAAGAACCAAATTTCATAAGTTGTTGTTAATAGTAATCACTTCTACTATGTGCCCAAAATAGATTTCTTTCGCAAATTCTTAGAATTTGGAAGGGACATGTGCGTAGTCAGTGAAGTTCAGAAGTCAGAAAGAGATAGATAGTATACGTTAGAGAGAGATAGATAGATGTTTGTTGTTAAATAACAATAGGGCAGGTAGGAATGTTGCTGTTCTCTACAAAGTACAAAGTCAGTACGCTCTGCTTCTTTGTTTACTGTGCACCGTTTCGTATTCAATTGATGTGACTCTCGTACTAACGACTTTTGGCTTGGCTTTTTGGACTGGATTAAGTGATCTGCAAACTGTACTAACCTGGCATTATTTTGAACTGGACTGTGTTTTGTGAATTGGACTTTTGGCGTATTTTGGACTGTTTAGCGTTTATCATGCCGCTACCATACACACCGTTGGAATACGCTAATATGCACCTCATTTATGGAGAGTGCCGATGCAATGGTAGCGCTGCTAGCAGATTATATCGAGAAAGGTACCCAAATGCTCAAAGATACCCGAATTATCGAGTATTTATTAATGTGCATCAAGCGTTTTCGGAGGGCCGTTTACCATCTGACAGGAGAAATGCTGGAAGACCTAGATCGGAACGCGACGAAGAAGTTATCAATGAAATTGAAAATGATTCAACTACCTCGGTACGTGCCATAGAAATAGCTACGGGAATCCCAAAAAGTACTGCACATCGAATCCTAAAACGTCACAGACTTCACCCATATCACTACAGGCGTGTGCAGACGTTATTACCGCGGGACTATCCACTACGAGTCGCATTTTGCCGTGTGATGCTGCAAAAGCACAGAGAAGATCCCCAATTCTTGGATAATATTCTATGGTCGGATGAATCAACCTGCATGAGAGATGGCTATTTAAATCTTCACAACCTACATAGCTGGAGCAATGAAAATCCGCACGTGATGAGACAAGACAAATCCCAATATCAATTCAAGGTTAACCTATGGACGGGCATATTAAACGGAAAAGTGATTGGGCCTTTTGAATTACAAGGAAACTTGGATGGCAATAGTTATTTGAACTTTTTACAAAATGACTTGCCAGTATTATTAGAAGACATGCCCATTAGTGATCCACAAAACATATGGTTTCAAAATGATGGTTGCCCAGCTCACTATGCCCGTCCTGTGCGAGAATACTTAAACCAAGAGTATCCAGGGCGTTGGATAGGGCGACTTGGTCCTATTTTATGGCCACCCCGTTCACCCGATCTAAACCCCCTGGACTTCTTCTATTGGGGTTGTCTCAAAGACAGAGTCTACTCGAAACCCATTGCAACACTGAACGACCTTCGCAAAAAAATCACTCAGGCTGCGGATCATATCAATAGTAGAAGATATGCACGACGAATAAAACGATCTTTTTTAAGGCGATGTCGTGCCTGTATTAATGCCGGTGGTAAACAGTTCGAACATTTATTATAATAGTATTAATAATGCAATAAATTAACATTTATTGACACCATTTGTTTCATTCATTCAACATTTTCCAACAACAAAAATCTATTTTGGGCACATAGTAGAAGTGATTACTATTAACAACAACTTATGAAATTTGGTTCTTGATTAGAAAAAGTGTCATAATTTTTTTTTTGTGGCTAGTTTTCCTAAAGTATTATACCATTTTAAAATCTAGGTTAGTTGCGCTAATTTTTTTAAAAACTTGCCATAGTAGTGTCCATATTTTTTTTTTACACTACGATGAGTTAAAGTGTACTGAACGTTAAAATCTTTCAAAATTTTAGGGAAATAATTTTTTTTGGTTGTTTTTTTTGTATAAAACTACGAAAATTCTGTAATTTTCAAAGATTATGGTGAATAGAAGTACTTCTTAGGTTGCCGATACAAACAAAAAAACTGAAATATTTCAAAAATTGTGGTCATGGTAGTTAATAGTGTCATAAGGGGTATACATTTTCGAAGAATTTCCATTTTTTTAAGTAATTTAAACAAAAGTAGAGGTATTTTTTTTTCTTTTTTTTTCTCGAGTAGTCATTAGTAGGTCCATCCTCTGGTGCCGGCTTATCGTTGAATTTTGGGACATGGTGTATGTGAGGAAATACGTCACCTGTGAGTATTATGTCGACAGGTGACTTTTTATGGAAATAAGGATCCGCTAACAAAAGGTTTTTATAATGTAAGGATATCTCCTCAGATATTTCTACCGTAGGTAAATCAGACGTATTTTTTTGTAAAATAATAGCATCGATTTTTAAAGTAGGTTTATCAGAATGCCGAGACGTTAAAGTGCAAGAAGTCATGCCAAAGTTTTTTACAGAATTTCCACCTAGACCCATAACATTGAACGGGCATTTTTGACGCGAAAGCCCTAGCCGCTCTAAACAATTTAAAGTTATAAAGTTCGATTGAGCGCCAGAGTCGATAAGAACGCGTGAAGGGGATGCGAAATATGAACTCCTTCTTGTATCAACTATTTTAATTTCTTGCATTTACAAGACGCGTACATTTATGCGCGTGAGTACTTATAACAGGTAGTCGTCGCTTGCGCGACCCAATGTGCACTGGTCTCGCGGCACGCTGCTCCGTCGCGGGCGGCGATGTTGCCCCGCGCACCGCAACCCCCTCCGCCGTCGTAGTGGTGTGCCGCACGCGTCGTCGCACGCGGTACAGTACAGTTTTACGTAGATATATAAAATTATAATCTTGGTGCACACGATGGCGTGCACATACTCCGCGGCGTTGAAGCTATTTCAACAGCTATGGTGTCGTGGGCAATAGACACATTTTGTGGACGGCCCGTTTTATAAGGCCTTTGTTGGTGTGGATGTCCGCAACCCGAACAATCCCATCCTTGCCCGGGTACAACTTTATCACGCGCCCCATGCGCCAGTCGAGAGGCATCAGGTTGTCCTCTCGTAGCACGACTAGGTCGCCGACTTGAAGTGATGGTTGACCTCTTCTCCATTTGGTTCTGTTCTGCAGCTCTGCCATGAATTCCCGGCGCCAACGTGCCCAGAATTGCTGTCGGATCTGCTCGATGCGCTGGTATCTGTTGGGTCTGATGCAATTAACCGGTAACGATGGCACAGACATCAACGGGCGGCCTATAAGGAAGTGCCCAGGAGTCAAGGGAGTTGTGTCCGTTGGATCAGAAGAAAGAGGAGAAATGGGGCGGGAATTAAGGATCGCTTCAATTTGCGTAAAAAGCGTCGTCAACTCTTCAAACGTAAGGGAGGCACTACCAGCAACGCGTTTTAAATGATATTTGGCGGATTTTACGCCCGCCTCCCATATACCACCGAAGTGTGGTGAGTAGGCTGGACAAAACATGAATTTGATTTCCTCATTTGACGCGAAATCTGAGACTGATTGACGGCTGGCTTTTATAACTCTCCCCAACTCATTGTTAGCGCCTACGAAATTTTTCCCATTGTCGCAATAAATCGCGTTAGGCTTGCCGCGACGTGAAACAAACCTGCGTAAACAAGATATAAAAGCTTCAGTGGTTAGGTCACTGACAACTTCAAGATGTAGAGCTTTAGTGGCTAGACATACAAAAACGCACAGGTAGGCTTTAGTAACGTGGTTACCTCGACCCTTTTTAGAGGATATCATAAATGGTCCCGCAAAGTCGATCCCACATGTACTGAACGGGAAGCCTGGATTAACTCTCACACTAGGCAAGTCTCCCATTAAAGGCTGTATCGGCTGTCCTCGCCATCGAATACAAACCACACAAGTCTTAACAATAGTGCGAGCTAAGTTTCTGCCACCCAGTGGCCAAAAACTCTCGCGAACAGAGGACAAAAGTAACTGGGGACCTGCGTGAAATAACCTAGAATGTTCACAGTGCATATCAATCTAGTTATGTTGCTTCGCATCTAATAGAATTGGATGTTTCTTATCATATTTACAATCAGACTTATTTATCCTACCTCCTACTCTAATTAAGCCATTATTATCATAAAATGGATTTAAAGGTAATAATTTTCTTTTGTGATGTAAAGCCTTACCATCCTTTATTATTTTAATCTCCTTTGCAAATGACTCCAGCTGACTGAACTTTAATAATAATGTTGATGAGCGATCAAGTTCCTCAGTTTGCAAAGGTCCTAACAATTTAACAGTATTCTTTTTACAGTTATGCACGAACCGTAGGACGTACGCATAACATCTTTTGATTTTTAACCTGTCAGACCCTGTCATAACAAACGTCAAAACGCACAAGGACCAATCCTTATCTTAAAATGGCCGCCAGATTTATTGCCCTTTGTTCCCAATGTAAACAAAAAACATCTTAAGTGATTTGTGAGAACATAAACATCCTTTATTTAAGCTGTATGGGTTTTTGAATAGAGTCACTGTAATTAACAATAAAAAAAATGGTTGTGGGAACTGTATTTGTATTTAATAATTACCCCTAATTACAGATAACAGCTGTAATTGTTTTGGTCTTATGTTATGGCTATTTCTGATAAAACTATTGTATCAATTTACACAAAATTTTGCAAGTTACATTATGAATAGATAAGAAATCTGACAACAGCGTTTCTTTGAGAGTTCTATGTAACATTGTTGTAATAATAAATCACAAAGTTCATGGCACTTGAGGCCGGCCTCATGATATCTTTGAAACTTTGAAAATTCACATCGTAGTAACACCGAGTAGTTTCTTATACAAAAATATTACTAAGATACTACATAAACCTTTATTGACTGATAGATACCTATATCTTGTAAAAATATACCACCATAATTAATTAATAAAAGATTTTCTTGAAGAAAATGGGGGGGTTAATTGATTTATTTATTTATTAATTAAAAAATAAATTAACTTTTTTTTTTTTTTAATATTAGTGATAAATGCACAAGTGGGAACTATACTGTCATATTAATTTAACACTTAGTCATTCTTGTGGAAAGAAATAATGATATTTAACCTCAAAGTTTAACAATTTTGATGCAGTTTTTGACATATGATATTTTGAAACTTTTCACAAGTATTTAGTGCAAATATTATCTAAAACGATGTTTCAAGCACTTATTTATGATTATTATTGATTATTTGCAGTCGATAAAACACAAAATAAGTCCAAATTCCAACGATAGAACGGTTCTTTGTAGAAACTTTTCTTTGTTCAAAAATTTCGATTTTATGATGCAATTTCGTGTAATTATTATCTACAATGATGTATTAACAACAGATAAATGAAAATGTATCCACTTACCCGTGTTTTTATCACTAAAACTACACTTTTAACCTAAAAACACAACACATCAAAACACAACCACAGAAAACGTAACTGACATTCAATATTTTTTTTAAATGTTGTCATGCTATATTTTACGTTCGGGCGCGTTCCAAATCCAAAAATGTCTATTAGAAAATCGACTAAAACCACCACAAATAATACTAAACTTTATTTCAATTATATTTTGAGCGGTGAGTAGGGTGAGTCACCGTCTCTCAAAGAGAGTCACCCGGGCTTGACGGAATTTGACACTTTTGACAGGTGTCTCTCTTTGAGAGACACCCGGGCTCAACCGGTTTAAATAACTGGAATATTTATCAAATTGAATAAATGAATTAATGTTATCTAATGCTTCCTCAAAGGAGATTAGTACCTTCGTTTCAGGTAAGTTATTAAGGCTAAGCTGTGGCTGGGTAGGCCATTTAGATTTACCTTCCTTTAGGAACGAAGGTCCCTCCCACCACAACGATAATGCCTGCACTTGCTGTGGATCAATACCCCTGGACGCTAAGTCTGCAGGACTACATTTTGTTGGAACATGTTTGAGTATGGCCGCCAAAAATTGTACATTCAAGAAAAAAAAAATGTCTGTCATTTTATATAACACCAGGTTTTTTTATATAGTAAATATGGTAGTTTTTAAATAGTTTCAGGTTCACTGTGTTATATTTATTATTATATTAATAGTTTAAATTCATTTTGAGTGCATTTAACAAGCTCAATATTTTTTTTTTGTAAATGCTTATTTTAGTTTCCATACAAGAGTCATGTGTCCCACTTAGTCATCTCACACTTTGAAGTCACAAAATTATGCACAAATCTATTGATACCTGTAAAATTTTGGTATTTCTAAATTATTCTGTACTTTTAACAAGTTCTAATAAAAATAACATAAACAATAAATATAAAACTAACTTTAAACAATAGTCACACTTTTTTTCACGAATGAAACTTCACGCAAGTTACTATAAAATAACACCCTAAATAACTAGATATCCAAGCCACGAAAATATTTTTAAGTAATGGCAGCACCAATTCCATGTTGGCCAACCTTTAGACAAAAAATCGCCATTTTGTTTCTGTCAAAGTTGATTGTTATGGTAGCCGGCATTTTTGTCTCGGAACATTTTAATAATTTAGAGTAAGAATTGGACTGCGTTATGTAATAACGAATTAAGCGACGAAATCGAAAAAAAAGAGTTATGAATGCAGATCGACTATAGGTATGATAAACTATGTATTCAGCTATTTTTGTGTTCAAAAATCACTCTTACGGCCTTATAATAAGGGGTTGAATCAAGCGACATTTCGAACTTTGCTAGAATTTGTGCACACATTCGTTTTGTATTAAAGAATTATGCGTCAAAGTTACAGTTACAAACAGGGTTCAAATTGCATAAACGAATTAAACACGTCCACGATGAAGATAATTCAGTTTTGCCTTTTGATTTAACCGTTTTTAAACCGCAGCATCGAATTAACCACCTAAAATGGTATTTAATTCGTTAATGCGTATCACCACACGCGCAATCTTTCATCCGTTCGTGAATGAAGCGCCAGCTTCTGGCGTTTCATTCGTTATTGCATTCTATTTTCGCGGGTTTTTGCGTACGGGACGGGGTGGGGCGGCAGCGGGTGGTCTCATTACGCATCTAACGTAATAACGGAAGGATGTTTTGTTTACTTATCCATCATTTTTGTTGTTCATAAGTGAATTTATTGAAAAACAGCGTTAAAATGGATAAATTTAATAAGAATACTCGTGGTTACCGTTTCATTGCTTCATTAACAAGCAGTGATGCAATGCAAAGTAATTCTCTACAGGTATGTATCGTATACCTACTTACTACTCGTTTATTACCTACATTACATTATGTTGTCTAGTAATTCTGTTTACCTATTTATCTATACATATCCTATTAAAGATAAATAGCTATTCATTTATTTATCTACATACAGATAGTGCAATCTACGAAGACGCGCCCCACTCTTCTTCCTATTATAATCGCTTACAGTACAAGTGTACGCGCTAATTACTGTATAAGTAATTACATAATATAGGTAATTAGTGTGTATCGACAAAACTAAAGCACTAACAGACTGTAACACACTTGTACGCGACTAGGGAGAAGAGTGGGGCGCGTCTTCGTGGATTGCACTATCTATACCTACTAATGTAATAGGTATAAAATGACGAAATCGTCGCGCGCTTTTTGACATTACTAAATAAAATCCTTGATGAAATCCAACTTAAACATTAAGTGGTGAATTACACACATCAACGAACGACAACGAATACCTAAATCATAATTGACATGATTTTATTGTTTTAAGGACACTACTCAGATTTACGACAAAACCCGGATACAAAATAAATACACCCAGCTGCATGATGAGGTACTTATCTGTCAAATACTTTTTTATGTTTTCAAATCTTGCATGTTAGTGATTTGTGGGTTTGGTGTTAGTATGTGAGGTTTTGCCTAGCATGTGGAGAGTATGAATGTGTGACTTGTACCGATTTAAAGATTTTTCTTGTATTCGATAAGACTTGCCTTGCCTCTTTACTCGTTAAAATAAAGTTATGTACAATGACCCCTTAAGAGGTATTGCGTTTATTCTGTTACTCCCTGTATATTTTTGTACAATAATATACGTATAACCTGCAGTAGATGGTTCGCTCAATATTACCATTACTTGTTTTATATTTTTAGATAACCAAAGTATCTGAGGCTACCCATTACAATGTTTTACCTGAAGATGAGTTATTGGAAGCTAATGAACAAAGAGTATTACTAGATATATCTAACTCCATAAATCTTGTTCATACAACGACAGAAATTGACGAAAATAATATAAGCGTCTGTACCGAAGTAGATGATGCGTACCAAAATTTAATTCAGATGGAAAATGATGACTTAGGCTCAAGGTATTTAGATTCCATAGAATTCAATACTACAGCAAATTCAAACCATGAGTTACAACAAGAACCACAAGAAAAAAGTTACAACAACATTGAATGTTCTCAGCAAGAAAATGCAGATCTTACAAACATCGATTTATCTATATCAACAGTCAATCTATGTGACAATAGCCCCAGTATACTAGACAATAATATGACTACATCTCAAGTTAGTGTTTTAGCTGAAGAAAATTCACTTATAACTATATCAGAAATATCAACTGGCAATCATAGTGAAGGTGATCTACAGAACCCGATGATATCTGAACCAATAATAAATGAAAATAGAACTGGACGACCAAAGAAGGGCAGAAAACGGAAATATCCTGATCAAACACGTGAAATTCGTAAAAAGTTATGTGAAACTAACAATCAATACATAAATCAAAAGGGAGAAGTAGTCAATCAACGAAAGTTTATCGATGTTCGCTGTAATGATGGTTGTCATGAAAAAATATCGGTAAAAGAGCGCCAAGAAGAATTTTCAAAATTTTGGGAGTTATGTTTTGAAGGAAAGTGCTTGTATATATCTTCCAACGTGAAAGTGACATCAATAAAAAGGAAAAGAAACAAGAATTCAAATAAAAGAAATAACACTCGTGTCTATTCTTTAAAAAACATAGTTGTTTGTGCCAAAATGTTTATCGATACTTTAAGAATTTCATCTGCAAGGATTGACAGATACTTAAAAAAATGCTCACGTCCGGAAAAAATTGAAGACAAAAGGGGAAAGGTATCAGGAAACACTCGTAAGATGCCTCAGGATGTTGAACAAAGTATTATCGAACACATTGATAAATTCCCAAAATATAAGTCCCATTACTGTAGAGCGCAAACAGACAGGATGTATTTACCACCGGATATGACTTTGTCGAAAATGTACGACTTATATTTATCGGAAGCAAGCTTTGATGAATCAAGAAAGACAGTTTCATTTGCATCGTATAAAAGAATATTTTATACCAAATTTAATCTACAAAGGAAAAAGCCACAGAAAGACACGTGTAATAAGTGCGACCTATTTGCTGTAAAAATCAGAGATACCACTTCACAAGAAACCAAATTAAATTTAGAGAAGGAAAGAGAGCAGCACCATAAAGAAGCCGAAGACGCACGTGCAATGAAAAGACAAGATATAACTTTGGCTAAGACTTATGATCATATTGAAACCCTGACATTTGATATGGAAAAAACACTGCCACTGCCAAGAATTCCAACCAACATCGTATTTTACAAACGCCAACTGTGGCTTTACAACTGCGGTGTGCATTCAGGAAAAACCGGTAAAGGGTTTTGTTACGTCTGGGTGGAAGGAATAGCAGGCAGGGGAGCACAAGAAGTAGGCTCCACTTTACGTAAACATATATCTTTAAATCTAGACTCAAAAGTCAAAGAACTAATCCTATGGTCAGACTCCTGTGGTGGCCAGAACCGAAATATTAAGTTGACTCTGCTACTATTTGCAGTACTAGAAGAAAATGACAACCTAGAAAAAATCACCCTACGATTTATGGTCCCTGGGCATAGCTTCTTAGAAAATGATAGCGAGTTTAGTGATATCGAATCAGCGTTAAAAACCCATACTCGGCTTTACACTCCACAAGACTACATTGATGTGATGACCAGTTGTCGTAAGAGAAACAAGTTAATAGCTAATAAAATGGAAAGTTTAGACTTTGTCGGAGTTTCTAAAATGCTGAAGACAATAGTGAATAGAAAAAAAGATATAGAAGGAAATCCTATAAGCTGGTTGAAAACTAAAGAAATAAATATTTTTAAGGATAGACCTGGTCGGATATTTCTTTCAACCTGTCATGGCGGTCAAACCCATGAAGTAGATCTTAATAAAAGACCAAAAAGAGGGGCAATAAATAACCCATTGACATTATCAAGGCATTATGAGCAACTTTGGCCACAAGGAAAACCTATTTCTCAACCGAAGCTAGATGATATAAAATCCCTCCTTCATCTCATACCATCTGATGCGAGAAAATATTACGAAAATTTAACTGGATCTCGTGATTTAGAAGATGATGTTGAAGGTTTTGATGGATCCATTGATTTTGAAGTAGAAGATGAAGAATAAAAAATAATATGGTACAGTGTATAGGTAATTAATAAAAGAAAAAAAAGGAATAAAAGTATTAATAAGATGTAGAAGTGTTACAACATTTGTTTTGTTTAAGTAAATTTTATTAAAATAACTGGATTTAATCTTATGTTCCAATTTATTTCACCCGAAAAAAATCGCAATAAAGTATCAAACGACAATAATGCCGTATAGTACGTTATTGATAAATAAAATGGTCTGAATATGGCTTAAAACACATTAACAAATTAAGCGGAAAAATGGCTATACCTACAAAACTGTATAGTTTAGCCTTATATTTTTTTAACAAATGTGAACTTATACATATTTTATATGTTCAGAATAAAAATTATACTCTTGACATATTAAATGTATGCACAGCGACCATTTTAAGTTTGAAATTTTTGAAGCTCATTTTCTCAGGATTCGTTAAATGGCGCTTAATCGGTTCTTACATAACGCAGTCCAATTATGCAAGGTAAGAATACAAATTTACTATATTAATAAAATTATATGTGTAGCTTTAGTGTTCTAGTAACAAATCAAACTATGCGGCGTCTTATTACTACAAAACTTTGACGAATAAAGGCTTTTTAGGTTATGTCCAACCATATTTTGATTCACGAATGATACCATGTGTTACTATTGTGTTACGTAACATTCGTGATCGGCTGTTAGGGGTAGTACTCACTAGAGAATCTAAAGTTAAAAATTAACTTTTTTACATAAAGAGAACCCACTTCAAAAACTATCATGTTTCGGAAGTTGGTGCTTTGATTGTGTTGAAATTTTGTAGTGCCTTGCCACCGACTTCCGAAATTTTAAAGTTATTTTTCACTTTGTGGTTTATGAAGTCTGTTCTCTTTTTGTGAAAAAAATAATATATCAAGCTTTTTAGTTTCTACATACATACATGCGGGTCGAACACAGAGCTTCTCTTTTTGAAGTCGGTTAAAAAGCTTCATAACTTATATTTTTTGTAAGAAATAAGTATTGTCGTGTATTTGTGTCCGCATTAGCTTACGAACCAGAGATCCTGCGTTCAAATCCCGGGGGACAATAACTTGCCAAAACAGACATTTATACAATAGGCGTCGTTTACACGACTATTATAGAAAATATTTTATTTTTAGATGGTTTTGACGGCGGCAGAAAAGCAAAAACGATACAGAGAGCAAATGCGAGCTAACAACCCAGAAAAATTTGAAGAAGCTAAACGTAAAAATGCTGCGCGAAATAAAGAAAGAAAAAAAATTTGCGAATGTACGGAAAGTGAAAAAGCTACCTTAAGGAAACAGTGGAGAAATAGAAAAAATAGACAAAAAAATAAACTAAAAGAAAATGTTGCTGAAAATAATAATAACGATCAAACTGACAATAGAGCACGATTAGCAGAAAGAAAAAAGTTTCAAAGACATTTGGCCACTGTGAAAAAAAATTACGAGACCAAAATCAGCAAAATGACAAAAAATATTTTAGCGCTTAAAAAAAAAATTATCGTTCAATAAAAAAGCAAAAATCTTTAAAGGCACGTATTGAAGAGTTGGAAGCAGAAAATGCAGAATTGCTGATAAATATTGTTCCTACGAATACAGTTCAAGATGCTCTTGAAATGACGCCACTTACAAAAACCGATAGCTTTATAGAAGAAAATATTCCCAATATATCTACACCAGAAAAACAAAAAGTAAAAAGACAGCTTCTTAATTATAACGTTTTAACTAATGCTCTACAAAATACTTACAAAAATTCTGAAGATAATAAAGACCGAAATGTTCTTAAAAGAGTAGTTGAGAATGATATAGTCAAAAAGTACAAGGCAAAAAGCGTAACTACAGCTGTATTGGGATTGAGAGGAAGAGTTCGTCACAGAAAAACTATTTTGAGAAAAAATGAGATGCTTATAGAAGAAATTAGGCAATTCTATGTAAGAGATGATATTAGTCGGGCAACAGCCGGGAAGAATGAAGTCAAAACTTTGAAAAAAAACAAGCAACAGCGACGCTATTTATTGAAAAGTCTGAAGGATCTTTACAAAAAGTATAGGTTGGAAGGAGGCAAAGCAAAGTATACTGCATTTAAAAAGTACCGGTCTTTCTACGTTTTGCGTCCTAAACTCCAAAACAGAGAAACGTGTGGATGTATTAAACATGAAAACATGATGCTCAAGATTGAAAAATTAAAAAAAATCGGACTGATAGAAAGCAAGGATTTAGATACAATTTTATCTATAATACAATGCGACTTGAATTCGAAAGAATGTGCGTATGGGGAATACTCTGATTGTAAAGATAATTTTATTTCTTTTAACTGGAGTAATCATAATCAAAGTGAAATAGTTACTTACGAAGAATTTAAACTAGATAATTACGAGTATATAAATAAAAAAGATAATCAAATATCAATTACTAAGAAGATGGAAAAGAAACAAATAAGTGAGACATTGGAAAATTTTGTAGAGAAATTTAACAAAGAACTTAATATCGTAAAAAAACATGTTTATAATATAAAACACCAATATCACCAGTACTCATCGTGCATCAAAAACTTAAAAAACAGTGAAGTTGCAGTACATATAGATTTTAGTGAAAACTATACATGCAAACTTTCAATAGAAGTTCAATCTATGCACTTCGGTGCTTCGAAACCACAGATAACGATTCATACCGGTGCCTTATACACAAGTGGGAACAAGCCACAAGCATTTGCTTCTATATCGCCCAGCAACGAACATGGTCCAGAGGCCATATGGGCCCATCTTGAACCTATTCTTAACCATATAAGAACAGAATTCCCGACTGTGTCAGCTGTACATTTTTTTTCTGATGGCCCTACCAGCCAATATAAACAAAAAAAGATTTTTTTTTTGTTTTCAAAATACACAAAATTGTTGGGATTCCCACACTCTACGTGGAATTTCAGTGAGTCTTCTCATGGTAAAGGAGCAGCAGATGGGGTTGGTGGCGCGATAAAACGCAGACTGGATGGCTATGTCTCACAGGGCACAGATATACCAAATGCCCAAACAGCATTTAAAATTCTCAAGGACTCTGATACTTCCGTAATGACCTTTTATATTTCAGAGGCTGATATTGCCAAATACACAATATCAGAAACTCTGACGCCAGTACCACAGACAATGACTCTTCATCAAATTACGAACACAGAGACAGCCAATGTCATTAAATTCAGATGTTTGAGCTGTTTTTGTTGTGATGCCCTGTTTCCGAAAGGTCATTGTGAATGTTTAGATGTTAAAAACCACCTACTTCTTCAAAACAATGAATCTGACAAAGAAAGCGATACAGAAAATAACCCTGTTCGGAATAAAACAAACCGAGCCATTAAGAGAAAAAAGAAAATATCAGAATTAAGTGAAATATCTGATTCGGAGCAAGAAGAGAAAGAAAACAGAAATAAAATAGAAAAAAATTTGTAGAACAGGAAAAAATACAAAAGAAAAAATAACAATATTATCAGACGTTAGGTATAGACCGGAAAATCGTGCCTTCTGTATCAAAACATTTGGAAATAGTCAACCGAAGCTCAAAAAAATTGATAAATCTGATCCATTACATTTATCACATAAAAAAAATATAAATTTATATGATAATCCAATTCCATCCACGTCGACTATGCCAGAACTAAGTGCGAAACAAAATATTTTACTCAAAAAGTTAGCAAAAACTAATACTCAAAAAAAAATATTTCGTAAGACGCAAAAAATGATTGATTCTGACGCAAGCACCACAGAAAATGACGATGATTTTTCTGTACATGATACCTCAGATGACGAGTTATTTATACCCGATTCTAACTCTGTTTCAACGTATATAGAAAATCAAGAAGAAAGCAATGTAACGAAAAAAAACATCGAATCAGAGACAGTACAAAGCGATGGCGATAGCGCACGTGAAACAGTTAAAGAAAAATCAGGACATCAGAGCAAAGCACAATTCGGAAAGACTGGAATAACCACAAATACTGACAAAAACCGAGAGCTTCCAGGTGCCGAAGAAGAAAGACTTCTTAGTACAGCCGACATCGGAGAAGTACCCGGTTATGATTATTTTTCAGAACATACGGAAGAAAATTGCGGTGAGGATAAAAAAGATATGGAACTAAAGAAAGTGAAAACTAGCAGAGATGGCGCATATGAAACAGTAGAAGAAGAAACAGGAAATTGTAACAATATACAAATTGAAAAGACTGAGATAAACAAAATCACTGACAAACACTGTGAGCTCCCAAACATCAAAGAAGTTTTATGTGTAGGTGATAGTGTATTAGTGAGGTATTTTCAAAGACAATCTTGGAAATATTATGTAGGGTTTATAGAAAGTGTAGAAGTTGATGAAACCGTACGCTATGCTGTGCGGTTTTTAAAAACAGTTTATGAACCCACGTTAAAATTTGTACCTACAAAAATAGATCGTGATGTGGTTCCCGAATTAAGTGTGGTAAAAAGGATAGAAGTAGAGTTAAATGGGAAAGCATATTTCTTAAAAAATACTTCTGACGAAATTTTCTTTTAGCTGTCAAGTTAGGTTTATTCTTACGTTCGTAACTAAAAGATGCCGAACGTTCATTCGTGTGTCACGGGTTGTGTTGTATTTTGTAAAAGTTAGTTTCAAGTTTTTTTTTTTCATTGTTATGTTCAAAGTAAGAAAGTTAAGACTTACAAAGTTAGTTTACAATTCAAAGATTTCCAAATATTTTAATATTGTTACATATTTTAAGCTTAGTATTTTTGACCTGATATCCACTATATAGAAAAATAAGTCGTTTAGGACGATATGAGGTCAAGAATACTTTTTAAAATATACCTATTTCTATTTTTTTTTTAATTTCTATGTTATACCAAGATATTTGATATGTAAACTTGTTATTGGTTTTTTTTCTATAATTTCTAATTTTCGTTCGTTAAACAAAGACGTTTATATTTGAGTTTAGTTTTTTATTTATTTAATGAAGACTGATAATGCCATTTTTATAATAACTGTTTTTTACTATAATAATTCGTATTCGTAATTAATGTCATAAGTTTATAGTGAATGATTCTTGCATTTGTAAGTATTATAGAAATACAAAACATTTGAGAAATAAAACTTTTTCTTGAATATTTAAATTTGTTTTATTGAGTTTAAAAGTAATTTCATCAAATAATTTAATTAACAATAAAATAAAATAAATAATACAGAAATGTAAAAAAAAAACTCCTGCATTATTAGTGTAATGTACACTAGGCTTAACAAAATCACGTATGTTACTATCATTCACGTATGTTACGGTGTGTTACGATTTCACGACTGTTATTGTACAATATTTGGCGGCCATACTCGTTTCCATTCAAAATTTTCGGTAAGTTGATTTATTTTGTTTACACGGTTACGCACAAATGCTTGCAAGGCTTTATGTTGTGTTTTTAACCATCCAAGTACCACCATGGAGTCAGTCCACATGTATATTTTTTTTACATTGCACGGAACTGACTTTAATACTTTAGTACATAATTCAGCTCCTGTTAAGGCAGCACATAACTCTAATCTTGGAATAGTAAGTGTTTTAATTGGTGCTACTCTTGTTTTCGCACATAGTAACCTAACAGTGACTGTATTATCTTTATTATTATCAGAGCACATATAGACACATGCTCCATAAGCTTGTTGTGATGCATCAACAAAGCAGTGCATCTCCACGGATTGGCCATCTAAGTTGTCACCTACCTAACACATTGCGAGGTAAGACAATATCTGACAACAAATGTAAATTTTTTATAAACCTAAACCATTTTTTAACATAATGTTCTGGTACTGAGTCATCCCAATCCAATTTGAGAGCCCATAAATTTTGCAATAATATTTTTGCCTTGACAATGCAACAACTAACCAATCCTAATGGATCAAATAGCTTGCATGTTGTCGAAATTATTATTCTTTTTGTAACTTTATTTGAGATTTCAATGCCACTAGGAAAATGTAATTTGTCTGACAGAGGTGACCATTTCAATCCTAAAACAGTGGCTTCATCATGAAAAGTAAGGCAATTAGTAGACTCAGAATTATCTTCAAGTATTTTAGGACAATTTGTTCTAAACTTTCTTAATGGGAAACAAGCCTCATTTAAAGCTTGTGATACACCTAAATAGATGTTCCTTAATTCGTCCTCACAAGAGGCGCCAGTTATCAAATCATCCATGTAGAATTGACTCTTAATTACCTCAGCAATAACTTTGTCTCTACATTGGCTACCTAGCTCAAAGAGGCACCTAGTACTCAAAAATGGAGCAGATGCCATTCCATACGTTAAGGTTTTAAGTTGTAGAATTTTAATAGGCTCTGATGCTTGGTCTCTCCACAATATCAGCTGTAGATGCCGCTGTGACTCATTTAATTCAATTTGTCGATACATTTTTTCGACATCCGCTGTTAATACACATTTATGTACTCTAAATTGGATTAGTATCGAAAACAAGTCCTTTTGCATCACGGGACCAACTGCCTGGATGTCATTGAGTGATTTGCCAGATCTTGTTTTGGCAGAAGCATCAAAAACCACCCGAAGTTTTGTGGTTTCATGTTGTTCGCGTATAACACAATGGTGCGGTAAGAAACATCCAAATTCCGGCCTATTAGTTTCAACCAAGTGTCCTAATTTAGCATATTCATTTATAAATTTTGCATATTGTTCTTTTAACTTAGGATTTTTATTTAATTTACTTTCTAAGTTAAAGAAACGCTTAATTGCTAAAGGATATGAATTGCCAAGTGCCTGCTCTGGGTTCTTCTTCAGCGGCATCATAACTGAGAATCTACCATCAGGTAAACGACAAGTATTTTTATTGAAATGTGACTCACAAAACTGTTCATCCACAGAATAAATATTATCTTCTGAAGGTACTTCTTCAACCTCCCAGAATTTGATTAATGACTCATGTAAATCTTGATCAATCTTTGAACTTTTTTGAGCAAAGTTACAATGTATTTTCTTATTATTGTGACTATTTCCGGTGGGGCCAGCCACTATCCACCCTAGCATGCTATCTTGTAAGACAGGTCTGTTGGTGCCTAAACTTATTTTATTTGGTAATATAATATTAAAGAAATGATCTGCTCCCAGCAAAATATCTATTTCAGACGGCTGGTAAAACAAAGGATCAGCCAATTGAATGTTATCTGGTAAACCAAACCTTTCTACATTAACTTTAATGTTAGGTAAATTTCCAGTAATTTTTGGAAGAATAAAACAAGTGACATGCACACTAAACATGCCTATTCTTGATTTTAATTTTATGTTGCACCGTTCGGTAATTTCAGATGGTATATCGTCGTTGCGCGTGCAAAAGTCGCTATGTGTTATTTAGTTAAATTCCGTTTCTTATGCAGTTTTAATCGTTATTTCAATACACACATACTGTAAAAACAGCTATGTGATAAATGCAATATTTAAAGAGTTACGGAATGTAGCTATGTGACATTCATACATAGAAATTTCCATATAAACACGCTAAGTGTTATAATTTACATAGCTAAAATAAGTTTACTAAAGTGGAAGTAAAAATTGCGCCCGATATGTGCTTCACTGCACATAGCGAGTATTTTGGTCAAGTTCAGACTCGCTCGATCACGAAACGCACAGGTCGTGTGTCACATAGACAGTTTTGTCGATGTAATTGCTCATTGCAATTCTAGCAGTGAAGGAGAACGCATTCAAAATTATTTGCGCTATACTAAATAGTCGTAAAAAAATAAAAAGGTTGTTTGTAAGTGTGTAACGTGCTTACGTATTTATAGCAGTACCGAAACCGACCGAAATAATGTAAGTAAATTAATTTTTGATTTAGATAAGATTTTGCTTTAGTTGCTTTTATTTTTCTGGGTATTTACGTGGTGTGTACTAACGCTTTTTATTTTGCTACCTCTTTCAGATATATTTTTAAATATGTCAAGATTTTATAGAAGCAAAAAACTAATATCTTTATGTAGAGAAGATGAACGACAGGAATCAATTAATCGGTTGGCCAGAGAGCTCGAAAGAGAATCAGGTTTACTGTTTCAACCATCTGAAATATTGCCATCCAACAGTGAGGACCAAGATACAATGGACATTACTAGTGTGCATATTGAACATCCAAATAATATTTCAACGGCTGGAGTGGAAACTACTGCAGTTTACACAGGTACTACCCAATCTATAATAACTACAACAGCAGTTGATATTAGTGAGATTGTTAACCCCTGCTTGATAACCCAAAACGATTCTGAAATACCCAGCAATGGAATCCTAAGTTCAGGAGATTCGAATGAAGTATCTTATCAGTTAAATGATCAAACTGGTTGCTTAGAGCCTATCGTTCTCGAAAAAGAGAATATTTCTAGTAATTTACCTGAAAAAGAGGGATTTACAAGTGAGACAAGAAAGAGGAAGAAAAATCAGAAGATGAGGCTTTTGGGAAAACATTATACGGGACATAAGGTCAACAAAGTTGATAACGTTACAAAATTAGAAGAAATTTCAAAAAGCGACAGGCAACTAAGAGAAAAGCCATGTACTCACGGGGCAGAAAAGAAGTCGGACAGGAGTTATTTGTGTGCTGCAATAAATGATGAAATCAGGAAAGATTGTTTCAGATACTTTTGGCAACTACCAACATGGGACGCTAAAAAATCATACATAAACGGACTGATTCAGGCAAGAAAGATATTACGACGACGAAAAATTTCTATAGATGTACAGAGAAAATCTTTTGGGTTTGATTGCTATTTACCAGGCTTTAACGGTGACAAGGTTCGTGTTTGTAAGGAATTGTTTCTGGCGACGTTTGATTTGAAAAAAGATATGTTTCAGCTTTGGATTAGATCTAATATAAATATATCAGAAAGTAGTGAAGGAACCCCTGTTCGAAGAATAGATAAGGTCCCTAACACACCAGGAACTACGACTAGGGCACTCAAATCTGATTCTGTTCATAAGTGGCTTGAATGTGTACCGAAAGTTCCAAGCCACTACTGCCGAGCAAATAGTTCCAAGATATATGTTGAAGAGTCTTTCGAATCTTTCAGCCACATGCATTCTGTGTATACTTCATGGTGCCAGACTAATAATGTGGATGCTGTGAGGAGAAAGAAGTTTCAGGAGATTTTAAAAGAGAAGAAAATTTCTATTTTTAAGCCACGCAAAGATCAGTGTGACATTTGTGTTGGCCACAAACAAGGGAATATTCCTGACGACGTTTATCAGCTTCATATTATAAAAAAAGATGAAGCTCGAGCAGCTAAAACAGAAGCAATTAACCAAATTTCAGACGATGTGATTGTAGTATCAATGGATATGCAAAGTGTTTTACTATGTCCTAAGCTACTTGTTTCAGAGCAGTACTATAAAATGAAACTAGCGCTACATAATTATACTTTTCATGTTAAAAACGACAAAAACGTATATTTATATGTGTGGCATGAAGGCGATGGAGGAGTAACCGCAAACAATGTCACTAGTTGTATAATTGATTTCATAGAAAAATATTGTTGTCAATACAAAAAAGTAATTTTGATATCCGACGGATGTGCCTACCAGAATAAAAATAAAACACTTTGCAATTCATTATCTAACCTCAGCACTGCAAAGGGCATTATGATAGAGCAAATTATCCTAGAAAAAGGGCACACGATGATGGAGGTAGACAGCGTACATTCAACTTTAGAAAAAAAGTTTAAAGGCCCCATCTACTCTCCATCTGACTATATATCGCGGATGAGAGATGCCAGACCATCACAACCTTACATTGTACATCACTTAGAGTACACATTTTTTAAATATTATGAGGATGTACCCGGTGGTTTTTCAAGCATAAGACCTGGAAGAAAAACCGGCGATGCAACGGTAACAGACATTAGAGGACTTCTTTATTTCAACGGTGATAAGTACAAACTACGCCACACAGATGAGTGGAGCAATTTGCCGCAGAGGAGGACAAACACGGCACCCATAAGGGAACCTGTAAGCCTTTATTATGGCCCACTAAAAATTGATTCTACCAAATTTAGTCACTTACAAAGTCTAAAGCAATACATGCACCGCGATTACCACCTATTCTACGAAAATTTGAACCATTAATAATGTTCCATATTTTGATCTCCTTATTATTGATTTTGTTTGATTCAATAAAGTGATAATGTCATTTGATTATGAAATGTATTGGTTTTTTATTTCCTTTCTTATTAATTATTTATTTCTAAAAAAATAGCTATGTGTCATCGCACAGCCAGTTTCTTTAAGATTCCATATAATTATAAAGTAGTTATGTGCGCTAAATTCACATAGCTTGTATTTACGACTCAAATAAATAACTCTATGTGTCAAATTTGCCTATTATGTTTAATTTTGACATTATTAATAATTTTATCTATCCAAAAGTTATCTAAAACTACGTAAATTTGCTATATGTATTAAAGTAAAAATAAATTATTTGAATACACTGAGTATTTTTCGAGAAAATCAGTTTTTTGCGTCTCCTGTAAAGTGTGTAAAAAACACATAGTGACTTTTGCACGCGCAACGACGATATTGTTTATGCCTGTTACATTAAAGGCATTCATTTTTTCAGTCTGTAGTCCTAGCTTTTCTTTCAAGTTGCCAGTCATAAATGAAGACTGACTCCCTGTATCCAGCAATGCACGAGCTAGGTAAGTACAATTTGTTTTTGTATTAATCACTTCAACCTGTGCAGTGCACAATAAAACTTGTCCCGGTGAGACTGCAGCTAAACTAACAGCTGGGACGCTAGTAACCGAAGGCTCAGTGTTTTCAGTAGCTACGGTTACAACTGTACTGTTTTTATGTAATAAACTATTGTGTTTCTCCTGGCATTTCCGGCACAAACCTTTTAAAGTACATTCTGTATGTGTGTGACCACTGCGAAGACAGTTGGTGCATAGCTTCTGTTTATTTACTAAGGAAAGCCTATCATTTAATTTCATCCCTTTAAACTTAAAACACTGATGTATATAATGATTTTTATCACACACAACACATGCCTTATTATTTCTGTTATCTGTAACAGTAGCAAATGACCTTACAGATTTATTTTCTTTGTTATTATTATTATCTCTAGAAGAGTTTTTGCTGTCATAATTACTATGATTATGGTTAGCCGTTTGCAGAATGTTAGCTCTTTGAATTAAGAAATCTTGAAATTCTTCAAGTGATGGACGGGATGACAAACTACCTTTAAGATCTTCCCATTTACTTCTAGTCCTGGGATCTAACTTTGCAGCCACCAAATGTATTACTAAAGGATCCCAACTATCTGTAGAGATCTCTAAAGTATTTAGCGCACTTACACAGGTTTAAAAATGATATCACTTAAATCTCTTAATGCCATGAAAGATTCCTTGTGAATAGGAGCAATACTTACTAACGCGTTCAAGTGATAATTCACAAGAATATTTGGATTATCATATCTCTTACATAAAGCCTGCCATGCGCTTCTATAATCCTTAGCCGCAAAATTTATTGAACTAATAGCAATCCTAGCGCTACCCACCAACGAATTTCTCAAATAATGATATTTATTTATTATCGGTATAGAATCATTTTCATCTATAAGAGATTGGAACGTGTCTCGAAACTCTAACCATTTTACAAAGTTCCCATCAAAGGTTGGTAGATTAATATTAGGCAATTTTATGGAAGCATTTACTCCAGAACTAGATATAATTGGATCATTATTGATCGCATTTTTGTTTTTAGATGAAAACAAATCCATTATTTCCTGCGCTAACGCAATCTGGGTACAAAATTCACTTTAAGTGATATCTCTTTCCGCATACTGTTTCTCTGCATTTACAGAAAGTTCTTCAATTTCTGTTTGAACCCCATCAAATTTTTGAACTAATTCTTGTAAGGTCTACCGAGGCAAGTGTGACAGTGGGGCTAGTGTAACATTTTTAAATTACGCGCCTTAAACACGTTTTTCGTTTTAGTGCCATCTATTGAACAACGGAGGAACTTTTACTGAATTGACAGTAACAACGATAAATGGTCTAACTTGTACTGCTTTATCGACACCCGCCATTTTGGATAACTAAACGACTGGTGACAAGCGTTAGGCAATTCGAGAGGTGATGTTTGAAGTGTTTTTGTGAATATTTTCAAGTTATTTCAACAAAATTCAAGGTAAGTGGCAAAAAATAATGTAGATAAGTAAGTGTGATATATTTATGTGACTTAAAATCCATTATCTGTTCAAATACGAGACCTGTTACACTTACCCCGAATAATACCCAACATGTATAAGTGTGACAGTGTCACGCTTACCCCAGTGGCGTTGTATGAGAATATCATTACTAGTGATGGGACAACGTATTTTTTTTTTATTTCATCGATCAAATTATTATGAGGAAGTATGATCTCAGAGTAAACATATTACTACGATGCCTTTTGTCATACCTAATAAAGATTTTTTTTTATATTTTAGATGGTACGAAATTATAAAAGAAAAACTACTGATAAATACTCTCGAGAAACTCTGCTGGCAGCTGTTAATGCAGTAAGGGAGGGACAGATGACGGCTTTGAAGGCATCTACAGTTTATGGTGTACCTAGACCAACAATAATCTCATACTTAAATGGTGATCGGGGTATGAAATCGAAAACTCATGGGAGACCGACAGTATTTACGACTGAATGTGAGAAAGATATGGCGTCAATGTTACACAGTATGGAACGGCACGGTTTTGGTTTAACTCAGCGAGAAGTCAGAGCTCTTGTTGGACAATACGTTCGTAGAAATAACATTGACACTCCCTTTAAAGACGGAATTCCAGGGGAAGAATGGATACGAGGCTTCAAAAAGAGAAATAAATTAAGTTTAAAAAAACCACAATCCGTAGAAATAGCGAGAAAGAAGGCAGCCGATCCTTTTCTTGTAAACGAATTTTATGATCTACTAGAAGAAATTGTGCAGGAGCAAAAATTAGAAGGTGATCAGATTTGGAATCTTGATGAAACAAGTTTTTGCCAAGATCCAGGCAAGTCGAAAATTATTGGATTAAAAGGCTTCCAAGCCACAAGAACTACCAGTTCACCTGGTCGCGATAACACAACAGTGTTATTCGCATGCAACAGTTGGGGTCAAAAAATTATTCCTTTAATCATTTTCAAAGGAACATATCTTTGGAACTCATGGCTACCTGACGATGATTCGATTGATTCAGCATTTGCATCGACCTCGAAAGGTTGGATGGAGGCTTCCGTCTTCGAAAGCTTTTTTTCTAACGTATTAATACCTGAAATATGCAAAACAGGTAAACCACAGCTTGTGATATACGACGGCCATTCAACGCATCTGGACTTGAATGTTATTTTAAAGGCAAAAGAGAACAAGATCACCATTCTAAAATTGCCGCCTCATTCTTCTCACATTTTACAGCCGTTAGATGTGAGCACTATGAAAGCGATGAAGGATCGATGGGATCAAAAGTTAATTAAATGGCAACGGCTTAATATCGGTAAAAAGTTACCAAAAAAAGAATTTACCCAAATATTGGTAGAAACTTGGAATGACCTGGAACCATTGATATTGATGAACGGATTCCGAAAAACCGGTATATATCCTTTGGATAGGAACCAAATCGGAGAAGACAAATTTGATCCTGCATCACTACAGCGTTGGAAAAATCATTTAGCAAATAAAACTACAGAAGAAGAAGAAATAATCACGGAAACTCAACATATTCAAAAACAGAATATTGAAACGGATGAAACAACACAAATAATTCATCAACTTGAACAAGAATTTGAAGGAGAAACTGTACAGGAAGCTCAGAAGGAACAACAACAATATGATGAAACCACCGAAACACGCAAAATGTTCGGTTGTGTACATAGAGGTCCAGCTAAAAATGTTGGCAAATTTAAACTTATCCCTAGGAAACAAAGCAATTCTAACGCTTTAACAATCATAAGCCAAAATAAAGTTATCATGGAACAGTCAGAGGAAAAGAATAATAATATCAATGTAACTTTTGGGAGCTTATTACTTGAATCCATATCAAGAGGAAAAGAAGAAACGAAGCAAAAAAGAAAACGCTTAGGAATAGGCGCTGAAGTAATCACAACAAATGATTACATTGAAAGAAAAAAAAAGGAAAGTGAAGAAAAAGAAAACTTGAACAAAAGAGCAAGAAAAGTTATTAAAAAGAAGCCAAAGAAGACGCAACCTAAAAAAATACAAAGAAAAATATCACTCACTACTAGCGAATCTGACATTATGAGTACGCACTCCGATTCTGATTTAATGGATGCTTGTAGTGACAGTGATTCTGAGAATGCTCAAGACCAACCATTACGAAAAAAATCGACACATGCGAGTATACTTACGGTACAAGCTGATATTAATTATGAACCAAAAACAAAAGCGCATGCGATAGTAAAAAAAACTGTTGATGCGAAAGATGTAAACAAAACACAAGTTTACAAAGAAAAACAGAGAAACTTGACCAAAGAAGAAATAATGAATGCTATTCAAACTGATACGGAAGAAAATACCAGTAATTTGATTTTGGAAGTAAATGACACTGTTCTGGTTCGGTATTTCGAGAAAAAGAAATGGAAGTTCTATGTTGGTACTATACAGACAATTGAAAAAAATGATCGGTACAAAGTTTTATATTATAAGCATTCTGTAGACGAAAATACGTTCCTAACATTTTCGGTTCCAAAGAAATTAGACGTTGATGTAGTCCCTATATCAGAAATTGTAAAAAAAATTGAGCTTTTGGAAGTTAAACAAAATTCAAATGTTTTTGTTCTTTCCAACGACCTAGATGATGTATACTTTAAGTAAACTTAGTGGTAGTGTTACCGTTTTATTTTATTAAACTTTATGGTTTTTCAAATAAAATTCTATTTTAGCTAATTTAATTGTGTTTTATTATGCAAAAAAGTACCTGAGGTAAGTGTGACAAGATTTTAACATAGTTCACATCACTATTCATCAAAAAATCTGTTACACTTGCCCCATGACGTCATAAATCTATTGCTACGCGAAAAGTTATCATATAATTATTGAAATAGATCATATAATGTGTTAAAATTAGTAACATCTCATAAGATTTATCAGATACCACAGGCAATATAAAGAATACAACAACGAAAATGCTTATTGTTACACTTGCCCCATTGGTGGGGAAAGTGTGTCAGTTATTAACATTGAAACGTTTTTCTTAATGAAAGTCACGAAAAACTAGTATTAAATACTAAAATATTTTATGAAACATAAAATAAATCAATAATCAACGTATTAAAAGTAAATAATTTATGTTAACCTATCACGGCATAGAAATATTGATATACAAACTTTTGTACTAATGCATTTATGTCACACTTGCCTCGGTAGACCTTAACTGTGCTAATTTTACCGATAATTCTCTTATATCTAAACTAGTTACGCTATCCAATTTATCTAACTGAAACTTAGTGACATAGTTTTTAAAATACGTTACACGACTACGTATGCCAGACCGTTTACGGATTAATTTAGCTAAAATGGATTTTGAACCATCGTTTTCTTGTTCACTGTCCGACATTTTGTCTAACAACACAGTTACGTACCTAAAACGGCTCACTAATTTTAACAATGAGAAAGGTGAAGTTAAATAAAATGTTCACTCTAACCAAAACACATCCAGCAGTCAACCAGCCCAAACCTCGTAGCTGCCACCGAGCTCGCCAACAGCACGGACAGTGCCCGTAGGGCGCCGCTGCCGGCCGCTTTGCCGAGCACGCTGTCAGCACGGCACGTCCGCCGCGCGCCGACACAGGCGCGAGCGAAGCAGGCGCGAGCGACGTGACGGTCGTCTGGAATGTTCGGCAAATAACCGTTCACAACTAATAAAATATTACCTATTTCCTTTTACCGGGGAGCCAAACTTTAACTACTCTTGAGCAAAGTTAATTATTACGATTATTTATCAGTGCCGCGTGGGTGCATAGAAATATAAGATGGCATGCGTATAGGCCAAGCCAATCATTTAAAACACGCTGCTAGGCACCTCACCCCACAGCTTCAAGTTAGCTCTGCAATTATACGCAACCAAAGCTGAGAAATAGGGATAGGGATCAAACAAGGAACGGGCTTACTTCCATTATATAGAGCTGTTCATACGCCGCCGCCGCCGCCATTTTAGTCGAACATGGATATTATAATTTTCTGTTCCGTGCGTCCGATCGACGACAGCAATTCGGGTTAATAGCTCCAGCAGCTTTGATAAATTGTTCACGGTCGCCACATGAAGGGGATGCGAAATATGAACTCCTTGTATCAACTATTTTAATTTCTTGCATTTACAAGACGCGTACATTTATGCGCGTGAGTACTTATAACAGGTAGTCGTCGCTTGCGCGACCCAATGTGCACTGGTCTCGCGGCACGCTGCTCCGTCGCGGGCGGCGATGTTGCCCCGCGCACCGCAACCCCCTCCGCCGTCGTAGTGGTGTGCCGCACGCGGTACAGTACGGTTTTACGTAGATATATAAAATTATAATCTTGGTGCACACGATGGCGTGCACAACGCGGCAAGCGTGCGGGTTCCCGAATGAGTCACTGACATTAACTATGGCTGTACCTAGCAATACCGTATAGCTTTTGTTTACGTCGGATGAGTGATAGTTAGCTGCATTCACTGAGCAAGCATCTATCGGTTCAGCACTGCTACAGTTGGCGGGCATGGCTGGCGCGGTACCAGGTTTGAATTCCGAATCAATGTGCAGTAATGAATTATGACGTCGATTACATGTAAGGCATTTGTATTCACTTTTACAATCAGCAGTCGAATGATTTAGCTTGAGGCAATTATGACAAAGATTCAATTCATCAGCACGCTTGATTCTTTGCGCGGGAGACAATTCACGGAATTGCACACAGCGAAAGATTATATGATTATTGTCACAATGAGCACAATTAAATTTATTATCACTGGATTGCGTTTGCGAAGCAAGTGCCTTTCTATTGTTGTTGTCACTCCATCTTTTATTTTGATTGCTAGGTGTAGAATTTTTATTTTGTGTGGTATTCGAACCTGAATAAGCCTGCGAATGCTCCAAGATTTTTATTTGATTATGCACATGAGACATCAGCTGATCATATGTAGGTATAGTACTTTGATCAAGACTTTGTTCAAATGATTTTCTTGTGCTCAGATCTAAACCTCTCAAAGCTATATGGCATAACACATAGCTAGACAAATGCTCAATATTAAGAGCATTAATGGCTCTGTACGAATGATCAAATGTTTCTATGAAATTATTCAAGTTTGTAGGAGATTCATTTTTTAGCGCGGGAAAATTGAGCATTTCATCTAGGTATTTACCTACAAGCATCCTATTATCCTGATACCTGTCTAACAAAGATTGCCAGACTACCTGGTAGTTGCTAGCAGTTATAGGTACACTTTTTACAATGCTAAGCGCGGAACCCTTTGTGCACGATAACAGGTAGTGAAATTTATCTGTTTGAAATACCTGTCTGATTATGCACCAATGAGCAAAATGTTTCATAAAATGTAGTGAAACTCTCAATGTCTCCATCAAATGTGAACAATTCTAGCTTGGGCAAACGTGGGCGAATTTCAACGTTAGTATTTATTACTCGTTGCACATGACGACACGTCCGCCATTTTGTATTGATCCGCACACAATTTTACATGAAAGTATAAGTCATCAAATCTTTCCTGATCGTTTTCAGAGAATTTCGATTCAAGATTTAGGATTAGTTGCAGTTCATAAACATCATAGCATACGGCTTCAAATGTTTCCCGCAATGATTGTACCTCTGAGGCACGCAAAAGGAACATATCTTTTATGCTGGGATGCGTATCAGTTTTTTTTGACAAATCATAAACCTGCTGCATTTGTGTAAATAAACGTTGCTTTTTAGCAATAGACCTGTTTAAATTCCTAACAGCTTCTAGTTCCTTCCTAGATGGGGCCTTGTCTGATTCTGTAGTCATTTTGCAATTGTGTTATAATTATCGATATCGGAAAATGCCTACTTCTAACAATGATATACTTATGAGTGTAATAAAAAAAAAGCACGGCTTGTACAAATTGTACAAATCGTCGGTACACGGTACCTAATGGATTAGTTCAACATGGCGTCTTACAATAAAATTACCAACGTGGTAATGGATAAGGAAGACAATAGGGAATGATTTTCGAAAATCAATTTTAAACTTGCTAATCCGGCTCGAATGACTAAAATGTGGAATCTGAATAAGGGCGCTTGGTAAAATAAATAAAATCCAAGGACCGTAAATTATGGTAGGAAATGCTGTACCTAAAACTCCCAAAAGAAGTAATGATCTTGCTCAATACACAGGGTGGAAAAAAAAGGCCTGACCACTAACCTGAATTATCTAAGCCACAGCACCATATCACGGTTTCAGGAATAGCACAGCAATTCAGCCACTCGCGTGAGATAAAATGTCTTGATGAAAGTTTGTAAGGAATTGCACGGCAATTCATATAAGTCTTTTGGAAGCTATTTAAGTTTGCGTTTTAATGCGTAAATTGACCACGTCAGATGGCAGCCCGGAGCGAACAGGTCGATGGTTTTTTCTCAATCCAAGGCGCGGGCGCGCGCGCGGGGCGGGGCAGTCATCACCCCACCGAGCCATCCACCGATTTCCAATGCGGGTAGGAAACAGACGAATGGTCAAGCCAAATTAAAACTACCCTATGTTTTTATGAGCAAAGATCGAACAATATCATTTAAACAGGTTGTTTTATTTCATTTTAAAGTTCGAGCGCTCTTAATGAAAAACCCTGTATAAACAAAAACTAATGTTGTATATTTTATCATACTGCCACGAAATTGACCCTTTCGATGAATCAAAATATTCTGCAAAATAATGTCTATTTTCAATGCTGGATATTGTAGATCTCATAGGAGTAGGACGTAAAGATTGTAACTTGGTTTCATACAATTTGTCCTTAAACCGAATTCCATCATGTTTCCGTACGTAATTATGCAAAATGCAACATGCTTTAATAATTGGGTCACAAGTTGTTAGTTTCACATCTAAAGCTCGATGTAAAATTCTCCATTTATTAGTAAGTATGCCAAATGTGCATTCTACAAATCTTCTTGCTAGTGTGAGTCTGTAATTAAAAAAACCCTTTGAGTTCTAGGTATGTAAGTTTCTTCTGGGGTAAGGACGCATTCTGTGTTCTGAGAGAGCGAACACTTCATCTCCAACAAACAAATAAGGCATTTTTTCCCCGTTTTCGTCTTTTGGCAGGCGACTTGGTAAAGGAAGCATTAACTGACCACCTTCAAGCTTCTTACCAAATGCAGAATTTTTGAAAACTGGGTGTAAAATCAGTGCTTCATTGCTGAAATAAATATAGCTGCCATTGTCTGCGAAATGGATGGAGTGAATCTTAAAGCTCTAACAAACTTTAGAGCTAGTTATTCAGCATACATTCATCACGGTTCATAATAATGAAATGATATCAATCTTCGATACACGTCATTTATTAAAAAGTTTTAGTTTTTTTTAATGAAATATGACATTGAGTGTCCAACAAATAGGGTAAGTGCTCCAGTGAATGAACACCCCCCAGTGAATGAACAAAACGCAGTTTTATCCAAAAAATAAGAAATCTGAACGTTTCTACCATGTGTAATATTTTTTTTCATAATTGCAACTCTATTTCCCATTTAAGTGGTCACATTCACGTTTAATGTCATAATTCATTTCAAAATGGCGAGTGGTTAAAGTTTAAGTCAATAGTGAAATTTTTATTTGTTAGGGCTGGAGTTTAGGACTGAGGTAAGTGGAATCTTTTTTGATTTGACATTGTAATGTAAATAACGGTATTTTTGATGAGTTATTTGTTTATTATCGTAGGATAACAGTTTAATATTGTGTTTCAAATCCATTTATTTGCGATTTTTGTCAGTTATATTAAATTATTAAGTGTCCCAGCATTGGATCAAAAAATCGTTTAAATTCCAGTAAATGAACGGGTGTTCATTCACTGGGTAATCGTAAAAATCACGTTTTGGTTGAAAAACATAACTTACGCTAATGCTATAAGGTTCATGTTTTGGGAGCTATTTCTTAAATAGATTTCCGATCTTTTGGCCAGTATTGGGACAGGTATGTTCATTTACTGGTTCATAAAATCCAGTGAATGAAAACTTCATATTTTAAGACAGATTTCTCAAGAAATTTGGTATTTCTACCTACCTCTTGTCCATTTAGATTACCATGGATCACAAAAAGAAGTACAATAGGTTTCAATACAGTCAACAAGCACTTGAAGCAGCTCTTAAGTCAATTGCTAATGGAGAACTAAGTATCAATAAAGCAAGCAATGTGTACAAGATACCAAAATCGACTTTACATAATAAAATCACAAACAAGGTACCTTTGCAAAGAAAAATGGGCCCTCAGTCCGAGCTTACTGTAGATGAAGAAGCTAAGATTTCTGACTGGATTATAAATAAAGCTAAATTAGGTTTTCCAATGCACCCAGAAGAAGTTTTCGATACTGTTGAAAATTTTATGACCACTAATAATAGGAAAAATAAGTTTATCGGGATTACAAAAAGGAATGCGGAGATTATGCACCTTCTGTTGCTGAGTCTTTGCTTAAGGAAAATGTTAATGTTTGCGAGTCGGAATTTCATTTTGAACATATTACCTGTAGAGATATAATTAAAACCTTTCACACTTTAAATGTAAAAAAGACTGCAGATCTGTGGGGTAATTCTGTAGAAGTTGCTAAGTCTATTATAGACATTGTAGCACCTACTTTAGCTCTTATCTTTAATAATTGTATTGACTGTGGGGAGTTTCCTGACCTTATGAAAAATAGTAAAATAATACCGTTGTTTAAATCAGGTAGTACATCAGACCCCTCAAATTATAGACCTATTTCAGTACTACCTACCTTTAGTAAAATTTTTGAGAAATTAATTTTAGACCAATTGCAAAGATTTTTTAATAAACATAAATTACTACATAGCAAACAGTTCGGTTTTACAAGGGGCCGTTCGACTACTGATGCCGGTGTTGAACTGTTAGGACATATTTATAATGCATGGGAAGATAAATGCGATGCCTTGGGCATTTTTTGTGATTTGTCCAAGGCATTCGATTGCGTTTTTCATGAAACGTTAATCAGGAAACTCCGCCACTACGGGATCCGGAACACCGCTCTGGATCTTCTTATTTCATACTTGAGTAATAGGATTCAGAGCGTTGACGTCAATGGGAAAAGATCTCCCGGATCTATAGTAAGAATGGGAGTCCCACAGGGCTCAATTCTTGGTCCTTTCTTGTTTCTTATTTATATTAATGACTTGCCTTACCTCATAAAGGATAATCATGATATAGTGTTGTTTGCAGATGACACTTCACTTTTGTTTAAACTTAAACGTCAGCAGCTGGTTACTGACGATGTAAATAGCGCGATCTCAAAAGTAGTTCACTGGTTTAATGTTAATAATTTACTTCTAAATGAAAAAAAAACCAAATGCATTAAGTTTACGCTACCTCACGTTAGGCAGGTGAAAACTAATGTGTTAATAAAGGGCGAAGAATTGAATCCTGAAGATAGCACTGTATTCTTGGGCTTGACTTTGGATGCTAAGCTTCAGTGGGGCCCACATGTAGATAAACTGTCAAAAAAGCTAAGCTCCGCAGCATATGCTGTTAGAAAAATTCGTAATTTAACTGACATAGAGACAGCCCGTTTAGTGTACTTTAGCTATTTTCATAGTGTAATGTCGTACGGTATTCTGTTATGGGGAAATGCTGCCGACATTCAGACTATCTTTGTTTTGCAGAAAAGAGCTGTTCGATCAATTTATAAATTAAGTCCAAGACACTCTCTCAGAGAGAAATTTAAGGAGATTAATGTAATGACTGTGCCTTCTCAGTATATTTTTGAAAATCTATTATATGCCCATAAAAATATAAAATTATTTAAAAAATACAGTGATATCCATAATATAAATACTAGGAACAAACACAAATTTGTTGTACCTACAACAAGGCTCAAGAAAATAGGTGGCTCGTTTCGATGTCAATGTATACGCTTTTATAATAAACTTCCAAGCCACGTTCAAGATCTAAGCCTTAATAAATTCAAATCATTCATTAAACGTAAGTTGTGCCAGAAAGCCTTTTATACTGTTAAAGATTATATTGAGGACAAAAAGGCTTGGGATTGAGCTGCTCCAATTTTTGTACATATTGAGGTAGTTTATTTTTATTGTTTTTGCTAACTTTATTATTTTATAAACAGTGACATTTAATTATTATTTTATACACAATGACAGGAATATTTACTTGTAAAGTATTATATTATTTTAATTATTGTGAATGTGAAGACTATGTGGGTTATTGCATAATATTTTTTTTTTCCCTTTCTTTTATTCTCAGTTAGTGTTAATCATGGTCTGGCAGTTTGAGTCATATAAGTGGCCTACCCAAATGGCCTTTCTTTGGTATTGATAGTCGCATCGTTGAGCTCCTTATATTCTGAGTAGAGCTGCACGATTACTGACAAATGCGTGCACTGACTGGTCAGGTCCACTCAACCTGTGTGGTTCTTTCCTCAAAAGACCATTTCAGACACCAATCTACATGGTCTTCACATGATCTGACCAAGATTATGTCTGGACTTTAAAAGAGACTATGACCTCTGAGTTTGTTTCGGCCTTTCTTCTCAGAGTAGTCAGATAGGAAACGCCGACCTCATCTAGTTTTTAAAATATGATTGACGTGTAAAAGTGTTTGTACAAACCTACTTACAGAAATAAAATCATTTATCATTTATCATTTATTATATCCAAAGGCAGAGCCGCAGTTACTGAACAAGCTATCAGAGCTTGGTTCAAGGAACTCGAAGAGTTTTTAACAGAAGAACAAGCATTGGATATAAAAGACGACCCCAGTCGCATATTTAATGCCGACGAAACAGGTGTAATGACCTGCCCGAAAACCGGAATAATATTGGGGCCCAAAAATTACAGAAACACTTACGAGATTTCGGGTGGGAAAGAAAAAGAATCACTTACAGTTCTATGTAATTTTGCAGCAGATGGGAGGGATGTTCCTCCATTTGTCATATACCCTTACAAACGAATGCCTCCGGCTGTGATACAAAATTTTCCAGATACCTGGTTTATGGGGCGATCAGACAGTGGATGGATGGTGTCCAACACTTTTTTTTCATACATACAAATGTTTTACGATTGGCTGGTTCAGAATGAAATACAATTACCGGTTTTACTTTTTCTTGATGGCCACAAATCTCATATAAACCAGGAAATGTTTACGTTTTGTCAGGAAAAGCGAATATTAATATTCTGCTTATATCCGAATGCCACGCACATATTACAGCCCTGTGATGTCGGCATTTTTGGCCCCATAAAAAAGAGTTGGCGGAAAATCGTGCGCAAAAATAAACAAAATTCTACAGCATCCATAACAAAACATAATTTCGCAATAAAATTTAAAGAAGCCTACACCAGTGGATTAAAAGTTGAAACCATAAAACATGCTTTTAGGGCATGTGGACTATATCCTTTAAATGCAGACGGAGTTGACTATTCAAAATGCATTAGCACTCGAAGAGAGGAAATTAATGGGCAAATTGCTCTTAATCGTGATAACCGAATTCTAGAGGAGAGAAAGGACGATATGAGGAGCACTATTAAAATAATTGAAACAGAAGTAGGTCAAAGTATCAGAAACGAATTCGTTCAGGCTTACTTGACCAAGAATACGCATCAGCATGCATATTTTTCACTCTGGTTCAAATGTCGCATAGAACTCGATGGTGTTAGAGATGTGTCTAGAGGAGCATCAATGGAGGCACCAGATGCTAACAATTCCTCCCAAAATGCTCCTCTTGATTTATCCAATACGTCGACTTCTATACTTCAATCATTATCTAACACACAATTATTGCATGGAGACATGCAACCCGTCATTAATTCCGAAGCAGATCCGTGCTCCATCACATTTCATGACCAAGATTTGACAAATTTTAGCGTTCCTAGTCTGACGGATTTTAATAATATTTCTAATTGTTCAGAATATCTTAAACACTATACGGAAAATCTAAATGAAACCACCGAAATAGTAGAGTTTATAATTAATAGTGAATTGAATCCACCAACCGTAATTCCTCTTCCATGGTATGATACTCCACAAGCTGGTACATCGTTAGACATTAGAACAGAATTGTTTCTAAGCGATGGACCTTCTACATCTTCTACTCCTATATTATTTATTGAAAGTAATCCAGAAATTGAAAACAATAGTTCTATGAATGTGTGTACAATCACGGAGGACGATATTCAGCCAGTTGTTAACTCAAATAAAATCGACAGCTTTCTGGGGTATCCAAAAATCGCTTCGGAAAAAAAAGCAGCCAAAGTAAAAAAACCTAATCCCATGCCGTTTGGATTAACAGGCCAACGATACAAAGCGTATGTAGAAAAGATACAAGAAGAAAAGAGATCAAAAGAAGAAGACAAAATCAATGAAAAAAAAAGGAAATTAGAGGCAAAAGAAAATGAAAAACGAAGAAAACTGGAAGAAAAAGAAAACAAAAAGAAGGATAGAGAAGAAAAGCTTTCACAAAAACGCAAAGAACAGAACAAAACTGAGAAACACTTACAAACACCTAGTCCGGTAAATAAAGATAAACAAAATGATGAAATTGGAATGAATGACTTACCAGTGTCAACTAAGGATCTTCACGGAAAATATGTTATGGCCAAATTCAAAACTGATAAAAGAACACGTCACTATGTAGGCAAAGTCCTTATGGTAAACGATCAAGAAAATAAATGTAAGATAGATTTTCTAAGAAAAAAAGCGGTATGTGATAACATTGTTAGTTTCGTAAAACCAAATGTACCTGATGTGTCTGAAGTAGATTTTGAAGACATAGAACGTGTATTAAGTGAGCCTGCTTATTCCAGACGTGGATTGATCTCTTTTAATAATGTAACATTTAGAGATATAGAATAAGTAAAATAATCAAAAGGATGTCTAAGGAATCCTAACGTCAATAAAGTTAAACGAATTAAGACTGTGATTAGCTTATATTTCGACTCACTTATTGTGATTTTAGTTACGTATGATTACTTGTTATTTACGCAAAGTTTCAGTACTTCGGTGAAGTTAGTTTGTACCTGATTATTTAAATTGAAAACTGATTAAAGTTTAAATTTGTAAACAATACATGACCAAGAAGTTTTTAGTTACCTAGTTAATTAGGTATTAGCTAAATATTGTTTTTACTTTGTAATAAAAGATTTTAACGTGCTTGACAGGTCTATGAATGTTTGTAGAATTAAGGTAAGATTTAGAGGTTTTGTTTTGAGAAGATTTTATTTTTATTTTTTCTATTAAGACATTGAAGATTTTTAAAGAAATGTTGATTTTTTCACCGCATTTATTGCAATAATAAGACTGTAATAGTGTAATTAATAAACGAAGAATTTTGTTCATTCACTGGTTTCATTTCGTTCATTTACTAGAAAACGCCGTTCATTCACTGGAGTTTTGGGGTATTTTCTGATTTACTGCTTATTATAATAAAACTGTGAATGTTATGTTGTAAAACGTACCGAAAAATGATTTTTGAATATATTCTTAACACTGTAAAACAAATTTCGGCCGCTTTCATTCGTGATAACCCACAGTAAATATTTTTTAAAGTTCGCAAATTGCTTAAGTGTTCATTCACTGGTGCCATTACCCTATTTCATCCAATGACGAGACAGGGAGAGGTAAGCCTAGTTTCCATAATCTTATAATTCAAAATACTATTTTTTTTTTAGTTTTATAGAAATCTAATTAATCATCTGGCTTCATTGTCTCACTATGGTGGGTATAGGTTTCCTTAACACCCTTTACAGGTGTTGCTAATAGGTCCTACTACATAAAGGAATTTTATGAGGTAGACAACAGAAATCCAACTTTTGTGTTTACCCCTGCTCTGAAAAAAGATTTCAAAGCAAAAAATGAGAGTGAAACTAGCTGCACAAGTTTTACACTCTGTTGCAGGAGGCATGTACGCCAAAATATCAGCTGGTGAATGGAATAATGCTTACACACAATTATTTCGGCTGTGTCTTCGGCTTGACCTTTCGGAGATTACCTAAGTACCTTACCTAGTGAACTTCGTGAAGGATAACGGAGGTTCGGCGCAAATATTTAACTCAAGCAAATTCTCGGAGAGAAATTAACAAGGAATACATTTCGGAAGCCGACAATTCCTACTCAAGCCTCCAAAGGCAGACAGACAGCGCACACGTCCCTCAGCGCCGACACACGCGTCATCAACTCGGACATCAAATTATCGCCCGCCAGGAAACTTCAAATCCTCGGGTAAACAGCACACCCAATCTGGGAAAGACAGGAAGTCACAAAGAAGTCGTAAATATTAACAGTTTTCAAGGGGGGGCAGTTGCAAAATTTCCCGTCCCGGTGGCAGGAACTTGGGGCTTATGGTTACTGTAAAGATTGTGTCAGGTTACACAATACCTTTTTTAACAAATCCGCCTTCCGTTCCCCTCTGCAAGGATCTAGTAAGGTTTTCAACGAAACCGTCTCAAATCATGTCCAAAGAGTTAATGGCACTTATCAAATCAGGGATAGCAGAGAGTTGCGAAGTCAGGAACGGTTTCCTATCACGTATGTTAAGTTTGTAGTAACGGTTTCGTTTGATAAATAAAACCAGATGACCAAGACGAGACTACGAATCAGAAAAAACTTCCGAAATCAAAAATAGATCGTGTCAAAAGACAAAAACAATATTTTGAACACAGGCCAAGGCTAGTGGTCATGGCAATTGGGCACAGTGCCAATAGGGAGGCTGGATTTCGCCTCGCTCGTGACCCCCTTAGGACGGTTTCACACCAGACACATGCAGAGAGCAGACAGAAAACTTTCACAAGACAAGCAGCCACGGGGTTCAAATGTTAATGTTCTCAATGATTCCTTTAATGTAGCCTAAGTTTGATTTTAATGCCATAGGAAGATTGTGTAGCGGCATGTACATATATACATATAACTTACACGTATATACACAATTATACATAGTATTAACACCATAACATTATAGTATATTAATTACATATTAACATTTTGTGTCGGAACGTTGACCGCTGTAGCACAGTGGAAAAGCACCATTCTATATAGCTCCATAGTTATTCTATAAACCTGCACGCCAGCTGGCCGAAGTCGCGGGCGCTGACACACCAGTCTTAATCAGGCTGTACAATCTTAGAACATTTTATGATTTTACCATGCAACTAGGAGAAAATGATGATACTAAATTGAAAGAGTACTGTAATCTACTAACAGGTCCTTGTCTTATTGCCTTTTTAATTTTGACGTATTATAAAATCAAGTACTTCTTGTTTGTATAAGCAGATGTCGCTTGCTGCCATTAACCGACTAAATTAAAAATAGCTTTCAATACACTACAGTTTCACTGACCAAGTGACTATTATAATTTTGTATCATTAAACTCCATCAAGGGAATGCCAAATGTTACCATTAATAAAATAAATACTCTTATAGTCGAATTAAATAAACTACCAAACTTTCAAAGGAAGTAAGAAATACGCGGAATTTATTAATTAAAATCATAAAATATGTTTTTAGCAAATAAATCATTACTATTGGCATAAATTTAAATGCAAATGATATTCTTGAACCTGTAATAAGCATTTAACTACTTTCGTATCGTAGTAGTTATTTTGTACTTTTTACTTGCAGCAATGAAGCAACTTGAAGCAACCTGTCAAACAGTCAATGGCATTCCGTCTGTCATTAGCGCCGGTCGTTTTTGTTGATAAATTCAACAACTTACAACCTTCTGCTTCTCCGAATCTCCGTAATTTACCGAGTTGAGCCCCTGCTCCTCGGGTTTACGTCGAGTGTTTTCATCAATCTAGTGCTTCTCCGTGAATTCGTTGAGTTGAGCCCTGCTCCTCCGATTAGCGTTGAGTGTTTTCACTAGTATTGTTCGAGACAGAGACTCTTTTAAGACTTTAAAGTACTCCTGAGTGACTTTACCATGTCTAGTAAACGTTGTTGTGTGCCTCAGTGTGTGGAAATTGAAGGTACGTAACCAGGGGCTGGACCAGGGGCTGGACAGTACCATACTAGACAAGATTTCAGTAAAAATTTGGAGAAAAGCGCCATCTGCTATCGTCTGCGCAAACTATTTAGTACGTTTAATATATAATAGATGATGCTTTCATCAAAAAAAATATTTCATACTAATATCACCATTTATATGGAAATTTAAAAAAGATTTATTTAGTTTTATGTATGATGATGAGTATCAATAATTATTAATTAAATTAAATAATAAATTTAATGATCAGAGATTTTTTATTTGTTATTTATTTATTTTTTTGTATGGCAATAATGATCTAATTCTGTCAAATCAAATTACAAAGAAATTTGAATTTGAAATTCACAATATGGCGACTACCTACAACTTGCGCGTACGCTGTTTTGTAGTATTTGTCCATTTTGTATTCTCTGTTTAAATTTAAGCTGCTGATCTGCGTTGATTTGACTTTGTACTCATCCGCGCCGTGAAGTGTTTTCGGTGAATTAGTGAGTGAGTTGAGCTTTGCTCCTCCGTTTCATGTGTTCACCTACTTTGCGAAAAGACGCTATTATTTAGTATTATTTGCGATATAGACGCTGTAATTTTGTGTTAATTGTGATATAAACGCTATTATTGTGTTGTTTGCGATTATAGACGCTTTTGTGTGGTTAAAACCATGCCAAGGCGGTGTGAATTGGGATGTTCATACATCCCGGGTAAGTGCTTTCTTCATCAAGTTCATAATAATTGCTTCAAGTTTCACTTCTCTCTCATCATGCTGTGATTTGAAAGCTAGCCTAGTCAGCAAGTTTAAATTATTTCACTAGTTGTAATTGGGAGAAGGTAACTTTTGAGTCAGTCTTCAGGCTTCATTGAGAATATCCTTCCCACTGTAAAAATCTTGCTGCTAAGATACACTGACAATGATTACTATATTCAATTAAATTAAATGAGACAAACTTTCGAATAAACATCGCATGATCGATTTACATCAGTAACACTACATCTTCAGTTGAAAACTAGCGCCAGGCACTAGTGGCCTGGCATTTTTGATGAACTGGGTCTATGTAGCGCAGACAAAGAAAATATATCAATATTGTATTTCATTGCTAAACACATGCTAAACATTATTTCTTTCAAAAATCTTGACTGAAATTCAAATGTCTTGAACACAAACTCTTCAAATAGTAACTTCACTGCTAGTGGTGGTTGTCCACCCTTAAGACAACACTCTGAAATAATAAATATAGTGAGTTTTCTTATCATTCCTAACAATATCTTCTCTCCCCTTTTTTACTACTACGGCAACTTAGCCAATATCCAACATACAAACTTCATGTTTGATTTTTTTTCAGGTCTGACATTCCATCAATTTCCACACCCAGAAAAGAATCCTGAAGGATTCAAAGCCTGGGTTAATATTGTTGGTGGGAAACTGGACACTGCAGATGACATCAAATTTTACAGAAAGAAAGTAATTTGTGACATACATTTTGTCAACCAGTTTAAGAATCGCAATAACTGTTTAAATGTGTTAGCTGTTCCTACACTACATCTTCATGGTAAGATTTGCTATTTATACTACCTATACTATATTTATATATTTAAACTACTAGCTGCGTCCCTCGGTTTCACCCGCATAAATCTCGAACCCGTGGGAATATCGAGATATAGTATCCTATGGCCTAATCCATGTGTCAAATTTCATCGAAATCCGTGTTTAACAGTCAGGCTAAAATGAATGATTTGGATAAAATTTATATATATAATGTATAAACAAACAAACATACAAACTCACTTTCGCATTTATAATATTAGTTAGGATTATAAAATAGTTCAGGTGTTGAGTAATGGCTAATTATTATATACTGGAAAGACCTTATATCATACCATTAACATACCTAAAACCCGTAATTATGCATACCATAACATAGCGCCTATAATCTCCGAAGGGTTAGGCAGGGGTGTACCTAATAGTACACCCACATTTTGCCAGTTATGTTTAAGCTCAATATAATATAGACCGAGTCTATTGCCACTAACCGGGCACAAATCCAGGGTCCGTGGCTGGTACTGCGATATTCCTGATGAAAAAACCCAATAACACTTTGGAAGACGTCCCAAGTCGCTTACCAGTAGCGCTAATGACCACGAGACCTATAATAAGAGGCATAATTTTCACATAATTATTAAGTAATTCGTTTTTACCGTTTCCAGGCTTTTCTACACAAGCTGCTCCTGTAATACCTCCTGACCTTCCCACGCCTGAACATTTAAGTAATCGGCCATCTACATCAAAGCAAATATACACTGGTAAGTACTTGCTTGGCTACCTACATTTTCGAATTATGTTTGTTTATATTGATTGTTTAGACATCATTTTAATATTTAAATATAAAAAAATACACTACCATAACCATGGACAATCTATATCTATAAAAATCAATGCCACAATTTGTTGTAATTTTATAACTCGAGAATGTACTCACCTATCCAAACCAAATGTTTAGACTTTTTGTTTTTTTTTTTTTCTGGTAGGTAGTGTCGGTAGGTAGGGTAGGTAGGTTTACTATACTGTATACTTAGCGCTACCCGTGCGGGTCGGGCCGGGAAAAGCTAGTAATGATATAATTCATCAATGCCATATCAAAACTTATTTATTTTGTCTTATTGTTATTAAAGTAATTTTATTAGGTAATTAAATCATCATTTTAAGTAATTCGTTTTTACCACTTCCAGGCTTTTCTACGCAAGTTGCTCCTGTGTCTCCTATAATACCTCCTGACCTTCCCACGCCTGAACATATATGGAATCGGCCATCTACATCAAAGCAAATATACACTGGTAAGTACTTGCTTGGCTAGCTACATTTTCGAATTATGTTTGTTTATATTAATTTTATATACATCATTTTAATATTTACATATAAAAAAATACACTACCATAACCATGGACAAATAATGATATAATTCATCTATGCCATATCAAAACTTTTTTTATTTTGTCTTATTGTTATTAAAGTAATTTTATTACGTAATTAAATCAATGGACCTTATGTCCAAAATAAACACATACTAAATAATTTGTTTTTACTGTTTCCAGGCTTTCCAACACAAGCTGCTCATATGTCTCCTATAATACCTACTGAACTTCCCATGCCCGAACATCTAAGGAATCAGCCTTCTACATCAAAGCAAATAGTCACTGGTGCGTGCATTTACATTTTCGAATTATGTTTTATAATTTAGTTAAATAATGAGGGGCTCGTGGCTTAGTAATAACAGCCGTACGAGTCGATCGATCAGGTTAAGCTGAGTTTGCTCCTTGGATGGGTGACCATCTTTACATACCGAGACCCCTCCGTGTCTCGGAAAGCACGTTATGCCGTTGGTCCCGGCTGTCATTCGTGGATCTTTGATGGTCGTCGGTAGCCCGAAAGTCTGACAACCACTCTTACCAAGGGATATCGTATAACCCAGTAAAAGGGGTGTTGGAGGTCAGAAAGGCAGTCGCTCCATGTAAAATACTGGTAAGCTGCATCCAGTTAGACAAAGGCAGGCAGATGATGAATTTAGTTAAATAATCCTCATTGTGACTCACACTAATAAAGTTTACATCACTCTGATACAAGGTTAATTTTTATTTTTATTTTATTTTCAGCTGTACCTCCCATTGCTGGTGTTATAGCATCAGAACTAGGGAATCCAATCCCGCAAACGCGGGATCCCGCTAATGCGGGATCCCGCACCTTTTTTGCGGAATCAAAAATGCGGGATCCCGCACGTTCGCGGGATTGAAAAAAAGTAAGAAAAATAGGCTCAGACGATGATCGGAACTATTATCGGACGGAACGGAACGTAATCAATGTCAGTTCCAGTACTCTATGACTGGGGATTCCCCTACGGCGCACGGGGATTTACCTTTGCGCGCGGTCTAGTGTCAAAGAATGTTATTGCGTCATTTGCGTCTTACTTGTGATGTGAAAAGGTTACGTAACGTACGACAGGACTATTATTTTTTATTATCAAGTTATCAAAGTGCTAAGAGCACGTTACGAGTGAAAAAATACAATTTATTATTAAAAATGAGTGTCAATTTAGTTTATAAAGAGTATAAAAGCTCGAGTGAAGTATGGAAACATTTTTTAAGAGCGGAAAATGGATCAACTGCTAAATGTAAGTTATGTCCTGCTATTATAAAAATCTCTGCTCGCTCTACTAAAGGCCTTCACACCCACTTGCGAACAAAGCATAACATGAATTTGAACTTGGTTGATAGCGTCAGCGTCAGCAGTAGCGTTGAAAATCCAGCACTGGGAATGGAAACGAGCAGCGCAAGCCAAATTGGCTCGTTTAGTTCAACTACTTCACGTTTAGACGAATGTGCTTCAACTTCGGCAGTGTCAGTCCCACCGAAAAGAAAGAAATTAACAGATTATTTCCCATTCGAAAAAAAAGTTTCTATGGAAGAAAGAGTGTGCAGAATGGTAGCAAAAGATGGAATCCCATTCTCAAAATTCATCACGTCAATTGATTTGCGCGAATTATTTGAATCGGAAGGCCACAAATTGCCTTCTTCTGCCAGAACGATACAAACTATGGTGATGGCCTACGGAGCATCCATTCGAAAGAAAACTATCGGCGAACTTGAAACACTGAAAAAATTGGCTTATTCCACTTTTCCCCGTTGGATGATCCCCATTGATGGGGATTAGTGAACTTTTTGTTCACTATTCCCCGTTGACCCAAAATTTTTATTTAATGGGGATAAGTGAACTAAAAAGTTCAATAATCCCCATTAGGTAGGTACGTTAAAAAAATAAAATATATGAATCATGGATTTGTGCCTCGGTCGTCCCACAGAGTCTCGTCCCACATAAAAAATTCCCCACTTGTCCCAATTTGTATGCCTCGCTCGTCCCAAAACTTAATTTTCAATATTTTATTCCCCGCTCGTCCCAATTCGTATGCCTGGCTCGTCCCACATTTTTTTCATATGAGTTAAATTTGATTTAATTGTACAGTCAGCCTAAAAACCTGACTGACCAGAAAGATAAATAACCTCATGTTGCGGAAAATTTGATGAACTAATTCAATCCGAGACTCCACTATAATATAAATTATAAAATTACAAGTTACGCCACCATGACAGTTTTTTTCTGATCAAACTTTAGGTTTAGATTGAAGGCATTAATAAAGTACACATAGCCGACCCTAAGTACAAACCCTGTGCACCCCACTGCTTAGACCACTACTATTATTATTAACCTAGAACAAGTTTTTGAATGTTTATAGCTTCGGTATTTTTGTGCGACCGGATTAGAGCTTGCTCTCTCGCTCTGCTTTCTTTGTATTAATCAATTGACCAATGACGTGGCTTTGCGTTATCAGCGCAATCGGAGCAAATGCGGTTACAAAGTGCATCTGCTAATTTTAAATATGAGGTGTTTACATTAAGCGTGGTGTATTCATAGAGTGAGGTTCAATATTTGTGAAGTTTTAAAGGGTAAGTAATAATTATAATTTTGTCGATTTTTTCATATTTTGTGAAGTCATGATAAATGATTTGACTTATATCACTATTGTGGTAATTATTTACTTTTATATTAGTTGCTGTCTAAGGATTATGGTCTTTTATTATATGCATACTTAACTCTGTGCCTCCTGTGAAAAAGAGTACATCGCTACTTTTTAGGAGACGCAAATAAAATTTTGAAAAATATTTTTTTTCCTGTTTCCTAGGTCCTGTCATGGAGTTCTTTATCTATGGCCCTGTTTCACGAAATCGTCTAGTATTTTTTTTTTAAATGAGTAACCCTTTTTCACATTAACTAGAAATTTGAACAAATAATAATTTGATTTGAGCCCTAATTCACATTAATTTTGTTTACCCATTTTAACAAACTTCAAAAAAAGAGGATGTTCTCGGTTATACTGTATTTTTTAGGTTAACCAATTTTGATAAATCTTCTTTTATGTAAAAGCTGGTGCTTCCCATATGGTCGCATTTTAATTTAGTTAACCTCCTTCATAAAATGAGGATGTTCTCAACTACAAAGTGTTTTCTGGGTGAATCAGTTTTGATGACTCTTTTGATTCGAAAGCTGGTGCTTCCCGTGTAGTCTCATTTCAATTTGGCTCAGTTCTGACAATAGCATGTATGATAAAACCATATTCAACACGTTGAAGTCGGTTTTCAGCTATGATTTTTAATCATTATAGCTATTCACGATTCGTATCTACGAAACGAAACTATTGTACATAGTTTCGTTCGGAATACCTTTCTTAGACAGATGAAAGTTAATTTTTTGCTCTCTTATATTCATTTAAAAACGAAAAGGGTATATTGGACTTGGTACCCCTTTTTACAGGAGGCACAGAACTAATTCACGTTGTATTTGCAGGTGATCAGATATAGAGCCGTGGCTTCTTCATCCTGAAACATGGAGCCAGTGGCTTCATCATCCCGAGCTGATCTTCAGACTGGCTGCAGTCTGGCTTCTACATCCCAAGAGATAACCTTTATTGAATCACAAAGAGGTGTGCCTATTATTTTGCATGCCGGTTACGAATATACGAAAAAGCGAGAGAACAAAAATAGCTCAATCGTCTGGAGATGTGTGAACAGAAGGTGTCATGGAGGAATGGTGACTTCAAATAATAATGTGACGAAAATTCTTCGTCATGACATTTGTACGCCCAGCATAGCAAGAAATGACATCAAAGAAGAAATACATCGCTGCAAGCAAGAAGCAAAATCTTCTGAAGGAAAATCGATTCCTTCTGTCTTCAATTCAAGCATAAAAAAATTATTGGACAAAGGTACTGACAAGATAGAAAAATTACCTGAATTATCGAATGTTAAGAACAGCTTGTATAGTGCTCGAAACAAAGCCCAGCAAATAAAGAAAGCTACATTTAAAACGCCGTTTGAAGTAAAAATTCCAGTAAGTTACATGAGTTTTGTTTTATTTGATTATGAGTACAGAAAAACAAGGATATTAGCTTTCGCTGATGTAAATAGTAAAGGACTTCATCAACACGTGAAACATTACCTTGCAGATGGTACATTTAAGTGTGTAGTGAAACCATTCAGACAATTATATGTGATTTACGGTGACCTTGGCAGCACAAGTGAGAAAATTCACGTCGTGCCCTTAATATACATCTTATTAATGGACAAAAAAGAGTTCACATATGAGACTGCGTTTGCTCTTATCAAATCGCAAATTCCAGAATGGCATCCGATTTCATTCAGAACAGATTATGAGAAAGCAGCCATGAACGCAATCCGTAACATCTTTCCGGATGTAATATGCAAAGGCTGTTACTTCCATTTTAGTCAAGCACTTTGGAAGAGAGCAAAGGCGTTAAAGTTAAATAAAAAGAGAATGTTCAAAAAGCATATAGCTCTATGCACAGCGTTAGCTTTGCTACCACCTGAACTTAAATGCGATGGATGGCTATATATAATGGAGGATTGTCCGAAAACTCTCAATATTGAGAAATTCAATGACTATTTTGTATCGGCATGGCTTGACAACGAATATTATCGAGGCAAATGGGATTTTTGGGGGGATATCTACAGAACAAATAACCCAGTGGAAGGCAGTAACGCTAAATTAAACAGAACATATTCGGGAAAGCTGAACATCATTAGCTTTTTGAATGTGATCAAAAACGACGCTGTTCTTTCTTTAGCTCGCCAAGGTAAACCTCGGCGTGCTGATGATATAGCTCATGACAAATATATATTTGATTCTGTAACGGCAATGTTGAATGGCACTATATCACTGGGCCATTGCCTGGAAAAAATCAGCCCTTTTGTTTATTAATGATATTAATGTGTCTATATTAATGATAAGTTTAAAAATGTTGATTTTTTGGAGATTTAATTGTTAAAATACTACTTTCTCATAAATAGTAGGTTGATTAAAATACTGTGATTGTAATTTGATTGTGATATTAGTTACGTAATAAAGATTTTTAAATATAAATATTTCAATTTATGTTGAAATACCACATTAACATAAATAACATAACGTGGTACTTCTATAAGGTACATATAGGTAAATACAAATGTGTATACGGTCTATAATTATTTGACTGTTACTTATATACAAATGTTGATTTTTTGGAAATTTAATTGTTAAAATACCACTTTTTCATAAATAGGAGGTTAATTAAAATACTGTGATTGTGATTTGATTGTGATATTAGTCACGTAATAAAGGTTTTTTTAAATAAGTAGTTCTAATTATGTTGAAGTATCTCAGATAAATATTACATGTGTAATACATATATATATCTTAACGTGGTACTTCTATAAGATAAATACAAATGTGTATATTGATAGGTGTAACTAATAGTACTGTGATTTGGATTTGATTGTGATACTAAATAATAAAGATTTTCCTAAATTGCAATAGATCTTTTAATTATTAAAATTAAAAACATGCATAGCGGATGCATACCTAGAACTGGAAGTATTTAATATCTTTATGTTATTAGAAAAAACTATTATTTCAATTTATTGGAAGATATAGTACAATATTTTTTGTCAACTGTACTTTGAATTTGCCAGGAATGTGGGACGAGTGGTGACTTTAAAACTCAAGTGGGACGAACGAGGAATTCTTTGGAATGTGGGACAAGATAGTGGGACGACAGAGGCACAAATCGAATCATGTTACATTTATTAATTAAAAATATAACTTTCTTATACCTAATAAAGTCACAGATTGTTACAATCATTAATTTAAAATTGTAGCATGAAAATATTTCTTTCTTATACCTTGTAAAATCAAAGATTACAATCACTTAAGTTTTTCTAATTAGGTACGTTAAATAAAAACAATATAAAAATAAAATATATGAGTCATGTACTTTTATTTTTATAAGGTAAGAACAAAATTTTAAATTACCTACATACCTACTTTACGATTTTATTAGAACGAAAAACAGATTGTTGCCCCAACGAAATTGTTCTAACGATGTTTGGGAATAAGACCTTATATCTATCTATCTAATAAGATACACAATACTGTAAAAGATGCTCATTTTCTAGAGGCGCGCGCGCAAGGCGGTGGCGGAGCGGGGTGCGAGTTAGCTCGTATGTGATTGGTCGACCCATCTTTTGTTTTTGTTTCGTAGTCGTTAAGGGTTAGTAGTGTGTAGTGTAGTTCAAGCGTGCAGTTCTTATCAGTTCGCAGTTATTAGTTTAATATAGGAATAAATAAAGGAAATGGCTGGTAGTTCAACTGACGTTTGTTTAGAGTACGTTAAAAAAGGTAAAGCTACCATACTTCTCCGGGCCGGACATCAACACAGTAAAAAATGCAAATATAAAAATGGTGGAGTTTTGTGGGAGTGTACCACAAGAAAACAAAGTAAATGTGCCGGATCCATCACTGTCATGGTAAGTTACTTATTATATTTTGTGATTAATAATGACAATAATAACTCAGGTTATGTGTGTTATCAATATCACGTTTATCAATATCAAAATTTAAAAATCAACGTTAAAGTTTAAACACTGTTTCTGTCATGGCGGCACGTGTGACGTCATTCTTTTGTCAAACAAGTCTATTACACCTAGTGTAGTAAAAGAGTGTAGCTGAAGTGAATTGTATATATTTAATTATTATTACATATTTTAGTTAAGCATAAAGTGAAATATGTTTTGTTGAACTATTCTGATAGGATAACAACAATTTGTTATAAGTTTTAAAGGTTGTTAAATAGCCTATTTAATTTTGTATTCTATGTAAGTGCAATATTGTTTACTTAAAAAATAATGTAAAGTAATTAATTATTATTACTTAATTTTACAGGACAATCAAGTTGTAGCTGAGAAACGACACAATGTTTGTGAACCTGATTTTGCGCGGAATGAAGTTACCTTGAGGTTATTCAAACTAAAAACTACACTTGCGGATCCAGAAGCACCTGCTATTCCCACTGCTTACAACGCGGCTGTGAGCTCACTAAAAGATACCGGAATTGACAAAATAAAAGAATTCCCTGCCCTGAAGTCTATCAAAACAACATTATATAAACACAGAAATGCAGCATTTGAAGTAAGTAAAATTGAGTTCAAAAATGTTGAAGAAGTTAAAGTACCTCCAGCTCATCAGGAATTTATTTTAGCAGACTACAATGACAGTGGTATCCGTGTAATAGCTTTTTGCTCTGAATTTGCCCGACATCAAATGAAAAATTTGAAGATGTTCTTGGGTGATGGAACGTTTTGGATCTGTCCATCTCCCTTTTACCAACTCTACACCATTCATGGGGATTTGGGCAGTACAGAAAAACACATAAACATTGTGCCACTTGTTTATGCCCTCATGAGCCATAAAAATCAACAAACATATGAAATTTTATTTAGTATGCTAAAATCTGCATTACCTGATTGGAATCCAGAAATATTTAAATGTGACTATGAAGTGGCTCCGATGAACGCAATGCGAAATGTTTTTGTAAATATATCTATTAGCGGCTGTTATTTCCATTTCACCCAGGCAATATGGAAGAAAGGATAACAACTCAAACTAACAAAAGATAAATTAACCAGAAGACAAGTTGCACTTAGCACTGCTTTGGCTTTGTTACCATCAGATAAAATCATTGCGGGTTGGTTTTATGTTGCCTCTCAAAGCCCTGTTGATGATAATAGCAAGGAGTTTAGAAATTACATGCTCAGACAATGGCTACAAGATGATTTTATTAAAACGTGGTGTGTATTTGGACAGACTCATCGCACTACGAATTTAGTCGAAGCATGGAATAATAAAATAAAAAAGCGTGTGAAAATAAAGAAACCCAACATTATGAAGCTCCTCACAGCGTTGGCTGAAGATGCATCGTATTACGAAGTTCTTGCATTGGGGGTTTCTGAAAATAAAGGTATAGCGGAAAAAACAAAAAAAAGCATCAATCGCGATAATTATATACAGGAGGTCCAAATGGAACTCATTAATAATGAAATTACGATTGGGCACTGTTTAGAAAAACTTAAGTGAGTGTAATCTTTGATTTTACAAGGTATAAGAAAGAAATATTTTCATGCTACAATTTTAAATTAATGATTGTAACAATCTGTGACTTTATTAGGTATAAGAAAGTTATATTTTTTATTTTAAATTAATAATTGTACAATCTGTGATTTTACTAGGTATAAGAAAGTTATATTTTTTATTTTAAATTAATAATTGTACAATCTGTGATTTTACTAGGTATAAGAAAGTTATATTTTTTATTTTAAATTAATAATTGTACAATCTGTGATTTTATTAGGTATAAGAAAGTTATATTTTTAATTAATAAATGTAACATGATTCATATATTTTATTTTTTTAACGTACCTACCTAATGGGGATTATTGAACTTTTTAGTTCACTTATCCCCATTAAATAAAAATTTTGGGTCAACGGGGAATAGTGAACAAAAAGTTCACTAATCCCCATCAATGGGGATCATCCAACGGGGAAAAGTGGAATAAGCCAAAAAATTGCAAAAGCGTTTCACACTAACTTTTGATGAGTGGACATCTTTAAGAAATCGCCGCTATTTGAATTTAAATCTTCACTTATTTACCGGTGGAGCTGCGACTGCGAACATTTGGAACCTGGGGCTAGTAAGAATTGAAGGACGTTTTCCTGCAGAAGCCTGTGTAACTGCGCTTGAAAAAAAACTCCAGGATTTTAAAATTGACCTAAATCTAGATGTGATCGCAGCGACAACCGATGGTGCAGCCGTCATGAAGAAAGTTGGCAGATTATTATCAGCGCACCACCAATTATGCTTCGCACATGGATTGCAACTCGCTGTACTTGAAGTTCTGTACAATAAGAGACAAGAACAACAAGAAGAAGAAATGCAAGCTGAAGTACTCGGAAACAGACCAGATAATGAGAGTGATAATGAAAGTGAAGATGATAACGACGAGCAAGGTAATTTTTCGGTAGAGGAAGAAATCCAAGCAGAAGAGTTGCTAGTGCTACCACTACCACAATACAGAGAACTTATTCAAAAAGTGAGAAAAATTGTCAAGGTTTTTAGTTCAAAATCTCCTGTAAAAAATGATCTGCTGCAACAATACATCAAAGCAGAATTTGGCAAAGAATTGCAGCTTATTTTAGATTGCCGAACGCGCTGGAGCAGTCTCGCATCAATGTTGTCGAGGTTCAACGAAGTCAAACATTGCATATCTAAAGCACTTATTGACCTTAAACTGACATCATCTTCATTTTCATTCACAGACGAAGAATATATGACTTTGACTCATATTGAACAAGCTTTAGAGCCAGTGAAGCTCGCTGTAAACGTCTTATGCCGCGAGGATGCAACATTAATTACCGCAGAAACCACATTGCGTTTCATGATTAATAAACTGAATCTACAAAACACCAGGTTAAGCCAGGAACTTGTTGTGTCACTGTCTCGCCGGATAAAAGAACGCCGCACATCAATAACTGCTGTGTTGCTTTACTTGGAAAATCCAAAAAAATATCTAGAAAAAGATTCAAGGTCTGCAAGTGTAGAGGACAATCCATTCTTTTATCCAAGTAAAGCTACGCTAAGAACTGAAATGAAGTGTTTAATTGAGAGACTGATGTCAGACGTGCAACCTGAAACTGAAAACCAGCAAGATGATGACAGTGAAGAAGACATGCCTTTATCGAATCTGCCTTCACATACACTAGAAGAAGAATTAGAGCGCAGTCTCCGTACTGAATGGATGGCAGAGTCTAGAGCTGCTGTGCGTGTACCCACTCGAGATAATTCAATTGATTTGATATTGAAACGTGAGATGACACTTTTTGAATGTGGAGGGAATAGGGGGAAGTATTTGGAAGCTGTTTATACTTATGTAAAGTCAATTCCGCCTACAAGTGTGGAAGCCGAGCGTGCTTTTTCCGCCGCTGGCTATTTATGCAACAAGATAAGATCAAATCTAAAGCCCGGGTGACACGAGGCTAGTAAATCAAGCTAGTGAGCCAAGCTAGTGCTGCCAAGCTAGTAAGCTAGTGACACTAGCTTCGTGTAGACGGAACTAGCTTCGTTTACAAGCTAGTAAGCTAGTGTGGAAGCTAGCAAGCTAGTGCCTCAAGCCAGGATAGTTTTATAGCTTGGGGTTCTATTTTTCAAGCTAGTAGGCGCCCCCCACCACCCGTTTTACTATCCTGGCTTCGTTACTAGCTTCGTGTCAACCGCGAAGCTAGCGAACCTAAGCTAGTGTGCAGTCGGAGAGCGTGGTGAGAGTGCGTGCAATTTGTTAAAATGCCGAAATTAGCGGACGAAATTAATTTAAAATTCGTTCAATTGTACAGAGAAGAGGAATGTTTGTGGAATGCAAGTATTCCATCTTACAAGGACAAGCAAATGCGAGACTCGTCACTAGAAAAAATACGCGACATACTAAATAAAGATGGAATAGAAATGTCGATAAAAGAGATTAAAAATAAAATTAAAAATCTAAGAGCTACATATTGTCAAGAATTAACAAAGATAGAAAAATCTGAGAGGTCTGGAGCAGGAACTGCAGAAGTCTATAAGCCAAAAATTATTTGGTTTGAGGAAATGCATAATTTCATAAAAAAGGTGCCAATGAAGAGAAAAACTTCGGTAAGTTATTTTAATATTATTTACTCTTTACAATTATTTACCTTAAAAGTACTTATTGAAATATTAATAATCGTCGGCATTTTTAATTTTTCTTGTAGTTTTGTCTGAATTAACGAATCATTCTTACTTGCCATGGTACTGCTCCATCATTGTTGAAATATCTCTTAAATTTCTCCCTTTTTTCGATAGCTGACAGAGAAGAATGGTTACTTCCCTGTCGACTGATACTGGGTAAACATAAATTTTCCATTCTCCATGAACCGGGAATAATGTTTCCCGCTTCAATGTCTTCTTGGTCGACATCACTACTAATGCAATAAGTGCTTTTTTGCTCTTTTCGTAACCAATTATGCAGAGCACATGATGCTAGTACAATTTTGTCTACTGTTTTTACGTCAACTGCGATTGGTCTTTGATAAACACGAAATCGGCTTGCCAATATGCCAAAGGCATTTTCTACAGTTCTTCTGGCTCTACTTAGCCGGTAGTTGTATACTTTTTCTTCATGTGTTAAATTGTCACCTGGGTACGGTTTCATAATATACGATTTTAATGGGAATGCAGCATCCGCCAAAATTACTCCGCCTTGTGGTATAAGGTTATTTTCTAGTTGATTATATATGGAGCAATTCCTAAAAACACTTCCATCAGATGCCATTCCACAGGCGCCGACGTCAATATAAATGAAATTATAATCGTAATCAACAATAGCCATAAGAACAATACTGAATGTTTTTTTGTAATTAAAAAACAAACTTCCACTGTTGCCAGGAGCTATGATTTGAACATGCTTCCCGTCGACGGCGCCATAACACGCTGGAAAGTTCCATTTCACTCTGAAACCATTTTCTATAGCTGCCCATTCTTCAGTTGTAGTTGGAATCTGTAACAATATTTTTAACAAATTTTTTATTTTCAGAACAATCAAGGGTCTCCAAACAATAATAAAGATGACAACAGTGCAAGCAACAGTCAGTCATTAGAACCACCCGTAGCAGAAAATCTGTCAGAAAAGACAGTTGAAATGTCTCATTCTGCAAGCGAAATGTCGTCTATTCAAGATAAAACTTTTCCCCCGGAAGTAACATTCCGCAATTTAAGAAACGGAAGGTTTCGCAAGTGAGTTCATTGATAAATGAAATTAAGGTGATTAAGGAGGATTTAAACAGTTCACGAGAATTTCAGGAACCAGAGCTGGATGAACATGAGATATTTGCAAAATATGTAGCAAGTCAGTTGAAAAAGCTTTCACCCGGACAGGCCATTTTAGCTAGGGATCAGATCAACGCAACACTATCCCGCTGTCGGATGTATGATTTAAACTTCGGAAATACTACATTTTCGTACCAGTCACCTATCAATTCTTCAGACTCCAATATGTCAACCACATTTTCTTACAATAGTTCTGCAGCAAGTCCACTCTACACTAATCCACCATCACAACTACAACAGACTGAGCAACGTGATGAACCCATCATCCATCCGCCACCACAGCAAGAGTTGGAGCAAGATGAAGATCCCATCTATCAAGCATTTCAAAATGCTTGATACATTTCTCGCCATTTATGTAGCGTAAACGTACATTTTGTCGTCATTTATGATTTCTCATTTTGTAATTTAGAATTTAATCTCGCCATTTATGTAAGCGTAAAAGTACCTACTTTAATTTGAAATAAATAAAATTCTACATACCTGTATATCTTTCTTTAATGCCTTATAAATTTCACTGCAAACTTCTGGTATGAATCTAGATATAGTAGATCTTGAAACACGATACATGTGACTTAACTTCCTGTAATTGACACCAGATGATAGAAAATCTAGAGTTATTTCCAATTTTATTTTAGCCGGTATGGCTTCTCTCATATTAGTATTTAATTTTTGTATTTGTGGTCCCACTAGATTCAGTAAATTGTCAAAAATATTAGGTGTCATTCGCAAAATACTCTTGAATTCGCCGGAATCCTCAGATCGCAGTTCTTTTAAAAGTAATGCAGATGCTCCATGACTATGTCTTCTTAAGATCCAGGGTCTTGTCCAAGTACGCTTTTCTTCTAGCAGAGCTAATATTTCATCTAGCGCATGTTGACACAACTTCCGAATTAACTTTCTTAGTAGAATTGCTTTTCTCTTACGCACACTGTTCATTTTTACGTATACGTGTTATCAGGTTAAGCACAACTCACTACTGACTTGACTAGCTTGAAATTTCCTAGCTTCGTGTAGACAGCACTAGCTTGGTTACAATCCAGGCTAGTAGGTAAGCTAGAAACCAAGCTAGTGACCCCTTACTAGCTTACTATCCTAGCTTCAAAATACTAGCCTCGTGTCACCCGGGCTTTAAAGATGAAACGTTGGATACTTTATCATTTCTTCGAAAGTATTTTCAAAAAAAAATAAGCTGATTTTAAATGCCTCTAAAACCAATGAATATATTCTATTTCAAATAAAAATCTAAATATGAAACGTGAAATATTGTGAATATTGTATTGTCTTAAACATCATTATATTATTTAATTTATAATATAAGTGATAACTTTGCTTCATGTTGATAAGAATAATTAAAAATATTTGTGTATTTTCTTTCTTTAAATTACATGAAACAAAAATAATAATAATTTAAATCAATCCCGCAAATCCCGCGGGATCCGCGGGATTTATGATCTTAATCCCGCAGGCTTGCGGGATCGCGATTTTGATGCGGGATTGGATTCTCTAATCAGAACATAACTATTGCAGAAACAATGGCAGCCAACAAAGAAAACTTAGAGGAGATAAAAGTGAGTACCAATGTAGTTACCTAACACTTCAGGGAATAAAGACATGTTGTATGTTATGTTACGAGACCAGTGGTGGCCCAATGGTAACGGCCTCGAGTTACGAGTATTAGGTCGTAGGTTCGAACCCCGACAGGTGCTTTACTTTGTGTAAATAGTTTCATCACCACTGCTCTCAAAACTGTGAAGGAAATCATCGTGAGGAAACCAGTATGTCCTAGAACTAAAAATTGGAAGACATGTGACATCCACAAACCCGCACTAGGCCCGCGTGGTAGATTAGGGCCCACTCCCTCTCACAAAAGACCTGTGTCCCAGCAGTGAAAACATTATCGGCTCATTATTTGAGTTATATTACATACTAAACTTATTGTTTTATTTTTAATACAAAATTAGTAATGGAAGATTGGGCTATAGTGTGAACATAAATTATATAAGTATTAATATTATAGAATTTTGTGAGTTTGTGTACGTGTGGAGGGGAATCTCTTCAACCACAGCTCCTATTTGAAAAATTCTTTCATAATTTGAGAGGTACATTATTCCAGATGGCCTATTAACCCTTTCAGACCTGGCGTCCACAATTGAGGACATAAAATATAATTAAATATAAAAGTATTACATTCGTTAATTTGTACAGAAAAACGGTTGTATTCATTTGGTCACATAAAAAGTCAAGAAAAACACTACAAGTACCGCCATCTAGTATCGTATTTTAACGTCTTTTCGTCAAGTTTCATCCAGTGATCGTGTATGTTTCGAACCGCTCAGGTAAGCTGCTATTTTTATTCCTAAATACTATGATTTTGCGAAAAATTTGAATGTACTTAAATATTTATCAATAAGTTATATTACTAAGATTATGTATGATTTATTTTATGTGTCATTTATTGTTTGTTTGTACCAAAATAATAGATTTTTCGATTTGTCCTCAAATGTGCCCATCAGGTGTCAACTGTCTTTTCTGCGTAATATTCAAATAGTGTAACGATATTTGAAAAGAAATATGTTTATTTTATATAAATGTAGTTTTACGTTGTTTTTGCAACATATTTTTATCAGGAAAACATTATCTAACATTTCTTTATACGTATTTTTCAGAATAAGTCTACAACGAATAATGTTTTCACGAAATGCCTTGGATCTTCTTCGTGATGGAAATCTCTCAGACTTGGAGTTATCTTCAGATGACGACGATGGGAATGGAGGTAGTTTTGCTCGAGAATCTCGGTCTGTTCGATTCGGTGCAGATGCAGTTAACCAAAATCAAAGGGAGATCTTCCCCCCAGACTCTGATGAAGATGAAATGGATAATATTTCTGTAGACAACATGTTCGTCCAACCGGCTCCTATACATGAAGTTCCTGACATTTTTGATGAAGTATTTGAGAGTCAACCAGGAGCAGCCTCTTCAAATGAAGATATTTTTGAGAATCTGACACCAAAGGCGAGAATTAGGTGGAGGCACAGAGAGCTGGAAAACACTATCCCATCAGACTGGTGTCCACCAATAGCTATTGACCCCATAGTCGAAGCTCCTGTCGATTATTATCACAGGTACGTTCCGCAACAGTTGTTTCACAGTATGGCTGAAATGACGAATTTATACGCAGTGCAATCACACAGGCCTAGATTTAGGCCTACTAATGCAAAAGAATTGGAAGTTTTGTTTGGATTACATTTGGCTACTGGAGTATTTAGTTACCCTTGCTTGAAAATGTATTGGGAATCTAATATTAGCATCCCCCTTTTCTCAGAACATATGTCGAGGGATCGATTTTTCGAGCTCCGCAACAATTTACACCTTGTCGACAATACAAACATACCGACAAACTGCCAAGATGCATTCTACAAAGTACGACCGATCTATGATACCATCAAGAGAAGATGTTTGGAACTACCACTCGAGAAAGAACTTTGTGTTGATGAGCAGATGGTTCCTTTTACCGGGAAACATGTGGCGAAGCAATATATAAAAGGGAAACCTTGTCCTTGGGGCCTGAAATTATTCTTTTTATGCGGTAAGCACGGTCAGGCCTATGATTTTATTCTTTACCAAAGTTCGTCTCCAGAATTAGACAATAACATTGTAAAGAAAATCGGTTATGGTGCATCTGTAGTGTTACAGCTTGCAAAGCGAATTGGAGAAAGCAAAGGCCACGAGCTGTACTATGATAACTACTTCTCATCATACCATCTTCTACAAATTTTGAAACAGAAAGGCATCATGGCTGCATGTACAGCTCGCGTCAACAGATTCTCAAGTCCATCATTTCTAACTGATAAAGAAACCAACAAGAAACCGAGGGGCTTTGTACAAGAAATAAGTAGTCATGATGGCGATGTCACAGTAGTCAAGTGGTTGGATAACAAAATTACCCACCTGGCTTCCAATTTTATTGGTATTGGGCAAAAGGATTTAGTGAGAAGATGGTGTAAAAAGGAGAGGCGATTTGTTGAAGTTGAAAGGCCAGAAATTGTGAAGAAGTACAATCATGCGATGGGAGGAGTTGACTTGCTTGATCAACTCATGAGCTATTATAGGACATTCATAAAATCCAAAAAATGGCCTCTACGCATGATTTTCCACGCATCAGATCTTGCAGTTGTTCAAGCTTTCCGGGAATACCAGACTGACAATGAATTACTCGGAGTCCCGATAAACAAACGATTCACTTTGCTACACTTTCGTCGTAGATTAGCAGAAAGCTTAGTTTTGCGAAATAAACAGATTAGTGTCGCTAAAAGAGGCCGTCCAAGTGGCAGTAGCCCGACGCCATCCGTAATTATTCCCCGAAGACCAGGAGAAGTTCGCCCTGCGACTGAAATAGCTCGTGACGGGGTTGGACACCTTCCTGCACATGATGACGGGGCTGGAACACGCTGCAAAATGGTAGGATGCAAGGGAAAATCCCGTGTAAAGTGCATCAAGTGTAAAGTGCATTTATGCCTAACAAAGGATAAAAATTGCTTTTTGGCATTCCACACATAGGATTTTCTATTTCTAGTATTTTTTTATTTATATAATAACGATACCATAGGATGATCTGATTTAATTTTTATTTACTTCATTGTTTTTTCTAATAAAACTATAGTATATCAACAGTGTTTATTGATGAAAAATCCCCTGTACATTAACCGTAATTATAATTAAAGCCGGATGGCCACATTTGTGCACATAAAGAAAAACAAATTTTTCCGAAAAACTTGACCTCCAGGATTTTTATTATTATTTTTTTCCTACTTCTTAATACCTATTATAACTCTGAAAATTTACTCAAATCCGTAGGAGAAAATCAAAAAAGTCAGGTCTGAAAGGGTTAAATACAAAAAGAAGTACCTAATAATACTAATGAAATACTATCTTGAATTTATGAAAGCCTAGAGCTTTTTGTTATGTTGCTGCTCTTGGAACTTGTGTACAACGTGTCGTGAACCTGAACAGTACCGTCTTCACATATAAATTGAACCCGCGCAAAGTAAAAGATGTATGTAAAGTTACCATAAAGTTTTATTATGTAATAATTTTTTTCAGAAAAGCAGAAATCTACTTCATCGGTTATGGAGAATCAATTGAAAATATCAAGATTCCAAATGAAGAATTTAAAAAGTGAAATTATACGATTACGTAAGAGGAGTGAAAGTTTCAAAACAAGACTAGCCAGCGCTGATAAAATTAGTAAACAAAATTAGTAAACAAAATTGTTTCGAAAAAATTACAAGAAATATGACGACAGCTGCAAAAATATTTACGACTATGCAGTACACCCAGACGCATAAGAGATCTCGTGGGCGGAGATTTAATTTAAAGGAAAAAGTTTTGTCTCTCTCCATGTACAAGAAGAGTCTCAAGAGTTATACTCTTTTATATAAATATTTTACTTTGCCCTCTGTAAAATCTTTGAAAAGGCTTCTGGCGAAAGTTGAAATAGAATCGGGGTTAAATAAGTCATTATTTATAAAAATGAGAGAGACTGTGAAAGAATTAAGTCCAGAAGATCGCCTCTGCTGCTTAATTTTTGACGAGATGTCAATATCACCGCAGATCCATTATGATGGATCTAAAGACAAATTAAAAGGATTTTCTTGGCATGGTAAAAAAATTGCTGACCATGTTTTAGTTTTTATGGTCAAAGGAATTAAAAGAAAATTTAAGCAGCCTGTGGCATACTATTTTACGAATTCCTTAAACAAAGTTGAATTAAAAGCCTTGACTGTAAAGGTCATCAAATATGTACAGGGTATGGGGCTTAATATTTTGTGTACAGTATGTGATCAAAGCACTGTAAATGTAAGTGTGATAAATGAAATTGTTGAAGATACTAGAAAAAAGTTCATAAAAGAAAAAAGGGAATGGAGACACGAAACAATGGAAGTAGGGAAATCTAAAATTATTCCATTATTTGATGTTCCTCATTTATTGAAAGGGGTAAGGAACAACTTATTAACAAAAGAAATGAAATATTTTGACTTTGAGGAAAATGTCGAAAAGACCATTAACCTTTTGAACGCCAATGTCGGCTATAGCCGACATGAGCAAGCGTGCCCTGTGCGCCAACGACGGCTATACTCGACAAAAAACAGGTCGCAGAAAAATACAAAATAAACCTATTAAATCATTACTTTTATGTATTTTATTGATACACCTTGAAAGCTGAATGTCTAAACATTATTTAGTTGCATACAGTAAACAAAAATGCATATTCCTCATTTAAATATTTGATGATAAAAAGTAAAATAATTTATGGTTAAAAAAGTAAGTCCCATGACGCCAATGTCGTGCAGAGCCGACTGCTAGTGATGTAGTATCATGTTGACGTATATTATATTCTTAAATTAATTTAGGTAACTTAAGGTATTGTAATATTTGTCATTACAGTTTTTATTGTTCTAACAAAATATAAACGATTGTAAGCACTGAGAAAAAAGTAGTTTTACTATATTAAAAACTGAAACATAGTTGCGTAAATACATTTTCGATATTCCCTTATCGCCAATCATGCGCATCCCTAGCAAGCTCTCGATAAGCAGTCCCCTCTGCGCCATTGTCGGCAGAAGTCGACTGACTCGTGACGTCGTAAGCGTATAAAGTGAATTTTAGTGCGGGAAATATGGAACAACAAGAAGTATTTACCACTGAACAATTATTACGTATCTTGGAAGGTACTGAAGACGATGAGTTTTCTGAATCTTTAGATGAAGATGATTTAGAGGTAAGTTAATTTTAATTTAAAGTTATGTTTTGCTTTACATGTAAGTATGTACATACTTAATTGGTTATTATATTCTAAAGAGTGCTCTCTTATTTCGCCTACTCGCTTACATTTTGTAAGGGTAACAGTAAAAGTGCCGGCCGCTGCGCTGCCACTTCGGTGTGAATCTGCCGTGTTTCATAAATCAGAAACAATTATGAATAGTTTACATAAATATGCATTTGTAGTTACTAACAAATGAAATGAAACACCATAGATGTCTACAATTTATTTAATTTAACAAACTTTTACAAAATGAGCATACCTAATAATAATATTTTATGTTGACTTACAATATTACCTACAATAACAAGTAATAAATCCCTATTGTATCACGCATGAGCTTCGACGCGAGTTTGCCGGCAAACATGTTCCTACTTGTCGAACCTAACTTAAAAAAAATTGAAAATTGTTTATTTGCATTATGCTAATCAGTCTTGTAAGAATCAAATAGTAACAATACAAAATTATTTGGGAACTTAATCATGAAATAATAATTAAAAACAAATAATCAAACCTTTTGATTGATTGAATCAAACCTTAATTAACCTTAATCAAAATTTAATCAATTTTCTTGTACCGTATATTTAATGGTAAAGGATTTTCATCTTCGTCAGAAGGACATTCTGGTATGAAATCAACACTTTCGGATAAATCGGAATCACCCCGGTATATTCTGATTAAATTAATTATTTGCGCGTACAAATTAGTACGCCTATCTTCTGGTACTCTTTCCATTTCAAATGCGATTAATCTGGAGAAATTTTCGTTCCTCTCATCTGAAGGGCGTTGATTATAGAAGTCCACTCTGGACAATGCGCCTGGTTCAAATAATATATTGTTTTTGTTACGAGCCACGTAAGGCTCATTGACTGTTTGTGTGGCTACTTCTTTTTTTATTGTATCTTCTTTGCAACGAAGCTTTATATACCCAGATAGTATCGACGGAGATCCTGATCGTTTTTGTGACATTGTTTTAATCCTGAAATTAAACAAATGATTCAGATAATAAATGATTATAATAAGTAAATAAATGATAATAGTACTTGATTATACTTACCTACTTGTTATATTTATTGTCAGTGTGAAATCAAACTAATATAAGTACAATATATTTATTTTGCCAAATTATTTAACTGCGACACACAAATATAACTTCACGCAGACGAAATTTTATAAATAATATTCGGCGAATTGTCATTAGCTGGTTTCAGTATTACCAGATTAGATTTTTAATTTACCATCAATTCATATAAAATACAGTATACAAAAATATACAATTAAATACAGTAGACTATAGAAAAATTACTATCAGGATTTTTTGAAATACTTTTTTAGATATTTAGGTGAATTTTTATTTATTATAAATGTTTGATTTTAAACGATTAAACAAACAAACTTCCTAAATTTATATGGTTGTGTTATTTGATCACAAATATTTAATTAGTGGTTTATGCGTTACAGCCGACGATTGCTGGTCACCAAGAACTGTCTGATGAAACGCCCTCAACTTCTGGACATGATCGTCATTACAGAAATCGTGAGACAGAACAGTTTAAGTGGACTACAGAAGGACGGCCACCAGAAGTTGCCGCTTTTGATGACTTTTCATCTGGATTGCATTTTACTCCCTCTGAAAATTTTACTGAACTCGACGTGTTTCAACATTTTATGGACAATGATTTTATGTCATTCATTGTCGAAATGACAAATAAATTTCACAACAATTTTCTGTTGAAAGTAGACTTACGAATGCATTCACGCCTGCATAGATGGTATGATGTTACAGTCCCAGAAATGCAATGTTTTTTAACAATTATGATGCTGATGACCCGAAATCGTCATTTGACTATTGAAGAACATTGGTCGACAGATATTTTATTAAATGCCCCCATTTTTTCTAAATTAATGTCACGAAATAGATTTTGCATGATTTTAGGCATGCTACATTTTTCCCGGCCAAATGAAGAAAATTCAATTCTTTCTAAAATAGAAGCATGTGTCGCTCACGCGAGAGGAAAATTTAAAAGTATCATTACGCCGTATAGAGATGTGTGTATAGATGAAAGTATTGTTCCTTTCAAGGGCCGTTTAACAATTAAACAATACTTACCAAAAAAAAGAAATAGATTTGGGGTAAAATTATTTGTTTTATGCGATGTACATTCCGGTTTAATAATAGACTTTATAGTTTACTGTGGTGCAGCTACAGATATTGACGATCCAGCAAATTTAGGCGTTGGGGGAGCCGTTGTATCGTCTTTACTGAAAGACTTTTTTGGCTCAAACCGTCATTTGTATGTAGATAATTGGTACACAAGTCCACTATTATTTAAATATTTATATGATAACAACATTTATGCTTGCGGTACTGTAAAACAAAATAGAAAGTTTATGGCTAATTTAAGCAGGAAACTAAATCTACATGAAATGGAAACGCAGTATTCTGGATCCCTTATGGCATGTAAATGGAGGGACAAAAAATATATATACATGTTATCAACCATTCATGATAATTCCATGGAACCATCAGCTAGAATAAATAGAAAAACGGGTTTACCAGTCATGAAACCTAAAGCTGTTTTAGACTACTCTAAAAATATGGGTAGTGTTGATACTGCAGACATGTTGTTATCGTCACTTCAGTGCATACGAAAAACAGTAAAATGGTACAAAAAACTATTCTTTCATATATTTGATATGCACCTTTTAAATGCATTTTTTTGTTTTAAAATGATAAAAGGTATACCGAATTTAGCATTTGCCGACTTCCAACTGAGCCTAATTCGGCAAATGATAGATTGTTACAACACTGCTAACGTTTTAGAAAGACCCATAAGAACTGGACGAGGTTTTAACAATCCCCTTAGCATATTACCCGGCAATGCAAAAGACCACATGCCTACTCGCATAGCAAAACATCAAAGATGTAAGTTCTGTGCAATAAAAAAAAAACGAAAGGAGACTCGCTACTGGTGTAAAATATGTAACGTTTATCTTTGTGCTGCACCATGTTTCGAAAAATATCACAATAAATAGATATTTTATTGTTGTATAACATGTTGATTTTTAACAAAATATGTGATTTTAATGTTGATCTGTGATATTTAAAATTATCTATATACAATTGTTGATTATTATAAGAATATTATTATTTTTCTGTGTCATTTTATCGTTACAAGACTGACTATTGAGTACCTATGATAATTAATATAACTGACATTTGTATGTTTTGAATTTTTATAGATTTTTACGAGATTTAGGACTAATTAAAAAAATGGTTTAGTAAATTTTATTTTCAGTATTTCATTTTAAGAGATATTTCTATTATTGCAACACTATTACACTATACCTAATTATGTACTATTGTTGATATTTTATAAGTATTTTTAGTGAGTTTTGTAGTTTTTGAACACTGATCAGTGAGCATTTATAATTGTTGATTGTTGATCCTTTAATGTTTAATTAGGTTAGATACGAGAAACTAAATAATGTATCTATTTTAAGAATATAAATATCGTTATACTTAAAAATCGTTACGTATATACTACGCAATTTCATACGAAAATTTTGATTTATTTTATACATATAATTAATCTGATTAGTGAGAATATTAGAAAGTTCCTGTTATAAAAATTGTTGCTATGTAATAATATCACGTGATAATATTATTCATAAGTGACATGTAAGTAATATGATCTCAAAGTAATTATTAATAATATAACTCAATAATTAAACTAAATGATTGGTAAATAAATAGTTTTATTTGCATTCAATCCATTAACAACCCAAATTGTTGCAATAAGTGTAAATTTCAAGAATAATAAAAACAAACTACTGTGGCCTTTGAATTTAATTAGATACTAACATCGATAAACTGTATGACACTATGGTACAACTCTAATGTACATGCAACGATGTCTTATAAAAGACTCGTCGACGGCGCCAATGTCGGCTATTCCCGACAGTGAGGTACATCAGTACGGAGAATAGTGCTGTACCTAGAGTTATTTTCATTTTAACTGTTGTGTGTCTTAATCATTGTTTTTATGTTATTAACAACTTCGGAACTACTTGAGTGGAACGTTGTAAAATATTTAATATTGGAATGTTCTTTTTAACATATTAATGATCGACCATTTATCTGGCAAGTATTGATAAAAAAAATAATAATAATGGGTATCGATATAATGTTGAAATCCCTATTTTTTTGTAGGTATTTAATTAAGATTTTCGGGCTTGGCGTACAGGGCATAGGAATACCGATATGGCGTGGCGGTGAAAAGGTTAAATGGGAATATTACCAGAAAGTTTATGAAGCAGATAAATTATATGGGGAGTTAAAAATATGTCACAATTTAACTGATGAACATATTTATGTTGAAAAAATAAAAAAAATGAAAGTAAAAGATGCAGCCCAAATTTTTAGCCATAGTGTTGCTGTAGCCGCAGAACATTTAACAGGAAGAGGTGATGTACCAAATGAGTGCCGTCAAATAATAAAATTTACCAAAATGATGGATAATGTATTTGATTCTTTGAATGCAAGCACATTTAATATGAGTCATGGAAAAATGTACAAATGTGGTGTAAGAAACAATTCACCTCACCACGAATTGTGGATTAATGCGAAAAAAGTTTTAAGATCAGTCAAATTTATTAAAGTTAAAAAAGAAAAGAATAATAAAATCCGATTAATTGAAACGAGTTCCATACCATCAATAAAAAATTTCATCCGAACTATTGAGGGCATGCAACATTTGTGGAAAATAGTATCTCAAAAATATTTATTTGATTCAATGTTGACTAAAAACTTTAACCAGGACCCACTGGAAAATTTCTTTGGTAACATTAGAAGTTACGGGGTGAGGAATACGGCACCTAACACTATTAGCTTTGAAGGTGCCTTTAAATCACTTCTTTTAAACAATTTTAACTCACCCCATTCTCTAAAAGCTAACTGCGAAAATTATGACAATGAGTGTCTTCAAACTATGAGCTTCTTTTTGGAAGACACAAAAGAAAAAGCTTCTAATGTTTCCAATAATGAGGCATTACGATTTCAGCATGAAGAAAATGATGAAATTGTGGTGCCTTTTATAAATCTAAATACTGAGACTGCTGATGCTGGACAGGCTAATTATGTATGTGGGTGGGTGCTGGCTAAATGTTTGAAAAATGTTTCCAAATCATGCAGACACTGCAAAAATGAAATAAATGGCGATAGTCAATTAAAATCAAATGAATATATCAGGGCCAAAGAATATAAAACAGGTAGACATTGTCTGTTGTATCCCACTCAAGAGGCGGAAAAGGCTTTTAAAGAAATCCAAAACATTACAATAGAAATGTTGAAAAAGAATGTGCCAAAAAATAAACTAAAGGAAAAAATTAAAATGTTTTTGGATATATTTGTGGATTATCCTTTCACATGCGAGATCCACAAGAAAGAATTGAAAAATGTTTTTGAAAACACTACAATAAATGTCTTGGTTTATAGTTGGTGCCGATCAATTAATCGGATTTTATCCGGTAAAATCCAATATCGTGGTGAGGATGATGAAGTTAAACTTTCAGCCCAAATATATTTTAATAAACATAAATATGTATGATTTTTATTTCATTCCAGGTTGCCTACAAAGTACTTTCCAAATGTACATAATATTGTTCCGTAGCAGGTCCGTCTTTATTTCCAATATCATACTACGCATTGATAAATAATTGCTACAGATCAATTAGTGTACATTTTGTGAAGTACTTTGTAGGCATGAACCGAATATACACCCTCTAAATAGGTATCTATAAATAAAATATCTATAGATGGTATAGGTAGGTATCTACCTATACATCCAGATTAATTTAGGAGGACGATACCAGATGGCGGTTCAAATGCAGAAAAAATTCAGAGTGGGTTCTCTATTCCCAATCTATTACTATACTCTATGTACGTAACCAAACGGTTACGTACCGGACACTAAAACAGTACCCATAAAGATAGTAATAGTTAAGACTACTACCTGTATAGGTACTGTTTTGGTGTCCGGTGGTAACGAATATTGTCTGTATGTATACTGTCGTACAGAAACATAATAGTAAGTTAACATAATAGTAATACCTAGAATATCGATTATGAAATAATTAATATCTTAATACCGAATATTTAGTTTAACCCTTAAATGCATATTGTGCCGAAAACGGCACAACAACTTTAAGTTCAAATAGCCCGCCAAATAGTAAACTGTCATACTATTAGCTGTTGTATTTTTAATTTATTATCTATGAAAAAAAAATACGAGAATATCAGCCTCTACTTGGTATTACCTGTCAAATTTTATCTGTCAAAGTATGACAGAAGTCTGAGTACTTAGCGCCAACCGAAGTTACGAAAGTTTTTTCGAAAAAAATAAACTGTCCGTTTATTATATTCTTTCAAGTAAAAATAATATTTTATCAGGTAAGTTCATCAAATATATGTGCTTATTATTATTTTACTTCAAATTTCAATAATGCGCTCGTAAAAACGCAAAAATATCTTTGTGCCGAAAACGACCCTTCATGCATATTTAGTACATTTTTTTCCCGCTAAGTGCCTACCTGTTCTAACACGTTTCAAATGTTTTATTTGTTACTTTGCTTTGCTGGGTGGTTGGTTATTGCATGTTGTTGTGTTGCTTTTCAGCTATGGATGACAAAAATATAGAAGAAATGTTTCGCATGCTAGAAAGTGGCGAAATTTCTGACGATCAGCTGGAATCCGACGGGGAAGACCTAGATTATTATCCGTCTCGTCAAGATCTTTTAGATGAGTTGGAAGAATCTCCTTTAGAAACATTCAATGGTAATGGTAAAGATATCGATCCAGCTATTGATCCTATTGATGCTATTGATCCTCCCGCAGTAATTGACAGTGACCCTCCAATAGTACGTAATATTTCAACTCCTGAAAGCGCTAATTATATGCCAAGTGGAGGTAGAAGTCTACTATGGAGAAAACGAAACCTGGTCTATTCTGAAGATAAAATAGCATTTTCAGGTTCTGAAGAATTATCTTCTAATATTTTGGAATTAGATACACCATATCAATTTTTTACGTACTTTTTCACTAATGAGTTCTTAGAGTCTATTGTTCAGGAATCAAACTTATATGCAACTCAGCAACAACCTAATAGATTAGAAACATACACAGTAGAAGACTTGCGAAAATATTTAGGGATTATCACTTTCATGTCTGTTTACCACTACCCCAATATTCGGTCATACTGGGGCAAATTTGGGTTCGGCCCAATACGAGATACCGTGCCCGTGAACAAATTTGAAAAATTAGAAGGGTATTGCATTTCAACGATAACTCAAAACATCTCCCAGTCGACCATCCAGACCACGACAAGTTACACAAATTGCGGCCTGTGATAACACATTTGAACGAAAAATTTTCTAGTGTTACGATTGACCAACGCTTGTCAATCGATGAACAGATGTGCGCAACAAAAATCGGACACTTTTTGAAGCAATATATGCCGAATAAGCCTCACAAATGGGGTTTCAAATTATTTGCCCTTTGCAGCTTACTCGGATATTCATATAATTTTATAATATACGCGGGTAAAGACAAGGATGACGAGAGACTGCCAAGTGAACCTGAAATAGGAGTTGTTGGACAAACTGTCATGAGGTTGCTCAGAGTGGTTCCTAAGCAAAAAAATTATCGTATATTTCGATAATTATTATACATCTTTGCCCCTAATGTATCATTTGGCCACTGAAGGAATCCATTCTTTAGGAACCATACAGCGAAATCGTTTGGGCAAAACTTGTAAATTGCCTCATAAACAAGACGTAATGAAAAGTTCTATACCTCGAGGAACATATGAAGAATATGTCACAAATTTTGAAAATGTGGACATATCTGCAGTTTCGTGGAAGGACAATAAACAAGTTGTCCTGGCATCCACTTACGTCGGTGCAGAACCTGTGGAAACAATCCATAGGTATGATAAAAAATTGAAACGAAAAATCGAAATTGCTTGCCCCAAACTCGTAAAAGAGTATAACGCTCATATGGGAGGCGTCGACCTGATGGATTCTCACCTTGGCAGGTATAGGATTCGCATCAAAAGCAGAAAATGGTACATGAGAATATTTTATCATCTGTTGGACCTGACCATCATCAATGCCTGGATTCTTTACAGAAAAGTTATGGGTCAAAGAGGGAAAGCCAGCAAAGATATCATGAAACTTGCAGACTTTCGTTCTGAATTAGCAGACACACTTTGCAAATATTCCACACCTATACCGAGGGGTCGTCCACGTTCTACATCAACTACAGCAGCTGGCCCGCCTCCCAAGATACGGAAAGGAAAGCCTTGTCAAGTTTTACCCCCAAACGACGTTATACTCGATGGCGTGGGCCATGAACAAATAAGGACACCTAATAGGATGAGATGTATGTTTCCAGCCTGCAATTTGAAGACTGTAATTATGTGTGCGAAATGTAAAGTTCATTTATGCGCTAAAAAAAGCAAAGACTGCTTCAATGACCTTCACAAAAAATAATAAACTAACTAATGCATGTAGTGCCGAAAACGGCACATGTTGATTTTTGGTAAAAATATACGTAAATACATAATACTGATTTTTTTTATTATTTTTCCTCGAATCTAAGCACAATATTCTATAAAATACATTTTTTCAAATATTAAAATAAAAGATCATGCATTTAAGGGTTAACCCTTTCCCTGCCGTCACCGTAATATTCCGTGTTTCGATTCTGATGCCCGTGGCGCTAATCCCGTAATATTACGTTCTATTTTTTCGATATCCAATTCTTAACTACATTAAAAAAAACGGAAGAAATTTGATATTATTTATAATACTTCAGGGTGTGTACTTTACAACAATAAAACTTTTAAAACTCAGACTCATCATTTTGATACTTAGCAATGAAATCTAAATGCAGTAATCAAATGAGGTGCTTTTACAACCCTGACACACTGCGCCGAACCCGTAATTTTACGTGGGCTAGTGATGCGCTAGTAAAATCTAAATAATAAAAAAGCAATGGTTTTAAATTATTAATTATCTTGTTAATCCATGTCTAGACTATAAATTAAAACTTTAATGGCTTTTTTTTTAAATTGTCATTTGAATAATGGACAACAATTGAAGAGAATCTGTAGAAATTACGAAATCAAAAAAAATATATTCTTGGTGTCGATATTATTTTGGGGCGTCACTAATGCAGTTACAGCCTGACGGACACTGGCCGCCATCACCGTGATTTTCCGTGCGGCGCAAGCGACACGGACGCCATATTTGTTGGTAAACATCAGTAGCCGCAGCGCCGTCCCCGTGATAACACGTACCTACGCTTCGGATGCCTAGTGTTGAGAAACATTATGTTGGAAGACGACGAATTATTGAATATTTTAGAAGGAGATATCAACATTGGCAGTTCCAGTTCGAGTAGTACAAGCGATGAAGAATCGGTAAGTTAGTGTTCCCATAATTTTAGACTTGATAAAATATAATAAAATGAAAGCAAAGCTGGACAACATAAAGTTGACAATTTTACATTCCAAACGATATTCAAAATATAAAATAGATAGAAAAGAAAGATAGTTTTTGTAAAGAATTGCTATGTACTTACGCGTTTCATTATGTTGTATGTTGGATAATTATTACGAGAGCAACTTGAAAATGTGTTTTTTGTTTATTGAGATATCTTAACGATGTTGGTGTCAAATGAAAAGGTCTAGGTCTAAAACCATTTTATCCGTTTGAATCGTGTAAATCGGTCCACGCGTTTAGGAGAAAATTAAGAATTTGGTACCTATAGTGAAAATTTAGACAAACATAATTTTTTATGTTTTTGTTCTACGAACCTATGGAATACTTATAATCAAAATGATCTTCACAACAAGAAAAAATTATGTTTTGGGATTAGGTCTTCGCGCTGCTTATTTCTACGTTTAACATTTTGTGGAACATTTAAAAAAATATTTTGGGTATTTGTTTTAGTAGTACCTATTCGTCTTATGTATTTATGGGGGAGTCACCAAATTGCGGGGAATTAGTTGTATTTATTTTACAGGGGAAAATGTGGGAATATAGCTTTTTTTGTTTTTTAAAGTAACGTATTGTTGGTGTATTTGTTCATAATAAATTTGTATCTATTTATTAAATAGGTCCCAAGTGTTCAACGTACCTAACCTATTTTTTTATGTAATTTATAGTTCATGTTTGTTTCAGGAACAGGAAGTATCTTATAACTCTTGGAGTTCAAGACCTTTCGAACCTGAAATTTGTGAATTCGATGAATATGCAGCTGGCATTACATGTAATACTCTTGATACTAAATCATTGGAATCTGATTTTTTCCAACATTTTCTATGTGAAGAAATAGTTAGCCAATTGGCAGAATTTACTAATGCTAATCACCAGAAATTTGTTCGTGAATGTGATATACGAGTACATTCAAGACTGCAAAACTGGCGAGAAGTATCCGCTGCCGAAATGTATATATTTCTGGCCGTTACATTCCTATTTACTCGAAATAAACATTTGGACATGCAGGAACATTGGTCGACAGATCCATTGTTACAGTCCCCAATATTTTCGAAAACTATGTCTCGTAATCGGTACACAACTATACTTGGCTTGCTCAGTTTTTCTGCACCGAATACCGTGTCTTCCAACATTTTAAAAGACTTATTGCCAATTCTAAAACACGTTAAGAAGACTTTCAAAGGCTCATTCACGCCTTATCGAGATCTTTGCGTAGATGAAAGCATTATGCCTTTCAAAGGATATGTTTCAATAAAGCAGTATATTCCTAATAAAAGAAATAGATTTGGAATAAAACTTTTTATATTGTGCGATGTAAAAACCAGATACATAATTGATTTCATAATCTACTGTGGAGCTCGAACTCAAATTATCGTAGATCCCGAAAATTTAGGAGTCACTGGTGGTGTGGTTACGACACTGCTACAGGATTTAATGCAAGCGAACAGGCGCGTATATATGGATAATTGGTACAGCAGCCCGAAACTTTATAATTATTTGTACAATCGTCAAACATTTGCATGTGGTACAGTAAGGGTCAACCGGTTGAAGAAAACTAATATTGGAGAATTCAAACCTCTCAAGAAAGGGGAAATCGATGCAAAATATAACAAACCCCTGATTGCTGTAAAATACAAAGACAAAAGAGAAATCCATATGCTTTCAACGTTTCACAATACAGCTTTTGGCCCTACGAATAAATACTGTAGAGAAACAGGATTGCCGAAAATGAAACCAGAAATTATTATTGATTATAACAAAAAAAAAGGGACAATTGACAACACGGACATGATGTTGCATTCGATACAATGCATAAGAAAAAATAAAAAGTGGCAAAAAAAGCTCGGTCTTCATCTGATTAATTTGTGCATGTTAAACGCTCACGCGCTTTATCAAAACATTCAAGGAACTAAAAAAAGCTTGGCTGAATTCCAATTAGGTGTCATTAGACAATTGATTGAAAGATATAAACTAATAGAGCTAGAGTATTCCACTCCAACCACATCCCGCTCAATAAATGCTCTGCGGTTGTCGGCATACCATCTTGCTGACCATATGCCGGAATACACGGAAGGGAAAAAATCCAGAGTTTGTTTTGTTTGTCAACATACGAAATTGAGAAAAAGGTGTCGCAGAGAATCCCGGTTTATGTGTAAAGTGTGCGGAGTAACCTTATGTACCAATCCGTGCTTTAAAATCTATCACAAGTACAAAGAGTTTTAGTTTGAATTAATAGCTGATCAATTTATTATTTATCGATGATGTGCAGAACGTCCCTATTTTAGTCGTCTAAACCGTAGACAACTTATCAAATACTTGTTAGTATTATTTCGACCTTTAGACAGAGTGGACGTGCGTCATGTCAACCTCTGAAGAATCACAGCCACTATCTCCATCTCTTCTCTATCCAAAGAAAAGGAGAAGAATACTTAAAACTGATAAATCTACGCAGACAGAGCCAAACTTCGTGCACTATATAAAACCAGGAGAAAGTGAATATGATCTTACGGCTGTTATTAACTTGCCTGATGCCAATTTTTTTAACCAAAGACCGAAAGACCCTCGTAATGAATATTTTGCTTCCCTAATAGCATTCGAAATGGAGACCGTTCGACCAGATATGCGATCGGTATTATATATGAAAATTATTAATCTAATATACCACGCCCGTGGAGATTCAACAGAAGAAGTTCAAGAAGAAATCCGACCGTGTTCATCTCCGGAATATTGAATTAATAAATTATGGCTGATTAGATTATGAGTGAGAAATTGATTTGTGTGTTAATTATAACTACCTATTATTAAAGATTGCTTGTCAATAACATATTAGTGTTTTATTTTGCATTAATCTATATACCTACGGCTCTACCTTAAGGTTTTAAACACGATGTCGCAAGCAAGAGCTAGTACTTACATAATATCGATAACAATTATTCAGATTTCCCAACACTGTTCGAAATTATACCTAAACATGTCTGGCCCTGGGGGCACGATTACTGTAGCAAAATCTGGCAGGGAAAGGGTTAAGATGTAAAAAATGTGTCTGGATACTTTCCAAATGCCTTTTTTACACCTAAAATGGTTACAACATCAAAGTCAGTGTTATAATTACAATTCATTATTGATATTTTAGGTACTTAGTTATCCACATTTCTTATTTCCATTCAGTAATATTGCCAAATTAATCAAAACAGCAAAATATATGAGATCTATTTGCGATGTTGCCAACATTCAGAATGAACGCTCTTAAGATAATATGTTTATTGAAAAATTATTTAACAATAAATTAATGTGATTCTATGTCATAGGTTACAAGTTTGTCTTCTGTAATGTAACATTCACCTAAGTACCCATAATTAACAAATTTAATTGTATTCAATGTGCAATATATTCAATAAAAAATGTGTTTTTTGCAGATTCGCAGAGAGTTCTTCATTGGTTTCCAAACCCTGAAAAGGACATTGCTCGTTTTCGAGCATGGGTCCATGCTATTGGTGGAGAAATTTTGAGTCTGAGTAATGAAAATATTTACAAGCTTCGTCGAGTATGTCATGCTCATTTTGAAGAGAAATATTGTTGCCGTAACAACAGAATTTCTAACATTGCGATACCAACATTACTAATGCCAGGTAGGTGCACTATGTAGCAGAATGTATTTATATAGTATGTTCCATTTATTTATAATATAACCATATTAGTAGTATAATAAGCTGTTGTGTGTGTATCTTAAGGGTCTCTACATTTTTAAACATTAAATTAAATTTAAAAAGTATGTTGTACACACAGATCCAATAAGTGATTACCTCCGCATAAGATATGTGCTTTCTAATCTGTGATAGGGCCAAGTTGGTTTTTGTATTTTGCAAAAACATTTTATTTTAATTAATGTATTGTTTTAGTGAATAGGTGTAACATTTACGATAATGGGGTTTATTTATAAATTATATTCAGAGAGTTTGTTCTGCGCTGTTACCACACAGTTTGTTAAGAAGTATGTATTGATCTTATTAAAGTTGCCTTACCTTTGTTGTTGCAGGACTACTATCCATATCAAAATTCACCCACACTGGTAGAATACCATTCAAGGAAGTTGAAAATTTACCATCAATGTTAGCTTTGATATATTCAATGATAATATTTTATAAAGGAAAATATAATAATATAGTGAAACACTCGTTGACACCAGAAATCATAGAGAAGAGTTTTTATTGTCTATACCACAGACTACATTTAAAGGTAGAACAACATGGTAAGGCGGGAAATTTAAATACTAATTTAACACTCTTGCCAAATTTAAGCCTTCCATGTGTATGCAATATTAACTAAATAACACAATTACAGTAGTTAAGAAATTATACTTACAAATATTACCTATTAAGTTTATCTAATGTTAACATTCCAATTTTATCTCGCAACAATTGAAATTTACCTCTAGGCAAAGCCTTAGTTAGTACATCAGCAAACTGATCATTAGTTGATACATATTTTAGATCAATTACTTTAGCAACATAATTTTCTTTAATGAAATGATATTTAGTGTGTGTGTAGTAGTGTGTTGTGTGTTTAGTGTTTATGTTTACACCTTTTGTGAAAGTTTATATTTTTAATAACACTGATAGCACTCTGATTATCTATATTAATATACACAGGTTGTTGGTGAAATTCACCCAGATCACATAGTAGATTTTTAATCCAAATCGCCTCTTTTGTAGCAGCACAAGCTGCCATGAACTCCGCTTCAGTTGTTGATAAGGCAACTGTGTGTTGGCGTTGGCTAGACCATGTCACAGCAGTTCCATTTTTAATGAAGATATATCCCGTGGTTGAACGTCTTGTTGTGACATCATTGGCATAGTCAGCATCACTATAGCCAGTCAACTCAGAGGATTTAGATTCTGACAAGTAACATAAACCGAAATTGATAGTATCTTTGAGATACTTAAGAATTTTCTTGACTGCTGTCCAATGAGCTTCATCATAGCAATTCAAATATCGACTCACCAGGCTTACAGCGAACATTATGTCCGGGCGACTTACTATGGCGACATGCATCAGAGAACCAACTGCCTCACGGTAAGGAATGTTCTTGTCAGGCTGATGGTCACTTTTCTCCAGTTTTGAATGAGGATCTACCGGAACGCTGTTGGGGTTGGCATTTTCCATATTAAATTTATTTAATAACAGTTTAATATATTTTGTTTGATGTATAAAGATATACTTGTTAGAGATTTGAATGTCCATTCCAACAAAGTTTCTTGGTGGGCAGATTGTCATATCAAATATTGTTTGCAAATCATTTGTTACAGATTGCAATACTGACATTGATTTAGAAAATAGAAGTCCATCATCGACATAAATACATAGATAACACTTTATCCCTTTAATATTTGTCACATAAACACATTGATCTGCTTTACTATTTGTAAAACCAAATTTCTGAAGTACCGAATTGAAAGTAGTATTCCAGCACCGTGGTGACTGTTTGAGGCCATACAGTGACTTTATCAATTTACATACTTTATTGGGTTCACATGTCAGACCTTCAGGGGGATACATAAATATGTCTTCCTCCAGTTCCCCATACAAAAAGGCCGTTTTAATGTCAAGTTGAAGAATTTCATAACCATTTTGAGCAGCTAGAGATAATAGTAAACGTATAGAATCATACCTGACAGTGGGCGAGAACGTTTCTTTATAATCTATACCTTCTGCTTGTGCATACCCTTTTGCACAGAGTCTGGACTTGAAGCGAGGACCCGTTGGTTGATCTTTGACTCTAAAAACCCATTTGGAGCCAATGACATTTGCATTTTCAGGTTTATTCACCAATATCCATGTACCATTCCTTCGATGGGCTTCAAGTTCCTCTTCAATAGATTCTTTCCATTTGTCAGCATTAACAGAGCTGATTGCTTCTTTGAATGTTTCAGGGACTTCTTCAGGTATTAAGCGTTCATCACAACATAGGTAAGTTTGTTCATTAATTTTGTTTCTAGGTCTTAAGGTTATGTTTCTTCGAGGAGGAGTATCAATTACAACTGCTGGTAAGTATTCATCTGAATCTGAATTATTTTTGACAGTACTACATGAACTATCTGAGTTGTAAGTTTCTGCTCTGCTATTTTCATTACTTTCATTTGACATTAAACTTTCATTAATTTTACAATTTATGTCTAATGTTTTATTTTTTGTTTCAGACAATTCCAGTGCAGCATAGTGTCTCTTCACAGTGGATTCTAGGAATACAGCATCCCTGCTTTTTATAACAGTTCTAGTATGTGGTTTTATGAACCTGTAACCTTTTGTGTTATCGCAGTAGCCAATAAAGATCATCTTTTGTGCTTTAGGATCCCACTTCTTGCGTTTTTCTTTTGGCAGGTGGACCATAGCTTCACATCCGAATACCTTCATGTGACTGACATTAGGTTTATGTCCTGACCATACCTCTTCAGGAGTTTGGAATGATAGGGATTTAATTGGAGATCTGTTTATGATATATGCAGCAGTTTTTATGGCCTCAGCCCAGTAAAACTTTTGCAAACCAGCGTTCAGTATCATGCATTTTGCTCTCTCAACAAGCGTCCTATTTAGTCTCTCTGCAGCTCCATTTTGTTCTGGAGTATATGGTGTTGAAGTTTGATGTTTTGTTCCTGCATCTTTCAGATAGTCAGAGAATGGTTTATTGACATATTCCAGGCCATTGTCAGTTCGAATACACTTGAGCTTGCATTCCGTTTGATTTTCTACTTCTTTCTTGAACTCCTTGAATTTTGACAAAACTTCAGTTTTGTTGTTTAGTATGTATACAAAAACCTTTTTAGAATGGTCATCCAAAAATGTTAAAAAATATTTAGCCCCACCTAGGGACTGTGTTTCCATAGGGCCACATAAGTCAGAATGCACCAGTTCCAATATTTTTGTGGAATGTGACACTTGACTCTTGAAAGGCAATCTTGACTGCTTGCCTTCTTTGCACGTGATACAAGTCATATTGTTGCTTTTTACAGATAATGTTAATCCTTCTGTGCTTCCTGTCATTTTCTTTACACTATCAAAGTTCAGATGACCCATTCGTTGGTGCCATAGAAATATATCATCTTGTTTAACATCAGACATGCATGCATAATCAGTATTCATATTAAGCCGGTACATGTTGTTAACTTTTGTTGCTGTAGCTACATTAACTTTTTGTCTGTTCAGTATAAAACAGCCCTTGGAATCAAATTTGACTTGGCCACCATTTTCAGTAATCTGATGCACAGATATTAAATTTACTGCAAGTTCTGGTATGTGCAAGACATTTGTAAATAAGATTTTATTTGACTGACCTTTTCCATTCAATGTATTCAAAGTCACATCACCGGAGCTATTTACTGGAAGAGTCTTGTTATCTGCAACTTTGATCTGTTTTACAGGTGGAGAATGTTCATTTTGAAGAAGGTTGTGATGTCTTGTCATGTGCATGGTTGCCCCGGAATCAACGTACCAATCAGAGCTGTTGTTGTCATAGGGAGTGACAAATGCGGCAGCATAAGAACTATTTGATTTAGCAACCTTTTCTTTGGGTTTTGACCTGCATTCGGTGCTCTTGTGTCCATATTTATTACACTGAAAACATCTTGGACCTTTGTTGAACTTCTTTTTCACATGTTTGGTCTGTGAACCATGCGCAGTTGTAAAAGCAGAGTTATTGTTTTCAGATTTCACTTCTTGGAGCAATTTAGATTTAACAGAGTCCGCACTTATCTTCATTCCAGAGCTTTCAATAGCAAGAATCATCGGTTTATAGGATTCAGGCAACCCGGAGAGCAGAAGGGTCCCAAGCCATTCGTCATCAACCTTGAACCCGATATTTCGAAGTTTATGTGCTGTGGACATTATCTTGCTCACATATTCGTCTATGTTTTGGCATCCAGAGAGTGTAGTTGTGCAGAGATCACGTAGTAGACCAACTCTGCGTGTAAGCCCTGAGTCATCAAAAGCGCTGGATAGATTTTTCCAAACTTCTTTTGCGGTTTCTGCCTCTTGTATATGTACATAATTGATTGCGTCGACCAGTAATATTATTTTTGATTTGGCTTTAGTGTCCTTTTTTGCATCAATAGGTTCGGTATTGGGTTTTTCAATGCAGTCCTAAAGTTCCTCATGTTGAAGATATGTTTTTACAGCAAAACACCAAGTAGGTACTATAGTTTTCTCGGCCAGTCAATTTTTCAATCAATGCCAGAGGGTGGCTACTAGCCATGATGATTAGTTTTCTTGACGATTTGAACTGGTTTTCAACTTTGTTCTGAACCACGTTGCTTTTAGGTTAGGTCGATACACTTCGCCGGCAGAAAGTTTTATTTTTATGTTTTGTTTTCACGAGAAACTTTATGGTGGCCATACACGCTACGAGAAATCGTTACGATCAGACTGTACAGTTCGAACGGTACCGATAAATCGCTACATGTATGTTATGAAACTGTGCAGTTTCGCACGATTTTTTGAGACTGTACAGTCGAACGGAACAATACGAAAATTTCAATTGATTTATCGGAATCGGACGAACTGTGCCGACTGATCGTAACGTGTATGCGCTCGTTCCGTTTTCGTGTTCAGTTTTGTAGTCGGTCGAAATTCGGGTGGACGTGCGCACGCGTCATGGCGTCTCAAACTAATCGCGAATGGCTTGAAGAATTTATTGATTTATATCGCAGTGAACCTTGTCTTTGGAATATTAAAGGCAAAGAGTATCACAATCGTGAGTTAAAACGTGCAGCATATACTAAGCTGGTTGAAAAATTTAAAACAGTAGACCCTAGTGCTGACAAAGATGCTGTTGTAAAAAAAATAAACAACATTCGCTCTACTTACAAAAAAGAGCGTAAGAAGATCGCTGATTCGAAGAAATCAGGAGCAGGAACCCAAGAAGTGTATAAACCAAAACTATGGTATTACTCTATGTTGCTGTTTTTGGATGACCAAGAAGAACCAAGACGTTCACGTTCTAATATGGACGACGAATCAACAGACAACGAGGTAAGTTGTTTGCGTGTTATTATCAGTGATCGGAGTAGGTAGATTTTTTTTTTTCAACCAATTGGGAAATTCCAGCAGAATGACCCCAATTCAATCTACCTACTCCGATCACTGGTTATTATACAGAGTACAGTAAGGTCGGCTTTTCTTACGATTTTTTTTATTTCTTGTATGGTTTTTAGCCCTGTGGTGCCAGCAGAGTAGACTAGCACTAATATGGTTATGTGAATATAATAAGTAAATCCGGCCATATTGAGAATGCTCCATAGTTATTTATATTATTACATGAATCCTTCCTTCTTTCACATTGAAGCAGACTCGAAAAAATACGTACATATTAATACTAAGGCGGGATTTTACCAACCTCCTAATAAAGTTATTGGAAACTATATCTGGTGATAAACCACTTTTTATATACCTAATCTGTGTTTGGAAAGTTGGAGTTTATTTGCCGAATAAGTCCCTAATAACTTATTAGGAGGTTGGTGAAATCTAGCCTGAGTGAATTAACATGTAGGTATTTAAATAAAACTAAATAACTTTTTTATTAAATGTTTTATTCTCAAAGAGTTAACATATAAAATTATTTTGCCACGGAACGCTGCCTTCGTTTGCAAAATATTCCATGTACTCTTCTCTGACTTTTTTTGCGGCAATCGAAGTATTACCAAGATTTCTTCTTTGCAAATTAAATATGGCTGAATCCGTTGTATCATATCCTTGGGTTATTGACCCTTCATCAACATTTTCTACGTCGAAGCATTCTTGTTGACAGTAAGAACTTTCTGAAGTCTTCATTAAATAATTATGTAAAGCACAACTGGCCATCACGACTGACTCTGTTCTCTTCGGATTAATACTAATTTTTGTGTGAAAAATTCTAAATCGAGATGCCAAGATCCCAAACGCATTTTCGACAATGCGCCTTGCTCGTGATACGCGGTAATTTAGAATTCTGGTTTTATTTGTGGTCAAGTCTGCTTGTCTAAATGGCTTAATTAAATCTGTTCTAAGTGGAAACGCATCGTCAGCCACAAACACATAAGGCAACTTTCTAGTGCTATTTGCGACAGCTGTTTCGGTTGGAATACACAACTGATTATTATCAAGTTTTTCAAAAAACTTAGTGTTTGTGAGTACTCCACCATCTGAAATTCTTCCATTTGTTCCAAAATCACATAAAAGACATCGATAATTTCCGTCAACGATTGCCAATAACACCATCCTATGATGGTTTTTATAGTTGAAATATTCTGAGCCACATCCATTAGGAAGAAAAATTGATATATGCTTTCCATCCATCGCGCCTAGACAATGCGGAAAATTCCATCTCTTTTCAAACACTTTGGCCACATCCTTCCATTCTTCTTTCGAGCGTGGGAACTGTAAAAAAAATAATTGTTTCAGGAAATTGAAAGTGAAGCATCTCCGGCCGCCCAGTCAACTCCACAGTCACCTCCAGCCACACAGTCAACTCCACAGTCACCTCCAGCCACACAATCAACTTCACAGTCAACTCCCGATACTCGTTCAACTACAAACACGTTGTTTAATAGGAGTCGGCCAAAAAGGAATGCAAATGAAAACCTAACTACTGAAGTTTTACAGTCTGTTCAAAACCATTTCAAAAGGCCAGCAATTACTAATGATCGATTTGATATTTATGGAGCAAACGTCGCAGCTAAGCTGAGAGACCTCACAAAACATCAACGTATTTTGGCCGAAAAAATAATTAACGAAACATTATTTCTGGCAGAGATGGAAAATTTGACTATATCACACCAAGTGATGGATTCAACCAGTGTGCGTTTTACTAATTATGGTTACAACGTTCCCAGCCCCGTTTCAAGTACTCCCAGCCCTGTTGGAAACAATCCTAGTCCAGTACCTTATCAGAATTCAAATTATGATTTCCAAACACAACCAGGCTCCCAGTCAATTCTCCAAACCCCAATAATGCAAACTTCTCAACAAGAAGAGTTCCAACAAATGCAAAATTCAGCGGCTACTTATTTGTCTAATTTTACTTAATGTTAACCCATCATTATAAGTACAAATTAATAAACATTACATTCTAAGTAATTAGTAGTTTTTTATTTCTTACCTTCAAATAGTCTTTGCGGAGAACCTTATATATTGCTTCACAGGTGTCCGGTATTATGCGACCCAAAGCTTGAGATGAAATGATACTAGAGAATTTCAAATCTTCATAATTTCTTCCTGTTGATAAAAACCTCAAAGTAGCTACAAGCCTGTCATGGGGTGGAATAGCATTTCTCATAATAGTGTCTTGCTTCTCGATAATTGGTGCTACCAAATTCAGTAGATGTAAGTACGTATCATGATCCATTCTTAGAAAATTATGCCAGTCTTTTGGAAAAACCTTTAATTCCGCCAACAAATTGACATGAGAATGAACTCTTCTTTTCATTAGCCATTCTTTACACCAGATGCTACGATTTTTCCGCTTCACCTTTTTTTCCTTCAGGGCGAATATTAATCCAACAATTGCTAAAACGTCGTCCGTCGAAGCCATCACTGACACGTGTGCGTCGGCACCATATTGTACCGTCTGATCGTAACGATTTCTCGTAGCGTGTATAGCTTGTATGCCAGCTACGATAAACTGCACCGTTCAAACTGTACAGTTTGATCGTAACCATTTCTCGTAGCGTGTATGGCCACCATTACAAACACCTTTTTGGACTTTGGCTTACTGGGCCCATAACCTGTTAGCTTTGATATATTCAATGATAATATTTTATAAAGGAAAATATAATAATATAGTGAAACACTCGTTGACACCAGAAATCATAGAGAAGAGTTTTTATTGTCTATACCACAGACTACATTTAAAGGTAGAACAACATGGTAAGGCGGGAAATTTAAATACTAATTTAACAATCAACATCCAAAGGTTAGTTCATCAAAACTCTTAAGCCGAGATTGATTAACGTTACTTAGCATGTGTTTTGGCTCCAATTATGTTTCTTTCTCTATCTTGCACTTGTAATTTGACACTTTTGCCACAGTGACTGGAATAATGCTCAGCCAAAGTATGAGCTTAGTAATTTAAAATAAAATCGACTTTTCAAATCACAAATACGTTTGTTTAAATTCTGTTTCCCTTTCTCACAACTAATGAACAAAATTGGTAAATATCAGTAGATTTCGTGCACGGCCCCTTTATAATATTGTTATTGATACCCGCTGTTTCCCGCTTCTTTTACTTATATCAGTTTCACTTCTATTCATCTTATGGCCAGAAAAAGGCTGCACTGTACCTTTGTAACTACTGCAAATGAACTTAATTATATCTTTTGTATTCCAGCCACTATTGAACTTGATGCAACTGTTGAGAGTCTTGGAACGCAAGAATGTACACTTACACCAGTATCTGCACATGACACTTGTAAAGGTGACCATATTGGTAAGTATTAATCTGTTACTTGGCATAATTTAAGATCAAAATAAATTGTTGGAAAGTACTTATAACATAATGTTTAAATCATAATATTCTTAAGCAATTTTATCAAGCCTAGCATGTTTCTCACAGCTTAATTTTATTTGCAGCTTCATATACTACTAAAAAAGTAGTGAAGCATATAAATTTGACAAAAAAGGAGCATAATTTATACCAAAAATTAGTTACAACCAGAACTAAGTTATCAAAATGCCGGAACAGGGCCCGTAAGCAATCCTTACAATTAAAAGCAGCCAAAAACTTCATGAAAAGTAGCAACTTTATAGCTACTGTAAACAATTTGCCAAGCGCTGCTAAAATTTTAACAATGCTACGGTTCAGAAAACATAAAAAAAAAGCAAAAGGCAGAAGATTTTCTACTGAAGAAAAAATATTAGCTTTGGCCATGCTGAAACAAAGTCCAAAAGGCTATCGCTTTCTGCGAAGAATGTTAGTTTTGCCTTCTAAGAACATATTGACAAAATTTTTGAACCAGGCCAATATAAAGCCTGGTATTAACAGCAATGTATTTGCTCAACTAAAAGAAAGAGCAAATAAAATGAAGCCAGCGGACAAACTCTGCGTTTTAATGTTTGACGAAATGTCGCTGAAAGCCAACGTTTCATACCCACTCAAGCGTCCACGGGGACTACACTCCCCGAACAAACTGTCACCTTAACCGATCACGGGGACTACAGTCCCCTAGCGACATCGTTCGGTTTAAACGCGTACCGCGATAAAAGTTGGTTGGATTGTTGTACAGTAAAAAATTGGAGATGGCGCTCTATTAAATTTGTCATCCGCCAGAGTAAAAATAACCTGTGGAACGGCAACATTCGATTCAGAAAAAAAAAAGAAAATGACAGTTCTTCTTTGTTGTGAACAAGACTAAAGTGGATTCTCGCCACAGTGTGCTTTCGGGTAACACGTGTGTTTAGAATTTTGGCTGTTTATTCGTGATATTGCGTTTATTGTGACTTGTTATTGTGTTTTGTTTGTGTGGTGTTTTGTTGTTACCTGTTATCAGGTTTGTTTTGTGTTTATTTGAACGGTTATCATCATCATAACTCAATATGAATATGGATATAAATAAACCTCCTGACCCTCCTGATAATATTCCTTCTACCCCCTTGTCCGGCTTTTCCTCGACTAACCTAAGTCCCACCCCCAACCCATTAAGCCAATTTGCTGATGTGGTTTGTAATTTAGAGTCCCAAATCTTTCCATCCCAGTCTAATCGTAAGCGCCCCGGTAATGAAGAAGTATCCAATCGTCCTACCAAACAACCGAGAACTCATGTAGGCCGTGTGAGATACTCAGTATTAGATAAAGGTCCTTATATTGTCCATGTTTCCCGTCAAGAAGCACAACCTAATGCTGGAACTACCCTACACCCAGTTACATTTGGGCGTTTTTTAGCAAATAATAATATTTCTAATATTACTACTGTGAAGCGAGTTGGTAGAAACCGCGTATCAGTTGAGTTTGCATCCCCTCAGGATGCAAACGCTTTTATATCAAACAATGTTTTAGGGACAAACTTATATGAGGCAGTAATTCCATCTTTTAATATAACCCGTATGGGTGTTGTAAGTGGCATTCCGACGGAGTTCTCAGAAGATGAAGTTTTAACTTATTTAAAGGTTCCAGATGGCTGTGGTCCAATTCTCAAAGTTAGGCGTTTTAATAGAAAAGTTACCAAAGACGGTTTAACGGAATACAGGCCCACAGAAACTTGTGTCATCACCTTTGATGGCCAAGTTTTACCAAAGCGAGTTTTCTGCTTTTATACTTCTTTAACTGTAGAACAATACATATACCCCACCATTCAGTGCCGCAAGTGTTGCCGATTTGGTCACGTAGAATCCCTTTGTCGCTCCAAACCCCGTTGCAGTAAGTGTGGCAATGATCACCCCGGTGATGGTTGTAGCATTGCTGAGAGCGAAGCATTCTGCGTGTTGTGCTCTGGAAGTCACTTTGCATATAGCAAGGCCTGTCCGGAGTATAGCAGACAGAAGACTATTAAATCAATTATGGCTGAGAAAGTAATATCTTATTCAGAAGCAAGCAAAACTGTCCCCATGTCTACTCGCAGCTATGCAGACATTGCTAAACCCCAGACTCAGTCATACCGAAAAACTGTCTTTCTTAAGCCAAGGACCCATGCTCCCCTCTCTCCCTCTTATGATAAAACAGCTCACCAGCTGCTCACTAGCACTCCCCAATCTTCTCAGCCTAATGGCCAATAACCAACTCACAGAATCTCCTGAAAACTTATCTTCAATAATCGAACTTCTTAGTAAACTTCTGTTAACTTTAATATCTTCATCCAATAAAACACAATTACCGTCCAACGTTGCTTCTTCACTTTTTAACATTCTTTCATCCCATAATAATGGCTCGGTTGGTGTTCCTTCAATGGAATGTGAGGAGCGTGTGGCATAAGAAACACGAGCTCACATTCCTTATGAATAAATACAAACCTTTAGCTTGTTCTCTTGCTGAGACTTGGCTAGTTCCAAGTCTTAGTTTCCGTTTACCTTCCTTTAACATTCTCAGATGCGACCGATCTGATGGCTATGGCGGGTCGGCTCTCTGCGTGAACAATCGTGTTCCACTTGTGGCTGTATCTTTGCCTTCTCTAGGTGATGATATTAGCATTGTGGCTAGTAGGGTAGAGGGTATAACGCTCTTATCTATTTATATTGCTCACCCTCAGCAAAGTTTCCTTCCAATTTTAAAATATACATTGGAAAACATAGAAGGCCCTGTACTTGTTATGGGGGACTTCAACTGCCATCATTTTAGGTGGGGTTCTGAACGTTGCGACTCTTTTGGGGAGGGTTTAGTGGAAGTCTTAGATGATCTTAACCTTTGTATTTTAAACAATGGCTGCCCAACCCGTAGGTCTCTTCCTGGACAGCATAAAAGTTGCGTGGATCTCACCTTTTGCACACTGGATATCGCGGCGTCGTGCCATTGGGAATGTACCAGTTTGACACATGGTAGTGATCACTATCCAATTTTAATATCTTTGGCTGAAAAAACATACTTAGAAAAATCAAGCCCTCCACTCTTGAGGTATAATTTGTCTAATCCCGATTGGGCAAAGTATTCATCATTATTGGAGGACAGAATTGATTCACTTCCAAATTTGGTTTCTTGTGATTTTGATCCTCTTAGTCCCCTCCATGTGTCAAGCTGTTATGATCACTTCATTGCGGCCATAACATCTAGTGCAGACACGTGTTTTCCTGTTAAAAACTCAGCACGTGGTAAGATCCCTCCTCCACCGTGGTGGGATCAGGATTGTACAACAGCAATAAGGGAAAGGGATGATGCTGAGTTGGTGTATAATGAGGCGATGGTTAGCGAGAACCTAATAGCTTTTAATAGGGTCCTCGCCAAATCTAAAAGATTGCTGCGAAGGAAGAAACGTGCTGGTTGGGCTGACTTTTGCGGTTCTTTGTCCCCCTCCACTCCTTTATCAGTTGTATGGAAAAAGATCAACCGGTTTAGATCTGGATGTTCCCCTTCAATTTCTTCTCCCATCTCTCGAGAGACTGCTGAGCAGTTTTTTGACAAACTGGCTCCTCCGTACGTACCATCAGAAGGGGAATATCATCAGTCATCTCTCATTTCTTCAGTCCCTTTCCAGTCCCAGACCCTTTCGATGCACCATTTTCTATGCAAGAGTTCAACTCAGTTTTGAAACATGTTCATGACTCTGCCCCCGGTATAGACGGTATTGTCTATTCCTTTATGTCACATGCAGGTCATAGAGCAAAAACATATTTTTTAGACATTTTAAATTTTTGTTACACCAATGGATGGGTCCCTGATCAATGGAAAACACAAATTATTATACCTATTTTAAAACCTGGTAAGCACGCTGATGATCCAAACAGCTTCAGACCAATCGCTTTATCATCAGTCCTTGCAAAATTATTGGAACACCTTCTAAAAAATAGATTAGAATTTATAGTTGAATCCAGAGACTTAGTTCCTAGTTCTCAATATGGTTTTAAAAAGGGACTCAGCACCATGGATAGTATTGGGGTTTTGGTTACAGACATCCGCTCATCTTTCTCGAAAAATGAATCCGTAGTCGCTGCATTTTTAGACATCTCCTCTGCCTATGACAATGTCCTTCTCCCCATTCTCAGGCAAAAACTGCAACAGCTGAGAATACCGGAGAGAATGGTACAATGCATCTGTAGTTTGCTTATGTCTCGATCGTTGGTTTTGAGAGTTCCAGGTGAAGAATTTGACGTCAGGATGTCATGGAAGGGCCTACCACAAGGCTCGGTTCTAAGTCCCTTGCTGTACAATTTATACACAGCTGACATCGGTACATGCCTCAATCAAGATTGCCAAATATTGCAATATGCTGACGACTTGGCTTTATATGTCACCAATGATTCGGTTAGCGACGCTGCTTCATCACTATGTGTATCCCTGGACTCTCTAAACCAATGGCTAAATTTCCACGGTTTGAGTTTGTCTGCCCCAAAGAGTGTTGTGGTTGTGTTTTCTCGCAGGGGGCTGATCCCTCAAATTTCAGTGGGTATCCAAGGACATTGTATACCGGTTTCATCAAAAGTTAAATTTTTAGGCGTTTTTTTAGATTCCAAATTAAGTGGTTTACATCATCTAAATTATTTAGTTAACAGATGCGAGAGAACTATCCCTATATTAAAAGTGCTCGCTGGGGTCTGGTGGGGCGCACACCCTTACACCATGAAATTGGTATACAACGCCTTAATTCGGAGCGTTTTGGACTATGGATCTTTTCTATTAATTCCCTGTAACAAAGGTGCTTTAGCAAGGCTGGACAAAACTCAGGCTAAGTGTCTTCGGATAATATCGGGCTGTATGAAATCCTCACCAATCAACGCGTTGCAGGTAGAGTGCGCAGAACCACCGTTGGCATTGAGAAGGCAGTATCTGGCCTCGAGATTTTGGGCTAGGGTTATTACCAAATCCTCCCACCCTCTTGTACAAAAAGTGAAAGACTTAGATGTTGCTTGCCGAAGGTCCAATTATTGGAACCATAAAGAAGTCCCTTTGTTTTTAAAATCCTTCCGTTGCTATCAAAATTTAGATTCCCCTATCATTCAGTTTCCTAAACTTCCTATCTTCAGTTTTGATTATGAAATTATATGTTTTAAACCTGATATTTTCTATAATATTGGTCTATCGAAAAAGTCTCCTTCGGCGGACTCTATTTTCAATGCGGCGGTTGGTGAACGATGGCCCAATTTCGATAAATTTTTCACGGATGCCTCTAAATTATCTGATTCAAGTTGCACTGGTGCTGCGGTATATTACCAAAACTCAAAAATTGTATTAAAATTCAAATGCCCTGTAGAATCATCAGTGTTTACAGGTGAGTGCGTGGCCATATTAGAGGCATGTCTATTCATAGAGGCTCATAGCATACGATTTGGTGTCATCTTTACAGACTCGCTTAGTTGCTTGCAAGCTTTGGAGCAGAATCCTTTTAAGAGCAAGCTTCACAGTTCAATCCTGCTTCAAATCAAAAAGTCTCTTTTCTCTTGTGCCAAGAATCATAAAACCGTCCACTTGGTTTGGATTCCAAGTCATTGTGGCATAAGAGGAAACGAATACGTTGATGCTCTTGCTAAGGATGCTGTTACGTCCCAGGCCGTTGATCTTAAGCATTTCCAGTGTCGGCTACGATTTGCTAAGCCTTCCAAAAAGGAATATGATAACCTCATGGCAGGTGCAGTGGCAAAATTCAAGTAAACAGAAAGGTGCTTTTTATCACGCAATACAGCCTAATGTTACAGCCTAATGTTACACCCAAACCTTGGTTTTACCCATATAAAAAAATATCGAAAAAAGTTATATCTATCCTTTGCCGTCTCCGTATAGGCCATTGTTGTTCCCCGGTATTCCTTCACAAAATCCGGGTCAGAGACACATCGCTCTGCGAATGTGGGCTAGATGAAGGAACTTTGGAGCACATCTTTTTTAACTGCTCCAATAATAACCCAGCCCATGACTTATATAGTCATCTCTCTAAATTAAAGATCCCTGTCCCAACTAACTTTCCATCCCTACTAACATATTCTTCCCCAAAGCTCTTTGAGGCTTTGATGTTTTTTATCCGCGTCAATGACATCAAGTTATGATAATTTGTGTGGTTTGTGAACATTTATGTACATATTTAATATATATTGTAACTAATAATGTTTTGTATCTGTTTGTTTCAGTGTACTAATACCCGTCAACAAGTTTCACATTAAATTCAAATAACTACTAAATTAGTAATCAATTATCTATCAATTGGATTTAGGTTTTTAGTTTCTTCTCTTTTTTTTTTCCCCCACACGTTTTCTCTCAACACATTGACATTGGCAGAATTGTCGACATCGGCACCATTGCCACAGAGAAAAATAGAATAGAATAGAAGACTAAAGTGTGTACTAGAAAACAAACAAAAATGTGGTAAGTTTGCTGTTTTATACCCTATTTCTATTGTTATTGTACATCAAATTAAACGTGAAGATATTTCCTTTTCGAAATATGCATTACTGCGACAATTTCAAAACGTTTACATGGAATAATTTAGCTGCAAAAGTTATATGATCACAACGCGATCATCGTTTGATGATTTTAAAGTTGTTTACATTAAATTCTACTTGTTGTTTTTGTTAAATAAATGCTAAATGTAAGAAAATGCTTTACTATTAGCACGTTAATAGCCATTTACAAACGAAATATATTGAGATGGAGTCTAGAAGTGGTGAAAATGCAACTTGTTAATAATGATTTTAGTGTTGGGGACTGGAGTCCCGGTGGACATTTCGACTTAGAACGTGAATAACGGTTTGTTCAGACTGAGCGTTTGGTGATCTGTTTGGGAATATTTTGTGGCTTTGTATTGGTGTTTATGTTCCTACTATAGGTGTGGTGTTTATATTTTTCGTTTTTGAATATCAAAGAATAAAAAAATATCTATAATTATAGATTTTAGATTATAGGTTTATTTACTTTTATGTTGAAAAATAATAATAATAATTTATTTTTTAATATTGAAAGACAAACGAAAAATAGGAATACTTACCAATATAATAACAAAATTCGCTCAGAACGCACTCAAAATATGCATGTGCATTAGAATGCCAGAATTTACGCAAAAAATATTTGCACGCAAATACGCAAATGCTTACAAGCCAATTTTTACTAATGATCTTCCTACAATTACTGTTATTTTTATCGTAATTTGCTTTGTCTGCCACGGTCGACCGCCAGTGAGTGCGGTGGTACACACGGCTACATATCAACCTATACATTTCCAGTTTAAGCTGATCTCGCATTGTATAGGATTTCCGTTCAATGAGAGGTCAGTTATACTGGAACGGTATAGCTTGATATGTAGCCGTGTGTACATTTATTTTTGGTGTGTGTTATTATGTATATAAAGTATATCAAATAAGTTTTATTCTTGATTATTACAGTGACCAAGATGAAATAGAGCCTCAGCCGTAAGTACACATATTATTTACTTTCACGTCCATTAGATACAATGTATTGCAACGCAATACATTAGAAACATTGATTTTAGATCGACGAGTCGAGGAGATGGTCGCTCGAATCGTCGAGCAAGAGGACGAGGACGCGGGCGTGGCCCTAATAGGCCAGAGGAGGCTCTGCCGTAAGTATAATTGTGTTTCATAAAGTTTCATTTTCAATTAAATACATTTAAAATATTGATTTTAATTCCACAAGTCCAGAAAATGGACCGAGTCGGGGACAGGGACGGGGCCGTGGCCCGTCCATTAGATACAATGTATTGCAACGCAATACATTAGAAACATTGATTTTAGATCGACGAGTCGACGAGGAGATGGTCGCTCGAATCGTCGAGCAAGAGGACGAGGACGCGGGCGTGGCAATAATAGGCCAGAGGAGCCTCAGCCGTAAGTATAATTGTGTTTTTTAAAGTTTCATTTATTGGTAACACGGTTTATATTATCTTTATCTTAGTTCAACAAGAGCAGTAAATGTAAACAAAGATGTATTCGTGTCTACATTGAGTCTGTATAATAGGTTATTTTATTTTTGCAGTGTAGAGTTAATAAATGTCAGGGCTGAAAAAGCCCTGACAAAGCGCCGCATAAATGCCCTGCCTGCCGAAGTCCGGCAGGAGTTGACCGCTCGGAAGCGTCAGGCCGAGCTGCAGCGGGTTCTGCTGCCAGATGCGCCTCCCCGTAAGAGGCAAACACGGTAATTACTTCATAATGATATCAATGCGTTCGATATTCTTGTTTAGTTACTATGAATGAGATTTATATGATACAATTATCTTGCAGGAAACAATCCCCGGAGCGAGAGGCTTGCCCGGTAATTGAGGAACCGGCAGGCGATGAGCCTGCAGCCGAGGTTGTGCCGATTCTGGAGCCCGAACCACGACAAGAGGCCGCAATTGGACGGTATCAAGCGGAACCAGAGCTCGTGGACATGCAGGATCTGGAAGATATGGGTACGCCAGAGGCCGATACTGTTCCTAATTCCCCGTACAGTTCGCCGAGCCGACTGTCAACTGCCCTAAGTTTGGAGTGGGCTTCACGCACTCCTCAGAAGAGGCCACATAATTCACCACCATCATCCGAATAACACACACACACACACACATACACACACACACACATGTTGTTTTAATAAATAAATATTATGTCTTATTATTTTCTACAAGATTTCATCATCTTGGGGCAAGAAGTGGAGGTGGAGACCGCAACAAGGACTTCACACAGAACTTCAACTAGTAAGTCCACCCCGTGGTGTTACCCACATAATTTATGTATATTTGTTCGGATGATATACGTATTTTATTTGTTTCAGATATAACAGAACAACATTTTGAGAAAACTCTTGACAATTGGTTACATGACGATGACAGTGACGGTGACGGTGACTTTGACTTCAACTTTGACGACAATGACGGTTCTTTTCTGCCGGTCATGCGTAACGCATTAGTTGAACCAGCTTGTGCCGCTGACATGACGGAACTTGAGACAGAAGTTTTGCAGGCTGAGGACGAACTAAATGACCGACATTTACGCGAGATAGTGGCTGACGATGACTATTACAATTTTGACTGGAAGAAGGATAGGGAGAAATTTACTGGACAGCGAGAGACTTTTACACGGTTATCGGGACCGACTTTTGACGTAACTGACAAGACGCCTGTTGACGTTTTTTACAGAATGATTGACTCTAATTTTATTGACTTACTGTGCATCGAAACGAACCGCTATGCAGAGCAGAAGATAGCTCGCTTAAAAGCTGAGAACAAGCTACTTCCAACTTCGCGTCTGCATAGATGGACGCCGACTGACTACGACGAAATGATTACGTTTTTAGCAGTGTTAATACTGCAAGGCCTGCACCCGTTACCAGAGGAGGAAAAATACTTTTCGTTTAACGGGTTCGGGACCATGCCGTATTTTTCTAGAATAATTTCTTTCAATAGGTTCTCATTGCTAAAATCGATGTATCATTTCGTCGACAACGAGACTATAACCGACAAGACGAAAGTTTCAAAAATTCGACCGGTGCTTGACTATCTCAACGACAAATTTTCGACTCTTTACATGCCTGACCAAGAACTTGCCATAGATGAGTCTCTGCTGAAGTGGCACGGGCGATTGAGCTTTGCTCAAAAAATTGCCACTAAAGCCGCCGTAGTAAGTTGGCGTAAAATCTTACGAACTTTGCGAGTCTCGGACAGGCTATCTATGGAAGTTTTTTGTTTACGTAGGTAAAAATACTCAGACTGCCCCGACCAATAGACCTACTGAGGACGAGACCGTTGACCGACCCGATGACGAGACTGTTGACCGACCCGATGACGAGACTGTTGACCGACACCATGACGAGCCTGTTGACGAACCCGATAACGAGACGATTGTAGATAGACCCGATGAAGACACATTAGACCAACCCAATGGCACATCGCATGACCGGCCTGAAAACGACGAGACTGTTGACCGACCAGATCATGACTTTGCACGTCCCACCAACGCTACCGCAAAAATTGTGTTTGACCTAGTAGAGCCACTGCTTGACCGTGGACACACGGTCATAATGGATAATTTTTATAACAGTCCCCTGTTATTACGTTGCTTGAAAAAGCAGAAAACCGATTGTTATGGCACATTAAGATTAAATCGAGAATTTGTGCCTGACTCGCTCAAGACTCTAACCAAGTCTGACCTACGACAGGGTGAGGTATTGGCAAGCTACACGTCAGACTTGTCTGTGATGGTATGGCGAGATGCAAATTTAGTGAGCATGATCTCGACATACCACCACTTACAAGCTGGGATTCAAAATAAATACAACCGACTGACATATAAACCCAAAATAGTTATTGATTATAATAAGTCCATGGGCGGAGTGGATAGAAAAGATCAATTTCTATCTGCTCAGCCGGTGGAACGGGTTAGAAACAAGGTCTGGTATAAGAAGGTCTTCAGCAGGTTGCTGAACACTGCCGTGTTCAATGCCTGGGTGATATTTTCATCACAAAACCCGAAAATATCACATAGACAGTTTCGGACCATTTTGACGGAAGACCTTCTTAAAATACATCGACGCATCGACTTGACCACTGAACCTCGACTTTACGCGAACAAGACTGGACAAGGTCAGTTGACCATACGTAAAAACGACCGACCGAACGTTGACCATGACCACTTCCCTGCGCGGTCTAATCTTAAAAAAGCGCGATGCTGGATGTGCACACGCCGAAAACGGGATACGAGGACAATTTGGAAATGCATTCAGTGCGATATAAGTTTATGCATTGACCATTGTTTTAGAGAATACCACAAACAAAATCTGTAAAAAAAAAAAAAAACTAAACTAGCTTCTGCCTGCGACTTCGCCCGCGTGAAATTTTGACCCCCGACCTACCGCGTCGCATCCCATCGCCCGCCTGCACTATTACTTCCTTTTCTCTTAGCGTTCTTTCTGACTTTTTTTCTTTGTGCTCGGCTCCTAAGAGTCGTAGTGTGATGTTACATAATTTCAAATCCGACCGGTATTTCCGGAGATTATCCCTTACATACAAACAAATTTTACCTCTTTAAAATGTTAGTATAGATATATAATAAACTTATATATATAATAAACATTTACATACACATACATACACATACATACATACATACACACACACACACATACATTTACATATTTAGATATAATAAAAATGTGTTTGCTAAATAAACTTGCCAAACATGAATATTTGTGTTTCATTAAAATAACGTCGTCGTGTGCGCACGCCATTAGCCGGGCGGCCATCTTGTCACATCTTTACGTCGCCCGAGGCCCGAGGACCTTTTGAGAAGTACTTGACTTTGTTTATTTTTTCTTGACAGAAAAGTAAATATTAATATTGAGATATGGGTATCATTTTAAAGGGTATATAGTGTACTATTATAATAAAAAATAATTGTTAACAGTAACTGTTATACTTTTCTTGTAAAGCTCGAAATAAAAAATAAATACGGTATTTTTTTTAATATTATCAACTTTAATCTTTATTTTCATCCCTTATTATTAATTTGAGTAATTTACTTTTAACCAAATTAAATTCTGGATTCGTTGAGCTTTCCGTGAGTATTTTTTATTTGACTGTAGCTGTAGCAGTTTTTCAGTAGTACGCGTTTTTGTTGAGGGAGTCTCGCGCGGTCATAAAAATGAAAGTCAAATTTCATGCGCGGACAGGTGGGGCGAGTATCGCCGCGCGGCTTGGACGCTTGAGTGGATACAATGAAAGAAAAGATTTGGTGATAGGTTTTGTAAATAATGGACGGGAGACAAAACCCGAATTTGCAGACCACGCACAGGTTTTTATGATCAGGGGTCTTTTGAGAAAATATAAGCAACCTGTTGCTTATATATTTGCACAGTCTGCCACTAAAGGCCCAGAGCTGGCTGTGCAAATTATAACAATAATTGAAAACCTTCAAGAAACTGGCTTCAATGTAGTAGCTACAGTATGTGACCAAGGCACAAATAATAGACATGCCTTAAATCTTCTCCTGAACGAAACCAGGGGACATATGCTGAGAAGTGGAGAAGAAGTCAAAGAAGACACAAATATTATAATAATTAATAATAAGAAAATTGTTCCACTCTATGATCCCCCACATTTACTAAAAGGTATACGCAACAATCTTTTAGAGAAGAAATTAAGGTATACAACTGATAATAAAGAAAAGATAGCTAAGTGGGATCACATCAAACAATTGCACCAAGAAAATCCCGCTTATAAAGGAATCCGATTAATGCCAAAGCTGTCAGATAGCCATGTGGATCCAGCGAGGACGAAAATGAAAGTCAAATTTGCCAGCCAAGTTTTCAGTAGAACTGTTTCATGTACTATGGGATATCTTGCAGGTAAGATCGAGGATGTGTTGTTTTTGTGTTAAAGATCAGCTATATGAGGCGTATAGTTGCAAAACCCCCTAAAACACTTTTTTTTATAAATTAACTTTTTTACATCAACGGACAGTATTTCAAATTCTCTTTGAAATAAGAAAAAAAAATCTTAGCAAATCCCACTATAAGCGTACAAATTTACAAGGGCTAATTCGTGTTTAGTAGCAAAAACCGCTATAACGACATGTGTCACTTTCAAACGGCCCTAAAACCAAATACACCAATCAGAGCGCTTCATTCATTCGTTCGCAGTATGGCGATTTCTGTTGTTAAGTGGTGAATTACGTGCGGTAATATTGTGTTTTTAGTAATAAATAATGGAGGAATTAATGCAAAATGTTCAAAAATCGGAACTTGGCAAATCCAGGAAACGTCCTGTTATAAAAGCTAAGTGGAAACGAGAGGTAGCACGTGAAAAAAGGTATGTTGAATGTTTACTGGTTTGCACGTTCTGTTAGTATTAGGATGATGTTATACAAACCTGCGATAGTAGCACTAATAAAAAAAGCTTTTATAATATTATTTTATTGAATTTCATTAGGAAAAGATAAATGATAGGTATTTAGAAAGTATATTTTTAAGATTTTATTATAGTTCTTTGTTTAGTGAGTCGAGTTTTAATTTTAATTTGTTTCGTTCAGGTACGAGCCTGCGGGTTTTCCAACATATCCTTCATGTAATCACAACCAAAAGGCATTTAAATGTAAGGAACTAACTATGCAAATGATTAGAAAATTTTACGAGAAATTCTACAAATGTTCCACCAAAATTACCCAAGACAATTTTATTTTAAGTTTTTGCTCAGTACAAGAAGCAAAACGTATTAAAAATGAAAGCAATCGAACAAAGGCTATAAAATACTACATTTTAGGTAATAAAGGTGCCAAAGTGCCAGTGTGTCAGAAAACATTTATGGGTGCTCTGTTAGTTAAGAAAGATCGAATACAGGGTGTTCTGAAACGATTTCATGAAAGTGGGGGACAAATGCCTCAAGAAAATCGGGGCGGGGATAGGAAAACTGACAAGTTTATTGCTAGAAAATTGTCTGTTCAGAGGTTCATTGAATCATTTAAAGGCCAAGAGAGTCACTATTGCCGAACTAAAAATATGAATAGATTGTATCTTTCGTCAGAACTAAACATACGCAAAATGTGGCGCATGTATTACCAATCTCATGAACCGGACTTACAAGTAAAACAAAATTTTTTCAGAAAAATCTTTAACCAATGCTATAATATCGGGTTTGGAACACCAAGAACCGACGTATGTTCAACGTGTACAGAGATTGGTGAACGTTTAAAAACAGAAACAGATACGTCAAAAAAAAATCAATTAATTATTGAAAAACGTATTCACAGATTGAAATACAAAGCCTTTTACAGCATACTGCGGGAAGAAGTTGATGGGCTTTTGACAATTTCTTTTGACTGCCAAAAAAACCAAGCACTTCCTAAATTACCGGATCAGTCTGCTTATTATAGCAGACAATTTAGTTTATACCACTTCGCTATAGTAGCAGGGAACTCGAAGGCAAAATTGACGCCAAATAATGTTTATTCCTATTACTGGGACGATACAACCCACGCAAAAGGCAGTAATGAAATAATCAGTGCTGTATACCACTTTCTGCAAAATATTAATATGACTGACAATATTAAGGTATTAAGAATAATATCAGATGGATGTTCTGGACAGAACAAGAATACCGGCATGATCTCAATGCTCGGTAAATGGCTTTACTCAGAATCGCCAAGGCACCTTAAAAGAATCGAATTGATTTACCCCATTGTTGGTCACTCATTTATTCCCCCAGACAGGGTATTCGCCAAAATTGAAAAGGTTTTAAAAACTAAAGAAGTCATTACATCACCAGCTGAATATGTGTCCGTATTGCAAGAGCATACAAAATGTACAGATTTAGCATCAATTGCTGTATATGACTGGAAGACTAGTTATCAAAATATTATAAAGCCTACTACTAGTTGGCATTTTGCTTTCATGAAGAGTAAACGAGTTTTTATTACCCGGACTAAGACTGAAAATGTATTTGTGCAAGGAGAAGTTAATTATCGGGCAGAAAACAATATAAAAATGACGATTACCAAGAAAGAAAAAAAAATTACTATGGTACACCCTAATATAATTCAACCTAATAAAATAATTCCGAATGCTGCCAAATTACACGATGTTTTGAAATTATTAAAAACCCATTTCGGTGATAATTGGGAAACCTTGGACATATTAATTTTTTATAAAAAAATTAAAGAAAGAGCACAAGAACAACCGGAAAATATGATTGAAAATCCTGAAAGCAATGACCATAACACGTCTGACTTGTGTGAGCCTGGATTTGCGGAAATTAATGACTATGTGTAATATTTCAACTAAGCAAAAATAAAAACTTTTAATTTCTTTTATACATACTCGTACTTCTTGTTTTATTACACTTAATAAAACTAACCACCACCGTTCTTTGTTAACAACAAACTATGCATAAACCCATCCAAGTTTAATTTTATGTTGCTTGCAAAGTCCCTTATAACGTAACGAGTCAACATCAAATGCCACTATAATGAATGATGAGTTTCAAAATCCACTATATTGAAACAATTTTATTTAATCTTCTTTTTTCTAAGACTATATTGACAGTTCCATTTTTTTCTTTGGTGTTATCGTGCTTCCTTTCGTAAAAATTTTAACAGGTACAATTAGTACTGTGCATTATTAAGTAATAAAGTAAAAAAAAAACTTCCTCATTTTTTTCCGAGAATCATTTTAGGGGGTTTTGCAACTATACGCCTCATATTAGGTTGTCTTCAAATTGAATAGCTTACTTATATCATAAATGATTATTTTCTGTATGTATTTTTGACACCACGAGATTTAAATAATTCAATTCTAATTCAAAATTATTCATAATATTATAATCACCTGGCTTCAGTTACTTGGTAATTTAAAATTATTAAATTAGTATTTAAATTTCCCGCCTTACCATGTTGTTCTACCTTTAAATGTAGTCTGTGGTATAGACAATAAAAACTCTTCTCTATGATTTCTGGTGTCAACGAGTGTTTCACTATATTATTATATTTTCCTTTATAAAATATTATCATTGAATATATCAAAGCTAACAGGTTATGGGCCCAGTAAGCCAAAGTCCAAAAAGGTGTTTGTAAAGTTTCTCGTGAAAACAAAACATAAAAATAAAACTTTCTGCCGGCGAAGTGTATCGACCTAACCTAAAAGCAACGTGGTTCAGAACAAAGTTGAAAACCAGTTCAAATCGTCAAGAAAACTAATCATCATGGCTAGTAGCCACCCTCTGGCATTGATTGAAAAATTGACTGGCCGAGAAAACTATAGTACTTGGTGTTTTGCTGTAAAAACATATCTTCAACATGAGGAACTTTGGGACTGCATTGAAAAACCCAATACCGAACCTATTGATGCAAAAAAGGACACTAAAGCCAAATCAAAAATAATATTACTGGTCGACGCAATCAATTATGTACATATACAAGAGGCAGAAACCGCAAAAGAAGTTTGGAAAAATCTATCCAGCGCTTTTGATGACTCAGGGCTTACACGCAGAGTTGGTCTACTACGTGATCTCTGCACAACTACACTCTCTGGATGCCAAAACATAGACGAATATGTGAGCAAGATAATGTCCACAGCACATAAACTTCGAAATATCGGGTTCAAGGTTGATGACGAATGGCTTGGGACCCTTCTGCTCTCCGGGTTGCCTGAATCCTATAAACCGATGATTCTTGCTATTGAAAGCTCTGGAATGAAGATAAGTGCGGACTCTGTTAAATCTAAATTGCTCCAAGAAGTGAAATCTGAAAACAATAACTCTGCTTTTACAACTGCGCATGGTTCACAGACCAAACATGTGAAAAAGAAGTTCAACAAAGGTCCAAGATGTTTTCAGTGTAATAAATATGGACACAAGAGCACCGAATGCAGGTCAAAACCCAAAGAAAAGGTTGCTAAATCAAATAGTTCTTATGCTGCCGCATTTGTCACTCCCTATGACAACAACAGCTCTGATTGGTACGTTGATTCCGGGGCAACCATGCACATGACAAGACATCACAACCTTCTTCAAAATGAACATTCTCCACCTGTAAAACAGATCAAAGTTGCAGATAACAAGACTCTTCCAGTAAATAGCTCCGGTGATGTGACTTTGAATACATTGAATGGAAAAGGTCAGTCAAATAAAATCTTATTTACAAATGTCTTGCACATACCAGAACTTGCAGTAAATTTAATATCTGTGCATCAGATTACTGAAAATGGTGGCCAAGTCAAATTTGATTCCAAGGGCTGTGTTATACTGAACAGACAAAGTTAATGTAGCTACAGCAACAAAAGTTAACAACATGTACCGGCTTAATATGAATACTGATTATGCATGCATGTCTGATGTTAAACAAGATGATATATTTCTATGGCACCAACGAATGGGTCATCTGAACTTTGATAGTGTAAAGAAAATGACAGGAAGCACAGAAGGATTAACATTATCTGTAAAAAGCAACAATATGACTTGTATCACGTGCAAAGAAGGCAAGCAGTCAAGATTGCCTTTCAAGAGTCAAGTGTCACATTCCACAAAAATATTGGAACTGGTGCATTCTGACTTATGTGGCCCTATGGAAACACAGTCCCTAGGTGGGGCTAAATATTTTTTAACATTTTTGGATGACCATTCTAAAAAGGTTTTTGTATACATACTAAACAACAAAACTGAAGTTTTGTCAAAATTCAAGGAGTTCAAGAAAGAAGTAGAAAATCAAACGGAATGCAAGCTCAAGTGTATTCGAACTGACAATGGCCTGGAATATGTCAATAAACCATTCTCTGACTATCTGAAAGATGCAGGAACAAAACATCAAACTTCAACACCATATACTCCAGAACAAAATGGAGCTGCAGAGAGACTAAATAGGACGCTTGTTGAGAGAGCAAAATGCATGATACTGAACGCTGGTTTGCAAAAGTTTTACTGGGCTGAGGCCATAAAAACTGCTGCATATATCATAAACAGATCTCCAATTAAATCCCTATCATTCCAAACTCCTGAAGAGGTATGGTCAGGACATAAACCTAATGTCAGTCACATGAAGGTATTCGGATGTGAAGCTATGGTCCACCTGCCAAAAGAAAAACGCAAGAAGTGGGATCCTAAAGCACAAAAGATGATCTTTATTGGCTACTGCGATAACACAAAAGGTTACAGGTTCATAAAACCACATACTAGAACTGTTATAAAAAGCAGGGATGCTGTATTCCTAGAATCCACTGTGAAGAGACACTATGCTGCACTGGAATTGTCTGAAACAAAAAATAAAACATTAGACATAAATTGTAAAATTAATGAAAGTTTAATGTCAAATGAAAGTAATGAAAATAGCAGAGCAGAAACTTACAACTCAGATAGTTCATGTAGTACTGTCAAAAATAATTCAGATTCAGATGAATACTTACCAGCAGTTGTAATTGATACTCCTCCTCGAAGAAACATAACCTTAAGACCTAGAAACAAAATTAATGAACAAACTTACCTATGTTGTGATGAACGCTTAATACCTGAAGAAGTCCCTGAAACATTCAAAGAAGCAATCAGCTCTGTTAATGCTGACAAATGGAAAGAATCTATTGAAGAGGAACTTGAAGCCCATCGAAGGAATGGTACATGGATATTGGTGAATAAACCTGAAAATGCAAATGTCATTGGCTCCAAATGGGTTTTTAGAGTCAAAGATCAACCAACGGGTCCTCGCTTCAAGTCCAGACTCTGTGCAAAAGGGTATGCACAAGCAGAAGGTATAGATTATAAAGAAACGTTCTCGCCCACTGTCAGGTATGATTCTATACGTTTACTATTATCTCTAGCTGCTCAAAATGGTTATGAAATTCTTCAACTTGACATTAAAACGGCCTTTTTGTATGGGGAACTGGAGGAAGACATATTTATGTATCCCCCTGAAGGTCTGACATGTGCACCCAATAAAGTATGTAAATTGATAAAGTCACTGTATGGCCTCAAACAGTCACCACGGTGCTGGAATACTACTTTCAATTCGGTACTTCAGAAATTTGGTTTTACAAATAGTAAAGCAGATCAATGTGTTTATGTGACAAATATTAAAGGGATAAAGTGTTATCTATGTATTTATGTCGATGATGGACTTCTATTTTCTAAATCAATGTCAGTATTGCAATCTGTAACAAATGATTTGCAAACAATATTTGATATGACAATCTGCCCACCAAGAAACTTTGTTGGAATGGACATTCAAATCTCTAACAAGTATATCTTTATACATCAAACAAAATATATTAAACTGTTATTAAATAAATTTAATATGGAAAATGCCAACCCCAACAGCGTTCCGGTAGATCCTCATTCAAAACTGGAGAAAAGTGACCATCAGCCTGACAAGAACATTCCTTACCGTGAGGCAGTTGGTTCTCTGATGCATGTCGCCATAGTAAGTCGCCCGGACATAATGTTCGCTGTAAGCCTGGTGAGTCGATATTTGAATTGCTATGATGAAGCTCATTGGACAGCAGTCAAGAAAATTCTTAAGTATCTCAAAGATACTATCAATTTCGGTTTATGTTACTTGTCAGAATCTAAATCCTCTGAGTTGACTGGCTATAGTGATGCTGACTATGCCAATGATGTCACAACAAGACGTTCAACCACGGGATATATCTTCATTAAAAATGGAACTGCTGTGACATGGTCTAGCCAACGCCAACACACAGTTGCCTTATCAACAACTGAAGCGGAGTTCATGGCAGCTTGTGCTGCTACAAAAGAGGCGATTTGGATTAAAAATCTACTATGTGATCTGGGTGAATTTCACCAACAACCTGTGTATATTAATATAGATAATCAGAGTGCTATCAGTGTTATTAAAAATATAAACTTTCACAAAAGGTGTAAACATATAGACACTAAATATCATTTCATTAAAGAAAATTATGTTGCTAAAGTAATTGATCTAAAATATGTATCAACTAATGATCAGTTTGCTGATGTACTAACTAAGGCTTTGCCTAGAGGTAAATTTCAATTGTTGCGAGATAAAATTGGAATGTTAACATTAGATAAACTTAATAGGTAATATTTGTAAGTATAATTTCTTAACTACTGTAATTGTGTTATTTAGTTAATATTGCATACACATGGAAGGCTTAAATTTGGCAAGAGTGTTAAATTAGTATTTAAATTTCCCGCCTTACCATGTTGTTCTACCTTTAAATGTAGTCTGTGGTATAGACAATAAAAACTCTTCTCTATGATTTCTGGTGTCAACGAGTGTTTCACTATATTATTATATTTTCCTTTATAAAATATTATCATTGAATATATCAAAGCTAACAAAAATGTATATTGATGAATCATCTATACAAGCATATTTGAGTCGTCTAGTTTCAAATTCCGCTAAAACGCTTTTATATCAAATTTTAACCTAGTATGACATTTAAAAGTATTCTTGGAGTAGTACAAATTCGTTAATTTGTTTCGTATCAAACTCCGCCATATGGGAGTCTAAAATACGTTTTAAAAACAGTGTTCGGTGCAAAGTACTCTAAAACATAGTGTGTGAGTTTCAAATTCCTCCATGTCAAATCCAACCAATGGCAGCCCAATATTAGGTCACGTGATACAGTTATTTAGTATGGCGGATTCTGTTACCTGCGAGTGTTATTGTTGTGGTTTTTTATTGTTTTTGTACGGAAAAAATGGAGGATTTACAACAATTTATAAAAAAGTCGGAGCCTGGTAAAGCACGCAAGAGATTAGTCAATAAATCAAAGTGGAAACGTGAAGTATTGCGTGAAAAAAGGTTAGTTACTTTCTTCTACTAAACAGTCAACTGCTATTTCAAAAGTTGTTATGCAAAACAGAACCATAAAAGTGGTTGAACATGCTTTGGTGCAAAAATACAATATTTTTTTTATTGTTATTCTGAGTAACTAATATAAATTTCCCTAAAAGTTCTTTGCATTATCCCGACTTTATACGAATGTGTTGTGTGTGATTGACCTATTTGTATGAAATGGACGGCAATTATATTAAACATTGTTACAAGTTATAATAAAAATACTGTTTTATTTTCGAGAAAAGCGATGGTCCAAAAAAAACCCAGAGTCGATTCAGACAAATTAGGTATCAATAGCTTTATTAAAATGCACAATTTACCCCACCGAAAAAAAATTGCCCATATCCATGGGGTATATGAGTTATAGACGAACAAAGTATATATGAAAAAATCGTGAATAACTTGTTATTTTTACCAGTTTTTTCCACAGCATTATATTAATAATAATAATCATAAGACAATAATAAATATAACTAGCGATCATATGCAACTATCAAGTTCAAAGTCCTTTATTAATGAGATTACGTCTATTTTTTTAAGTTCTCTAGCATATTTACCTATCTTTGTTATTCATTATTTTGTTTTCGCTAAACAAATACACACAAATACTTCAGAATATGATGCGTTCATCTTACCTCTCGCTCTATTGAGTGAGCGAGAGGCTTACCTATAGGAGCGCGAGCGCGCCGACGGACGCCAGTCGCCATGTTCTATTCTTTTGTTCTTTAACTTGAACCGAGGTTCTAACGGCGCCGACGCACGCAGTCCTTCGTTTGCTTTGCTACCGTTGTGATCTGTGCGTTTCATTATTGGATTTTTAAGGCCTGCTTTTTCTACACCGGACACCGATTTTCATTATTGGACCTGCTTTTTTGACCTGCTTTTTCTACACCGGACACCGATTTACTCTTTGTTTTGGACATTGCTAATATGGAGGTGAACAATCGTTGTGTGAACTGTAGTCGCTCTGTGTTACGGAGACAACGTCATGTATTGTCGCTTCAGTTTTTGGAGTCACATCGAATCGTCGTGGAGCACCTACTGAATCATGGACAACCACAAGAAGTAAGTCTTAAGTTAAGTCTAGTTACCCGTTCGTGGTAGTATAAACTTAACACATAGTGTCTGACATTACCCGTATGTGAGTTTATGTATAGGATGATAACAATACTTAGAGGCTTTATGATTACAAGTGGTGCAATTAAGCTAGTCATAAACTTGTTGCACTGTCAGCCAATATACCTATGTGTATACGCTCCACTGTAGGGGCATCGCCTCCTCTCATGAAGAGGGGGACCAGGCCATAGTACCTACCCAAGTAACACAGTCATGCTGAATAAAGTTTGAGTAATAGCGATCCACGAAACTATAAGCTGAAACTATTGTCTGGATTATGTCTGAGTAAATGTCTATTCAGCTGTTGTTCAAGCAATTTGGGCACATTTTTAAATGCTTTAGTCTGTATAACAGCGATTTAAAGTCTGGGTAATAGCTTAGTAATGGCCCACACAGCTTAGTAACGTCTGAAAAAAAGCTGACATCTCTTTTATACACTTGTTATTTCATATTTATTCAGACAAGTGCTTATGGACAGAAATTATTCAGGATTAAGTTTATTTGCGTAACAGTTTTCAAACAAAATTAAGAGTTAAGTTGTAAAATAGAAAAAAAGTGGTGTCTAATCGTGCAGTGCGTCTTTGATCTAACATTTTATAGTTTAGTTGCATTGAATAACATCAGAAACGAAGTGCACGGTGAAACTGAGAATCGGTGTAAGTAAATATTATTATGTATTATAACCATGATACACGTTAAATATTCCTGCGCAAATAGTTTTATCGTGAATAGCATATGAATTATCTCAACATTTTTCACGCGCCGCTTAGATAATCAAGTTTAGTGACAGTAAATAAGACAAACATATAGGCTTTTAGAAGTGACAAAAATACTTAGGACAAAACAGCTAGTGCTTATCTTTCCAAAGTCATTAAATAAATTATAAATAGTATTTTTAAATTTAATTCATTATTTAAATGAGGCATTTGATATACGTAATGATTCAATTGTTTACTTAAAAATTAGTTTTAATGGCGATTCCTTATAAGCTGGATAAAAACTCTCCACGCAGCTATTTTACAGCATAACTCTGAATAAAAAGTCACGCCTTTCTAATTATTAAGCTTTTATTTGAGAAATAGTGATTTGGTAGTACAAATAACTGAATAATACTTGAATAAGTTACTAAATATGACTGATTACACAGCTAATTAGGGTTCAAAATAAAATGAGATCGACCCAATTTCTCAGGAAAATGTATACTTACCTATTTATTATAACTTACACCTATAATAACAAAATAATTAGCAGTTCTATAAAGTCCACATTATGTTTTTCAAAGCAAATAATAAAACATTTTCTCTCTTTTGAAGCATATAGGTATGTACGTATTATAATAGGTTGTATGTAAATACATAGTAAAATATTATAGGTACTTAAATAAAATACAAACAACAAATTATAAAAAAAATACCTACCCTATCTTCAACGAAAAACCTACATGTATTGTATGCATTATACGACCGCGAAACCCGCGCCGCCGCCGCGCCGCTGCCCGCACCCCCTCTCTCTCTACTACCGACTGCGCTCGCCGCTCAAAATTATTGGTCAGTCAGTTGCGATTATTCGGACGGCTGCGAGTGCGTGTCGTGTGTTGACTCGCGAGAATATAGTTTTTAAAAGGTATTTTTTATTGTTTTTAAATATCATTAAATAGTACCTGTTTTACTGTGTTCCTAATATAAAGCGAAATGTTTTGCAGGAAAATGCCATTTAAGATAGTGTCCACACGTCTAAGGGGCAGAGCAGAATTATCTACTGTACCATCCCACTGGGAAAACAAAGGAAAACTTCGGTGGCCCAAATATAATGCCGATTCTCTTTGTAAAGACGAAAATGCTCAACCTGGTCCAGATTGGATTTCCATGAATTGTACCTTAAAACGGAAGAATTTTCCAACGTATGAAGATGCAGAAGAAGAGTTAACTAATATGCTGGACAAAACTGATACTGACACTGATAATGACTTCATGAATAATCGATACGGTTCCATGCAAAATTCTACGACGGAGTGTCCCAATCTTAACTCTTTGGCTCAATGTTTGGTATGTATAATACCCAATTATGAAACCTACACTATAAATACAACTAGACAGATCAATTATTTACGATACAAATTACAGACCCGGGCGTGACATCTGATTTCTTAAATATTTCGCGGCAAAGATTAATGAACCGTACCTACACAACGTGCTTGTTTCAAATAGGTTTTTATTTTTATTTAGACAAGTAGGTACTTTTATGTTCTATAATTTGCATTCATATTCATTTTGGTTTCCTTAGGCATTTAGTTACTTCATTTTATGTGTTTGTTTATGTGTTTAGCTCATACAAGCATTTAAACTAAGAATTGAATAGTGATAAATTCGCTGTAGGTAAAAATCTCTTTTTTAACAGATAAGGGCCTAGTGCGAGTTTCATTTTACCATCTCGATCAAAAGCATCGAGCGCGTTCGACGTTCCGATTGGCCCTTCACCGGTGAAGGCCGGCCGGCTTCCAATCGGAGCGCCAAACGCGGTCGATGCGTTTGATCGAGATGGTAAAATGAAACTCACACTAAGCCCTCAGTATTTAGATAACTTTATAGTATAGCTTTAGGTGGATTTTTTAAGCAAAGGAAAAACCTCACTTTTCTTTGCTTAAAAAATCTACCTGTATAATAAATAGGTAATTGTTTTTATTTAATTTAGTACCTTGAACTATTAATAATTTTTTAGGGTTCCGTGCCCGAAGGGTGCCAAACGGAACCCTATTACTAAGCCTCCGCTGTCCGTCTGTCTGTCTGTCAGCGAGCTGTATCTCATGAACCGTGGGTAGACAGTTGAAAACTTCACACATTATGCAATTCTATTGCCGCTATGAGAGACAACAAATAATAAAAATTTAATACTTAAAACTAAACATGAAAGGGGCGTCTCTATACAATAAGCTTATGATTTGAAAAAAAAAAACTAACCTTGGCAAGTGGGGTGTCGTTGTCTAGAGCTCGTCGAGTAGAGAACATTTATTTTTACTTTTTTTATCTTCTAAAATGATGTAATAATGTGGTCGTAAAAGTTGTCAGTTTTAGACCATTTTTATTCGAGCTCTATCTCCACAACTAAACAAGTTAGGAATTTAAAACTTTTGTATACCATGTACCATATACTATATATAATTAACAAATATTAAAAACGCCGATTCATAAGGTATTTATTTAAATATGGGTGATTTTCTGCAACTGCAAAAAAAACTTTGTAATTTATAGTATCATTATGAAATACAAAATCTTTGCGATTTTCACTAAGATGAAAAAAATAATATTCTTCGTTTAGTATTATAATTTTTTTGCTAAATAATGTTCGGAGGTACGGAACCCTTCGTGTGCGAGTCCGACTCGCACTTGGCCGGTTTTACTTTATTCCTACTTTATCTACCTAATGTACGCGCGCACACACAGACCCACACACTCATATTTTTGTATCTTTTTAATTTATTTTATATTTTTTTTGTAGATCGATTCTTCAGTTGTAACTGCGAATAATGGAACGTTTGGACAAAATTCGAGTTCTGTAGTTACCGACTCTAATGGTGTAATTTATGAGGTAGTTACCGAAGAAGGTTCAAATCAAATAATAGGAAATACACTAACACAGCAACCAGCTAGCATCGGGGGCCCATTACTACAGCAAATCGAGAATATTTATGTGGTACAAAAAGTTATCATTGACAACCAAGAAAAAATAATGAAAAAATTATCAGAATTCTCTGTACAGTTGGAAGAATCGCTACGTAATCGAGAGCCATTCGTTACTACGTTGAGTCAATCTCAAGGTATGCAAACAAAACGAATTCTGATAAAAGCTATTGACAATATTCAAGGTCTGCAACAACTAGATTCGGAGCTTTCAACCCCGGAGGGATTTGAAAGCCTCCAAGAAAAGTATTCAATCTTATGTTCAGTACGAGGCAATGGTACTAACTGTGCCTACAGACTACTAGATGCTTTGTTTACGAAGGATTTTTTGTGCAAATGTTCCTGGACTGGAGGGAGTCGTAAAGCTGATGTAAAAATAGGATTTAAGGGGTATAAAAACATAATCAATTTTTTTTTTGTCATGGTTAACTCTTGGGACAATACTTACACGATGGAAAGTAATGAAGATTTCTTTAAAACGGTATTAAGAAATGCGTTAAAGAGAAAAGATTCGAAAAATGTTCGCTTATCAGCACCGAAGAAAAGAGTAAAGAAGAATACGTCTAACAAAAATGTCAACGAAACTGAAAAGAATAGTAACGAAGACAAAGAAAATGAATCTAAGAATGACAATGAAAATGACTCTAATAACGATAATAAAATTGACTCTGATAACAACAATGAACATGGTCCTCAAAACTATGTTTTGGGAAATTCAAAACGGCAAAATCAGAGTGGTGAAAACCGTCAGGCTCAGAACGATGAGGAGGAGGATGAAGAATCTCTCTGTTAGATTAATTTTGTTATATTGTTTTGTCAGTTGGTTTGTTGAATCAGCGAAAGAATATAATATGTGTGTCCCTGACTGACGAGCATTCGCCTGTAATGTAACATTAGATTCGATTTTGATTTTTAGTTGATTCCATAATGTCAGACGAAGCGGTCAGGGAGGGAGGACGTTTATGCTAATCAAGGAAAATTTTGGTTAATTATAATGACATTGCTAGTTACCCTCAAAAAGTATTAGCAGGTATTAATTTTATTGTAGAGTTAATTTTGAATATTGGTGCATTATACATTGCGTTGCGTTTAGTGGGTATGCGCCATATTTACACATGTTCCTACGCCAAACCCTAGAGCATCGTCCAGCTCACGCTAGTGGGGTCTAGGCCTACATATTGTTGACTTAGAACAGTTATACTTTTCTATTTTTAGTAAGTACTTAGTAGCATTTACTATAGTAGTTTTTTTAATGTTTTTTTTTTTGATTACGCTTACTATTTTTTAATTTACTAATTGTAATTTTGTACGGAATTTTTGAAAATAAAAGAAATTGAGATTATTTTAAACGCTTTTATTTATAATAATTAACTACCAACAACAAGTCACTTTTATGGTGTCAAAGTATGCAACAAAGGAATAAAATAAATTTCGTTATTGTATGGGGTACTCACAAATTTGAGTTTGACATTAGAAAAATTTACATTAATGTAGCGATTACTCTTCTTCAGAGCACTTGTTTTAAACATATTAAAATAAGATGATTTTATAGGTTTATCGAATAATTCAAAGGTATCTTCTATTTTGTGCCCTTTAATATATATTTCAGTAATTTCTATCACTTCTACTATTGCTCCTTCGAAAGTCATAAAATATTTATCACTACTTTTATGTGAAATTCTGAATTTTCCATAATCAAGTATGTTCTGTTGCCTACTTTTAAATAGTTTCGGATATCGAGTTTCTTCTCTAACAATAATTGTTTTTGCAACACATGCAACACTTTCGTTCAGTCTTTTAGCGACTTGAGACAATGGTTTTCTGCCATCTCTAAGCATTTTTTTTATTGAATAGAGCTTGTTTTCAAAAGGGTATGAATTGAACGTGTTGAGTGTACCAAATTTTCGGACTTCTTCTGTAATATGTGCTAAATTATGAATATTGCTTGTCATATAATCACCATAAAATCTTTTGAAGTTATTCACAAAATATATAAATAGTTCTTGCGAAAGATCTAGCAATGACCTGTAATTTTCACATGAACAAATCGTAATTGCACAATAAAGCGTCAGGAAATGTTCATAGGCGTCTAGTGGAAGCACGTGAGGTAAAATAATAACGCTCAAATAATAAAAAAAAGTCCGAAATTCGGTTGCTTTCCAAAAATGCAGTTCCTGTAATCCTCGCACAGAACGATGAATTTCTGAAGGTATTTTACAGGCGTTTAAAAAATCTGAAACTATCTGTATATCTCGAGCTCTCCATTTAGTTACAAGTTTTCCAAAGTTGCCGTCGCGCCAACCTAAGATAAGTCTTTTCATTACCCCTAAGTCTATAAGATGTAAAGAATCAGAAATCGGGAAATCTTCGACCATGTCAATAGGTAATTTTAAAAGAGGTGTGTCTGTCTTGTGATGATTTCCATATCTTTTTGCTCTAAAATCTTGATCAGTTCTTTTAGGACATCCCGTATTCGGAAATATAACTGTGTGAGATCGATGGGAGTATTCTCCTATTGTTGTGCATTTAAGACAACCGTGCTTGGCATTAAAATTGCAAACCCCTGAAAAAAAAATACATTGACTTACATAAATAAAAACCATTTAATAGGAAGCGCTATATTTATGATATTAAATATCTCCAATCGATATTTGAAAAGGTTTTAAAGCAGGCCACTCTGTTTCGAAAAATATCTAAATGTCAGCTAGTTAGAAGGTTGGTTACTACTTATTGAAATTGTTAAAAATAAATTAAACTACAATACCTTTAATAAATGCTCTTGCTGGAGAGTCACAAATGAAGCATCTTATTTTTATACTTATTGTGTGTGTTGTACATTCTTTGGATATTTGAATTCCATTCTTAAGAATATAGTCAATTTCAGTAACAAAATCTTCTAAATATTCATTTAAGTTTTTAGGTTTTCCAGATCCATAATAAATTCCCACAATAAAAGGTTCTATATCCGGTTTTCCATATAAATTACACAGTATTGGCCAAAATTCTTTTTTTGTACTTTTGAATATTGGTAAACCATCGAAATTCAGATTTAAATACACAATATCTGGTACTTCCTCCAAAGCACTAAAAATATTTTTTAATGGTGCAGTGAGACCGTTATGCCAGTACTCTCCACCTTCAATTGTTTTTAAAGTGATATTTCGGGGAGTTTGTAGTAGGGTTCTAGGATCTGTCGGTAAGATTCCGGGAATCCTTTCATTGACAATTGCCATCAATTCTTTCAGTGCGACTTGTGAAATATTTTTACTAAGTGCCCATTCTTTAATTTTACAGCAAAACGTTATATTTTTAAATTCAATGTAATTCACATCTGATTCCTCCTCACTAGATGCGGAACCATTGTCTTCTGAATTCCGTACAAAATCTCTATCGACATTATTTGAAGGTACGGAACTCTCTTCAAAATCTATATCGATATTATTTAAAGGTACGGAACTCTCTTCAACATCTATATCGATATTATTTGAAGGTACGGAACTCTCTTCAACTGGATCTGTTCGGACTTGAATCAACATATGACTAAGCTTCTTCTCAGTACATATTTGATTCGTTTGTGCATTCGTATTTTTTTCTAAAACTGTATTTTTTAACTTCATATACTCTTTCATACATTTACGACGAATTCCTCCAGTTCTTCTCCTAGATTTCCATGATTTATTTTCCATTTTTAACCAGACTGTTCACAACAAACCCGCGGTACAACATTACGCAACAACAATAAAACAATGTTTTAACGTCCCTAATTCAATGTCTACCCAGAAAAACTCTGTATAACTTGTTTGAAAATTGTACTTTTACAAGTAATTGCGGAATAAGAATACATAATTCAGCTTCCATCTGTGTTAGTTTGCTATAAACTATGACTTTATTTCCATTATACCGAAGTATGCTCCTTAAAGAACCCAGAAATCACTTTTATACAGTAGCTGAATAATTGATAAAACTTGGAACCTTATGTGACTTGAAGGCAAAATAAAAGCGGTTATTCAAAATCAAGCTTTTAACTACACCATTATTCAGAAAACAGCTGCTTAGGACACAATTTTACAGCATATAGTGGTTTCATAAGCAATAAGCTGAGTAAATTTTGTATATTAGTATTAGACAACCACGTATATTCAGCTACTTATACTATTATACAGATAAATGCTATCACAGGCACTCTTTTTCAAATTAAAGTCATCTGTAATGCATTAGGCTTAATAACATTTGTGTTATATACGGTATAGAAGTTATTACTAAGCTTTAAAAAAAAAAGCCAACTTAATACAACTTTTAGTAAGTTTAAAAAGTTATAAAGGCCGAAAAAGAATATTATTCAGAATTTGACTCTTTCAATAGCCACTTACTCACACGTTATGTAGCTTATAGCTGTAAACATTTGCGAATTGCCATTACTCAAACTTTATTCACCATGACTGTGTTACTTGGGTACCTACCAGCTTTTTTACTAATAATAATGATAATATAGGTCACCGAGTAAAGTAATGATTCATCTCAATTCATCTCGATTCGCGGGTTCAATTCCCGCAGAAGACAAACATTTGTTTGTAGTTTCAAAAATATCTGTTTGTCTTGGTTTGGGTGTTAAATATGTATAATGTGTATGTATTTAAAAAAAAAAAGTATTTAAGTATGTTTATTCAGTGGTCTAGTTACCATACTACAAGCATTAAGCTTACTGTGGGACTAGATGGCGCAGTGTGCAATTGACCACAAATATTTATTTATCTATGTACTTACAAAAATGGTCATATTAGGTTGATAATAAAATAAACGTTTGACAATCGTTTCATTGTGTAATATTATGTCTCGTTGATTTCAGATCGTCTTTGATGGGTCAAGATCTATTTGTCATCCTTGCTGGCAACGCATTGAATATGCATTGAGGCAACCATCAACACCTGAAGCTAGACCACCGCAATCGTTTTCTTTAACTGGATTTACACGTGCCGCGAATACTTCAAGAAGATGTCTCTTCGACAATTGTACTTCAACGCAACTTCGACAAGTGCCCGACAGTATAAAAGCGCACTTATTAAGCTATTATTCTTTTTACATACCAGAACTAGCACGAGTCTGTCGATTTCATATAATGAATTCATCATTTGAGGATTTCTCTGTAAATGTGAGTAATCGCCAAGATAATTTCAGAAACGAGAACTTACGCGAGATAGTTATGTTGTATACACGAGTGCTTGAAAGAAAAGGTAATGTTGACTTTGAAAGGCTTCATGAAATAAGTGAAGAAGATCTCCATTTTTGGACTGGAATGAACCATAACCAGTTTGAGAGTATCTTACAAGAAACACCGTCTTTACGACAAACTAATAAGTGCAATACTGTATTGGGCGTATACCTATGTAAACTTAGATCAGGTGAACCTCACGTAAGACTGGCATCTTTGATAAACACATCGAAAACGTCTTTACAACGCATGTTAAAGCAGGCTAGACGATGTCTCAAAAATGAATACCTTCCTCGGCATCTCGGGTTTGACCACATCAGCCGACATGAAGTGATCGAAAGGAATAGGACACTTCCGAATTATATTTTTGGTAATGAAGAGCGAACAAAGGCCATTTTAATTATCGACGGCACTTATTTATTTATTCAAAAATCTTCCAACTTTCTCTTTCAAAGATTAAGCTATAGCTTACACAAGTATAGCAACTTGATTAAGCCCTTCATGATTGTGTGTGCTGATGGCTACATCATAGAAGTAACTGGACCCTACGGCGCCAGAACTTCAGACTCCGACATAGTAAAACTAATATTAGATAACCATGATGGTCCCATGGAAGAAGCTCCAATGCGATGCTTTTTACACCCAGATGATGTATTTGTTTTGGATCGGGGTTTCCGAGACTGTTTGCCGGATCTAGAGGAATGTGGTTATAACGCTTACATGCCACCGTCTGTAGGACGTAATGAAAGACAATTAAGTACAATAGCGGCAAATAAATCCAGATTGATAACCATGGTTAGATGGGTCGTGGAAACCATTAATGGCACGATAAAAAGAGATTTTAAAATATTTAGACACAAATATTTTAATATAGCGCTAGGCAACGCAATGACAGATTATAGAATAGCTGCAGCGCTTACCAATGCAACTCATCCAACATATGAAGACAGCAGATTTACTGAAGAGTTTATAGAGATGATTGAAAGAAATAGGGACAGGCCGAACCTATTAGCCGATTACGTCGATGAACATCATTGGGATCGACAAAGAATTGTGTTTACCCGAATGTATGCAACACACCCCAATCTATCGGATTTTCCAAGAATGGATTATGACCAATTAATTGTGTTCGCAATAGGCACATACCACGTAAAACTTGCAAGGTCCTACTGTTGCGAACATATTAGAGGAACTGGGGTTTTTTCAATTGAAGTTTTTAGACACCCCGAAAGGATAAATATTAATAACGAAGAAAGTACATTAATTAGGTGTCGAATCCATTCCAGGCACGTCGGGACTAGAACATATTACTGTTATGTTTTATATAACACGAATAGGATTTCGGAATACTGTTGCAGCTGTATTCATGGTCGCCGCACATTGGGCAGTTGTGCCCACATAATAAGCATTATATATTATCTGGCCTGGGCCAGGTACCAAGACGACCTTATGCAACCTGCTGGGTTCTTAGATGATATATTAATAGACATTGAAAATAATTGAAATACATATTTTTCCCACAGTATTTGTTTTTTTTTTTAAATAAACGACTTAAAAAAATAAATAATCTGAGACAAAATAGGCACATTCAACTGTAAAAAGATTTCACGACAAAAGTATCTTGACATATGATTTACAAGCTGTGAAATATAAGATTTCAACTTGATAGGTTCATATAATCGCTACTTATATTTATTATTGTCCTATGATTATTATTATTAATATATTGCTGTTGAAAAAACTGATAAAAATAACAACTTATTCATTATTAATATAATGCTGTGGAAAAAACTGGTAAAAATAACAAGTTATTCACGATTTTTCCATATATACTTTGTTCGTCTATAACTCATATACCCCATGGATATGGGCAATTTTTTTTCGGTGGGGTAAATTGTGCATTTTAATAAAGCTATTGATACCAGATTTGTCTAAATCGACTCTGGGTTTTTGGTCCATACATTTTTGGACCATCACTTTTAATTGTTTAATTTTAATTGTGTAGTTGCACAAAGTTTTAATTTTAGTTCTAAATAAACAAATAAAGTGTTCTTATATTATGTATTCTTTACTTTTTTTATTGAATATCTGAATATTTGAAACCAAAATTTACCACCCCTGACCTCCCGTACACGACAAATACAAAAATGGCCAAATCCATAAATAACCAATCAAAAACAGTCAAATCCAAAGCCATGACAATCAAATTCGGCCAAATCCGCCCCTCACTATCAAATTTGGTAAAATCCGGCAGATTTTATTTGAAATCCGACTTTTTTTGTTTGAGACTAAGGTAGATATTTGTTTAGTTTAGTTTTAAAAGACTCGTTTGAATCACCCGCCTTGAGCTGAGTTGTCAAAAATATTGCCAATAACAAAAACTAGTTTATGCACTAAAATGAAAAATTGGGTGAATTGGACTTGACTGATTTTGATACCAAACCTCTCAATTGTGGTCAATATAAATAATACAAAAACCAAAATAAACCGCATATTTACTGTTACAGGCAAAACATATATAGCACTGCGTCCGGATCCCTGCAGCAATCCCTGTTTTTTTTTACAATACAGAACTGGAAAATGTATATCGCAGAGGATTGGCATATACACATTTAGCAATCTAGCCAAAACACTTGCTAACTATTTACAACTTCCCAATCCTGAGTTATAAACAGGGCATTGCTTTCGCAGAACATCTACCACATTATTAGTTGATGCCGGAGGAGACATATCAAGTTTAAAACGGCACGGTGGATGGAAGTCGACATTTCAATAATTGTATGATCCAAAATGTAAATAATTATTACAATAAATAATTCTATTATTACATTAACATTTGTAGGAATTGGATACTCAGCAATTAAACTTTCCATGAATTTACATAGAGTTCTTACAACACTGTACAATACCCTATGGTTTCAAAACGTTTTATAGAGGATTCATAACATGGGTGTAGATGCAACTGTACATAATTAAGTATTAAAACACTCATGTGATACTATTACCAACCCACATTCGTGTTTTAACAACTTCCCTGTCCCCATACAACTCATTTTGATAATGCCCTACGTCCACAGGTTTTTCTTATTGTTACGCTCATTAGCTTTTTTGTCACATGTGACTCACGAACGTAGGGCGTTAATTTGTCTTTACCACGTTCAATGAGTCATATGTGAACACACACACACAAATGCATTTATTGAGTGACACTAACAATACATCATCCGTCAAATGTCAATCAACTGTCATAACTACAATTTGATTAGAAAGTTGAATGTTCATTTGAGGTTATAATTGATATTTTATTGGAAAAAGGTCTGTTTTGTGGTTATAAATTGATATTTATCTAGAAAATGGCTTATAGAAGATATACAAATGAAGAATTGTTGCGGTATTTAGAAAATTCAGATGAAGAACCATTTAGTAGCGGAAGTGACGAAGAATATCAGCCCAACAATGAAGATGAAGAAAGCGAGGATACCGAGGTAATTGCAGATTTTATAGCAAATAGTGCAGGCAGAGGTACTGAGATTCCGTCACCCACTCCATCAAGTTCATCGTCATCCGATCCATCTGATGCCCAATGGAAAAGAGATGTTTTGCCTTTAGGGAGAGAAACGTTTATAGGCAATCACGGTGTACAAAATATCGACGCAATTACTGAAGATGGGCGAGTTAGTTTGATCAAAATTTATGCCTATTTTGTACCTGATGATTTAATTGATGAAATGGTAATTCATACCAATAATTACGCTCAGTTGTTGAAAGAATTACGAACTGCACGATTTAGTCGAATGACAAGATGGAAAGACGTCACTAGAGAGGAATTGAAAACATTTTTTGGAGTAATAATCTACATGGGTCTCAATCCTAAGCCGTCAATCGAACACTACTGGAAATTAGACGTGCTTTACTATAATCCTCTTATGCACAGAATAAATATGTCGTATAACAGGTTCAGCTCCATTCTAAGATGCTGGCACTTTACAGAAATCCAAATAGGTGTCGTTGGAGAGCAAAGAACTCATAAAATAGACCCACTCATACATAAAATGGTAAACAATTTTCGGAGTCTTTATCTACCTTCCGATATTGTTGTCGTTGATGAGTCAATGGTCAAATTTCATGGAAGGTTGCTAATAAGAACTTATAACCCAGCCAAAACAGATCGCTACGGTATGAAAATATATAAGGCCTGCACAATAAATAGCTACACATGGTCCTACCAACTTTATAACGGGATTTCGCATCAATGAGAGGGTCTTGATAAACCTGGTTCAACAGTGGTACAGCTCACAGAGCCGCTTTTAGATGCAGGTCGTATTATCGTCGCTGACAACTATTATACCAGTTTGCCTTTGGCCGAGTATCTAAAAGGTCGCAATACTGATTTATGCGGCACTTTACGTAAAAATAAAAGAAATTTGCCAAAAGAAGTAGTAAAGGCGAAGTTAAGAAAAGGAGAACAAATAGCTAGACAAAAGGACAACCTCTATACTGTACTAACATGGCATGATAAACGCGACGTCCTTATGATCTCAACCTGCCATGGAGACGGTATGTCTAACGTCACTACTTACCGCGGCGACATTGTGAAACCTGATGCAATCATCGATTACAATGATGCCAAAAAAGGCATCGATATTTCAGACCAACTTGCTTCCTTTCATTCGCCGTTACGTAAAAGTTTATCGTGGTACAAAAAGATAGCAATAGATTTGCTATTTCAAGTCGCCATTATCAATGCCAGATGCATCTACAACGAATTGGCAGACGGCCCTAAGTTGTCAGTTTTACAAGTCCAAGAACATCTAGTCCGACATTTCCTTGGACCTGCAGCATTAACCACAGAAAGTAACCAACCTAAAAGATCTTCAATCTCCTGTAACTCTCCAAGACCTTCAATAGCCTCTTCAAGTCATTCTGGACATTCTCTACAAGAAATACCTCGAAATGCAAACAATAAACTCGTCCGAAAAAGATGCACTGGGTGCTATGTCAAATTGAAAAACGAAGGATTATTGGCAAGAAAAGCTAAGCAAGTACACACTGAGTGCAAAAGGTGTGAAAAAGCATTCTGTTTAGAATGTTATAATGAGAAACATGCTTGATTTTATAATATTTTCTTGTAATAAAATCCTTACGTTGCAGTACCTATTAGAGTTTTATTTATGGCAAATTTCTATAAGGTCAGGTGGGGTAAGAGAGATACCGGGGGAAGAGGGACTAAGGACCATAACTAGTAAACCGAAGCGTTTACGACTATGAACGTTCCGTCGATAAAACAGTGAAGGCGAAATAGTTTGAACGGTTTTCAATAGATGTCGCTACGAAACTCAGACGCCACAAAAAATGAAAACACGTTTGACAGTTGTGAACTCGACTAGCACAAAGTAAGCACGTTTTCTTGCTAACCAATATTTTGCTGAAAAAAGAGTGCTGGAAATATTTTAAATGTAATGATACATGGAGAAAACTGTAAGTATTTATTTTTATTAACCATTTTAGTTTAAAAACAACTAATAATATGAGTTTCTTACGCTTGAAAATCCTAACCTCCGAAAACAATAGCTGGGGTAAGAGGCTCACTATTCACGGTGAAAGAGGAACATATGTTTCTCTTCCCCCATGTCAGGGGTGACCAACATTGTGAATAATTTATCTATCTTCTATCTATTTATATAAACAAAAAAGAGAAGTCAAAAGAAAAACTAAAAGACCGATTTAAATATATACATATATATATCACAAACAAATAAAAAATCAAATCTTTTCTTTTTAGTATATTATAATAGTTTAGATAAATAAAGTTTCATGCGTTGTGTCCCTCTCTCTTTAATTGTAATATTTTGTTGTTGTTTGACTGTTGCAGGAATGATAAAACATGCCGCGAAAATATATAAGAAAAACTGATAGAAGCAGTTATGATAATGATAAATTAAGTGAGGCTGTCAATGCAGTAAAAAATGGAACAATATCTGCATACGCTGCATCAAAACTTTATAATATACCAAGAACTACAATTGTTAACCGTGTATACGACCGCAAAGGTTTAAAATCCAAAACTTTAGGCAGGTGTACTGCATTGCCTACGGATGTGGAAGAAACACTTGCGGAAAATCTCCATGTCATGGAAAAGTCAGGGTTTGGGTTAACGCGCAAGGAAGTGATTGAATTAGTTGGCCAATACGTGGTTGAGAATAATATTAAAACTCCGTTTAGAGATGGGATCCCTGGAGAGGACTGGTTTCTTGCTTTTAAGAATAGACATGGCCTTTCCGTTAAAAAACCCCAGGCCGTTGAACATGCACGTAAAACTGCATGCAGACCTTTCGTGATCTACAGTTACTTTGATTTATTAGAGGAAACTATCAATGAACTGGGCTTACGTGATAAACCATCGCATATTTGGAATCTCGACGAAACCAGCTTCAGCAAGGACCCAAGTAAATCAAATGTTGTCGGTCGTCGAGGCTATACGTCTACAAGAACCATCGCCTCTCCAGGGAAAACGAATACAACTGTGCTTTTAGCATGCAGTGCCGCTGGTGACAAAGCTCCGCCGCTAATTATATATACAGGCAAAAATATCTGGAACGAATGGGTTTCTAAAGATGGGTTTCCTGGAACAGTTTATGCTGCGACAGAAAAAGGTTGGATGGAAGCGACAGTATTCGAAAACTTTTTCGAAAAAGTTTTTTTGCCAACCGTTGAAAATAAACGCCCTATTCTCTTGCTTTACGATGGTCATTCTACTCATGTGGGAATTAATATTATACAAAAGGCACGAGAAAACAACATAACGATTTTAAAAATCCCACCGCATACGAGTCATTTATTGCAGCCTCTGGATCTAGCGGTAAATAAATCGTTCAAAGACAAATGGGATATTTGTTTAACAAGCTGATTTTGTGATTTTTGTAGCTGTTCATTCTTCCATTCTGCTAACTGAACTGGATCAAATTTCTCTTCAGCTATGACATTTTTATTTATTGGGTATATCCCTGCTTTACGAAAGCCTGCTTGACATACTTGAGAATCATCATACTTGATTCAATCTTTGCCATTTGACCAACACATAGCGTTGGTCAAATGGCAAAGATTGAATGTCGGCAAGGTTTTACCCAAAAAAGAGTTTTCAACGATTCTTGGTCAAGTGTGGACTCAGATAGATTCTCAAGTATGTCAAGCAGGCTTTCGTAAAGCAGGGATATACCCAATAAATAAAAATGTCATAGCTGAAGAGAAATTTGATCCAGTTCAGTTAGCAGAATGGAAGAATGAACAGCTACAAAAATCACAAAATCAGCTTGTTAAACAAATATCCCCCAAAAAGTTGAGTGAAATCGCACTGACTGTTTTAAATGAAACATTTATAATACAGCAGGAAGTTCCTCAGTGTAATTTAATAGAAGCGTCACCAAAGTACGTTTTACACAGCGAAGAAAAAGCTGCTCCATTGCTAAATATTGAAAATGTTCAACAGCGTCCTAAAGTCCAAATTCTTGACAATCAGCGTGTATATACCAATGTCACATTTGAAGAGTTGCTTCTGAAAATGATTAAACCTGGAAAACCATCTTTGACAACCAAAAGAACAAAAATAGCGCCAGGAGCAGAGGTCATCACTCATGATCTTGTGTACGAAAGATATCAAATAAAGGAAGCAGAAAAAAAAGAAAAGTTGAAAAAACGAGAAGAAAACAAAGCAAGTAAAGAAAAAAAGAAACCAACGGAAAAAAGAGCGAGCACAAATAATAAGACAGGAGCAGAAAAAAAGAACGGGGAGGAAAGGTGTGAGAACGGAGGTGATTATAAGCAGACTGATGTACAGGTTTCTGGAGTGGATATGTCATTACCAGGTCCATCAGGTCTTAACAAAAAGAGGAAAATTAAAAGTGAGTCAAAAAAGAGTAAAACCATAAATTCTACAAAAAAAATAATTCGACGAAATAAAAAGCTCAGAAAAATATCATCATCCTCATCTACCAGCATATCTGATTGCATGAGCGTGCATGAGGATTCTGATATTATAGATTTGACCGATGAAGAATATGATATAACAAGAGATTTATACAGTAACGAATTTTTACAAAATTATGAACCCTATAGTGAACAAGAGGATGAAATCTTTATCTTAGATAAGAAAAGCAATGTGGTGAAGAAAGTTGGTAAGAATTTGGACAAGCGAAGCAAGGAGACAGTGAATTTTAGAGAGGAATCAGATGAAACTAATATGGTAGCAGGGGAATTTAACGGCGAATGGGATGGGCTGACAGAAGTGGAAAACGAAGAGTCTTGTGCATCTAATGAACAAGTAGTTACTGAGGGGAACAAGGTGGTACATGAAGTCAGTGGAATATCGGATGAGAGAAACGATGTGCTGGAAAAAGTTTGTGATAGTTCGGATGACAGATATCAGGCGGCAAAGGAAGTTGGTGAGAGATCGCATCAAAGGAACAATAATACTATGGCAAAAGCAGGTAATGACAAATGGGATATGAAGAATATAGAAGAGAAAGAGAATTATAAAATAAATGACAATGTCTTGATTCGATACTTTATCAGGAAAAGGTGGGTGTATTATGTAGGTTACATAGAAAATATACTTTCTGGAAGCGATACTAGTTATGATATAATGTTTTACAAAACTTACAAAAAGCCACTGAAATTCAAACTCGCTAAACAAGTAGATCGTGATACTGTTTTAGAATACTCTGTAGTCAAGAAAGTTCGCCCGTCTCAAAATCCTAGCAATTCCAAAGAATTTATTTTAGATGAAGAAGATCATTCATATTTTTCATAAATATTTAAGAGGCGCTGTACCTACGCCAATTTAATTGATTCAAGTGCCTTGCTTCAAAAATAATTTCAGGTATTTTATAATAGTTTTGGTGTTACTTTTTAATAGTTTTAGTGTTTTTTTATAATAGTTTTGGTGTTTTTAACACACTTTTATTAGTTTCACCTGTATGTTTGTATGTAACTGACTCGTTTGGGCTCGATTTTGCCCCACTTTAAGCGATCAGATTTACTTTAAACGTTGTAGACTTATCAACAACCGACGACAATACAATATTTTGATAAGTATATTATGGAAAAAAAAATGCGTAATTTAGCACATCTGAACTTAATAAAGACGGTTTTATAGCAAATCGAACTAAAAATCAGAAAATAACTTAATAAAGAAAATTAATTTCATTGTAAAAAAGCGTGGGGTGCTTTTTATCATATTTCTATACTAACTCTAAGTTTACGAATAACTAATTTTTATAACAATCAATATCGAGCACCCCACGTTTTTTTACAATGAAATTAATTTTCTTTATTAAGTTATTTTCTGATTTTTAGTTCGATTTGCTATTAAAGCGTGTTTTTTTAATTTTTGAAAATTATATTTTTTTAGAAGAATTAAAAGACTGATTCGCAATGTTGATCTCGTTACATAGTACCATTGTTATTTTTAAGGAGTAAAAGTTTTAGTGTTTTTTTTATAATAGTTTTGGTATTTTTTAGAAGAATTAAAAGACTGATTCGCAATGTTGATCTCGTTACATAGTACCATTGTTATTTTTAACGAGTAAAAGTTTTAGTTTTTTTTAATAATAGTTTTGGTGTTTTTTAGAAGAATTAAAAGACTGATTCGCAATGTTGATCTCGTTACATAGTACCATTGTTATTTAAAACTAGTTAAGGTATCATTTGGAATGAAAAAGAAGAATAAATCAATTCGGGGTAAGAGGGGCATACAGGTTCGATCAGGGGTAGCAAACTAAAAAGAAGTCGATCAGTTATATTTTTATTTAATCATACAAACAGTAGTAATAAACAGTCTCACCCTATGATTAAATAAAAATATAACTGATCGACTTCTTTTTAGTTTGCTACCCCTGATCGAACCTGTATGCCCCTCTTACCCCGAATTGATTTATTCTTCTTTTTCATTCCAAATGATACCTTATTTCATCGAACTTAAGATCTAATATTGATCGAAGCAGTTTTGCCTACAAATTAACGAACATTTAGCAACGAATATTTTAATTCAAACTCCAATCTTAGGAAATACAATGACGTCCCTCTTTAAGAACTTAATGTACATAGTTAAGCAATAAATATACATCGCTATAACTAATCAAAATTTTGGACTCCATTAAAATAACATACCCAATCAGAGGACATTCATATTTAGAAGGAGACAAGAATATGGGCCTGATAAATTTAAAAATCTACATGGAAGTCCCATACCAATGTTATGATCTGCTGAAAGTAAGTCGCCAAAGACCCAAAACCTTTGAAGATATTGAAGTGGTTATGGGTGAAATGATTAGGAAAATTACAGATATTTTGTGTAGTGTATAGTGTTAGTCGTTTTCATTACTCGTTCCCCGACACAACGACGATTGGATCAAATTATTTAGTGACATTCCTTGTTTTGCCCCTATACCCTTCAAATGTGTAAAGCTTCACGTGCTCTTGAGTATAAGTTCCTACAATTCATACTTTTCCCATCCTCCATAAATCAACTTGCCCCCCAGGCCATCTGCTGGGTCACCCTTGAAATTTGCCATTTTTAATTGTGCTGAAATCACAACTATATCTACAGTGTAGACTGAGTGTTTATGTGCCTTCCTCCATTTAGACATTATTTTGATTCAATCAGATTGAAGCTCTATTTGTGATTAGGAGTTAATGACACAATTACTGCAACATTGCATTGAAAACAACACAGCACAGACCAATGTAACATGAATAACAAGGAGAAAATATTACAGAACTTGTTGAGACCTGCTAAGACTATTTCAATGGTTGAGACATTGACTTGTGAAAATGACCACAACTCCCACATCTTCGCTGAACACCCAAAAACCACACATGCCTACCTCCATTTTGTCATTATTTTGATTCAATCAGGTTGAAGCTCTATTCGGGGTTAGGACTTTCACACGATTACCGCAACATTGCATTAAAAACAACACGGCACAGACCAATGTAACATGAATAACAAGGAGAAAATATTACAAAACTTGTTGAGACCTGCTAAGACTATCCCAATCATTGAGACATTGACTTGTGAAAATGACCACAACTCCAAATCTTTGCCGAACATCCAAAAACCACACATCCTCCATTTTTACATTATTTTGATCCAATCAGGTTGAAGCTCTATTCGTGGTTAGGACTATATGACACGATTGGATTAAAAACAACACAGCACAAACCAATGTAACATGAATAACAAGGAGATAATATTACAAAACTTGTTGAGACCTGCTGAGAGTGCTGCGACTATCTCAATGGGTGAGACTGTGGTTGAGACATTGACTTGTGAAATTGACCACAACTCCACATCTTTGCCGAACACTCAAAAACCACAAAAACAAAAACAACACAACTGTTGAGTTGACCGATCTCGACAATTAGGGAATAAGCGAACACCCCAAAGAGGTTAGAAAACTCATTCCAATCGAAAACAATAGTGGAAGAACTGATCACCGGAGCCGAACATCAAAATATGAGCGACTGTTCAGGCATTCAGCATTCAGGGACGATTGTGCTCACAGAACACATCTATTGTGCTAGCAAAGAAGGGATTATGCAAGTCTGTGGATTGTGCGTACTCCGTACTGTCCGTCCGTAACTGTGGTCCGTGCATTGTAGAATTGTGATCACAGAACACTTATACTCAGAGATCAGAGAGATTGTGATAGAGAAACTACTCCTACTGCACTACAGGGAACTACAGGTGTAGAACGAAAAAACAAGTAAACAACTAAAAACGCTTACTTGACATTGCTTTTTTTTTTTAGTTTAGCCCTTTTAGGATATTCTGTGGTTTAGCCGCAGCTTCAGTGTTGCCAACTCCAAAAGTTCACATGATCGAAATTCCACGTCGAAATTATCGGTTGGACGAAAAATTAACGTTAAAAAACTGTTCTAACATTAATTGTTATTTTTTTTCTATTAGGTAAATAAGTTGTGAGATTTGTTTCCCGTGACAAATGTTTTCACCAAAAAAAATTCAACATAAAGATGTTTCGAAAATTATCACAAGAAACAATAATCTCCTAGCATGTTTGTGGCCAAATCTGAAGAATTTGTTGTTAGCTGCATTCGCAACGTCTGCCTAGAAACTTATTCAATATCTCAAAACATGTCTTACACCCTAGCGCTAATTGAGCACCACTTGCCATAAATTATTCTAATGCTAGGTACACACAGCGACTTTAATGAAGCAATACACACACACACACAGTGCAGCCGAGGTGTGGCATACCAAATAATTTTCATACTCTCGCATATATAGACCAGTGCCCTCAGTACATACGGCAGTGTCTTTTTTTAGGTTTCTGTACCAAAAGGGTAAAACGGGAACCCTGTTACTAAGGCTCCACTGTCCGTCCGTCTGACTGTCGGTCTATCCGTCTGGCACTAGGCTGTATCTCACCTCTCTAGTTAGACAGTTGAAATTATCACAGATGATGTAATTCTGTTGCCGCTTTATCAAGAAATACAAAAAAAACATAATAAAATAAATATTTAAGGGGGCTCCCATACAACAAACGTGATTTTTTTGCCGTTTTTATAGATAATGGTACGGAACCCTTCGTGTGCGAGTCCGATTCGCACTTGGCCGGTTTTTATAAATAATGGTACGGACCCATCGTGCACGAGTCCGACTCGCACTTGGCCGGTTTTTTTATTTATTGACCTGGCTACTAAGGCCTTTGACTGAAGTTTATTTTATGTTGCTATAGGTTTTTGGTACAGCCACTTTTAACAGGTTACACTACTCTTTATTTATTTAGACAATCTAAATAAATACACAATAGTGTGGATTCCGGGGAATCCTTACGAATTTCAATCCATACGAATTTCAACATTTATACTAATCAATACTAGCGAAATTAACTGTCTACAGTTTTGAACAGAGACCAATATACCAGATACTTGTTGTATTGAATGACTTTTTCATAAAATCATGCCATTGGGGAACAAAACTAATTAGAGAGATGTATTTATGGTTCTTCTAATTATAATTCTGTAAATACATTATATATATAGATGTTATAGTCGCGAATCATATTTTGATCAAGATACAACCTGACACTGGCCTACAAATTGATAAAAACGTAAGAAAATTTGAATTTCGCGGGCTGCAGCTGCGGATTCACCGTGCGGTCATTAGATGGAATGACGCGTGACGCGATTGGTAGCAATGAATTTTGTAGATATGTGATTGTGATTAGTAGTTCTGTTCGTCAGTCGAGTACTACTTAATCTGTGGTCAGTCGCCATTTTAAACTCTATTCTATTGAAGAAAGTTCAGTGCTCTCGTTAGAGAGTAGTATATTCCTTGGTTCAGTGCTACTGTAGAGTAGTGAGTATATGTGGTAGGTAGAAACAGGAAGCGAAGTAATAAGTCCAAAGTACACAAGAAGAAGAATGAAAGTTTATTAGGTACACAGACACAGGTATCAGTTCATATACACAAGAGTTACACTTAGTTATGAAGGAGTGATAGAAATGTAGATAGCAGAGAAAAGCACAGATAAGCAGTTAAACATAAATAGTCTCAAGAGTTAATAGTCACGCGGTGAAGCTAGGATCGCGAGTTTATTACATAAAGCTATGCGCGCAGTGAGCGTACTAAGTTGTAAGACACGGCGGCGCTCGCGCGCCACCTGAAGAACGGGTGCGTGAGAGCAACGCACGATGATTCTGTCTCGTTCACGCACACGGCTCGCGTGACGTAACGCGAGCGCCCGGTCGGCCGCGGCGCTAGAACATTAGACGCGTCATAGCTACCGCCGGCCAGCTGATAAGTAATTAGCTACTAACACAATGTTTGTATTTGTCTGTTTGTTCATTGAAGTTAATTAGTATAAATAGTTTTATTTTAAATGTTGATTTTATATAAGTCTAGTTGTAAGTTCTTTTGTAAATATGTACATATAAATTATAATTAATTTTATTTAAGAAATACATAATTTATATTTAATTTAGTTTTACTTTTAATTTAATAATTTATTTAAACGTGTGTAGGTCACTACATCACCCCCTTCCAGAGACCGTCAAGGGCGATAATAGTCGGGAAATTTAACGCGACGTCCTGACCGCGTCGTTCTGACGACGCTATCGTCAGCGGAAGGTAAGTTTCGGTTATCCGCGTCGGGTGTGTATTGATGAGTGTTAGTGTTGAGTGGTGACTGTGATGTGTTGTGATGAATGTTAGTGGTTGATGGTGAGGATGATGTTTGCGGATCACGCAGTATGAAGGCCGGCTTAACGCGGTCTATCGATACGTTAACATGTTTTCCATTTACCATTAATTGAAACACTTTGTCACCTCGTTGAATGACCTTATGAGGACCAGAATATGCCGGTTTCAGACCACCACCAGCAGTGCAGTCCCTAAGGAAAACATGGGTTGAGGAAGCTAATTCTTTGTAAACAAATGTTTTAAAATGGCTGTTGTGTCTGGCTGCTGGTGATGGTTGCAGACTCCTGACAATACTCCGGAGCCTTGACAAGTAGTCGGTCATGTCTACCGTTTCATCAGCCTGAGGGTCGAAGAATTCGCCTGGCAGACGTATTGGTTGACCGCAAACAAGTTCGGCAGAAGTAGCCTGGGCGTCTTCTTTATAAACGCTGCGTACGCCTAACAGGACTAGTGGCAGAGATTCCACCCAACTGTCATTAGCGTGGCAAGTGATAGCTGCTTTAAGTTGACGGTGGAATCTTTCCACCATTCCGTTGCAGGCAGGATGGTATGCTGTTGTCCTGCGATGGAACCCAGCGATTGCAGACAGGCATTTGAAGAGCGCAGATTCGAACTGGCCCCTTCTATCGGTGACTATATCGGATGGGCAGCCAAAACGAGCAATCCAGCCACTCAGTAAGGCCTTTGCCACTGTTTCAGCAGTTATGTTTGTGAGCGGTATTGCCTCAGGCCATCGCGTAAAGCGATCGACCGCAGTGAGTCAATAACGGAACCCTACACACGGTGGCAAAGGTCCCACGAGGTCAATGTGAATGAATGCGAATCTTGATTTTGGTAATTCGAAAGTACCTACTGGAGCAAAGACATGCCGTGTGGTTTTTGAGCGCTGGCAAGCCAGGCAGGAACGTACCCAATCACGGCAGTCTTTCCTAACGCCTGGCCAAACATATCGGTCAGCGACCAACCTTGCGGATGCCTTGGTACCTGGGTGACTCAAGGAGTGCAGGCTTGTGAAAATTGGTCTGCGCAATTCCTTGGGCACAAATGGTCTTGGCGTAGAGGTGCTGACGTCGCAATATAGTTGCTCTTGTGAACCAGGTAACCTGACCTGTTGCAGGCGTAATGCGGTTACCCCATCTAGCAGTTGCTTCAGCTCGGGGTCGTCAAGTTGACCTGCAGCAATCTTTTCGACGGGCACTGGTTGTGTAATCTCCTCGACGCGCGAAAGGGTGTCTGCCACGACATTGTTCTTCCCAGAAATATGCCGGATGTCCGTTGTAAACTGGGATATTAGATCCAGGTGACGGAATTGCCGTGGGGAACAATTTTCCTTACGAGAGTGGAAGGCGAACGTTAGAGGCTTGTGGTCTGTGTACATCACAAAGTCACGAGCCTCCAGCATGTGTCGGAAATATTTGATGCTCTCGTAAATGGCGAGCAATTCGCGGTACAAGGAGAGTACTTGACCTGTGCTGGACTCAACTTACGTGAAAAGAAAGCTAGCGGCTCCCATGCACCTGCATTCAGCTGTTGCAAGACTGCGCCAATGGCCTTGTCGGAAGCATCTGTGACCAACGCCAACTTAGCGCTGCAGTCTGGATGCACCAACAGTGCTGCTTGACAAAGGCTGTCCTTGCAGTTCTGGAATGCCTGATGCTCCTCGACTGAAAAATTGCCTGAGTGTGAACCCTTGACTGAGCCGGTAAGCAAAGTGTTCAAGGGTGCCTGGAACCTTGCTGCGCCTGGGATGAACCTGCGGTAAAAATTGAGCATCCCAAGAAATCTCCGTAGCTCTCTTACGGTTTTGGGAGCGGGAAAATTTTGAATTGCCTCGACCTTGGATGGTAATGGTCTTGTACCCTTGGCTGAGATGTGGTAGCCCAAGAAGTTTACCTCTGACACTCCGAAGACGCACTTGGCACTGTTGATGACCATACCGTAGTCTCTGAGTCTTGTGAAAAGTTGACGCAGGTGGTGCTCGTGGGTCTTCTGGTCTTCCGAGTAGACCAAGAAGTCATCCAAATAAGCGTACGTAAAATCCAGACCCCTGAGCATTTCATCCACGAAGCGCTGAAACGTTTGTCCGGCATTTCGAAGACCGAACGTCATGAACGGGAATTCGAAAAGACCAAACGGCGTCGTGATGGCAGTCTTCGGGATGTCATCAGGATTCAAAGGAATCTGATTATACGTTTTCACCAGGTCAATTTGAGAGAAGACGGTACAGCCAGACAGACTATGAGCAAAGTCTTTAATGTGTCGGATGGGGTACTGGTCCGGTATGGTACGTGCGTTCAGCATCCTGTAGTCGCTGCAGGGGCGCCATCCTTCATCTTTCTTCGGTGCTAGGTGGAGGGGAGACGACCATGGTGACTCGGACTGGCGACAGGTTCCACATTGCAGCATGGCCTCAAATTCAGCCTTAGCAATTTGCAGTTTGTCCGGGGCCAATCTGCGTGGTGTAATGATACTGGTGGCCCTGGTGTAGTACGGATGTGGTGTGCTGTATTGTGTTTGGGAGTGCAGTGTATGCCATGTGGGCGAGTGATTTCGGGAAATTCCCGTAGTATGTGTGTATACGCGGAATCACCCAAACTTACCCTCACCGAGGAGACATCATCAGAAAGACGGACAGGCGACGCCGGGGTGGAGAGCGTAGTATGATTATCGACGAGGCGTTGATTTCTGCAATCAACAACCAAATTATAATAAGATAAAAAATCCACGCCTATTATCGCCTTTGTAACATCAGCAACGATAAATCTCCAAGCAAAGTCGCGACGCAATCGTAGGTTCAAAGTAACGTTTATGAACCCGTATGTGTTTATCGGTGTTCCGTTGGCCGCGCACAATTGGTAGTTAATCTTCTCTCGCCGATTTAATAATGCCGATCGGGGGTAGACACAGAGGTCGCTGCCGGTGTCGACCAAAAATTGCATTTTTGACCTTTGGTCGGTAACAAATAAGCGACCAGCACTCGGACAATCATCGGCCGCCATTACTGATTGCCCCGCGCATTTCCCGATGTAGGGTAGTCACACGGCTTCACACACTTTTTGGCTCGGTCTCCGAATGTATGGTGGTACCAGCACTGCGGGAACTTTCTGCTGCTGGACTCTGATCGGGATGAGCCTGAACGATACCGCGTGTGTCTACGGGACCGATCTCTGGAGCGAGACAGTCGCTCCACCTTCTCCGCCAGCTTCTCCATCTGCTTGGTCAGAGCGGCGACCTCGGAGCATACACTGGTGCTCGCAGTACTCACCGATGCAGCAGTGGATATAGCAGCTGTTGCCAACCGGGTACCGACGACGTCGTGGATCCGGTCCGCCAGCTCTGCCAGTTCAGCCAGGTCCATCCTCAGCTGTGAAGCTACGATGGCCTGTGTGTTTGCGGGTAGGCGGCTCGTCCATATAGTCCGCAGGAATTCCTCTGGTACACCTGGGCCAGCGAGATTCAGGAGGTGGCGATAAAACTGTGACGGCTTTCGGTCGCCCAGTTCCTCATGCATGAGAAGCTGCTTCACCTTTTTCTCACGCGATGCCGACAGTAGTTTAATGAGCTCACCTTTAAGCTTTCGTATTTTCCGGTGGGTGGAGGGTTGCCGATAATATCCTCCACTTCGGCAGCATACTGCGGATCTAGGTTGCCGGTTATGTAATAAAATTTAGTGTCATCCGACTTGATATTCGCCAGGATGAACTGCGCCTCCATCTGGTTAAACCAGAGACCCGGTTTTTCTGGGTAGAATGGCGGTATGCGCACACCCACGCGAAATGTTTCCGCTGCTGACGCATCTTGACTCGTGCACGCTTTGTCCTCAGCCATCTTCGTGCTCTTGAACGGGGTCACCAATGTAGTGTAGTGAGTATATGTGGTAGGTAGAAACAGGAAGCGAAGTAATAAGTCCAAAGTACACAAGAAAAAGAATGAAAGTTTATTAGGTACACAGACACAGGTATCAGTTCATACACACAAGAGTTACACTTAGTTATGAAGGAGTGATAGAAATGTAGATAGCAGAGAAAAGCACAGATAAGCAGTTAAACATAAATAGTCTCAAGAGTTAATAGTCACGCGGTGAAGCTAGGATCGCGAGTTTATTACATAAAGCTATGCGCGCAGTGAGCGTACTAAGTTGTAAGATACGGCGGCGCTAGCGCGCCACCTGACGAACGGGTGCGTGAGAGCAACGCACGATGATGCTGTCTCGTTCACGCACACGGCTCGCGTGACGTAACGCGAGCGCCCGGTCGGCCGCGGCGCTAGAACAATAGACGCGTCATAGCTACCGCCAGCCAGCTGATAAGTAATTAGCTACTAACACAATGTTAGTATTTGTCTGTTTGTTCATTGAAGTTAATTAGTATAAATAGTTTTATTTTAAATGTTGATTTTATATAAGTCTAGTTGTAAGTTCTTTTGTAAATATGTACATATAAATTATAATTAATGTTATTTAAGAAATACATAATTTATATTTAATTTAGTTTTACTTTTAATTTAATAATTTATTTAAACGTGTGTAGGTCACTACACTACCAATAGCGTCAGTGCTATCAACGCATTTTATCTGAGAGTAGTATATTCCTTGATCTGCAGTAAAATGATACTTATCTTACTGTGATTTCATAAAAAAATGTTCGTTGACGAAATTATAGTATATAGAGTAATTTTACTGCAGCTGCAATAAGTCCTAGTGTAGTTATGTCACTCAGTCACTAAGGCCAAGCACTTGTAATTCTAAACTAGTTTTTTTTTAAATGTTTTGTTAATGTGAGAACGTTGTAGTGGACTGTAGATTTGTAGACCATTTTCTATTTTGTTAACTACCTGGTACTTTTGACAGGCCTACACTGTCCTCTCATACCTATTATCGCTGTGATTTGAAAACATTGTAAAAGCCAATTATTTTTAAAAAAGTAACCGTGGAGTTTCTTGCCGTCTCTTCTCCATAGGAAACGACCAATTGGAACCGTGCACCTAGCTGCTGACATTTCATGAGTGCCCATGTAGGCATATTATATGTGAAATAAAATATTTTGATTTTGAGTCGACCAACTTACATTTGTAGTTGGAGAATTGACCGTGATGTATATCGATTAAGTTTGCACTTCTGTTTAACCACTAAAATCTAATTTTAGTTTATTATATACACAATGCAAGCTTTACAAAGCTCGGATACTATTGAAAGAATTGTACGTCTTGAAAACCGTCCGCGTCGAAGAAAGGTATATAGAAACAGTAGTGATTTTCTTTGGAAGGCGAAGACTTTCGGAAGCGTTATCGCAAATCAACAACGACCTTCATAATTAACCTTGTTCTTGAAGATATTGTTAGATCGTAGAGGTTCTTGTAGACACCTCAACAGAAATCCAGGTTTTAACTACCATTATGATGTTGGGGTCGTCGAGACGCACATATATTTTATTGAAACTAGTCTCCGGTCTTATATTCATATTTTTTTTTTATTTTAAATGCAAATAAAATATACTTAGTCAAAAGTTGTCGTCACTAATTGGTAGTTACAATAACAAATTGTCATAATTTAAGGTGAATGCACCATGGCATGGTAGCCCGCAAAATTACAATTTACTTACGTTTTTTGCAATTAGTAGATCAGTGTCAGGTTATATAATATGTAGATTAAATTATTCGTGACCGTAACAAATACGGCTTTACGGAATTAAAATCATTAGAATCAGCAATACAACTGCTTTTTGGCATCTATCCAAGCATTAAGTGCTTTTGCGTCAAGCAAACTTCGTTTTTTTTTTAAACGCCGCACTGCTATTTCATTGGCGTCTGACGCAGAGTTGATATCTAAACGAAATGTGTCTGCGAGCCGCGCTGGCTAAACTCTGTCTCACGAAAGAAGTCCAGCGAAAATAAATGGAACTAATTGTTATTATACAAGTTAGCAATGCCTGCAGCGCCACGTCTGCGAGACTTCTTTCGTGAGACGGACTTTACTCATGTGCGCTCGGATTCACGTCGACCGCCATTTTTCATTACTTTACTAAACACTCACTACTTTCACTACTTTACTTTTTTTTTTTTACTTACCAAAAAATAAAGGGAGCCGGCAAGGCTAGATCATGTCATACACAGAACTCTTGCACAATGTTTGTAACAGTGAAATTCAAATACAAATCATCAATCACGTATATTTTATTCGAGAGACCTGCAACCAATATATTACTTTCCTCTATGCCTGCAGCTGTGTCCTGATAAAAAAGAATTACCAACAGCATCAAAATTTCATGATTTCATGGAGTAGTCATTCAATAGAGTTATATGAACTTAGAGTTGTATTGATTATTTTTATGATTATCGTTCTGTAAATGAATATTTGATACGACGGCGGAGCGCGGGCGCCTGAGGGAGGGGTCTGGTATTATATAGTGCTCTGTGGGTCTGAATAAACATCACTTATTTCTGTCTATGGTCACAATTATTTAGTTCATAAACTAGACATCCTCGTTTGACGATTTGATTTGTTGGTCAATTTGTTTTTGGAATTACTTTATTATAATGGCAACATTTTGATCAGATATATTAGCCTCAAGCTCTTTATTACATATTTAGGAAACGTTAAGACGTCACAATTTTATTGAAGGTTCTATCGAGCACTATAGCTAATGAATGTCTTAAACTTTCGATAAGCTTATTTAAAAATAACACATGTTCTAGGTTTGTTGTGAAGAAAATTGGCGCAGCGGACCTGTGCAATTTCACGATGTTCTAAATTTCATTATCTCACTTTTGCAACACTGCAATCTGCATGTCATTGTCGTTGGTCCGAAGAGAGTCCGAAGACGAAGTGTTAATGTCAAAAGACTATTTAATATCCTTTGGGAAAATTAAAAAAAAAAATTGTCCGTTGTCTTGGGTGCATTCCGAATTAAGACCATAATCGCTGTAATCTATTTTAGCGCGCTTTTCCCTATTCTCGTTTTGCGCGCTAAAATCGATTACAGTTATTATGGTCTTAATTCGGAATGCAGTCTTGTCAATGTTGTGATTGTCAATTGCCATGTCATCAATCGTCATGTTGGTTTCATAAAAAAAATATCCCAAAAAATTTTTTGGGATATTTTTTTTAAATAGCCAATGTTAGTTACAGTTTTGCCTAAATCCTGATTCTGTGATAATCCTATCCTAGATAATTTGCGGCATTAGGAGAGTGTAGGCGTGAGTAGTGGTTTTGTGCTTGGTTAGCTATGTTTCTAGACCAATATTTCTTCTTTGGGAGCTTGGGAGCATTGTAAAAACTCAAAACTATTGTGTTCGTTCACATTCACACATGTGCCAATTTCTTTGATGTATGACTTTGACTTTAGCTTTGTTGGAGTGTTTACTGTAAAGCCAATTGGCCACCCATTTTGCCAATGCTTGGAAAGTGGTATGTAGGATTATCTGTTAATTCTAAGTAAAAACAAGTTCCTTTTCTTCAATCTTTTGGAATAAGATTTGTACTTACCTACACTTGTGAAATTCAGGTTGTTGTAGTTTTGGTTTTGTCTCAAATGATTGGTTGTGACAATGGCATTGTCTTGTTTTCTTGTTAAAGATTGTTGAAAAAGTTGTGTTGGTGTAGTGTAGCTAGAGTATCTGTCACGGATTTGTCTGGATATGTCTTTTTGGTCTCCCGGCCAGACTGTCATTGTCATTTGCCCTCGTTTATTTACTACAGTGTAGATAAATAAAAATTGTTAAATAGTTACTGAAAAAAGAAAGATTGAAGTAAAATGTCTAGGCTTTCTTGCAAAAGTCCGGCTTTTTGTGAGGACTTTCAAATTTCGTAATGGTGACAGTTGTGGAGGGTTTATAGTCTTCAGTCAAGTTGTGTCAAAAAGCTTCGCTTCTAGAAATAATTTGGATGTTGTTCTCATTTCGATCGCCAGTATATGAATGGTACATGCAAAGAAAAGGTAATGTATTAATGAATCACTACATATCATAAAACAAAGGCCCCCGCCATGCATTCTATCTGAATGCGATAAACTACCAAACGGATTTTCATACTGTTTTAACCAATGGATGGAGTAATTCATGAAAAAGGATTAGGTGTGTAAATCATTAAGGTTTTGTGTACACTGGATGTAACATGATGATGATTGTTGAAGATGTCATGCAGAGCTTTACTGGTGTGCGTGTTACGGTAGCACGTCTCCATGAGATAATTTCCGACCTCCATGCGGGCAAACACAGTTTTAAGTTTAGAATAAATAAGTTTTATTGAAATAAAAGAATTTGGTAACTTTAATTAGAAAATAAGTAATAGTGAGTTATTCTTGAACATATTTTGGATAAAACAGGCTTTTTATGTTTTTAAAAGCAATAAAAAAATTTTAAAAATCAACTCGAGTCATCTTTTAACAAGCAACAAATAAGTAATGTCCAAGGCATCACAAACATTAGTAAGGAAGGTACAATTTAATCATCAGCAGTGTTAGTTTTTGAAACATAACAACACTGCTGATTTTAGTGATTTTAGTACTAAAATTAATCCTTCGGAGATCCGGGTTAATTTTAGAACTAAAATGGAATTTCCATTTCATTGCTACAAACTGCTTCAAAGCTCAAAAACAAAACTGTCACCTTTTTAAGTTATTGCAATTGCTCCAGGAGAAATCGTAAGAGAATAGACAAAATTTCAGACTATGAAAAGTGGTGCCTGTCCACTGTCAACTGGGTTGACGTTAAGGGGGAGCACTCTATCAGACTATATCCGGTATGTTAAGCCGGGGCCTGAAAGGTGCTCACGGTTTTCATACTTTTTATATGCAGAAAATTAAGCCTTGGCCTGGGGCAATCTTTTGGTGTATTTGGGTTTGGGATACGATTACTACTACTTCAGATATTTTGTTTTAGCTCAGCGATATTCCTCGGAGTATTGACGTAAACTTTGCTCTAGGTAGCCCCATAGGAAAAAGTCCATGGGGGTCAAATCTGGTGATCGCGGAGGCCACGCGATATCACCAAAGCGGGATATCAATTTTTGAGGAAACAATTCACGAAGTTGGTCAATAGTGGCTCTTGCAGTGTGGCAAGTGGCTCCATCCTGCTGAAACCACGTTCTTGAGCTGTAGGCTGGATGCTCTTGAAGTGGGTATAAAATAATTGGATATCATTTGCCGATACACCTCACCAGAAACAGTTATCGTAGCACCCGTCGCATTTTCAAAAAATACGGTCCGATTGTTCCATTGACCGAAAGAGCACACCACACTGTCACTTTTGGGCTATGCAGCGGTTTGAACAAAACTGTCTCCGAGCCACAACGTACGATTCTCCACCTTTCAAAAACGCTTCGATAGCGAACGCGCGGTGCTCACCCGACCACTGCGACATCGTGACTAACGAATCCGCACGAACGACGAAGCTACTGCGCTCCTCCCCCCGCGCTTACTTGCAACGGTTTTTTAAATATTCAAATTTAAAATCCTAAGTCTGCCGTGAGACACCCTTTTTTTTTTGGGTGGGAAATTATCAAATAACTTCTCCCGCTCTGGGCTGAGCGGGAGGGCGTGTCAAACTTTTACTGACTAAAACCCACCCGTGGTCCTTCCGTTGCCGGTGTGCCGGGGCCACGCTATCCCTTTCGGACAAACTCGCAACCCTGGCAGGCATTGGCCCTAACGGACCCCGTCAGTTGGTGCTGACATCTCTGAGGCGCGCGTGAAACACAACGCGTCGTCGACCCGGGCCTGGTCCTTATCGGACGGCGAGCTACCCATCGCTCGCCGTCCGCAGGCCCGCGCCTACGGTGGCCGGAAATCAGCTTGCGACTCCCGACGCCCGGGGCGTCTCCTGCGGCGGCTAAGGCCGTGAGGGCGCGAACCCTGCCTCACCCTCAGTTTTTAAATCTCAAAAAAGGGTGGGTATTATTGAAACACTTGCAGCTCAAAGCTTGCGGCACAAAAAAGTTTGACAAACCGAATATATGGTGTAAATTTGGGGCGCCATTTTGGTTGTAGGTACCCCCAATTTGAACTCCTTTTCTGCCACAAGTTTTATAACACTCCACGCAACGTCCACGAACCTTATTTTGGACACAATTTTTTGAATCTTTAATGTGCTTCAGTTTGTCGTGACCTCATAGGTCGCAGATTAGCATCATAGTTTGCAGAAGAATTCCTTTCCAGTGAAGCTAGAATTACGTTTTCACTAAATTCAGTTACCGTCATTTTCTTTTTGGTACAGTACTCGTTGTATAGAAAATGTGCCCCATATGATTTCAAATGCTAGTTTACGGTTTTCTATTTGGTGCAACGGTGTAAGGCAGACCCATAGGTTGCCATCTGATCACTAAGATCTATGGAAGATTTCCCATTATTATAATTACACTTCGGTTTCGTAGGCAATGCAGTGGCTTTTGTATTATTGTTAGAGACGACCTCAAGTGCCGAAGTTTTGATAGTAAGCATCGTCACATCTCTCTTATCACGCCATTTTAGTACTACTATTCCATTTCCGCACTGCTTGACTGCTTCAATTTAGCCTGCATTACTTTCTTCGACAAATACATTTTATTGGCTCTCAGTGTACCCACTGGGTTTTCCTTTTTCTCAAACGCTTGGCGAGGGGAATACTTGTATAATAATTATCGGTGTACATATTTCTGCCTTCACCTAAATTACCTTCTGCCGGGACATCACGGTCTTCTCTGAAACTTCGGTTTCTGGGTCTCTTGATTTACCGCAGTACACCATCAAATTCCACGTAAGTTTATCCTTTCTCGGTACAAAGTTTGAAAACTTTCATCCATACTTACCCTTTTTGTTAGTTATATGGGGACTTTAAAACACCAACGGTTCGACAACTCTACATACTACGCACAGTCATGCGAAAACACGCGACTCTTCCATACAGCATAAACAACAGCCCAACAGTAAGAAGAAGACCCAAACCGGCTTGTCCCATAACACATACAAAAACTACATTTGCTAGACGTCACTACCCCTACCTAAGTGCCCTTATATACAATAAAATACATCAAAAACATAACATACATACACTAAACACACACAAATGTAAAAAAGTAACTAAAGAATTCCTTCTCACCCTAGATTATGATGAAACAGAAGCATTGATGAAACCCCTTTGCAAATAAATAATTATTAGTATCCGACGAACGCTTACACACCCACAGACACCCCAAATCACCTTCCCTCTCTTCACACACACGACACACATCACACACACATCACACACTCATACACACATTACACACTCATACACGTTTCCCATTACACCACATCACACGCGCTTACTCACACACTATTCCTACTGTTACACGTTTTGGCTTCCCTAATTTTGTTAAAAAATCTAAGCGGACGAATGGATGGCCCCTATAACACAGGATTTTCCTAGCATCGGGGTCATTATTCACAAAAATTGAGCACAAATAATGTAATATCATATTATAGTAACAAGCATTGTATTTCTTCTTTTTGCAAAAATAAATTATTATTATTATATCGATAGGTCCTGTGTATAAGGGCCAATGTGCAAATTGAAAACTTTTCAATAGAGGCTCTCAAAGTTTCAATTTGATATATTTTTTAGATTATTCAACTGATGTTTGTGAAACTTTGCATAGTTACTATGAAACATAATCAAATAAATCGATGTATCTAGAATAATGAACATAATTTATGTTCATTATTCTAGATACATCGATTTATTTGTATATATATTAGTTTTATATACGTACGGAACCCTCGGTGCGCGAGTCCGACTCGCTCTTGACTGGTTTTTTTTATAAAAAACGTTTTTTTTTCTATGAAGATCTTAGGACACATAAAATAAATTATTATTATTTAACAATTTATGTACACACATTTATATAAATAGGAAAAAAAATTACAACATGTATGCATTAGTTTTTGAATTAATGTAGATATGCTGAGAATTTTTCTGAAAAAACTAGTAAAAAGGCCAGTGTCACTTTAGACGATTTACTTGGCATAAGCTAATTTTGAAAAAAACGTGTATTTTAATATTTTTGAATAATCCATTATTTATAGAAAATATTTAAAATAAATGTATAACTTAAACAAACAATAATAATATAATGATTTTATGAAATATTTCACATTGACACTTATACGTTATCTTACTTGGTGACGTAATATTCTCAAACCTCAGTTAGGTCACAAAAATAAAAACAATTATAAAACAATTTGACTTCTTGATTTGTTTTCTAATTAATTATCGAAGTTTCTGTAATGGAAGTCAAATAATCAATACTTATAACCTCCCGAAATCACATTGGACTTAAGATCAATCAGCTTTTTATTGTGGATATCTCAACCTAAGCTAGTAATTAAAGTTTAAAATAACAAATTTTTTTTTTTTTATAAAATCATCAAAACTTATTAAACATAATTAAAGATTCTTAGAATATGATCTAATTGGAAAAATTAATAAAATGAAAATTAACGAAATGCGTAACAAAAAAAATAAACATTTAAAACAAGCACTCGCTTGCATCTTTTAAAAGTCGAAAACTATATTTTGAGATACATCTATAACAATATATAGAGCTCCTTTTACTTTAGCCCATCTAATTAATGAACTCCACTCAGACGGTGTATAAATATTCTTATGTCTTGAAGCTTTCTCAATTGTGGCATGTATGGAATCACCCTCATTTTGTGTATGTCCTTTTTCAAGGAAAGTATGTTTAATGTTAATACTAGCTGTTTAGCTGCATAAAGGTACATAAAAAACATTATCCTATTTCTATTTTGGCCAGTACAATTATCTGACCAAAATCTAAAGTCATCACAGCCTTCTTTAGTCTTAACTTTGATAATATCGTAAACACAGCTAGCTATTTCGTTTGAGCCCTTCATAGCTATTTGTTCATTCCACGAGTAACAGGTACCTTTATTTTTTTTAGTTATTAAATACGAATTACGTAAAAATCAATGTTATTGTTACGAGCTTGAGGTTCGTGACAATAAAAACTGCCGATTTAATAACTAAAAAATAGACACTTTAATTAAGAACACCAATTTAAACACACTACTACTTTAAACACAATTAAAAACACAATCACTTAATGTCACTCTCAAATATCGTTCAGTTGTTTTCGCTTGTCTCGTTTTCAAAAGTAAACTAAACTCCGTCGCGGCCCATACCGGCCTTATATAGGGCCTCGGATAGTTCCCGAAACATCTAGAATATTCGAGTACATACCGGCCCCGACTGACCGGGTGTCGATAGTTCTAGAATCGAACTTTCTAGAAGCATATTGACTCTACTAGTTCCGCTATTTGATACTAGATGGCGCTAGTAGTAGGCTTTTTAGTTGTGCGCGCAACACTGCCCCCTCCTAAGACATGCTCGTCTCGAGCATTATCGGCCTCATGATAACGCGCCAGTCGATCCACATGGACGATCTTAGGAGTACCTCTTGCCCCTTTCTGTATCCGGTAGGTTACGTCATTGATCTTTGTCACAATCCGGTACGGTCCGTCCCATTTAGCTTGAAGCTTAGGAGATTTCCCTTTGCTGCGGACTGGGTTGTGCAACCACACTAGTGAAATTTCGTCGAACCCTTTATTGTTCATTTTGCGGTCATAACGGGTTTTCATCTTTTCAGACATTTGCTGGCCTGATTGTCTGACGTGCTCATAGATGTCATTCATTTTGTTCCGCAAGTCATTTGCATAATCGGTAATACTGCGTGGGGCATCAGGTGGTATTCCGGTGATCAGGTCTGCAGGCAGCCGTAATTCCCTTCCAAAATTTGCGAAAGCTGGTGTCACCGATGTACTTTCGTGAACAGCACTTCGATATGACAACAAAAACGGTTGTATGTGTTTTTCCCAATCTCGTTGCCGATTTTCCACAACTTTTGCCAGGTATCGCTCCAATGTCTGATTAAATCGCTCCACCATTCCATCCGATTGTGGGTGGTAAGAAGTTGTTCTCGTTTTATGAGTACCCATTACTCGGCAAGTTTCCTGACATATTTGGGACTCAAAATTCCTTCCCTGATCGCTGTGAATTTCCAAGGGTACTCCAAAACGACAGAAGACTTCATGAACCAGTTTATCTGCAACTGTTGAAGCTTCTTGGTTTGGAATGGCGAAGACTTCCGGCCACTTAGTGAAGTAATCCATCACAACCATGAAATACTTGTTACCACTTTCACTCTCCGGAAATGGCCCTGCAACGTCAAGGGCTATCCTTTCCCATGGTGCACCAACATTGTACAATTTCAATGCACCTCTACTACGAATCTGAGGTCCCTTTACAGCTGCACAACTTGTACATTTGCGACACCAGTCCTCGACATCGTCCCGACAGTGGACCCAGTAAAACCGCTCTCGTATCTTCAGTAGAGTCCGTTTTACTCCCAGATGACCTCCTGAACAACCATTATGGTACAGCTGTAAAACGTCCGGTACTTGAGCTTTAGGGACAACCATTTGCAAATGACAGCTGTCTCCCCGAGCATTTTCCCATTTACGGCACAGGACTCCATCCTGAATCGCCAAGCTGTCCCATTGGGCCCAATAGCTTTTTGTGATCGAACTCATCGCTGAGACGTCGCTCCACCTGGGCTTGGGAGCTCTGGCCTTTATCCACTCCAGAATCGGCTTGATGTCCGAATCATCCTGCTGTGTACGTTGTAGGCTTTCCTTCCACTCGTTGCTGAGGTCTGTTCGGAGCATTCTCACAGGTACCACTTCCTTACCCTCTTGCCTAGTACAATGCTTGCAGTCTTCAGGACAAGGTCTTCTTGACAATGCTTCCGCGTTGCCATGAGATTTCCTTGGGGCTCTTTGAACATCAGCCAGCACCCGCCCCGCAGTCCTGGCTATTACTCGTTTCCCTGCTGCTGGTGGGTGGTGCTGTTAGCTGCACTACCCTCTGGAGACCGGCCATCTTCCTTTTCTGTAATTCGCTTAGGGCAACTAGATCGAAGGTGGCCCCTTTCTCCACAGCCGTAGCACCTAGGGATGTATCCTTTACGATCGCGAACTGTAGACGCTGCAACCTCCCTGACGCGATGGGAACGATGATCCTGCCGCACAGCTTCCACCTCCAGTGCATGGGCCAAGGCGTCCTTAAGCGTCCCGTGGTGACCGAGCCTCACAGCAGCTCTAACTTCAAGGTCGCGGATGCCGTCGATGAATGCCTGCACCAGGTTCCCATCAATAAGCGCAGGTACGGACTGGTAAGCTTTACGAACCAGCTTCTCCACTTCAAGAGCCCACTGCTGCAGGTTTTCGTTACTGCGTTGCACACGATCCTTGAGCTGCGCACGAAACACGTGTTCCAGGTGAGCATCGCCATACCGAGCCTCTAATGCCTCAAGGAGCTGCTCGTAAGTCACTTCCTTACCGAGAGCTTCCAGGACAGTTAAGGCCTGGTCGCGCAGGCCTAGGGTGAGGGCAGTCATGGCCTGACAGTTATTCCACCCGTTCGCCTTCATGATAGCCTCAAACTGGATTTTGTAGGCTGACCAGGAAGAAGTTCCGTCGAACGGTGGCACTTTGAATCCACGTAGCGAAGGTGTTGTAGCTAAGGGAGCTGCGATTCCATCCCCAAGTTTAAGGTTACCCAACTCCCGCTTCACATCAGCAATGACGTTGTTAAACTTGCTGATCTGAGTTTCAGCTTCTGACAGGCGGTTGTCATGCTGGGCAACCTTCTCCTTCACCTCCTTCACGTCTTTCCTGAAGGTTGCGTGAAGGTCCTTTATGAGAAGCATTTGCTCCTGGCGGCAAGCCTGTTCCTCCTGACGGCGGGACTGCTCCTCCTTATCGCGCTGGAGCTGTTCGTCCAGCCGACGAGCCTGTTCTTCCTGACGGAGGGACTGCTCCTCCTGACGGCGGGACTGCTCCTCCTTATCGCGCTGGAGCTGTTCTTCCAGCCGACCAGCCTGTTCCTCCTGACGGCGGGACTGTTCCTGCAGCATCATCACCAGGGCAGCAAAGTCTGATGCTGCTGATGCTGGAGCTGCTGCGGACGGCTCGGCCTCCGTGGTCGGTAGCTGGCCCTCCGACCTCTGTGGCGTAGCTCCACCAAAATGTCTCTGTTCAGTCTCCTGTTGGCGTTGACTCCGGGTTCCTCCGTGTCGTCTTTAGGTAAAATCGGCATGATTTTAATCCTAGCTTCTGACACCAATTGTTACGAGCTTGGGGTTCGTGACAATAAAAACTGCCGATTTAATAACTAAAAAATAGACACTTTAATTAAGAACACCAATTTAAACACACTACTACTTTAAACACAATTAAAAACACAATCACTTAAGAGGGCTATCACAATTTTTCTTGAATTTGCGCGTTTTACTCGAGTTTTGATGTGTGATTATGGTTTAGATATAGCCATAAAATAAAAAATAAAATATGCCCAAGCAAGTTTAATTATTTATCTTGGGAGCGCTTTTAATAAATATTTCAATTTATTTACATAAATCAGTAAAAACCTTGTCTCTGCAAAGGATGTTTCATAAAATTTTACTTTTGGGTATCTTTTGATGCTTTTTTACACCGAAGATAACGTAATTTAAGAAATTATAAAAATGTCCATGGTACTACTGTATTTTATACTTGGGAGCGCTTTAATCAATTTATTATATTTCGTACAGTAATTCACCAAAAATAATTCTGTATAACAGAGAGTTACTGATCATTTTTCATCCGAAGTTTTATTTTTTATCTACGAATATAAAATCCAAATTCAAACAAAAACTATTTAATAACTAAGTTAACTACTTTACTGTAGCAAAAAATAGTATTTTCACCTATAAATGTGTATTTTTTTTGAGTGCACGTGTTCAACTACATTAAAAAGAAGCATTTAACACAAAAAAGTTAAAATGCTCAAAATGTTGCATTGGCCCTTATACGTAGGACCCATCGATATACTGTCTAAAAATAAGTCTCCCACGTCAAGGTATCAGCTATAACACTAAAAAGTTACTTGTATCACAAAGGATACACATGTCCTATGAGATTTGACAACTAACAAAAGTGTTTGGTAGGCTAGTGTATCATTTAGGATACACACTCTGAAAAACCTGAAAAATAGCAGAGGAAGGGAGAGGGTCGAATTTAACATGTTAATACCATAAATATAGCAAAATAAACCAAAAAAAAAAGGAAAAAATGTGTGACTAGGTCAATTACGCTTTTTTTAGGTTCGTTTTATTATTTTGTAAACAAAAACATGTTGAAGTCGTTTAAGTACACTGGCGAGAAATTTGTTGAAAAACTGTTTTTTTCTAAACTGTTTCTTAAAACTGTTTCTAGTTTTTAAAAACGGTTTCGTTTCATTTCAAGAAAAACCTAAAACGACCCAGCACTACTTCTGACTTCCCGTAACGACTGTCAAAGATCTACGAAAGACAGCCGGGACCAACGGCTTAACGTGCTTTCCGAGGCACGGAGGAGTCTCGCTATGTAAATATGGTCACCCATACACGGACCAACCCCGGCAAGCGTAGCTTAACCTGATAGACCGTCCCGTGCGGCTCCACTCCATCCACTTGATGATGTTCAATAATCCATTCAACGAACTCCCTTCGATGTGCATGGTCTTTAGGCTTCAGTTGTATTAATTTAATTTTGTAAGCATGAGATAGATCTTTGTTTCAGTTGTTGTATTAATTGAATTTTGTAAGCATGGATACACAGATCTTTGTGAGTATACGCTGTAGAGAGCTTCTTGTTTGCTATTCTTGTCCATTACGTCGAATTGATGTTCCGGGATTTTCACCAACATTCTTACGCATTGCTTCGATATTGACATTTGAACGGCTTTTTTTTTGGTCGACTAGTGTGTTTAGCTCGTCTTACCTCATTTCCAAATAAGGTCGCTTTATTCTATCTCTCGGTGATTTCTTATAGTTCATATTGCCCTTCTTTAATTTTTCCAATAGCTCGATTCGATGCACAATTAGACCTTTCATCGTATTAATAACTCAGCTCCACAAGTAACGTAAATTAACATAATAAGCAGGTAAGTTCAGAAGTCGCCGTAATTACGGTAGGTTAGGTATGTTCTCGCTGGTATGGTTTGATCAGTACAAATCCACCGAAATTATCCGTTTTATAAGTTCGCGTTGAGATACACATAATTTCTATAATCACGAAACTTCTTTATGATGCACCATAATGTCACTCCGTATATCAGCAGGTAGTGTCAGAACTAGGACTACGGAGCGTATAATTTTCGCCGCTTGAAGTATGATTGAGCATCCACTGCAGAGCCCCGTACGCTGGTGTCGTTATCAGACATGACGAATGTCGCTTGCATTGTTTTGATCGACTCACTTTTAGTGGCCGGAAAAGTATTTTAAAACAGATTTTTGAATAAATGATTGAAAATTTAGTTTTTTGATCCTTACAAAATACAGAAAGGCATCAAAAAAGATTTCCTTTCTGACGTTTTTTAATTTATGAATGCAAATCAAAATTTCTCAAAAACTTAAGGACAATCTCCGTTCGTTTTCCGGTAGTTAAAACGGTTAAGGTACCTGCCCTTGCTGCCCCTTCTCTAAAGTTTAGTTCTTGAACGTTGCTTTGGAAGTTTATTATAAAAGCGTATACATTGATATCTAAACGAGCCTCCTTTTTGTTGAACCTTGTTGTGTAGGTCGCAAGCATCCGCTGGTATCCGCTGGATGCGGGAAGCACCGGTCGAAGTGGCGGTGCTTGGGGGACTGAAATTATGAATGATGATGATGATTGTGTAGGTACAACAAAGGTCTGTGCTAGTTTATCATTTGTGAATTCAAGTTACAGCTATAGATTTATGTAAGCGGGCACGCCCATTATGCCTGGAGGCTTTTATTTAGGTACATTCTGTTTATGTTTTTTAGTTTTAATTTTTAATTTCTGCTCGAGTATAGTTTGCGATGATAATATTTTTTTTTGTGGTGTAGTGGCGTGTGCTAGCTAACATAATGGCAAATAATTTAATTTAATGTTTTGTGTTGCGTAATGTAAATTATTTTACATACTGCTGGGGGTGCTTCAAGCAAACTCGCAGTCTAGTAACAAGTATAATTTCGATTTAGAGCATGTGCACAGGTTTTAACAAGTAAAAAAATAATTCGCGACAAAATACACGTCGCGCGTCGTAGCCGTGTAAACGGAAAGGGAAGTTTAAAAATGACGTTCGTTTCACAAGGCGCTGCGATGCGTTCCGTCGACGCTTTCTTGAAAATGACGGTCCTTTGGCGTCAAAGCGTTCTAGCTCCATTGCAAACATCCTCCCCCGCTTGGGGACATGTTCCCCAAGGAGCTCGTGGGAATTTAGTAGGGTTAGTTTAGAGACGGGCCTATGAATGACGCCGCTCTTTGTTTTTACGTCGACCACCCTGCACACGCCGTTAGCTCCCGGATACAGCTTCATAATGCGGCCCATGAGCCTCTTCATAGGTGGCATCAATCAGCAAACTGTATCAACAACTCTGTAAATCTTTACAGTTTTATCTCAGTTTCAACAAGTATTTTTTAATACTGTCAGCTTCTATCAATTGTATAGTATTTAAGTATTTAGAAAATATCGTTATTCTAGCCTTCAACGTACCACGTTGCTGAATAAGAGGTTTCAGTTCAGCAGACATCGTGAAAGCTCACAAAAAACCGAACAAACCGTCAAGAAATTATCCTGGTATTAGATACCGCAAGTAAAACTTAAGAAAACAAATTCAAACCGTGCAAGTCGCGCAATTGCTACGACCCTAGCTCGTCAGTCAGCAACTCACAGACGAGCAAAGCAGGTCACACAGCATTGGATGGAAGCAGCATGTGTAGGTAGACTTATAGCAGCGCATTCCAGCGGGATCCAAGAAGCAGAAGCACACGACGATTCTGGAAAATGCCAAGGTGATCCCATAATCGAAGCGCAAGTAAAAAGCAAAGTAGTTAGGTAGGTATAGTTGTCGTTTAATAGGTACCTAACTAACCACTAAGAAATCATCATTAATCTCACTGCATGAAATGCCAGTAAAATAGAAAGAAAAGCATTTAGGTAGGTATAGTTATCGTTTCATAGGTACCTACGTACCTAATACGAAATCAGTAACCTGATTCCTCAGAATGCAAGTATATTAATCTAGTTAGGTAGGCATAGTTTTCTTCAAATAGGTACCTACTAAGAAATTAACATCAATTAATCTGACTCCATAAAAAGTATTGGGTGGGGAACTGGTGCACAGAACTCGGCTATTAGCAATAAGTATTAACTTAGGTTATGTAGTTAAATATACAAAAATTGGACGTACTTCCCTTTAAGCTCACCAATCACTTCACACTACACAGGACCTTATGGTAGGTGAGTCATCTTAGGAGCGGAGGTCCATCAGTCATCAGCTCGCCTCGTGTTTCGTAGTTTTATACACACGTCCGACGTCGCCCCGCACGCCAGAAGTATCATGCGGTCAAAACAATCGCATGAGGGGCTGCATGCTTCAATCACGTCGTGGTTTCCAATGTTGGGGGTGATTCAAGCAAAATCGCAGTCTAGTAACATAAGAATGATTTCGATTTAGAACATGTGCACAGGTTTTAACCAGTACAAAATCATGCGCGACAAAATACACGTCGTGCGTCGTATCCATGTAAACGTGAAGGGAAGTTTAATAAAAATGACGTTCGTTTCAAACGAACGTCATTTTTAAACTTCCCTTTCCGCGTTGCGTTCCGTCGATGCTTTCTTCAAAATGACAGTCCTTTGGCGTCAAAGAGTTCCAGCTCCATTGCAAACACATACTATTGCATAGAATCAAGTTTTTCTTACTGAACAGACAGCTGTGCTGCTGAGTTTGTTCAGGGTTGCCAACTCAATGCCACGGTTGGGTGCTAAGTAACATCTCAAAAAGTGCTAAATTGGTATAAAATTTTAACAATAGTGCCAAATATATGAAATAAGAAAAATAACGTGTAGAATAAAAAGTTTTAATTTTCAAATTGTCATGACATTAATATCAAAGTTATGTTATGTTACATTTAAACAAAAATAAAAAAAATATATAGTTAAATTGGAGGATGTGACCATCAAAATTTAAAAAAATCGAAATATTAAAAATCTTATTATCGTTAAATCCAATCATCATCCTCACTACTTGTACCGTCTGTCTCTGCTGCGGTTCCTTGTACAGCTGTTGAAGTGGAGGGCTGTGGCTCATTTACACTTATACTCGTAGCAGACTTTTTAAATTTAAATGTGTACATATCTTTCTTGCCTATTTTTTTAAGGATATCTTGAGGTATATCATATGTATAACAAGTTTTGTTCAAATGTTTGAGTCCAGTTCGTATACGAATAATTGAATTTAGGGAGTCCAAGTTAATTTTGTTCCTCAATTTATTTTTTACGATGTTCATTACGCTAAAAACCCTCTCAACGTCCGCATTTGAATGTGGCAATGTGAGCACTGTAAAAGCCAACGAAACCAGTTCGCTATACGAATTTTCATTGCTTGCGTCCTTAAAATCTGACACTTCAACCCAAAATTTTACTGTATCAGTCACATTTTCCCAAGTGTTGCTAGTTAGGCTTTTCCATTGGGCAACAATTTTATCAATAGTTTCTGGATTCTGTACAAAGTGTTCCGCTAACTTCACAACTTCGACGAGCCCTTTATTTGGTTTTAAAGCGTTAGTGACGCTCATGACATTCATATCTTTCAGGAGGGTTACATTTTCAGGAAGCCGCTGTTGCAATTGTTTTATTAGTTTTACCGTAAAATTTACGCAACGTTTTCTTAATGCTTGCTTTTTGGTATCTTCTAAGGATTGCATAGCGTTCTCAAAACTGTAGCCAAGATAAGGAGACGGATCCAGGTAATCTGCAACATTATCTTCAAAAATGTTAAAAGAGTGACGTCTTCCCGGGATCACTACTTTATCACAAAACGACTCGAGCAATTTTATCAAAGTTTCTAATAATCTTGTTGGATCTGAATTTTCGCCTTCGAATGCTTTTAGCACCGATTGTACCTGACCAAGTATTGATTTTATGTAAATTAAATAAACTTTATTTTGCAAATCAGAATACGCTTCGTATAAGAGTTCAGCCGTGTAACAGTTATTTTTTCTTCTGGCAATCTCAAAAAACAGTTTCAGCTCCAACCACTGGTCCAAAATTCTTTGCACTGCTGGCTCGATTGAGAGCCATCTAGTAGCACATTTTTGTAATATTTTCAGTGGTTGTCGTCCACAATTTATAGTTGCGTATATGTCTGCATATTCATGACGTCGATTTGGTGACATGGAAAACCAATTAAATGTTTCCCTTAGGAGGAATTCGATGTTACGAGGGATAGTTTCTTCTGAAGCGTGAGAAACGGCCAATTGGAGTGAATGGCAAACACATTTAACTAGAATTAAATGTGGCAAACCGTATTCTTCTTTCATAATTTTATATACGCCGTTATTAATACCAATCATGACACTGGCATTATCGGTGCCCAATCCTACTAAATTTTGAAGGTTTAACTCCATTTCACCTTGCACTGTCTTAATAATAGTATTTACAATACCTCTTGCATCGGACGTCTCTAGTGGACTCAAAGCTAAAAACGTCGACGTTATTTTCTTCATAGAAGAACTGAAATACCGTATAACGATGCCTAAGTACTTGTGTACGGTTATGTCTGCTGATTCGTCAATTATGAGACTATATTTACTATCACCAATGTCCTGTTTTAAGACAGATTTAAAATGCGGCCCCAAAAAATTTTTTAAAATCTCACCACATTTTGTACGATGGAGCTTCATATTACAGGCGGCTTTTGAGTCTGCGAAAGCTTTTGCACACACTTGGCTAAGGTGGTCGATCGGCATGACAGCTGTGTGTTCTGCAACGAACATTGATAATAGACCCTCTGCGTGATGTATGTCTGGGTTTGCGTCGGTATCAACTTTTTCAACAATTAGTGTAGTCTGCCCCGAAGAAAATGGTTTCATTTTATCAATATGTTTTTTTGATCCCGAATGCCGTTTAATTTCAAATATTCTTGCATTAAATTCTATTTTACACAAGGAACTTGCTTTTGAGCTTTTCCCAAGAACAGGCCTAAGCCATTTTTTGAGTTTTGGATCGTCCTCCCATTCTTTCCTATAACTTTGAACATAACTACCTTTTTTACTTAAAGGAACATCCATTTTCGTCTCACTGTCACCGTATAAAACACAAATCTATGTAAGTAAAGGAATAATAAGGTAATTATTCTGCAGCGCAAAAGAGACTATGACATAATAAATCAAAAACACAAACGAATGAAAAACAAGCAAGGTAAGACAAAGAAGGAGTTATCTTATGAGAAAGAGACAAATATAGCAGAGTCCGCGCCGTCCGCCATAATCGCTTTTATTTTTATGTTTACGGGAATCCCCTACCGAAGTGCAGAGGACTACACTAATTTGCGTTTTGTTATTGCATTTTGTGAGTAAGCAAACATATCAAAATTAGTGCTAGATTTTGCGATAGGTGCTGTTTCTTAAATTTCAGTGCTAGACACATGAAAATAGTGCCAAATCTGGCACTTTAAGTGCTGAGTTGGCAACGCTGAGTTTGTTGCGCCACTTCTTCTTCCTAGCTAAAGAGGAAGTGGTGAAGCGCGGGTATTTTTGGGGTACGTTCGAATTTAATTTGTGATTTAATATTTGCCTTCGTTGCATTTTTACAAAAGGTTGGTTGGTTGGTTTTAACTGATAATCGTTGTCATTAATTGTGATCAAATTATTGGTATAATTGATTAAAATGTCATTGCATTGCTCAGAAGAAGCAATTTGTTTGGCCGAATCTGTCTGCATACATAGCAATATTACTTATTATATTATAATTAATTAACCAAGACTAAGGCATCGTCTCCAATGTCATCACAAAAAAAAAAAATATATCATTATTTACAATTTGTTAACATTGTTCATTGGAACTATTAATAAAAGGAATTGGCCGATCAACACAAGCCTGCGGTAAGGTGGTCTCGCATTATGACAATAAATGATGCGGTGTAAGTACAGTTGATGATGTATGTATTTATAATAAGTGTTTTGTGTCTACATAAATAAATACCGAAATAGTTTTTGAAATTACGAAACTTCTTTAGGATGCACTACGATGTTACTCTGTAGGTCAACGCAGCGCAAGAAAATAAATAATATATTCGTAATAAATGAAAGCACTGCGAAAAGTCATAATTAGTTGTTTATATGACAGACTTCGCTACAAATCAAACCATTTTAAAATTCCTTTTGTTTTTACCTTTTAGTCGGAGGTTTTCCGAAAATTTTACTTAATCCTTTTTCAACTACAACGTTTACATCCGTCGTTGGTTTCTTTCAAATGTTTAATTTTGCTTTTTATTTTAAACTTTTATGAGAATTCATCCGCTTTTGTCTGAATATCTTTCTATTTGTCTGTCCGTCAGTATGTTTGGTGTATTTTAAGCGATTTAGGAATCTTGCGCCGTGTTCCATTCTCTTAATTCATAAAAATACAGCGATCTGCTCTGTTCGGGCTCTGTTATGCTCTGGCACTTGTATAGTTCGCTGTTCCAACACCTGTACAGCTTCATGTGGTAGTGCTACTACATGGGGCGGTGTTGCTTCATCGGGCTGTACTAAATGATGAGGGTTGTAGGGTTGCCCAGCTACAGCGTCATTAACGCGTTGCCTAGTAATGAATATAGATATTAAACTCCACCTGAAAGCAAAACAAATACATGTTTTAAAACGAGTCTTAACAGACAAGACAAATAAATGTTTTATTAGTAAGTCTAACAAAATCAAAATAACGTTTAACTGAATACATGAATTTATGGAAGTTATTGTTATTTTGGTTTGTTTATTTAAGTACTTACATGTATCAAAGTATGTGCTCGGATATATTCTGCCAATTGAGGTTGGCGCTCAGGAATACTGTCTCCTAAAACATGTCGCCTTCGTCGTTAAATTGATCATGGACACGTAACCCATCGTCGATCTTCCATGGCATTGAACAAAAGCAGTACGAACGAATAAGAAAGTCCATAAACAGGCTAGGTCGCGGTCGCAGAATAAAAGTTCAATCGCAAGGCAATAACAAATCAAGAAACAAGCCGGTGTCAAGAAGTCCAAACACACTGATGATATTGAAACACAAACAATAAGCGAACCACGACTCAGTGCGCATGCTCACAATCCACGGGCGGTTGTAGACATTTCTCGAAAGCTGGGGAACGGGTAGGGTGCAGGGGGCTGCTCTCCTCTCGCTTTTGTTTTGCGTTCCCGAGAACAAACACTGTTTATCTGTTTTAATTTTTTATCTCAATAATTATAATAGCAGTACTGTCGCAACCTGGGCCATGTTGCCATATTACGAAATGAAGTACTAAATATAAGCTTTTATATGAAATGTATTCCGACTCTGTTGGTTGAAGGTCCAATTTGTCCAACATCGCGTTCATATCCTCTCTCGTGTCGGCTAAATCTGACAGAATTCACAGAGTGTCTTAAGTGAAGTGAGTGCGATTGTCGAAGCTAGTAATGTTGAAACAGTTTACATACTCGGCGATTTCAACGCACACCCCGGTGAGTCATTCTGTTGTGAACTCTTAGAATTCTGTAACGAACAAAATTGGAGGTGTGCGGACATTGAGAAACTAGGCTTAGGGGCGAGCAGCTATACCTTTGTCAGTGACGCGCATGGTTGTAGGCGATGGCTTGACCATTGTGTCGTCACACAGTCTGCTTGGTTGACGGTTACTGAGATAGGTATTGTGCATGATGTGTTTTGGTCTGATCACTGTCCCATATTTGTAGAGTGTAGGTTAGATAAGATTAAACCTAAGATAGTAAGCCATAAAACATTACGTAGTAGCGTAATTTGGGGCGAGAAAGATAGCGATCAAATAAGCATGTACTATAAGTTAAAACTGATTGATTACCCTCAGGAATTTGGTTTGTGCAGTAATAGCCACTGTAATAATAATGAGCATAGGGTGATTCTTGACAAGATGTATGAAAGTATTGTTACTACCTTGTCAGAGGCCGCGGTACAGAGCCAAGTGGTAACACGGACACATAGACATGTTGGCCGTGTTGTTGGGTGGAACAAGCACGTGCGTGAGGCCCACGCGACGGCGAGGCTTAAGGCCGGGTAGACCAAGCAATGTAGGCATTTAACGCTACCACGTTTACGCGACGCGAGCCGTGCGCTTACGTCGCCTGCGTGAACTTACATGAACCCAACGCCGAGTGGAGAAGTGTCACAGTACAGGTAAGCGTGTCGTATAGGCAGTAGGTGAACTTATTTTATTAATTTGTTTTAAAAAATAATAAAATACGCTACTTGATCCATTATTCTTGTTTACCGATATACGTAGTAATCGCAAAGGCCGAAAATTAATTTCATGTGTTGTAAATACATTTTATCCAATTATTCGGCATTTTAGTTTCATAAAGTGTATCTCACGAAGCAACACGCGCTTCAGTTGTGGTGGTGGCTAGGTGTGGTGTGTTGTGGTAACTTTAATAAAAAAAAAACAACCGGCATAAAAATATAAGTGCAAAATAAGTTTCGAAAGTCGATTTTTCCTTTTTAGACACCGAAACTATTATTTTGCACTTAGTAGTGTTTATATTTTTATGTCGGTTATTTATGTTTTGTTCTAAAGTGATTTTCACTCAACCGAATTGAGAACCTCCTCCGTTTTTTAAAGTGGGTAAGAAAACAACATGGAATTACTTTTAAATGATTTAAATACGAAATAAAATTAAATTATAAACACAAAATGACTGTATGGTGTTTTTCATAAATACATTTTTTACAATGTTTTCAAATTACGGTAGGTATGCGAGGACTGCGTAGGCCTGTCAACAAGTACCAGGTACTTGATAATATAAAAAATGGTCTACAGATCTAAGGTCTACAAGGCCTACAAAGTCCTCACATTTACAAAATAAGAATCTATCAAAAGGATAAATAAAAGATAAAATATAAAAACCTACTAAACCAAGTGATATGATTGCCATTACAACCACTAATAAAGAGGTGAAAAAATTTAATTGTCGGTATATAATGTCAAATAATAAAAAGATTATGTCAAAGAAGTATGTAAAAATGTTTTTGAAAAGTCCTAAGTTTAATTATATGTATAATTCAAAATTGATCAATATTGATTACGCGTGAGCTTGGACCCGGATGTGATTCTGACAATGACGACGATGTGCATGTATTGGGCTGCACGTTTTCTTTATTTTGCAATGTCAGATCTCTAATAGGCATACCACGTTCGTGTCTGCTGTTCACTAGTTCTGGTAGCAAGCATTTCAAATAAAATTGTACCAGCTCCATATTTTTCCTCCAGAAAGCGTCATCTATTTCAATGCGCTCTATGTGTATAGGCTCATTCTCTCCTGCCCAGATCCCAAGGAGACACACACGCCTTCCTGTGATATGAAGTTGTCCTTGTATTTGGTAGAACCAATTACTATTTTTGTTTATGGTTTTGGTCATCGTTTTTTTATTATATTTTATTATTTGAATTTTGTTTTCTTCTATAGCTTTCACCAACCCTTGTTTTGATGCTGTTATTGGACACTTAATTTCGACAATTGTATCATTCCCAATCAACCCGTCGGGCGTGGCCCCAATATAACAGTGAGAATCGTCAATAAATAATCCACAGGGCAAAATATTAATGTTCTCTTGTTGCTGTAATTGCAGCAGCGCCTGATGTTCGTTTTCTACCCCATAGGCTATTGATGCAACATGAGCCAAATTATTTTTATACAGTATATTTTTAACCAAAGGAGCTGTACTGGATGACAACTTCCGCTTACATATGGAGCCAAAGTTAGATGCTGTTATAAGCTTCTGCCTTATCTCTAGCCACTCGCTACTATCCCTTTGTAAAATTGTGGACCTCTCTATAGAATTTCGATCAGACGTAAGTTTTTGTAAATTTTCCATGTATTCGTTTTTGGCTTGCTCCATTTGAGTTTCTGTCATGTCTGGCGCTGAAGAAGCTGGACCATAATCATTTTGTTTTTGTGTCTCTCTTAATTTCCTTTTTTTTTTGTGGGATGCTCAACGTTGTATTTTCTTTTAAGAGCTCTTTTCTTCTCTACTTCCTCCACTTTCCCACCAGGGTTTTTCTCGGTATAAGCTTTTTGAATGGTGGAAAGAGCAGCTCTTGAGTTGAATGAGACTGCTGCAGCGTGACAACGGCCCTGGTAACCTCCATTTAATGCAAAATTTGTTCTTTTCCCCCCAATAAATTTAGCTATTACATTTTTGAAACATTCGACAGTATTAGTGTCTACATCTTCTATTAGACTTCGCGATTTCGCAGCAATGTTGGAAATAATTGCATTTATTCTAAATGCAAACGTCGAATTTTGGATTTTTTTAAACTCCTCATTCAAGTTGTTTTTTTTCTCACAGAAGTAACTTTGGCACATTCTGTGATCACCGTAAGCATGTGCCAAAGAGTTAATAATATCATTATGTAGTACCGATATAGCTACATGCCTAGGACTCTGGGAAACTTTATGGTGTTTTATGGAATTCACAATTGCTTTTCGCATTGACATTATTTTTAGATTGGTCAGCGTTTTCCGATGTACCAACATATATTTAGTTTCTGTGGTAAGTCCACGTAACTTTTTGCAGAAATTACGCAATATATGATTCCGGCACTAAATTTTTTCAACTGTCAGATTCTGATTTTCGTACGGTTTGGCGTTCAGAATTTTAGCGTAGGTTGAAGCGTCACCATCTCCTATCATTCTGCCGTATATAAGTCCATACATCGGAATCGAGGATTTAAACCCTTCGACTATAATTTGAGTTTCCATTGAGCTCGAAGAACCTTCATAGTTTCTGAAACACACATGCTGTTTCGGATCGACCGTTCTGTTTGCGGCTCTGGCACACACCAAGCAATATTTATTTTTTACTCCAATATATAGAACTTGGCCAGTCTTTCTGCCAATTATTGCTGCCGTACCCGATGTAGATTTATAATTTGTTCCGTAAGACCTAGTACACCATGAGCCGTCAACATATACGTCAATGACGGGGTAACCGTTCTTTGTTCTTCCTTCTGCGAGCGCTATTTCTTTTTCTTTTGCTGCAGCAGCCGCCAAAGACTCACTAGCAGTTTTTTCCCATTTTGCATAAACATCGTTTTGCAATTTCAAATAATATTTTGAAGAAAATGACGGTATATTCATGGAAGAACATAATTCCTCAAATGTAGAGTATCCAATGCCGGAAGCAATGATTCCCGTGGTTGCAGCTATATTTAAATTTACTTGCTGTGGATCCTTGTAATCTTCAGAATGGACCAGACAAATTTCTTGGCACATGCTACATTGGAATTTAAAAACAGATATAAGCCCTAGACTTCTTTCGCTGATTAAACGAAAATTACTCATCTTGCAATCAAACAAATTATTATGTCGTCCTTTTTCTTGCAGTTCTCTAAGAAGGAAATTTATATCAACTATTCGACGTCCTTTAACAGGATGAAAATCATCTTGATTTCTAGCCTCTTCTTCCACAATAAATGAATGACGAATATCTTCCATCCCACTGTAACAATGAATGTAAAACAATTAGGCTTTTATATGATACAACTCACGGGTTGATTTTAGACTAGCAACTCTACTCTTACATGAATACAGTGGTATCAATTTTAGCTAGATTAATTTTCTAACGAAACTTATATTCTGCCACATTGTACAAAATAATTTAAATATTTATATTTCGAATATAAATACAGGGTGGCAGGGACATCGACGCGAAGCCGGTTACCATGGATTCAGTACATGATTCTGAACCCCTCAGCGTTGAAATTTTTCGTAGATTATAAAAAAAAAAATTAGCTGTTTCATAGAAAATTGCAATACCTACGCGGTCAGAATGTATGGACCAGCTGATTTAAAAAAAAATAACCGATGAAAAATTTCAACGCTGGGGGGTTCAGAATCATGTACTGAATCCATGGTAACCGGATTCGCGTCAATGTCCCTGCCACCCTGTATACAGTGACAGAGTATGGAGGTGATATTTGCCCAGCAGTGGGACTTGATGACTATTACACAAGGAAAATTATGTGAAAGTAATTTTATTAGTAAAAAAAACTAACACAGCAGTCTCAGTGGGTTGCGCATCAACAGGATCAAGTGTCACAAGAGAGTTGTCGGTGTTATCAACTTCACTTGCAGAGGCGCTTGCCATTGTTTCATAGTATCTGAAAAAAGACCATAACAATAATATTTTTCACTCCTCTTGCTCAAAAAATCTTGCTCAAAAAAAAACTTACACAGCAGTCTCAGTGGGTTGCGCATCAACAGGATCAAGTGTCACAAGAGAGTTGTCGGTGTTATCAACTTCACTTGCAGAGGCGCTTGCCATTGTTTCATAGTGTCTGAAAAAAGACCATAACAATAATATTTTTCACTCCTCTTGCTCAAAAAATCCGTCATTGTAGCGTACCAGAGCGGAGACAAAATAGCATTTCATCCTCTAGGGGCTAAAGTTTTTTTTTTTTTAATTTTTGTCTATTTCCAAAGAGCCTACCACCCAAAAACGAAAAAGTCTTTGTTCTTATTTATAATTTTATATAAAAAGAATCCTTATTTCCTTGATCACGGCATCACGCTGGACCAATTTCGCTAATTCTTTTTTGGTTGTGTTTGTTATAGTAAGGAGAAGGTTCATAGGATAGGTAGGATAGGTAGGATAAGTAGGATAGGTAGGATAAGTAGGATAGGTAGGTAAGATAGGTAAGATAGGCAAGATAGGTAAAACAGGTAAGATACGTAAGATAGGTAAAATAGGTAAGATACGTAAGATAGGCAAAATAGGTAAGATACGTAAGATAAATGATAAATGATTTTATTTCTGTAAGTAGGTTTGTACAAACACTTTTACACGTCAATCATATTTTAAAAACTAGATGAGGTCGGCGTTTCCTATCTGACTACTCTGAGAAGAAAGGCCGAAACAAACTCAGAGGTCATAGTCTCTTTTAAAGTCCAGACATAATCTTGGTCAGATCATGTGAAGACCATGTAGATTGGTGTCTGAAATGGTCTTTTGAGGAAAGAACCACACAGGTTGAGTGGACCTGACCAGTCAGTGCACGCATTTGTCAGTAATCGTGCAGCTCTACTCAGAATTTAAGGAGCTCAACGATGCGACTATCAATACCAAAGAAAGGCCATTTGGGTAGGCCACTTATATGACTCAAACTGCCAGACCATGATTAACACTAACTGAGAATAAAAGAAAGTGAAAAAAAATATTATGCAATAACCCACATAGTCTTCACATTCACAATAATTAAAATAATATAATACTTTACAAGTAAATATTCCTGTCATTGTGTATAAAATAATAATTAAATGTCACTGTTTATAAAATAATAAAGTTAGCAAAAACAAAAAAAAAAAACAATAAAAATAAACTACCTCAATATGTACAAAAATTGGAGCAGCTCAATCCCAAGCCTTTTTGTCCTCAATATAATCTTTAACAGTATAAAAGGCTTTCTGGCACAACTTACGTTTAATGAATGATTTGAATTTATTAAGGCTTAGATCTTGAACGTGGCTTGGAAGTTTATTATAAAAGCGTATACATTGACATCGAAACGAGCCACCTATTTTCTTGAGCCTTGTTGTAGGTACAACAAATTTGTGTTTTGATAGGTAAGATACGTAAGATAGGTAAGATACGTAAGATATGTAAAATAGGTAAGATAGGTAAAATAGGTAAGATACGTAAGATAGGTAAGATACATAAGATAGGTAGGTAGGTAAAGTGGGTAGGTAGGTATGTATGTATGTAGGTAGGTATTTATGTAAGTAGGTTTAGGTAGGTAGGTAGGTAGTAGGTAGGTGCGTCGTAGATAAGTACTTAGTTCTACCCGTGCGAAGCCGGGGCGAGCAGCTAGTGTAGAATAATCATCATACTTACTTTATATTTGTGTTTTTTTTGGACGCATACATTCCTTTGCATCGTGGTTGATTGATGCACTGCAACAATAAAAAAATGTTCAAGTAAAACATTATCAAGTTATTCTACTGTTATGATTCTACTATGTAATATGTAGGTTTTGGTAAAATAAAATGTGTAATATATTGAACTTCATAGATATTGTTTGTAAACATTGATTATAAATGCGAAAGTGTGTATGATTGTATTTGTCAAAATTTTACATTCGTCAATTTTCACTATCGATAATCCCTAATAACGTCTAAACGGATTACCCTATTTGCACAATTTATTTTGTCGTATCCATTTTAGACCTAAACCTATCAAATGACACTAAAAACAACAAAATATCTACACAAACAAAAAACCATGTTTTCAACTTACGTAATATTTGGTGGCGTGAATTTACCTTACAAAAAAATTACTTCGTTTATACTGATTCAAAATAGGAAACTATTAGGTATATAAATCGAGCTTAGGTGACCGTAGGGCGGATTGAAAAATCAAAAGACATAATAGGTTGATAATATGTAAATAAATAAAATTGTAAACAAACTTACCTGGTTTCTTGTCTAACCTTCCGCACTTTACACCTGGCCACTTTCTTGTATTTATTTTTATTCCCCATACCTACTTCTGTTCACTAACAAAAACAAATAAGTGATTTCTTTTATTTACACTGTACGTGATAGCCGCGCGCTGGAAAAAGGGACATAGGTCGTACCTCGACAAGGCCTGGCGGGCGACTGAAGTGACGAACGCGAGCCGCTGTGTTATATAATAATTTATTATTAAAAGAATTAAGCTATTTTTCAAAATGTAACCACTAATTATTTTTCTTTATGTTATTATCTTTTTTTAAGATGTGGTTTTTAGTAGTAAAACTTTTATAAGCTTCGAGAAAAACAAGAAAAACATTAAAAAAATATCGAATTTGGTTGTTTTTCGGATTTTTTTTTGATAGAGTGAAGTTTTCGATATCGTGTTTCGAACCACAAATTGTCAAAGTACATAAAGTAAACTTCATTAATTTTTTTTTTTGCTTTAAAATATCACGATTTCTTTGTTTATTATTCAATCAAAGTGATGTAAAATTGGGAATACCTGGCCTTAAGTATCAGCTATGGGTATGGCACAATAAACCAACTTCTGGCGATGTCTATAACGACATGTGCCTGACTCGAAAGGTGTTTAAAAGTAAACTAGTGTGGTGTCAGACGCATCAAGAACAAATTAAGCTTGATATTGTAGCTTCTCTCCGTAAAGCCAATAATTTTCAGAAGTTCTGGAAGGCTACTAAAAAGTTTGATATTAAGCCTGGCCTTCCTGTGAGTGTCAACGCTGCTGATCAGCCGGATAGCATCGCCAACATGTTTATGGACCACTTTAAAGTGGAGTCACCGCTGGGCCCTTCGTTGCGAGAGCTCGATGACGGATGCTATTGTGACTCTGATCTGGTTCGTTTCTCGGCCAAGCAGGTGTCAAGCACCATTAAGAAAATGACGAGAGGGAAGTCCCCGGGTCACGATGGTTTAAGCATTGAGCACTTGCAGCATGCTGGTCCACACTTGGCGAGAGTGCTCGCTATGTTTTACTCGCTATGTATGTGTCACTCGTACCTTCCCTGTGATCTTTTGAAGACTATTGTCGTGCCTATTGTTAAGAATAAAACAGGTGACGTTGCTGATAAGTCTAACTATCGACCCATCTCCCTGGCAACTATTATCGCGAAGGTACTCGACAGCCAGCTGGACGCGCGATTGGATAGCTTTTTAAAATTACACGACGCACAGTTTGGGTTTCGGAATGATCTTGGCACTGAAAGTGCGATTCTCGGCGTCAAGCATACGGTGCAATACTACACAAAGCGTCGAACACCAGTGTATGCTTGCTTTCTAGATCTCTCCCGTGCCTTTGACCTTGTATCTTACGAGATTTTGTGGGAAAAGCTGCGGGAGAGAAAAGTGCCAGCGGAGCTGTTGCGTATCTTCCAGTATTGGTATTATAACCAAACGAACAGTGTGAGATGGGCCGATGGGCTGTCTGTGTCGTATGGGCTCGAGTGTGGGGTAAGACAAGGAGGGATTACGTCACCAAAATTATTTAACCTATATATAAATGATCTAATCGTTGAGCTCAGCAGCAAGAAAATAGGATGTCGCATTGATGACGTTAGTGTCAACAACATCAGCTACGCTGACGATATGGTGCTGCTGAGCCCTACGGTTAGGGCACTTAGAGAATTGCTTCATTGTTGTGAGGGCTATGCTCGAGAGCATGGCCTAATATATTATAATGTCAATAAAAGCGAGTTCTTAGTCTTCAAGGCTGGCGGTGTTAAATGTCCTGAGTATGTGCCCCCGATCAAACTAAATGGGAATGAAATATTGCGAGTGTACCAGTTCAAGTACCTGGGGCATTATGTAACCGACGACCTTAATGACCGAGTGGATATTGAGAGGGAACGTAGGGCGCTGGCCGTCCGATGTAACGTGTTGGTTCGCAGGTTTGCACGATGTAGCAGGGTAGTAAAAATAACGCTTTTTAAAGCTTATTGCCAAGTGTTTTACACGTGCAGCCTGTGGACCAACTATACTCAGCGGGCTATCAGCGCCCTACGGGTCCAATATAATAATGGGTTCAGGATGTTGTTGGGGCTGCCCCGTTTCTGCAGTGCATCAGGTATGTTTGCACAAGCACACGTCGATGGCTTCCACGCATAGTCAGACAGAAATCTGCCTCTTTGCTCTGCAGAGTGCGGGATAGCTCCAACTCCATCCTGAAGACCATAGCGGGGAGGTTGGATTCTCCTTTGTTAGATGATGTTGTTCAAAGATGCATTTTGAACAACAGCCTTGTTGTCAAATAGATAATATGTATATAAGTTTACTAACATAGGTATAAGTTATCTTTTTGTTTTTACTAACCCATATGGATGTTGCTTATCCGAATTAAAGATTATTTTATTTTATTTTTTGGCGCGAAATGGGGATTTGCCACTATACGAACTGAATCAGTCGGTCTGAACCAGATCGGATGGCGAATCCGGCATAATTGACATCGGCCTAATGTAGGTCAATTGACAGATGAGAGGGTAACCTCTTCTGAACCAGCCTATTTGGCGCGAAAATGGGTGTGCGCCATGAACGAACTGAATCAGTCGGACTGAATCAGACCGATTGGCGAATCCCGGATAATTGAAATCGGCCTCATCAGCCTTATTAAGGCCGCTCGGCGAAAGAGAGGATATAAAAGATTTTGACGTATTTCACTTTTTTTTTCGATGGGCAATACTCTGCTATACTATGCTTCTTCTGTTTCTCCTTGAGATCTCAATCCCTGAAGATTTCAGAATCATTCATTCAGTATAAAATCAAGGCCACATTGTGTTCTATCTGAACTGTCTTCGTAGGTTTTAGAAGGGCGATGTCGAAGGATCGTATTTAGATGCTCTGTAATATAATCCAGTACCAGCCACATACATAATTTATGTATAATATAGTAGATTAACTTCTTAGCTAGTTTGAGGTATAATAACAAGAACGTGCGCCGATTTTTACAAAATGTATTTATAACCAGGCGCTTCTACATAGTGCGGCGTAGTAGTACATGCCAATCAAGAATCTAGAAGAATAAAATATAAATTAATCTCAGAAATATTATGTTATTTTAATTATTTTTCTTGTGAAAATAATGACAGTTAACGTACCTGTTTTTCTGCTGACCGCAACAGTTGTCAGAGTAAAATATTATATTGCTATTTGGATGAACCTCTTATTTAATGGGTGGGAAATTATCAAATAACTTTTCCCGCTCTTCGTGTCAGACTTTTACTGACTAAAACCCACCAGCCAATGCCTGCCAGAGTTGCAGTTTGTCCGAAAGGGATATCGTGGCCCTGGCACACAGGCAACGGAAGGAACATCTTCATCAGGAATATCCCTTTCGGACAAACTGCAACTCTGGCAGGCATTGGCCCTAACGGACCCCGTCAGTTGGTGCTGACATCTCTTTGAGGCGCGCGTGGTACACAACGCGCCGTCGACCCGAGGCTGCTCCTTATCGGACGGCGAGCTACCCATCGCTCTCCGTCCGCAAGCCCATGCCTACGGTGGCCGGAAATCGGCTTGCGACTCCCGACGCCCGGGGCGTCTCCTGTGGCGACTAGGGTCGCGAGGGTGCGAACCTTGCCTATCCCTCACGCGTTCCGCCTCCTCCTTCGCGAGCATTATTGCTTCGCAGAAGGAGGCGACGGCCTCCCATGCACTCTCGCTCCGAACCATGGCCTGAACCAGGACCGGACGCGAGAGATCGCCTCCGTGAGGAAACGGCGGTGCGCCGCCCAAGCCGGGCAGATCTCCACCGTATGCTCCACCGTGCTCTCCGGGCGATCCACACAGTGGTGACAACCGGGCGTTTCCTCCCGCTTTATCCTAAACAGGAACCTCGCGAAACATCATGTCCGGTGAGGACCTGCGTCAGGTGGAAAGTGAGGACGGCGTGGTTCCTCTCTAGCCACTCCTCAAAGAGGGGACTTATCGCCACAATTGTGGCGTGCCCAGCGCTGGGTTGCGACAATCGCACTCTCCATGCTGCCATGAAATCCCGCCGGAGCTCTGTCCGCTGTGCCGTGATTTCTCGTGGCAGCGGAGTTTCACCACTATCATCTGCAGAAAAGTCTTTAGTTTCGTTTTCACTATCGTTTTCGTGGTTTGCTAGAAGGATTGGTGGCGGATTCGTGTTATTTAGAGTAGAAATAACATTTTCTGTCACATTTGATTCTAAAATAAATGGATAAAAAATTTAATAACGGTAGTTTCGCAGGAATGGAACCCTGCAAATAAATTTAAGAAATGTAGAAAAACTAACTTTCGTTGACTAGAGCAATCCGTATCAATATTAGAAATAACGTTGCTGACTTGTTTTAAACTGTAGAAAATTCTCTGAAAAGCAATAAAACGTTAAAACTCGGAAACCACATTAAACAAAAACTATAAATGCACGTAGTGTTTTATTTACCATTTGCACTAGTAGAAATAACGGTTTTTGAAACAAGAGATTGGTCCTCAGTACTATCACTAATCGGCTTCCCATTTTAATGGATAAAAATGTATAGCAAATAATAATAATATTAGTGGGTTATATTATTTGGTATCAAAATGTAGTAAAGTATTTGAGAACAATATTGGCGTAATTACATTTACGTCAAAAAAAATTACCAAATGATTGTAGAACAACGGCGCAATTATGTGATACGTCATTGTATCCACAAAACTGTTTTCATTTCAAGTTAATAGTGTCATAAAGAACAATTGCGTCTTTGTAGCTCCGACTCATACTAGCAAAAGGACATCACCCACGTTCCATATATTTTTGGACCAAATTTGAAAATGGCGGCCAAAGAAAAAAATACGATATTCTGCTAGAACTTGTTCTCCTTAACATTTTTTATTATGGCACCAAAACTGTGAAACCATTGCCCTCGGTTTTATTTGAGTTCAAAAATCTTTATTTTATACATTTTCTATGAAATTAATTTTATAAATAAAGAACTATACTGCTATAGCGTTACAATAGTTTAAAAAATATAATAATGAGAAAATACAGCCTGCCTGTAGTGGTTTTTTATTGTGATATTTTGTTTTTTGTGGTATAGGGGATTTTCTAAAAATAAAAATACAGTTGTATCTTACGTTCAATTGTTAATGAACCCTTTAATTATTTCTAAAAGTACATGTACGTCTTACAAGTATGTCAATTCATAACATATGGTTAAATAAGTATATCGTTCTCGTCTGGAACTACAATAATGTTTTCTAATCCCAAAGCCGGGGGTAATAACACCTGTAAATGACGAGCGTAACTCATGTACCATATTATGCACATAATATGTGAACAGCACCCAATCGTTCTTTTTCCTATTAAGCACGTGCAATAATAGTGACTGATTGCACTTCGACCGGATGATGTTTTGTCTATTACAATGTAGGTATAATATTGGCGAGCTCGGACATGTCGAGATTGCAGTCGTCCTCGTATCATCCACATATCTGTTCCTTCTAACTCTTCCAAGTGTTCATCTGCCATTTCATTACTGAGCTCAATTGAAAACGATCCGTTATGGAGGATATGTTCACTATAGTAGTAGCTTTTGGCTTGTTTTAGTTGGTATACGCCAAGAGCAAATAATAAGAGGTCATCTTCACTCAGCCTCGGAAAATCTGCAAACTCTGGCATATCTACTGTCATTAGGGTGAACTGAGCTCGTCTGCGATTATAATTATGGACATTAACCAGTTCTGCTAATACATTTGGCGTATTCATTCTTTCATTTATGATCTCCAAAATGTCTGAAGCATGTGGATTATTTTCGATTACAACATGGTAATTATTTAAAATGGCGGCTGCAATTCTGAAGTAATCAAACATGTTTTTAGCGGCTCTATTGTTGTATATGTCAGCGTCACCATTGTAAACAACACGTGCAACGGTCCGAGTTACGCACTGCAATGTGTCACTTAGGCCTCCCCACTCTCCCCACTACTAGAGCCGCTCTATATAAGCGAGCGCGCAGCAAGGAAGGGATCATTCTTGTCGCAGGCTCGGCCCGGTGCACATGTTGTAGCGCTTAGATACTATAGTCTGAATTAAACTATTATTACAGTGAATTAATAAGTTGTGGAAATAAAGGCTGACTTCTGCTATATCTCTTACTTTCATTTAAGATGTTGGACCCTCTGCCTTCATCAGAAGTGGGATACGTTCCACCGTCCACTAATGATAGCCACAGTAATTTAATAAAATACCAAATTTCATTGCTTTCTGCTGGCATGGACGCTATAATAAAAATAAAAAAAATAAATTGCGGATGCCATGATTAGTTGTCAAGCTACTCCAAGCATGGGGGCGGCGCGAGGACGTGAAATACCGGGGTGAAACTCCGCTACCGCGAGAAATCACGGCACAGCGGACAGAGCTGCGACGGGATCTCATGGCGGCATGGAGAGTGCGATTGTCGCAACCCAGCGCTGGGCACGCCACAATTGCGGCGATAGTCCCCTCTTTGAGTGACTAGAGAGGCGCCACGGCGTCCTTTCCTTCCGCCTGACGCAGGTCCTCACCGGAATGGGTTGTTTTGGGAGGTTCCTGTTCAGGATATAGCGGGAGGAAACGCCCGGGTGTCACTACTGTGTGGATTGCCCGGAGAACATGGTGTAGCATACGGTGGAGGTCTGCCCGGGTTGGGTGGGGCACTGCCGTGTCCTCATGGAGGCGATTGGTGGCGGCGATCTCTCGCGTCCGGCCCTGGTTCAGGCCATGGTTCGGAGCGAGAGTGCACGGACTTTGTGGCACGAGGATGTTGTCGTGCAAAGGGTGTCGTGTGTTTGATACCAAATTGGTTCTTCCGCTAGAGCTTGCCACCACTCTGCGAACTACTAGTGCCACTATTCCTGCTGAGTTGGTTTTAGGTAACTAGTGATGATCGTCGACGTGACGTTTCATTCAAAGCTGTGTCCACTGATTCTGCATGGGCAGAACGACTCCACACGGGCCACGCGAATTCACCCGCAGGAAAAGATAATACCAGCCAGTGGTCCGCATAATGGTAGGCACCTAGGCAAACAACTCCACTTTGATCAGACGAGTCGCTGAAGAATACTGTTGGTCGTTGCTGTGCTCGATGGACACACCATCTCAAACGGTTTTAAGTTTGCGGCACGAGTCTCTATTGCGGAGATGAATTAACTAAGACTGGGTTTGGCTCGGATTGGGCCCGAGTCAGTTAGCGAGTTAATACGGACCTCAACTTCTTCAAATTGTGACAAGGTCGCCTGCATATAGGAAGCGTGATATGTTCGGGCTGGATAACTGGTTGTTGGTTTGGATATTTAAAAAAAAGAGGTGTCAGGACACTACCTTGAGGTTGGCCTTTTTCCTTTTTTTTGTGAGAGAAGGTGGCCCAGAAAACGGCGGTTGTGGAGAAATTCTTGAAGTATTCGAACAAAATTTTGATCGCTGATCAATGTCTCCACCTTACACAGCAACCGTGTGAGGTTGACTATATCGTATGCAGCTGACAGTTCTACAAATACAGCGCCTGTGACCGTTCCTTGTCCCGAAACCATCCTCAATATGTTCAACGAGTTTGAGGGTCTGCAGCAAAATTTTACGGTCTGAAACCAGCTTGCTCCGGGATTAACTTCGGGCCAATAACACTCGTTAGTTGGTCTAGCAACTGTCCCTCAAACAGTTTGTATGTATGGCAGAGTGAGTATGGAAGAATGTGGGACGAAACGTTTTTGGATTGTCTGGTGCTTTACCTGGCTTCGGATTAGCTACGACCTTTAATGTTCTTCAGAGACGGGGTATTGAAGCTGATTCTAGACAGTTGTTGTATAGTTGCAGCCACTACAACTCAGCAACTGGGCCAAGCTGTTTGATTTGCTCAACTGAGATGTTGTCTAAGCGTGGCTTTACCACACTTTAGACCCCTACCTAATTGCCGCGACGATATCAGATTGGTCCAAAAATTCTATAAACCTATGATGATGCTATTTTTACCAGGTTATCAAATTTCAGATTGATAATAAGAAAACTGCAGCTGGAGCGGGTAAGTGTCTATGGCAACCCATTGAGAAGATTCCAGAAGCAAATTGGTCAGAAAAAATGGTGACATGGAGCACATGTGTGAGCACTATGTACTTACTATAAAGCTACCATTTACTGAGTACTTCTTTCATTGACTTGAATGTGCCCTGGCGGCTGAGAGTATGTCATGCTCACTGTAATGTCTCGCTGATGGTGGCGGGTGTGTTGGATCATTTAGCTCCCTTCAAAATGGTTGAGTTGAATGGTGCTAATCCATGCGTCATGTTCGTGAACGGGCGCCATCAGTAGGGACTGGTCATCTCTTAACGGCCTTGGCTTATTTTAATTTAAGTTTTGAATTGTTTTTTTTTTATATTTTTGTTACGGACGCCTTTGACGTTTTGCATCGTTCTCACATGTTTAATTTCAACACGAATGATGTAACCAATATTTTGTAACCATATGTTAATTTAAAAGAGTGTCCGTGGAGTTTCTTGCCCGTTCTTCTCCATAGGTACCTACTAAGCTTTGGAATGGGCAACTAGCTTCATCTTGATGACTGACCGACCCCCTTGACAATTCAAAAGTGCCTGTAATTGGTTTATTTGAAATAAATGCTTTGAGTTTGAGTTTGATTCGACCAGAACTAGCACTCCGTTGGACCAGAATCATGTAGACAGGACTTTGTAAAGAATCTCGAGAGGCCATTATTAAGAAATATCCTATCCCTATCAATTTCCCAAGGGCAGTGGCTCCTATAATGAATGCGGAGATATCAGCTTCACTTTCAGACCCAACCCTCAAAAGGGATAAAAGGATCAGCCATAGACAAAACCTCACCGGAAAACTTATGACTTGCCTAGGGCAATCTTTAAGCAAGGTCCTGGTGGGTCATATAAATAGTAAAGTACTTGTTGAAGAAATCAGTGACGCAGCCAAATTTGCTGCTGAAATTTACCACCAGGACTCTTCTTCAAGAAAATTTTTTGCGTTGGCTGGCGTCAATAAGGTGGTACAAGATGCCGTACGAACAGCGACACCAGATGACACATTATTTGGGACAGACTGCTGAAAAAATTAGGGCTGCGCAAGCTATCCAAAAAGCAGGTTCTCTGATTAAGACTACTGAAAAGAAAACAATGAAACCAGGGACTCAGAGGAAACAGTTAAACTGGAAAGGCCCGCCGCAGTACCAACAACAGCAACGAGCTCGCGGCGGGCATCAGCCTCAACAATACAACCATCAGAGACAACCTCGACCAGATCAAACAAGCTGGAAGATTCAGAAGCTAGCTCCATCCAGTTCCAGGCCCAGATACCGCAGATAAACCCTCAGGTAAATAGTATTACTAGAGATTAAGGCTCGACCGAGATGGGTTTTTCGTTCTCGGCCGAGACCGAGAATAAAATAATATCTCGGCCGAGACCGAGAGCCGAGAACGAGAATAGAAAAAGCGTGAAATTTTTTTTTTATACTGTTTGCTTTTTAATACACTACTAATTGTTTAACAAAATTAATAGTTTTAATAATCAAAGTTAAATAACATTATATTATAACATAAAAAAAGCAATTTTTCGGCATTTTCGCCCTTCAAAGAATGTCGTCTCTCGTCATACAATTGTCCAGCTTTGCTAAAAAGTTGTTCACTTGCTACGCTAGTAGGCGGCGCAGATAAAAACTTATTTGCTGCGGGCTTAAGCACCTTATAAGGCGGCGAAAACCAATACTCAAAAATATTAGCATTTCTTTGCAGTCTTGGCTCTCTAAGAAAGCTTTCTAGCGCTATTTCGATCACAGAGCTTGAACTGTATTCGTCATTGGTCATTGGCTCGTCTTCCAACTCTATCGAATCATGAGCTGCCCATAAGTTGGATTGACTTGTTGCAGCCATGTTTGACGAGTTAGTTGAAGATGCCCATGTCGGCTCACGAGAATCTGATCCTACATTTTCATTGAGAGTGAGAGTCTCGATAATATGAAGTTTGGCTGAGTTAACTTCGCTTTCAGTTAGATATTTAGTTTTAAACCGTGGATCGATCAGTGTTGCAGTAACTAGTGGCAAACAACTTTTAACAAATGAAAACCGCTGATTAAGTGCATCCAGTAGCTTGCTCTTCATCGTCTCTGCGTGATTTCCAATTTCATTATCATCTTCCTGGTCATTAAAGAACTGAATGTTTTGTGTTGGCGCCAATTTTCCATTCAACATTGCCACCAACGGTATTACCACTGAAACACAGGACGAGTCGGAAGAGATATCCAACGTGGCTTGGTAAAAGCATTGCAAAACGTTCACTATATCTTTCATGAAATACCATTCATCACTGTTAATTTCTAGTATGCCTCCTTTTTCAATACGGTATAGGTTCAAAGCATTTTTTTGCTCAAGCAGTCGTTCCATCATTAAGTAGGTACTATTCCACCGAGTTTCGACATCTTGAAAAAGCGCATGCTCCGGTAAATTTAAGGTTTTTTGAAAGGTACTTAAATGTCTTCGAGCTTGTTCACTCCTGTGAAAATGGCCGACTACTTTATGACATTTTTTTATCAGCGTTTCAAACTTCTGCAACCGAAAAAATGGCATCATGGATCGTCAACTGCAGAGTATGAGCAACACAACCCAACGATGTGAATTCAGCTACTTGAGTGGCGCGGACCATGTTGCGAGCGTTGTCTCGTACAGCCAAGTGAACTTTTTTTGCAATGTTATAAGTTTCGGCAATTTCTTTGAGTTTTTCTGCTATATAATCGCCAGTGTGGTCGTCTTCCAGAACAGTCGCAGCCAGCACCACTTTAAGGCGCTGTTCTTTCCGAACGAAATGGGCAGTAAAACTCAGCAGCGAACAAGTTTTTGTAGGATTTGACCATATATCAGTAGTAAAACTTATCCAATCAGCTTTCATTAACAGAGATACCACTTTGGCTTGAACCTTTTCATATGTTTCAGGCATTAACTGACTGCGAAAGTATTTTTCGGACTTCAATTTGTATCGTTTTGGCCCAGATGGATCAGCGAAATTCAAACGTTTAAATCCTTCACCTGACACTGTAGTATAAGGTTGCATGTCCACAATTATGTAATCCATAATTGCTTTATCAATTCGTTTGACAATCTGATGATCATCAGGCCATTTTGCTGAAGGCGGATGAGATATTAATTGTTCTATAGTAGGTTGATGCTTTTTATCATTATTATCAATATTAAGGCGCACGGGCTTTGAAATAGCCGGTTTCAAACTATTTTCGTGAGCAATTTCAGCCAGTTTATTCTCATAGTGTTCATATTCAGATGAATGATATTTCGACAGGTGCAGTTTCAAACCTTTGATAGTCTGATGTTTGGGCTGAGGACTGCCTAATGACACCGTTTTACTACACGACTTACAAGTAGCCTTTGATGGATGTAATACAATATTTTTTTCATAATATTCCCAAATAAGATTTACTTTAGGCATATTTAGTTTTCATCTGCAACAATACAATATTATACCTTCTTAGTAAACATAAACATTAAACACATTAAATCGAAACAAAACTGAAAAAATAGCACCTGATAAGATTGTTGTTTAAAAAACAAATAAGTCCTTAACTTAGATCAAAACCAATTTTCGATTAATTTTACTAAGAAACGGTACCTAACCTACGTATCGTATTTGATTTTAGCAAAAAGCTTTGCAAGTGCTATAGGTACCTATTGACAAACAAACCATGTGTTTAGTTATTTTTAATTGTAGGTATTTTATTAATTATAAACCTTACGTATTTTCAGCAAAAAACATACGCATAACGTCACAAAACCCTATCAATCTGTAATATATATTTAATTTACTTATATTTATAAAAACAACTTACCCGCTTTATATTCCACCGCAAAACTATAAGTAATGATCTTGCTTTCACCAAACCAGTGTAATTAATCAATTTACAAGTATCAACAACAAGTAATCACAGCAAGTAGCAACACAACACTTAAAAGAACTTATTTTAATTTACTGTGTTAAAACAAACTTCCACTCATTACTATTGTAAACATAAACAATTACAAATACTGCTCGAATGGGGCGAAAGCGGCCGGCCGCAGTTCGCCAGCCGGGACTTCAACCAATCACAATTCAGCTCTCTCACGCACTTACACCAATCGACTACGCGCTGCGGCGCGTTGCCACGCGCGGTAAAATTTGAATGCCGATCCGAACAATGTTACAATCTCGGTCATGACCGAGAATCTCGGCTATAATTAGCCGAGAACCGAGACAAGTTTCTCGGTTGGATTTGTAGCCGAGAATGCCGAGACCGAGACCGAGATCTCGGTCGAGCCTTACTAGAGATATATGGCAATGGTGCGAAGAAAGAAATATTTGGATTTATACATCTTATATTAATACCAAAGATAACTATGAAGCCGACAGAGAATCAAGAAAAATCAACATTGAATGGGAGCTCTCTCAAATGGCTTATAGTAAAATAGTAAATTGTTTTGGGGCACCAGATATAGATTTGTTTGCTTCTAGAATAAACAGTAAATGCAAAAAAATTGTATCCTGGAAATGTGATCCTGAAGAATTCCAAGTTGATGCATTCACTCTTAACTGGTCAAATATTTTTTTTATGCATTCCCTCCATTCTCACTAATATTAAAATGTCTTCATAAAATCAAGACAGATAGAGCAACTGGTATCTTAGTCTTTCCGTATTGGCCATCTCAACCATGGTTCCCACTATTGGACTCATTGTTGACTAAGAAATTGTTAATCTTTGACCCAAATATAAAATTATTATCCTCTCCTTTCAGAAAAAGTCACCCCCTTCACCACCAACTTACCCTGGCTGCAGGGCTGCTCTCAGCGAGGCATACATAAGAAGAGGCACACCAAATTCAGCCCTTCAAATTATGTTAAATTCACTGTCCAATAGTTCCTTGAAACAGTAGGACTCACCATTGAAATCTTGGTGGCTTTTTTTATAAGAAATGTAACATAGACACCTATGAAGCTTCTATTCCCTATATTCTAAAATTTTGAAGTGAATCCTTTGAATCTGGAGCCTCATATGGTACAATAAATACTACCAGATCAGCCCTTTCACTGCTAATCAGTTCTAAAATTGGATCTGACGAAAGGATTAAACGATTCATGCGAGGAGTATACCGTACAAAACCACCTGCCCCAAAGTATAATTTTACATGGGACCCTGGAGTTGTATTAACATATTTAGCAAATCTTTACCCCAATGAAGACATAGACTTAGAACAACTAACAAAAAAAGTAGTAACTATTCTTGCCCTTACTACAGGTCATAGAGTACAAACTTTATCTTTAATTAATATTAAAAATATTAAAGTCATGAATGATGGAATTCAGATTTACATTCCAGACATAATAAAAACCTCAAAAACAGGTAGCCTTCAGCCACTATTACACTTAAAAACTTTTGAAAATAGAATTGAGATCTGTCCAGTCACTGCTGTCAAATGTTATATTAATAGAATTAAACCACTGAGAAGAGATACTGATAAGCTAATACTAACCTTCAAAAAGCCACATCATAGTGCCTCAACCCAAACTATAAGCCGTTGGATTAAAACAACTCTACATGAGCCTGGAATTGATGTAAATACTTTCACAGCACACAGCACCAGACATGCTTCTACGTCAGCTGCTAAAAGATCTGAGATCAGTGTAGACCAAATACAAAGAACAGCTGGGTGGTCTCAGAACTCGGCCACCTTTGCTAGACATTATAACAGGCCGGTCATTCAAGAACCAACTGTGTTCAGTAATGTAATATGTAACACCATAAATAACATGACTTGATTTTGTTGATCTCATTATTTAATTTGTTATGTTACTGAATTAATATTGTAACACAAAAAGTCTGTTATTTTAATAAACACTATTTTTACAACCAAGTATTTATTAACCCATAAACAACCCTGACTGACTTCACACATCTACTCGTTAATATGTCTCGGAGAAGGAGTAAGTATAATTATGTGATTAAACGAACTTACCTGAAGTGAAGTTCTATCATAATTATACAAAGCTCCTTCTCCTCGACAGGTCTCCCAACCCATCCCTACTGAAGTTCTCCCTTCTATAGGGTTGCTTAAAAATAACGACATACCTAGCTTTAAACGAAATGACAGTACAATGTTGCCCAATGAGAGAACAGTTTTTATTTTTTTAGCTTGAAATATTTGTGATGGCGCTGGTACAATCCCGCGCTACTACTCGTTAATATGTCTCGGAGAAGGAGCTTCGTATAATTATGATACAACTTCACTTCAGGTAAGTTCGTTTAATCACATAATTATAGATAAGACTACTATCAAAATGAACGTAGCTCGAGTTACTTCGCCAGCCAACAATAGAAACAAATATAAAAAGATGTCAATTAAAATAGTTAACTACAGTTTTTACTCAATTTAAACTCCTAAATAAGTAATACAAATCAACATTTATAGCAAGATTTCGTGTTTATAATCATGACAGGGCGAGATTAACAGACCACACACAAGACTACTTTGCTAAGCAAAGTAAGCGTTTCATATGAATAAGAACATTAATCTTAAACCAAAAATTTGGAAACAATTAACCTAATTAGTTTGCCTACGAAGTAATAAATCAAATATACCAAATATCAGAAGTGTGCAAGATGATAAATGGCATTGGTGTTGTAAAACGAAATCCGGAAATTACGCGTAGATATGTAACAGATAGAAAGAAAATACGCTTGTGTTAGATTTATACCGATGTAATTAATACATAACGACGTATTTCGTTTTGTAATATAAAGTAATAATAATTTTCTAATTAAATGCAGTAAAAGTATAGTAAATAACATAATTTTAAATAGAATAAGGTGTGTTTAAATTTTGGATAACAAATAAGTATGAATCATGTTTGCTTTATGGAAACATGACTCATACTTGTTTGTCGCCGCTTATAAAAGCGAGTGTTCCGACCTCATTGGTTCACTTTTGCTTGAAACGTTGTCCCCCCCCCCCCCCGTCCCTTGCATGTCGATGCGCCAGCCGCCCGGTTAGAGGCAGAGAGCGCCGTAGCATTAATAGTAACCCCTGTTAATAATCATGATCTAAACTTTGATCCAGCCCGTCCCCAAACTAACTAATTTTGTGATCCCCCAACGAAGCCGAGGACCGTACCCCACAGGGGGTGCCCTTAGTGCGCTGTCGTTTAGTTTAAATAAATATTATTAGTGATCGTAAATAAATACGAATTAAAACGCGCTGGTAAGGTAGCCACAGTTTATATTGAACTGATCGTAGAAAAACAACAGTCTCCATTCATTTCAAAACTGACAGATGTACTAGAATTTAGAATACAAACAATGTTCCGAAAAGGTGATAATAAAATATGCTATAAAAAGTTCGGTTCGTAACAAATATATTATATTTTACGCCCTGGCTGGAGGCTTTAAACTTAAAAACCTTAAGGCAATCACAGGAATATCCGGTTAAGTAGCCACGGCCTCTCTAGGTCTGCTACGAGATGCCATACATAAAAAAAAAAAAAAGAAACGTTGACCGGTACGGAGCTCCCAAAGAAAATAATAGATATGTATAACTATGAAAGGCTATTTTTAATCAATAAATGTGTAGTTATATGTATAATAATATATACCTAGTTGTTTTGAAATAGTAAATTCAAATAATGTTTCCTGAACAAAGTACTTTCATTTCACTATTCTGTTCTAAAATAATAATATTCTTTGAGTATATAAGTATGTGTATTTAATGTAGAGCTAATTAATTGCCCTTTTATGTTGCTTTTATTTCTTTATTCTAACACGTGTATATGGAATTTGGTTAAAAGAATGAAAGCCGCAGGTATTCCAATGCTGGCTCGTTAATATCTGGTGGGCGCAACATTAAAGTCGCACTGCATCCAACCTGACTTTCATTCCAGTAACAAAGTTCCAACACATATCACCCTCATCATTTCCCACTTTTGGATTGCCGCTTGCCGCAAGTTTTCCACGTTGCGCACTTCTGATACATCGTAACTGAAAACCATCCGTCCCTGGGGACATCAATTGAGAACCTCTGGAGGTTCTCATTTGGGTTGAGGTCGGGGCTCTTCGCAGGCTATGGTATAAGCTATGCAGCTTCCATAGCCTCGTAGCCGGATATTCATCCGGCTGAGCTTGGAGCCACAGCTGAACTACTCTAGCACGATGGATGGAACTGTTGTCCTGGCAAAGATAAATAGAGCCTGTCGGATGGTGTAATCGCACAGTCGGCACCATAACATCTCTCAGAATATCCACATACTGTTCCGAAGTCATGCGGCCAGATATATCTACAAGTTCACCAGGACCAACAGAACTCATCCAACCCCAGAATACCAAGCTCAGCTGACCACTAGACCTGTTGGGTATTACATTTTCAATTTCGTATCGGTTGTTGTCTCGCCGCTTTAATACTCGTATGTTTCTCCCATCTTTATCAGATCTGAAAGTTTTTTCATCGACAAATATCCACCTACCCTAGCCTCAGCATGGGCTGGAGAAAATATTTTTTTTTTGCCGGAATTCTCGTTTTCATGCCAACGACCTGCAATCTGCGTCGGATTGGGTATTACAAATCAAAATATTTTATTTCACATAAACCTACATGGGCACTTATGAAACGTCAGAAGCTAGTTGGATTACGTATTACTAACTAGCCGAGGAGTCTTACGTAACCATTCCAAGTAGGATGTAGTTCGTATGTGCACCTGGTTAGTAGTCACCTAAATGCACAGGTTGAAGCGAGGGTCATTAATTCACGGAGGATCTTAACACCAAAAGAAAAAATGAAGAGATAAAGAGTATTCTATTCTAACATCACACACAAATCTTGCGAACTATTCACAAGGCGATCAATGAAATTGTCAATTGAGATTGTGACACTTACTTGATACTTACGCTCCTCATTAGGGAATCGTAGTTAAACCAGTTTACAGCTTTATACGCACATGGCGCTAGTGGTAAGATACCATTGAACATGAATAACAATGATTATAGTAATTGAATGTGTTACACAGTCTTAAACTTATAATTAAAAATGTACGTAAATATTTATCAACAGAAAATACTTATATGAACTTCGCACTAGTTACTTAATTCAAATTAAATCATGTAACAATTATTATTATCAATCCTTCATAATTATTATCAATCAGTCTTACATCGTGACCTAGACGTGGGTCTAATAAATAGTAATCTTAATAGCAATAAAATTGTACGTAGACAAACATTAAATTACTTAGCTGAGTACTTCTTATAATTAACATTGTTCTGCTTTAATTAGTAGGAAGAATGCAGCTCTAAAAGGAAGCAGCGAAAAAGAAAAAAAAAATATCTAAAATATTTCTTATTCCGATAGGTCATCATCCGATTTTTCAGACACATCAACAGTGGTGTAATGTGGCAATGAGTTAAAGTATGGATGGTACTCTAAGGGAATTACTTCTGAGCGGCACTTATCCATTAAGTCCTTATATTTAGCAGCGGGAACCATAATAGGTCCAGAATATGCAAGTTTTAGTTCAGTTTGTACAGAGTTCCTCGTGTTACCGCGAATCACTAAAACATCATAATCAGGTCATATTTAAAAACAATTTGTTGGGATCACTACCGTCTGCATGAACTTCTCGAATTTTAGTCCAATTAATCTTCTTGCCCTTAACGTCTTTCATCCAAACCTTATTATTAACAAGACATTTAAAGTCAAACACGTCATTCTGGGTTACGTTGCGGACAACATAGGGTTCCTCTTCATTCTTGGCCCATCTTAAAAACGCCATTCATGAAGGGTAGTAAGGGATAGTTTTGGTTTGAGAAGCTCTCTCTCGATTACGGAGTGGGCACTATCCCGCTCATTTTGGGTGTGTCCCTTCTGTAAAAACCGGTGTGTTATGCATATGTTGAACTTTTTTGCGGCCTAAACGTACAATGAAAATGCAAAGCTGTGATTTTGGCCAGCACAATTGTCAGACCAAAAGCGACACTATTTGGTCCCTTGGTCAACATTAGCCCGGATAAAATCTGAGAGGTAACTGCTAACCTCATTTGCGCCACGTTTTGCCACAGATTAATCCCACATATTTTGCTATATGGCCTTCCTTTTACCCATGTCAAAAACCGTGAAGTTAAAAGAAGATAGCTTTCTCTTATAGTAAAATACGTTTATATTGCCATGGAATTATAGGACACTGCAATACTTTTTCAAAATCGAACGCAGCAGTAACCATGTATCCATTTGATTCCTCAGCGTCTTTTTTATCTTGGCTTTTTAAATCCCTTGCGACCTTCTTATTAGTCTGGTGTTGTTGAAAAGTTTATTTTTCTTGGTCCGTTGGATTCTTATTCAATCGGAAAACGTGACATTCGTCGCACTGATCGTTTTTGGGAATATGGAAAGCTAAATTGAAGTTTGAGTTGACAATGTCACGATACTGGCGTTGCCTTAGAGGTGTGTGTCTCGGGGTCGAACCATTCAAAATACTCTTTGAACATTTTGGCAATACTTAAGTCTTCTTGTAGGTAGAGCTTTTGGCTATTCTTGCGTATATAATGCGATTCAACAGAGACAAATGCCCGAACATGGTCACAAACACTTTGTTTCATTGCGTCATCTATAACGATCTTATGAATGTCGTGGCGACCTCGTCTGTCCTCCTCTAAAATAGCACTTCCATCGTACTTCTTCCACGCGGTCTTTAAGATATGAGTTGAAACGGCAAGAGTATTAATAAACATGGTTTAGCATACTTCAGTTTTCTCACAGTGCGATTCGCTAGAACCTGTGATCAGCGGCAGATAATACTTAAAAGTATGTATGTTTCCTATTATTAGGATTATCTTCTCTTCTTCATTTTATCAAAATATTTTATGATGAAATTCCACTGCATAGCTCGATCTCCCAGTTGCCAAAATGTTGTGAAGCAGGCCATCCCTTTTTACTTACATATTTCTTACCGAAGTTCATAATTTAAGGCAATTGCGTTTAAGGTATGTCCATTCTTTTGGGTGCCTCTGTCGTTTTCTAGTCGTTTTAGTGCGATCGCTTGAGTGCGAAGTAGCAGGCGAATTTGTGGTGCTAAATGACGACGAAGAAATCACAGAGAAATTGTCTACATAATGAGGGCAGAATGTGCTATCGCAGATAGAATGAACATTAGTAGGAGACGGCATAGGAGTTGGCACTGACAGTTCCAAATTAACCGGTGTAGATCTGTGGTGAGAAACTTCTAACAGCTCTTCAAGCTGTATTAATGGTGAGTTTTTGAAACTAGAAGGTACTTCTAAAGAAAATGTCCTAGGTTAATTGCTGTCAACATCTTCGACAGACGGATAAGACATGAAATTCGGTATTGAGCTGTCGCAGTTAATTTCTTTGGTCCAACCGTCTTCATGCAGAACTTCTTCTTATATATCAGCTAGTTTCTTCGGCACCAGGGGGCCTAGGCTAAATCCCTTTTCTGTAAGCGTTAACGCCAACGGAAAAATCAAATTGTATGGAGTTGGCATTTGTTTACCAGATGTCACGTGACTGCTGAATTGATAGACGAAGTCATTATTCCTCATGCGGAAAAGAACATCGAAGCGAGCGTGACAGATTAACGACAAAAATGTTCATCAAAATGGTAGACAAGTGCCACTTTTTAGAAACGCTAATGATATTTTGACGCTAATGCTTAAAAAAGTAAACAGTGTTATATTTGTTTATTTAATTTAGCTACATAAAGCAAATTTACATTAGCATTCTAAAACCCTATCTAAGAAACAAGTATTAAGGATTGGAATCGAGTTTATCTTTATAGGAATAACAAATGTAAGAACCACAATCCAAACCACGCGAAGCACATGTGTGAAGTGGCACCGCTGTCAACAATGAACTCTCGTTCGAGTGAAGTAGAATATGTAGAAGCATACATGGTATGTTCATCCATAGTCTTCTTTTCTTCTCGCTTCTTCTTGAAACAACGACTAGCAGTATGACCATTCTTCTGGCAATAGGTGCATACATACTTGTTTGGTTTCTTTTTCACAAGAAAAGCTTTGTTATCGGATGAAACGTTGCTACGCCTGTGATCTTCTTGGAGAAGTCTGGTTCGGACAATTTCAGTTTTAGTAATGTTTGCCGTCTCGAGACTAGACACCAACAAATTCCGGCTAAGGCACGCGCATCGTGCGTCGTATCACGGACAGGTTCCTGCGCGGCAGGTGCACCAGCAGCAGCAGGTCCAGCCGTGCTGTCCGAGTCGACGATACAGCACCACAGTCCTTCGAGAGTCTAAATCATTTTGATGGCAAACTTCCAATTTATCCAATTGTCCAATCCGTTCAATTTTTCAATAGATGTCGCAGATGTCACATTAGTATGTCCCATGTCAGATCCGTGATTTGGCATATCCTTACCGTTTATTTATTATGTATCTTATTTCTTGGAGATCCTCTGGGCACATAACCTGTTGAAGTAGCTGGGAGACCCGAGCTCAAGGTCTCTGCAGTGTAGCGAGGTTGTGGAGTTTCAATAATATACGACTCACTCTCCAATAAACGGTTATATTTATTCATAAATATCACACGGTTATTGTCGTCAACAATTAGTATTAAACAATATAAGATTGCTAAGATAACGGTAAATTATCCCGTGTTAATTAATACACGGGGACTGTTACGTAACGAGTACATAAATATTAAATAGCTATTTACCTAACTTAGCGAATTAACTAGAATCTAATTAGAATCCCACTAGTCAATATAATAATAAGAGAAATCCAAGCAGAATATTAAAAAAGGAGGTCCGGGCGGGCGCACTATGGAAAATATAGGTCGGTATCGGATCAAAAATCTGTAGCTTCATGAATTTTTGTTGTATCGTGATGAAATTTGGCACAAATATGCAGCAAGGTTCGGAGATTCGAACGATGTGTAGTTTATAGGGTTTTCTTGTATATCTATGTATGTTTTTTTGCATAGAATGAAATAAATGGGAAAAAATCACGAAAAAAATAGTTAAAAATTTATTTCAAGTGGAATACAAGTTTATAATGACTAAAAAGATTAAACCATGGTTAATTACAACAAGCAAAGTAAACAAAATATATATATATGAAAAAAAAATACTAAATTAAAATCATATTACTAATAGGTACATCCTATACTCTGGCTTCAGGAAATGATGTAGCTAGGTACAAATATAAGTAATAACTAAATATAAATATTATTTTTAACTTATACCACTTCAGGATCAGGGTCAGTAAATGTGGGTTCACTTTCAGGTGCCACGTTTAAAAGACTTAGTGCCTCTTCTTCAAGTTCTTTCACATTTCTTACGTACGGTTTTCTCAAACTTGTTATATATGGATCTGACGTGTATAAAAGCGTTTTAAAGACATCTTCATTTGTAGCAGATCGGGAACATTTTCTGGCATGATGAAGTCGTATGTTTCTGTAGTCTTTGTTGCGAGACTCTTGTGCGTCTTCCGATAGCTGTCCAATAGGAAGCACCGCAAAATGTTTGATAACGTTTTGCCCGTGTATGAGTATTTTATGAACGGAGGATGGCATATAATACCAATCGTAATTACTTACATAGATTCTTGCAGTTTCTATTGCATATTCCCCAAATTTTTCAGGGTCGATCATCATTCCAGAAGAAAGAACTTGCAAGATAATGTATAGGCGTTTAATCAATGCCTCATCTACACCTGTTATTTCCGATGAGCAAGTGCTATTATAGAAGAATCTTCGTGCGGTATTGCCATCGTTCGTATTCCCGCTAACTTGCCGAGGTTTGTCGACGATTAATCCCAACTCCTCCCTGAAACGTTTTTGAACAACTTCTTTCTTTTCTTTTTTTAATCTCTTATTTTCCTCAGTTGAAGCAGACCAAGTCTTAAACGAAAGATTATAGGAAATATGCAATATCATTTCCATGCAGCGAATCCAGGCGTGTAAGGTGGACAATCCGTATTGGTAGGCGTTTTCGTTTTCGGGTCTGGCAGTTACTTTCGATAGGTCATTCATTAGCCGTGGAGTAGCCCCACATATCGTGCATGTGGAACCAGATGGAGTATCTGTAAGGACCTGAGCCACCTTTCCATCGATCATCGTTAGAAATAGTTCATGCTTCACATTTACTACAACACCATCTTTGTTTATAAGTGATGCTTGTGCAGCCCTAATTTGTTTTTTAATATCATCAACAACTGCCTTGGTTTTTTCTGGAGTTTCCTTACAAAACTCAATAGAAATGGGTCTGCAAAAACGGACAGATGAAGGTACCGGATTTTGCCAAACAACGGATCCCGATTGCACATCAACTAATCTGATGGGGACTAATGAAGTGATGAACAAATTGGCATCTGAAATTGTTTCTGACTCTTCTGCAAGTATTTGCTTGTATTGGCTTTGACCAGATGAACCATCACATCCCCATTTAGAATAAAGGATCAATGTTCTATGTTGTTTTTGGAAAACAGAATCGATTTTTAAAATTCTAGCAGCAGTATGATCCAATAAATCTTGTATATTAATCACTTTAGCATAAGTATTCGTGATTTCGATTGTAGAAGATGGTGGATAACAGGATCTTTTTATTTCTTGTATTTTGTAGTAAGGCGGGAATATACAACACTTTCGTTCGTTGGTTAAGTTTTTCAGGTACATATATTGTGCTTTTGTTAGATCTAAATCTATAAAAGCACTCAATGCTTCCGTATCGGAAAGAATCTTCATCTGGTCTGAGTCGTTCCACTTACTTGAGATATCTAATTTCTTTTGAGTGTCAGCGGTTCTTAATTCTTCGACAAGATGAGCTTCTGTGTACTCACGTAAAGCCCGTAGTCCCTGCAGATAGGCGTTTTTTATATGCTCGAAGCCATAGTCTTGGAGTAGAAGAGTGTTTTTCCTCTTCTTGGTAGATTCTGAGGAGTCTCCATAAGCCACGCATGCTCGTCCTCGTTGGGCAGATGTTGATGGCGTAGAATATTGTTCAGAATCCGGTAAATTTAACGAATACCTTGAGTCCAACCAAGTACAATACTTCTGTAAAAATGTTTCTTTTTTCCGAGATGCCAGGGCCCAGCGTTTGTTGAAAATAGGAAGAATGTGCCTTTGTATGTCACTAATTATAAAACACAAGTTGTTTTCAGAAACATTCAGCTTTTCCACTAAAACTTTGGATAATGATTCCATGGTCTTGCCGCCCTCTATATAGGGGATTATGAAGTCTCGTTTGGTACAGCTGAAGGAAGACATTTTAACACTTCACAATCTGCAGAAATAATAGGCGTAGATGAGGTTTGCTTCACTTGAAGTTACACTGATGTAGATGGTTCGAATAGTTTTTGCTTCCCTTTAAATACTCATTTTACAATATCGAATTGGTACCTACATCATTATTATCTTGTAATTTCCCACGCAAACCGAGTGCAAATTTGATAAGGTCCCTTTGTTATCACGAAATAATGAAGAAAATATCCAAAAAGTTCTATATTGTTCATGTGTCAGTGGTAAACCGCAAAAGATACTAATTTTCGGGTTCTGACTTTTATCAGTTTTTTTCTCATATCTTCTAAAACCGCAAATATCCGCAGGTGATTTTTTTTGCATTCTATTTATGAATAGTTAGACTACTAGTCGACGCAAAAAGTAGCGCTTGGGCAAACGTGGGTAATACTGAAAACCTTCGACGAAAAAACATACAAGTGAAAAAAAAGGTATGTCACTTTTTAAGTAATTACTGAAATATTTTTCTTTACTTTTAAAATCATTAAGCTGTATCGCAAAAAGCATAAAATAACCTTTCTAAAAATGTATAATACTGCATATCTGTACCAAGTATTTTTTTCACAATATAGTATTGAAACATGTATACGCAAAGACTTGAGTTTGGCACTTCTGTTTTCTATGTATTTCTATCTAAGAAAAAAAAAATAATTTCGCGTATTAAGAAAAAAAATCGTAATGAATATTATAATTTGACTATTAGAAAACCTAAAAGAATAGCCATATTAGCCAAATTATGATATTCGTAAAAAGCATTTTTGATATGCGCATTCTACTCTGACACGCGGCGCTATCGACACGTTCCGACTTACGGCGATTCAAGACCTCAGCGAAGCACCCTATTCTCTACGACACAGCGGACCCTGGGCGACTCATAGTCCTTTTCCTTCTGCATTTATGAACGAGTGAAGATTTCATCGAGGAGGCGTTATTCAAGAGCTAGTTACGAGTCGAGTTCGTTGATAATAGCGTCTGTCGTTTGTTAGGCGTCAAAGTTTTATTTTATTTACTTCGTTATTGTTGTGTACCAAGGTAAGAAAAATATAGTGGCAAGTGCCTTTCATCGACCACGGTGTTTATCTTCATATTATTTACCCCACTGTCCCCTACAGTGGAAGACGTGGTCCTTCGATAGCCGGATATTAAATCGGCACCTGCGTCTGAGGGGAGACGTGAAGAAAAGTTAAGAAGAAAGAAGCCTAGCAGTCGTATTGCTTGCCAGTGCGAAAAGGAACACTTCAAGATAACGTTGCAAGTCACGGTGAGAAGAGTTTGCCTTATTTTCAAGAAAGATAAGGAACACAGGAAAGCAGCAAGTCCGACCCAGTAGGTGCTAGGATTTTTTACTTCAAGAAAGAAAAGGAACACAGGAAAGCAGCAAGTCCGACCCAGTAGGTGCTAGGATTTTGGAGGTAAGCTGTGTCGTCGTGTCGTCGCGCCGTGTCGTCGCGCCGTGTCGTCACGCCGTATCGTCGCTCCGTGTTAAGTGTCGCGCTTCGTGTCTTCGAGTCGTCGCGTCGTGCCGCGTGTCAGACTAGAATCGCCACAACGGGCTCACTCGTAACTCGTAAGCGGGTGGACCGCGGCTCAGTCACGTACCACCTAACGGTGTCAAAGGTGCGCGGCAGAGTTAACGCCGTTTCAAGGCGGTGCAACAACTTTGTGCTCTGTTGCCAACCTCGTTTGCGGGCCCGTAACAAGGCGTGTACGCGGGTTGAATAGCACTACTACGCCTGTACGGCTGTGTACGGTGCGGGGGCCGGACTGTAGGCACTGCTGAGGCTGCCGGTCATTCCCACCGGTTGCTGAGCACCTCGTAACGTACACAGTTCTCTGCAGGGTAGTCCCTACCTTTCCTCTCCTGCATATATTCCATCCCTACCGGAGCATATCCCGCTCAACGGGCCCTCCGGTAGGTCCGCTAGGGTCTGCTAGGGAATAGGGTGCAAAGATAGGGAAGAATGCCGACTACAACAAGAAGCCAGAAAAACGCACGGGTATTTGAAGAACCTCCCGCGTCGCCGTCAGCATCGTTACGCACGCGTTACCCGGCCCCGCGCCGCCGCCGCCGCCGCCGTGCCTCCCGCGTCTTTACCAGTGGCTGCTGCCATAATGAGAAACGCGCCCGAGTATACTAGCATGGATGCTATAACGTCGACCGCCGCCGCGACCGTACACACGCCCGTAGCCGCCGCCGATAGGATAAATAGTAGATCAGCCGTACATTCTGTACGGTCGCGTCAATCCAGTGCTAGCGCCATACTGCGCATTCGCCAAGCAGAGCTAGAAGCCGAGGAGCGCCTCGCCGCGATACGCCGCAACGAGCTGCAACTCGAGGCCGAGCTAGTAAAGAAAAGGTTAACAATAGAAGTAGCTACAATACGCGAGGAAACGGACCGAGATAGTGACATAGCGTCGGATATTGTAGGTGACAATAGGCGTATTTCTGATTGGCTGCAAAGATCGCAGCAACAGGCTAATGAGCCACCTACGTTGACGCCGTTCGAACCGGTGTCATCAGCGTCAAGTGTGCCACCCGTGTTCGATACACGGGGGGAGGAAGAGGGTCGCGAGCGACATAGGCATGAGGGTGAGCCAGAGGATACGCGACCGCGTGTAACGCTCCAACAGACGGACCTAACACGCACGTATCCACAGCGGGAAGATGTACCACGCGTTATATATCGCGACCCGTCGCGCCCTGTGTCGCCCGCGCCGCCACCGACAAACCAAACGGACATAGAGAGACTCGCTGAGGCCATCAATAAGATGTCACGTTGCCGTCAACCGTCACGTCAAGCACAGGATTTACCTGCATTTTCCGGTGCGTCGCATGAATGGCTACTATTTAAAACCGCGATGCGTGATTCAACGCGTATTTACGATTTCTCGCGATCCGAGAACTTAGCGCGCCTACGTTACAGCCTTAAGGGTGAAGCGAAGGAAACCGTGTCCGCGCTACTTTATACCGCTGCCGACCCCGCGATTATCATGCACACGTTGGAACAATATGACGGACGCCCGGAAATAATTATTGACAAGGCGCTTGACGACATTAGGAGATTGCCGCGGCCCGGTACGTCGGCCGCTGAGCTTAATGCGTTCGCTATAAAGCTTCAAAACATCGTAAGCGTACTCATGTGCCTGGATGACAGAGGGTATTTACAAAACCCGATGTTAGCTAGGTATGTAGTAGAGAAGCTCAGCCCACATATGCGTGCGAGATGGTGCGATTTCGCTCAAGAACACGGTCGACCATCGGAACCGGACATCGTGACTCTATCACGCTACTTAATGCGCGAGGCGGACAGAGCCATTAGATTCGCGTACTCGACCGTCACGCCTACGTCGGCTAAGGAAGCCACGTCAGCAAGCATCCGCCAGAACACAAGGCGCGTCGGGTAGGCCCAATAAGCGGGTACCCGCTACGTATACGGCAGCTGAACAACCTAGCGAGGAAAGGAAGAAAACGTGCTTGTGTTGTGGCGGATAGCATGCCACACCAAGCTGCAAAAAGATAATCTCTATGACGTTGGAGAAAAGATGGGAATGGGCTAAAGAGACCGGCGTGTGTTTCCGGTGTCTAGCTAACAAGCATCGTCGATTCAGGTGTACCGCGAAAAAGTGCGGGGAGGGTAAATGTCGTAGACCGCATCACAAGCTTCTCCACACCGCCGGCAGAACGTCGGACGCGGCGAACACAACAGCTAGCTGCACAGAAGGCGAATCGGCGACTACCGCCTCTGCTCACGTTGCGAGCGATGTAGGCGCGGTACTATTAAAGATATGTCCAGTCACGTTACGCGGCCCGCAAGGGAAAAGGGTAGAGACATACGCGTTACTAGATGAAGGTTCTACCATAACGTTATTGGACGATCACTTAGCTAAGGAAATAGGTGCTATAGGACCTAAACGTGCGTTGCGTGTGCACGGAATAACGGCTACGCAACAGGAAACAGAGAGCCGATGCGTCGAAATAGACATTAAAGGAAAACGCACGGATTTCTTTAACATACGCGCGCGTACTGTTAAAAATCTAAACATTACCAGTCAGTCAGTAAGAGCGAGTTATTTAAGACATGAACATTTAAAGCAATTATCTTCTAGCGATCTATGCTATGAAAACGCGAAGCCACGCGTATTGATAGGCGCCGACAATTGGCATTTAATTGTATCGCGGGAATTGCTATCCGGTCGTAGGAATGAACCGGTCGCCTCGTTAACCCAGTTGGGGTGGGTGGTCCACGGTACTGTGCCGCATGCAAAAAATAGAGCATACGGCCAGTGATGCAGTAGGTACTGTATTGCACGTGCACCCACAAGAATTTCGTGAAACTTGCGAAGAGTTAAAGGGCCTCGTCACATCGCATTTTTCTATCGACGCTCTGGGGGTCGTTAACCAGCCGAGACCAGTGCTGGCAGACGAACGGGCGAAAGAAATCATCATGAACACGGCTCGACTGGTTAATGGCCGCTGTGAAGTAGGCTTGCCTTGGTGCAGGAGCAACCCGAGTTTGCCACCAAGCTACGACATGGCGTTCCGTCGACTAAGGACGATAGATAAATTCATAGAATTTAGATAGGCGCAAAGGGATAGTTTCCCTAGGGAAATAGAAAGACTCTTTACAGGTAAGAGATTAGACAGAACTAGCCGGCTACATAAATTCGACCCGCTATTTTTAGAAGGAATCATACGTTTGAACGGTAGAATAAGCGCGGAAACGTCTCAGACGAACGTAAACGTCCACCGATTTTACATGGGAATCACACATTCACGCGTGTATTTTTACGTCATTTACACGAAAAAGATCATCACGCCGGTCGTGAGTACGTAGTAAACAAAGCGAGAGAACGTTACTGGATATTGCAACTTACAACAACGGTACAAACAATTATAAAGAACTGTGCTTCGTGCAAACGTCGTCGTACGGCGCCTTATGTGCCTGTAAAAGGTAATTTACCTACGGAACGATTAGAGACACATTTGCGTCCGTTTACTCGCTGCGGACTAGACTGCTTTGGCCCAATGACCATCACAATTGGTAGGCGGCATGAAAAACGATGGGGATTGTTATTTACCTGTCTCGTTACCCGTGCAATTCACATAGAATTGTTGCCGAGTTTAAACGTAGATTCAGCCATTATGGCAATTAGAAGGATGGCAGCCCGACGCGGCTGGCCTAGGACGATAATGTCCGATAATGGCACTAATTTTCGTGGAGCTGATACAGAGATTCAGCAAGCATATAAACAGTGGGCAAACCCACTTAGTGATTTCGCCATCACGCAAGATATGGAATGGCGGTTCATTGACCCCGGGGCGCTAAACCAAGGCTGAGCATGGGAACGTTTGATAAGAAGTGTTAAGGCGTCATTAGCTGTAGTTTTAAGGAGCGCTCGCCTAAGGAAGAGATCCTAGCTACCCTTCTGATCGAGATAGAGCATACCGTCACTTCGCGACCGCTTACACACGTTACCATCGAGCCCGACGACGAGGAAGCACTAACACCGAATCACTTTTTATTAGGCACGGCTACGGGCCTACCCACTACCGGTCAATGTGACGTTGCGGACAGACGAACATGGCGCGTATCGCAGGCGCTAGCCGATAAATTCTGGATCCGTTGGATGAACGAATATTTACCAACCTTAGTTCCACGCGGCGATGTTAGAGATTCACGCCCACCGATAGCAGCCGGGAGTATCGTAGTTATCGCGGACGGACAACTGCCGCGTAACATATGGCCCTACGGAAAGGTCATTAAAACGATCAAAGGCCCAGACGGTGTGGTAAGAAGCGCCGAGGTACAGACGCGTGGGGGCGTATTCAGACGTCCGATAAGAAGGCTCGTTGTCCTCGCCGTAGGAGTCTAGGCTCGCAAGCTATGCCGGGGGGAGACTGTTACGGACAACGAGTACATAAATATTAAATAGCTATTTACCTAACTTAACTTAGCAAATTAACTAGAATCTAATTAGAATCCCACTAGTCAATATAATAATAAGAGAAATCCAAGCAGAATATTAAAAAAAATGCGGGGCCGGTCTTCAGCTGTAGCCCGAAAATATGATGTAATAATTTCTTACGCGAAAAAGTATAAAAGGAGGTCCGGGCGGGCGGCGCGCGCATTCTACTCTGACACGCGGCGCTATCGATTCAAGACCTCAGCGAAGCACCCTATTCCCTACGACACAGCGGACCCTGGGCGACTCATAGTCCTTTTCCTTCTGCATTTATGAACGAGTGAAGATTTCATCGAGGAGGCGTTATTCAAGAGCTACGAGTTACGAGTCGAGTTCGTTGATAATAGCGTCTGTCGTTTGTTAGGCGTCAAAGTTTTATTTTATTTACTTCGTTATTGTTGTGTACCAAGGTAAGAAAAATATAGTGGCAAGTGCCTTTCATCGACCACGGTGTTTATCTTCATATTATTTACCCCACTGTCCCCTACAGGGACAATACAAAGGTATGCTTACAGCTAAAGGCTTAGGTGAGAAGGGAAGAGTCTAAGCGAGTGACATCTGGCAAGCCGGTGTCACAGATACTAAAAACTAAGTCGCTGATGTTAATTATAGATTATAAATATTAATATCAATTAATAATTCTAACAAATATCTCTTCAAAATATCAAATCAAATAATTGGTACAATTGTGCCTGAATTTTGTGAAGCTATTATTCAAGTCTTAAAAAGGGAAGTAAAGGTAAATGAAAGAAATTTTATTTTCTAATTAGGCATTGTATTTAGTAAGAAAAAAAAAAAAAAAAACAAATTATATTATTTAAATCAGTCTGAATCCTCACTCATACCGGACATCGTATATGCTTGAGATATTATATCTTTATGATTGCCTAATGGTTGCCCAATAGTATGGTTGGTCAATTGGCGTGGTGGACGGATTATCTGTGAGAGTATTTTTATATTATTTTTAGAAGTACTGGTCTTTAAGCGTTTTGAGTTCAAATTTATTAAATTTTCAGTAGACAATAATGTTGACATATAATTTTCTGGAGGCTGTATATTTATATCAGAGTTTCCGGGCTGCGAATACGTAGATTCATACTGCGTAGTGGGTGGCTCGGGTGTGTGGTCATATGACGTATGTGGGACTGTTTTCAAATCAGATGATGGAGATGGAGTATACATGTTTATTGTAGATGTACGGCTTGACGAGGATTGTTCATTTAATCTGGATCTTGCTTTTATTTTGATACTTAAAAATTAAATTATGTATGTCATAAGTTAACATCAGCCTGTCATCTTCATTCATTTTTTTTAATTTTTGTGCCACGAGTTGGCCAAACAAGTCATTTTCGACGGTTTGTTTTTGTAGATTTTTCTGTTTTACAAGGGAGAACGCCTCATCCATTTGTTTCTTTACTTGCAATAAGTCCTTTGTACTCGTAGTATTTTTACGTTTGTTGCACCGTTCATACTGCGGTGATTCGTTTCCACTGCCCATGTATGATTCTCTGGAGTGAGGTCTTTCAGATTTTGATGTTGTTTGTTCCTGAAACATCATGAACACTACAACATTGTTGTATAAATAACATTTTTTTTTTCAGCTACCAAGCACTGAAAATGATTGGCTACAGATATCAGAAGGCTTTCGAAATATATTTCCACATTGCTGTGGAGCATTGGATGGCAAACATGTGGTATTAGAATCACCTATTCATAGCGGCTCTGACTACATTAATTACAAGAAAACTTTTAGTGTTGTGCTCCTGGCTCGACATAGGATGCCAAGGGAGAATGAGTCATGGTGGGGTATTACAAAATAGCATTTTATGGAGAAAGATTAATAATAATACAATGAACAGCCACAGCCAAACCCTCTCCCAGGAAGAAATATGAATGTGCCGTACGTATTTGTTGCAGATAGTGCATTTGCGTTAAGCCAACACATCATGAAGCCATATCCCGGTAACCATAGCGAGAACAGCATAGGAAGAAAATGTAATCGCAATTTATCCAAAGCCAGAGTAATAGTTGAAAATGTGTTCGGCGTTATGGCATCAGTTTTTAGAGTTTTTAAAAAACCTATGTTACTTCAACCTGAAAATGCAGCCCGTATCACTATGACATGCGTACTTTTACATAATTTTTTGAGGAGAAGTAGGACCTCGTCGAAAATATACACACCCCGTGGAGTCTTTGACCGCATAGAAAACGGTCAGTTGCATTCTGGAAGTTGGAGAAACGACAGCGCGAATCATGGACTCCTACCACTTTATTTAGTTCCCAGGCGAAGCTCAAATGCTGCTCATATGATTAGGGCTGAGTTTGCAGAATATTTTATGCAAATCTAAATGATAAATAAGTAATAATAAATCAATCGTTGGATGTCCACCGCGCACAGGATGGATGGAAAGCAGCACATAAAGTGAATTTTTGCTGTAATTGCTGTATGGCGTTCCAGTGTGAGGATAAATAAATAAACAAACAATAAACAAATTTTGTTCAAAATAAAAGTTTAGTAGATAAAACTAAATAATTGTTTTATTTTTTTACATACCTCAGTATTTCTGGTGTTGTTGTATTCGTACGCTGGCCCCAAGAAACTGTGCATTGCCTCAAACGCAAACCATGTTGGCTGGTACACATCATCCGTACTTGAACCAGTGCGCCCTATATGCAGCCATTAGAGAATTTCTCTTCTTCTTTAATTCGTCAATGGAACATTGAAGAGAAAATGAATTTTTAATTCTTTCCCAGGCGTCATTAACTGCCATTCTGTTTTTTATAGATTTTCTTTTGAGGATATGGTTGATTTAATTTGCAGGAGCTCAAAGAACTCCATCACCTTGGTGTTGCTCCAATCCATGATAAATTTAGTTTATACACAGTAGACGCCACGAACTATGAAAATGGCGAAACGTCCGTTACCTTCGCAATCGTGTGCGCAAGTGATCACACGAATGTGTGGGAGACTACGCGAAGGTTCGAGGTTCGCGCGCTTTGATGTCCGTTAAAAAACCGACACGGCTCGGAAAAGCGCGAATGCAGCGAAAACTTCGCATACTCATTTGCAAATGTCGTCCTACACTCGTGGGTTTGCGTATTCGTGCGAATGTGAGTGACCGGCATAAGATCAAAGATGCAGTAGCGACACAGTGACGTATTTCTATTTCTTTTACGCGCGGGATGTTTTGCTATGATTGTCACTCTCGTAATAAAAGTGCAAGTTGTATTTGTGACTTGCGTCACAGCGGCAACAACGCATCGTAGGTTATACTCAGATTTATGTTTTAAGGTGCATGACCTATGCGTATAGACATAATCAGCTGTTAGGAAAGATACATCGTGTTCAAACGGGGCAAAAACTTAAAAAATCATTTGCGACTAAACTACTGCTCCTATTTAATTGATTTTTGGTACAGAGCTTGAAAATGGTACCTAGTATAGGCAGTTTAAAGAAAAGCCCCTCTATCGTATCAACTTTGTATAATACAGAACATCAACATATGTCATGCGCTCTATAGCAAATCTAGGAAAAAGGGAATACTCTGACCGGGTCATCTTATTACATTACACAATAAATTTTCAAGGTCACTACTTGACAAGGATTTTTGTAAAAACAGTGTTCTGTGACAACACAGAACACTGACTGAACACACTTACCTTTTCACATAAGGGATAATCACAAGATTGTATTATTCGCAGATGACACTTCACTCATTTTTAAAATCAAACGTCAGCTAGTCAATTTTGAACATGTTAACGATGCACTCTCTAAAGTTGTCCATTGGTTTAATGTAAATAATCTTCTCCTGAACGAGAAAAAGACTAAACTCATTAAATTTTCAATGCCAAATGTCAGGCAGCTAACTACTAATGTTCAACTTAATGGAATAGAGTTGGACCCTGTTGAGTCGACAGTTTTTCTTGGAATAACTATTGACGGTAAATTACAATGGGGCCCACACGTAGAAAAATTGTCAGGAAGGCTTAGTTCGGCCGCCTATGCTGTTAAAAAAATTAGACAGATTACTGATGTAGATACTGCCAGAATTGTTTATTTTAGTTATTTTCATAGTCTTATGTCGTATGGGATCCTTCTCTGGGGAACATGTGCGGACATTAATAATATCTTTATTTTACAGAAAAGGGCTGTTCGAGCCATTTACAATCTAGGTCCAAGAGATTCACTTCGTGAAATATTCAAAGAAATAGATATTCTGACTGTAGCCTCTCAATATATACTTGAAAATCTACACTTGAGAGCAATAAAATCGCACACGTTGACTTTTTGTTGTTAAAGCAGTTTTTTTCATAAATGTGAATACATATTAAAATAAAACTTACACTATTTGAATGTTTACTTCAGTACCTTTCTAATGATATCAAATACAGTGTAAAAAAAGTACCCATAGGGAGTTTTAGGGCACAAAACCCAACATACGGATAAAATTACCCAATTTAGCTTAACAAAGAATAAAAATAAAACTCAAAATGCTTGATCAAATTGTTTTTTAATAAGGTGTATTCCCTCCCCTAGCCTTGATTACAGCTCTTAATCGGTTTTTCATGGACCGTATTAATTTCACCATGAAATCTTGTGGTATGGCGTTCCACTCCTCTTCAATGGCAAGTTGAAGCTCTTGGAGGCGCGTAGGAGCAGGGCTTCTTGCTCGAACTCTTCTTTTTAGCTCATCCCAGACATGCTCAATCGGATTGAGATCAGGACTACGAGCTGGCCACTCCATCGCGGTGATTCCAACATCTTCCATGTAGTCGCAAACTGTTCTAGCGACATGCGGTCTGGCGTTGTCGTGCATTAAGAGAAAATCTTCTCCCATAAGCCACGCAAGCGGCCTCACATGTTCTTCGAGCACTTCTTCGACGTATCGTGCAGCCGTCAAACTTCTCGATCTCGGGCCGGTATTCGCCGTAGTGATGAATACAATGTCAGTTTTAGTGTCCAACATTATGCCACCCCAAAACATACACGATCCACCTCCAAAAGCCACACGTTCGCTTATGCAGCATTGTGAAAATCGCTCTGATGACCTTCTGTAGACCCTAGAGCGTCCATCATGACCATGTAAAGTCATTCTGCACTCATCAGAGAACATAACAGCCCGCCATTGGTCATACGTCCAATTTAAATGTTCCCTAGCAAATTGTAGCCGGGCTTGTCGGTGAGCTGTGGTCAATTTGGGACCATTTGCTGGGCGATGTGAAGTCATTCCTGCTTCACCTAGTCTTCTTCGAACTGTCCACCGACTTATACTGACATTGCGAACTTCTCGAAGCTGTTGTCCCAGTTGAACCGCGTTCAGTTGCCGATTTCTCAAAGACCTTGTCACAAGAAAGCGGTCATCACGCTCTGATGTTGTGCGTCGCCGGCCAGATCCTGGTCGCCGAATGTAGCCACCGGTCTCTTGGAACCTCTGGTATACACGACGAACAGAGTAGCGGCTCAAATTTAGCCGTCGAGCAACTTCACTTTGGTTATGGCCTGCTTCGAGCAAGGCAATAACTTGAGCGGCTTCTGCGGGCGTGGTATCCATATTTTTCCAGTAAATCCGTATGCTTCCAGTAGAGATGTTATCACGTTGACCGTCAGTATGCAACTGAATAAAAATTCCAATAAACTGACCTTTTTATACCTGCGGCTAAGGGTGCAAGTAGTGACAACGCAAACGCGTGAATTTGGGGAATTCGGTGTACGGTCGGTTTTTGTAAGTTACGTGAAGGTCAATGATTTTAATTTTATGTTTTTGTAAAGCTAAGCTTGTATGCTTTAATTTTGTCTAATGATTTTTACTCAATATCTTTCGATTTTAGAAAACAATCAGTAATAAACCAAATTATAAGGGGTGTGCGATTTTATTGCTCTCAAGTGTATTATATGTACACAAAAATAAATCAAATTTTAAGAAAATGTCCGATATTCATAGTTTAAATACCAGGAATAAACACAATCTTGCTGTACATCGCACTCGCCTCCACAGAGTAGGCAACTCTTTCATGGGTCAATGTATACGCTTTTACAACCAACTTCCTACTGACATTCGGAACTTACCCATTAAACGATTTAAAATCTGTATTAAAACTAAACTTTGTAAAAAAGGGTACTATAAGATTTCTGATTATTTAGAGGACAAAAAAGCTTGGGACTGAGCTGCTCGCTCTGCTAGCCTTGTGATATAACTTGACATTTTAATTATTATGCATGATTTTATATACATATTGACATTGCAGAATATTGTATACAATTTTACATGAATGTTTACTTTGAAAAGTATTATATTTACTGCTTTAATTTATTGTGAATGTGAGCACTATGTGGGTCATTTTTTTTTTTTCTTTAAATGTTTTCCTTTCTTTTCTCAGTTAAGTTTTAATGATGGTCTGACATTTTGAGCGCTTTATGCGGCCTACCCAAATGTCCTTTTTTTGGTACTGTTCGTCGAGTCGTTGAGCTCCTTAAGTTTTGAGTTGAGCTGCACGATTACTGACAAATGCTTACACTGATTGGTCAGGTCCGCTCAAATTTGCGTGGTTCTTTCCTCAAAAGACCATTTCAGACACGGATCTACATGGTCCTCACATGATCTGACCAAGATTATGTCTGGACTTTAAAAGAGACTTTGACCCCTCAGTTTGTTTCGCCATTTCTTCTCAGGGGTAGTCAGATAGGAAATGTCGGCTACATCTATATTTTTTTTTTTTTTAATATGACGTGTAAAAGTGATTTTAATATCCTATTTACAGAATAAACGATTTCATTTCATTTCATTTCATTTCAACAGACCCAGAATAAACCAATAATTACAAAATTATTGGCTTAATCTGTGACTGTTCAGTATGGTTAAAATGAGGTGACTGCACAATCTGTGGTGCATGGAACCATTCCATTTCATTGGAATTTCGAATCTGTATTTCAATCATATATTCCCTTTTCGACCTTTTCTTTTGTCTAACAAGACGCAGACTCGCAAACGAAATATTAAGAATTTTAAACATTCGTATCGTCACGTCGGTGTCGTCGTTGCAGTTTACGGCGTGGTTGTGAAACAAAATGGCCAGAATTGACCGAAATTATTGAAAAGCAATGTGAAATTCTCAAGCTAATGCAAACATAATTATAAAGGCAAAGGGCTTCTGAAAAACTCGTATACACGTTCCATGGCCTGCGCCACTAGATAGAAGTAGGATCGGTTGATCCGGGAGAAGCCTTAGATTGTTTCAAGACCACGTGGATAAATTATGCTACAGCCACAAGTATGAAAGAAGAACAAAGACCCACACTTCTTAGGCCATGGGCTAAAAACATGCTGACATGAAAAAATGCATGCACTTCGGTATAGATGATAAAGATATGAAAAGTGAGGCAAAGATATTTGAGAAGCTTGAAGAAGGAAAAACATAATTAAAAAATTAAAAAACACGCCTGCCATATCAAAAAATGAACTAAAACATTTAAAACAAGTTACATGATTTTAGTGTTGAATGGCCACAGGGTCTAATAACGCCAAAAGTGGAAAACTGAAAATCAATCTTTTCATGTTAGTCGTGGGACCTGTAAATGACTATTCCAAAGATCCGTATATTTTTGCAAACGCACAATGTGCCACGAAAGATAACTTTAATTTTTTTGGAACGCGAAATTATTTTTCATGATTTATTACACGACGTGGAAACGGATAAGATAATTTTTTTCTATGGGTTGTTGAATACTACCGTTATATTTATTTAATTTCTTTTGTTATTATTGAACGAATGCATAATGAATACTACTGTTATATATTTTGTTATGAACTAAGCAAGCTAGACGATGATAGTAAACGTAGTCAAATTTTCATGAAAAAAAACAAATTATTACCGTTTTTTTGGTAATAATTTGTTTTTTTTTCATGAAAATTTGACTACGTTTACCATGGCTCCCCCTTTAATTGTTTTTGAATGTTCACTAGCCATGTTACCCGGAATAGATCAACGCTTCTAACAATACCACATACATTAAAATAGATTAAGCCGTTTAGAAGTTACGGTGGAATAAAGAAACTCACAAACATACATACATACTTACATACATACATACATGAACCCTGAAAACATAACACTCCTTTTTTTGGGCAGTCGTGTAAAAATAAGGGAGAATCTTAACGTAATCTATAGCTGATACTCGTTCAACAAAAGATCACAATCAGAGGACCAAGACAGAATTTTCTTAATTCCAGTATATAGGTTACTGGAATTAAGAAAATTAATTAAAAGTTGCGGATACAGTAGCAATATGTTCGACAAAATGCTACGAGACACAATTGTGGTGGGCTTTAGAAATCCGAAAATTAAGAAAGAATTTTTACGGAATGAACTAGATCTTTACTTAATTCGACCGAAGCAACAACTGAATAACTTCAGAATTTGTCTTCCGAACAAATATTGGCAAACATTAATAAAAATAATAAAAAAATAGACCAAAACTAACAGTAGATTACTGTGTAAATTTTATGGTGAGAAGCATGTATTCAAAAAGAAAATTTGTCCTGCTTGGAGAAAAAAGATGTGAAACTTGCCAAGGTCAAGATCAAAAAATCAGATCATTCCAAAAATGTATGTAAGAAGACCAAAATTGTCAAATAATTACATAGAGAAGACTCGGAGGAAGAGGACCAGTGACAACAGTATATACAAATCTAAAATCAGGACAAATCTACACTCTGGCCACAAGGAAGTGGAACTCTGCTTGAAGTTCAATAACACCTGGTTGAATGTTTTCTGTACGTTGGATACTGGAGCTCATGTTTGTGTTATAGGTGCCACACAATACAAGAAATTATGTGAAAGTGACTGACTGAAACATTTGCATCCTGCTGATCTAAAATTGAAACGTTTTAATGAAACTGACATAGAGACAACTAATGTCGAGTGTATTTACAAAAACAGAAAGTTTGTCATTAATTTTCATGTTGTGAATGTGTTGCCTTAGGGCGCTCGCCCACTAGCTCGCCGTCCGATAAGAACCAGGCCCGAGTCGACGGCGCGTTGTGATCCACGCAGGCCTCAAAGAGATGCAGCACCAACTGACGGGGTCCGTTAGGAGCAATGCCTGCCAGGGTTGCGAGTATGTCCGAAAGGGATATCGTGGCCCTGGCAAACAGGCAACGAAATTTCCCACCCAAAAATATAAAAAGGGTGCTCGCCCACGAGCGATTTATCGGCGATTTTTATGTGAATGTATTTCTTTCTGACAAAAATCGCCGCAAAACTCAAAACTCAAAGCATTTATTTCAATTAAACCATTGACAGGCACTTTTGAATTGTCAAGAAGTCGGTCAGTTACAAATATGAAGCTAGTTGCCCATTCCAAATAGTAGGTTCCTATGGAGAAGAACGGGCAAGAAACTCCACGGACACTCTTTTAAATTAAAATATTGGTACAAAATATTGGTTACATCATTCATATTGAAGTTAAACATGTGAGAACGATGCAATACGTCAAAAGCGTCCGTGATAAAAAGATAACAATTCAAAACTAAAATAATTAAAAATAAGCCGTGGCAGCTAAGAGATGACCAGTCCCAACTGACAGCGCCCGTTCACGAACATGACGCATGGATCAGCACCATTCAGCTCAACCATTTTGAAGGGAGCTAAATGATCCAACACACACGCCACCATCAGCGAGACATCTGAGTGAGCATGACATACTCTCAGCCGCCAGGGCACATTTAAGTCAATGAAAGACATAATTACCCGGTAAATGGTAGCTCTATTGTACATAGTACTCACACCTGTGATATGCAATTATATAATACAAAGGAGATTCGAGTTTATACAATGAAAAGATAGTCTTCCAATCTTCATCAGCTCCAACAGTATTTTCAAATGTTAATAAATTAGTTGTGGTTGTGGAGCTGGACCAGCATTGAGCCAAGCATTTCTATCAGCGATGTAATCCCCCAACCCCAACCCCCAACTCGCTCGTGGACGGGCACCCTAAGGGTTAATAAAATACTGTTATGCGGTATCAGTGGACAGTGGAAGTGCCAAGGAAGCACAAAATATTATAAACAAATACTCGGATGTGTGAGTTACCAGGAATTGTTCATTTGGACATTGATGAAAATGTTCTACCTCGCATTCAGCCAGCACGTCGTGTGCCCATGGCATTTCGAGCACCGCTTAGGGAAGAAATGGACAGGTTAGTAAAAAATTATATTATTTTTTCGTAAAGGAAAAAGTTCCGTGTCTGCTTAGACGTTATCCCATTGAATAAGGCTCTCAAATGACCACATTTTCAATTTACATCGCTGGAAGAAGTTTATTATTGTTAAAGAGAAGTCTCATCCTGATTGGGTTAATAATATATTAATTGTTCGTAAAGGCAAAAAGTTCCGTGTCTGCTTAGAAGCTATCCCATTGAATAAGGCTCTCAAATGACCACATTTTCAATTTACATCATCATCATTTACATTTTTTTTTCGTTTTTTTTTAAGTTTCTGCATATATTAATATTCATAGCAGTGTTTTACCCAAAAATAAAACACATATTAAATACGTACCTTATTTAAAAAAAAAAAATCGTTTAATTCAGGTATTAAACCCATAGTAAAATTACAAAAATAAAAATAAAACAAAATTACAATCCATTATAAATTTAAATTAAATTACATGCACAAAATTAAATTAAATTACAATGGATATAGAAAATTAAATGAATTACATTAAAATACAGTCTTAGCATGTACACACAGCGAAGTGTTGCAGACACTATTTGGTTCGTACATGCACATAGTCGAGTCAGGAAGGATGCCTTGAGTTTCCTCAAGAGCCCGTAAAAATCGGTAGCTCAACGAACATGCCAGACGCACTACACCGCCAAGGCAGCTTTAATATAGCTCTAAATTATATCGCTAATATATAGCGAGTATAGCGAGTCGTAGTCAGACGTTGCTTTGAATGTAGTGTGTCTAAATCAGTCCATAAAATTAAGTTAAATAAGTGGTAATTTGCTGCCAATCTTGGCAAATTTTTGTAGTGACATATACAGTGACTCTTGTGGAATCCAAAAATATATGGTTATTTTCAATTAAATACAGTTTAATACGAGTATTTGCCAAATACCTATTAAAACTTTACCGTTTTTGAGTGTTCAAAGTGACCTTGTGACTTCGAGAACAAAGGACCGCATTAGTCACGAGCTTATCGCAAGTCATTCATACAACTTCTAAATATTGGTGCGAAATTTCAACTGGTATCTTAAAGTCACCGTGGTCGAGTGGTTGGCGTGGGAGCTTTTTGTATCACTAGAGCTACTCTGCGTGCCGGCAGTTCGGATCTCGCAACACGCAATTCTTTTTCCATTTTCAAAATACTATAATTTGAGCAATATTCATATTGGTTATTTAACAGAAACGACACTATGTCCCATTCACCCGACAAGAAAAAATTCCATTCGGATACCGACTTGACGAGTGGTTCTACAATGAGCGGCGAACAAAACGTGTCAGTCCGTAAACGTAAACAACCGGATTCTGAGTGGACAACGGTCATAAATGAATTGTCGACGGAGTTGAAGAATACAATAAATGAGTGGCGGCGAGATTTGGAAACAAGTATTAATGAAATATCAGAGAATGTGGTATCAATGAAAGTCGAACTTACTTCGCTTAGTCAAGTGACGTCAGATATAAGAAATGACATAAATTCTCTTCGATCGGAGCAATCGGTCCTGCGTCAGAAGGTTACAGAGTTGGATGTGAAGTATTCAAGTACGACGGACCGAATTAATTCCCTAGAGGACTCGGTCCAATTTGTTACCGACACGCAAACTGATCTCAGCAAGAAAGTCGCCCATCTTAGTAAAAATATTCAAGAAACCATTGATTTGAAACCTATTGTTACGGAGCTGGTAGCAAAGATAGATAATTTGGAACAGAGTGCTCGAAATTGTAACATCGAGATATGCAACATCCCTGAAAAGCGTAACGAAAACCTCGTAACCATAATACGAAATATTGGGGCGCTAATTAAGTGCAATGTTCAACAAAATGACATTATTTCTATTCATCGTGTCCCACATGCACACCAGCAAAACAATAAGCCCAAAAACATCATAGTTAAATTAGCATCACGTATACTACGTGACAATGTTCTTAGTGCTCATCGCTTGTACAAGGGAGTTACAACGGATCAAGTTGGTGTTTCAGGGACATCACTACCGATATATATGCATGAGCACCTGACCCTAAAAAACAAACAATTATTTCGTGAGTGTCGAGACACTGCCAAAAAACACAGTTATAAGTTCGTTTGGGTTAAGCATGGAACTATCCTTGTCCGTGAAAAAGAGGGAACAAGGTCTTTTGCAATTCGTACCCTACAAGACATCACTAAAATCAAGCCTGGCTACGCAGCACCAATTGACAACCGAGGAGCTGTATCCGTCGGAAATTAGCTATTTAATGAAAAATCTTTCAATGTTCGATATATCGCATAATTCTTCTCCACAGCTCTGGGCTTTTTTAATAGTTTGTATAATCAAAACTTTAGTTGCATACTCCATAAGCTGGATTGTAAGTTGTTTGTTATGGTTATTCCATTTTTTTAAGTGTTATTTTTTGTTTCTTGTATTTTGTTCGTATTCTCTTAGCGTTTTACTGTACAATAATGCTCTGCTAGTTACGATTACGTTAGTAACGGTTTATGCATTTATGACCATATTCTATAGAGTTTTACGCTACAGTGATAGATAACTTAGTTTTATACTACCAAAATTGCAGGGGATTCCGCACAAAATTAAATATTTTGTATACGAATATTCTAGCCAATTGTTATGACATAATAATTTTGACTGAGACCTGGCTGACGCCCGAAATATCAGATAACGAGTTTATTGATGAGCGTTATGTGGTACATCGTTGTGATCGTGACCGTATTGCCACCAATAAAAAGCACGGAGGCGGTGTTCTCGTGGCTGCACTGAAGGGTCTGCATTCAGTCAGACTGGTTCCGCAATTTGCAACTCATGCCAGCATTGAGCACATCTTGGTGCAACTGCCAAGCTCAAGTAGAGGCAAGTGCCAAATTATTGCTGCAGTGTACATACCACCAAAAACGCCAGAATTTGCTTATGCTGAATACTTTGAACTTCTGCAATCACAGCTTGGCGACACAAACATTGATAATTTCTATGTGGTAGGAGACTTTAACCAACCAGAAATTGACTGGATCGCTTGTACAGATAGTACTTCACTATCTGCTCATATTTGTAGTGGTAACTCCCCCATTTGTGATCACATGAGTGCGCTTTTGTCGTTCCTCAACGCTCATCAATATAATACAACACGAAATCTATGTGGGAGAATACCGTGGACTTGGTTATTGGTAACGGTGATTGCAATGTTTCTAGAGCCACAGACTATTTACTGCAGCTTGATGGCCACCATCCTCCACTTAATGTTTTTATTAATCTAAGTGTACCATACAATTCGATGGCCCGCAAAATGATTAAAAAATATAATTATTACAAAGCGAACTATGATAACATAAACCGTGATTTAAAAGAGATAAATTGGGAGGAAATCTTAGTTAACCAAACCATTGACGATACCTAAAGCACGTTTTATAACATTGTTTTCTGCATTATTAAAAAACACGTTCCATTGATTAGCTGTAGATCTTTAAAATTTCCAGTTTGGTTTTCAAAATCGCTTATTCATATTTTCAAAAATAAGGCCAAGGCTTGGGTAAAATGGAAGATGTATCAAAACATTTCAGACTACGAGCAGTTTTCCATCTACCGCTCTAGATTCCAAGTTGAGTGCAAAAACTGTTACAGAAAGTACATTGCCTCCGTAGAAGATGGTATCCAAACTAATGTTAAGCATTTTTGGGGGTTCATTTCTTCCCGCAAATCCACTACAAGCTACCCCTCTACCATGCATTGCAGTAACCATTCAGCCAGTAACCCTGAAGAAATCTGTAATCTGTTCTCAAGCTTTTTTAATTCGGTATACGAGCCATCCATTTCAATTGACGGTATTTCATCGCAGTGCGGAGATTATTCTGAAACCTGTTCTCTCCTTAGTAACATTCAGTTTACTGTCGATGAAATATTAAGTGCGCTAAGAGTATTAGATCCGTCTAAAGGCCCGGGACCAGATGGGCTACCAGTTGTGTTCATTAAACAGACCGCCGTTAATCTGTGTGTGCCATTAAAAATTATTTTTAATTTATCTATTTCACAAGGAGCCTTTCCCCAAGCATGGAAACTTGCAAACATAACTCCTGTTCACAAGTCGGGACCTAAACAGGATATCGAGAATTATCGTCCCATATCGATATTATCGGTTTTGTCGAAGCTTTTTGAGAGACTTGTTCATGATAAAGTTTACCCTCTACTACATAATAACATAATTCTTGACGAATCCATGATTCGTCAAGAAAAGGTCAACTGCTACTAACCTTATAACTTTTGTTGACTATTTATTTAACAGTATGGACTCTCGTATTCAAGTTGATACTATATACACGGACTTTCAAAAAGCATTTGACAAAGTGGACCATCAATTGCTGTTGAGTAAAATTGCCTTTAATGGCATACGTGGCGACCTATTGAGATGGTTTTCTTCTTACGTTCTTAACAGATCTCAGAAAGTTGTGATAAACGGTTTTTTTTAATTCTGCGACCCTGAATGTTACTTCCGGTGTTCCTCAGGGCTCTATACTGGGTCCTCTTTTGTTTATTATGTTTATTAATGATATAGTTACGTGTTTTCAAAATTCAAAAGTATTACTTTATGCAGATGATCTAAAAATTTTTAAGCCGATTAATAATTTGCGTGACTGTTTACTTTTGCAGGAAGATTTAAATAGATTCTCTGCATATTGTGTAAAGAATAAGCTTAAATTGAGCATATCCAAATGCCATTGCATTAGTTTTACTAAAAATAAAAACGTATTTAAATATGCTTATTCGTTGAACAACATAGATCTGACAAGAGAAACAGTGGTCCGTGATCTTGGTGTATTGTTGGATGATAAACTCCATCTTGATGCTCATGTTGCTAAAATTGTGAACACTGCTTTTCGTATGTACGGTTTTGTGATGAGATCGGCTCGGGAATTTAAACGCCCTGGTACTTATTTATACCTTTATAAAACTTTGGTTAGGTCTCAGTTGGAATATGCGGTCCCGGTGTGGAATCCCTTCTATGAAAAATATTCTAACATGATAGAAAGAGTACAACGCAAATTTTTAAAGGCCATGCATTTCCGTTGTTTTCGTACGTATGCATCTTAAAGAGACTTACTTAATAGATATAAGCTTCAAAACCTTAAATCTAGACGTATAATGCTAGAATCGACGTTTCTGTTTGATTTATGTAACAATTCATATGATTGTATAGACTTATGCAATAGAATAAGTTATGTAGTACCCAGAACTACTATGTGTCGAGGTGTGCGCGCGCGGCCGCTGTTTGCTGTAACATCTTGTCGATCACACGCAGGATCGCGAGCACCCCTACGGCGTATTACTACTCAGTTCAATAGGATTTTCCAGGATATTAAGTTCTTTGCTGTTTCCACTGGAAAATTTAGAAGTATTGCGCTTAAAATCATAGCAGAATTAAGTACACAACAATTCTAAAATCATATTTTCTATTTTAAATACTATATTATATCTTTTTTCTATTATTATTATTTATTCCTGTATATGTTTCAATTTAGTTTTACTTTTTATATTTAATTTTAACCTTTGTGGGTAATTTATATCGCACGCCGTTCGTGTTTGTTTAACTTTTTTTTTATATTATGTGGAAAATGTTGTTGGTTATACATTTATACTCATAACATAGTTTTAAGTTCTATACCATAACATTGTAATGTGTAACCGTTTATTTTCCCAAATAAAATAAAATAAAATAAAATTAACAATGAGTATAAAGTAAACAATTAAAACTTAGGTAACTAAAAGTAAAATAGCATGTTAGCGATTCTATTTGCAGACAACAAGTAGATCTTCTGACTGTGCATAATTTATGGATAATAAATATTCGAGCAACATTTTTTTACAGCTAAAGTAATTTAATTGATAGAAAGAAAGAAAAAACATTTATTGGGACTCGCACAGATCACAAATTAAATAAAACACACTCATAGAAACAAAAGAACAAAACCAAAAATAAAACAAAGTAAACAAAAAGAAAATAAAAACAAAGTCCTGTACGAGGCCAAAAGGCCCGTATCTCAGCATGATGCCGCGGCACTTAAAATAAATGTCGCAGCGCTGGTATTCTGATAGGGCCCGATGTGATGTCACGGATAGATTAGGAAATAAATTAAATGAAATAAAATAGATGAATGAAATAACATAATAAAAATAAACATATGATAATTATAAATAAAATTACTGTATTAGAAAACGTACACCGCGTGTGAGAACCTGACGTAACATCAGTAACGGTCAGTGCGTTTTGTGTCTGTGGTATTCTGTGCTCTGGTCAGCCTACTTATTAATATTCTGTGGCTGTGACAATTAATGATGGCGCCGGCAATCATAAATAAATATAATCATAATTACGGCTGTTTATTGCTACAGTATATTGAATAATGCAATAAAAAGTGCTCTGTGATAGACGGTTAACGGCAATTGGAGAAATAAAAATAAGTAATGATAGGAGCGTTACAAGAATTTGAAATTACACCAATGAATAACAAAAACATAATGCGAAAAACCACAACTGTGCCTGTTTTGTGAACACTCGCTGCCAAACGCTCGCCCGCCACCATTGCTAGCTACGTGCAGATCAAGGGTAAGTTTAAAGTGTGGTATCTTTTTGAAGCTGTAGTAAGTGCTGTTTAAATTTGATTCTGAAAGTACCAACTGTCTTTATAGCACGAAATGGAGGCGGCAAGTCGTTCCAGCAACGAGAGGCAGCAAATTTGAAACTACCACGGAATGCAGCAGTTCTGTGTGATGAGGCTAACATGAGGTACGAAGATGCTCTAGTTTTAATCTTGTTAACATCGCGCGACCAAGACAGTTTCTTAAATAAATAGTCTGGTTTCTTTGTGAGAATCGTGCCAAAGAGTAGGGTCGCCAGGTGAAGCTTTCTGCGCGCTGACATTCTCATCAAATTACCCTTATTTAAAAATGGAGTGATGTGGGATTGTGGTGGGACATTATAGCAGAATCTTGCGCAAGCATTCTGCACACGCTGGATTAGTTTTTCGCTTCTACCGGGAATGCACGCCCCATACACAGTGTCAGCGTAGTTCAGCTTTGATAAAACAAGTGACTCACACAGCATGACACGCATATCCACACTTATGTAGGGACGGACACGATACAAGAGCTTGAGTTGATAGAAGCAGTTGCGCACAGCCTCCAATATGTGAGTTTCGAAATGCAGCTGCCCGTCAAATACCACCCCAAGATTACGAGCCTCCAGAACTCTTTCCACACCACAACCATCAATCCTGAGGTCCAGGTTGCAAGCAAGCATTTTGTTCAGGAAATCCCTAGATCCCATCACAATATACTTGGACTTGCTAGGGTTCAGAACCAAAGAGTTTCTTCTGGACCAAGCAGAGATCCTCTCCAAATCCTCATTTATTCTATTTACAGTTTCAGCAGTATCCCGGGAGCGGAACGAGAGGTACAACTGCAGATCATCGGCGTAAAGATGGAACTTAGTATTAATCAGACAGTTGGCGATGTCAGCACTGTACAAGATGAAGAGTAGCGGGCCAAGGATCGAACCCTGCGGTACGCTCCTGTCCACGCGCATCGGATCAGAAGACATGGTGTCTCCGTTACTGTCGCATGACACCTGGACAAACTGTGATCGATTACTGAGGTAACTCTCAAACCATTTAACCGCTTCAACATCACACCCATAGTAAGACAGCTTGGAGAGAAGAAGCGAAGTATTAATAGAGTCGAAAGCGCGCGAAAAATCAAGTAGGACAAGTAGGGATCCCATGCACTGGTCCCTGGCTTCAAGAATGTTACCAACTACATCCAGGAGTGCTGTCGCTGTGCTGTGGCCCCTTCGAAATCCGGATTGAGCTAGTGGCAAAATACTATGGTGCTCAAGATATGCCCTAAGCTGGTCTGAGACAACCCTTTCCAAAACCTTGGACAGACATGGCAGTAGGCTTATCGGACGGAGGTCTTTCATGCTAGTGGGATTAGGTACTTTAGGGATTGGTCTAACTATTGCCATTTTCCACAGATCAGGGAAAGAAGAGGTGACTATGGATCTGTTGATGATAGTTTCCCTGACAGTGTCTGTTATCCAAGGATAGGATTTCTCTTTAATTAAGACTTTCTTAAGGAGAGCATGCAAGTCAAATAATGTCAATAAGTATTGATTAAACATTGTAACCATGGAGTTCACATCTTCCAGACTTTCAATATGTTCCCAGTCTATTTTATTTAAGTCATCATTGAAAAAATCAGGAAGGATGTCTTTAAGTGGCCTATAGGTAATCCAGTGTGGACTAGGCTTCTCTAGTTTAAAATTTAGTTCAACAGATATAATTGCGTGGTGACCGAGCTCCGGTATGTGTGATACTGAGACCCCACAGACACGGGCGTCAGTGCACACAACATCAATTAAAGTTTCACTATGATCCGTAAAATGGGTTGGCTCAGTAACAACTTGTCTAAGCTTGCAGCAATGTATAAAATTGTTCAGTAATTTCGATTTGTTGTCAGTTTGGTTTAAGAAATTAATATTGAAGTCGCCAAGCAAGACAACCTTGTCCGCGTTAGCAAAGGACGAGATAGAATCAGTAATTGCATCCAGGAAGACATTGACATCAAGCCACGGCGGCCTGTATGCAGTACCAATCATAACTGCATGTGAGTTAGGGTAGGTTCAGATGACAAGCGCTCAGCGCGCGTTGAACGCGCGTTGAATTTTTGTATAGTGTTCACATGGTGCGCGCTTGTCAGGCGTTAAACGCGCGTTGTTGCGGCCAGTTTGAGTTCTACATTTGTCGAAGATGGACGTAGAAACAGTTTTATCGGTGATTTTATACAGACGGCAGAAACGACACAACAGAAGACGGAGATATTGGGTTCACCCAATTTTGTCAACCAGGCTGACTGAAAGTCAGTACATTATTTTATATCCTAAGTTAAGGCAATTTGAGCCCAAATTCTTTAACTACTTCAGAATGTCCATCAAGTCATTTGATGACTTACTGACTCTCATAAACGATGAACTCGTAGCAGATAAAAACGCTGTGCGATATAGCATTTCACCGGAAGAAAAACTCATAATTACATTGAGGTAAGTTTTTTAATAATCAACATAATCTATAAATCAAATAAATCAAATCAACTTGTTTAGGAACAATTTTTTTAAAGAAAAAATAACATTTTGTTACTCGCAGAATAACTCTAACTCTGATTCATTGCTGACATTAGTTGGTGCTGGCGATGGAGTAGGTGTTACTGGCGATGGAGACCCCATTGCTGTAGTATAACCATAATGTGCAAAATTATTTGACACACTAGACTGCTGTGATCTATAATCATGATAACGAAAGCCTTCAACAGAAGCTGATGACTGATGACGCTGCTCTTGTGATGAATAATTTCTTCGTTGTGATACCGGGTAATTTTGATTTTCATATGTCTGTTGTTGTGGTCCTTGAAATTCATTTTGGTTTTGCAAAATTAAATTATAAATGGCAATTTTAGTTTGAAGTCGCCTATATTCCGGAATTTTTTTAATCTCTTTAACGAGTGACAAACAAAACAGCTTGTCTTCATCGTCATCTTCTTTTGGATGAGACACATTTTTCTGTGCTAAACTCTGCTCTAATATGTTTGCAAATCTTTCATCAGCAGGATTTAATTTTTGTTTTTTTCTTGAAGTAGATTTAGGACTCTTAAAGCCAGAACTTATTTCTACTTCAGCAACCTCTGACGAAGTTGATGCATTATCTGCATCGAAACTACTTTCTGTATCTTTGTTGGCAATTGATGCCTGTAGAAATCGTAGTCTATTATAATGAATATATGTCGAAGTTTTGGAAGCTCCTGATCCAGATTTGAGTCTTTATTTTCTTCACCTCTCTCATATAATTATCCCGTAAACTCTTCCACTTTTTTTGCAGGGATGACGCTGAAAAAAAAAACAGTATTTAGTAATAGTTTATGTTTGTTTCCAGATATTTGGCCATTGGATGTTCATTTGGGACATTAAGCTACGACTATAGAATTGGCAAATCTACTGTGGCTACTATAATACCACATGTATGTGAAACTATTTGGAAAAAATTAAGGCCCGTTGTTATGAGTGAACCAACGAAAGAAAAGTGGTGTGAAATATCCACGATATTTGAAAAGAACTCAAAGTTTCCCAATTGTTTGGGAGCCTTGGACGGGAAACATATACGGTTAATCCAGCCTGAACACACGGGTTCTATGTATTATAACTATAAAAATTATTTTTCGCTAGTTTTATTGGCGCTAGCGGATGCAAACTATTGTTTTGTGTGGGTTGACATAGGTGCCTACGGTAAAAACAGTGACTCAAGTATATTCAAGAATTCTTCATTGTACAAAAAGCTGACAGAAAGGTCATTAGATCTACCTGAGCCAAAGGCATTGTTAATACAAAATAGACCGACAACGTTGCCATATGTGATAGTGGCTGATGAAGCTTTTGGCATGATGGAGAATTTAATGCGTCCATATGGGGGAAGGTCACTAACTTATGCTAAAAAAATATTTAATTACCGTTTGACATTAGCACGCCGGTATGTTGAATGTACTTTTGGCATAATGTGCAATAAATGGCGCATTTTACACAGGCCGTTAGATGTTAACATCGGTTTTGCAGAAAAGATCGTAAAAGCGATATGTACACTAAATAATTATGTCAGAATCAGGGATGGCTACAATGTTGAAGACACACTTTATACGCCACCCCTGGAAAATCTAGCCTCACATTATACCGGACGTGCTGTGCGACAGGCGGATAATGTTCGAGTACATTTAACAAACTATTTCATTAATGAAGGAAAAGTAGATTGGCAGGATCGTTATATTTAACTTGTAACACAAACCGATTGTAAATGTAAATAAATATATATACTCACATAATATTTTCTTCTTTTCTTCATTGTCATGTCCTTCACAAAATATAAGGACGAGTTCTTCCCAAGCCCGTCTTCTCAAATTCTTATCTGAATAATCGCTACTTGTCATGTCCCATATCGCAGGACGTTTCTCTATTTCATCAATTAATAATTCCGTATTAAAAGCTTCGGTTTCCATTTCGGACGATTCTCGGACGAACTTGACGAACCCTAAAATACGTCTATCCGCGTCGAAAGCGCGCGCTCAACTGAACGGAAACATAGAAAACCAATGATCTCAAAGCGGCGTTGACGCGCGCTGACAACAGTCGAGCGCTAGCGCAGCGTTGAACGCGCGCGTTACTAAAACGCGCGTTAGCATGTGTACGGCCTGAATAAAATGTATGTAGTTGTAAACGCGCGTTATCAAAACGCGCGTTGAGCGCTTGTCATCTGAACCTACCCTTAATGTTAAGCCTGAGCCACATTTGTTCAACCTGCGGCGCCGGCGGGTGCGGCACGGCGCGCACGCGCACGCCGCGGCGCACGTAGAACCCCACGCCGCCCCCGCGCCCGCCGTGAGGCCGCGGCACGTGCCGCAGCCGGTAGCCCGGCACTGTCGGCGCGCGACCTTCCTCTCCCTGCCTGAGCCAGGTCTCATTTATCGCCATGATGTCCACCGAGGTTATCCATAGCAACAAGGAACTCCTCATGGCGCGAACCAAGTGACCCTGCATTAAATAATCCAACTTTTAAATTTCTTGACTTATTCATTTTTGTAAATAGTGGTTTTTATAAATAGAAACATGTATAACGTAAGGTGTAAATATACTGAAAAACATCATGGTGTTAGGTGTAACTTGTATCCAAATAAAGTGAAGTACTGTAAATATTCCAAAAATATACATAGTCAGCCAAATTGAAATAATATAGAAAGTCCGTAAAAATAAATATATCCTAATAAATAATGAAGATGTGACAATAGTGAGTGGAAGTGTGACACATATAAAATGTTCATAAATAGTCATTGGTCGAGCAGCTGGGCCACCAGAAGAAACCAACATATAGTACTGAGACACGAAAATAAGTGGCCTCGCACAAGACAAACTTAAAAACCTAAGTGAAAACAAAACAAATAAAAAAAAGTAAAATGTTAGGGTTAAATTATTACAAACAGTACAGCTATTGCCAGGGGTCATGTAATCAGACATCCTCTGCCGTAGGCACCTCACAACCAAAAACACGTGCAAAGTCCTCCTCTGAGCGGATGTAGTGGGTAGGCTTACCGTCACCCTGCTTAGCCAGAATACGGCCGAACTTCGTCCACGTGTACCTCCACCCGAGACGGCTGCCAGCTTCACGCACACGGTAAAATAATTGCTTGTTTGTTTTGGTAAGCCTCTCATTAAGGAAAAAACGACGCGGGGGTACGGGGAGTCCTAGGTCCGCGGTGGTAGCACCGCGCCGCACGCGCGCGCTCTGCAGCAGGTCGTCGCGCAGTGCGCGCCGCGTCAGGCGCACCACGATGCGCCGCACGCGCGACGGCGCCGACGCGGCAGCCGCTGGGCTCACTTCGCCGACCGGACTCGCGCCGCCTGCAGAGCTCGTCTGCACCTCTCGCTCAGCTCGCAGGCCCACCCGTTGCGCGAAAACTATGTCCCGATCGTCGAGAGTCACCCCAAGCTTTGCCGCCACCAGGCCGACCGTGTGCAGCACGTTTTCACCAGGAGTCTCCGGGATGTTGGCGATCTCTAAGTCCGAGCCAAGTAACTCCTGCTCGCGGTCGTTGAGGTCAAGCTGCAACTTCAGCACTATCTGCTCCAGCTGGCCCACTTTGCCGTCTGGCACTGCAGCACTTTGCCTACTCTCAAGAGCCTCGATCCTGGCCTCAAGGTTGTCAACCCGCTCGGTACAGACTCCCATCGACGTATTTAACCCGGCCATCTCCCGGCGAAATTCCCTCATTTCGTCCCGAACCACCCGCAGCTCTGATCTGAAGAGCCTTATTTCCTCACGGAGGGTCAGCTGTGCATCCGGTGAGGGCTCCCCATCAGTACACTGTTCGCTGCCAGCTCGAGAGAGAACCCCAGCCACCGCAGTGCGGGGTTTGGTCACCGCGACAGGTGACCTAATCATACCGCCTAGTACCGGTACAACAACCGGAGCTGCCACCTCTGCCGACGCTGCCGAAATAGTAGCTGCTACGGTTCCGGACGCCGCTGCTGGTATTACAGGGGAAACACTACCCAGATCCTTGACTGGTGTGGCGCTGTTATCACCCTTGGGCAACTTTTTTCTGCACTCAGGGCACAGCCAGTTGCTGCTTATTTGCGTTTGATCTGGCAACAACAAGCAAGCGAGGTGATACCTATTGCGGCACGCAGAATTGCCACACGTAGCGCCCCCCTTTGTCGACAGAAACTTTCCGCAGGCTGCACACTTCACCATATTAGTACGGCTCTCAGCAGCTAGATGACGCACAGCACTCTTACGCTTTTTTGGGGCGCTAGATGGCGCCAGCTACGCAATAAATTATTGACCTTAGTACACAATCTGTGGTAATGTTGTCGAGACTTGTCAAAATTTGTAAAAAAAAATACACTTTTTGGAGGTACCGGTAGCACCAAAAACTAGCAAGTAACTCCTAAGTTAAATAGTTAATAAAATAGAAAATAGTTTTCTTTGCGGATTTCACTACCGAACTGCGGTTAAATTGCTTTGTAAACGTTCACACACGTATGGAGCACTACAGTGATTATGTAAACAAAAAAATGTAATCCGAATTTACTGGTTTTTTATTTTATATCAGTGCTGACACGAACAGCTGATGTGTACCGTAATCCGTCCGTGACGTCACTATGATAGATACTAAGTTTTCTATTTAATCTATTGTACAGAAAAGGGCCTAAGAAGGTAAAAAACCTTTCTACAAAGACACGTTTTGAGGTTACGTACTATTATACGAGAGTCCGGAAACTTGTTTTTAAAAAAAGAAACTCAATTAATCTGGAAACAGAGTTTATTTATAATTATGAACTTGAAATAGAATTAAATTGAATATAGAATTAATATGATTTAGGACTTCCGACCCGTACCGAGATTCAGACCGAACTGGCGTCCAAGCCTAATGAATGATGCTTCTAAGTCAATAAATGCTGACTAGGCAAGGCGTCAGCAAGCCATCATCAGGTCAGCCATTCTACTATCATTGGCAAGGTATAACAGTACGTTAGATATGCATACTATATCATTCCGTCTCTTGTTAGTATTGTCAGCATTGGAGGTAAGCATAGTGTGCTGTTTTAAAACTAAGTGCATAATGAAAAGCTTTTGCATTTGTTTAAAAGAACAGAAACAGACACCGTGTCGAAGGCCTTGGTTAAATCAAGGAAGATTCCCAGGGTCTGGTTTCCTTTGCCGAGTTCTTCTGAAATGTAATCAGTCAGACTATGCACTGCATCGGCTGTCGATAGTTTGGCTCTAAAACCAAATTGCGCAGGGGATAATAAGTTATTATTATTTATTTATTTATTTCAATGCCTTAAAACTATCATTACAGGTCTTAACCTAATGCGATAGCCAAGTCAGGTCCCACACAAAAATTAAATTACTTAAAGACACGGTTAGTTGTTTTTTTCTAGGTAGTTAACTAGTCTACTGTTTATAATTTCCTCTATTATTTTTGATATTGAAGGGAGTAGGGATATTGGCCTATAATTATTCATAATTCGACCTAAAATATTAATAATTTAAACCTATCTTTAAATCGGGAAATAAAGACTTAGTTCAAAGTCTTTATTTCCCGATTTAAAGATAGGGACCACAACTGCTTTTTTGAGGCAACTAGGGAAAATTCCTTCTGAAAGGCAGATTCGAAATATATGCCAATATATAAAGATGGTACCAAAATAAGCTTAAAAAGTTTAAGGATCTTATTGCTTATATTATCCAACTGCACAGTCATCTTTTAGCGCAGAGATGATTCGGGTTATTTCATCTTCATCAGTGTCCAGCATAGCAAAATATTCCGGGTTACAGCTATTTCTTGATTTTTGAAACACAATGTTTCTCAATCTGTTCAGCAAGAGTTTTTCCAACATTTACAAAAAAGTTATTTAAATGTTGGAAAAACTCTTGCTGAACAGATGAACAAATGAACGGTAAACTAACCCTTTACCTTGAGTTTCAATCCAAAATATCTGTATTAAATATCAACGTACGGTTGGTATTTAATTAATAAAAAAAACGTCTTATTTGTATGCAGAACTTGATATTTTTTATTTTCGATTACTTAACAAATTTTTGAGTAAATAGAAATTTGCACGCTAGAACCTAAGTGTCATTGTAGACACTTAGGTTATAAGATCTCACCTTTACTAAAACTTTATTTCTAGCAAATAAACGTTTGATTTGTTTGACCATCTAAAGGCTGCGTCAAATGAGTGCTATTTAGAGGCCGAGTCACAAACAATATTTTGTGGTCTTTGCAAACTTTTAAAATCTCTATATACGTATTTATATGAGAGCTTACATTATCTCCTATTTTCCCTTTTCTCTGCGTAGAGCGGGCAACACCAATCTATAAAAGTATTGGTATCAAACCACCCAGCCTATTGCCATCAACCGGGCACAAATACAGACTCCGGGTTGCTACTGAGAAATTTCAGATAGAAAAACCCAATAACACTGCCCGACATGGGAATCGAACCCAGGAACTCATGCTCAACAGTAGAACTTGCGACCACTAGACCAGCGAGGCGGCTGCAAAGTAAAATATAACAAAGTAAGTACTTATTTACCTGAAATTTGAACTGATGTAAGTAAGTGCATGGTGAATTAGAAAGCAGGTTCTATTTCCTGTAGATGCAAGGAGTGTTGATGCCTGTCCCAATAACAAAAATTAAGGAATACTATAATAATGTTTGTTGGCATGTTTGTCACTTTTAATTTTACATGTGAAGAACATAAAACTGTAAAAAAATATCTTGTCTCTAAAACACTTAATGTATTGATTCATTGTTGGTGCCGAATATTTAATACAATATATTAAACGGCAAAATAAAATATGATGGTGATGATGAAACGAAAAAATAGGCTCACAAATACTATTACACACAAAATACTATTATCACAAATACTATAAACGAAAAAATTAAATACCTACATAAAAATATGATTTAGTGTGGTCCAGTCTTTTATTTATGGTGTCATGGTTACTAACTGGGATGGCTTTTTATGCATTGCATGTTTGCTTTTGTACCCAGGAAATGGACAAATTCATCTTACCAGGTAGAGTTCACCTTGAAGGAAAAGAATATGACGAAGCTTTTCATACATCTTGCGATTCATCTGAAACTAAAGTAGCTTCAAAGAAAACAAAAAATCTATCTAATCAAGTATCTTACGGGATTATACAAAAATATAACCAAGATTCAACTTCTTCAAAAAAAAGAACGAAAATGAATCGTCAGATAATAATTCTGAAACTAACCTTGCTAGCGAACGAACGTGCTGCATCTTGTTCTAGTAGCACAGGAGAACCATCTAAAACTAAAATATATTCATTTAAACCTTGCTAGCGAACGAACGTGCTGCATCTTGTTCTAGTAGCACAGGAGAACCATCTAAAACTAAAATATATTCATTTAACGACAAATGGTTAACTATTACGGCATTCAAATACTGGCTGACAACCGACTACAAAAAGGGCATTGAGGTGGCCAAATGCAAATACTGCCAGGTCATTTTACATAATCACAAACCTCACTTGTACAGGCAGGCTGAGACTGAAAAACATAAAAACATCATGGATGCTATTCGACAGACAGTGCCGATTCGAGAAGCATTGCAATTTTCTGAAAAAGATAGAATGGCAAAAAGGGCTGAAATAAAATTAGCATCTCTTTTGACAAAAAAAAACTTACCATTACTATTGTGTGACACGCTTGTCCCTTTCATAGCAAATATCTAGGGGTCTATTACGAACTTTTAAAAAAACCAGGCTAGTTCTAGGCTATTCATTTCACTGGCTGCTTAGATTTCGTATTATGACATCCCTAATTCTGACCGACTTCACGCTGGGTAGTTTGTCTATGGCTAGCTTGTAATTCTCTGTCGTAACGTCCAGAAACACAATTAAATTCTCATCGGTAAGTTACGGTTTTATTTCAACCACGTATTTTATGATAAATATAATAAATATTTAACTATTCTAGTTTAGAAGTAGGTGAAAATATGAACGCAATGTAATACGTAGCCAGATGTAGTCATCGCGTCGTTGGTAGCCTGCCGTAACCCGGTGATTCTTCGCACCCCCCGTCCCGCCGTTACCGTGACCGCGTGACCTTGACCAGGAGTAGTGGGACCACGGGAACTGGGGGCCGTTGTTTTAGCACTTTCATTGAGAGGTTTAATGCCCGTAGTCACCACGCTGGGCATGCGGGTTGGTGACCGCAGTGCATTGGCACTGCGGTCGCCAACCCGCATGCGAAAGGATTGCCTTTCGCAGCGATAACGCTGCTGCCCGTCATCGCTCTGGAGAATTTAGGTTGGCTTTTTGGATGGTTATACCGCCATCGGTCGGTCGTCAGCGCCTCGTTCGTCAGTGGCAGGGTGTACCGCGCGCAGGTGAGGTTGACATTTGGGGAGTCCGATGTTGTGTGCTCCCCCTTACACCCAACAATTATTATATTGTATTGTAGTACACATAACAATTAAATATTTCCATTGCCTGTACCATAACAAATTCTATACGTAGCTATTCTTTCAAATTCACCCAAAGAGCAACAGAATATGTCGACGTCATCAGCAATGAGGTTGAGAGTGCGGAGGGTGCTCGTCAGCGGCGCCTCACGCAGCAAGTTAGTTCGCTCGCGCGGTACAACCAGCAACCGCGGCTGACGACGACGACTCACATACCCATCTGGCACGACTAGTTCCACCCTTCGCAATATATCCGCATTGTGTATCTTCCCTCTAATTACCTTAAAGATATAGGTAAAAAGTGTGAGTTGCCTCCTGACCCTCAGTTCATTATATCCGACCATACCTAAGATAAATAGTGTTGGATACATCAACGGATAAAATGGATACACCCCGTATTCCCTCATATATTTATATCTAATAAATTTATTTTGTATGCGCTCCAACATGAGACTATATTTAGTTTCATGCGGAGCCCAGATAACTGCATTACATTCTAATTGGCTCCTTACTAAAGCATTATACAACGCCGTTATAGCTTTCATATTTATGAAGCCTTTAACCATTCTCAGGACAAATCCTAGGTTTCTATATGCTTTGTTGCATACCTTAACTATATGATCACGAAACGTTAATCCAGTAGTGAAACGTACAACCAAGTCCCTCACTTCAGTGACCCTAGCCATCGATACCCCGTCCACCGTATAACTATATCTAATGGGCGTGCGTGTGCGCGAGAAACTTATGGTCACACACTTAGATGTAATTAACTGCAGGAGATTACTCTTGCTCCAAGTTACTACTCTATCTATATCTCTCTGCAGTCTTTCAGTCATCTATGTTTGTTATGGGGAGATAAAGTTTGAGGTCGTCGGCAAATAGTAAGCACTTAGCATCTTGTACAACACTTGGTAGGTCATTTATCATTAAAAGAAACTCAAGGGGCCCTGTATTACTTCCCTGGCTTACACCAGATCTAGTATAGTATGCCTTCGATTGGTATCCCGCATAGTCAACATACTGTTGCCTGTCACTCATATAACCCGCAAAAAAATTAAGTAAATGCGGAGTGAAACCGACCCTTGCTAACTTTTTCAGTAATACGTCATTATCGACTAAATCAAACGCTTTTTTAAAGCAGCATTGGCTAGCCCCCCACCGTCCACTATCGGCACCACTTCCGCCATGTAGCTAAGTAAATTGCTCGTAGTATTTCTAGTTGGCCGAAATCCATGCTGCGCGTCGGTGAGTTGCGAGATCTTTCTTCTGTAGTCATGCAAACCAAATACACGTAGCGTTGAGTGTGCTCGTGGGGTGGTTCCACAAACACACTCTACACTTACACCCCACAGACACGCATTACACTCACATACAACACTCCCACAGGCACAACATTAAGTACTTACCTATTTTAATTTTTACTATTTAATTTTACTATTTAATTTTACTTTATAATTTTTAACTATTTAAATGTTTTAATGTTGTTATTGTTTTTTTTAACCACTACTTTATTTTCATCTCAGGATTCTGGAACGCTGTTGTCTCCCTCTTGGAGGTGGGCGTTACTAGCTGCGACACAGCTTTGTAACTAATGTAGCTATCAACGTACGCAATCAATTTGTAAAATGTGTTTTTGTTCCAATAAAGATTATATTATTATATATTATTATTTGAATCGTCTCAGTTTGAGTCTTGGAACCAACTGTCAAATATAAGGTACGTCGTCATCTACCTTGAGGAACTTATGAAATAACTTTGAACCAAAACAATGCGTATTTTATCCGATTTTCGTAATGTCTTTTGAAGAGTTTATTGAATATTTGTACGATAATCCATACAATTACTTAACGCGACGCTATTTACGAGATGCAGAAAATCCAATTGAGTTTTATTATGAAAATTTATTTAAAATTAGATTTCGCTTTACTAAAGATATTGAAGTGAGCTTTTTGTTACCACTATTGTTTCGATAATTTCAAGGATTGCGGCCAATATATCAAAAATTATGGCTTTAAAAATAAGACGCTTTATCACATTTACTGACGTTGCTGAGCGAGCTGATGTGATGATCAGATTTCATCGATTTTCTGGGGCTATAGGATGCATTGATTGTACTCATATACCAATCAAAGGTCCAAACACACAAAACGGTGAATTATTTCGCAATCGCAAGCGTTGGTTCTCAATTAATGTGCATAATAGTGTGCGGTCCACAAAAGGAGATATATGACATAGTATCTCGCTGGCCTGAATCTGTCTACGACTCCAGAATATTGTCGAATAGCAAATGCTATATGAGATTCGAAGAAGGGGAATTTGCTGGTTTACTGATTAGTGATAGTGGTTATGCACAATCTTCGTATATGTATACACCTGCGCTTAATCCACAATCCCAACCCGAAATAAGATATAACAAAGCTCACATAACAACAAGAAATTTAATAGAAAGATTGAATGGTGTATGAAAAAGAAGGTTTGCATATTTAAATAGAAAGTTGCAAAATAATTTATCAAACACATGTAACATAATAGTGGCATGTGCAGTGCTACATAACATTAGCATAGAAACCAATCAACAAATGTCTGAACCCATCACGAATATTGACCCTATCCCAGTCTCCGACACTAGAGATACTGCACGGGGCAGCATTATTAGGGCTACATTTATTGCAAGGCATTTTCGTTAATAGGTCCAATTATAAGTGTTATTATGTGTGTGTTACATTTCATTGGTTTTATTTTTAACTTTCAAACTACATATTAAGTTTTTTAAATAATCTTCTTCTTCTATATATACAGGGTGACAGGGAAATTTGACCTATTCCTTGAAAGGGGTTATACTAGAGGTTATTAGCAACAAATTAAGTCCGGTTAACTAGGGGTCAAAACTGGATGGTTTCCGAGCTGTGACGGTTCTTCGGTTTTTTTTAAATTTTCTGACTTGTTACCAAAATAATTAATTATGAAAAACCTACTGAACCCTAAACATTTAATTGATATGTTTCTGAAAGCTGAATAGTGATGTGATCATTAAAAATAAATATGCTTGCCCAAAAGTTACATAACATCAGAAATAAAAGGTCTTTTTTAGTAGCAATAATTTTTAATGATTGTATTTTTCCCGAAAATTGAAGTAGGTTATTGGAAAAAAAAAATTATGACCGTTGGCGTACAAATAAGTAAAATGACTAACTGGTTTCATAAGCTTTCCAAAAAGGTATAATGTTTATTAACTTTCCCCACGGTTTTTCAAAAATCAACAAACTCGCACTGTAGGTCAAAGTTTTAATTTTGATTTGTAAATAGTTTCCGGTCGAAAAGTAAACAGTTTAGAGTAGTGAATAAAAATAAATGTAATTTGATTAAAGTTTAAAACAAAAATTATAAATCTTATTCAAATTGACTTCCATTGTTGCATATGCAAGCACGCAGCCTACGACGTACTTCACTCGCGTTGAAAGTGAGGTTTTTATGTGTTCGACAGCTGCCAAAATCCTCTCCCTCAACTCTTCTATGGATTTCACTGGTGTAGGGTACACTAAGTCCTTCATTTGACCCCAAAGATAAGTCGCATGGCGTTAAATCTGGACTTCTCGCCGGCCATGGCGTCGGACCACCTCGACTGATCCATCTCAGCGGATAATTGTCATCCAGCCATTGTCGCACACCTCGGTAAAAGTGAGCTGGGCATCCATCGTGCTAGTGGATCCCTTCTTGTAGCTAGAGGCACATCTTCCAAAAGCGTATTCACTTCTTCTCTTAAAAAGTTTTCGTACGTTATGCCATTCAAGTTTCGGGGCAAGAAGAATGGCCCGATCAACTTATCATGGACAATCCCCATCCAAACGAAAATCTTCTCTGGTGAGCCCTTTCTTTCTTTTTTCTTGGGTTTTGACCCTTATGGGCCCAAAAATGCAAATTATGGTAGTTTATGATGCCATCTCGATCGAACGTCGACTCATCAGTCCAAAGAATTTTTCTTAGATAATTTGGGTCTTCAATTTCAGCATTATTCAAATATCTACAAAAATCCATCCTCCTTACAGGATCACCTTCTTCAATGACTTGCACTGGTGTGTAATGGTAAGGATAAACGTTTGCTGTATACGCTAAAAACCAGGCTCTCCATTGCGATATACCCAGTCGTCATTGTCGATTATGATCTGTAAAAAAACATTTTGTAAGTCTAAATTATAATTAAATATCAATCAATACGATTTTATAAAATGTTGGTTCAGTCGCAGACTCGTTTCAAATTTCACAGGTCTCACTGGCAGCAGTGCAGCATACAGAACTTGAGGTGTGTTTGGCAATATTTCTGTATAATGTTGCACCTCTGTAAAATAAAAAGAATAAAGAGTAATTAAAAGTCAGACACTGTCAAAAAGTGGTAGTTTAACGACTTACCTGAACAAGATTTACCTGTAATAGAAGGTGTGTAATCACTATCAATAACGTCTACTACATCGGTTTGTTCCAGAAGAGTATCTTTCAGTACCTGGACTTGACTAGAGGTACTAGGAAAATCCAAGTATATACAAGTTACGTTACATACGTAAAGAATAGCACCATCCTATTTGTTCCTATGGGTGTCGTAAAAGGCGACTAATGGACTTACTAGAGAATGGGCAGCAGCATTCTCTATGCATTTTAACACCATACTGCGATCGCCAACCCGCCTGCCAATCGTGGCGATTATGGCAACCCCCCCTCCTTTTGGGGGACGCCTATGTCCAGCATTGCACATTTCTCGGTCGAAATGATGACTAATGATGACTTTCTCTTTTTTCATGTGAAAATGTACATTCAGTTAGTTAGATTTTCAGTTCTCTGATGAAAAAATGTTACCCGTCACGATGCAGCAGCGGTATGGGCTCATCTAAATAATTTGATTAAATATGTTTCTACTAAATCACCACGAATGGATCGTATCCACATTCGGCCCCTCTAGCCGGTATAGAAATAAATCTATTTTCTATATTTTAACGCAATTGAAGCATTACTTTCCACAATTAAGCCTTGTTACTTGGAATTATCAAGAAGCTGGGCATGGCAAGCGTGCCCCTGATGGCATTGGTGCAGTAATAAAAAGAACTGCTGATTATCAAGTAAAGCGTCAGCAGGATGTTGGAACCTTTGCTGCCTTTATAGACTTCATTCCAAATAACGTAAAAACGTAGAAATTGGAATGATTGAGGACGAAATTAAAAAATCTTTTTACAAAAAAAAAACAACACGACAAAATATTGCTTTTCCCGATGCAGGGGCGTTAATTGTTGAGGAGTTCTCCTAGGAAGAACCAGGAGAACTGATCGTGACTTCACCATATGCATACTGACGAGCATAAAATGCTTAGCAGCCATATTAAGGTGCCTAATCGAATCGCAACCGTGAAATACTTATTATTAAGTAGTTCCGGTGGCCATCTGTGGTCTTCATATGAGTTCCACTTCACCAAATGGTGCTTTGCGAGTGAAAATGCATGAATTAGTATAAAAAATACACAAATCGCAGTGTTGCCACCTTGCTCAAAAAAAAAAGTTGCTAAACTAATAATTAATACCACACTAAAGCTCTTGTGGCACTTATTGAATGAATGACAGGTTTAACTGAACGAATAAAGGATCACTGATCATTCACCTTGTCTCTAATTTATTAAATACATCTGAAGGCCAATTCTCGTAATTTAAAACGTTCAAAATCTAGTCGCAATCTCATCTTGGCGACAAACAAACGTCAAGAAATTGTCAAAATGTAGGGAAATAAGAGGTATTTTTGACAGATTGAGACTGAGATCAGACTGTGAATGTTCTTAAAATTAGTAGAATTGCCCCTCCGTTGTTCCTGAATCAGACATTACCGAATACAAATAAATAATAAGTGAAGTGAAGGTAAGTGTTTTTGAGCAATATTTTGTATTATATGCAAGTGGCTAAAAACGCAGATCAGTTTATCGTGCATATAGTTGATATTATTGGAGTATTTTTAACGTGCCTCAATAATTACCTCAGAATATCGTAAAATATTATTATATAAATATTATTATATCACATACCTACACGATATTGAAATTACATACTTGACTACATTTGTATTTAGTAAGTTGCTGGTTCTATATTTAGTTATATTTTACTACAAACTGTGATAAAAACCTATAAATTTCTCAAGTAATGATAAATAATTGTCTTGTAAACATGGCGTCTATGAGAAGCAGCTTTAACTTGCAACTTCAACCTTAATACTTCCTCTCTGCGCGTCAAAGCGTTAAGTTTCACTCTTCTGAAGGTCCAAGTTATACCTGTACCACTAATGCAGTTCAAGTCTTTACAGTCACTTTTATTTCGTACTTACTGCAGATATCGAACCTCACTAATGGTTATTTGTTAAGAGATCCGTAGAACTCGTTGAAAACCCTAAAATATTTTAGACAACTGATTCAGCCTTATTAGCGCTTTATGCCTTATCTTAAGAGGGCTATCACAATTTTTCTTGAATTTGCGCGTTTTACTCGAGTTTTGATGTGTGATTATGGTTTAGATACTCGTATAGCCATAAAATAAAAAATATAATATGCCCAAGCAAGTTTAATTATTTATCTTGGGAGCGCTTTAAATAAATATTTCAATTTATTTACATAAATCAGTAAAAACCTTGTCTCTGCAAAGGATGTTTCATAAAATTTTACTTTTGGGTATCTTTTGATGCTTTTTTACACCGAAGATAACGTAATTTAAGAAATTATAAAAATGTCCATGGTACTACCGTATTTTATACTTGGGAGCGCTTTAATCAATTTATTATATTTCGCACAGTAATTCACCAAAAATAATTCTGTAAAACAGAGAGTTACTGACCATTTTTCATCCGAAGTTTTATTTTTTATCTACGAATATAAAATCCAAATTCAAACAAAAACTATTTAATAACTAAGTTAACTATGTTACCTTGCTCGAAAAAAAATAAAAACTGCGTTCGGATCAAATGGTTTGGTACCATTTGATCCGAACGCAGTAGATTACAGCAAGTGTCTCGGTGGAATTAATAACAATTCAAGTGAAAATGGTCTATCTGTTCTGAACCAAACCAATATAAGTTCCTCAAATGTTATCACTTATGCGAAATTCAAGGACATAGTGGGTCAAGATACAATGTTAAAACTTGATACTTATGGAAGTAATCCAGATGATAATGATTATTTGAGTATTTTATACCGCCTCTACTCAGTATTTAATGTTAACTCCTCACAATCACTATCAGGACAGAATATAGGATTAGTCATTGACAAAAAAAATACTTCTTTGGAGTGTATTGATACACCAAGGACTGTTCAGTCTAATGAAGAATTAATGCAAGCCAATGACGAAAATTTATTTAATGATAATGTATTTAACGCACATGAGTTGGATGAGACAAATAATTTACATGCCTATTCTAATAATAGTAATTTAAATGATGATCCATTTATTGCCGACATTGTTCCAGAAAACCCAATACATATGACTCCTGCCAAACAAGTTATTAGTTCTAACAATATTTTTCTAAACACATCACAAATAAATGTTCAGCAACCTGTACCAGCCTTGCCTTCAAAGTTATTTCAAATACTATCTTGGGAAATTTTTTGACGTTGCCTAAAACACCAGAAAGAAAAGGTCAAAGAAATACAATAAGAATGCCATTTGCCATAACATCTGCTAAATACAGGGCAATGTTTAAGGAACAAAAGAATTAGAAACGAAAGCCAAAGAGGACCAAAAGAAGAAAAGAGAAGAAACTAAACTACAAAAAGAAAAGGGAAAAATAGGAAAAGCAATCAAGATCAACACTAACAAAGTTTTTGCAACAAATGTTTGCAAAATATGCTGCAAGGCAACTAAAACAACAAATCGACTAGAATGTGATATGTGTACGGCGATATTCCACGTAAAATGCATACCAGCTAAGCATCAAGAGCATGTGCCCGATGATATAGCAATTGATCTTTTCGTATGCCATGGTTGCTACAGGGAGGATAATAACGAAATTGAAGATCTCAGCGTGAAGATAGTGGTGGTGAAGCACTAACAATATTTGACATGGTTATTAATGAAAATAAAAAATATGCTTAATAATTAACATTAGGTGCTGATTGAGAAAATATAGAACTCAGTTAATTGTTTTGTTTAATGTGAATTTTATAAGAAGTATCTTTTTATTTATGTTTAATGCTTACGAGAATTTTTTTTTTTGTATTACATACGACTTGCTAAGACTGAATAGTTTTGAAAGCAACTGTGATTATTAATGTTCCTTCTAAGAGATATGTAGGTATAAGCAATTTTAATCTATATATATAAAAGAGAAGTCCACTCACTGACCACTCATCACGAAATCTCGGAAACTACTGGGCTGTGAGGTCTAAAATTTGGCACAAGCACTCTCTATGGGGTGCAGGCGCGCACTAAGAAAGGATTTTTATAAATTCGCACCTTAAGCGGTTGAAAAGGGGTGTCAAAGTTTGTATTAAACTCCTATGTTTTTAAAGTTAGAGACATGAATGTTGGCCTGATTGTTCCTTTCGACTTCTATCTAGGTGCTCACTAAGAAAGGATTTTACGAAATTCGGCGCTTAAGGGTGAAAATAAGGGTTTTTAATGTTTGTATGAAAAATGTACCAAATCCAGTTAAGATCGAAATTGAATCTTACGGCAACGAGTTATTGCATACTTTACATTGAAATTAGAATTCGGAGGCCGATAAAGATCTAAATTGAATTTTACGACAACGCGTTAATGCATATTTTACATTGAAATAAGAATTTTTGGAAGTTTCTTGAGGTTTATATTTAGTTTTTTTTCTAGGTGGCCAGTATGTTTCAGTGCAGGCGTGATAACGTTCTAAAGTTTTTATGCCAGTTCTAGGTGGCCAGCTGTATTTTTCAGTATGCATGCATCTGCTAAAAGATAATGAAATGAGGTTCTAATTGGTATTCAGGTAATTTGGACGTTGCATTTATAGCATTAAAGTCGAGAATGCCAAGGGGAAAACTTCACAATGTTTAACCTTAATCGCGGCTTGCAAGCCGATCGTATTAAAAAACGAAGTCATGTATCAATCACAGAATACAAACCTAAGCGATACATGTTCAAGCTATAGTTACCGAAATTTCTGTTCTGCGATATTTTGTTATTACTTACTACTAATTTGCTTTGAAATATTTTTCATCGTCTTTGTTTGGTTTTCGTTTTGGTTTGTTTCGCTTCCTAATTTTAAATTGGAGGATAATAAATGTGTTTTTACCTATTGCCGGGTTGGAATTTTGTTATTTCTATTTCTTTGCGAATTACTTATTGTGTAGGTATTTCACACTGTGGTATTACTATAATAGTTTTTAGTATTAGTCGTTCTTACTAGAAAAAGTGTCCTTGAATACCTACGTTCGTATTTTAATTTTATTGCTTAGTATCTTTGGCTTAGGCTGGTGTTGTAAGGGTTGGAAAAAGGCGGGAGAACTATTCCCATTTTAAATGGATGTCAGAACCAACTGACGGGGTCCGAAAGGGCCAATGCCTGCCAGGGTTATGAGCCTGTCCGAAAGGGATATCGTGGCCCTGGCACACACAGGCATTTGAATGAACACGGGTGGGTTTTAGTCAGTAAAAGTCTGACACGCACGCATCAAAATGACCTTCATTGAAATTTCCTGAGAATCAGGTTATTTTTACTCCCTGTTGTGCGTCCCCAAAACCAGCAATAAAAATACCATCTTGAAACACCTGGAACCCAAATGGGAATAGTACAAGACATTTCAGCGACGTATTCACGCTTTGAACCATAAACAGCTCCTCCTGACCGATCCTGGGTGAAAGGTTGGAATATTTCCCAGTTTTTAGACACGTAGCGCACAATGCTGTCTCGAATTTGAGAAGACAATGACATGGCCACGTTACTGTTCACCAAATAGGAGAGAGATGAAAATAAGCATGCGCCATCGCCAGGGATATTTACTATTTGGCAAAGAATTTGCATGCCACAATTGTGGCGATAAGTCCCCTCTATGAGGAGTGGCTAGAGAGGCGCCACGGCTTCCTCACCTTCCGCCTGACGCACGTCCTCACCGGACACGGTTGTTTCGGGAGGTTCCTATTCAGAATAAAGCGGGAGAAAATGCCCGGGTGTCACCACTGTGTGGATCGCCCGGAGGACACGGTGGAGCATACGGTTGAGGTCTGCCCTGCTTGGGCGGAGCACCGCCATGTCCTCACGGAGGCGATCGGCGGCGGCGATCTCTCGCATCTGGCCCTGGTTCAGGCAATGGTTTGGAGCGAGAGTGGACGGGAGGCCGTCACCTCCTTCTGCAAAGCAGTAATGCATGCGAAGGAGGAGGCGGAACGCGTGAGGGTGAGACAGGGTTCGCGCCCTCACGCCCTTAGTCACCGCAAGAGACGCCCCGGGCGTCGGGAATCGCAGGCCGATTCCCGGCCACCGTGGGCGCGGGCTTGCGGACGGTGAGCGATGGGTAGCTCGCCGTCCGATAAGGACCAGGCCCGGGTCGACGGCGCGTTGTGTTCCACGCGCGCCCCAAAGAGATGTCAGCACCAATTGACGGGGTCCGAAATGGCTAATGCCTGCCAGGGTTACGAGCCTGTCCGAAAGGGATATCGTGGCCCTGGCACACAGGCATTTGAAGGAACACGGGTGGGTTTTAGTCACGCCCTCCTCGCTCCGGCCAGAGCGGGAGAAGTTATTTGATAATTTACCACCCAAAAAAAAAAAATGGCATCGGCAGAACTATTCTCATTTGAGTTTCAGGTGTTTCAGGATGGTATTTTTATTGCTGGTTTTGGCGAAGCACGGCAGGGAGTCAAAATAATCCGATTCTCAGGAAACTTTATTGAAGGCCATTTTGATGTTTTAATTCCGTTGGTTAATTTAAATAATAAAAAAACCGGCCAAGTGCGAGTCGGACTCGCCCACGAAGGGTTTGATTTTTTTGCCATTTTTATAGATAATGGTACGGCATTATCTCTAAAAATGGCAAAAAAATCACGTATGTTGTATGGGAGCCCCCCTTAAATATTTAGTTTATTTTATTTTAATTATTTATTTTTAAAGTGAATATATAACTTAATATTCTGTGAATGTTTCAAGCGTCTACCTGTTGCCGTTATCAATATCTAGCAAAAACGAGCAAAAAAATCACGTTTGTTGTATGGGAGCCCCCTTAAATATTTTTTTTATTCTGTTTTTTAGTATTAGTTGTTATACCGGCAACAGAAATACATCATCTGTGAAAATGTCAACTGTCTAACTATCACGGTTCATGAGATACAGCCTGGTGACAGACGGACAAACGGCGGAGCCTTAGTAATAGGTTTCCCGTTTTACCCTTTGGGTACGGAACTCTAAAAATATCTTTTGACCCCTCACGCCGGCAAAATTGAAGAATCACCGACCGTCACCGACTCAGCGGTAAATGTGCAGTTGAATTCACAATCCCAGTCCCAATTCACTGCTATTGACTTTGTCGAGAAGTCGCTTGCCTATAGTGAGCAAACGGAATGCAAGTCATTTTTTTTTAAGGATATTGCTAAACCGTTGCTTCATATACTTAAATTAATATTTTATAGTTTGTGAGGTTGTAGGGGTAATTTCTGGATCTACTGAACCGATTTTGAAAAATCTTTTACCCATTGAAAGCCACGTTATTATTTTGTGAGTGTCATAACATAAGGCCATAATTTAATCCGAAAAATGAAAAGACGGTAAAATGTTTACCGCCCAACGAAGTGGGCACGGGTCAGCTAGTACCTAATATAATAATAAACATTTAAAAAAATTTTGTTTTTAAATGTCTCCTTTATTATTCGCTATTTTAAAGATTTATAAAATAACATTAACGAGCTAAATTGTGTTGTCCATTAACTAGTACTCGTATAGACTGTCCAACAATAGAAATTCTGTCCAATGACTATATATTTGGTTACTTTTTTTTTAACACGATTTTTTTTTATATTGCTAAAGTATAATTTTTAAAAGCAAATTCTGTTAACATACATATTGAATAAACAAAATAATAACAGTTCTAGCATGTAGCTTCATAAATGTGTCCAAGAATTATTTTTCTTCTATTTAAGTGTCCAATGACTGAAAGTTTACCCTACTATCAAAACCGGCAATCTCCACATTTAAGAGAGAATAATTTATTAATGCCAAAATAATCTCTAGTAACTAATCTTCCATCTTGATTAATAAGTTTTTTACAGAAACGGCATTCTCCCTACCAAAAATGACTTTAAAGTTTTGAGTAAGTTTCAAAAGCGGCAATCTCCTAGAGCGTTGATTTCAAACATGGCAGTCTCCACTTCGACCAATAGGATCGGCGTCGTTACACAGTGAAACTGCTCGTGGTATTTTTAAGATTTTATAAGGATATTCTTAGTGAATTATGTAAAACGTGTGTTTATTTTAAACTATGGACCATCCTGTAACACCTTGTCTACCCAGACAGTCAAGGAAACGGCAGAGGGATCCAGAAAAATGGACTGTAAACATCAAGAAACGGGCAAGGTGCGTATCAATTTAGGTACTTGAATATTGTTTTAAACTAATATTGGTAGTGACTTTTGATTTATTTAGAAAATTGATTAAATAAATCAACGTAATTTTTATTTGTCTATTTCTACAAAACAAATGAATGTTGTTAGGAGTAAAACATTCATTCTGGGCGTCAACGTTCTTCTTTAGTTTGCACTATACAGTGCTGTTCGAGACATTATACAGGGTGTTTGGTGCATCGTGTGCCAAATTAAAATGGTCGACTGAAGGGGTCATCCGCTAGCCTTTCAGACCCCTTAACACCCCTCATGCTCTGTGGATTTTTTTTTATCGACTTTTTATTGTTTTCCAAAAAAATGACCCAAATTTTACATTCAAATACAGATTTAAAAAAAAAATATAAGGCGTAGACTCTGAATTTTAATTTTATTTCGATGTGTATTGTTTAAGAATACTTTTAAATACAAAATTAGTGATATTAGTCACCTAGTTTTTTTTTTAATTCACTCGCAAAGGTAAAACTTAAATTAAAGCTGTACATGTTACAGCTATTTATAAGGCTACAAAAAAAAAACCAAAAGCGACCGGGATCTTCCAACTCCCTCATTAATTCTCCAGTCTATCCTCTTTCTAATGATGTGCCACATGCCATAAAAGTATTTTAACAACTTTGTGAATTCGCTAGAATTGTGAATCAAGTCACATAAAACTACATTCCAAATTCTAATGAAAAAATATTTATTGCGGAACTGTTACTTGAGAAAGAGGTAAAATTTGTTTTCTCTCTCTTTCACAGTAAAATCTATCTTCTATCTCTTTCTTGCATACCTTAAATCGGTTTGAACAAATCGCGCCGCCCGACCCGCCATTTTTTTAGTCGAGACATGACTGCCTCTGCTACCTAACGTGTGTGCTAGTTCACCATACTCCGCGATTCTTTTATTACTTTGTTATCGTTAAGTTTTGCTGGTTCTTGTTACATTTGTTTAATTTTTGTTGTTATTGTTAAACTTTGAGTTTTTTGTTATTGCAATGGCGACATTCTCTAACGAAGAATATGCGGACATCATGATGGCTTACGGAGCCGCTAATGGCGTCGCTCGTGCAGCGCAACGACTTTACCAGGAACGCTTTCCTGGTAGACGATTACCTGGCCGCAGAGTCTTCCAAGACACATACCGACGCATACGCGAGACTGGCAGTGTTACTTTTAATGAACCAAGGGGCCATATTGTGCGACATAATGTTGAAGTAGACGAGAGAATACTGGCACTTTTTGAGGAAGACCCTACAAGAAGCATTAGAAATGTGGCATCACATCTTGATTAAAAGCATCCATTCCACTACACTCCTGTGCAAGGTACGTAATTTTAAACTAACTTTAAACCCGTGCAAGCTTTGTTTGACCTTGCCTTTGTTTAGCAGGTAATGGGTATGGTATGGCGTCACTTCCAGGTAGTGAATCTATTAGCACGAACAGCGGGTCCTTTCTTGTGCAATTACTTATTGCCCAAGAGAAATTTAAAAGAGTTTTTTGTTTGTTGCAGGTCTTGAGGGTGGCGACTTTGAGAGACGAGTGGCTTTTTGTCGGTTTCTTTTACACACGGATGTGGATGATCCTGATTTTTTAAAAAGAATACTGTGAACGGATGAATCCAAATTTACCAAGGATGGGATCCTCAATTTACACAATTTGCACCACTGGACAACGAAAACGCAAAACCCACGTGTTAAAAGACAGAAATCTTCTCAAAGAAGGTTTAGTGTAAACGTTTGGGCAGGAGTGATTGGGAATCAGGTAATTGGACCGCATTACCTGCCCGATAATCTCAATGGCGAAGACTACCTGGAATTCCTACAAAATGACCTGCCCGAATTAGTGACCGATGTGCCCGTATTTAATGAACGTGTGCCCATTGTATTTCAAAATGACGGCTGTCCCGTGATGAAAATGATTGACTGTGAGGGAATATCTCGACAATGTGTTCCCCAATGCATGGATTGGACGCGATGGCCCTATTCCATGGCCACCACGTTCCCCAGATCTAACTCCGTTAGACTTTTATGTCTGGGGACGTGCCAAAGAGTTGGTATATGCCACGGAGGTTCCAACTAGGGAGGTATTAGTCCAACGCATAGAAGCGGCATTCAATACTATTAAGGAGGAAATACGACTTCGTACAACAACTGTTGAAATACGAAACAGGTGTCGGGCCTGCATTCGCAACAGAGGCCAACAATTTGAGCAAGATTTGTAACAATGATTAAATAAATGTTAAAAATGCAATTTTGTTTTTTTATTTCAAGTAAATCCCACGAAAGATACAAATATGAGACACGAATTGACCTAACCATAAGAATGAGATAGCAGATTTATAGGTTTGACAGGTATCATTTAAGAGATTTTTTTTTTAATCATAATTTTGAATATTAGCCTTAGGTGACTCGATTCACAATTCTAGCGAATTCACAAAGTTGTTAAAATACTTTTATGGCATGTGGCACATCATTAGAAAGAGGATAGACTGGAGAATTAATGAGGGAGTTGGAAGATCCCGGTCGCTTTTGATTTTTTTTTTGTAGCCTTTAAACAGCTGTAACATGTACAGCTTTAATTTAAGTTTTACCTTTGCGAGTGAATTAAAAAAGAACTAGGTGACTAATATCACTAATTTTGTATTTAAAAGTATTCTTAAACAATACACATCGAAATAAAATTAAAATTCAGACTCTACGCCTTATATTTTTTTTAAAATCTGTATTTGAATGTAAAATTTGGGTAATTTTTTTGGAAAACAATAAAAAGTAGATAAAAAAAAATCCACAGAGCATGAAGGGTGTTAAAGGGTCTAAAAGGCTAGCGGATGACTCCTTCAGTCGACCATTTCAATTTGGCACACGATGCACCAAACACCCTGTATAATCAGCCTATAATGTTCCCACTGTTGGGACACAGGCCTCCTCTCTGTGAGACAGTGAGAGGGAGTGGGCCGTGATCCACCACGCGAGCCCAGTGCGGGTTGGTAGATGTCACATGTCTTCGAATTTCTGGTTCTAGGACATGCCGGTTTCCATTTAAAAACAATATAATACGCACAAGATCTCAAAGAATTAGTAACATGAAAAGATTTATAGTGCCCACTTGTAATAATTATTATGGTCGAAGGTGTAGAACTTTTTTAGTCCCAACTATTTTTAATAACCTTCCAGTAGATATAAACAGCTGTATCACAAAAACCTCCTTTAAAAATAAAATACATAAGTACCTCTTTCATATGTTTTGTGAAAACCTCGCTGCAGAGGATACATAAAAGGGAAAAATTTATTTTTTGTATGTTTATACCTATGTGAAAGTATCTTTATAAAAACCAAATTTTAAACTTTAGTTATAAAAAAAGGAGCTATATAATTGTATAATTAATCTGAATAAACACTTTTTCATTTTCATTTTTTTATTTTTTTTTCACGATGTTTTCCTTCACCGTTTTGAGTTCGAGACATTATTGAGTAACAACTTAAAGCACCTACTTTTTAATAAATTATAAATATTCTGAAAACAATTTTGTTATTTTATTATTAATAATGCGTATTTTATCAGATTCTGTTATATTACAGGTATTCTTCTAAGGTTCTACCAGAGCGTCCAGTTTGTCAACACAACACAAAAGCTTTTAAATGCGGAACATTATCTATGGCGGATATCAAGTATTTTCACAACATATTTTATAAAAAACCCGAAAAAACATCTCAAGATGCATTTCTTTTAAAATACTGCAAACCAAAACAAATAAAAAGGCGCAGAGGGCAGCAGAATTCAAATAGAAGAAAATTACTACAGACTAAATTTAAGGTATTTTGTTTAAATCAGAAGTGCATTGTTCCGGTTTGTCAGAAAGCCTTTCTTAATATATTGCAAATTACAAAGCATAGAGTTCAAGCAATAATGAAACATTTTTTTAAAACTGGTTCTTTGGTAACTGAACGGCGTGGTGGTAACCGCAAAGAATTACCATTCAGAGAAAAAGTTGCTGCTGTAAAGGGATTTATTTGTAGTTTCAATTGCGATGAGCCTCATTATTGTCGGGGGACAACACAAAGATTTTATCTAGCCGCTGAACTTAACATTAACAAGATGTGTGTGTATGAATAACACTCAAGCACAAAATAATTTAAAAGTGAAGAAGGGATATTTCAGAAAAATATTTAATACGCATTTTAATTTAGGGTTTAGCTCTCCTCGAACTGACGTCTGCTCAACTTGTTTGCAGCATGATGAGTTATTAAAAGTAGAGAAACTAATTTATACTAATTTATAAAGAGGTAAAGTTTGTTTGTAATTTGTAAGTATGTATCTATGGGGTAATCACTGAAACTACTGAACGGATTCTGAAAATTCTTTTTGTATTTGATAGCCCAATTCTTGGGTAAGGTTATAGGATATTTAACATCACGCTGCGACCTTAAGGAGCAGGGCAAAAAAAAAAAAGTCAGAAAGAACGCTATGTGAAAACGAAGTAATAGGGACGGGTAGGCAACGGGATGTGACGCGGAGGGTCGGGGGCAGAAATTTCACGCGGACGAAGTCGCGGGACAGAAGCTAGTTACATATCGCACCCCTAGATAAAAAACCCACTAACTCAAAAAGTACGAGTTTCGAGTTAGTGGCTTTATCGAATTCCTGACTCGAACACCTATACATCAATATAACTCGCGTAACGATACTTTCAACCGCTGTTAACAGATGGCACTAAAGGCTGCTTTACTTAAATGACCTTGCCCCGAAAGGCGCGAGCACTAGTCCGCCATTTTTAGTTATCTTCTGGCTGGCGTAAGTGACCCACGTTTAAATAGTGGCAGATTTTGAGTTGCAGGAGTTTACTCGAAATTTATTGAGTAAGTTTCCTTATTTAATTTGAGTTGATTGAGTTTTGCTGAAATTTAATTGTAAAAAGTAATAGTTAATTTTGATTTACGGGGATTTTGATGATTTTATTTTGCAATACTTTTTTAATATTTCGAGTTCCTCAGATTTACATGATCTAAAGGTAAATTTCGATTTACCGTAGTTTTGTTGAATCTAACTTTAACTTTGTTTAACTTTGCATGTTTAGTGTAATATGTACTTTTTATTAAGAAAATAGGTTGTTTAAGACAGGTTCAATTATTTATTTTTATTTGTTATACAGTAACTAAATATAGTACGTGCTTTTGAGGGGTTTTTTAAATTGGTTGACTTTACTTGATTCATTATTGAATTTGATCATTATTCATTTTTAGGATAATGACAGGGCGAGGAAAACTCCTGGTTCGCATGGTGATTAACGAAGAAAAAGAGGATGAGCAGCCAGCAGCAACAGATGATTCAATACCTATTCTATTTCCTGGTATAGAAACGCTCAATAATATAAACGAGCCTGAGTTGCCAGCTGATGGAAGGTTAGTTCCATCACCGAGCATTTTAGAATCTTCGTTGAATCATAATGAGCAGCCTACAAACGCTGACAGACGACGACGAGTTACTAAACGTCAGTATGCTGCCTCGCCAGTTCATAGCGGCGATGAAAGCGATTTCGACGATTCCGATGTAGATCCGCACTATGAAAACCCTATTCCCAAAAGAAAAATAATTTTCTCTCCTTTGCGTAAATCGCCTATTTCACAAATGCCACGAACTCGCTCCCTTTCATCTTCGTCTAGCAGTTCGAGTTCATCAGGCTCCAGTAGTAGCTCCAGCAGTAGCTCTAGCAGCAGCAGTAGTAACTCAACGAATGAACATGACAATACTGGCCCTAATTGCGAGATTCAACACAACGAAAATAACAATGCCGACAATAACTACGAGGATCACAATCTGGATCAAAATATTAATCCAAGTGATGAGACTCTAGCGCAAGAAGGACCAAAACAGTGTAAAAAGAAACTAAGGCAACAGGAGAATGGAAGGTCAATTTAGCCAAAACCCTCAAAAATTCAGGCAAGTCTTACAAGTCGAGGGGTAAACTAAAAAAAGAAATCCCTGCTCGCCAGATTCGACCACCTTGTGGAGAATAGTGTCGTTTGAAATGTAGTACCAAGTTCACCTTAACAACTCGTCAAAAATGGTTTGAAGAATCTTGGAAACTCGGTGATCTTCAGCGACAGAGAGAGTAGGTATATTGTACGACATACCCATGAAATAAAGCCCAAGTACCGATACTCAAGCACGGAAAACTTCCGGGCTCTAAATACGGCCTTCTATTTTGAAGAAAATAACTCGCGCATACGTGTTTGCAAGACCTTTTTTATCATCAAGTAATTAAAACAGCGTTAGCCAAAAAGACGGAAGCTGCGGAACATTTAAATAATAAAAATCAAAGGTTTCCAATTCAATTCTACACATCACTAGACCAAGTCAGCTGATCGGTACACGTTTTAATCCATTCATTTGATCCCGCCGCCATATGTGCCGACGGCGCCGCCGCGTGTCGGTGCGGCGCCCGTTCAGGTTCAAAATGTCCAATTCTCAAAATGTCCAAAGGTTTCAAAACGTCCAATTTTCAAAATGTCCAATTCACAAAACGTCCAATTCCCAAAATGTCCAATTCACAAAACGTCCAATTCCCAAAATGTCCAATTCTTAAAATGTCCAATTCTCAAAACGTCCAATTCCCAAAATGTCCAACTCCCAAAATGTTCAATATTTGAGAATGTGGTAAATTTTGTTCAATAACTCATCAAAGCACTTTTTTAATACTTAAGTCAAACAATAAATACAAAATACTGAAAGAATCAAAATATGTTTTATTTAGAAGTAACAAATTAAGACCAGTACAATATAATCAACATCATAATAACTAAAATTATAAATTGAAACAAACATTAAACATAGTTTTATATATAATAACCTAGGTAAAACGAAAAATACTTTATATCTTACCTTGCTTACCTATGCAAGTAAAAATCAATATAATTTTTATTTATAATTAACAAAAATTTTTTTTATTAATGTGTTAATAGTCAACATAATTATTTTTATGATTTATGTGATATAATAATGAACTATACTAATAAATTACGTTTTACTTTTTATACAAGCTAAGCAAAAGCCTCAAAAAAAAATTTTTTTTTTTTTTATTGTTGTAATGTGAGATCTTTGTTTTGTAATTTTATTAAATACCTTTTGTATTTCCGATTAAACTGGATGTCTCTGCATCTTCTTTTATTTCTCATTTTCTTAAACATCGAATCCTTTAAACGACAGTCCCAATGTTTGCTTTCGTTTTTCAATATGTATAAAAAGAAGTATAAATTAGGATTCTTCTGTATACGACTATTTAATCGTCTGTGCCATCCTTCTAATGCGTTAGTGGTCCTATGACGTTGTCCAGCACAGCTCAATAAAGCTGGCGACTTCTTTGGGTACCATGTGGACTCAAAGTACCTACGAAACTTATCCATTTCACGCGAGTTTGGGCTCGTCTCTAAAATATAGTGCCATGCAGCTGGTATTTCATTTGCCGGAACTAAAGGTATAATGGCACTCATTCGGGTAGTATTTCGTCCTGTGCTTGTTGCATTTAATTTTTTTTTTTTCGAATACTTCCAAATGGCATCATTGAAGTGGTGGTAACACCCGGTCACTTCAGCTTGCGAATAAACGTTAGATACGGCATTTAATATAACGACTTCGTAATCTGATTTAAACTTTCGGATTTGGACACCTAACTTAATTTTTATGAGCGAGAATAAACGCACATAGGTGTGTGCCATTTTATTTGGCAAAAGGGCGTAGATCACTGGTATAATGTTTGTTGTTTTTTCATCAGAACTAACATCTAAATGTATAACAAAAAACTGATAGAATGGCTTTGGTGCTGCTTTGAATGTTCCATCTGCGTAGTATGAGCCTGGTGATTTTAAGAATTTCTTCGCCGTATTTGTTGCAAATATTATAATTTTATCTGTGTATCCATCTTCACAAATCATAAATGATTTTCCCAAGTTTTCTGGTATCTTAACTGATCTGGTATCACAGTGTATTAATAAATTTGTATTCAAATACTTTTTGCGGGATCTATATAAAGTATTTTTAATGGTATGAAATGACGGTATCAAATCTTTATCATTGCGGTATTCTTCCCTTAATTTGTTCAAAGGTTTTTCACAAATTTTCTGAATCGGGCCTAAATCTGTACATACTGTCCTCTTCAAAGATGATATTACTTTATTAATATGCAATAGGACAAGATTTTGTTCGCAAGTGTGCGTCGATTCTTTCAATACGTTTTTCCTTGACTTATCTATTGTGACTGATGCAGTACACATCCGTCTATTAGTACAACGCCCTAAAGTGCTTCCATTTTTATTAGTCACGTTTTTGTTAAACTGGAACCCATTACGAATCAAAGTAAGCTTATCTTTCTGGTTACAAATGAATTCATATTCTCCAGTCATTGTAGATTTCGAAAATATACGAATTTGAAAAACACCAACACTGTGACTACAGTTCACTACTATTTAAGGCAATAACACGTAGGTACTACATCAACGCGTTTCCTTACATTTAATAAAGTAATGACGTACGGCATTATGATTTTTTCAAAAATACCCACTTTAAAGCAACTTAAAGTTTTATCTCAGGATGCGTTCAGTTTATGCACATTATTTTCATTTTTCCTTTTGTTTTAATAACTAATAAAATCGATATCCATATTTTAATATAGCAAGTACTAGGGCATGAATCTCGGAATATCGCAATATCGGAATCTCGGAACACAAGTTCCGATATTACAATTCCGATACTGAGTGATCCAATATCGAAATCGGACAATTTTTTCTATATTTTGAGTTTTAAACTAAACCTATATTTTAGATCTTGTGTAGCGCCGAGCGCGACAGCGCGATACGGGCGCTACCGTATTCCTGTTGCCAGCTCGCTAAGCATGCGATACAAGTAATAGTGTTATCTGTCACGCTCACTCTTTACCTGCGCGGTACGTCTTACTTAACGTCTTACTTATTCACACAAACGAACAAAATATCCTGTCAATCAGTTGCGCTTATGAACTGTGTAAGTTAAGACGTGTTTGTGTTTTATGTGGCTACATGCAACGTCGGTTTAAAAGATGGCTTCATCAAAAAAGAAAGACACATACTCAGAATTTCTCAACAAACGCTTATCAAATGTATGGGATCATTTTCATCGATCGGATGATGGCCAAACAGCTAAGTGTCAGATATGTTTAAAAAAAACTAAAAACTACGGGTGGGTCTACTACAGGCTTGCACACACATTTACGAACTGTGCACTCAAATATCACTGTAGTTGGAACCCCTTTCTTTGGAGAGTACTCCAAGCACATCAACAACAACATTACAAGAGCAGATGACCAAGCTCAAGAAACGGAAATTAATGACTAAATACTTCAGTTCTTCAGAATCAATGGAAGCTATTGTTTCTCGAATGGCCGCTTTAAATGGTGCAAGTTTCAGATTCTTTTCTGAAAAGATCTTCGGCAACTCTTCAAAAAAAGTGGATACGACTTACCGAAAACGCCTAATACTATTGTGAAAATGGTTGAAACAGTGAAAACCATAACGCACATGGAGGAAAATGGAGAAAGAATTACAATGACTCTCGAGTACTCTTGACGAGTGGACCTCTCTTCGAAACAGGAGATATATGAACATAAACCTTCATTGCAGAACTTTTGGAGGTTCTTTCTTTTTGATTCAAGAATCTTGGACTCGTCAAAATAACGGGGTCCATGCCAGCTATATCAGCTCTGTCAATAATGCGCGAGCACCTTGCCAAATTCAATATCATACTTCAGGAAGATATTATTAGTACTAACGGCACGGTTGGCGCAGTTAGTTAAGCAATCGACTGCTGCGCTGCGTGTCGCGGGTTCGATTCCCGCACGGAACAAATATTTGTATGACCTACAAGTAGTTGTTCCGGGTCTTGTTGTTTGTGTATGTGAATTTAAATGTTTGTAAACGCACCCACAATACAGGAGAAATTCCTAGTGTGGGGCAACGTTTAAAAAAAAAAAAAAGAAAGAAAGAAAGAAAAGATTAGTCACGAGTTCACGACCGATGGTGCCAGTGCAGTGTCATGAAAAAAATGGGTTCTTACATACCCGCTCATCATCAACTCTGCCTCGCCCACGGTATTCAGCTCGCTGTCATAGATACGTTATATAAGTCAACGACTACTGCGCTGATGCCCTACTGGGCATACTTAAAAACAAACAACCAATTATTGAACCAAAAGACGAAAAGTACGATTTATAAACGTTTTTTATTGCACTCAATCCAACCTCATACCGAAATTGTCCAATGTATAAATAAAATGTGCAATTTCTACAGAAATAACGAAATTCCGATATTAATATCGGAATTCCGATATTGAGATCTAATATCGGAAATCAGTATCGGAATTGAAAACCTTCCGATATTACATACCCTAGCAAGTACCTATTTGAATACAAGTTTTTAAAACACAGTAACAAAGTAATTTAAATACCAGAAAACTTGGGAACACAATAGCTCGATAGATGGCGTCGTTAGCGTTAGATCGCGATGTGGTTTTGGTTGCTATGGAAAAATTACAATAACAATGATGTCGGGGATAAATTATTTGTTTGTACACACGGCTACACATCAAGCTAGTTATGCAACCTGAACCGCAACGAGTGATCACCGTGAGAGCATAAACTGCATGATTGCTGTTCAGGGTGGGCTCTTCCAGACGATTCCATGCATTTTGTCATGTTAGCACTTTAAGTAGGAGTAAGTACAACTATGTGTGTGTAACCGATAGGATAAGTTATTGAGATCATTACACTAGAGCATCCGCTTCTGCTCAAACGTATTCGAACTCTTTTATTTAATTCATCGCTCCCAAAAACTTGATTGGCGCAGCCGGTAGGATCGCCGAATAGAGCTGCGCTGTCCTTCGCGTTTTACCGGAATAAAACTTTTTCGTGTTACGCGTTCGGGTGGCCCTGAAGGCAGCTGTGGTGATTCTACGAACCAAACAAATTTGTCATGGTGGAGCTGAAAATGAGAAAGGCGAGCTGGTGAGTCCAAATTTTCACCTTCCTTTCCAATTTCCCTTGTTAGTTATTTTGCGATTAGAAGTCTCGCGTTATAACGTTATCTGGTTTTGCATAAAATCTGTAAGGCTAGTTTAGTAATAGAAAAAGTTAATGAAAGTATTATAACAATATTATTATATTAATTTGAATAGTGTTAAAGATTTACAAAAATATTTAATTCAGGTAAATTGTTTAAAGTTTTATTTGATTAAGGATTACTATTAGATTTGTATACATTATTTTATGTTAAAACGTGTTTAAAGGAACTCTATACTTTTTGATTTTGTACTTTATATATGCTATAACGAGTAGATTAGCGGGGAATGCAGCCGCGCTTAGTGAGCGCGAGGATATTGTTACATGGGAAGAGTTCAAGGAGTTATTAATACAACATTTTGGAGACCCCAGAAGTGAAGAATGTTTAGCAATTGAATTGGAAACTTTGCGTTTAAGAAATGGTGAATCATTTTTGGATTTTTGCAATCGTATTCAATCAGTGCGTAGTATTTTAATATCAAAAGTTAATAGATTATCGAGTAGTATGCGCGAAAGTAAAATAACTATTTATAATAATACGTCATTAAACGTGTTCCTTTATAATCTACCTGAAAATATGGTGCGTATTGTGAGATTAAAAGCGCCGTCTACTTTGGAACAGGCTTTATCTTTCGTATTAGAAGAGGTCAATTTCCATGACCAATATAATGCTCGAAATAAAATAATGCTGACGTCCTCCAGTAAACATGCTATACCAAACAATACTCAAACGTTTATATTCGGCACAAATAATTTAAATACGCCTATTAATAATAATAAACCTATTTTTACGCAACCAAATACACAACCCAAATTTTATTTTGGTAACTCCCAAGGTCAACAATTTGGGATGCGTCCTTCACAATTTGGATTTCAAGGCCAACCATTTGGTTATCGCCCGCAACCATTTGGGATGCGTCCATCACGATTTGGATTTCAAGGCCAACCATTTGGTTATCACCCGCAACAATTTGGGATACATCCGCAACAATTTGGGATGCGCCCTCAACAATTTGGAAATCACCAACAATTATCTAATATACCCTTACAAACATATGGTTATCACCCACAACAATTTGGGACACGTTCGCAACGATTTGGGATGCACCCTCAACAATTTGGAAATCAGCAACAATTATCTAATACACCCTTACAGCAATTTGACAACCAGAATCAACCGTTCAATAGACCTTTACAGTCATACGGTATTCAGCAACCAAAACTTGAATCTAGTGACGTCACAATGCGTACGGCACCTCCAGCCAAGGTCCATATAAAAGGATTTAAATTAAATGAGCTTGACCTTGACCATTACGATGATAGTCAGTTTCGCTGCGATTACCAATGTAACGATGAATATTATCACGATTATTGCCTTCTTACTGAAAATCAAGACGGGAATTATTCGGATGAAATTAACAAAGAAGTCCCAACGCAAAATAAAGAGGATTTTCAATTATTGGCCTCGGAAAATGTAGAGACAAACACTGATGCCCTGTCTCGTATTAAATTAAATGTATTAGATTCAGATGAGGACGAATTGTCCATGGCAGTTAATATAGATGAGAAAGTACAAAGACCACAAAAAATCCAAGCCACTCACAAAATAGAAAATTTTACTCATAACGATAGTGACGACTCTAGAATAATTTCTATCTCGGATTTGTCCGCTACTGTAACAGCCAATTCTGAGTATAATTCAAATGAACCCATTCTACTTATTCCTGCGAAATATAAAACATTCACAGTACGTTTATCTGAAGATATGGAATCAATTGGTATTCCAATATTGCAAGAAGCAATAGACACTAAACCCAATCAGATATTAGTCTTTACATGGCATAAAAACGATGTCCAAGTTAGAGATATTTCCCGTGAAAAACAAAAAATCCTTGAAGTATTTCTACCAATAAATAATGATGAATTAACTAAACAGTTTTTAAAAGAATATATTAAACATAAAATTAAATACTTTATATATTTTGAAAGCATCGAGCATCGGAAACAATTTAGCAAAGTTATTATACAGTTATTTAAAAAGGGAACGGTAGAATTCGTGGAATGTACAGACCGTGCAGTTTTTGTTGAAGATGAAAACGAACAAAAAGAAATCATCTTACAAAATCATGTAGGAAAAACGTGTCACAGAGGTTTAAAAGAGACCACGTCTAGGATAAGAAGAAAATATTTTTGGAATAACATGCAAGAGACGATTTCAGCTGTAATTAATAATTGTGATACATGCTTTAAATTGCCATACATATATATGATATACCAGAAATAGATGCCAAATTTATGATAGATACGGGAAGTACAAAATCATGTATAAACCCGGGAAAGGCCTATCACTACTTTTACGATTATATATACCACGACCCATTTAAGGTTAGAAGTACTCACGGCACAAGCCAACACAATCGAGTACTTTCGATTCCAGCATTTCCGATTTTTAATGTTAATAAAACTCACAAATTTCATATCTATGAAGTCGACCCTAGCTTCGATGGTTTACTAGGTAATGATATTTTACAAAGTGTAGGGGCAGTAATAGATATGAAAAATTAGGTCCTGAATACTGACACTACGGTGATACCAATTATGCGCGATAAGAATAAACGTATATAGTGAGTTAGCACCTCGATCAGAACAAAGAGTTAAAATTCCTGTAAATTATTATTCTGGTACTCGTAATGCTTTAGTGGACTTTAGAGAATTTACTGAATATCCGTGCGTATGTCCAGCGCCTTAGCAAAGACGGTGGTTTAACTACGATCATCCAAAATACCTTTAACAAACCAATTAAATTAGGAATTACTAAACCGTATGAAGTTGTTTTCGGTCATACTGATTCAAATTCTATATTAGGTGCAAATTTCGAGAAAAACTAGACACAACAATTATTGAAAGATCATGCGAAGCGTACTAAGCGTCTCTATAGTTACATATCAGATCAGATGATAGAAACAAAGGAAAATATTAGAAATAGCAAGGGTGGTGAGATAAGTCAAGTGATGTAGAACATAATGTAATCCCCATAAAAATTGGAACTAGAAACACAAAAGTCCCAATTAAAAATATTAAACGTCCTCCGCAGGTAGTGCCTCACGCTATTGGCAGTAGCGCAAATAACACGGGCCCTTCAACTTCAAAAGGTTGAAAAAAAAACCCTGGTATCCTTCCCGTGAAACAAGGACAAGCTTTTAAACAAGTAGATAAGTGGTTAATTATAAAACTTTAGATAGTTTCGGTAATGATCTAGAATTAAGTTTAATTAAATATAATGAATTCAGTAAATTAGTAGATGTTAACAAACCTTACATCCATGATTTTCTAGGGATTCGTACTCAAACGGATTATCTAAAGGACAGAACTATCGAGAAATTTCAGCAACTTGTACCAGCCAAAAGATTTAAGCGAGGATTAATTGATCCACTTGGCTCTATGATTAAAATTGTTACAGGTAATTTAGATCATAGTGATGCAATCCGATATGATTCCATTATTTATCAGTTAAAAAGCAATCAATTAATAATAGATAGGAAAATAACTTTGGTCTCCAAAATGTTAAATGGTTAACAGTACAGAAATCTTACATAACAATACATTAATTTTAGATGAACGTTTAAAAAGGATTGAGAGATTAGTTAAAAATATAATTACCAAAGAAGAAAATTCTATTTACTCTATTTACATCTTAGGAATGTTTAATATGTTTTTAACAAATTTCAGAACAATTGATATAATTTTAAGTGAGATTGAAACGGCCTTAGCCTTTAGTAAGGTGTCTGTACTGCATCGAGCGATTGTTAATTCTACTGAATTATTGCACATGTTACAATCTATAGCCAAGACAGAAAATCTGTTATATGCTGTAAATGAAAATAATTTAGTTAAGTTTGAAGATTGTATTACTGTTAAAGCTTTTATTAAACAAAACCAGATTACGTTCATATTAGAGATTCCATTAATTGAAAACAGTACTTATAGTTATTTTAAACTTTACTCTTTACCTGTTTTTAACTCAGATTTAAATGAAACTGTAATAGTAGTCCCTAAATATCCCTACCTTTTGGTGAAAGACTCAGATTACTTACCAGTTGTGAGAGCCTGTGTACAGATTGCAATAGATGACAAATTCTTATGTACCGATGATGATGTGCTGACCAATCTAGAGCCATTATGTGAGGAACAGTTGATGAAGTTCCATTCTAATGCTAGTGCGTGCGAGCAGCATACAGTTGACATTGAAGATTTAAAAGTTCAACGAATTGGCCGTGGAAGTTGGATTTTATATACAAAGAATAACATTATAGCAAGTAAAAAATGCTATGATGATGTCATGAGCCACGAGTCTCTACATGGAACATACATAGTTACCCTGGACGATGCTTGTAAGGTTAACGTCGGGCAGATACATCTACAAAATTATCAATTTTCTCTTACACAATATCTGAATTATCCAATAACTCCAATCATTACCCTACCAGAGTTGAAGCCTGAAAAACGTACTAACAGTGTCAGTGCAGTGAATATGAAAGGTATAAATTTAGATGAGTTAAAAGAATTGGCTCAAGTGGTGAAAATGAGCAAAGTGAAATACGGTGAAAATTATAGTGCGGTTAACACGAAAAACATTAGTTTAGGTACGGTAATTCTATATGTAATTCTACCTTTAGGATTCATAAGCTTTCTTGTTTTTAGATATGAAATCAAATTGTTAAACTGTCGGCGAAATGATCAGAATCTTAACAATTCTGATAATTTCGTTCTTGAGGAGGGAGGAGTTATGCAACCTGAACCGCAACGAGTGATCACCGTGAGAGCATAAACTGCATGATTGCTGTTCAGGGTGGGCCCTTCCAGACGGTTCCATGCATTTTGTCATGTTAGCACTTTAAGTAGGAGTAAGTACAACTATGTGTGTGTAACCGATAGGATAAGTTATTGAGATCATTACACTAGAGCATCCGCTTCTGCTCAAACGTATTCGAACTCTTTTATTTAATTCATCGCTCCCAAAAACTTGACTAGCTATACATTTCCAGTCTAAGCTGACATTATATGGAAATTCTATACAATGCGAGATCAGCTTATACTGGACATGTATAACTTGATGTGTAGCCGTGTGTACACTTTTTAATTCATTTTTTTAAGCCCATAATTATTTTAATTGAATTATTTTTTAAATTCGCGACACATGCGTTAATGTGTATAATATTTAATATAATTTATGTATATATGAATATATAATAATAAAATATTTATTTTTAATTTAATTTGCTACTTCTAAATAAAACATATTTTGATTCTTTCAGTATTTTGTATTTATTGTTTGACGTAAGTATTAAAAAAGCGCTTTGATGAGTTATTGAACAAAATTTACCACATTCTCAAATATTGGACATTTTGGGAGTTGGACATTTTGAAAATTGGACGTTTTGAAACCTTTGGACATTTTAAGAATTGGACATTTTGGGAATTGGACGTTTTGTGAATTGGACATTTTGGGAATTGGACGTTTTGTGAATTGGACATTTTGAAAATTGGACGTTTTGAAACCTTTGGACATTTTGAGAATTGGACATTTTGAACCTGAACGGCGGCGCCGTGTCGCAGAGCTGTGGCAGGCGTGTGTGTATACTAGGCGCACAGACACAGATACTGGATAATGACCTTCGTAGTGCGGTGACACGTTTGTTATGATTTAAATTTAATAAACTATAGCAATAAAAAAATAAAAAATATTTTCAAAGTTTTTCTTTTGGAGCTGAAATTTGGACAGAGATTCTGAACCAGATGCACTCTTCACCCTGTTTGTATGGATATACCCTTTCCGTAACACGCTGTATAAAACGACCTATGCAGACACTGAACTAAAAAAATGCTGGGTGAACAAGAGAAAGACTAGACGCACAGTAGAATCAACACCTGGTAATACAATAAATTTGAGTTTGAGTAGAGCATAGCTTTAAAAAAAATTTAAGACCCCCTTTCAGTAATTTTTGCAGAAAAAGGTATATTTTTTTAAATTTATTTCTTGTTTGCAAAATAGTTGGGCAAACGTCATCTAAAACTATTCTAATTTTCAAGTTGATAGCATTAGTAGTTCTTGAGATATCCAGGTGAGACAGACAGACAGATAGACAGACAGACAGACAGACAGATTTATGAATTGACAACTAAGTCGATTTATCACAAAAATGTACAAAATGTACATCCGCCATCATGAATCAAAAATTGGATGGTATATTCGTAAACACCACCTTCAACAAGTCCACAATTGATAACAATGTCGAATTTTTATAAAAAAATACACCCGCCATCTTGGATTTAAAAAATTATGACATACGTAATCACCACCCCCAAAAACCCCAAAATTGACTATGTATCGAATATCTCGAAAAAAAAATATTTTCGCCATTTCAATTTGATTAAAGATAATATAATTATTTACACAATGTTTATCCGTAATCTACAACCATTATTTATACAAAAAACTACAACTATGTATTTATTTTTAAAACAAATTCCTATAATCATACTTTCATTTCGGTCCGAAAAAGTATCAACTTCGTCCACCCACAGTATACAATACAGCACACACTTCTGTACGTAAATATTTTTTTGCGAAAAATCGATACACCGGTGCTTCCACGAGCGCGTCTGAGCGCGGAATGACGAACCGCGAATAGAAAAATATGGGAATTTGAGAGCGCTTCTTATCCACTTGAACGTCAGGAGATACTTGAGTATCGAAAAAGTTTTTGTCATCTTACGTTAGGGAACACTACAGTGTCGACTATAGGAGTTAATGAAAATCAGCTCTAAAGGGCTTTAATAAAGCTCCTTTTTGCAATATTACTGGCGTTTCGGACGCGGAACTAAACGTAGTTGGCACTGACATGTGTAAACAGTTCAAATCTTTTTAATCTGTATTTATACTTCAGTTTGAAGTTTGAGTGATTTTGTGTGTGCGTCACGGCGAAGCTTGTCCGCAGTTATGTCGTAAGTTCTTTTTTCTTAGTAGTTAGATCGTATAGTGTATTATATCAAGATATTCCTTAAGATTTGCTCGTGTCCATGATATAAAATAATCATAGTTTCATTGGCGTCATGGTTTAAAAAATGTTGTATTACATTGGAGATGGTCCGTCTTATGTCAAAATGGTCGCAAATTTTAAGTGATAAAACATAAGTGAACACATATTTTGTGATTAAATTTATGCCATTCGTTTAATTACACTATCTAGATTTAGTATAAATACATACTTTTAATACAATTTATATATTACACAGTGATTACATGCAAATTCAAAGTAAGTAAACACGGCGACGGCACGCGCTCACGCTGCGGATACTGAAGTGTACTCTAACGTTTACATGTACAAGGTCTGTGCAGACGAGATATTACCGGTGTCGGATTTTTGTTTTCCAAATTACTTAATTTGTTTTACAGGGCTGTTTATATTAACGCATGAGTGTTTTATTATTTTTCGCATGTACATGCACGTACTTAACACACTGTTTTACTTTAATCGACTTTTTTTATTTTTTTTCATTATAGCACTAAAATCACTTTTAAGCTTTACTGCTTAGTATTGGCGTGCGGAATGGTGTATTGTGATGCAAATATTATTTCACCATGAAAAGTATGTATTACATACAACTTAAGTGCTATGCATATATTTTAGATCAAACGAGCAATCGACTTCAGGCCTTCAGGCTGAGGGTGGTGGTAGAGAGAGAGGAAGAGGGCGAGGAAGAGGTAGAGGAAGAGGGAAGGGGAAATCTGCAGATCCGTGAGTTTTTATTTATCTTTGTACCTTCTGATCATCATTGCACACAATACAACATATGTTACTTACAATGTAGACAACCCCACCGTTAGAGTGATCTTGTTTACACAACCTTTTGCTAGTATAATTCAAAAATACTGATTATTTTTGCAGCGATAATCTGCTGCAGATGATAAGAGCTGAGCGGCAAATTACGCAGAAGCGTATTGCAGGATTGCCGCCAGCTCAAAAAAAAGAATACCAGGAGCGGAAACGGGCGGCTGAATTACAGCGCGTTCTTCTACCCGACGCGCCTCCGCGGAAGAGACGAACGCAGTATGTATTTAAAATCTCACCTATATTATAAAACCTCGATGTTACTTATTAGTGAAAACTTTTAATTAGCCATCTTATTACTAAGCTTCGTGAATTACCCTGTATGTGCTAGCTGTAAGTTTCCCGAACAGAATAAAATATATTTCTTTTTGTTTATGAACAGAAAACCATCTCCAGAGCGGGAAGAATGTGATTTTATATCACAGCCATTGACGTCAGCATCGAGACTGCCATCTCCGCAGCCATCGACGTCAACATCGAGACTGCCATCTCCGCTGCCATCGACGTCAATGCCATCACCGCAGCTCGATACGTTGGAGCCATCACCGCAGCCATCGAGGCTGTCATCACCACTTGAAGACAGACTTATTGTTGTTCCAGCGGAAGTGGAATGTAAATATTTCTATTTAATATTAAAACTGGGCTCCGTTATGCAAATAGTTTACAGACTGACTGACTATTTGTTTTCTGTGTATTTTAGATAAAGCGTATTTGCACCATTTCACTTCTTGACTCACTCAATCATTGGCTGACTTGCAGCTTACATAATAGGTTAAATCAAGTCGATTGCTTAATCGTCATCCCTACCTAGATTTGACTCCATTTGTAGCACAGAATCATTCAGCTAACAGTCTAATAATAATAATGAAGTATGTATATGAAGGCCAAGTGTATTTAAATGTGTATATTGTTACAGTCATGGAGCGTCCACTGGACGAGAACCCCGAGTTGCTTGGCCAGTTGTATTTCGACGCAATAATAAGTACGCCTGATGCCGATACTGTGCCAAATTCGCCCAGTTCAATGGATTCCCTCGATCCAAGTCGACTATCCACGGCAAAAAACTTAGCGGATATGTGCCATACGCCTAGAAAAAGGCAATATTATATATGTGACCACACAGATGAATCGAATGAATAATCTTTCTTTTTGTCCGCTCACAGCACCTAATGTACCTATTATGGAAAGAGAAGTGGTAATCCCAGCTGCTTCAAACAATAAACGACGACCGTCAGTGATTGGTAAGCATAAACAATTATTTAGGAGTCCGTATTTTTACTATAGTTACTTATTATTATTTTGTCTTATATTTATGTAAATTTTCCAGGTATCAACGATAACACGTTTCAAGACACAGTTTGTGACTGGTTAGACTCTGACAGTGATTTAGACAATTACAACGAGCCTGACGACGAAGTAGACGAGAAAGACCCTACAGCGACTACACGACAGATGGAAACAACGACTGACGACGACTTAACTCCCCACCAGCTCCAAATTTTACAAGCAGAAGACATGGCAAATGATAGGGCAATACAAGATCTTTTACCCAATGACTGTTTTACATTTGACTGGACTAAGGACAAATCTACTTTTAAAGCCAAACGGGAGACTTTTACTGGAATTCCGGGACCTACGTTTGACGTAACTGACACAACACCAATAGACATATTAGAAAAGATGTTCGACGTAGAGTTTATTGACTCACTTTGTGATGAAACAAACAGATACGCTAGACAGAAATTGGACTCCATAAAGGACAAAACGACGCCGACTTCACGATTTCACCGCTGGACACCAACTGACCGACAAGAAATGATTAGTTTCCTAGCTCTGATGCTTCTGCAGGGATTATATCCTTTACCTAGTGAAGAGTCGTACTTTTCTTTTAATGGCTTTGGTACCATGCCCTATTTTAATCAAATAATGACCTACAATAGATACCTTCTCCTCAAATCCATGTTGCACTTTGTTGACAATAATACTGACTTACCGACAAAGACAAGATTTTTCAAAATACAGCCCATACTTGACTATTTTAATCGCAAATTTGCCAGCCTATATTACCCGCAGCAAGAAATAGCCATTGACGAGTCACTTTTGAAGTGGCACGGCCGATTGAGCTTTGCTCAGAAGATCAATACCAAAGCGGCTCAAGTTGGCGTCAAAAGTTACGAATTATGCGAATCATCGACGGGATATCTTTGGAAGTTTATGGTATATGCTGGCAAATCCAAGACGACAGTCAATAATGACAACGATGATGACAATAACATTGAACAGACTGAACAAGACGACAGGACGGAACAAACTTTGTCTGACTTTCAACCTACGAATGCAACAGCAAAAATAGTTTTTGATTTAGTACAGCCACTTTTACATAAAGGTCATACCCTTGTAATGGACAATTTTTATAATTGTCCATTATTAGCGCGATGCTTAAAACTACGACAGACTGACTGTTACGGGACGCAAAGACTAAACCGTGAATTTATTCCCGCTTCACTACGGACCATTTCCAAGACTGACTTACGACACGGAGAGTTGGTGGCTACTTACTGTCCCGATTTGTCGCTGATGGTGTGGCGAGACTCAAATTTAGTAAGTATGATCTCTACATATCATTCACTTCAAATCGGAACAAGCAATAAGTACAACCGAATGACATACAAGCCCAGTATTGTTCTGGACTATAACAAAAATATGGGAGGCGTTGATCGAAAAGATCAATATTTATCCGCCCAAAACATAGAAAGAGTGAGAACTCGTGTGTGGTATAAAAAATTATTCCGCCGTTTTTTTAACGTCGCAGTTTTTAATTGTTACGTTATATATCACACCAAACACCCAAAAATGTCACACCGGCAGTTCAGAACAATACTGGCCGAAGGATTACTGAAGACGTACAGACATATCGACTTGACGACGGAATCCAGACTCATCACAAGACCATGTGTCAGACAAACGACAAACATGACGATAACAACAACGACGACGACAACAATAAGACGAAATACAAAATTTACACTGATGAACCGACCGATCGTCGATGGGAACCACTTCCCCATGCGAACAACTGCCAAAAGAGGCCGCTGCTGGTGGTGTTCCAATAAAAAAAAGGTCCTAACCCGAACAGTCTGGCAATGCATCGAGTGTGGGGTCTACCTGTGCATAATCGACTGTTTTAGAGACTTTCACAAGCCTTGATTTTTTTATATTATTTAACAAAGTTTTGTACCACAAACTAAAAATTAAAAAATATACTATTAATTATTATTGCTTTTAATTTACCTATCTGTACCCTTATTCCACTGATATATGATATCACTTGAAATTCAATTAGCTAATAGGTTCCGATTTCATATATTTTTTGTTGTCACCGACTTCCGAAACTTTTTCCATATGAGGTTATTTTACGTTAAAAAATAAAAAATAAAATTTAAACATGTTTTTAAAGAACATTAATTAAAGTGTTAATTTAATTCACTAATATAGAAAAGTAAAACTGCAAAATAAAATAAGTGACAAACTAGGTAGGTAATCAAAAAAGTATCTCGTCTGCACAGCCCCGGGCGGCCATTTTGCTCATTCAAGGTCTCGCGCTTGCTCCGAAAATCGTGATAACCAGACCTCTTTTCTTTCATTTATTAAAAATAGTTAAGATGCATCAAATACTAATATTTTGGTATCGTTTTCATGGAAATATAATCTAGTTTCTTTCACCGTATTTTTAACTGTTACAAATTGCCTGGAATTATTATAAATAAACAATAATTTCGGAATATGAGAGAAAAATGTGTACTGTTTAAGATTCTCTATTTATTTTAAGTAATTTGATCTGGGTTTAGAGCATATACTTTTAAATAATCATATTGTGTATACATTAGGCTATGCTACGGTATTTTTAATTTTAATATAGCTTGTCTAATTTTCTTTTGACAAACGTTTTTATCGGAAGAGTTACTGCGCAAATTATAGCGCAAAATTTGACACTCGCATCGTGACGTTTCTGTGCATTGACAGTTCGCGGCGTGGACGTTCAAGTGGCTATTTTAATCATAAATAAAAAAGTTATTTATTTACTTACAAAATATTTAGTAGGGTAAGGGGATATAAGTTGGTGATACAAGTAATTTGGTGATAGTTTTTTATCAGAATATCACACAGTTCCCTATTTAAGCACATGTATGAGACAGCGCTAGCGAGTTGTCGCGAGTGCGAGAAGGATAAATATACATCACTTGCTAGCGGAGCGCGTTCGTGAGTTTAGTAAACAAACTTTTTTGACAGTCGCGCTTCAGAACCGCCATTGTTTGTTGATTTTGGTTGCGATCACGTATTGGCATAAAATTAATTCGATTAATAGCGGTGTTTCGTGTTAAAACTACATGCAACCAATAAATAAACTAACGAACTGTTGAAAAAAGCTGTATTGAAGTCGTGATTCAGTGAAAGTTGTTATGATTATTAGAAAATTTAACACTGGCCACAATAGTGTTTATTCAGTGTTGCCACCAGATGGCGCTTTCCGTTTTTGTTTTATCTGTGACTCCCCGGTGTTCTTGCTAAGATAGGAAATGTAATGTGCAAATAAATAAATACTTCGAAGAATACATACATTGTTTCCATCCAAACTAAACCCATAAACCAACAGGTTATGGGCCCAGTGTACTCGGCAAATAAAAAAAATCACAAGAAAACAGCAAAGAAAAGTTCCAAGATGGATCCCACGCGGTCAATGAATTTAGAAAAGTTTGATGGAAATAACTTCAGACAATGGAAGTTCCAGATCAAATGCGCTTTGAAAGCAAAAGGAATCGATATTTCATTATCAAAACCAGGAAAAGACAGTACCGACTGGTTGAAAAATGATGGTATGGCGATGTATATCATAACCTCGTCAATGGATTTCAAGCAAATAACGTTAATAGAAAACTGCGAAACAGCGCAAGAAATCATGACAAAACTAGAATCTATATATGAACAAAAGAGTGAATTATGTAAAATGGTTATTCATGAAAAGTTTTATCAGTATAAAATGTCAGCGAATGACAGTGTAGCTCAGCATATCTCGAAGGTGGAAACCTTAGCTAAACAGCTAACAGAAAGTGGCGAGAATGTCAGCGAAATGGCCATACTTACAAAAATACTTGGAACATTGCCACCGAAATACAGATCACTACGTCAAGCATGGATGTCATTAGATCCCAAACAACAAACTCTAAATAACCTAACTGCTCGTTTATTAGACGAAGAAGCAAGTTTAGCTTCTGTTGAAGAACAAGAGACGGCTCTCCTTGTTACCAATAAGGGGTGGAAGAATCGGCCAAAGCAAAACGAGCCAAAGGCACCTGGGAGTGATACACATCAGAATAAAAATACCAAACATAGATTTGAATGTTACAATTGTGGAAAGAGAGGGCATTTTTCTAAAGAATGTCGTTTTCCAAAGAAAAATAAACCAAGAAAACCTCAACAAGAAGGTTCAGATATGTTAGCATTTAATGTAGAAGACAGTTGCTGTACTCCTGAAGAAGACACTTGGATACTGGATAGCGGTGCCTCTGCACACATGACGTTTAGAAAGGATTTCTTTTTGGAATTATTTGAATGCCACCAGAAATCATTGACTTTAGGAAATAAACAATCTGTGGAAGTGTCAGGCATTGGCAAAGTGTCTATTATGAGATATGTCAATGGCCAGTGGGAGATTAGTGAACTGCATGATGTATTGTATGTTCCAAGTTTGCGAAGAAACTTATTCTCAGAAGGTGTTATTATACGAAAATATTACACTATCATAAAGAAAGATAATATTGCTTCAATTTATAAAGACAATAAAGTGGTAATGAATGCTAAAATCACAGAAAACAATTTGTATGAGTTGAAGATTAAAGCAGTGGTTCCAGAAACCTGTAACTTGGTTCAAAATAACCAAAGTGATATCAAAATGTGGCATGAACGGCTGGGACATATTAACCTAAAACAAATCAAAAATATGTGTGCTAATAGTGTTGTCGAAGGTTTGAAAATTAATGACAATGATCAAAAGAACTTTATTTGTGAGGCATGTGCATACGGGAAGCAGTGCAGGTTTCCATTTCACAAATCTCTACGGGGAGAACTACAGCCTGGTGACTTAGTGTATAGTGATGTCTGCGGACCAATGAGTCACACATCAGTTCAAGGTATGAAATACTTTGTGTTATTTAAAGATGCAGCAACAAGTTACAGGCATGTATATTTTATTAAAAACAAAAGTGATGTCATAGATATGTTCAAGAAATATAACAGAATTGTTAAAAATAAATACATGCATAGTGTTAGAATATTACATACAGACAATGGAGGAGAATATGTCAACAAAGTTTTTCAAGAATATGTGGATCAAGAGGGGATAATTCATGAGCTTATTGCTCCATACACACCTGAACAAAACGGACGGGCAGAGAGAGAGAATCGAACCATAGTAGAGAGTGCTCGCTCAATGTTGTATGCAAGAGATGTGCCACTAGACCTATGGGCTGAAGCTGTGAACTGTGCAGTTTATATATTAAACAGAACATCCTCTAGCCAGACTCCTAATAAAACTCCATTTGAATTATGGAATGGCACCAAACCTCAGTTGGGACATGTGAAGGTATTTGGTAGTGTTGGATATGTTCATATTCCTGATCAATTAAGAACAAAATTGGATAAGAAAAGTATGAAAATGATACTAGTTGGTTATGACAACACCAATTACAGAATGTATAATACAAATAAAAAGACAATACAAATATCACGAAACGTCATCTTTGATGAACATCAAGTTCCGGAAATAAGAAAGAATATTGCAGAAATATATATTGGTGATGACGATGATAATAAAGAGACTATAATTGAAACAGAAGAAAGCAATGTAGACAGTACATTAATTGGAACTTCAACGTCAGAGTCTGAAGACAGCATGTTGAGCTGTCACAGTGATGACCCGACATATGAACCGCCTCAACAAAAAGGACAAATACCAGATAAGAACATAACCTTAAGGACACGAAATAATAGACGTTTTGAAGCAAACCTAGTTGAGCTGTCATTGCCTCAAACGTATGCTGAAGCATTAAAGTGTCCACAGAAAAATGAGTGGTCAGAAGCCATCAAGGAAGAATTATCTGCACACGAAGAAAACAAAACTTGGAGTATAGTTGAAAGATCCGGTCAGCGAACTCTTACGACCAAGTGGGTTTTTGCATTAAAAAGGAATGAAAATAATCAAGTATGTTATAAGGCTCGTTTATGTGCGCGCGGATTCACTCAGATTAAAGATGTTGATTATGAAGAAATATTCTCTCCGACCACCAGGTATGACTCTATAAGAATTATTCTTTCTATTGCAGCAAAATATCAGTTAGAAATTCAACAATTTGATGTGAAAACTGCTTTTCTAAATGGGTACCTTGATGAAAATATTTTTATAGAATCACCTGAAGGTGTGTCATTAGACAAAAATTGTGTGTTAAAATTAAATAAGTCATTGTATGGTTTGAAACAAGCTTCTCGATGTTGGAACAAAAGGTTTACTACATTTTTAAAGAAATATGGTTTTGTACAATGTCAAGCTGACAATTGTGTATTTACAGCCTTATTTGATAACATTAAAGTATTTTTAATAATTTATGTTGATGATGCTCTGTTATTATCTTCAAGTAAACAGCTAATTCAAGAAGTAATAGAATATTTAAAACAAGCTTTTAAAATCAAAGAATTAAATTTGAAATATTTTGTGGGTATGGAAATAGAAAGAACAAATAATTGTATCTGTATTCAGCAAAGAGATTACATAGAACAAATTATTAAGAAGTTTTGTATGAGTAATGCAAATCCTGTTAGTACTCCAGCAGATGTTAATGTTATTATTACTAAAAATGTAGATGAAAACACTGTTAATTTTCCTTATAGAGAAGCTATAGGCTCCTTATTATTTTTGTGTTCTGTTTCTAGACCAGACATATCATTTGCGGTGAATGTATTAAGTAGATATGTGAACAATCCAAGCCAGCAACATGTAAATGCTGTAAAACGTGTAATTAGATACCTAATTAATACAAAAGATTTGTGTATAAAATATGGAGAAAGTAATGATCTTATTGGTTATTCAGATTCAGATTTTGCAAGTGACATAGATACGCGTAAGTCTACAACAGGTTATATTTTTAAAATGAATAATGGTCCAATAACATGGTCCAGTGTAAAACAAAAGACAATTGCTCTCTCCACAACTGAAGCAGAATTTGTGGCTGCTTGTGAAGCTGCTAAAGAGATACTTTGGTTGCAGCAACTAATGTTAGAATTAGGTGAAAGTTTTGAATGTATTATGCTTTGTGTTGATAATCAGAGTGCAATAAACTTGATCAAAAACCCTGTTTATCATAAGAGAACAAAGCACATTGATGTTAAATTTAATTTTATAAGGGAAAAGTTTGAGTTGGGTTTAATTAAAGTTAATTATGTTCCAAGTAAATTACAACTAGCTGATATTTTAACAAAAGCTTTGCCAACCCAAACTTTTAACTATCTGAGGAATCAGATTTTGTTTCATTAGTTATCTTATTTTTTTTGAAGTGTTAAGTTTCAGTGAGAGTGGTGTACTAAAAACTTATTATTCGTTTTTAAGTGTTTAAAATTTTAGTGGGAGTGTTATGATTATTAGAAAATTTAACACTGGCCACAATAGTGTTTATTCAGTGTTGCCACCAGATGGCGCTTTCCGTTTTTGTTTTATCTGTGACTCCCCGGTGTTCTTGCTAAGATAGGAAATGTAATGTGCAAATAAATAAATACTTCGAAGAATACATACATTGTTTCCATCCAAACTAAACCCATAAACCAACAAAAGTAAGTTAGTATTCCTTAAATTGCGACCGTGGTTTCTTAGTGTTTTGCCAACATTTTACAATGCTTTTTTTAGAGGTTAACTTGAGATCTAATTTGATCTTATATTTAAAATAAACTAGAGAAGTCAAAAATAGTGTGTAAAAGGTTATGTTTTGAGGTATTCGTGAATGTATTTTATTTTTCAAAATTTCGTTATTTGTTTTTTATCGCCAAATTACCTATGTGAACTCATCTAATTCTGTGACTCGCCTAATTCGGTGATATTTGGTTTGAGCGCTATCATAGGGCTATACGAGTGAAATCAATGGTTTGAAATACAACCTTAAGCCTCTGTGATAAAGTTCAAATTCGTCTGTAAAGTTCGGGGATGCTCGAGTGAGCGAGATAGAAACAGCTAACGGTTTTGTCAGTTCGCGCGCGAATCTCGCCGGTTTCGGCAGTGTTTGTGAATTGGTGGCGAACTTTGCTGTATTTATGTAAGTATTTAACCGATTTTTTAGCTTCTTTCTAATAAAATGAATTGTAATTGATATTCCCTTGATGTGGCAGTAAAAAAATCGCCATAGTTCTGCGTCTTTTTCGTGTTAGAGCTTATTTTGTTCGTCAAAAATATTAGCGTTTTAGCGGTTGAGTGGTTTCTGTGCTATCACAGAATTATAGTAGTTATGTACAAATATTTGTGGTTTTAACTGAAATTATTGACTTATTTTGAGTGTAGTAGACAAGATTGATGTCATTTTATTACTTTTATCTGGTCTTAATTAAAATGACGACTTTGAGCCAATATTATATTTTGCTATCACGGAATTGGGTGACACTTTTTTTGGACTTGTCACATAATTGCGTGAGTAATTTACCAAATTTCGCAGCTTTTTTTTTTATTAATATGAGCTCAAATTTGGGCAGACGCTAAAATCTAAGCAGGTAGGTACGTATTTATTATTTTAATTTGCTTGTTTACTTTCAGATATATCATGGATGACCCCAACAAGAAGAACAGAAAATACTCGGAGACCGATCTCAAAACCGCTGTTGAAAATGTTTTGAGTTCAACAATGACAGTTTACAGAGCTTCGAAGGAGTTTAAGATTCCATGGTCGACATTAAAAGAGAATGTGACGAAGTACAAAACTCTACGAGAGGGTAATTAAGATGCACAGATCGTAATGTCCAAGATAGGAAGGCCGTTTGCGTTACCTGTTGAAATAGAACAAAAGTTACTGGCCTATATTATTGAGATGCAAGAACGTGGTTTTGGTCTTACAGTTACCAAAATAAAGCAAATAGCATTATCTTTAGCAAAAGCTGCGAACATTTGCTGCACATTCAATGACAAAAAGGGATCTGCAGGTTGGAATTGGTGGGTGAAGTATAAAGAACGCTACGGGTTGTCTTTGCGAACACCGGAAAATCTTTCAGCAGGTAGAGCGATTTGTTCAAACCCGGTTATTTTAGAAGATTTTTATGAAAAATTAGAAAAACAGTTAAATGAACATGACATTCCACCCGAAAGAATATGGAACTGCGATGAAACTGGTCTGATGTTTGTCAACAAACCCAACAAAATTGTGACAAGCATTGGAAAAAAATATGTTTACAACAGAACATACGCAGAAAAGGGTACGACAACCACATTATTGGCGTGCATAGATGCGACAGGATGTTACATCCCCCCATTTATTATATTCAAAGGTGTAAGAATCATACCACAACTGACAAAAGGATTTATGCCAAACACCCAAGTACGATTTTCTCGAAAGGGATGGATCACGGGTGAACTATTCCTAGATTGGTTAAAATTCTTTGTTCGATGTATCCCTCCAGCAAGACCCGTTCTATTGATAATGGACTCACACGCCAGTCACGTTACGCCACCTTTACTGGATTACGCTCGATCACAACAAATAATATTGTTTACAATACCTTCTCACACGAGTGCGATTCTTCAACCACTTGATGTCAGTGTTCATCGACCTCTGAAAGTAGCCTGGAGAACAATAATCGAAACCCACAAAATGGAAAATCCTTGCCACATCCCAAACCGCCAAATTTTTACCCCTGCATTTGAAAAAAGCTTCACGCCATCAAACATACGAGCTGGGTTCAAAAAAGCGGGTATCTATCCGTTAAACAGAACAGCTGTGAATCCACTGGCACTTGCTCCATCAAAGTTGACAGACAAACCATTTCCAGAATCGGCAGAAGAGGTCACACTTCATAAAGATGAACAAACTCAAATTTTAGAGGAAATCGTATATTGCAACATTGACCAAGAAAATGGGTCCCTGGAGACAGATTACCTTGTAGATCTTCATTCAGCGTGTTCTCCATTAGAATGTGAAGAAAATGGATGTCTAAGAACAGGTGACTCTCTATGTGATCCTCTTCATTCAGCGGGTTTTCAATTTGAATGTGAAGAAAATGGGTCTTTGAAGATAGATGATCCTGTGTGTTATCCTCCTCATCCAGCGGATTCTCAATTTGAATGTGCCAAGCTACCTGTCCAGCTTGAAGAAGACGTAATTAGGGATGATGTTCCGGGTCAGAATTCGCCTATCATTTATCAACAAAAAATGAAAATAACTGATAGTACAGATATATTTGAGAACGACAATTCTGCAGAAAAAGAATCCAGCAGGCTCAGAAAAGTGAGAATTCCCTCAAAACGTCCTCATTGTAATGACACGATCTCAACTGCAACTGAATTGGGAATTTCAGACTCTTCCGAACACTGTCCTCAAATTACCCCCATTCAAGAAGTTTCATTTGAAAAAGTTGAACCACTTAAACTAAATAAAACATTTAAAATTCGAATTTTAAATGAAGTAAAATTCCAGCTCCGGTACCTAAACAAAACTTCACAGTTCATTTAGATAAGATTTTAAAAGTGCCCAAGTTAGAGCAGAATCAAAATAAAAAAAAGAGAAGGACCGTCTCTCATGCACGATGTTTAACTCCTATGGCTGACAAGGACCTATACGACGCTGCTGTTCCTAGCACGTCAAAATCTGAATCAAAAGTGAAACGAAGTAAGAGAGCAAATAAAAATAATACTGCACCTGCGAAGAAGAAAAATAGAACTGAAGACGACGATTGGCTATGTGAAATATGTAAGAGATAGTACTCAGAAGATGCAGCTTCTAAAAATGGAGCAGACTGGATTTCTTGTTCCTTCTGCTCTAAAACGTACCACGTACATTGCCAAAGTCAAGAATTTGAGGCTATTGAGACGATTTTTAAGTGTGATATGTGTTGCGCCGAAGAATAATTCTAGAAGATGTTACTAAAATGTTTATCTTGTTTTTTTTTATGTTTATGTTAATTTTATTATAATAGTAATATTGTACTACTTAAATAAAGTTAACTTGCCTAATTCCGTTATATCAGAATTAAAGTATTACCTATCAAGGACTTAAAGAGGTCACCACGGAATTAGGCAAGTTGACTTGGTTTAGTAAATTTGGTATAACTCTTAGGTTTCTAGAAAAAAATCTGATTATTTGTGCTAATATTCCTCATAAAAGACTGATTAAAACTCATGCTGAGACTGAATTAAATTAATTAATAATTTATTGGTATTTTATTACTCAAATGCCTTTGTCACGAAGTTAGATGAGTTCACCCTACAAGTTTTTTGATATCACCAAATAACCTATTTTATTTTTTTATTTTAAATTAGCAATGGAGAAAGAGAGTAAATATAGAAAATACATTCATCAGCAACTTCAAAAAGCTGTCAGGTTAGTTAGAGATGAAGGAAAAACAATATATAAAGCTGCTAAAGAATCAGAAGTCCCTTGGAGCACTTTGAAACGTTACCTTTTTTTTTTTTTTTTGGGTGGGAAATTATCAAATAACTTCTCCCGCTCTGTCAGACTTTTACTGACTAAAACCCACCAGTATTCCTTAATTTGCCTGTGTGCCAGGGCCACGATATCCCTTTCGGACAAACTCGCAACCCTGGCAGGCATTGGCCCTATCGGACCCCGTCAGTTGGTGCTGACAACTCTGAGGAATGAAGAGGATTCTGCAAGAAAAATGGGGAGGCCTTTTGCATTGCCTTTTTGCATTTTTTGCAAACAAAAAAAAGTAAAATTGAAGATGATTGGGAGTGTGGCTTATGTGAAGTTTTGTACTCAAGAGATGTTATAAAAAGGAATGGAGCTAAATGGATCCAGTGTTCATACTGTTTGACGCCATACCACGAGATTTGCGTTTCTATCGATGATACTGACGTTGAGGAACAACTGTATTACAGATGTGATCGTTGTTTAGAATAATATTTTGATTTACCTGATTATATTGGCAATTTCCATAATATCACCAAATTTCCTAACCACTATCACCAAAATACCGGACTCTGTCGCCAACTTACCTTTGATTACTTTGATTATTAATTTGATATTTATTGGCATTTATGTTAGTTTTTTGTCAATTTATCTTTTCTATTATTTACTTCAATAAATAAGTAACATAATAAAATAAAACTGAATTTTTGTTTACTTGTCGAATTCCTAAGTAATTAGTTTTATAATTTTTTATCACCAATATACCTTTCTTTGCCTTATTTATGCAACATTTTTTTTAATAATTTTATGTTTAACTATGCAGTGGATTTAGCTATATTGGTTCCTTTTCAGACCCCATTTTTTTTTCATATGTTGGTTTTATTGTGATTGTTGAAACATATTTATGTGAAAATTTTGGCTTATTCCACTTTTCCCCGTTGGATGATCCCCATTGATGGGGATTAGTGAACTTTTTGTTCACTATTCCCCGTTGACCCAAAATTTTTATTTAATGGGGATAAGTGAACTAAAAAGTTCAATAATCCCCATTAGGTAGGTACGTTAAAAAAATAAAATATATGAATCATGTTACATTTATTAATTAAAAATATAACTTTCTTATACCTAATAAAGTCACAGATTGTTACAATCATTAATTTAAAATTGTAGCATGAAAATATTTCTTTCTTATACCTTGTAAAATCAAAGATTACAATCACTTAAGTTTTTCTAATTAGGTACGTTAAATAAAAACAATATAAAAATAAAATATATGAGTCATGTACTTTTATTTTTATAAGGTAAGAACAAAATTTTAAATTACCTACATACCTACTTTACGATTTTATTAGAACGAAAAACAGATTGTTGCCCCAACGAAATTGTTCTAACGATGTTTGGGAATAAGACCTTATATCTATCTATCTAATAAGATACACAATACTGTAAAAGATGCTCATTTTCTAGAGGCGCGCGCGCAAGGCGGTGGCGGAGCGGGGTGCGAGTTAGCTCGTATGTGATTGGTCGACCCATCTTTTGTTTTTGTTTCGTAGTCGTTAAGGGTTAGTAGTGTGTAGTGTAGTTCAAGCGTGCAGTTCTTATCAGTTCGCAGTTATTAGTTTAATATAGGAATAAATAAAGGAAATGGCTGGTAGTTCAACTGACGTTTGTTTAGAGTACGTTAAAAAAGGTAAAGCTACCATACTTCTCCGGGCCGGACATCAATACAGTAAAAAATGCAAATATAAAAATGGTGGAGTTTTGTGGGAGTGTACCACAAGAAAACAAAGTAAATGTGCCGGATCCATCACTGTCATGGTAAGTTACTTATTATATTTTGTGATTAATAATGACAATAATAACTCAGGTTATGTGTGTTATCAATATCACGTTTATCAATATCAAAATTTAAAAATCAACGTTAAAGTTTAAACACTGTTTCTGTCATGGCGGCACGTGTGACGTCATTCTTTTGTCAAACAAGTCTATTACACCTAGTGTAGTAAAAGAGTGTAGCTGAAGTGAATTGTATATATTTAATTATTATTACATATTTTAGTTAAGCATAAAGTGAAATATGTTTTGTTGAACTATTCTGATAGGATAACAACAATTTGTTATAAGTTTTAAAGGTTGTTAAATAGCCTATTTAATTTTGTATTCTATGTAAGTGCAATATTGTTTACTTAAAAAATAATGTAAAGTAATTAATTATTATTACTTAATTTTACAGGACAATCAAGTTGTAGCTGAGAAACGACACAATGTTTGTGAACCTGATTTTGCGCGGAATGAAGTTACCTTGAGGTTATTCAAACTAAAAACTACACTTGCGGATCCAGAAGCACTTGCTATTCCCACTGCTTACAACGCGGCTGTGAGCTCACTAAAAGATACCGGAATTGACAAAATAAAAGAATTCCCTGCCCTGAAGTCTATCAAAACAACATTATATAAACACAGAAATGCAGCATTTGAAGTAAGTAAAATTGAGTTCAAAAATGTTGAAGAAGTTAAAGTACCTCCAGCTCATCAGGAATTTATTTTAGCAGACTACAATGACAGTGGTATCCGTGTAATAGCTTTTTGCTCTGAATTTGCCCGACATCAAATGAAAAATTTGAAGATGTTCTTGGGTGATGGAACGTTTTGGATCTGTCCATCTCCCTTTTACCAACTCTACACCATTCATGGGGATTTGGGCAGTACAGAAAAACACATAAACATTGTGCCACTTGTTTATGCCCTCATGAGCCATAAAAATCAACAAACATATGAAATTTTATTTAGTATGCTAAAATCTGCATTACCTGATTGGAATCCAGAAATATTTAAATGTGACTATGAAGTGGCTCCGATGAACGCAATGCGAAATGTTTTTGTAAATATATCTATTAGCGGCTGTTATTTCCATTTCACCCAGGCAATATGGAAGAAAGGAAAACAACTCAAACTAACAAAAGATAAATTAACCAGAAGACAAGTTGCACTTAGCACTGCTTTGGCTTTGTTACCATCAGATAAAATCATTGCGGGTTGGTTTTATGTTGCCTCTCAAAGCCCTGTTGATGATAATAGCAAGGAGTTTAGAAATTACATGCTCAGACAATGGCTACAAGATGATTTTATTAAAACGTGGTGTGTATTTGGACAGACTCATCGCACTACGAATTTAGTCGAAGCATGGAATAATAAAATAAAAAAGCGTGTGAAAATAAAGAAACCCAACATTATGAAGCTCCTCACAGCGTTGGCTGAAGATGCATCGTATTACGAAGTTCTTGCATTGGGGGTTTCTGAAAATAAAGGTATAGCGGAAAAAACAAAAAAAAGCATCAATCGCGATAATTATATACAGGAGGTCCAAATGGAACTCATTAATAATGAAATTACGATTGGGCACTGTTTAGAAAAACTTAAGTGAGTGTAATCTTTGATTTTACAAGGTATAAGAAAGAAATATTTTCATGCTACAATTTTAAATTAATGATTGTAACAATCTGTGACTTTATTAGGTATAAGAAAGTTATATTTTTTATTTTAAATTAATAATTGTACAATCTGTGATTTTACTAGGTATAAGAAAGTTATATTTTTTATTTTAAATTAATAATTGTACAATCTGTGACTTTATTAGGTATAAGAAAGTTATATTTTTTATTTTAAATTAATAATTGTACAATCTGTGATTTTACTAGGTATAAGAAAGTTATATTTTTTATTTTAAATTAATAATTGTACAATCTGTGATTTTACTAGGTATAAGAAAGTTATATTTTTTATTTTAAATTAATAATTGTACAATCTGTGATTTTATTAGGTATAAGAAAGTTATATTTTTAATTAATAAATGTAACATGATTCATATATTTTATTTTTTTAACGTACCTACCTAATGGGGATTATTGAACTTTTTAGTTCACTTATCCCCATTAAATAAAAATTTTGGGTCAACGGGGAATAGTGAACAAAAAGTTCACTAATCCCCATCAATGGGGATCATCCAACGGGGAAAAGTGGAATAAGCCAAATTGTTCGTCGCTTCGTTTTAAAGGAACTGACGGGTCGTTTACCGAGAATTCCCGTCGATATTAGTGCCCTAAAATTGCCAGAAAATATCCAATTGGCTGATCCTATGTTCAATCAGCCTGCTGACATAGATGTTTTGATAGGCGCTGACATATTTTGGGATATTTTAGGGAACGAACAGATTTCTTTGGGAACCAATAATCCTAAGCTACGAAACTCGCAATTAGGTTGGATAGTATCCGGTCCCATTAACTCAACAACGCCGCATCAAAGCGTAAACTGTAACCATAGCGTAGTATCTAAAAATAACGATGGTACTCAGGGTATTGAAAAAATGCTAGGTAAATTTTGGGAATTAGAAGAAGTACCCAAAAAATCGATTATGAGTGAAAGTGAAATTTATTGTGAAAAACATTTCATTACTCATACCACAAGAACTAACTCAGGTAGATTTTGCGCAAAACTACCTCTTAAGGATTCAGTTGATTGTTTAGGTGATACCTACAAGGTAGCTAAGCGGCGATTCCTAAATATAGAAAAGAGATTTAAACGTAACTGTAGGGTGTTTCCCTAACATAAGTAATGTCAATGCAAACGTAAAATGTCAAATTTAAACTTAAATGCAGAAAATGTCAGTGAATGCTCAACGGGATGAATCTAAATAAAAATGCAAGTTGTCCGACTCAAACCACGTCTAATTGAACACTAAAAATGTAATATACATAAAATGCATAGAACAATGCAATATGTCAGTGTCAATGCACTGCCAAATGTAGGTCGCGTTCAAAGTGCAAATACGCGAGCCTACTGGCTAACTTATTGTAATAAATATATTTTAAAACCCATGTACGTTCACCGTACATATTGCCACAACACAGAAAGAGAATAATTAAATAACAATCCCAAAATATGTAAAAAAACTAAAATAAGAATGTAAGAAAACAATGTAAAAATGAAGGACTCCAATGTAAATATGATTGATCTACGACTACTATGAAGAAATATAACTAAAGTCTATAAATAGAATGTCACCATAATAATAAATTAGCACACATCACTATGTTTTTCAGTGTCAAATTTCACTTCACTTGAGGTAGGGTTAGCACACGACACTTTATTCACTTTTGAGTCCCGTTTGTCGATCTTGCTGTTCCTGTCCTCGATGTCATGATCTTCTTCTCGTCTGCTTCTACTTCTCGCGTCTTGCGGACCCTCCCCCTGTCTTTGGGTTGCCATCTTTCGCCAAAAGTACACCGATGTTACAAACAGTGCAATGCTAATCGCAACAACCACATAAATTGCAATGTAGTGATGAACGTCGTGAGAGGATAAGGTGTCTAGCTTAGACTGTGCTTCTATAGAGCGTAGTTGCGTGTCAATCTTCTTGAACGTCTCTTCGTGCGTTTCAATATGCAACGTTGAGTTACGAATCGAGGTATTGATTATGTTGTTGATTGGAGAGATCGTGGGCACGATCATCGCATATGGTACATGGACTAAAATGTCACTTGTATGTTCCATATATGCGTGCAGTGTGAATGAGTCGCCTTGCAAGTTGCATCCTTGTTTCAGCGTTATCAGACCCGAGTGACGTATCGTCTCCGATGTCATTTGAGTGCCGCACACTAATTGTACTTCGCACGTGTCACAACAATAATAAAACCAGGTGTTTTGTTTATGTAATTTGACCCATTTGTCGGCGCATAATTTTATTTCCGTATGGCAATAAACGCTGTGTTCTTCGTTGTCTCGAATCAGCTGTACATCGCAAATAGATTTGTGACGATCACCGGTGTTGTATATAGGGTGATTTAGTTTGCACAGTAGAGTTTGGTCATGTAATTTTTGGCATTCGTTAATGTCATATTGTTCTAGGGGTATAAATGAGTATTGGTTGGCATTAAATGCTATTAATGCAGAGTTGGGAATAACGTACATTACCCGATTTATGTCAATACGTTGAGGAATGCTGATAAGTCTGTTAAGTTCGTATAGGGCATCACTCAGGATCGGTACTTTTATTTCCATCAACAGGTAGTGTTGTGTTATGCGTGCATGTATTCTGAACAGCCTGTAGATGTCTCTTATGTCATTACGAACTTCAGGTAGTGTAGAATCGCGAGGTAGTAGTCGAGCTACTCTATCTAGTTCGCTTTGCATTTGGGTTGGTGATAATAGATGTACGTCCATATGTCCTTGGTACATATTTGTCAGTGTGTTGATGAGTGATTCTTGGATATCTTTTAAGTTTTGGGCCATTCTGTCTGCAGCTATGGCCGATGTAATGATGTAGAATGCATTTGAACTCTCAAGTTTATCTTTGAGCGTCTTGTTTTCTAGGGACGTGAGGTGATCGTTGATAAAAGTGAACTGCTTCACCATTGTTGCTTCGTTACGCTGTACAATGTTGTTCTCGGTTTCCAGAACACTTGTCTGGTTTTTAAGCAGTTGGAATAGGTGATTTTCATTGTGTTGGATTGTGTCGATATCCTGTTCATATTTTTCTGCATAATGTTGATTTTTCTGCAAAGTTTTGATTCGCATGTTGTCGGTGTAATTGTAATTTTGTCAAAGGTATCTTCACTGTAATTTTTCATCCAGTAGGGGCCTTGCCACCACAAAGGATGTTGCAATAGTTGGGAACAATTGATTCCGCGTGACGCGCAGTCTGCAGCATTTTCCTCGGACTTGACATAACTCCAGTGCTGTTTTGGGATTACGTCATGCGCTTGCTGTACTCTGTTGCTGACGAACGACTTCCATTTTGTGACGTCCCCGTGCAGCCAGCCTAATACAATCATAGAGTCCGTCCAGGCGTATGTATTTTTGTGCACATTGTCCCATTTAAAGGCTGTCAGGACCTTTTTCATGAGCCGTGAAAGTAGTAGCGCTCCACATAATTCGAGTCGCGGTAGTGTCAATTTTTTGTTGATTGGCGATAACCTCGACTTTGCAGCGATAAGTCTAATCGTAGGCTCGTTTTTGTCATTTGTTGTCAGCAGGTATATAGCGCATGCGTAGGCCTTTTCGGATGCATCGCAGAACCCATGTACTTGGAATGGTTTAGTAATATCTCCCAGCCACCTTGGTATTTTGTATTCGGTTATGTTGTGTAAGTCGCTAGTAAACTGCTTCCATTCCTCTTGCACGCTGTCAGGTAAGGTTTCATCCCACTCGCATCCCGATAGCCAGACGCTTTGGAACAGCAGTTTTGCTTTTACTGTCAAAGGTGTCAGCCAGCCCAGCGGGTCGAAAATTTTCGAGATTTCCGATAGTAGCTTCCTTTTTGTCAATTGGTTTTTATTGTCAAATTGTATTTTGTTTGTAAATGAAAATGTGTCAGTTGTAGGATTCCACTGGACCCCCAGGGCTTTTGTCATGCCATCGTTTGTAAAATGCATTGTCGTTTGGTTAAGATCTGAAGAAAATAAGCTTTCAATCAAGGTCTGGTCGTTGCTTGACCACTTCCGTAGTGTAAGGCCAGCTCCACTCAGCATGTCAATGAGTTGCTTTTGGATTTCTTGTGCTCGTTCGATGGAGTTGCTGCCACTTAGGACATCATCAACGTACATTTCGTTAGCGATGACATCCGCTGCTAACGGATATTTCTGTGCATCATCCTCTGCAAGCTGTTTCAGCGTTCGAAGAGCTAGAAATGGTGCTGCCTTGGTTCCATACGTCACTGTGCATAACTGGAACTCCTTTAACGGACCTTGGTTGGATTCTCTCCACAGGATCTTTTGCAAGCGTTGGTCTTCTTCATGGACAAGGATCATGCGGTACATCTTCTCGCAATCTGCAGTAAAGACGTACTTGTATAGCCGCCATCCTAATAATAATGTCAATAGGTCTTGATGTAGCTTAGGGCCACACTCCATCAAGTCATTCAGGCTGTAACCTGTGTCAGTTTTCTGGGAGGCATTAAAAACCACCCTCAATTTTGATGTCACTGAGTCCTGTTTTAGGACTCCATGATGAGGTAAGTAGCATGCCGTGTTGCAGTCAGGTTTGCTCTCCTTCATATGTCCCATTTCCAGGTACTCTTGCATAAATTTGATGTAACTATCTGACAATTTGTCATCCCTGCCTAATCTCCTTTCTAATTGCATAAACTGTGCTACCGCTCGTGGCTTTGACTTGCCCAGCAGCTGATTAAAATTAGGCTTCATTGGCAAACGAACTGCATATCTGCCATCACCTAATCGCTTGGTTGTTGCAGTGTAGAGCTCCTCACAATATCGTTCCTCTGACGTCATAGAATTGCATGCATCTCCATTGATGTCTTCAATTTCCCAGTATTTTGTCAAGTCGTTAACTTCATTAACTACGACGTTGCAATTAAATGTTTTGGTGACATTGCCTGACAATATCCACCCCAACCGTGTTTGTTGAGCCATGGGTTCATTAACCTCCCCTTTGACTAAGCCATTCATGAGTATTTCGGAAAATACGTGTGCATCCAGAAGTATGTCAATGGGCCTAGATAAGTTGTAATCTGGGTCGGCTAGTGTGATGTCTGTCACATGAGCCCAAGGTTTCTTTGCAAATGTAACGTTAGGCAGACTGTTTACTACCCGTGTCATGATTAACGCTTCCGTTGTAAACTGGAAATCGTTATATAAGGACTTGCAGGATAGATGGACCTTTCCTTTACTCCTGTTGGATAAAGTACCGATGCCACTTATGTTTGCATTCAGCTGTTGACGCTTTATGCCCAATCTTTGAGCTGCATTCTCCGTGATCAACGTAATTTGTGAGCCTTGATCAACTAGAGCCCTTAGTGTAATGTAGTCACCTCCAGCTGTGGCTACTTGTAGTAATGCTGTTGGTAATAATATTTCATCATTATTATTTGACGCGAAGTTGTTTTGCATATTTTTATTTGACCTAGATGAAGTCGATGACGACGGTTTAGGTGCTGTTTGTGTTGATGAGGGCGTTTGCGCTGACTTTACAATGTCGCTGTGCAGAAGTGTGTTATGTTGTTCGTTACAATCTCTGCATCTTTTCTGCGACGCACAGTAACCCTTAGTATGCACATACAAACAATTTTTGCATATTTGATTGTTTTCTATAAATGCTATTTTTTCCGGACTCAGCATGTCAGCGAATTTAGAACATTGAAATAATGCATGATTCGTATTGCACAATGGACAAATAGTCTTGCTGTATTGTCCAGCGTTTGACGCATGAAAATTGCGAGAATAGTTTGCTGAACCTTTATTGGGTTGTGAATTTGATGACTTGGGATTTTTGCCGAACAGATGTTGCGTCTTAAACTGTGGTTTTGATGCAGTTTTATCAAAATTTTCTGGTTTTTTCCTGTGCAATGGTTCTAATGCCATAAACTTGTTTTCGACGAAATCCATAAAATGATTGTATGTTGGTATCTCGCGCGGATCCGACCTGGACTGCATGTATTCCGTATACGTTTCGGAGTCTAATTTTTCGCATAACACGTAAACTAGAATCGGATCCCATGAGCTTGTATCAACGCCCAAGTTGTGTATGGCGTTTATGGTTTCGTTGCTAGTGTCATATAACCGCTTGAGGTCGAATGCAGATTGTTTTTGCAAATTAGGTTGACGCATAAATGCCTGGAAATTTCTGGTAAATAACAGAAACTTATTATTATATCTATGGTTCAAAATTTCCCAACACGTGTCATAATTTTCGGGTGCAATGTGTAAATGCTGCACGAGCTTTTCCGCTTCACCGCGAAGTCTACCCTTTAGATGTTGCATTTTTTGTGTTTTTGCGATCGCCGAATTATTATGAATCGCTTCTACGTAGAGATCCATAAAAGTAGGCCATAAAGTATAGTTGCCGTTAAAGATAGGTATGTCAATTTTAGGCAATGTTTGCTGTTGATGTAGAGAAGCGTTTAATTTCGTGTTCAACGCCCGTTTCATATTTGTAAATGCATTTTCGTGACGACAGAACTCGTCATAGTAGTCCTGTGAATTCCCCTCTAATATGCCATCAATTTGTAAATGTAATTTGTCAATCGCAGTCCACCGAAACTCTACAGTCTTAAGCATATCCTCAATTTCCCATTTCTCCTTAACCTCGTGTAGGCTTCGATTTACTAACCTAGTGAATGCACGGAAGTTAGCCTGTTGCAACTGCTGTAACTCGAGTAGCTTGTCCTCTGCTCCTACAGATGTCTCGAACATGGTTTTGTCAAACTCAACGTTTAACTTACTATGGCCGGCGTTACTGGGTCCAGCAAGAGTCTTCATCTCGAACGCTGCAATCTCCTGACGCGTTCCATGGTACCAGTTTTTAATGACCTCATAAATGTTACCGGTGAAATATTGATGATCTTTCTCCTCTACCGCACTCAGCTCCCGGTTCTTCTCTTCACATTCCGCCCATAGTATGTCTAACCTCTCAAGCCTTTTACGAATGTAATCGGTGGTCTTCCTGCTCGCTGAATCCTTCTTAAAATTAGAATGGATTCTCTTCACTTCCTCGAGGATCTCAGCTTGACGCACGATTAAACCCTCCATTATAAAGCCGTAAGATAAATAATGAACGATCTTACTTGAAATTCAGGAACTCTCCCTGTATGCAATGCAATGCAATGTGACGCTCTGGAACCTGGATCGCTGCTACCTCCCCGAATGCTCCTGCACGGCAACACACGTGGCACGGTATGACACGACACGACACAGATCCCGCGCGGCGACTTATCGACCGACGTATCGGACTGTATGGTACTTGCAATAGTTACGAAGGACCAAAAAATTATGTAGGGTGTTTCCCTAACATAAGTAATGTCAATGCAAACGTAAAATGTCAAATTTAAACTTAAATGCAGAAAATGTCAGTGAATGCTCAACGGGATGAATCTAAATAAAAATGCAAGTTGTCCGACTCAAACCACGTCTAATTGAACACTAAAAATGTAATATACATAAAATGCATAGAACAATGCAATATGTCAGTGTCAATGCACTGCCAAATGTAGGTCGCGTTCAAAGTGCAAATACGCGAGCCTACTGGCTAACTTATTGTAATAAATATATTTTAAAACCCATGTACGTTCACCGTACAGTAACAATACGTTAAAAATAGAATATAATAAATTTATTAAGGAATACGCCGAACTAGGTCATTTATCTTTGTTAGATAATCAAATATTAATTCCTAATTATTATTTATGCCATCACGCAGTTTTAAAGCAGGAAAGTGAATCCACAAAACTTCGTGTAGTGTTTGATGGGTCTGCTCCATCTTCCTCTGGTTGTTACCTTAATGATATATTAATGGTAGGCCCCACAGTACAAGATACTCTTTTCTCTATTTTGTTACGCTCCAGGCAATACAAATACCTACTTACGGGCGATATAGAAAAATTCTATCGAAATGTGCTCGTACACAAAGATGATAGGCATCTGCAGCTCATTCTGTGGAGAGACGAGGAGTCTAAACCGATTCAGACACTTCAACTTAACACTTTAACTTACGGCACAGCGAGTGCAAGCTACCTTAGCACACGTTGCTTGTGGCAGGTAGGTCAAGAACAGAATGATGAACTAATTCGCACCATCATTCAAAAGGATTTCTATGTTGATGATTTAATTACTGGATCAAATGATCCACAGCAATTAAAGTATATTCAAAACGCTCTATCTGAGGCATTAAGGTCAGGATGTTTTAATTTAAGAAAATACAAAACAAATCATCCGTCCATATTTGATAATGTTGCTATCAATGAGCAGGACAAGCTCATTTTTAGTGAGTCTTCAAGCACCCTAGGCTTGGGCTGGGCCCCTGCCAGTGATACCTTGAGCTTTCCTATAAAGGGATTTTCCCACGACACTAATCATAATATTATATCTAAGCGATTTATTATGTCAAACGCGTTCAAGATATTTGACCCATTAGGTATATTAGGTCCCATTGTAATAAGGCCAAAAATAATGTTACAAAAGCTTTGGCAACTTAAACTTGACTGGGACGAGCCTGTCCCTCAAGATATAAAGGAAGAATGGATCGATTTCTCTGAAAGCATAAAATACTTGCACAATCTACGCATACCGAGGTTAGTTTTAGGTGACTCACCAAAGGTCATCGAATTACACTCGTTTAGTGATGCATCAAGTTATGCGTATGGCGCATGTATTTATATGCGAACGATCAGCGCTAACGGTGACGTCACGGTTAAACTATTGTGCGCAAAGTCTAAAGTAGCTCCACTAAAAAGCACTACCATACCACGTTTGGAACTGTGCGCCGCCTTACTCGCTTCTCAACTCGCTCAGTGGTAGATTCATTAAGGTACAAGCCAGACAAACTAATACACTGGTGTGATTCAAACGTAGTGCTGTGCTGGATACGTAGTAACGTCAGTAAATTAAAAATATTTGTGGCTAATCGTATCACGGAAATCAAAGAATTGACTTCATCGTCAGCGTGGCGATATGTACCAACAGATTTAAACCCCGCTGATTTAGTATCAAGGGGAGTGCATGCTAAGCGACTAACGTCGATATCACTCTGGTGGACAGGGCCTTGTTTTTTAATTTATAACGAAACCGAATGGCCTAAATCCAACCTAAAGGATTTAGAAATAGTACCCGAATTAAAGGCGCATCCGATAGTCATAAAGCCACCCATTATCGATTTTGAAAAATATTCATCGTTATCTAGGTTAGAACGGTCATTTGCTTACGTTCTTAGATTCATATTTAATTTAAAAAATAAACATAACAAACGAGTTGGCACGTTGTCCGCTAATGAGTTGCGTGAGTCATTCCGCTCGCTTTGTATTATCGCCCAAGGTCAATCGTTTCCTATTGAATACGGCCTGCTGGTAACTGGTAAACAATTAAATAAAAATAGTAAGTTATTAGCATTATCGCCTTTCTTAGATGAATACAAGTTAATTCGGGTCGGTGGACGAATCGATGCGTCCAGTTATTCATTCGAAAAGAAACATCCAATATTACTTCATGCAGCGCATACTTTAACAAAACTTTATTTTATTAGACAACATATTAACACCATGCATGCCGGTCCTCAAATGTTATTGGCTACTGTCAGAGAAACGATATGGCCAATTAATGGTAGGATACTAGCGAGGCGCACAGTAAATAACTGTGTACGCTGCAGGCGTTTAAAGGGTACAACTTTACAACCTAAAATGGGTAACTTGCCGTCTCAACGAATAACGCCAGACTATCCATTTTTATCCGTTGGCCTTGACTTTGCTGGCCCGTTTTACATAGTAAACCGTAAAGGACGCGGCTGTCGCATTGTAAAATGTTACTTATGTCTTTTTGTTTGCCTTCGTTACAAATGCATACACCTTGAAGCAGTTAGTGACTTAACCAAGGATGCATTTATAATGTCATTAAAACGATTTATATCTTGTCGTGGCAAGCCAACTGAAATATTCAGTGACAATAGTACTAATTTTGTAGCTGCCGCGAAGGAAATAGGCTCATTCATCAAACAGAACCATGAACCTTTATTTGATTTTGCAAGTCAGCAATCTATCAATTTTAATCGTTTAGGCTCTGGCAACAGCGTAAGTAATGCGATTCTTGCGTTAAAAAAAAATATGTAGGTAATACCACATTGTATAATATACAATGTGGCTTCCACTTGCCACCACTTCCACTTACCTACTCATAACATAAAGTAGCAATAATAGAGCCCCCTAAAGTAGCAATACCGTTGACTGAAGACACACTGCAACTATTTGCCTTTATTGTTTTATCAGGCACTTTTCCTTGGGATAATTAAAATAATTGCTACATCCTTTATTTAACATATGTTTGAAGATACAACTAAATTAGATAAATGAAGCAAATATGTAGCAATTATTGACGCAATACATTTCGGGAAACTCTGCATGCTTGGCTTTAAACTAGGAGGCGACCAGCCAACCAAACGTCAGGATGGCTGTACAAAAAAAAAAATGTTATTTCTAAATATATATAGTATGTAGCAATTATTTATTAAATGTAGCAAATATAAGCAATTATGTAGCAATTTTCTAATCAACTCTCATAGACCAAAGCCACAGGCAACCAGCCATTCTGACGCACACGAAATAGAGGTTCTGGATCCTGATAACATTGATGTTGAAATTGACGAACGTGATAATATTGAACAGGATATAGTGATTAATATAGCTACTGCTAAGAATTTAATATCCAAGTTTTCTAAAAGGGCTGAACTCGAATTAAGACGTCATTCCGTTCATAATACTACATGCTGTTCTGAAGATCATCCTAGTTTAGGTTTGAAGCTTCCGCAAATCCAAATTCAACGATTTAATGGTGATCATTTCCGCTGGCTTGAATTCAAGGATACATTTGAAAGTTTAATACACAATAATGAGCGTATTCCAGATATTAATAAATATTACCCGGGCTCAACCGGAGAGAGAGACACCTGTCAAAAGTGTCAAATTCCGTCAAGCCCGGGTGACTCTCTTTGAGAGACGGTGACTCACCCTACTAGACGCTCAAAATATAATTGAAATTAAGTTTAGTATTATTTGTGGTGGTTTTAGTCGATTTTCTAATAGACATTCTTGGATTTGGAACGCGCCCGAACGTAAAATATAGCATGACAACATTTAAAAAAAATATTGAATGTCAGTTACGTTTTCTGTGGTTGTGTTTTGATGTGTTGTGTTTTTAGGTTAAAAGTGTAGTTTTAGTGATAAAAACACGGGTAAGTGGATACATTTTCATTTATCTGTTGTTAATACATCATTGTAGATAATAATTACACGAAATTGCATCATAAAATCGAAATTTTTGAACAAAGAAAAGTTTCGACAAAGAACCGTTCTATCGTTGGAATTTGGACTTATTTTGTGTTTTATCGACTGCAAATAATCAATAATAATCATAAATAAGTGCTTGAAACATCGTTTTAGATAATATTTGCACTAAATACTTGTGAAAAGTTTCAAAATATCATATGTCAAAAACTGCATCAAAATTGTTAAACTTTGAGGTTAAATATCATTATTTCTTTCCACAAGAATGACTAAGTGTTAAATTAATATGACAGTATAGTTCCCACTTGTGCATTTATCACTAATATTAAAAAAAAAAAAAAGGAAATTTATTTTTTAATTAATTAATAAATAAATCAATTAACCCCCCCATTTTATTCAAGAAAATCTTTTATTAATTAATTATGGTGGTATATTTTACAAGATATAGGTAGCTATCAGTCAATAAAGGTTTATGTAGTATCTTAGTAACATTTTTGTATAAGAAACTACTCGGTGTTACTCCGATGTGAATTTTCAAAGTTTCAAAGATATCATGAGGCCGGCCTCAAGTGCCATGAACTTTGTGATTTATTATTACAACAATGTTACATAGAACTCTCAAAGAAACGCTGTTGTCAGATTTCTTATCTATTCATAATGTAACTTGCAAAATTTTGTGTAAATGGATACAATAGTTTTATCAGAAATAGCCATAACATAAGACCAAAACAATTACAGCTGTTATCTGTGATTAGGGGTAATTATTAAATACAAATACAGTTCCCACAACCATTTTTTTTATTGTTAATTACAGTGACTCTATTCAAAAACCCATACAGCTTAAATAAAGGATGTTTATGTTCTCACAAATCACTTAAGATGTTTTTGTTTACATTGGGAACAAAGGGCAATAAATCTGGCGGACAACTTTTGACAGGTGTCTCTCTTTGAGAGACACCCGGGCTCAACCGGTTTAAATAACTGGAATATTTATCAAATTGAATAAATGAATTAATGTTATCTAATGCTTCCTCAAAGGAGATTAGTACCTTCGTTTCAGGTAAGTTATTAAGGCTAAGCTGTGGCTGGGTAGGCCATTTAGATTTACCTTCCTTTAGGAACGAAGGTCCCTCCCACCACAACGATAATGCCTGCACTTGCTGTGGATCAATACCCCTGGACGCTAAGTCTGCAGGACTACATTCAAAATTTTCGGTAAGTTGATTTATTTTGTTTACACGGTTACGCACAAATGCTTGCAAGGCTTTATGTTGTGTTTTTAACCATCCAAGTACCACCATGGAGTCAGTCCACATGTATATTTTTTTTACATTGCACGGAACTGACTTTAATACTTTAGTACATAATTCAGCTCCTGTTAAGGCAGCACATAACTCTAATCTTGGAATAGTAAGTGTTTTAATTGGTGCTACTCTTGTTTTCGCACATAGTAACCTAACAGTGACTGTATTATCTTTATTATTATCAGAGCACATATAGACACATGCTCCATAAGCTTGTTGTGATGCATCAACAAAGCAGTGCATCTCCACGGATTGGCCATCTAAGTTGTCACCTACCTAACACATTGCGAGGTAAGACAATATCTGACAACAAATGTAAATTTTTTATAAACCTAAACCATTTTTTAACATAATGTTCTGGTACTGAGTCATCCCAATCCAATTTGAGAGCCCATAAATTTTGCAATAATATTTTTGCCTTGACAATGCAACAACTAACCAATCATAATGGATCAAATAGCTTGCATGTTGTCGAAATTATTAGTCTTTTTGTAACTTTATTTGAGATTTCAATGCCACTAGGAAAATGTAATTTGTCTGACAGAGGTGACCATTTCAATCCTAAAACAGTGGCTTCATCATGAAAAGTAAGGCAATTAGTAGACTCAGAATTATCTTCAAGTATTTTAGGACAATTTGTTCTAAACTTTCTTAATGGGAAACAAGCCTCATTTAAAGCTTGTGATACACCTAAATAGATGTGCCTTAATTCGTCCTCACAAGAGGCGCCAGTTATCAAATCATCCATGTAGAATTGACTCTTAATTACCTCAGCAATAACTTTGTCTCTACATTGGCTACCTAGCTCAAAGAGGCACCTAGTACTCAAAAATGGAGCAGATGCCATTCCATACGTTAAGGTTTTAAGTTGTAGAATTTTAATAGGCTCTGATGCTTGGTCTCTCCACAATATCAGCTGTAGATGTCGCTGTGACTCATTTAATACAATTTGTCGATACATTTTTTCGACATCCGCTGTTAATACACATTTATGTACTCTAAATTGGATTAGTATCGAAAACAAGTCCTTTTGCATCACGGGACCAACTGCCTGGATGTCATTGAGTGATTTGCCAGATCTTGTTTTGGCAGAAGCATCAAAAACCACCCGAAGTTTTGTGGTTTCATGTTGTTCGCGTATAACACAATGGTGCGGTAAGAAACATCCAAATTCCTGCCTATTAGTTTCAACCAAGTGTCCTAATTTAGCATATTCATTTATAAATTTTGCATATTGTTCTTTTAACTTAGGATTTTTATTTAATTTACTTTCTAAGTTAAAGAAACGCTTAATTGCTAAAGGATATGAATTGCCAAGTGCCTGCTCTGGGTTCTTCTTCAGCGGCATCATAACTGAGAATCTACCATCAGGTAAACGACAAGTATTTTTATTGAAATGTGACTCACAAAACTGTTCATCCACAGAATAAATATTATCTTCTGAAGGTACTTCTTCAACCTCCCAGAATTTGATTAATGACTCATGTAAATCTTGATCAATCTTTGAACTTTTTTGAGCAAAGTTACAATGTATTTTCTTATTATTGTGACTATTTCCGGTGGGGCCAGCCACTATCCACCCTAGCATGCTATCTTGTAAGACAGGTCTGTTGGTGCCTAAACTTATTTTATTTGGTAATATAATATTAAAGAAATGATCTGCTCCCAGCAAAATATCTATTTCAGACGGCTGGTAAAACAAAGGATCAGCCAATTGAATGTTATCTGGTAAACCAAACCTTTCTACATTAACTTTAACGTTAGGTAAATTTCCAGTAATTTTTGGAAGAATAAAACAAGTGACATGCACACTAAACATGCATATTCTTGATTTTAATTTTATGTTGCACCGTTCGGTAATTTCAGATGGTATATTGTTTATGCCTGTTACATTAAAGGCATTCATTTTTTCAGTCTGTAGTCCTAGCTTTTCTTTCAAGTTGCCAGTCATAAATGAAGACTGACTCCCTGTATCCAGCAATGCACGAGCTAGGTAAGTACAATTTGTTTTTGTATTAATCACTTTGTACGTAAGCAAATAATTAATCGATTGAAATAAATGATTATCCATTAGTCAGTCGTGTACTTGCGCTCGCCGGAACAGTCGTTTTATTTACATGACTCATCACCCCTTTTAATACGTACGTACACAATAGGTACACTTACATTTGGTGACCCCGATATCACTAACACGCGCCGCGATTTAAAGTTTTTTTTTTTAATCCGTGATTTTTCTTGTGTCCCGATAACTGCATTGCACAACCGAATCAGCCTTCCACAAGCGGATCTCCCTGGTTTTGGTTTTCAAGAGGCACATAGTTATCCAGACATGACGTCAGGCGGAAATTGTGGAAATGGGGCAGCATTGTGCGGAGCAGCGGACTTCAAGCAGACTGACGTCGCGGCAATAGGAATGTCCTCGAAGATACCCGAATTTTGGTCCGAAATGCCCAGAGTGTGGTTCGCTCAGTTCGAGACAATGATGGCTCCTCAAAAACAAGGCGACGAAGCAAAATACGGCGTTGTGCTGGCCAACCTCAACAAGGACGCGATAAGTCAGGTGGCCGACATAATTATTTCGCCTCCCGCCACCAATAAATATGGTGCCCTCAAAGAGAGACTACTCGCTGTATACGAAGAATCCGAAGAGCGGCAGTTCCAGAAGCTGGTAGGTGAAGTGGAATTAGGCGACCAGAAACCGTCGCAGCTGTTGAGACGGATGAGAGAATTGGCACGAAAGAGTCAGGTGGCCGAAAAAACATTACATAACCTGTGGACATCAAGGCTCCCGGATCATGTACGAGCAGTTTTAATGGTCAGTCAGGACCAAAAACTCGACAACCTCGCCGCTATTGCAGACAAGATTTTGGAAGGAAAATCAGGAGAAGTGTCGGAAGTATCAGGCGGTCCAAATCAGCTTATCGTTGAGTTAGTTAACCAAGTAAGCAAATTAACCATGGAAATAGCAGCACTAAAAGCCAACTCACAGGGCAATGGACGTCATAATTATAGACGCAATCGAAGCCGGTCGCGCCCAAGGTCCCTCTCAAGATCGAGGATTACTCCTGACAGCCCAAACTGGTTATGCAAGTATCATTTTCGGTACAGGAATCGAGCCCGGAACTGTGAAAAACCATGCAACTGGAAAAAGCCGTCGGAAAACTAAGTTCTGCGTTGACAGAGGCGGTCGTCAGCGCTATCATTCCTTCAAACCGCCTATGCGTTACCGACCGAAAAAGTGGGTATCGTTTCTTGGTTGATACTGGCGCTAACATCTCAGCAATACCTAAAAGAGGAAACCGTTTGCAAACAGACAACTCATATAAAATCTATGCCGCAAACGGAACGCGAATTAAAACATACGGTGACAAAACGCTGACGTTAAATCTAAACTTGAGACGGCCGTATCGATGGACTTTCATCGTTGCTGACATTACGCAACCAATACTGGGTGCCGATTTTTTAGAAAAGCACAACATTTTGGTGGATATACGAAATAAACGTTTAATAGATGGCACGACTGGACTTCAGAGGAACGCAAAGTTGATGAAGTCGAGCACACCAACGCTTCGGACCGTAAACTTGACCGACGATTATGCAGACATTTTGGCAAAATATCCGAACATTCTAAAACCACTCGACACACAATCGCAACCCAAGCATGACGTGGTTCATCAAATCATTACCAACGGACACCCTGTTTACTCCAAGTCAAGACCTCTGCCGGCGGACAAATATCTGAGAGTAAAAAAAGAGATAGAGCATATGTTAGAGGCAGGATTGTGTAGGCCTTCCAAGAGTCCGTGGGCAAGCCCATTGCTCGTAGCGACAAAGAAAAATGGTGAAATACGCCTATGTGGAGATTACAGGAGATTGAACGCGATCACTGTGCCGGATAGATACCCGATTCCAAGAGTACTAGACTTCGCATACCTATTACCAGGAACCAGTATATACTCAAAAATCGATTTAAAAAGGGCCTACAATCAGATTCCAGTACAAGACGTAGAAAAAACCGCAGTGATTACCCCGTTCGGTCTATTCGAATTTCCGAGAATGCCATTCGGACTACGAAACGCAGGTCAAACCTTTGTCAGATTCCTGAACACAGTCTTAGCCGGACTCGACTTTATTTTCGTGTACATAGACGACATACTAGTGACGTCATCATCAGCCAGCGAACACCGACGTCATTTACAAGAAGTGTTCAAACGGTTAGACGAACATGGCATTGCAATCAACCAAGAAAAGTGCGTGCTGGGTAAACCTCAGATAGAATTCCTCGGTTATCAGATAACAAAAGACGGAATCAAGCCGTTACCCGACAAGGTCGAAGCGATTACCAAATATCCGATTCCGAAAACAGTGCAAGAGTTACGAAGATTTTTAGGCATGATTAATTTTTACCGAAACAATATTCCGCAAGCAGCCCGTCATCAAGCACAGCTGAACAAATACCTAATTGGCTCAAAGAAAAATGACAAAACCGAAATACAATGGACTCCAGAAGCACTAGAAGCATTCGATCAATGTAAAGCAAGTCTAAGCGACGCTGTTACATTGACTTCGCCAACAACACATTCCCCGCTATCGCTCATGACTGATGCATCCCAGACATGCGTAGGCGCCGTTTTGCAACAGTACGAAAACGGAAACTGGAAGCCACTTTCCTTTTTTTCAAAGGGACTGAGTGAAACGCAATCAAGATATAGCACATATGATCGAGAATTGCTGGCAATCTACATGGCAGTAACACATTTCCAACCTTATGTCGAGGGACGAGAGTTGATTGTATATACCGATCATAAGCCATTATGTCATGTTTTCACTAATAAACAAAACTCCACAAGTAAATCGATCGCACCAAGGAGGTTACGTCACCTAGAGTTCATTGCACAGTTCACGACAGACATCCGCCACATATCCGGTAACATGAACCCAGTAGCTGACGCATTATCGCGAGTCGAACAAATAGATTGTCCAACACCTGTCGACTGGAATGCGATAGCAGATATGCAGGGCAATGACATTGAACTCACTCAGCTATTGAACAACAATAACCTCAGTTGGAAAAGTATACAATTAACAGGAACAAAACAACTTGCGAAAATTCACACCCGAACCCAAGACCATATGTGCCGATGACACTTCGAAAACAAGTATTCGACACTATGCACAACATAACGCATCCCGGTATAAGATCATCAAAGAAAATGATCTCTGAGCATTACTTCTGGCCACGCATGAATACTGACGTAGGTATGTGGGCTAAAACATGTCAGGCATGCCAAAAAAGCAAGACACACAGACACAACTCGTCCCCAATCGGAACTTTCCCACCAACAGCACGTTTAGATCACGTGCACATAGACATTGTTGGTCCATTACCAGAATCCAGAGGCAACAGATACATCGTCTCAATGATCGACAGAGGAACGAGATGGATGGAAGCAGTACCAGTTGCAGAGATAACAGCAAAAGTCGTAGCAGAAGTATTCATGAACACCTGGATATCGAGATTCGGATGCCCAAACACCATAACTACGGACCAAGGACGACAGTTCGAGTCAGACTTATTCATCGCTCTGACTAAATCACTCGGTATCAAGAAGACCAGGACTACAAGCTACCATCCGCAGTCAAATGGTTTAGTAGAACGCTGGCATCGATCAATGAAAACAGCACTAGTCGCACGCGGTAATACTGCAAACTGGTCAAACGAATTACCCTTTGTCCTACTAGGATTGAGAGCGGCATTACGATTGAAAGAAAATGTCAGCCCCGCGCAAATGTTGTACGGAACGAACATACGTCTGCCTGGAATGTTTATCGAGCCGAAAACGCAAGTAACATCACCAGAAGACTATGCACAGACTATGCACAGACTCTGCAAAGGACAATGGCGAAGCAAAGTCCGTTTAACAACAACCACCACGCCACAACCCACAAACCGTTTATTCACCCAGACATGAAAGATTGTGAATACGTATACGTCAGAACGGATGCTGTTAAGAAACCTCTGACCCCGTCATACGAAGGACCATACAAAGTGTTAGAGAAGCAAGAGAAGCATTTCAGAATCCAAATGCCAAGGAAAACATCTGTAGTATCGGTGGACAGACTAAAACCAGCCTACATTTTAATAGAAGACAAGGTAAATGAACCTTTAGCACACATAAAAAGTACCAATAGAGACGTGAACGAACGCAAGAGCGCTGAGCCAGCGGAAAACAGCAAGACTGCGCCGAACACAACACGTTCAGGCCGCGTCATACGTCCAGTGGTACGTTTCGCAATTCCGTAACATCAGCAATAGAGAAATACCAAATTAAAACGAAACATACTGTCCAAACACAATCCAACAAAGCACAAAAGGAATAACACACGTTATAAAACAACACCAAGAAAAGTAGCACCAATTTTAAATCATGGGCAACTGGGGATCAAAGGAAGAAATCGTGGTGGCTCAAACAGCCGCCTCCAACGGGTCTGGCGGCTCCAGCGTGTCTATCACTGAAGTAACCATGGGCGGCATTTTCATCATAGCCGTCGCGGTATTAGCGTTCTGCCTTTAGAAAAAGTGTAGAAGCCAATTCTACAAAAACGTGCGTCGGCATATGGAGGGCAGACAAGCTCAAGCGACCCCACTCCCAACGGTATCCATGCGCTGCAGCTGTAGCCATCATCCGAATGGAGCTCAAGGCACACAAGGTGTGTGAAGAGAGACCCAGAGAACTCAAATATTAATAGAAAAAAGTGTAAAGGTGTAGTGCAAGTGATTTTACTTATTTATATAACATTTCATTCAAGATTTATTTATATTGTTTTTTTTTTCATATTGTTTACCAATTATATTTTTATTTTTAATCTGTTATGTAAGCGTACTATAAAAGTGTATTAGAGATTATTACTTAAAAAAAAAAAAAAAAAAAAAAGGGGGAATAATGTACGTAAGCAAATAATTAATCGATTGAAATAAATGATTATCCATTAGTCAGTCGTGTACTTGCGCTCGCCGGAACAGTCGTTTTATTTACAGGACTCATCACCCCTTTTAATACGTACGTACACAATAGGTACACTTACAACTTCAACCTGTGCAGTGCACAATAAAACTTGTCCCGGTGAGACTGCAGCTAAACTAACAGCTGGGACGCTAGTAACCGAAGGCTCAGTGTTTTCAGTAGCTACGGTTACAACTGTACTGTTTTTATGTAATAAACTATTGTGTTTCTCCTGGCATTTCCGGCACAAACCTTTTAAAGTACATTCTGTATGTGTGTGACCACTGCGAAGACAGTTGATGCATAGCTTCTGTTTATTTACTAAGGAAAGCCTATCATTTAATTTCATCCCTTTAAACTTAAAACACTGATGTATATAATGATTTTTATCACACACAACACATGCCTTATTATTTCTGTTATCTGTAACAGTAGCAAATGACCTTACAGATTTATTTTCTTTGTTATTATTATTATCTCTAGAAGAGTTTTTGCTGTCATAATTACTATGATTATGGTTAGCCGTTTGCAGAACGTTAGCTCTTTGAATTAAGAAATCTTGAAATTCTTCAAGTGATGGACGGGATGACAAACTACCTTTAAGATCTTCCCATTTACTTCTAGTCCTGGGATCTAACTTTGCAGCCACCAAATGTATTACTAAAGGATCCCAACTATCTGTAGAGATCTCTAAAGTATTTAGCGCACTTACACAGGTTTAAAAATGATATCACTTAAATCTCTTAATGCCATGAAAGATTCCTTGTGAATAGGAGCAATACTTACTAACGCGTTCAAGTGATAATTCACAAGAATATTTGGATTATCATATCTCTTACATAAAGCCTGCCATGCGCTTCTATAATCCTTAGCCGCAAAAGTTATTGAACTAATAGCAATCCTAGCGCTACCCACCAACGAATTTCTCAAATAATGATATTTATTTATTATCGGTATAGAATCATTTTCATCTATAAGAGATTGGAACGTGTCTCGAAACTCTAACCATTTTACAAAGTTCCCATCAAAGGTTGGTAGATTAATATTAGGCAATTTTATGGAAGCATTTACTCCAGAACTAGATATAATTGGATCATTATTGATCGCATTTTTGTTTTTAGATGAAAACAAATCCATTATTTCCTGCGCTAACGCAATCTGGGTACAAAATTCACTTTCAGTGATATCTCTTTCCGCATACTGTTTCTCTGCATTTACAGAAAGTTCTTCAATTTCTGTTTGAACCCCATCAAATTTTTGAACTAATTCTTGTAACTGTGCTAATTTTACCGATAATTCTCTTATATCTAAACTAGTTACGCTATCCAATTTATCTAACTGAAACTTAGTGACATAGTTTTTAAAATACGTTACACGACTACGTATGCCAGACCGTTTACGGATTAATTTAGCTAAAATGGATTTTGAACCATCGTTTTCTTGTTCACTGTCCGACATTTTGTCTAACAACACAGTTACGTACCTAAAACGGCTCACTAATTTTAACAATAACCTAACCAAAACACATCCAGCAGTCAACCAGCCCAAACCTCGTAGCTGCCACCGAGCTCGCCAACAGCACGGACAGTGCCCGTAGGGCGCCGCTGCCGGCCGCTTTGCCGAGCACGCTGTCAGCACGGCACGTCCGCCGCGCGCCGACACAGGCGCGAGCGAAGCAGGCGCGAGCGACGTGACGGTCGTCTGGAATGTTCGGCAAATAACCGTTCACAACTAATAAAAATGACCTATTTCCTTTTACCGGGGAGCCAAACTTTAACAATTTTTGTGCCGGAAACTCTTGAGCAAAGTTAATTATTACGATTATTTATCAGTGCCGCGTGGGTGCATAGAAATATAAGATGGCATGCGTATAGGCCAAGCCAATCATTTAAAACACGCTGCTAGGCACCTCACCCCACAGCTTCAAGTTAGCTCTGCAATTATACGCAACCAAAGCTGAGAAATAGGGATAGGGATCAAACAAGGAACGGGCTTACTTCCATTATATAGAGCTGTTCATACGCCGCCGCCGCCGCCATTTTAGTCGAACATGGATATTATAATTTTCTGTTCCGTGCGTCCGATCGACGACAGCAATTCGGGTTAATAGCTCCAGCAGCTTTGATAAATTGTTCACGGTCGCCACATGAAGGGGATGCGAAATATGAACTCCTTCTTGTATCAACTATTTTAATTTCTTGCATTTACAAGACGCGTACATTTATGCGCGTGAGTACTAATAACAGGTAGTCGTCGCTTGCGCGACCCAATGTGCACTGGTCTCGCGGCACGCTGCTCCGTCGCGGGCGGCGATGTTGCCCCGCGCACCGCAACCCCCTCCGCCGTCGTAGTGGTGTGCCGCACGCGTCGTCGCACGCGGTACAGTACGGTTTTACGTAGATATATAAAATTATAATCTTGGTGCACACGATGGCGTGCACAACGCGGCAAGCGTGCGGGTTCCCGAATGAGTCACTGACATTAACTATGGCTGTACCTAGCAATACCGTATAGCTTTTGTTTACGTCGGATGAGTGATAGCAAGTGATAGTTAGCTGCATTCACTGAGCAAGCATCTATCGGTTCAGCACTGCTACAGTTGGCGGGCATGGCTGGCGCGGTACCAGGTTTGAATTCCGAATCAATGTGCAGTAATGAATTATGACGTCGATTACATGTAAGGCATTTGTATTCACTTTTACAATCAGCAGTCGAATGATTTAGCTTGAGGCAATTATGACAAAGATTCAATTCATCAGCACGCTTGATTCTTTGCGCAGGAGACAATTCACGGAATTGCACACAGCGAAAGATTATATGATTATAGTCACAATGAGCACAATTAAATTTATTATCACTGGATTGCGTTTGCGAAGCAAGTGCCTTTCTATTGTTGTTGTCACTCCATCTTTTATTTTGATTGCTAGGTGTAGAATTTTTATTTTGTGTGGTATTCGAACCTGAATAAGCCTGCGAATGCTCCAAGATTTTTTTTTGATTATGCACATGAGACATCAGCTGATCATATGTAGGTATAGTACTTTGATCAAGACTTTGTTCAAATGATTTTCTTGTGCTCAGATCTAAACCTCTCAAAGCTATTATGGCATAACACATAGCTAGACAAATGCTCAATATTAAGAGCATTAATGGCTCTGTACGAATGATCAAATGTTTCTATGAAATTATTCAAGTTTGTAGGAGATTCATTTTTTAGCGCGGGAAAATTGAGCATTTCATCTAGGTATTTACCTACAAGCATCCTATTATCCTGATACCTGTCTAAAAAAGATTGCCAGACTACCTGGTAGTTGCTAGCAGTTATAGGTACACTTTTTACAATGCTAAGCGCGGAACCCTTTGTGCACGATAACAGGTAGTGAAATTTATCTATGTTTGAAATACCTGTCTGATTATGCACCAATGAGCAAAATGTTTCATAAAATGTAGTGAAACTCTCAATGTCTCCATCAAATGTGAACAATTCTAGCTTGGGCAAACGTGGGCGAATTTCAACGTTAGTATTTTTACTCGTTGCACATGACGACACGTCCGCCATTTTGTATTGATCCGCACACAATTTTACATGAAAGTATAAGTCATCAAATCTTTCCTGATCGTTTTCAGAGAATTTCGATTCAAGATTTAGGATTAGTTGCAGTTCATAAACATCATAGCATACGGCTTCAAATGTTTCCCGCAATGATTGTACCTCTGAGGCACGCAAAAGGAACATATATTTTATGCTGGGATGCGTATCAGTTTTTTTTGACAAATCATAAACCTGCTGCATTTGTGTAAATAAACGTTGCTTTTTAGCAATAGACCTGTTTAAATTCCTAACAGCTTCTAGTTCCTTCCTAGATGGGGCCTTGTCTGATTCTGTAGTCATTTTGCAATTGTGTTATAATTATCGATATCGGAAAATGCCTACTTCTAACAATGATATACTTATGAGTGTAATAAAAAAAAAGCACGGCTTGTACAAATTGTACAAATCGTCGGTACACGGTACCTAATGGATTAGTTCAACATGGCGTCTTACAATAAAATTACCAACGTGGTAATGGATAAGGAAGACAATAGGGAATGATTTTCGAAAATCAATTTTAAACTTGCTAATCCGGCTCGAATGACTAAAATGTGGAATCTGAATAAGGGCGCTTGGTAAAATAAATAAAATCCAAGGACCGTAAATTATGGTAGGAAATGCTGTACCTAAAACTCCCAAAAGAAGTAATGATCTTGCTCAATACACAGGGTGGAAAAAAAGGCCTGACCACTAACCTGAATTATCCAAGCCACAGCACCATATCACGGTTTCAGGAATAGCACAGCAATTCAGCCACTCGCGTGAGATAAAATGTCTTGATGAAAGTTTGTAAGGAATTGCACGGCAATTCATATAAGTCTTTTGGAAGCTATTTAAGTTTGCGTTTTAATGCGTAAATTGACCACGTCAGATGGCAGCCCGGAGCGAACAGGTCGATGGTTTTTTCTCAATCCAAGGCGCGGGCGCGCGCGCGGGGCGGGGCAGTCATCACCCCACCGAGCCATCCACCGATTTCCAATGCGGGTAGGAAACAGACGAATGGTCAAGCCAAATTAAAACTACCCTATGTTTTTATGAGCAAAGATCGAACAATATCATTTAAACAGGTTGTTTTATTTCATTTTAAAGTTCGAGCGCTCTTAATGAAAAACCCTGTATGTGAGTGGTTGACCAAAAAGGGACCTGGAGGGATTGGAAACCGTTAATTTTTTTTTTTGAATTTTTTAATCTGTGGTCTTTTAGCTTTGTTTTGGTCTAACCAGAATATTTTTAGGTGCTGTAGTGTTTTTTTTATGATTTTTTTTGTGAGCCGAGGCAGTTTTGGAAAAATTACACCTTGCACACAGCGCACACTAGTTTTTGTGATGTCAGGTAAGTGGATACAATCAGTTTTATTGTTTTATTGTACTTTTAAGGTTATCTCTAGTGCAACGAAGTCTCTATATCGTGTGCAGGTCCAAAAAGACGTTCGTACTTGTCAGAAAGTGACGACGACGCTACTCAAATGGACAGTCCTAAAAGTTTAAAGGTCTCCAATGATACCCAAGGTAATTAAAACAACTTATTTTTGTTTCAAAGTCTATAATGGAGCTCACACTTCAATATTAAATAATCTGCGAGTAGAAACTTAACAATTTTTCTGTGTTTCAGAAGTCAAAGAAAACTTAAATCCTAATAAAATTAATGATGATAATATTTTGTTTGAACAATACGGTCAAGCTTGGGATGACACAATAAATGAAGCAATTCCGAAGATGTTGGATGCTACTACTCAAACGGAAAAAGATGTTGAAGATTTTTTTTTAAAAAAAGAGGCGTCTAATGAGGCTTTCGGAGTATTTGTCGGCAAGGAACTATCCACTGTTCCACAAATAAAGAGGCGCTTCGTGATGTATGAAATAATAAAAATAATCGAGCACAGTAGTAAATAATTGACAATAGTAATAATTATGAAGTCTCATCACAAACATTACAATCACAAATAAAAAATTATAATAATGAATAGTCTTTACTTTTTGTTTTGTTTGCATGAACGTATGGTGTGCCCTGGTTCTTTACAACGCCCACAGGTAGTAACTTTCCTGGGTTTTTTAGCAGAAGGACCTGGCTGATCTTCTTTAGCCGTCTGTTTTTTAGCAGAAGGTCCTGGCTGATCCACTTTAGCCATCTGGCTTGTAGGTTTCGCTTCTTGTGGTTTTGGGCATGTTAGGTTAGCTGCGTCTTTCGAAGTGCAAAGGGGTGCTATTTCCTCGAATAAATACCATTGTCTTGCAAGTGAAAGCCCTGGTGGAACTAATAAATTTGGCATACCAGTGATATCATCTAAAGTCACTCCCTTCTTAACAATATTAAATTTTTGAGCTGAACTGTTAGCTAGAACTTTACATTCCACTGTAAATGGATCATCCGATTTAATAGTGAAGTGGTGATATCGTGTTATTCCTGGAATAGTTGTGAAGAATTCGCTGAGGTAGGCGTTCCACTCATACCACTGAACATTTATTATTCCGTTCACGTAGTCATTCGTACAGATAGCCTTATTTTTTCCCGAAACTGTCGAGTTAGCCACACATTCTTCGATATCATGCAAAGTATCTACTGTAGATTTAGAAAACTTCTGTTTAAAAAGTCCAAACATTCTGTCTGGGGAAAACTTAGTGTGGCCCACCAATAAGAAGTTAAGATGCACTGTCTTGTTTAAATCCCTTGCTACCCTCCATGCACAGTAATGCACAACAGCATTGTTTTTATTTTGACCCACGCAGTTATCTGCACAAATATGCTGAATATCTTGGTCACAAATATTGGATTCTAAATGGTGATGAATGAGATTAATCACACTGTTTGCCCCTTTTCCTATGTTGTCACATTCATCTATGAGATAATTCGTCTGTGTGTTGTCTGCTTCATCATTTATTCCAAAAAGGCCACATTTTCTTGCAGTTTTAAAAAAGGCAGGTCCAACTTGCATTTCAGATGAGGGATAATGGATATTCTGTGCATAATCGATACTGAAGACACGCATTCCAGGTTTCTGCTCCAGTTGTTTGGCTTGAGTTAGAGCTACACTTGCATCTTTCCTTATATCATTGTAGAATTTTCTTTGAATATCAGCTTCTTCTAAATGATTAATTGCTTGCTTCAGTTTTTCAGTCTTCGTCTGATCGGGCATGTTAATATTACGCATGATGGCTATATTATTATCTCGACATACTGGACAGAGATCAGAGCTTGGTTTCATGGATGTTATGTAAGGCACATATGTATTCCAACATTGTATGAAAGTCGTCCAGCCGACATGATCAATATTGCTATCATTGCATGACTCCACATAGTTTCTATACATACGCCTTTTTGTTAAATTAGCAGGCAATTTCATGACTCTAAAGTCCCAAAACTGCGGAAGTCGACCAGGTAGTGGAATAGATACTTTTTCAGCTGTATTTTTAATAAATTTAACTATCATATCCAAATGTTCTGTGGGAGTTGCATTATGAATAGGTTTGCCTTTTAGACCATGAACTTTATCAGCCACTCCTTTCTCATCAAAATGTTTGAGAATATTTTTGAAGGCCTTGATGCCTATTGCATGAAGAAATAAAAACGTTGACTGGCATATTTCTATATCGGCATGAAAATATTTGTTCCGCAATATGGGTTTGGTGTAAGAAAATTTTTTGTACTTATCTCCCAGCTGTGTGCTTCTTCTATGACACTCCAACTTACTCAAAATCGCTGTACACTTTGTAGATTTATCCATATCCATGTATTGCTGCCGAACACGTGATAGATATTGTCGAGAAAATATGCCTGAGCATGGGCCACCATTTGGGCCTTTACTACAATTACATGTATCATCCATGAATTTAGTAATAATTTCGACCTCTCGTATATCTTCAGTGCTTCGCTCCATAATGTTGTCATTTTCTCCTTCATTTACAGTTTTAGCACCAGTATACATGTCCTCCAAACTTATTGCATCGAAATCTAAAATTTCCACTTCAAGGTCGTGCAATTCCAACTCATCATTTTCAGTCATCCCATAATAATCGTCCAACTGACGTAATTCGTCCTCTAACAAAACAGACGTGGCTTTAATCATAGCTCACACTTAGTTACGCACATAAAGACAAGAAACTGACACTAAATAAGTCGCCAATAACGTAGTAACCGCAAACACGTGTTGACACTCACTAACGAAGTCGCATACTGACATAAAACATGCCGCGCCCCCCGCCCGCGCACGAGTCGAAACTTGTTTCTACACGAAATTTCAAACGCGATTTACTCGAAATCAATTATTTTCCCTTGAGGTCCCTTTTTGGTCAACCACTCACTGTATAAACAAAAACTAATGTTGTATATTTTATCATACTGCCACGAAATTGACCCTTTCGATGAATCAAAATATTCTGCAAAATAATGTCTATTTTCAATGCTGGATATTGTAGATCTCATAGGAGTAGGACGTAAAGATTGTAACTTGGTTTCATACAATTTGTCCTTAAGGCGGTACCCCGACCAAGAAACCTTGAGCATTCGTGCCCTCTTTGCGGCACCCCACCTCTACAATACTTCGTAAAACATTGCTAGCGCCACCTGGCGAACAACTAACGAATGTAACAATCACTGACCTTAGAATTCACAGACAGGGCATTCGATATTTTTTTGGAACGAAGTTATAAAGCGCTGTTTGCGGTAGAAGTTAACTAGTAAAAATCGTCACGCGAAAAAGCGTTGATACTTATATGCCCCCTCGATGCGACTTCTTTCGAATTCACACTGAATTTCGTCAAATGAAATCAAAGATGGCGGCTGCAAAAATTTTCCAATGTTTCGTCATGGGTATCGATTTCTTAATATTTGAGTAATAAAGCCGACAGTGAGGTCAAAATGAAAATCCAAGATGGCGGCTGCGAAAATTTTCTAGTTTTCGTCATGGGTGTCGTTTTTAGAGTATTTGAGGGTAATAAAGCCGACAGTGAGGTCAAAATGCAAATCCAAGATGGCGGCTGCGAAAATTTTCTAGTTTTCGTCATGGGTGTCGTTTTTAGAGTATTTGAGGGTAATAAAGCCGACCGTGAGGTCAAAATGTAAATCCAAGATGGCGGCTGCAAAATTTTTCTAGTTTTCGTCATGGGTGTCGTTTTTAGAGTATTTGAGGGTAATAAAGCCGACAGTGAGGTCAAAATGCAAATCCAAGATGGCGGCTGCGAAAATTTTCTAGTTTTCGTCATGGGTGTCGTTTTTAGAGTATTTGAGGGTAATAAAGCCGACCGTGAGGTCAAAATGTAAATCCAAGATGGCGGCTGCAAAAATTTTCTAGTTTTCGTCATGGGTGTCGTTTTTAGAGTATTTGAGGGTAATAAAGCCGACAGTGAAGTCAAAATGCAAATCCAAGATGGCGGCTGCAAAAATTTTCTAGTTTTCGTCATGGGTGTCGTTTTTAGAGTATTTGAGGGAAATAAAGCCAACAGTGAGGTCAAAATGAAAATCTAAGATGGCAGCTGCGAAAATTTAAAAAAATTTCGTCATGTGCCTCATTTCCATGATTTTTGTGGACGCTAAGTGTGCCTCATGGTACTCTATCAGAAACATAATGCGGTGTTTATTTTTTAGATTGAAGGTTAGTTACCTGTTATTCAGACAGTGATAAAAGTATAAAAATAATAAAAAAACAACAAAGTCAATGATATTATCATTTATTTTAGAGTAGGCAGGCATATACAAATTATTATTAAAGTAACTTTTTCTAGTTTACATATCCCTAAAATCTAAATAACGTGTACATGTAGGCATGTTAAGGTCAGAAGGTTCGTCACTTTCAGCAGAAAGTGACTGTGAGTTACGAACTCTCCTATCTAAATCAGGTGAGTTACCTGATTTAGATAGGAGAACTCTATCTAAATCAGGTAACTCAATCTCTTCATTTAATTGAGGATCAATATTTTCTCTACCTTTTTTTTTGCTTGTTATTGCCTCTTCAATGTAGGAAGGATTTCTTATAGTCATACCTCGAGGGTAGCGGGGGTCGACTAATTCTGGCAACAAACAATCTACGTAAAATGATGTAAGCTTTTTTTTCATTTTCTCCTTCCAGAATGTATCATCTTTAACAATGTATTCCGTTTTCAGCGGAGAGTTTTCATTTGACCAAACTGCAAATATGCACTTTGATCGTTTAGTAATGTGTAGTTGACCCTGCACTTGATAATACCATTGGTGGTTTTTATTGATTTCCAGCCCTTTTTTTGTGACTTTCCAAAAGGTCACTTTCCTTTTTTTGATTGCTTCGTCTAAACCTAATTTGAATGCCGTTATCGGGCATTTAATTTCAACGATTGTATCTTTGCTACATAGGCCATCCGGAGTGGCTCCTAAAAATGGCAATTCTTCGTCAATGAATAGACCACAAGGATCAATTTTAATTTTTTCTTGCTTCTCTAATTGCTCGATAGCAATTTTTTCATTGTCCTTGCCATGTTTTATTGACGACACATGGTCAATTTTACTTTTGTACAATACATTTTTTATAAAGTTATGACAACTTGTGTCACTTCTCCGTGTGATAACTTTTCCAAAGTTGGAAGCGGTTAACAGTGACCTACGCAATTCAAGCCATTCGCTGCATTCGCTTTGTAAAACTGTTGTCCGTTCGATCAAATTTCGTTCCTCATTAGTTTTTTTTAAATTTTCAATGAAATTGTCTTTAAGTTTATTAAAAACATCGATAGGCATATCGGGTTTTGTGCAGTCTTGACCATAATTGTGGTCCTGTTTCGACTTTTCTGAGAACATGGCTCGTTTTTTTGGTTTTCTATTTTGTATTCTTTTCGCATTTTTATTTATCCGTTTGTTTTCTAGCCGTTTTATTTTGCCTCGAGGGCTGTGTCCTTTATTCATTGATTTATATAGCCTAGAAATCGTTTTTTTTTCATTAAATGCTACGGCAGCGGCATGACATCTGGTTTGATAGGAATTTTTTAAAGAAAAATTTATTCTCTTGCCACCAACCAACTTAGCTACCACGCTATTAAATCGTTCAACCACGTTGCTATCAACGTCATACATGAGACTGCGAGCATGTCCTGCTACGTTTTGGATGATAAAACATATTTTTTGCCACAAAGGGCTTAAAATAAAATCATTTGGCAAGTCCGTTTTGCCGATATTATCACAGAAGTATGATCGGCACTTAGTGTGGTCACCGAAGCCATGGAGGTGGCTAATTAATAGGTCGTCAAACAGAAGTTGTACATCAGAGTTAAATTTATGTTTTTTAATTAATTTGCAAATTATAAATCTTGTTTTTAGTATAGCTCTTTTTGTAATGAATTTTCGGTATTTTATGTTATATTTAGTATCTGTGGTGAGTGCTTGTAATTTATTGCACAAATTTCTTAAGATGTGGTTCCGGCACTCTATTTTTTCAACAGTGAGGTCAGGATACGGCCTAGCCTGTAATATTTTTGAGTAGGTGCTAGCATCACCATCGGATATGAGTTTTCCGTAAATTAAATTATACATTCTAATGGATTCTTTAAATCCTTCCACAATTATTTCACTCTCCATGTTTGTGGATGGACCACTGTAATTTTTGAAACATTTGTGTTCTGAAGGATCAGCATTGTTGTTTTCTGCACGGGTACAGATGCAACAGTATTTATTTTTAATACCTAAAAATAGAATTTCTCCTGTATGTTTGCCAATAATGGCAGCTGCGCCCGAAAGAGCATTGTAATTCTTTTTATAACTACGTTTGGACCAGCAACCATCAGCAACGACATCTATTATGGGAATTCCATCTTTGTTCACCCTGCCATTAGAAATTGCGAATAGTTTTTCTCTTTCTGCAGCCTGATTCATAGATTCTACTAAAACATCTTCCCATTTCCTACTGACAAGGTCATGGTTCTCTGAATACGTCTTTTCAGATAACAACGGGAGGTTGATTGCAGACATAAGTTCATCCAGCTGTGAATGCGCCCCACCTATTGCAATAGTACCTGCGACAGCGCACGTATTAATACTTAGGTAGTTGTCACTGCAGTTGTCTCCATTAATTACAAACTTTTGATTGCAAAGCCGACATTTAAATGTAAATTTTGACTGTAGACCAATTAGGGTTTCAGCTACGAGGTCAAGTTCTGTGAAGCTACATCCAAGTGGTCCATGGTTTGAAATGCGTTTTAATTCAGAAAGGAAGTGGCTGACATCAATAATTCTTCTGTTTATATTTTTTTCGTAAGTTTCTGGTTCCTTTTCATACGAAACTTGTAACTAAAAAAAAAAACAAGTTTTATTATGTAGTACCCAAAAGTAGAAACTGTTATTTATTTTCAAACATAAATGCCCTTTCAAACTTTTATTTTTATTGAAGTTCAAAACACACGTGGAAGGTATCAGAAATTTACCTCTTCAATGTTTTTATTGGTTTCTTCAGTGTTTTCAGCTTCTGTCAAGTCTCTTGTAAAGTCTTCTCGTAAACTGCAAAAGAAAAATATTTTGCATAATGATGGCAGATTTTTAAGTTTCGGGTGACTATATGTGACAGGGATAAGATATACTTGCAAAATACCAGGGCTTGTAAGTACGGGTACGTATGTAAAAATACCGGGGTGGAAAACCAGGTTTTAAAATACTTGAAAATATTTGGTAGCATTAAGTCTCGTTGGCAGCCGCCATCTTGGATTTTCATTTTGACCTCACTATTGGGTTTAGCTCGCTCAAATACAATGAAAGCGACACCCGTGACGAAAATTTTTAAAATATTCGCAGCCGCCATCTTGGATTTGAATTTGACCTCACTATCGGCTTTACCACACCTTCCTCAAGAATTGGGCTATCTAGCGCTAAAAGAATTTTTAAAATCTGACTGGTAGTTCTGGTGGTTACCCCCCTAACAAACAACCAAATTTTACCTCTTTATAATACAGTATGTTAACTAACAGAGGGCGTTCCCGTTAACCCGCAATAGTGGTGTCCATTCATGCTAGTAAAAATATTGAAAGAGAAAAAAAAAAAAAAAAAAATTTTATTTGTACGTATATGTAACACTCTGTACACGCTCACTTGTCTTTTAGCTTGGAAAGACAAGTGCGACAAGTACGCGTGTACAGAGTGTTAGTTTTACGTATGAAATTAATATTTTTCGTGAATGTTTTATGATAAAAAAATAAAAAAAGTTTTTTTTTTTTCGATTTAAATATTTTTTCTGGCATGTATGGACGCTATACTATTGCGGGTTAACGAGAACGCCCTCTGTTAGTTAACATACTGTATATTGGGTGACTGGTAATTAGTGACTTAAACACGTGACTTTACTCATCATTATGAACAACTTTTACTATGGGGACAAACCTGAAATCGCGGAAAAAAGTCAGCTGTTCCCTACATTTATGTTCGCAAAATTCGTCAAAATGTATGGAACAGCAGATTTTTTTTTTTGCGATTTCATGTTTGGTCTCATAGTAAAAGTTGTTCATAATGATGAGTAAAGTCACGTGTTTAAGTATCGGTCACTAATTACCAGTCGCCCTATACGTATAATGTGTCTTATTTGTACAGAAGTGAGGATAATTGGCGCGAACTAATCTAAAAGAAGTTGAGGCGATTAGCTAAAGTTACGAATAAACATAATGTTTACGCAATTAAGTACCTACACAGATTGCGGTTCATTTTCTTGACGCACTCGGGCAGCTTCGGACCGAGCGGTTACTTCGGGCACGGGCACCGAACTCGCAACCAGCGCGGCAGCGCCTGCCCGCGCCGCCGAACGCCGCCGAACGCCGCGAGCCGGCTACCAGAGATACTTGTATAGGAAATCGATCCTTGTTGCTATATAAATAAGGAGCATAATCGCTTTTGCAACATTTTTTTTTTTTAATCAAAGTATTTTTTTGAATCTAAGTATTTTTTTGAATCAAAGTATTTTTTTGAATCAAAGTTTTTTTTTAATCAAAGTATTTTTATGAATCAAAGTATTTTTTTGAAAATATGATTGTGCTCCTTATTTGTATGTAGACATGAATGGATTTCTTATGCGAGTATTCCTGGTGTATTCCAGTTCTCAGCCAGCGCCCGACTAGCAAATAGGTACTTTCACAATTGCTAGTATTTCCCGCCCACACAGAGGGTGTGTAATAGGAATGTGCTACTTTTTATGAAATGAAAGTTCTGTTTTTATCGCCAATTAAAATTAGTACGACATGTAATAAAATTGTACTTTAGCATGCTAAAAAGGAAATTTACCCTGTAAACACTACGTAACCGAGAAAAGGATTATATTATCTAATACTTACTCATTATTGCTTATTTTCATCGGTTGTATATTCGAAATTTCCATTAGAGGTGCATCACTTTGGTTATCTTGTAACCTAAAAAATATTATTTATTTTAAAAACAATAAATCTCAAATAAATAAAATCAATACATAACAAGCACAGAACCACGTAAGTACTGAATCAATGTGAATGTTCATGTCTGTAGTTTCATAACTCTATGGCACACGCATGATAACGAAGATTTGCGCGAAGATTCATTTTTATTTGTTGATAAAATATTATATGTCAATGATGAGATTTGTGATTTTACTCACACCTTAGAACAGTACTTATTAGGTTTATAGTAGGTAGGTACATACCCGCTATCAACGAAATTTTGTTGAGAATGTGTAGATGTTGTTGGTGTTACGTCATAACTATTTTGTCCTTTTCTTTTAGCCCAGCTACAAAAAAAAAAAAGATAAATAAATTGCATTGTTTTTAATAAAAATATATTTTATAGTCATTTAAAATATACGATACTTAGATAAATAAATAATTTCACTGTTATTTAGAATAATACTATGAGACAGCTTACCGAACTTCATTTATCTTAGCCATTATTGCACGTCTTTGTCGCACAACATTCTTGCACTTTGGCATTTTGATTGTTTACACAACAGTAGCGTCCTTTCGCAAAATTAAATAGTTCTAAATACACACACAAAGCGTCCTTTCGCAGTAAATAACACAATAAATAACTAACACAAAAATCTATTACCAAAACAAACGTCAATAACAAACTATAAACAGACTATTATCTACTGATAATGTGACGAGTCACGTGATCGACGTGGTGACAAGCGATACGTGTTTCACCCTCGAGCCCTTGCGGCAGACTGAATCCCGATATGGGGCGCATGAGTTACAGTAGTGAATACGCCCAGATTTTGGAATAAAATCTTTATAAAATCTAAATTTGGTATTTTGAAAAAAAAAAAACGTTGTAAATGTTCGTTATTAAATTGCCTATCCATCAGTGTCAGTAGCAAAATTAAATAATGTTTACTTTACGAGTAGATTCATTTTATCAATCATTATTTCACATTTTTAAGGTTTCGTTGGAAGCAGATTAATTAAACGTATACATATGTAAAAAAAAAAAAAACGATCCGTTTGGACTCAAGATTATGTAGAAATTTAATGTATTTTTATTAGTTGATATTTCTTTTTAAATAACAAGTAGTTAGCTCCTAAAAACTGTGCAAAAAACGGCTAGCGCGGGGTTTTGGTCAGGGAGCCGCCTTAAACCGAATTCCATCATGTTTCCGTACGTAATTATGCAAAATGCAACATGCTTTAATAATTGGGTCACAAGTTGTTAGTTTCACATCTAAAGCTCGATGTAAAATTCTCCATTTATTAGTAAGTATGCCAAATGTGCATTCTACAAATCTTCTTGCTAGTGTGAGTCTGTAATTAAAAAAACCCTTTGAGTTCTATGTAACGCACCTTCGGTAGAACAAGGGCATAATTGCAGTTTTTGCTATTTTACAGGAGAGCTATTTTAAGATATTTATTGCATTCAGTGAGGTCTTGCTCTGTTAATATTGCTCGAAAGTTTTTCTTCTTTGCATGATATAAACTATATACTATATCCTTTTTAGGCGTATAGTTAACAAGAATTAAGAACTTTTAGTTTTTTTTCAATTAATTTTAATTTTAAGGAAGGGATACATTTGTGCCCTTGTTCTACCAAAATGTATATTATTTTGTAATTAGGACTAAATTTGAGCTTTAATTTAGGATGATTTTCGAATAAAAATACCTTGTTTTTCCGTATAAACTTTTTATTTTCTTATAAAGTAAAAAAAATGTAGTAACTTTCACGAAATATAATACTTAAACTATCATTATAGTCTTACTAATCAGTCGTCAATAATCTCACGTTTGTGTCTCTTTGGAATCACAATGAAAATAGAATTATAGAAGATAACAAAAATAACAGTGACATTATTTTTAACAAGATTCACTGTTATGCAAATGAAATTCTTTAGAATCACACTTCAAAAAATATTAATTAAAAAATATAAAAATATCTTTATAACAATTATTTTTTTCTTACTAACGAATCAGTTCTAGCTCTCTCTCCTTTTCTTAAAAAAGGTTGTTAAAATATTGTTCATAGAACTTAGGAACTATATTTGAGGATATCAATTGACGAATGTCTTCTTTTTTTCTGTGAGGGATTGGTAACTTTTCCTTATAGAGCTGGTTTAGTGTGACATCTTTCACACTTTTTTTATTACCGATACGACCTGTTCGAATTCTCGCTGCTGTCCAATCGTCGGTTTTGTAGCTGCACTTAAATTGGTATATCTCTGAATCTTTCATAAATTTGATCGCTTTCGTATCCAATATTTTAAAAGTATTTCCTTCAACATCCTTGTTTACATTCAAATTAATATCTTCAGATAACAGCTTCATATCAATGAAAGAATCAAAATTCATTTCTTTAACGGTAAATTGAACACCCTTTTTCTTAGCATTTTTAATAAGACTGATGTATTCTGCTGGAGTGTATATAGGTCCAGCCTTTTTAGCTCGCTTAACGTTTTTTTCTATTACAGAATGGACGGCATCAGCTTTATTCTGGGTATGACCCCTAATAAGGAATTTGTGTGTTATTGACTTTATAGGCAATGTGTTGACAGCATAATAATACATTCCAAAAACGAATCTGAAACAAGTAGAAATAATTATTTACATTATAAGTACATTACCTACCTATATTGTTCAGTATGAATTATAACAACAATCACTCCTATTTATCTAAATCTACTGTAAATTAATTGTATTATAAAAGGCAACAAACTTACTTATTTTTTTGCTGCCCGCAGCAATTATCCGAATAAAATATTATGTCTTTATCTGGTTGTTTGTTAGAAAGATCCTCCAAAAACTTGTAAAGGCATGTTCCTATTTCATTGGCGCCGCGTTTGCCAAGACCCTCGTGCCAGAAAAAGCAAATTGTGGTATCGTCTTTTATATTGGATACCTAAAACAAAATATACATTAGGTACATTCGAACATAAATTGATTAATTTTAACACTATAATTAACTAATTAGAAAATGAGTCCTCACCGTAAAATTGTAACAATTTAACTTGGACTTATAAAAGAAAGCTGATGACTGGCCAATTGGACAAGGTAAGACTGCCTGTAGATCGAAAATGGCAACTATATTATTAGAATCACTATTTTTGCATTGTTCTGTGTCGTGTTTTAGTTCTAATCTGCTTAAACTTTTCTCTTCTAGGTGTTTTTTGTATTTTTCCATCAGTGGTTCCTTATCGTTAGAGTTTTTGTACGCCTCACATTCATCGCACTGATCTTTTCGGGGAATAAACAAACCAAGATTGAAATCAGTATTAAAAATTCGATAGTAGGCATCATAATTTGCAAATTCCTTTCCAGCGGTTTCTTGAATCTTTTTGTAATCACGATGAAGCTCCGCTATAGTTAAACTTCCATCTATATATTCCCTGGTTGTATTAGCCCTTAAGTAGTGACTTTCTGTTCTAGGAATGGAATTTATATGATTTCGGACCGATTTCACGACTTCATCGCTTAAATTACAATGGTTATTATGCTTTCCGCGATTATCGGCAGGACTCATTATAAACAAGGCTTGATCAGATATTTTGTCAATTACATTCCGCAATGTTTTTTCACCAATACATAAAGTATTCAGCAAAAAAGTCTTACAAATCCTGATTTCCTCACCATTTATCAGAAAATGATAGGTTGAGTTCGGTTTCCTCGGTGGTTTAAATGTGTTATTTGCTGTGATCTTGATTCTTCGGGTTGTAGGATTTTGTTTTTTAATACATGATGCAAGAAAATCTCTTTGCCTTTGGTGTGTTCCCAATTCCCAGTAGGATTTAAAAATCACACTCCTCGTTTCAAAAGAAACTTTAGTAGAACAAGACAGACGACACGAGGTTTTGCATGGAGGGCGCATGGATTTCGCTGGTGCGATCTTGCCTCTTTTGGTCGTGTATTCTTGGCCACTATTTTTTAAACGTTTTGAAACAGCTTGTTTCCATTGCTGTGTATTTTTTTGTCGCTTTCTTGACTGCTTTTTATTAATTACTTGCTCAGTGTGATCTTCACTCGTATCCACAAGGGGTCCTGGGTCGTTATAAACTTCAACACTTTCCGTATTACCATCAGCCTCATCAATATTACCCCTATTATCAGTGTCAGAAGAACTCGACGAACTAGATGAGCTGCTGCTGTTGGAACTAGACGAGCTACTGCTGGAACTTGAAGAACTGGACGAGGTGCTACGTTTGGGAGATCTAGTTTTAAATATACTCTTATGTTTCACAGTTCGTGGCGGTTTATAATCTGATCCTTCAGATGGTGAAAAATCTCCACTCTTTGAGGAGTTAGCTCACTTGCAACCTCTAAAAAGGTGATGAAAGAATAATATCTCAGTTACTTTACACATGAAATAATCCAGATATTTGTATAGCAGTTTTATTATCTTACCTGTAGTATTTACCGCAGGAGAAATTTCTGTTCCAAAATTGTTATTTTCCATTTTTTCAACATCAGAATTCTCGAAATCTAGAAGAGGTGACGGTAATGATTCAATAGGTGTATCCGTTGTTTCTGAAATGATGCCTTCCATTGATTTAACAGGACCCTGGTTTTTTATATTCATATCTATCCATGTTTCAACCATGTTGTTAGCTGTAAAAAAATATATATTTATATAAAAAACTTAAGTAACATACCAATATGAATTAAGAAATAGCAACAATATACTTACACATTGACGAGTTTTCGATTGAATTTGCTGCTCTGTTAGAGCCCACATCTCCTTCGCGACAAGATCTATTAGAATTTGTGTCAGTTTCTTTGATTTGCAAATTATTTTCGTCATTAAGCATCATTAAAATTTTTTTACTACGAGATCCCATTTTAAATTCTGAAAATTTTATTAAAATTTAAATCATACAAAGAAACTATTCATATCACAATTCACAAATAATGCATACCTACTAGTCGTAAATACATAAAAATACCAATACTAATAAATAAACAGAAAATTTATCACAAAATTTGTATTAAAAAATAATACAAATTTATTTCATTAACTTAAATAACAAACATTAATATTAAATCAAGTCAATTTGGAATGACAAAAACGTAATTGTCATTAAGTCTAGCAAAATAGCATTGCAATTGGAATGACAAAAACACATTTACTTTTAAGACCAAGGAATAAAACAAATCTTGAACGGACAAGGGCATAACTGTCTGAACGACTTTGTCCTTCCAATTTTAAAATTATAAATTAGGCATAAGTGTAATAGATGTGGCATTGTCGCTCCAGAAACCAAAAAATTAAAAGGGCATATTTACCTTTACGACGTTAGCGGTCCAAGTGACGACTGCCTCTCTCCCCGCCGACGGCGCAACTGACCAATGAGACTATGTCCAGCCAAGAGAGCAGTAAAAAGGCACCAATAAGACAAAGTCACTATTTTCGCCTAGCGGATTTTTAAAGGAATTAAATGACTGTCTTTGTTCCTCCAGTTCAAATAGCATTTTTAAGGCATTTCTGTATACTTAACTCATTTTTGCAATTTTTGACAATTGTGCCCTTGTTCTACCGAAGGTGCGGTAAGTTTCTTCTGGGGTAAGGACGCATTCTGTGTTCTGAGAGAGCGAACACTTCATCTCCAACAAACAAATAAGGCATTTTTTCCCCGTTTTCGTCTTTTGGCAGGCGACTTGGTAAAGGAAGCATTAACTGACCACCTTCAAGCTTCTTACCAAATGCAGAATTTTTGAAAACTGGGTGTAAAATCAGTGCTTCATTGCTGAAATAAATATAGCTGCCATTGTCTGCGAAATGGATGGAGTGAATCTTAAAGCTCTAACAAACTTTAGAGCTAGTTATTCAGCATACACTCATCACGGTTCATAATAATGAAATGATATCAATCTTCGATACACGTCATTTATTAAAAAGTTTTAGTTTTTTTTTATGAAATATGACATTGAGTGTCCAACAAATATTTCATCCAATGACGAGACAGGGAGAGGTAAGCCTAAGTTTCCATAATCTTATAATTCAAAATACTATTTTTTTTTTAGTTTTATAGAAATCTAATTAATCATCTGGCTTCATTGTCTCACTATGGTGGGTATAGGTTTCCTTAACACCCTTTACAGGTGTTGCTAATAAGTCCTACTACATAAAGGAATTTTATGAGGTAGACAACAGAAATCCAACTTTTGTGTTTACCCTGTGGCAACGTCCGTGATCAGAGGACGCACCTGTTTGGAGCGCATGTAGCTCGCACCTTAATCGACCGCGCGATGTGTGTACCTCGCCGCCTGCGCCCGCGCACCGGCGGCACCCGCACGCCCGCGATCGCTCGGTCATCCGCGCCAGTCGTTACTCTGCCCCGACGGCGAATGCGCGCGCTAACCTATATAAATCTATAATTACGTTTCGCGACCTAGCTACCTAAATTCTCAGTTTCCTTCTAATTCTTGATTCTGTATCTTCTAAGTGTTTGTCTCTTCTCGTGTACCTCAAACTGTAAGTCTTATCTGTCTATTAAACTTCTATCTTGAACTCGATAAACGCCTGTCATTTATCTACGCATACCCTACGAGCAACCACAAATTGGTGACCCCGACGTGATCAAGATGACGGGCTCGAATAACGATGGGAGCGGCCCTGAAACCCTACGTGTAGGGGTACGCGCACCCCCTTTTTGGCCCGAAGAACCTGGATTGTGGTTTGCCCAGATGGAAGGCCAGTTCGCGCTCGCCAATATAACCGCCGACACAACGAAGTTTTACCATGTCATCGGCGTGTTGGATCAACGTTTCGTGGCAGAGGTCAAGGACATCATCACCAACCCTCCAGCGGTAAATAAGTACGATAAGCTTAAGGCGGAGTTGATCAAGCGATTATCGGCCTCGCAGGAGCGGAGGGTGAAACAGTTACTGATGCATGAAGAGTTGGGGGACCGGAAGCCGTCCCAGTTTTTTAGGTACCTGCAACATTTGGCTGGACCGGTGGTACCCGAAGAATTTCTGAGAACGCTGTGGTCTAGCCGGTTACCGAATAATGTTCAGACCATCGTGGCTTCTCAAGCGGATTTACCCATAGACAAAATGGTGGATTTGGCGGACCGGGTCCACGAAATCGCGCCGACCGGTGTCCAACATGTGGCGAGTGCAGCGGCCCCAGTGACATCTACCCTCACAGAAGGTATGGAAACGCGAATCACCGAGTTAACCAGGCAAGTAGCGTTACTCGGTCAGCAAGTACGTGCAATGCATATGCAACGTAATGAACGCTCCCGTCAGCGATCTGGGAGTAGAAATACTAGGAGTAGGTCAACATCACGGTCACGTCAGCCGCCTGAAAACCACCCTCATTGCTGGTATCATTATAATTATGGTTCGCAGGCAAAGAGATGCCGGCAGCCCTGTCAGTGGTCGTCGGAAAACTCCATGGGCAGTCGGAAGTAGCGGCCTACGACTGCGGAACCCATGCTGGCCGTATTTTTGTAACGGACCGTCATTCAAGGATGATGTTTCTGATAGACACTGGGTCCGATTTATGTGTTTTTCCACGTTCAGCGATCAGAATACCCTGCACGAGCACGAAATACGGCCTAACGGCTGCGAATGGGACAGTCATCAATACGTATGGCCCGATACAAATACATTTGGATTTAGGACTGCGGCGAGCATTTCCGTGGCAATTTACCATTGCGGACATATCGAAACCGATTATAGGAATTGACTTCTTAAAGTTTTATAATTTGATTATAGATTGCCGCAACCATAGACTGATAGATGGCATCACATCTCTCTCCGTACCTGCAACGCACCAGAGGATACCTGATGATGTGGCGTCTGTCAAGACTGTCGCCGGCGAGTCGGAATTTCACCAGCTGCTCCGTGAGTTCCCGGAGGTGACCCGACCTGCAGGTACTGTACGTGAACCAAAGCACAATACGGTGCATTATATTAATACTGCCCCTGGACCACCGGCATCAAGTAAGCCTAGGCGACTGGATCCAGACCGTTTTAAAATAGCCAAAAAGGAGTTCGACGACATGCTGGCCAACGGCACGGCCAGGCGATCAGATAGCCCATGGTCTTCAGCCCTGCATTTAGTCAAGAAGAAAGATGATGGATGGAGGCCATGCGGTGACTACCGCGCACTTAACGCACAAACGATTCCTGACAGATACCCGGTGAGGCACATTCAGGATTTCTCGCACCAGCTCTCCGGCAGCACTATATTTTCAAAAATTGATATGGTTAAAGCTTATAATCAGATACCTATCTATGGGCCCCACATACCAAAGACGGCGATAACTACACCATTCGGGTTATTCGAATTTCTCTTTATGACCTTCGGTCTGAGGAATGCAGCGCAGACATTCCAGAGGTTTATGGACGAGGTACTTGCCGGGCTGGACGAGTTCTGCTTCTGCTATTTGGATGATATTCTGTGTTTTTCCCCCACCCCAGAGCTGCACAAAATGCACCTGCGACGACTGCTAGACCGCCTAAGAGACTATGGGGTATTGGTGAACTCGGCAAAGTGTGTCTGGGGGCAGCCGGAGGTAATATTTCTTGGCTTCAATGTTTCTGCATCCGGTACCTGCCCACTCGACACTAAGGTACAGGCTATCCAGGACCTTCCAGTGCCACAAACTGTGAAGGAGCTACGAAGATATCTGGGTATGCTAAATTTTTATAGACGCTTTATACCGAACGCAGCTAAGGCGCAGGCACCGCTTAACGCTATACTGGCTGGAGGCAAAACCACGAAGAACCAACCAGTTAAAATGACGCAGACACAGCTGGAAGCTTTTTCCGAATGCAAGAAGGCACTTTCCAACGCCACGCTTTTAGTTCACCCGCTTACTAACGCCGAGCTATCTTTGACAACGGATGCTTCAGATGTATCAATAGGAGCCGTGCTACAGCAACGAAATGGTGAGCAGTGGGAACCACTGGGTTTCTTTTCCAAGAAGCTGAACCCAGCGCAAAAGAAATACAGCCCCTACGACCGCGAGCTGCTGGCAGTGTACGAAGCTATAAGGTATTTTCGTCACATGGTGGAGGCACGAAACTTTGCCGTTTTCACAGACCATCGCCCGCTAACATACGCTTTTACGACACCACGAGAGAACTGTTCACCAAGGCAGTACAGATACTTCGACTACATAGCTCAATACACAACGGACATACGCTATATACCTGGTCCACAGAATGTGGTCGCGGATACATTGTCCCGGATAGAGGAGGTACGAGTTCCTAAAGGAGTCGATTATCAAGCACTTGCACGATGTCAGAACACTGACCCAAAACTACAGAGTCTCCTTGAGAGCGGATCCTCGCTTAAACTAGAAAAGGTTAGAATACCCGATACAGACATCGAGTTCTACTGTGACGTCACAGTTACACCGCCACGACCATAATTATATTACACCGCAATTCCGTCGTCAAGCGTTCGATACGCTACACAACTTGAGCCACCCCGGAAACACAGCTACAGTGCGACTGGTGGCACAGAAATTCGTTTGGCCAAGGATGCGCAAACAATGTAGAGAGTGGTCCCGTAAATGCCTAAGGTGTCAAGGCAGTAAAGTGACGCGTCATACCTATGCTCCTCTTTCCCAATTTCCCGTCACAACATCAAGGTTCTCCCATATCCACCTTGATATCGTCGGCCCATTACCTATTTCATATGATTACAGGTATTGCCTCACTGTCATCGACAGATTCACCAGATGGCCTGAGGCGTACCCCATCAAAGATATCACGGCTGAGACCTGCGCAACCGCGCTGGTGTCCGGCTGGATCGCCAGATTCGGTTGCCCGCTCAAAATGACAACTGATCGCGGCACGCAGTTCCAGTCAAACCTCTTCCGAGCTGTCGCTGCCATGGTTGGTGCGCGCCACTACAGCACAACCGCTTACCACCCTGCTGCGAATGGTATGGTGGAACGTCTGCACCGACACATGAAAGCAGCCATCATGTGTCACTCTACTCCGCAATGGACCGAAGTTCTTCCACTGGTACTTCTGGGTATACGAAGTGCATGGAAGCCGGACATCAAAGCATCACCAGCAGAGTTGGTCTACGGCGAACAACTTAGACTACCAGGGCAATTCATCGCACCAGCCGATGACTACAAGTCATCTGACGTCACTGACCTTGCAACGCGCTTGCGAAGTCGCATGGCCAACCTTACGCCAAGGCCTGCATCCTGTCACAGAAAAGGTCCATTTTACTTACCACATAGTCTCAGCGAATCATCTCATGTGTTCTTGCGGTAGGACTTCGTTCGAAGACCGCTGGAACCACCGTATGCCGGCCCGTACAAAGTCATACAGCGCCGACCCAAATATTACAAGCTTGACGTACGTGGTAAAGAAGTCACCGTCAGCGTCGATCGGCTGAAGCCGGCCTACGTCACACAAGAAGCAGACGATCAGCCACCATCAGTTCCTGAGCCACCTACAGTTCCTGAGCCACCTTCAGTTCCTGAGCCACCTTCAGTTCCTGAGCCATCAGCTTCACTCCCGTTTCCAGCAAAAGAAGAAGAGAGGAGAACGAGGTCCGGGCGTCGTGTGCACTTCCCAGATTATTACCGCCCGCAGTAGCGGTCTAAGCGGGGGAGTACTGTGGCAACGTCCGTGATCAGAGGACGCACCTGTTTGGAGCGCATGTAGCTCGCACCTTAATCGACCGCGCGATGTGTGTACCTCGCCGCCTGCGCCCGCGCACCGGCGGCGGCGGCACCCGCACGCCCGCGATCGCTCGGTCATCCGCGCCAGTCGTTACTCTGCCCCGACGGCGAATGCGCGCGCTAACCTATATAAATCTATAATTACGTTTCGCGACCTAGCTACCTAAATTCTCAGTTTCCTTCTAATTCTTGATTCTGTATCTTCTAAGTGTTTGTCTCTTCTCGTGTACCTCAAACTGTAAGTCTTATCTGTCTATTAAACTTCTATCTTGAACTCGATAAACGCCTGTCATTTATCTACGCATACCCTACGAGCAACCACAACCCCTGCTCTGAAAAAAGATTTCAAAGCAAAAAATGAGAGTGAAACTAGCTGCACAAGTTTTACACTCTGTTGCAGGAGGCATGTACGCCAAAATATCAGCTGGTGAATGGAATAATGCTTACACACAATTATTTCGGCTGTGTCTTCGGCTTGACCTTTCGGAGATTACCTAAGTACCTTACCTAGTGAACTTCGTGAAGGATAACGGAGGTTCGGCGCAAATATTTAACTCAAGCAAATTCTCGGAGAGAAATTAACAAGGAATACATTTCGGAAGCCGACAATTCCTACTCAAGCCTCCAAAGGCAGACAGACAGCGCACACGTCCCTCAGCGCCGACACACGCGTCATCAACTCGGACATCAAATAATCGCCCGCCAGGAAACTTCAAATCCTCGGGTAAACAGCACACCCAATCTGGGAAAGACAGGAAGTCACAAAGAAGTCGTAAATATTAACAGTTTTCAAGGGGGGGCAGTTGCAAAATTTCCCGTCCCGGTGGCAGGAACTTGGGGCTTATGGTTACTGTAAAGATTGTGTCAGGTTACACAATACCTTTTGTAACAAATCCGCCTTCCGTTCCCCTCTGCAAGGATCTAGTAAGGTTTTCAACGAAACTGTCTCAAATCATGTCCAAAGAGTTAATGGCACTTATCAAATCAGGGATAGTAGAGAGTTGCGAAGTCAGGAACGGTTTCCTATCACGTATGTTAAGTTTGTAGTAACGGTTTCGTTTGATAAATAAAACCAGATGACCAAGACGAGACTACGAATCAGAAAAAACTTCCGAAATCAAAAATAGATCGTGTCAAAAGACAAAAACAATATTTTGAACACAGGCCAAGGCTAGTGGTCATGGCAATTGGGCACAGTGCCAATAGGGAGGCTGGATTTCGCCTCGCTCGTGACCCCCTTAGGACGGTTTCACACCAGACACATGCAGAGAGCAGACAGAAAACTTTCACAAGACAATCAGCCACGGGGTTCAAATGTTAATGTTCTCAATGATTCTATAGGGGCGCTGACGCGGTCGTTTTATATTCCTCGCATGCGCAGCGCCCGGCGAAACCAGTTCGCCCGAAACCGCTTTCCGCTATACACGCGCCGCAAATACAACTTTGTAATATCAACTATAGTAAAGACTTATATAGCACGTGACATCTATTTATTTCTCTCCACACACACTACCCTGGAACACTCACAAAATTGGTGACCCCGACGTGATCCTAAAGTGTGTGCGTTGATCGAGAACGGGCAACTCACCCTAACATCCACGCGGCATAGTGTGAAGACCCACAGTGCTTATTGAGAAAAAGTCACAAAGTCAAGCCTGAAGATGGAAGAAAAAGCGACCGCTGAAGAATACGTTCTCTCACCCGTATCCGTGACCGACAAGATAGAAAATTTTTGGACCAAGTCACCAGAATTATGGTTCGCCAAAGCGGAAACAATTATAAACCCGCAGAAGATGTCCGACGACTCCAAGTACCGAATATTAGTCTCGAAGCTCAACCAGGAAGTCACAGAACAAGTAGCATCAATTATATTTGAACCGCCCAAAGAAAAAAAATACGAGACCTTGAAGGCAAAGTTACTCTCAGTTTACAGAGAGTCGGATGAATGTCAAATCAAAAAGCTGGTTTGCGGAATGGAGCTGGGAGACCAGCAGCCATCACACCTTCTTCGAAAAATGAGGGAGCTAGCCAGAGGAAGGGTGACAGACGAAACACTCAGGGTGATGTGGAAGAACCAACTACCACCGTCTATACGCAGCATTTTGGCAGTATCCGACGAGGCAAACTTAGAAAAATTAGCGTCGATCGCAGACAATGTAGCAGAAAACGCAACTCCGGTCCACAGTGTCGCTAGTGTGAAAGAAGCGTCAAACCCATCGAAAAAGGATGACGCAGTGATAGCCGAAATAAGACAACTTGGTGACAGATTACGCAGGCTCGAGAGCACACCCAGAGGTCGTTCGCGAAACTTTAGATCTAGAAGAAGCAGATCCAGGTCGGGATCGAACTCCAGGTCTACCAAGGCGATGACAAGTGATGACCCCAACTGGTTGTGCCGGTACCACTTCCGGTTCCGTAACAAGGCGACGAGGTGTGAACATCCGTGCAATTGGAAGAAGTCGAAGCCAGCGGAAAACTAGTGTCGGTGCAGTCAGCGACGGGTGGCTGCGACCGCGTGCATGGAAATCACCGTCTAAGCGTCCGGGACAAGAACTCAGGTTTGAACTTTTTAGTAGATAGTGGTGCAAATGTGTCAGTTCTACCTCGCAGAGTGGTTTTCAAGAAAAATACAAAACAAAGTGCCGGTTATAAGTTATATGCTGCGAACGGAACCGAAATAACTACGTACGGTACACACATGTTGGAACTAGACTTAAATCTTAGACGAGCGTTCCGTTGGTTATTTACGATAGCGGACGTACAGCAACCAATATTAGGTGCCGATTTCTTAGTTAAACATAATTTGTTAATTGACTTGAACGGACGAAGGCTAGTCGACCAGGCAACAAAGTTAGGCGCGAGAGGAAACCTCTCCGACTCGACTGAGCCCACGGTTAAGACCATTGTTGATGACTGCCCCTATCATGAGTTATTATGTAAGTTCCCAGAGGTAACTAAACCAGTTTCATATAAAGAGACACCTAGACATAGCGTACGTCATATTATAGAAACAACAGGTACCCCAGTGCACGCACGAGCGAGACAGCTACCACCAGACAGGTACGTAAAAGCTAAAAACGAATTTAGGGTCATGCAAGAGCTGGGGATCTGCAGGCCGAGCCACAGCGCTTGGGCAAGTCCTCTGCACGTGGTACCCAAGAAAGACGGGAATATTAGGCCATGCGGAGACTACAGACGTTTAAATGCGATCACCAAACCGGATCGCTACCCTGTACCTCGGCTTCACGATTTTACATATATGTTGGCCAATAAGAAAATATTCTCAAAGTTAGATATTAACCGAGCATACAATTGCATACCTGTCGCGGAAAATGACATTGAAAAAACTGCTGTCATAACACCTTTTGGCTTATTCGAATTTATGCGCATGCCTTTCGGATTACGTAATGCAGCACAAACGTTTCAGCGTTTCATGCATCACACGGTATTGCAAGGTTTGGATTTCATATTCAACTACGTAGATGACGTCATCATAGCATCAGATAACGAAGTAGAGCACAAACAACACTTAGAAAAAGTTTTCGAAAGATTTAATGAATACGGCATAACTATAAATTTTTCCAAATGTAGCTTCGGTAAACAAAAATTAGAATTTTTAGGATATGAAGTGTCAACAGAGGGAATTAGACCTCTAGAAGATAAGGTAAAAGCCATTGTAGATTTTCCAAAACCGGAAACAGTTGCGGAACTTAGAAGATTTCTAGGAATGTTAAATTTTTATAGGGCAAGTATACCTCAATCGGCTGATCATCAAACAGGGTTGAATAAATACCTTGGAAATACAAAACGCAAAGATAAAACTAAAATTAACTGGACACCAGTAGCTGAAAACAACTTTGAGCAATGTAAGAAAGACCTAAAGAACGCGGTTATGTTATCATATCCAACGTCAAATACTCCGTTAGCGTTAATGACCGATGCGTCAGACACATGTGTGGGCGCAGTATTACAGCAAAAGCTAAACAACAAGTGGAAACCATTAGGGTATTTTTCTAAAAAATTAACACAGGCCCAAATGAAATATAGTACATATGACAGGGAATTATTAAGAATATATTCAGCCATAATTCATTTCCGCAACATGGTTGAAGGTCAACAGTTAATTATTTTTACAGACCATAAGCCTTTATCATTTGCATTTAGTAAAATAGGTACAGATAGAGAAACTTCGCGGAGAGCTAGACAGATCATGTTCATTAGCGAATTCAGCACGGACATAAGACACATTAGTGGGAACGATAATTTAGTTGCGGATACATTATCCAGAGTAGCAACAATATCGTGCCCCACAACGATCGACTTCGCAGAACTTGCAGCCGCACAGGAAACGGACGGCGAGCTAGCTAAATTGCAAAGCGAATCGAATTACAATAACAACATAGTGTTGAAACGTGTAACTATATACAATACAGAGAAATACATTGTTTGTGAAGTTTCAACCGACTCAGCACGCCCATACTTGACCGGAAAGTTTCGACGTTTAGCTTTCGACTCAATACATAATATGAGCCATCCAAGCATTAGAGCAAGTAGAAAATTAGTTAGTGAAAGGTATTTTTGGCCAAATATGAATAAAGACATTGGAAATTGGGCCAAGACTTGCATTAGATGTCAAAAAGCGAAAATTCAAAAGCATACCAATGCAGATTTAAGTACCTTTGAAAATTGTAAGCGTTTTGAACATATTCACATAGACATAGTAGGACCGCTACCAACTACACCAGAGGGATTTAAATATTGTTTGACGATAATAGACAGGTTTACGCGTTGGCCAGAAGCATTTCCATTAAAAGAAATAACTGCAGAAATAGTAGCCAAAACTTTAAATGAAGGTTGGATTAGTCGTTATGGGTGCCCGGTTAAACTCACAAGTGACCAGGGAAGACAGTTCGAAAGTAATTTATTTAGAGAATTAATGTCAATTATGGGAATACAGAAAACCCGTACCACTCCATATCATCCTCAATGCAATGGAGCGATAGAAAGATGGCATAGGTCATTAAAAGCAGCACTAAAAGCACGTTTAGACAATAAAAGCTGGATAGATGAACTAGCAACAGTAATGTTAGGATTGCGCACGACAATTAGGTCAGACACAGGCGTAACCGCAGCACAAATGCTATACGGCAGTAATATTAGGCTACCAGGTGACTTTTATGACCATAGCAATGTACAGTTGCATGATGACAACAATTTCGTTAAAAAAATTAAGGACGTAATAGATGGATTGAAACCGTCCACTAGAGTAAACAAGTCACCTCGCAAGATTTTTATACACAAAGATCTATTAACCAGTGATTATGTATTCATTAGAAATGACGCTGTACGGAAACCATTACAATCACCATACGATGGACCATATCGCGTCATAAGTAGAAACGAAAAAGTGTATCACGTACAGTTACCTGACAGACAAGCCAACATATCTATAGATCGCTTAAAACCAGCATATATATTGATAGACAACGAATTGCCATCAGAGGAAGTAAATAAAAACATATTAGAGAAAAATGATAATAAAAAAAACAAACAGGTACAGAATAAAATACAGAAAAAAGTAAGGTTTCAAACAAGCAAACCCAGTGACGAAACATATACAACGCGAACTGGACGAATAAGCAAAAGACCCTCTAAATATCGAAATTAGCATTTTTATAATGTAGGTCAATTAATTGAATATAAGCACTAGGTATCGCAGTTGAAACATAATAAGAATCAAAAAAGGTCGCGAAATTACACCACGTACACCAAATTAATAAAAAATGGGCACCAACCAGACAAAAGAAAAAGTAATTGTTAACGAAAACCTATCAAATGTTGCACAAGTGGACAACAAATTGAATATCATTGGCTGTGTTATGATAGCTACCATAATATTACTTACCATATTGTTAATCTACGCTGGAAAACGAAGGTGTATCAAAAGCATTCGAAAGTGGTTGAAAAAGGAAATAGTGGCAAGTTCGACAGCCACACCGAGCATAAGGGTAGAAACGGTCCAAAAACCGCAAGAATCGCCTAACCCCAAAGTCATTTTTTAAGATAACCTGCTCAGCAACCATCGTCCATTCAAGTCAAATCTCATAAAGTTTAGGTCCCAAATTCCAAGTGACGTTTAACGGTGCAAGTGCTATTTTGTGAAATATGTGAATTATCGTTATATGTGTGTATTCTTAATTGGCGTCACCATGACAAATGCTGTGGACTCCGCAGGGGTGCTAATTTTTTTTTATTTTATGGCAGAGCATGTCGTCATGGTGACTACCCTTAACGTCGTAACTTTATATGTACACTAATTAAGTACAATATCAAGACGGCACCTTTAAAAGCAGGTAGCCGCACTAGCTTAAGATCAGGTATTGTTAAATATAAGATTTATTCCTCCAAATGACTTTGTATTTCATTATCAAGTAGTAAAATAGTAAAATAAAAATGCATTGTAAGAATTAGTAATAATAGCAACCATTTGAAGCAATTATACATTCAAATAAATTACACACTGCTTATACCATTGCAATTATAGCGTAAAGATATTTAAACTTAGATATGTAAGTCATAACAATGTATAAGGCGTCAATATCAGGTGACGCAATCACGCCAGACATCCGGTTACAACATTGTTATTCAAACCAAATGCTGATTGTAACTTATAAGTAATACTTTTAGCCATAGATGTAATTAATAATACATTTTAGAGTAACAGATTTTATTGTAAAAAACCTACAGTTTTTTTTAAAAAAAGGGGAGGAATAGTGTAGGGGCGCTGACGCGGTCGTTTTATATTCCTCGCATGCGCAGCGCCCGGCGAAACCAGTTCGCCCGAAACCGCTTTCCGCTATACACGCGCCGCAAATACAACTTTGTAATATCAACTATAGTAAAGACTTATATAGCACGTGACATCTATTTATTTCTCTCCACACACACTACCCTGGAACACTCACAAAAATTCCTTTAATGTAGCCTAAGTTTGATTTTAATGCCATAGGAAGATTGTGTAGCGGCATGTACATATATACATATAACTTACACGTATATACACAATCATACATAGTATTAACACCATAACATTATAGTATATTAATTACATATTAACATTTTGTGTCGGAACGTTGACCGCTGTAGCACAGTGGAAAAGCACCATTCTATATAGCTCCATAGTTATTCTATAAACCTGCACGCCAGCCGGCCGAAGGCGCGGGCGCTGACACACCAGTCTTAATCAGGCTGTACAATCTTAGAACATTTTATGATTTTACCATGCAACTAGGAGAAAATGATGATACTAAATTGAAAGAGTACTGTAATCTACTAACAGGTCCTTGTCTTATTGCCTTTTTAATTTTGACGTATTATAAAATCAAGTACTTCTTGTTTGTATAAGCAGATGTCGCTTGCTGCCATTAACCGACTAAATTAAAAATAGCTTTCAATACACTACAGTTTCACTGACCAAGTGACTATTATAATTTTGTATCATTAAACTCCATCAAGGGAATGCCAAATGTTACCATTAATAAAATAAATACTCTTATAGTCGAATTAAATAAACTACCAAACTTTCAAAGGAAGTAAGAAATACGCGGAATTTATTAATTAAAATCATAAAATATGTTTTTAGCAAATAAATCATTACTATTGGCATAAATTTAAATGCAAATGATATTCTTGAACCTGTAATAAGCATTTAACTACTTTCGTATCGTAGTAGTTATTTTGTACTTTTTACTTGCAGCAATGAAGCAACTTGAAGCAACCTGTCAAACAGTCAATGGCATTCCGTCTGTCATTAGCGCCGGTCGTTTTTGTTGATAAATTCAACAACTTACAACCTTCTGCTTCTCCGAATCTCCGTAATTTACCGAGTTGAGCCCCTGCTCCTCGGGTTTACGTCGAGTGTTTTCATCAATCTAGTGCTTCTCCGTGAATTCGTTGAGTTGAGCCCTGCTCCTCCGATTAGCGTTGAGTGTTTTCACTAGTATTGTTCGAGACAGAGACTCTTTTAAGACTTTAAAGTACTCCTGAGTGACTTTACCATGTCTAGTAAACGTTGTTGTGTGCCTCAGTGTGTGGAAATTGAAGGTACGTAACCAGGGGCTGGACCAGGGGCTGGACAGTACCATACTAGACAAGATTTCAGTAAAAATTTGGAGAAAAGCGCCATCTGCTATCGTCTGCGCAAACTATTTAGTACGTTTAATATATAATAGATGATGCTTTCATCAAAAAAAATATTTCATACTAATATCACCATTTATATGGAAATTTAAAAAAGATTTATTTAGTTTTATGTATGATGATGAGTATCAATAATTATTAATTAAATTAAATAATAAATTTAATGATCAGAGATTTTTTATTTGTTATTTATTTATTTTTTTGTATGGCAATAATGATCTAATTCTGTCAAATCAAATTACAAAGAAATTTGAATTTGAAATTCACAATATGGCGACTACCTACAACTTGCGCGTACGCTGTTTTGTAGTATTTGTCCATTTTGTATTCTCTGTTTAAATTTAAGCTGCTGATCTGCGTTGATTTGACTTTGTACTCATCCGCGCCGTGAAGTGTTTTCGGTGAATTAGTGAGTGAGTTGAGCTTTGCTCCTCCGTTTCATGTGTTCACCTACTTTGCGAAAAGACGCTATTATTTAGTATTATTTGCGATATAGACGCTGTAATTTTGTGTTAATTGTGATATAAACGCTATTATTGTGTTGTTTGCGATTATAGACGCTTTTGTGTGGTTAAAACCATGCCAAGGCGGTGTGAATTGGGATGTTCATACATCCCGGGTAAGTGCTTTCTTCATCAAGTTCAAGAAAAAGAAAATTGCTTCAAGTTTCACTTCTCTCTCATCATGCTGTGATTTGAAAGCTAGCCTAGTCAGCAAGTTTAAATTATTTCACTAGTTGTAATTGGGAGAAGGTAACTTTTGAGTCAGTCTTCAGGCTTCATTGAGAATATCCTTCCCACTGTAAAAATCTTGCTGCTAAGATACACTGACAATGATTACTATATTCAATTAAATTAAATAAGACAAACTTTCGAATAAACATCGCATGATCGATTTACATCAGTAACACTACATCTTCAGTTGAAAACTAGCGCCAGGCACTAGTGGCCTGGCATTTTTGATGAACTGGGTCTATGTAGCGCAGACAAAGAAAATATATCAATATTGTATTTCATTGCTAAACACATGCTAAACATTATTTCTTTCAAAAATCTTGACTGAAATTCAAATGTCTTGAACACAAACTCTTCAAATAGTAACTTCACTGCTAGTGGTGGTTGTCCACCCTTAAGACAACACTCTGAAATAATAAATATAGTGAGTTTTCTTATCATTCCTAACAATATCTTCTCTCCCCTTTTTTACTACTACGGCAACTTAGCCAATATCCAACATACAAACTTCATGTTTGTTTTTTTTTCAGGTCTGACATTCCATCAATTTCCACACCCAGAAAAGAATCCTGAAGGATTCAAAGCCTGGGTTAATATTGTTGGTGGGAAACTGGACACTGCAGATGACATCAAATTTTACAGAAAGAAAGTAATTTGTGACATACATTTTGTCAACCAGTTTAAGAATCGCAATAACCGTTTAAATGTGTTAGCTGTTCCTACACTACATCTTCATGGTAAGATTTGCTATTTATACTACCTATACTATATTTATATATTTAAACTACTAGCTGCGTCCCTCGGTTTCACCCGCATAAATCTCGAACCCGTGGGAATATCGAGATATAGTATCCTATGGCCTAATCCATGTGTCAAATTTCATCGAAATCCGTGTTTAACAGTCAGGCTAAAATGAATGATTTGGATAAAATTTATATATATAATGTATAAACAAACAAACAAACAAACTCACTTTCGCATTTATAATATTAGTTAGGATTATAAAATAGTTCAGGTGTTGAGTAATGGCTAATTATTATATACTGGAAAGACCTTATATCATACCATTAACATACCTAAAACCCGTAATTATGCATACCATAACATAGCGCCTATAATCTCCGAAGGGTTAGGCAGGGGTGTACCTAATAGGACACCCACATTTTGCCAGTTATGTTTAAGCTCAATATAATATAGACCGAGTCTATTGCCACTAACCGGGCACAAATCCAGGGTCCGTGGCTGGTACTGCGATATTCCTGATGAAAAAACCCAATAACACTTTGGAAGACGTCCCAAGTCGCTTACCAGTAGCGCTAATGACCACGAGACCTATAATAAGAGGCATAATTTTCACATAATTATTAAGTAATTCGTTTTTACCGTTTCCAGGCTTTTCTACACAAGCTGCTCCTGTAATACCTCCTGACCTTCCCACGCCTGAACATTTAAGTAATCGGCCATCTACATCAAAGCAAATATACACTGGTAAGTACTTGCTTGGCTACCTACATTTTCGAATTATGTTTGTTTATATTGATTGTTTAGACATCATTTTAATATTTAAATATAAAAAAATACACTACCATAACCATGGACAATCTATATCTATAAAAATCAATGCCACAATTTGTTGTAATTTTATAACTCGAGAATGTACTCACCTATCCAAACCAAATGTTTAGACTGTTTTTTTTTTTTTCTGGTAGGTAGTGTCGGTAGGTAGGGTAGGTAGGTTTACTATACTGTATACTTAGCGCTACCCGTGCGGGTCGGGCCGGGAAAAGCTAGTAATGATATAATTCATCAATGCCATATCAAAACTTATTTATTTTGTCTTATTGTTATTAAAGTAATTTTATTAGGTAATTAAATCATCATTTTAAGTAATTCGTTTTTACCACTTCCAGGCTTTTCTACGCAAGTTGCTCCTGTGTCTCCTATAATACCTCCTGACCTTCCCACGCCTGAACATATATGGAATCGGCCATCTACATCAAAGCAAATATACACTGGTAAGTACTTGCTTGGCTAGCTACATTTTCGAATTATGTTTGTTTATATTAATTTTATATACATCATTTTAATATTTACATATAAAAAAATACACTACCATAACCATGGACAAATAATGATATAATTCATCTATGCCATATCAAAACTTTTTTTATTTTGTCTTATTGTTATTAAAGTAATTTTATTACGTAATTAAATCAATGGACCTTATGTCCAAAATAAACACATACTAAATAATTTTTTTTACTGTTTCCAGGCTTTCCAACACAAGCTGCTCATATGTCTCCTATAATACCTACTGAACTTCCCATGCCCGAACATCTAAGGAATCAGCCTTCTACATCAAAGCAAATAGTCACTGGTGCGTGCATTTACATTTTCGAATTATGTTTTATAATTTAGTTAAATAATGAGGGGCTCGTGGCTTAGTAATAACAGCCGTACGAGTCGATCGATCAGGTTAAGCTGAGTTTGCTCCTTGGATGGGTGACCATCTTTACATACCGAGACCCCTCCGTGTCTCGGAAAGCACGTTATGCCGTTGGTCCCGGCTGTCATTCGTGGATCTTTGATGGTCGTCGGTAGCCCGAAAGTCTGACAACCACTCTTACCAAGGGATATCGTATAACCCAGTAAAAGGGGTGTTGGAGGTCAGAAAGGCAGTCGCTCCATGTAAAATACTGGTAAGCTGCATCCAGTTAGACAAAGGCAGGCAGATGATGAATTTAGTTAAATAATCCTCATTGTGACTCACACTAATAAAGTTTACATCACTCTGATACAAGGTTAATTTTTATTTTTATTTTATTTTCAGCTGTACCTCCCATTGCTGGTGTTATAGCATCAGAACTAGGGAATCCAATCCCGCAAACGCGGGATCCCGCTAATGCGGGATCCCGCACCTTTTTTGCGGAATCAAAAATGCGGGATCCCGCACGTTCGCGGGATTGAAAAAAAGTAAGAAAAATAGGCTCAGACGATGATCGGAACTATTATCGGACGGAACGGAACGTAATCAAAGTCAGTTCCAGTACTCTATGACTGGGGATTCCCCTACGGCGCACGGGGATTTACCTTTGCGCGCGGTCTAGTGTCAAAGAATGTTATTGCGTCATTTGCGTCTTACTTGTGATGTGAAAAGGTTACGTAACGTACGACAGGACTATTATTTTTTATTATCAAGTTATCAAAGTGCTAAGAGCACGTTACGAGTGAAAAAATACAATTTATTATTAAAAATGAGTGTCAATTTAGTTTATAAAGAGTATAAAAGCTCGAGTGAAGTATGGAAACATTTTTTAAGAGCGGAAAATGGATCAACTGCTAAATGTAAGTTATGTCCTGCTATTATAAAAATCTCTGCTCGCTCTACTAAAGGCCTTCACACCCACTTGCGAACAAAGCATAACATGAATTTGAACTTGGTTGATAGCGTCAGCGTCAGCAGTAGCGTTGAAAATCCAGCACCGGGAATGGAAACGAGCAGCGCAAGCCAAATTGGCTCGTTTAGTTCAACTACTTCACGTTTAGACGAATGTGCTTCAACTTCGGCAGTGTCAGTCCCACCGAAAAGAAAGAAATTAACAGATTATTTCCCATTCGAAAAAAAAGTTTCTATGGAAGAAAGAGTGTGCAGAATGGTAGCAAAAGATGGAATCCCATTCTCAAAATTCATCACGTCAATTGATTTGCGCGAATTATTTGAATCGGAAGGCCACAAATTGCCTTCTTCTGCCAGAACGATACAAACTATGGTGATGGCCTACGGAGCATCCATTCGAAAGAAAACTATCGGCGAACTTGAAACACTGAAAAAATTGCAAAAGCGTTTCACACTAACTTTTGATGAGTGGACATCTTTAAGAAATCGCCGCTATTTGAATTTAAATCTTCACTTATTTACCGGTGGAGCTGCGACTGCGAACATTTGGAACCTGGGGCTAGTAAGAATTGAAGGACGTTTTCCTGCAGAAGCCTGTGTAACTGCGCTTGAAAAAAAACTCCAGGATTTTAAAATTGACCTAAATCTAGATGTGATCGCAGCGACAACCGATGGTGCAGCCGTCATGAAGAAAGTTGGCAGATTATTATCAGCGCACCACCAATTATGCTTCGCACATGGATTGCAACTCGCTGTACTTGAAGTTCTGTACAATAAGAGACAAGAACAACAAGAAGAAGAAATGCAAGCTGAAGTACTCGGAAACAGACCAGATAATGAGAGTGATAATGAAAGTGAAGATGATAACGACGAGCAAGGTAATTTTTCGGTAGAGGAAGAAATCCAAGCAGAAGAGTTGCTAGTGCTACCACTACCACAATACAGAGAACTTATTCAAAAAGTGAGAAAAATTGTCAAGGTTTTTAGTTCAAAATCTCCTGTAAAAAATGATCTGCTGCAACAATACATCAAAGCAGAATTTGGCAAAGAATTGCAGCTTATTTTAGATTGCCGAACGCGCTGGAGCAGTCTCGCATCAATGTTGTCGAGGTTCAACGAAGTCAAACATTGCATATCTAAAGCACTTATTGACCTTAAACTGACATCATCTTCATTTTCATTCACAGACGAAGAATATATGACTTTGACTCATATTGAACAAGCTTTAGAGCCAGTGAAGCTCGCTGTAAACGTCTTATGCCGCGAGGATGCAACATTAATTACCGCAGAAACCACATTGCGTTTCATGATTAATAAACTGAATCTACAAAACACCAGGTTAAGCCAGGAACTTGTTGTGTCACTGTCTCGCCGGATAAAAGAACGCCGCACATCAATAACTGCTGTGTTGCTTTACTTGGAAAATCCAAAAAAATATCTAGAAAAAGATTCAAGGTCTGCAAGTGTAGAGGACAATCCATTCTTTTATCCAAGTAAAGCTACGCTAAGAACTGAAATGAAGTGTTTAATTGAGAGACTGATGTCAGACGTGCAACCTGAAACTGAAAACCAGCAAGATGATGACAGTGAAGAAGACATGCCTTTATCGAATCTGCCTTCACATACACTAGAAGAAGAATTAGAGCGCAGTCTCCGTACTGAATGGATGGCAGAGTCTAGAGCTGCTGTGCGTGTACCCACTCGAGATAATTCAATTGATTTGATATTGAAACGTGAGATGACACTTTTTGAATGTGGAGGGAATAGGGGGAAGTATTTGGAAGCTGTTTATACTTATGTAAAGTCAATTCCGCCTACAAGTGTGGAAGCCGAGCGTGCTTTTTCCGCCGCTGGCTATTTATGCAACAAGATAAGATCAAATCTAAAAGATGAAACGTTGGATACTTTATCATTTCTTCGAAAGTATTTTCAAAAAAAAATAAGCTGATTTTAAATGCCTCTAAAACCAATGAATATATTCTATTTCAAATAAAAATCTAAATATGAAACGTGAAATATTGTGAATATTGTATTGTCTTAAACATCATTATATTTAATTTATAATATAAGTGATAACTTTGCTTCATGTTGATAAGAATAATTAAAAATATTTGTGTGTATTTTCTTTCTTTAAATTACATGAAACAAAAATAATAATAATTTAAATCAATCCCGCAAATCCCGCGGGATCCGCGGGATTTATGATCTTAATCCCGCAGGCTTGCGGGATCGCGATTTTGATGCGGGATTGGATTCTCTAATCAGAACATAACTATTGCAGAAACAATGGCAGCCAACAAAGAAAACTTAGAGGAGATAAAAGTGAGTACCAATGTAGTTACCTAACACTTCAGGGAATAAAGACATGTTGTATGTTATGTTACGAGACCAGTGGTGGCCCAATGGTAACGGCCTCGAGTTACGAGTATTAGGTCGTAGGTTCGAACCCCGACAGGTGCTTTACTTTGTGTAAATAGTTTCATCACCACTGCTCTCAAAACTGTGAAGGAAATCATCGTGAGGAAACCAGTATGTCCTAGAACTAAAAATTGGAAGACATGTGACATCCACAAACCCGCACTAGGCCCGCGTGGTAGATTAGGGCCCACTCCCTCTCACAAAAGACCTGTGTCCCAGCAGTGAAAACATTATCGGCTCATTATTTGAGTTATATTACATACTAAACTTATTGTTTTATTTTTAATACAAAATTAGTAATGGAAGATTGGGCTATAGTGTGAACATAAATTATATAAGTATTAATATTATAGAATTTTGTGAGTTTGTGTACGTGTGGAGGGGAATCTCTTCAACCACAGCTCCTATTTGAAAAATTCTTTCATAATTTGAAAGGTACATTATTCCAGATGGCCTATTAAATACAAAAAGAAGTACCTAATAATACTAATGAAATACTATCTTGAATTTATGAAAGCCTAGAGCTTTTTGTTATGTTGCTGCTCTTGGAACTTGTGTACGTGTCGTGAACCTGAACAGTACCGTCTTCACATATAAATTGAACCCGCGCAAAGTAAAAGATGTATGTAAAGTTACCATAAAGTTTTATTATGTAATAATTTTTTTCAGAAAAGCAGAAATCTACTTCATCGGTTATGGAGAATCAATTGAAAATATCAAGATTCCAAATGAAGAATTTAAAAAGTGAAATTATACGATTACGTAAGAGGAGTGAAAGTTTCAAAACAAGACTAGCCAGCGCTGATAAAATTAGTAAACAAAATTAGTAAACAAAATTGTTTCGAAAAAATTACAAGAAATATGACGACAGCTGCAAAAATATTTACGACTATGCAGTACACCCAGACGCATAAGAGATCTCGTGGGCGGAGATTTAATTTAAAGGAAAAAGTTTTGTCTCTCTCCATGTACAAGAAGAGTCTCAAGAGTTATACTCTTTTATATAAATATTTTACTTTGCCCTCTGTAAAATCTTTGAAAAGGCTTCTGGCGAAAGTTGAAATAGAATCGGGGTTAAATAAGTCATTATTTATAAAAATGAGAGAGACTGTGAAAGAATTAAGTCCAGAAGATCGCCTCTGCTGCTTAATTTTTGACGAGATGTCAATATCACCGCAGATCCATTATGATGGATCTAAAGACAAATTAAAAGGATTTTCTTGGCATGGTAAAAAAATTGCTGACCATGTTTTAGTTTTTATGGTCAAAGGAATTAAAAGAAAATTTAAGCAGCCTGTGGCATACTATTTTACGAATTCCTTAAACAAAGTTGAATTAAAAGCCTTGACTGTAAAGGTCATCAAATATGTACAGGGTATGGGGCTTAATATTTTGTGTACAGTATGTGATCAAAGCACTGTAAATGTAAGTGTGATAAATGAAATTGTTGAAGATACTAGAAAAAAGTTCATAAAAGAAAAAAGGGAATGGAGACACGAAACAATGGAAGTAGGGAAATCTAAAATTATTCCATTATTTGATGTTCCTCATTTATTGAAAGGGGTAAGGAACAACTTATTAACAAAAGAAATGAAATATTTTGACTTTGAGGAAAATGTCGAAAAGACCATTAAATGGGAATATTACCAGAAAGTTTATGAAGCAGATAAATTATATGGGGAGTTAAAAATATGTCACAATTTAACTGATGAACATATTTATGTTGAAAAAATAAAAAAAATGAAAGTAAAAGATGCAGCCCAAATTTTTAGCCATAGTGTTGCTGTAGCCGCAGAACATTTAACAGGAAGAGGTGATATACCAAATGAGTGCCGTCAAATAATAAAATTTACCAAAATGATGGATAATGTATTTGATTCTTTGAATGCAAGCACATTTAATATGAGTCATGGAAAAATGTACAAATGTGGTGTAAGAAACAATTCACCTCACCACGAATTATGGATTAATGCGAAAAAAGTTTTAAGATCAGTCAAATTTATTAAAGTTAAAAAAGAAAAGAATAATAAAATCCGATTAATTGAAACGAGTTCCATACCATCAATAAAAAATTTCATCCGAACTATTGAGGGCATGCAACATTTGTGGAAAATAGTATCTCAAAAATATTTATTTGATTCAATGTTGACTAGAAACTTTAACCAGGACCCACTGGAAAATTTCTTTGGTAACATTAGAAGTTACGGGGTGAGGAATACGGCACCTAACACTATTAGCTTTGAAGGTGCCTTTAAATCACTTCTTTTAAACAATTTTAACTCACCCCATTCTCTAAAAGCTAACTGCGAAAATTATGACAATGAGTGTCTTCAAACTATGAGCTTCTTTTTGGAAGACACAAAAGAAAAAGCTTCTAATGTTTCCAATAATGAGGCATTACGATTTCAGCATGAAGAAAATGATGAAATTGTGGTGCCTTTTATAAATCTAAATACTGAGACTGCTGATGCTGGACAGGCTAATTATGTATGTGGGTGGGTGCTGGCTAAATGTTTGAAAAATGTTTCCAAATCATGCAGACACTGCAAAAATGAAATAAATGGCGATAGTCAATTAAAATCAAATGAATATATCAGGGCCAAAGAATATAAAACAGGTAGACATTGTCTGTTGTATCCCACTCAAGAGGCGGAAAAGGCTTTTAAAGAAATCCAAAACATTACAATAGAAATGTTGAAAAAGAATGTGCCAAAAAATAAACTAAAGGAAAAAATTAAAATGTTTTTGGATATATTTGTGGATTATCCTTTCACATGCGAGATCCACAAGAAAGAATTGAAAAATGTTTTTGAAAACACTACAATAAATGTCTTGGTTTATAGTTGGTGCCGATCAATTAATCGGATTTTATCCGGTAAAATCCAATATCGTGGTGAGGATGATGAAGTTAAACTTTCAGCCCAAATATATTTTAATAAACATAAATATGTATGATTTTTATTTCATTCCAGGTTGCCTACAAAGTACTTTCCAAATGTACATAATATTGTTCCGTAGCATGTCCGTCTTTATTTCCAATATCATACTACGCATTGATAAATAATTGCTACAGATCAATTAGTGTACATTTTGTGAAGTACTTTGTAGGCATGAACCGAATATACACCCTATAAATAGGTATCTATAAATAAAATATCTATAGATGGTATAGGTAGGTATCTACCTATACATCCAGATTAATTTAGGAGGACGATACCAGATGGCGGTTCAAATGCAGAAAAAATTCAGAGTGGGTTCTCTATTCCCAATCTATTACTATACTCTATGTACGTAACCAAACGGTTACGTACCGGACACTAAAACAGTACCCATAAAGATAGTAATAGTTAAGACTACTACCTGTATAGGTACTGTTTTGGTGTCCGGTGGTAACGAATATTGTCTGTATGTATACTGTCGTACAGAAACATAATAGTAAGTTAACATAATAGTAATACCTAGAATATCGATTATGAAATAATTAATATCTTAATACCGAATATTTAGTTTAACCCTTTCCCTGCCGTCACCGTAATATTCCGTGTTTCGATTCTGATGCCCGTGGCGCTAATCCCGTAATATTACGTTCTATTTTTTCGATATCCAATTCTTAACTACATTAAAAAAAACGTAAGAAATTTGATATTATTTATAATACTTCAGGGTGTGTACTTTACAACAATAAAACTTTTAAAACTCAGACTCATCATTTTGATACTTAGCAATGAAATCTAAATGCAGTAATCAAATGAGGTGCTTTTACAACCCTGACACACTGCGCCGAACCCGTAATTTTACGTGGGCTAGTGATGCGCTAGTAAAATCTAAATAATAAAAAAGCAATGGTTTTAAATTATTAATTATCTTGTTAATCCATGTCTAGACTATAAATTAAAACTTTAATGGCTTTTTTTTAAATTGTCATTTGAATAATGGACAACAATTGAAGAGAATCTGTAGAAATTACGAAATCAAAAAAAATATATTCTTGGTGTCGATATTATTTTGGGGCGTCACTAATGCAGTTACAGCCTGACGGACACTGGCCGCCATCACCGTGATTTTCCGTGCGGCGCAAGCGACACGGACGCCATATTTGTTGGTAAACATCAGTAGCCGCAGCGCCGTCCCCGTGATAACACGTACGCTTCGGATGCCTAGTGTTGAGAAACATTATGTTGGAAGACGACGAATTATTGAATATTTTAGAAGGAGATATCAACATTGGCAGTTCCAGTTCGAGTAGTACAAGCGATGAAGAATCGGTAAGTTAGTGTTCCCATAATTTTAGACTTGATAAAATATAATAAAATGAAAGCAAAGCTGGACAACATAAAGTTGACAATTTTACATTCCAAACGATATTCAAAATATAAAATAGATAGAAAAAAAAGATAGTTTTTGTAAAGAATTGCTATGTACTTACGCGTTTCATTATGTTGTATGTTGGATAATTATTACGAGAGCAACTTGAAAATGTGTTTTTTGTTTATTGAGATATCTTAACGATGTTGGTGTCAAATGAAAAGGTCTAGGTCTAAAACCATTTTATCCGTTTGAATCGTGTAAATCGGTCCACGCGTTTAGGAGAAAATTAAGAATTAGGTACCTATTGTGAAAATTTAGACAAACATAATTTTTTATGTTTTTGTTCTACGAACCTATGGAATACTTATAATCAAAATGATCTTCACAACAAGAAAAAATTATGTTTTGGGATTAGGTCTTCGCGCTGCTTGAAACCATTTATTTCTACGTTTAACATTTTGTGGAACATTTAAAAAAATATTTTGGGTATTTGTTTTAGTAGTACCTATTCGTCTTATGTATTTATGGGGGAGTCACCAAATTGCGGGGAATTAGTTGTATTTATTTTACAGGGGAAAATGTGGGAATATAGCTTTTTTTGTTTTTTAAAGTAACGTATTGTTGGTGTATTTGTTCATAATAAATTTGTATCTATTTATTAAATAGGTCCCAAGTGTTCAACGTACCTAACCTATTTTTTTATGTAATTTATAGTTCATGTTTGTTTCAGGAACAGGAAGTATCTTATAACTCTTGGAGTTCAAGACCTTTCGAACCTGAAATTTGTGAATTCGATGAATATGCAGCTGGCATTACATGTAATACTCTTGATACTAAATCATTGGAATCTGATTTTTTCCAACATTTTCTATGTGAAGAAATAGTTAGCCAATTGGCAGAATTTACTAATGCTAATCACCAGAAATTTGTTCGTGAATGTGATATACGAGTACATTCAAGACTGCAAAACTGGCGAGAAGTATCCGCTGCCGAAATGTATATATTTCTGGCCGTTACATTCCTATTTACTCGAAATAAACATTTGGACATGCAGGAACATTGGTCGACAGATCCATTGTTACAGTCCCCAATATTTTCGAAAACTATGTCTCGTAATCGGTACACAACTATACTTGGCTTGCTCAGTTTTTCTGCACCGAATACCGTGTCTTCCAACATTTTAAAAGACTTATTGCCAATTCTAAAACACGTTAAGAAGACTTTCAAAGGCTCATTCACGCCTTATCGAGATCTTTGCGTAGATGAAAGCATTATGCCTTTCAAAGGATATGTTTCAATAAAGCAGTATATTCCTAATAAAAGAAATAGATTTGGAATAAAACTTTTTATATTGTGCGATGTAAAAACCAGATACATAATTGATTTCATAATCTACTGTGGAGCTCGAACTCAAATTATCGTAGATCCCGAAAATTTAGGAGTCACTGGTGGTGTGGTTACGACACTGCTACAGGATTTAATGCAAGCGAACAGGCGCGTATATATGGATAATTGGTACAGCAGCCCGAAACTTTATAATTATTTGTACAATCGTCAAACATTTGCATGTGGTACAGTAAGGGTCAACCGGTTGAAGAAAACTAATATTGGAGAATTCAAACCTCTCAAGAAAGGGGAAATCGATGCAAAATATAACAAACCCCTGATTGCTGTAAAATACAAAGACAAAAGAGAAATCCATATGCTTTCAACGTTTCACAATACAGCTTTTGGCCCTACGAATAAATACTGTAGAGAAACAGGATTGCCGAAAATGAAACCAGAAATTATTATTGATTATAACAAAAAAAAAGGGACAATTGACAACACGGACATGATGTTGCATTCGATACAATGCATAAGTAAAAATAAAAAGTGGCAAAAAAAGCTCGGTCTTCATCTGATTGATTTGTGCATGTTAAACGCTCACGCGCTTTATCAAAACATTCAAGGAACTAAAAAAAGCTTGGCTGAATTCCAATTAGGTGTCATTAGACAATTGATTGAAAGATATAAACTAATAGAGCTAGAGTATTCCACTCCAACCACATCCCGCTCAATAAATGCTCTGCGGTTGTCGGCATACCATCTTGCTGACCATATGCCGGAATACACGGAAGGGAAAAAATCCAGAGTTTGTTTTGTTTGTCAACATACGAAATTGAGAAAAAGGTGTCGCAGAGAATCCCGGTTTATGTGTAAAGTGTGCGGAGTAACCTTATGTACCAATCCGTGCTTTAAAATCTATCACAAGTACAAAGAGTTTTAGTTTGAATTAATAGCTGATCAATTTATTATTTATCGATGATGTGCAGAACGTCCCTATTTTAGTCGTCTAAACCGTAGACAACTTATCAAATACTTGTTAGTATTATTTCGACCTTTAGACAGAGTGGACGTGCGTCATGTCAACCTCTGAAGAATCACAGCCACTATCTCCATCTCTTCTCTATCCAAAGAAAAGGAGAAGAATACTTAAAACTGATAAATCTACGCAGACAGAGCCAAACTTCGTGCACTATATAAAACCAGGAGAAAGTGAATATGATCTTACGGCTGTTATTAACTTGCCTGATGCCAATTTTTTTAACCAAAGACCGAAAGACCCTCGTAATGAATATTTTGCTTCCCTAATAGCATTCGAAATGGAGACCGTTCGACCAGATATGCGATCGGTATTATATATGAAAATTATTAATCTAATATACCACGCCCGTGGAGATTCAACAGAAGAAGTTCAAGAAGAAATCCGACCGTGTTCATCTCCGGAATATTGAATTAATAAATTATGGCTGATTAGATTATGAGTGAGAAATTGATTTGTGTGTTAATTATAACTACCTATTATTAAAGATTGCTTGTCAATAACATATTAGTGTTTTATTTTGCATTAATCTATATACCTACGGCTCTACCTTAAGGTTTTAAACACGATGTCGCAAGCAAGAGCTAGTACTTACATAATATCGATAACAATTATTCAGATTTCCCAACACTGTTCGAAATTATACCTAAACATGTCTGGCCCTGGGGGCACGATTACTGTAGCAAAATCTGGCAGGGAAAGGGTTAAGATGTAAAAAATGTGTCTGGATACTTTCCAAATGCCTTTTTTACACCTAAAATGGTTACAACATCAAAGTCAGTGTTATAATTACAATTCATTATTGATATTTTAGGTACTTAGTTATCCACATTTCTTATTTCCATTCAGTAATATTGCCAAATTAATCAAAACAGCAAAATATATGAGATCTATTTGCGATGTTGCCAACATTCAGAATGAACGCTCTTAAGATAATATGTTTATTGAAAAATTATTTAACAATAAATTAATGTGATTCTATGTCATAGGTTACAAGTTTGTCTTCTGTAATGTAACATTCACCTAAGTACCCATAATTAACAAATTTAATTGTATTCAATGTGCAATATATTCAATAAAAAATGTGTTTTTTGCAGATTCGCAGAGAGTTCTTCATTGGTTTCCAAACCCTGAAAAGGACATTGCTCGTTTTCGAGCATGGGTCCATGCTATTGGTGGAGAAATTTTGAGTCTGAGTAATGAAAATATTTACAAGCTTCGTCGAGTATGTCATGCTCATTTTGAAGAGAAATATTGTTGCCGTAACAACAGAATTTCTAACATTGCGATACCAACATTACTAATGCCAGGTAGGTGCACTATGTAGCAGAATGTATGTATATAGTATGTTCCATTTATTTATAATATAACCATATTAGTAGTATAATAAGCTGTTGTGTGTGTATCTTAAGGGTCTCTACATTTTTAAACATTAAATTAAATTTAAAAAGTATGTTGTACACACAGATCCAATAAGTGATTACCTCCGCATAAGATATGTGCTTTCTAATCTGTGATAGGGCCAAGTTGGTTTTTGTATTTTGCAAAAACATTTTATTTTAATTAATGTATTGTTTTAGTGAATAGGTGTAACATTTACGATAATGGGGTTTATTTATAAATTATATTCAGAGAGTTTGTTCTGCGCTGTTACCACACAGTTTGTTAAGAAGTATGTATTGATCTTATTAAAGTTGCCTTACCTTTGTTGTTGCAGGACTACTATCCATATCAAAATTCACCCACACTGGTAGAATACCATTCAAGGAAGTTGAAAATTTACCATCAATGTTAGCTTTGATATATTCAATGATAATATTTTATAAAGGAAAATATAATAATATAGTGAAACACTCGTTGACACCAGAAATCATAGAGAAGAGTTTTTATTGTCTATACCACAGACTACATTTAAAGGTAGAACAACATGGTAAGGCGGGAAATTTAAATACTAATTTAACACTCTTGCCAAATTTAAGCCTTCCATGTGTATGCAATATTAACTAAATAACACAATTACAGTAGTTAAGAAATTATACTTACAAATATTACCTATTAAGTTTATCTAATGTTAACATTCCAATTTTATCTCGCAACAATTGAAATTTACCTCTAGGCAAAGCCTTAGTTAGTACATCAGCAAACTGATCATTAGTTGATACATATTTTAGATCAATTACTTTAGCAACATAATTTTCTTTAATGAAATGATATTTAGTGTCTATATGTTTACACCTTTTGTGAAAGTTTATATTTTTAATAACACTGATAGCACTCTGATTATCTATATTAATATACACAGGTTGTTGGTGAAATTCACCCAGATCACATATTGGTGAAATTCACCCAGATCACATAGTAGATTTTTAATCCAAATCGCCTCTTTTGTAGCAGCACAAGCTGCCATGAACTCCGCTTCAGTTGTTGATAAGGCAACTGTGTGTTGGCGTTGGCTAGACCATGTCACAGCAGTTCCATTTTTAATGAAGATATATCCCGTGGTTGAACGTCTTGTTGTGACATCATTGGCATAGTCAGCATCACTATAGCCAGTCAACTCAGAGGATTTAGATTCTGACAAGTAACATAAACCGAAATTGATAGTATCTTTGAGATACTTAAGAATTTTCTTGACTGCTGTCCAATGAGCTTCATCATAGCAATTCAAATATCGACTCACCAGGCTTACAGCGAACATTATGTCCGGGCGACTTACTATGGCGACATGCATCAGAGAACCAACTGCCTCACGGTAAGGAATGTTCTTGTCAGGCTGATGGTCACTTTTCTCCAGTTTTGAATGAGGATCTACCGGAACGCTGTTGGGGTTGGCATTTTCCATATTAAATTTATTTAATAACAGTTTAATATATTTTGTTTGATGTATAAAGATATACTTGTTAGAGATTTGAATGTCCATTCCAACAAAGTTTCTTGGTGGGCAGATTGTCATATCAAATATTGTTTGCAAATCATTTGTTACAGATTGCAATACTGACATTGATTTAGAAAATAGAAGTCCATCATCGACATAAATACATAGATAACACTTTATCCCTTTAATATTTGTCACATAAACACATTGATCTGCTTTACTATTTGTAAAACCAAATTTCTGAAGTACCGAATTGAAAGTAGTATTCCAGCACCGTGGTGACTGTTTGAGGCCATACAGTGACTTTATCAATTTACATACTTTATTGGGTTCACATGTCAGACCTTCAGGGGGATACATAAATATGTCTTCCTCCAGTTCCCCATACAAAAAGGCCGTTTTAATGTCAAGTTGAAGAATTTCATAACCATTTTGAGCAGCTAGAGGTAATAGTAAACGTATAGAATCATACCTGACAGTGGGCGAGAACGTTTCTTTATAATCTATACCTTCTGCTTGTGCATACCCTTTTGCACAGAGTCTGGACTTGAAGCGAGGACCCGTTGGTTGATCTTTGACTCTAAAAACCCATTTGGAGCCAATGACATTTGCATTTTCAGGTTTATTCACCAATATCCATGTACCATTCCTTCGATGGGCTTCAAGTTCCTCTTCAATAGATTCTTTCCATTTGTCAGCATTAACAGAGCTGATTGCTTCTTTGAATGTTTCAGGGACTTCTTCAGGTATTAAGCGTTCATCACAACATAGGTAAGTTTGTTCATTAATTTTGTTTCTAGGTCTTAAGGTTATGTTTCTTCGAGGAGGAGTATCAATTACAACTGCTGGTAAGTATTCATCTGAATCTGAATTATTTTTGACAGTACTACATGAACTATCTGAGTTGTAAGTTTCTGCTCTGCTATTTTCATTACTTTCATTTGACATTAAACTTTCATTAATTTTACAATTTATGTCTAATGTTTTATTTTTTGTTTCAGACAATTCCAGTGCAGCATAGTGTCTCTTCACAGTGGATTCTAGGAATACAGCATCCCTGCTTTTTATAACAGTTCTAGTATGTGGTTTTATGAACCTGTAACCTTTTGTGTTATCGCAGTAGCCAATAAAGATCATCTTTTGTGCTTTAGGATCCCACTTCTTGCGTTTTTCTTTTGGCAGGTGGACCATAGCTTCACATCCGAATACCTTCATGTGACTGACATTAGGTTTATGTCCTGACCATACCTCTTCAGGAGTTTGGAATGATAGGGATTTAATTGGAGATCTGTTTATGATATATGCAGCAGTTTTTATGGCCTCAGCCCAGTAAAACTTTTGCAAACCAGCGTTCAGTATCATGCATTTTGCTCTCTCAACAAGCGTCCTATTTAGTCTCTCTGCAGCTCCATTTTGTTCTGGAGTATATGGTGTTGAAGTTTGATGTTTTGTTCCTGCATCTTTCAGATAGTCAGAGAATGGTTTATTGACATATTCCAGGCCATTGTCAGTTCGAATACACTTGAGCTTGCATTCCGTTTGATTTTCTACTTCTTTCTTGAACTCCTTGAATTTTGACAAAACTTCAGTTTTGTTGTTTAGTATGTATACAAAAACCTTTTTAGAATGGTCATCCAAAAATGTTAAAAAATATTTAGCCCCACCTAGGGACTGTGTTTCCATAGGGCCACATAAGTCAGAATGCACCAGTTCCAATATTTTTGTGGAATGTGACACTTGACTCTTGAAAGGCAATCTTGACTGCTTGCCTTCTTTGCACGTGATACAAGTCATATTGTTGCTTTTTACAGATAATGGTAATCCTTCTGTGCTTCCTGTCATTTTCTTTACACTATCAAAGTTCAGATGACCCATTCGTTGGTGCCATAGAAATATATCATCTTGTTTAACATCAGACATGCATGCATAATCAGTATTCATATTAAGCCGGTACATGTTGTTAACTTTTGTTGCTGTAGCTACATTAACTTTTTGTCTGTTCAGTATAACACAGCCCTTGGAATCAAATTTGACTTGGCCACCATTTTCAGTAATCTGATGCACAGATATTAAATTTACTGCAAGTTCTGGTATGTGCAAGACATTTGTAAATAAGATTTTATTTGACTGACCTTTTCCATTCAATGTATTCAAAGTCACATCACCGGAGCTATTTACTGGAAGAGTCTTGTTATCTGCAACTTTGATCTGTTTTACAGGTGGAGAATGTTCATTTTGAAGAAGGTTGTGATGTCTTGTCATGTGCATGGTTGCCCCGGAATCAACGTACCAATCAGAGCTGTTGTTGTCATAGGGAGTGACAAATGCGGCAGCATAAGAACTATTTGATTTAGCAACCTTTTCTTTGGGTTTTGACCTGCATTCGGTGCTCTTGTGTCCATATTTATTACACTGAAAACATCTTGGACCTTTGTTGAACTTCTTTTTCACATGTTTGGTCTGTGAACCATGCGCAGTTGTAAAAGCAGAGTTATTGTTTTCAGATTTCACTTCTTGGAGCAATTTAGATTTAACAGAGTCCGCACTTATCTTCATTCCAGAGCTTTCAATAGCAAGAATCATCGGTTTATAGGATTCAGGCAACCCGGAGAGCAGAAGGGTCCCAAGCCATTCGTCATCGATTTATGCCATTCGTAGTAGACCAACTCTGCGTGTAAGCCCTGAGTCATCAAAAGCGCTGGATAGATTTTTCCAAACTTCTTTTGCGGTTTCTGCCTCTTGTATATGTACATAATTGATTGCGTCGACCAGTAATATTATTTTTGATTTGGCTTTAGTGTCCTTTTTTGCATCAATAGGTTCGGTATTGGGTTTTTCAATGCAGTCCCAAAGTTCCTCATGTTGAAGATATGTTTTTACAGCAAAACACCAAGTACTATAGTTTTCTCGGCCAGTCAATTTTTCAATCAATGCCAGAGGGTGGCTACTAGCCATGATGATTAGTTTTCTTGACGATTTGAACTGGTTTTCAACTTTGTTCTGAACCACGTTGCTTTTAGGTTAGGTCGATACACTTCGCCGGCAGAAAGTTTTATTTTTATGTTTTGTTTTCACGAGAAACTTTACAAACACCTTTTTGGACTTTGGCTTACTGGGCCCATAACCTGTTAGCTTTGATATATTCAATGATAATATTTTATAAAGGAAAATATAATAATATAGTGAAACACTCGTTGACACCAGAAATCATAGAGAAGAGTTTTTATTGTCTATACCACAGACTACATTTAAAGGTAGAACAACATGGTAAGGCGGGAAATTTAAATACTAATTTAACAATCAACATCCAAAGGTTAGTTCATCAAAACTCTTAAGCCGAGATTGATTAACGTTACTTAGCATGTGTTTTGGCTCCAATTATGTTTCTTTCTCTATCTTGCACTTGTAATTTGACACTTTTGCCACAGTGACTGGAATAATGCTCAGCCAAAGTATGAGCTTAGTAATTTAAAATAAAATCGACTTTTCAAATCACAAATACGTTTGTTTAAATTCTGTTTCCCTTTCTCACAACTAATGAACAAAATTGGTAAATATCAGTAGATTTCGTGCACGGCCCCTTTATAATATTGTTATTGATACCCGCTGTTTCCCGCTTCTTTTACTTATATCAGTTTCACTTCTATTCATCTTATGGCCAGAAAAAGGCTGCACTGTACCTTTGTAACTACTGCAAATGAACTTAATTATATCTTTTGTATTCCAGCCACTATTGAACTTGATGCAACTGTTGAGAGTCTTGGAACGCAAGAATGTACACTTACACCAGTATCTGCACATGACATTTGTAAAGGTGACCATATTGGTAAGTATTAATCTGTTACTTGGCATAATTTAAGATCAAAATAAATTGTTGGAAAGTACTTATAACATAATGTTTAAATCATAATATTCTTAAGCAATTTTATCAAGCCTAGCATGTTTCTAACAGCTTAATTTTATTTGCAGCTTCATATACTACTAAAAAAGTAGTGAAGCATATAAATTTGACAAAAAAGGAGCATAATTTATACCAAAAATTAGTTACAACCAGAACTAAGTTATCAAAATGCCGGAACAGGGCCCGTAAGCAATCCTTACAATTAAAAGCAGCCAAAAACTTCATGAAAAGTAGCAACTTTATAGCTACTGTAAACAATTTGCCAAGCGCTGCTAAAATTTTAACAATGCTACGGTTCAGAAAACATAAAAAAAAAGCAAAAGGCAGAAGATTTTCTACTGAAGAAAAAATATTAGCTTTGGCCATGCTGAAACAAAGTCCAAAAGGCTATCGCTTTCTGCGAAGAATGTTAGTTTTGCCTTCTAAGAACATATTGACAAAATTTTTGAACCAGGCCAATATAAAGCCTGGTATTAACAGCAATGTATTTGCTCAACTAAAAGAAAGAGCAAATAAAATGAAGCCAGCGGACAAACTCTGCGTTTTAATGTTTGACGAAATGTCGCTGAAAGCCAACGTTTCATACCCACTCAAGCGTCCACGGGGACTACACTCCCCGAACAAACTGTCACCTTAACCGATCACGGGGACTACAGTCCCCTAGCGACATCGTTCGGTTTAAACGCGTACCGCGATAAAAGTTGGTTGGATTGTTGTACAGTAAAAAATTGGAGATGGCGCTCTATTAAATTTGTCATCCGCCAGAGTAAAAATAACCTGTGGAACGGCAACATTCGATTCAGAAAAAAAAAGAAAATGACAGTTCTTCTTTGTTGTGAACAAGACTAAAGTGGATTCTCGCCACAGTGTGCTTTCGGGTAACACGTGTGTTTAGAATTTTGGCTGTTTATTCGTGATATTGCGTTTATTGTGACTTGTTATTGTGTTTTGTTTGTGTGGTGTTTTGTTGTTACCTGTTATCAGGTTTGTTTTGTGTTTATTTGAACGGTTATCATCATCATAACTCAATATGAATATGGATAAAAATAAACCTCCTGACCCTCCTGATAATATTCCTTCTACCCCCTTGTCCGGCTTTTCCTCGACTAACCTAAGTCCCACCCCCAACCCATTAAGCCAATTTGCTGATGTGGTTTGTAATTTAGAGTCCCAAATCTTTCCATCCCAGTCTAATCGTAAGCGCCCCGGTAATGAAGAAGTATCCAATCGTCCTACCAAACAACCGAGAACTCATGTAGGCCGTGTGAGATACTCAGTATTAGATAAAGGTCCTTATATTGTCCATGTTTCCCGTCAAGAAGCACAACCTAATGCTGGAACTACCCTACACCCAGTTACATTTGGGCGTTTTTTAGCAAATAATAATATTTCTAATATTACTACTGTGAAGCGAGTTGGTAGAAACCGCGTATCAGTTGAGTTTGCATCCCCTCAGGATGCAAACGCTTTTATATCAAACAATGTTTTAGGGACAAACTTATATGAGGCAGTAATTCCATCTTTTAATATAACCCGTATGGGTGTTGTAAGTGGCATTCCGACGGAGTTCTCAGAAGATGAAGTTTTAACTTATTTAAAGGTTCCAGATGGCTGTGGTCCAATTCTCAAAGTTAGGCGTTTTAATAGAAAAGTTACCAAAGACGGTTTAACGGAATACAGGCCCACAGAAACTTGTGTCATCACCTTTGATGGCCAAGTTTTACCAAAGCGAGTTTTCTGCTTTTATACTTCTTTAACTGTAGAACAATACATATACCCCACCATTCAGTGCCGCAAGTGTTGCCGATTTGGTCACGTAGAATCCCTTTGTCGCTCCAAACCCCGTTGCAGTAAGTGTGGCAATGATCACCCCGGTGATGGTTGTAGCATTGCTGAGAGCGAAGCATTCTGCGTGTTGTGCTCTGGAAGTCACTTTGCATATAGCAAGGCCTGTCCGGAGTATAGCAGACAGAAGACTATTAAATCAATTATGGCTGAGAAAGTAATATCTTATTCAGAAGCAAGCAAAACTGTCCCCATGTCTACTCGCAGCTATGCAGACATTGCTAAACCCCAGACTCAGTCATACCGAAAAACTGTCTTTCTTAAGCCAAGGACCCATGCTCCCCTCTCTCCCTCTTATGATAAAACAGCTCACCAGCTGCTCACTAGCACTCCCCAATCTTCTCAGCCTAATGGCCAATAACCAACTCACAGAATCTCCTGAAAACTTATCTTCAATAATCGAACTTCTTAGTAAACTTCTGTTAACTTTAATATCTTCATCCAATAAAACACAATTACCGTCCAACGTTGCTTCTTCACTTTTTAACATTCTTTCATCCCATAATAATGGCTCGGTTGGTGTTCCTTCAATGGAATGTGAGGAGCGTGTGGCATAAGAAACACGAGCTCACATTCCTTATGAATAAATACAAACCTTTAGCTTGTTCTCTTGCTGAGACTTGGCTAGTTCCAAGTCTTAGTTTCCGTTTACCTTCCTTTAACATTCTCAGATGCGACCGATCTGATGGCTATGGCGGGTCGGCTCTCTGCGTGAACAATCGTGTTCCACTTGTGGCTGTATCTTTGCCTTCTCTAGGTGATGATATTAGCATTGTGGCTAGTAGGGTAGAGGGTATAACGCTCTTATCTATTTATATTGCTCACCCTCAGCAAAGTTTCCTTCCAATTTTAAAACATACATTGGAAAACATAGAAGGCCCTGTACTTGTTATGGGGGACTTCAACTGCCATCATTTTAGGTGGGGTTCTGAACGTTGCGACTCTTTTGGGGAGGGTTTAGTGGAAGTCTTAGATGATCTTAACCTTTGTATTTTAAACAATGGCTGCCCAACCCGTAGGTCTCTTCCTGGACAGCATAAAAGTTGCGTGGATCTCACCTTTTGCACACTGGATATCGCGGCGTCGTGCCATTGGGAATGTACCAGTTTGACACATGGTAGTGATCACTATCCAATTTTAATATCTTTGGCTGAAAAAACATACTTAGAAAAATCAAGCCCTCCACTCTTGAGGTATAATTTGTCTAATCCCGATTGGGCAAAGTATTCATCATTATTGGAGGACAGAATTGATTCACTTCCAAATTTGGTTTCTTGTGATTTTGATCCTCTTAGTCCCCTCCATGTGTCAAGCTGTTATGATCACTTCATTGCGGCCATAACATCTAGTGCAGACACGTGTTTTCCTGTTAAAAACTCAGCACGTGGTAAGATCCCTCCTCCACCGTGGTGGGATCAGGATTGTACAACAGCAATAAGGGAAAGGGATGATGCTGAGTTGGTGTATAATGAGGCGATGGTTAGCGAGAACCTAATAGCTTTTAATAGGGTCCTCGCCAAATCTAAAAGATTGCTGCGAAGGAAGAAACGTGCTGGTTGGGCTGACTTTTGCGGTTCTTTGTCCCCCTCCACTCCTTTATCAGTTGTATGGAAAAAGATCAACCGGTTTAGATCTGGATGTTCCCCTTCAATTTCTTCTCCCATCTCTCGAGAGACTGCTGAGCAGTTTTTTGACAAACTGGCTCCTCCGTACGTACCATCAGAAGGGGAATATCATCAGTCATCTCTCATTTCTTCAGTCCCTTTCCAGTCCCAGACCCTTTCGATGCACCATTTTCTATGCAAGAGTTCAACTCAGTTTTGAAACATGTTCATGACTCTGCCCCCGGTATAGACGGTATTGTCTATTCCTTTATGTCACATGCAGGTCATAGAGCAAAAACATATTTTTTAGACATTTTAAATTTTTGTTACACCAATGGATGGGTCCCTGATCAATGGAAAACACAAATTATTATACCTATTTTAAAACCTGGTAAGCACGCTGATGATCCAAACAGCTTCAGACCAATCGCTTTATCATCAGTCCTTGCAAAATTATTGGAACACCTTCTAAAAAATAGATTAGAATTTATAGTTGAATCCAGAGACTTAGTTCCTAGTTCTCAATATGGTTTTAAAAAGGGACTCAGCACCATGGATAGTATTGGGGTTTTGGTTACAGACATCCGCTCATCTTTCTCGAAAAATGAATCCGTAGTCGCTGCATTTTTAGACATCTCCTCTGCCTATGACAATGTCCTTCTCCCCATTCTCAGGCAAAAACTGCAACAGCTGAGAATACCGGAGAGAATGGTACAATGCATCTGTAGTTTGCTTATGTCTCGATCGTTGGTTTTGAGAGTTCCAGGTGAAGAATTTGACGTCAGGATGTCATGGAAGGGCCTACCACAAGGCTCGGTTCTAAGTCCCTTGCTGTACAATTTATACACAGCTGACATCGGTACATGCCTCAATCAAGATTGCCAAATATTGCAATATGCTGACGACTTGGCTTTATACAGTGTGAGTCTTCATAATGTGCACATATCGAAATGAGGGAAACTTAGCTTAATTTTATCGACGGAAAAAATAGTTTAAAAAAATCTAAAAATTTAATTTAATTTTTATAGCATTTTTTAAATTTTGTTCGCTGCTGTGACCCCTGTGTGAACAAATCGGTATAACTTTTAAACTAAACAATCTGTCACGATGAAACAAACTCAGTAATGACTGGAAATAATAGGGCGTCTTCGTAAAATAAAAACTAACGAAAAACTCGCCCTCAATTGAGTATTAGGGTGATTTTATAACAAACATCTGATATTTTTTCATAAATTTTTATAATAATTGTAAAATTTCTCAGTAAAAGTCCTGATTACCTACCCTTTTTTATTACTTTAAATTATTTTCCATCGTATCAGCTTTCCAAAAGTAAAAATACCATGTTTATAACTCAATCACAACGTTTCCTATCAACTGTTAAAGAAAGGCCTTGCACTCGACTACGTACTTTACTTTAGCAGGTAGAGACCCTTTTTTGTAAAAAAAAAAATTGTTTAATATTTTTTTTATATTTTTTCCGTCGATAAAATTAAGCTTAGTTTCACTCTTTTCGATATGTGCACATTATGAAGACTCACACTGTATGTCACCAATGATTCGGTTAGCGACGCTGCTTCATCACTATGTGTATCCCTGGACTCTCTAAACCAATGGCTAAATTTCCACGGTTTGAGTTTGTCTGCCCCAAAGAGTGTTGTGGTTGTGTTTTCTCGCAGGAGGCTGATCCCTCAAATTTCAGTGGGTATCCAAGGACATTGTATACCGGTTTCATCAAAAGTTAAATTTTTAGGCGTTTTTTTAGATTCCAAATTAAGTGGTTTACATCATCTAAATTATTTAGTTAACAGATGCGAGAGAACTATCCCTATATTAAAAGTGCTCGCTGGGGTCTGGTGGGGCGCACACCCTTACACCATGAAATTGGTATACAACGCCTTAATTCGGAGCGTTTTGGACTATGGATCTTTTCTATTAATTCCCTGTAACAAAGGTGCTTTAGCAAGGCTGGACAAAACTCAGGCTAAGTGTCTTCGGATAATATCGGGCTGTATGAAATCCTCACCAATCAACGCGTTGCAGGTAGAGTGCGCAGAACCACCGTTGGCATTGAGAAGGCAGTATCTGGCCTCGAGATTTTGGGCTAGGGTTATTACCAAATCCTCCCACCCTCTTGTACAAAAAGTGAAAGACTTAGATGTTGCTTGCCGAAGGTCCAATTATTGGAACCATAAAGAAGTCCCTTTGTTTTTAAAATCCTTCCGTTGCTATCAAAATTTAGATTCCCCTATCATTCAGTTTCCTAAACTTCCTATCTTCAGTTTTGATTATGAAATTATATGTTTTAAACCTGATATTTTCTATAATATTGGTCTATCGAAAAAGTCTCCTTCGGCGGACTCTATTTTCAATGCGGCGGTTGGTGAACGATGGCCCAATTTCGATAAATTTTTCACGGATGCCTCTAAATTATCTGATTCAAGTTGCACTGGTGCTGCGGTATATTACCAAAACTCAAAAATTGTATTAAAATTCAAATGCCCTGTAGAATCATCAGTGTTTACAGGTGAGTGCGTGGCCATATTAGAGGCATGTCTATTCATAGAGGCTCATAGCATACGATTTGGTGTCATCTTTACAGACTCGCTTAGTTGCTTGCAAGCTTTGGAGCAGAATCCTTTTAAGAGCAAGCTTCACAGTTCAATCCTGCTTCAAATCAAAAAGTCTCTTTTCTCTTGTGCCAAGAATCATAAAACCGTCCACTTGGTTTGGATTCCAAGTCATTGTGGCATAAGAGGAAACGAATACGTTGATGCTCTTGCTAAGGATGCTGTTACGTCCCAGGCCGTTGATCTTAAGCATTTCCAGTGTCAGGGCTACGATTTGCTAAGCCTTCCAAAAAGGAATATGATAACCTCATGGCAGGTGCAGTGGCAAAATTCAAGTAAACAGAAAGGTGCTTTTTATCACGCAATACAGCCTAATGTTACACCCAAACCTTGGTTTTACCCATATAAAAAAATATCGAAAAAAGTTATATCTATCCTTTGCCGTCTCCGTATAGGCCATTGTTGTTCCCCGGTATTCCTTCACAAAATCCGGGTCAGAGACATCGCTCTGCGAATGTGGGCTAGATGAAGGAACTTTGGAGCACATCTTTTTTAACTGCTCCAATAATAACCCAGCCCATGACTTATATAGTCATCTCTCTAAATTAAAGATCCCTGTCCCAACTAACTTTCCATCCCTACTAACATATTCTTCCCCAAAGCTCTTTGAGGCTTTGATGTTTTTTATCCGCGTCAATGACATCAAGTTATGATAATTTGTGTGGTTTGTGAACATTTATGTACATATTTAATATATATTGTAACTAATAATGTTTTGTATCTGTTTGTTTCAGTGTACTAATACCCGTCAACAAGTTTCACATTAAATTCAAATAACTACTAAATTAGTAATCAATTATCTATCAATTGGATTTAGGTTTTTAGTTTCTTCTCTTTTTTTTTTCCCCACACGTTTTCTCTCAACACATTGACATTGGCAGAATTGTCGACATCGGCACCATTGCCACAGAGAAAAATAGAATAGAATAGAAGACTAAAGTGTGTACTAGAAAACAAACAAAAATGTGGTAAGTTTGCTGTTTTATACCCTATTTCTATTGTTATTGTACATCAAATTAAACGTGAAGATATTTCCTTTTCGAAATATGCATTACTGCGACAATTTCAAAACGTTTACATGGAATAATTTAGCTGCAAAAGTTATATGATCACAACGCGATCATCGTTTGATGATTTTAAAGTTGTTTACATTAAATTCTACTTGTTGTTTTTGTTAAATAAATGCTAAATGTAAGAAAATGCTTTACTATTAGCACGTTAATAGCCATTTACAAACGAAATATATTGAGATGGAGTCTAGAAGTGGTGAAAATGCAACTTGTTAATAATGATTTTAGTGTTGGGGACTGGAGTCCCGGTGGACATTTCGACTTAGAACGTGAATAACGGTTTGTTCAGACTGAGCGTTTGGTGATCTGTTTGGGAATATTTTGTGGCTTTGTATTGGTGTTTATGTTCCTACTATAGGTGTGGTGTTTATATTTTTCGTTTTTGAATATCAAAGAATAAAAAAAATATCTATAATTATAGATTTTAGATTATAGGTTTATTTACTTTTATGTTGAAAAATAATAATAATAATTTATTTTTTAATATTGAAAGACAAACGAAAAATAGGAATACTTACCAATATAATAACAAAATTCGCTCAGAACGCACTCAAAATATGCATGTGCATTAGAATGCCAGAATTTACGCAAAAAATATTTGCACGCAAATACGCAAATGCTTACAAGCCAATTTTTACTAATGATCTTCCTACAATTACTGTTATTTTTATCGTAATTTGCTTTGTCTGCCACGGTCGACCGCCAGTGAGTGCGGTGGTACACACGGCTACATATCAACCTATACATTTCCAGTTTAAGCTGATCTCGCATTGTATAGGATTTCCGTTCAATGAGAGGTCAGTTATACTGGAACGGTATAGCTTGATATGTAGCCGTGTGTACATTTATTTTTAGTGTGTGTTATTATGTATATAAAGTATATCAAATAAGTTTTATTCTTGATTATTACAGTGACCAAGATGAAATGCCTCAGCCGTAAGTACACATATTATTTACTTTCACGTCCATTAGATACAATGTATTGCAACGCAATACATTAGAAACATTGATTTTAGATCGACGAGTCGAGGAGATGGTCGCTCGAATCGTCGAGCAAGAGGACGAGGACGCGGGCGTGGCCCTAATAGGCCAGAGGAGGCTCTGCCGTAAGTATAATTGTGTTTCATAAAGTTTCATTTTCAATTAAATACATTTAAAATATTGATTTTAATTCCACAAGTCCAGAAAATGGACCGAGTCGGGGACAGGGACGGGGCCGTGGCCCGTCCATTAGATACAATGTATTGCAACGCAATACATTAGAAACATTGATTTTAGATCGACGAGTCGACGAGGAGATGGTCGCTCGAATCGTCGAGCAAGAGGACGAGGACGCGGGCGTGGCAATAATAGGCCAGAGGAGCCTCAGCCGTAAGTATAATTGTGTTTTTTAAAGTTTCATTTATTGGTAACACGGTTTATATTATCTTTATCTTAGTTCAACAAGAGCAGTAAATGTAAACAAAGATGTATTCGTGTCTACATTGAGTCTGTATAATAGGTTATTTTATTTTTGCAGTGTAGAGTTAATAAATGTCAGGGCTGAAAAAGCCCTGACAAAGCGCCGCATAAATGCCCTGCCTGCCGAAGTCCGGCAGGAGTTGACCGCTCGGAAGCGTCAGGCCGAGCTGCAGCGGGTTCTGCTGCCAGATGCGCCTCCCCGTAAGAGGCAAACACGGTAATTACTTCATAATGATATCAATGCGTTCGATATTCTTGTTTAGTTACTATGAATGAGATTTATATGATACAATTATCTTGCAGGAAACAATCCCCGGAGCGAGAGGCTTGCCCGGTAATTGAGGAACCGGCAGGCGATGAGCCTGCAGCCGAGGTTGTGCCGATTCTGGAGCCCGAACCACGACAAGAGGCCGCAATTGGACGGTATCAAGCGGAACCAGAGCTCGTGGACATGCAGGATCTGGAAGATATGGGTACGCCAGAGGCCGATACTGTTCCTAATTCCCCGTACAGTTCGCCGAGCCGACTGTCAACTGCCCTAAGTTTGGAGTGGGCTTCACGCACTCCTCAGAAGAGGCCACATAATTCACCACCATCATCCGAATAACACACACACACACACACATACACACACACACACACATGTTGTTTTAATAAATAAATATTATGTCTTATTATTTTCTACAAGATTTCATCATCTTGGGGCAAGAAGTGGAGGTGGAGACCGCAACAAGGACTTCACACAGAACTTCAACTAGTAAGTCCACCCCGTGGTGTTACCCACATAATTTATGTATATTTGTTCGGATGATATACGTATTTTATTTGTTTCAGATATAACAGAACAACATTTTGAGAAAACTCTTGACAATTGGTTACATGACGATGACAGTGACGGTGACGGTGACTTTGACTTCAACTTTGACGACAATGACGGTTCTTTTCTGCCGGTCATGCGTAACGCATTAGTTGAACCAGCTTGTGCCGCTGACATGACGGAACTTGAGACAGAAGTTTTGCAGGCTGAGGACGAACTAAATGACCGACATTTACGCGAGATAGTGGCTGACGATGACTATTACAATTTTGACTGGAAGAAGGATAGGGAGAAATTTACTGGACAGCGAGAGACTTTTACACGGTTATCGGGACCGACTTTTGACGTAACTGACAAGACGCCTGTTGACGTTTTTTACAGAATGATTGACTCTAATTTTATTGACTTACTGTGCATCGAAACGAACCGCTATGCAGAGCAGAAGATAGCTCGCTTAAAAGCTGAGAACAAGCTACTTCCAACTTCGCGTCTGCATAGATGGACGCCGACTGACTACGACGAAATGATTACGTTTTTAGCAGTGTTAATACTGCAAGGCCTGCACCCGTTACCAGAGGAGGAAAAATACTTTTCGTTTAACGGGTTCGGGACCATGCCGTATTTTTCTAGAATAATTTCTTTCAATAGGTTCTCATTGCTAAAATCGATGTATCATTTCGTCGACAACGAGACTATAACCGACAAGACGAAAGTTTCAAAAATTCGACCGGTGCTTGACTATCTCAACGACAAATTTTCGACTCTTTACATGCCTGACCAAGAACTTGCCATAGATGAGTCTCTGCTGAAGTGGCACGGGCGATTGAGCTTTGCTCAAAAAATTGCCACTAAAGCCGCCGTAGTAAGTTGGCGTAAAATCTTACGAACTTTGCGAGTCTCGGACAGGCTATCTATGGAAGTTTTTTGTTTACGTAGGTAAAAATACTCAGACTGCCCCGACCAATAGACCTACTGAGGACGAGACCGTTGACCGACCCGATGACGAGACTGTTGACCGACCCGATGACGAGACTGTTGACCGACACCATGACGAGCCTGTTGACGAACCCGATAACGAGACGATTGTAGATAGACCCGATGAAGACACATTAGACCAACCCAATGGCACATCGCATGACCGGCCTGAAAACGACGAGACTGTTGACCGACCAGATCATGACTTTGCACGTCCCACCAACGCTACCGCAAAAATTGTGTTTGACCTAGTAGAGCCACTGCTTGACCGTGGACACACGGTCATAATGGATAATTTTTATAACAGTCCCCTGTTATTACGTTGCTTGAAAAAGCAGAAAACCGATTGTTATGGCACATTAAGATTAAATCGAGAATTTGTGCCTGACTCGCTCAAGACTCTAACCAAGTCTGACCTACGACAGGGTGAGGTATTGGCAAGCTACACGTCAGACTTGTCTGTGATGGTATGGCGAGATGCAAATTTAGTGAGCATGATCTCGACATACCACCACTTACAAGCTGGGATTCAAAATAAATACAACCGACTGACATATAAACCCAAAATAGTTATTGATTATAATAAGTCCATGGGCGGAGTGGATAGAAAAGATCAATTTCTATCTGCTCAGCCGGTGGAACGGGTTAGAAACAAGGTCTGGTATAAGAAGGTCTTCAGCAGGTTGCTGAACACTGCCGTGTTCAATGCCTGGGTGATATTTTCATCACAAAACCCGAAAATATCGCATAGACAGTTTCGGACCATTTTGACGGAAGACCTTCTTAAAATACATCGACGCATCGACTTGACCACTGAACCTCGACTTTACGCGAACAAGACTGGACAAGGTCAGTTGACCATACGTAAAAACGACCGACCGAACGTTGACCATGACCACTTCCCTGCGCGGTCTAATCTTAAAAAAGCGCGATGCTGGATGTGCACACGCCGAAAACGGGATACGAGGACAATTTGGAAATGCATTCAGTGCGATATAAGTTTATGCATTGACCATTGTTTTAGAGAATACCACAAACAAAATCTGTAAAAAAAAAAAAAAACTAAACTAGCTTCTGCCTGCGACTTCGCCCGCGTGAAATTTTGACCCCCGACCTACCGCGTCGCATCCCATCGCCCGCCTGCACTATTACTTCCTTTTCTCTTAGCGTTCTTTCTGACTTTTTTTCTTTGTGCTCGGCTCCTAAGAGTCGTAGTGTGATGTTACATAATTTCAAATCCGACCGGTATTTCCGGAGATTATCCCTTACATACAAACAAATTTTACCTCTTTAAAATGTTAGTATAGATATATAATAAACTTATATATATAATAAACATTTACATACACATACATACACACACACACACATACATTTACATATTTAGATATAATAAAAATGTGTTTGCTAAATAAACTTGCCAAACATGAATATTTGTGTTTCATTAAAATAACGTCGTCGTGTGCGCACGCCATTAGCCGGGCGGCCATCTTGTCACATCTTTACGTCGCCCGAGGCCCGAGGACCTTTTGAGAAGTACTTGACTTTGTTTATTTTTTCTTGACAGAAAAGTAAATATTAATATTGAGATATGGGTATCATTTTAAAGGGTATATAGTGTACTATTATAATAAAAAATAATTGTTAACAGTAACTGTTATACTTTTCTTGTAAAGCTCGAAATAAAAAATAAATACGGTATTTTTTTTAATATTATCAACTTTAATCTTTATTTTCATCCCTTATTATTAATTTGAGTAATTTACTTTTAACCAAATTAAATTCTGGATTCGTTGAGCTTTCCGTGAGTATTTTTTATTTGACTGTAGCTGTAGCAGTTTTTCAGTAGTACGCGTTTTTGTTGAGGGAGTCTCGCGCGGTCATAAAAATGAAAGTCAAATTTCATGCGCGGACAGGTGGGGCGAGTATCGCCGCGCGGCTTGGACGCTTGAGTGGATACAATGAAAGAAAAGATTTGGTGATAGGTTTTGTAAATAATGGACGGGAGACAAAACCCGAATTTGCAGACCACGCACAGGTTTTTATGATCAGGGGTCTTTTGAGAAAATATAAGCAACCTGTTGCTTATATATTTGCACAGTCTGCCACTAAAGGCCCAGAGCTGGCTGTGCAAATTAAAACAATAATTGAAAACCTTCAAGAAACTGGCTTCAATGTAGTAGCTACAGTATGTGACCAAGGCACAAATAATAGACATGCCTTAAATCTTCTCCTGAACGAAACCAGGGGACATATGCTGAGAAGTGGAGAAGAAGTCAAAGAAGACACAAATATTATAATAATTAATAATAAGAAAATTGTTCCACTCTATGATCCCCCACATTTACTAAAAGGTATACGCAACAATCTTTTAGAGAAGAAATTAAGGTATACAACTGATAATAAAGAAAAGATAGCTAAGTGGGATCACATCAAACAATTGCACCAAGAAAATCCCGCTTATAAAGGAATCCGATTAATGCCAAAGCTGTCAGATAGCCATGTGGATCCAGCGAGGACGAAAATGAAAGTCAAATTTGCCAGCCAAGTTTTCAGTAGAACTGTTTCATGTACTATGGGATATCTTGCAGGTAAGATCGAGGATGTGTTGTTTTTGTGTTAAAGATCAGCTATAATTATTAGGTTGTCTTCAAATTGAATAGCTTACTTATATCATAAATGATTATTTTCTGTATGTATTTTTGACACCACGAGATTTAAATAATTCAATTCTAATTCAAAATTATTCATAATATTATAATCACCTGGCTTCAGTTACTTGGTAATTTAAAATTGTTAAATTAGTATTTAAATTTCCCGCCTTACCATGTTGTTCTACCTTTAAATGTAGTCTGTGGTATAGACAATAAAAACTCTTCTCTATGATTTCTGGTGTCAACGAGTGTTTCACTATATTATTATATTTTCCTTTATAAAATATTATCATTGAATATATCAAAGCTAACAGGTTATGGGCCCAGTAAGCCAAAGTCCAAAAAGGTGTTTGTAAAGTTTCTCGTGAAAACAAAACATAAAAATAAAACTTTCTGCCGGCGAAGTGTATCGACCTAACCTAAAAGCAACGTGGTTCAGAACAAAGTTGAAAACCAGTTCAAATCGTCAAGAAAACTAATCATCATGGCTAGTAGCCACCCTCTGGCATTGATTGAAAAATTGACTGGCCGAGAAAACTATAGTACTTGGTGTTTTGCTGTAAAAACATATCTTCAACATGAGGAACTTTGGGACTGCATTGAAAAACCCAATACCGAACCTATTGATGCAAAAAAGGACACTAAAGCCAAATCAAAAATAATATTACTGGTCGACGCAATCAATTATGTACATATACAAGAGGCAGAAACCGCAAAAGAAGTTTGGAAAAATCTATCCAGCGCTTTTGATGACTCAGGGCTTACACGCAGAGTTGGTCTACTACGTGATCTCTGCACAACTACACTCTCTGGATGCCAAAACATAGACGAATATGTGAGCAAGATAATGTCCACAGCACATAAACTTCGAAATATCGGGTTCAAGGTTGATGACGAATGGCTTGGGACCCTTCTGCTCTCCGGGTTGCCTGAATCCTATAAACCGATGATTCTTGCTATTGAAAGCTCTGGAATGAAGATAAGTGCGGACTCTGTTAAATCTAAATTGCTCCAAGAAGTGAAATCTGAAAACAATAACTCTGCTTTTACAACATGCGCAGTTGTAAAAGCAGAGTAAACATGTGAAAAAGAAGTTCAACAAAGGTCCAAGATGTTTTCAGTGTAATAAATATGGACACAAGAGCACCGAATGCAGGTCAAAACCCAAAGAAAAGGTTGCTAAATCAAATAGTTCTTATGCTGCCGCATTTGTCACTCCCTATGACAACAACAGCTCTGATTGGTACGTTGATTCCGGGGCAACCATGCACATGACAAGACATCACAACCTTCTTCAAAATGAACATTCTCCACCTGTAAAACAGATCAAAGTTGCAGATAACAAGACTCTTCCAGTAAATAGCTCCGGTGATGTGACTTTGAATACATTGAATGGAAAAGGTCAGTCAAATAAAATCTTATTTACAAATGTCTTGCACATACCAGAACTTGCAGTAAATTTAATATCTGTGCATCAGATTACTGAAAATGGTGGCCAAGTCAAATTTGATTCCAAGGGCTGTGTTATACTGAACAGACAAAAAGTTAATGTAGCTACAGCAACAAAAGTTAACAACATGTACCGGCTTAATATGAATACTGATTATGCATGCATGTCTGATGTTAAACAAGATGATATATTTCTATGGCACCAACGAATGGGTCATCTGAACTTTGATAGTGTAAAGAAAATGACAGGAAGCACAGAAGGATTACCATTATCTGTAAAAAGCAACAATATGACTTGTATCACGTGCAAAGAAGGCAAGCAGTCAAGATTGCCTTTCAAGAGTCAAGTGTCACATTCCACAAAAATATTGGAACTGGTGCATTCTGACTTATGTGGCCCTATGGAAACACAGTCCCTAGGTGGGGCTAAATATTTTTTAACATTTTTGGATGACCATTCTAAAAAGGTTTTTGTATACATACTAAACAACAAAACTGAAGTTTTGTCAAAATTCAAGGAGTTCAAGAAAGAAGTAGAAAATCAAACGGAATGCAAGCTCAAGTGTATTCGAACTGACAATGGCCTGGAATATGTCAATAAACCATTCTCTGACTATCTGAAAGATGCAGGAACAAAACATCAAACTTCAACACCATATACTCCAGAACAAAATGGAGCTGCAGAGAGACTAAATAGGACGCTTGTTGAGAGAGCAAAATGCATGATACTGAACGCTGGTTTGCAAAAGTTTTACTGGGCTGAGGCCATAAAAACTGCTGCATATATCATAAACAGATCTCCAATTAAATCCCTATCATTCCAAACTCCTGAAGAGGTATGGTCAGGACATAAACCTAATGTCAGTCACATGAAGGTATTCGGATGTGAAGCTATGGTCCACCTGCCAAAAGAAAAACGCAAGAAGTGGGATCCTAAAGCACAAAAGATGATCTTTATTGGCTACTGCGATAACACAAAAGGTTACAGGTTCATAAAACCACATACTAGAACTGTTATAAAAAGCAGGGATGCTGTATTCCTAGAATCCACTGTGAAGAGACACTATGCTGCACTGGAATTGTCTGAAACAAAAAATAAAACATTAGACATAAATTGTAAAATTAATGAAAGTTTAATGTCAAATGAAAGTAATGAAAATAGCAGAGCAGAAACTTACAACTCAGATAGTTCATGTAGTACTGTCAAAAATAATTCAGATTCAGATGAATACTTACCAGCAGTTGTAATTGATACTCCTCCTCGAAGAAACATAACCTTAAGACCTAGAAACAAAATTAATGAACAAACTTACCTATGTTGTGATGAACGCTTAATACCTGAAGAAGTCCCTGAAACATTCAAAGAAGCAATCAGCTCTGTTAATGCTGACAAATGGAAAGAATCTATTGAAGAGGAACTTGAAGCCCATCGAAGGAATGGTACATGGATATTGGTGAATAAACCTGAAAATGCAAATGTCATTGGCTCCAAATGGGTTTTTAGAGTCAAAGATCAACCAACGGGTCCTCGCTTCAAGTCCAGACTCTGTTCAAAAGGGTATGCACAAGCAGAAGGTATAGATTATAAAGAAACGTTCTCGCCCACTGTCAGGTATGATTCTATACGTTTACTATTATCTCTAGCTGCTCAAAATGGTTATGAAATTCTTCAACTTGACATTAAAACGGCCTTTTTGTATGGGGAACTGGAGGAAGACATATTTATGTATCCCCCTGAAGGTCTGACATGTGCACCCAATAAAGTATGTAAATTGATAAAGTCACTGTATGGCCTCAAACAGTCACCACGGTGCTGGAATAATACTTTCAATTCGGTACTTCAGAAATTTGGTTTTACAAATAGTAAAGCAGATCAATGTGTTTATGTGACAAATATTAAAGGGATAAAGTGTTATCTATGTATTTATGTCGATGATGGACTTCTATTTTCTAAATCAATGTCAGTATTGCAATCTGTAACAAATGATTTGCAAACAATATTTGATATGACAATCTGCCCACCAAGAAACTTTGTTGGAATGGACATTCAAATCTCTAACAAGTATATCTTTATACATCAAACAAAATATATTAAACTGTTATTAAATAAATTTAATATGGAAAATGCCAACCCCAACAGCGTTCCGGTAGATCCTCATTCAAAACTGGAGAAAAGTGACCATCAGCCTGACAAGAACATTCCTTACCGTGAGGCAGTTGGTTCTCTGATGCATGTCGCCATAGTAAGTCGCCCGGACATAATGTTCGCTGTAAGCCTGGTGAGTCGATATTTGAATTGCTATGATGAAGCTCATTGGACAGCAGTCAAGAACATTCTTAAGTATCTCAAAGATACTATCAATTTCGGTTTATGTTACTTGTCAGAATCTAAATCCTCTGAGTTGACTGGCTATAGTGATGCTGACTATGCCAATGATGTCACAACAAGACGTTCAACCACGGGATATATCTTCATTAAAAATGGAACTGCTGTGACATGGTCTAGCCAACGCCAACACACAGTTGCCTTATCAACAACTGAAGCGGAGTTCATGGCAGCTTGTGCTGCTACAAAAGAGGCGATTTGGATTAAAAATCTACTATGTGATCTGGGTGAATTTCACCAACAACCTGTGTATATTAATATAGATAATCAGAGTGCTATCAGTGTTATTAAAAATATAAACTTTCACAAAAGGTGTAAACATATAGACACTAAATATCATTTCATTAAAGAAAATTATGTTGCTAAAGTAATTGATCTAAAATATGTATCAACTAATGATCAGTTTGCTGATGTACTAACTAAGGCTTTGCCTAGAGGTAAATTTCAATTGTTGCGAGATAAAATTGGAATGTTAACATTAGATAAACTTAATAGGTAATATTTGTAAGTATAATTTCTTAACTACTGTAATTGTGTTATTTAGTTAATATTGCATACACATGGAAGGCTTAAATTTGGCAAGAGTGTTAAATTAGTATTTAAATTTCCCGCCTTACCATGTTGTTCTACCTTTAAATGTAGTCTGTGGTATAGACAATAAAAACTCTTCTCTATGATTTCTGGTGTCAACGAGTGTTTCACTATATTATTATATTTTCCTTTATAAAATATTATCATTGAATATATCAAAGCTAACAAAAATGTATATTGATGAATCATCTATACAAGCATATTTGAGTCGTCTAGTTTCAAATTCCGCTAAAACGCTTTTATATCAAATTTTAACCTAGTATGACATTTAAAAGTATTCTTGGAGTAGTACAAATTCGTTAATTTGTTTCGTATCAAACTCCGCCATATGGGAGTCTAAAATACGTTTTAAAAACAGTGTTCGGTGCAAAGTACTCTAAAACATAGTGTGTGAGTTTCAAATTCCTCCATGTCAAATCCAACCAATGGCAGCCCAATATTAGGTCACGTGATACAGTTATTTAGTATGGCGGATTCTGTTACCTGCGAGTGTTATTGTTGTGGTTTTTTATTGTTTTTGTACGGAAAAAATGGAGGATTTACAACAATTTATAAAAAAGTCGGAGCCTGGTAAAGCACGCAAGAGATTAGTCAATAAATCAAAGTGGAAACGTGAAGTATTGCGTGAAAAAAGGTTAGTTACTTTCTTCTACTAAACAGTCAACTGCTATTTCAAAAGTTGTTATGCAAAACAGAACCATAAAAGTGGTTGAACATGCTTTGGTGCAAAAATACAATATTTTTTTTATTGTTATTCTGAGTAACTAATATAAATTTCCCTAAAAGTTCTTTGCATTATCCCGACTTTATACGAATGTGTTGTGTGTGATTGACCTATTTGTATGAAATGGACGGCAATTATATTAAACATTGTTACAAGTTATAATAAAAATACTGTTTTATTTTCGAGAAAAGCGATGGTCCAAAAAAAACCCAGAGTCGATTCAGACAAATTAGGTATCAATAGCTTTATTAAAATGCACAATTTACCCCACCGAAAAAAAATTGCCCATATCCATGGGGTATATGAGTTATAGACGAACAAAGTATATATGGAAAAATCGTGAATAACTTGTTATTTTTACCAGTTTTTTCCACAGCATTATATTAATAATAATAATCATAAGACAATAATAAATATAACTAGCGATCATATGCAACTATCAAGTTCAAAGTCCTTTATTAATGAGATTACGTCTATTTTTTTAAGTTCTCTAGCATATTTACCTATCTTTGTTATTCATTATTTTGTTTTCGCTAAACAAATACACACAAATACTTCAGAATATGATGCGTTCATCTTACCTCTCGCTCTATTGAGTGAGCGAGAGGCTTACCTATAGGAGCGCGAGCGCGCCGACGGACGCCAGTCGCCATGTTCTATTCTTTTGTTCTTTAACTTGAACCGAGGTTCTAACGGCGCCGACGCACGCAGTCCTTCGTTTGCTTTGCTACCGTTGTGATCTGTGCGTTTCATTATTGGATTTTTAAGGCCTGCTTTTTCTACACCGGACACCGATTTTCATTATTGGACCTGCTTTTTTGACCTGCTTTTTCTACACCGGACACCGATTTACTCTTTGTTTTGGACATTGCTAATATGGAGGTGAACAATCGTTGTGTGAACTGTAGTCGCTCTGTGTTACGGAGACAACGTCATGTATTGTCGCTTCAGTTTTTGGAGTCACATCGAATCGTCGTGGAGCACCTACTGAATCATGGACAACCACAAGAAGTAAGTCTTAAGTTAAGTCTAGTTACCCGTTCGTGGTAGTATAAACTTAACACATAGTGTCTGACATTACCCGTATGTGAGTTTATGTATAGGATGATAACAATACTTAGAGGCTTTATGATTACAAGTGGTGCAATTAAGCTAGTCATAAACTTGTTGCACTGTCAGCCAATATACCTATGTGTATACGCTCCACTGTAGGGGCATCGCCTCCTCTCATGAAGAGGGGGACCAGGCCATAGTACCTACCCAAGTAACACAGTCATGCTGAATAAAGTTTGAGTAATAGCGATCCACGAAACTATAAGCTGAAACTATTGTCTGGATTATGTCTGAGTAAATGTCTATTCAGCTGTTGTTCAAGCAATTTGGGCACATTTTTAAATGCTTTAGTCTGTATAACAGCGATTTAAAGTCTGGGTAATAGCTTAGTAATGGCCCACACAGCTTAGTAACGTCTGAAAAAAAGCTGACATCTCTTTTATACACTTGTTATTTCATATTTATTCAGACAAGTGCTTATGGACAGAAATTATTCAGGATTAAGTTTATTTGCGTAACAGTTTTCAAACAAAATTAAGAGTTAAGTTGTAAAATAGAAAAAAAGTGGTGTCTAATCGTGCAGTGCGTCTTTGATCTAACATTTTATAGTTTAGTTGCATTGAATAACATCAGAAACGAAGTGCACGGTGAAACTGAGAATCGGTGTAAGTAAATATTATTATGTATTATAACCATGATACACGTTAAATATTCCTGCGCAAATAGTTTTATCGTGAATAGCATATGAATTATCTCAACATTTTTCACGCGCCGCTTAGATAATCAAGTTTAGTGACAGTAAATAAGACAAACATATAGGCTTTTAGAAGTGACAAAAATACTTAGGACAAAACAGCTAGTGCTTATCTTTCCAAAGTCATTAAATAAATTATAAATAGTATTTTTAAATTTAATTCATTATTTAAATGAGGCATTTGATATACGTAATGATTCAATTGTTTACTTAAAAATTAGTTTTAATGGCGATTCCTTATAAGCTGGATAAAAACTCTCCACGCAGCTATTTTACAGCATAACTCTGAATAAAAAGTCACGCCTTTCTAATTATTAAGCTTTTATTTGAGAAATAGTGATTTGGTAGTACAAATAACTGAATAATACTTGAATAAGTTACTAAATATGACTGATTACACAGCTAATTAGGGTTCAAAATAAAATGAGATCGACCCAATTTCTCAGGAAAATGTATACTTACCTATTTATTATAACTTACACCTATAATAACAAAATAATTAGCAGTTCTATAAAGTCCACATTATGTTTTTCAAAGCAAATAATAAAACATTTTCTCTCTTTTGAAGCATATAGGTATGTACGTATTATAATAGGTTGTATGTAAATACATAGTAAAATATTATAGGTACTTAAATAAAATACAAACAACAAATTATAAAAAAAATACCTACCCTATCTTCAACGAAAAACCTACATGTATTGTATGCATTATACGACCGCGAAACCCGCGCCGCCGCCGCGCCGCTGCCCGCACCCCCTCTCTCTCTACTACCGACCGCGCTCGCCGCTCAAAATTATTGGTCAGTCAGTTGCGATTATTCGGACGGCTGCGAGTGCGTGTCGTGTGTTGACTCGCGAGAATATAGTTTTTAAAAGGTATTTTTTATTGTTTTTAAATATCATTAAATAGTACCTGTTTTACTGTGTTCCTAATATAAAGCGAAATGTTTTGCAGGAAAATGCCATTTAAGATAGTGTCCACACGTCTAAGGGGCAGAGCAGAATTATCTACTGTACCATCCCACTGGGAAAACAAAGGAAAACTTCGGTGGCCCAAATATAATGCCGATTCTCTTTGTAAAGACGAAAATGCTCAACCTGGTCCAGATTGGATTTCCATGAATTGTACCTTAAAACGGAAGAATTTTCCAACGTATGAAGATGCAGAAGAAGAGTTAACTAATATGCTGGACAAAACTGATACTGACACTGATAATGACTTCATGAATAATCGATACGGTTCCATGCAAAATTCTACGACGGAGTGTCCCAATCTTAACTCTTTGGCTCAATGTTTGGTATGTATAATACCCAATTATGAAACCTACACTATAAATACAACTAGACAGATCAATTATTTACGATACAAATTACAGACCCGGGCGTGACATCTGATTTCTTAAATATTTCGCGGCAAAGATTAATGAACCGTACCTACACAACGTGCTTGTTTCAAATAGGTTTTTATTTTTATTTAGACAAGTAGGTACTTTTATGTTCTATAATTTGCATTCATATTCATTTTGGTTTCCTTAGGCATTTAGTTACTTCATTTTATGTGTTTGTTTATGTGTTTAGCTCATACAAGCATTTAAACTAAGAATTGAATAGTGATAAATTCGCTGTAGGTAAAAATCTCTTTTTTAACAGATAAGGGCCTAGTGCGAGTTTCATTTTACCATCTCGATCAAAAGCATCGAGCGCGTTCGACGTTCCGATTGGCCCTTCACCGGTGAAGGCCGGCCGGCTTCCAATCGGAGCGCCAAACGCGGTCGATGCGTTTGATCGAGATGGTAAAATGAAACTCACACTAAGCCCTCAGTATTTAGATAACTTTATAGTATAGCTTTAGGTGGATTTTTTAAGCAAAGGAAAAACCTCACTTTTCTTTGCTTAAAAAATCTACCTGTATAATAAATAGGTAATTGTTTTTATTTAATTTAGTACCTTGAACTATTAATAATTTTTTAGGGTTCCGTGCCCGAAGGGTGCCAAACGGAACCCTATTACTAAGCCTCCGCTGTCCGTCTGTCTGTCTGTCAGCGAGCTGTATCTCATGAACCGTGGGTAGACAGTTGAAAACTTCACACATTATGCAATTCTATTGCCGCTATGAGAGACAACAAATAATAAAAATTTAATACTTAAAACTAAACATGAAAGGGGCGTCTCTATACAATAAGCTTATGATTTGAAAAAAAAAAACTAACCTTGGCAAGTGGGGTGTCGTTGTCTAGAGCTCGTCGAGTAGAGAACATTTATTTTTACTTTTTTTATCTTCTAAAATGATGTAATAATGTGGTCGTAAAAGTTGTCAGTTTTAGACCATTTTTATTCGAGCTCTATCTCCACAACTAAACAAGTTAGGAATTTAAAACTTTTGTATACCATGTACCATATACTATATATAATTAACAAATATTAAAAACGCCGATTCATAAGGTATTTATTTAAATATGGGTGATTTTCTGCAACTGCAAAAAAAACTTTGTAATTTATAGTATCATTATGAAATACAAAATCTTTGCGATTTTCACTAAGATGAAAAAAATAATATTCTTCGTTTAGTATTATAATTTTTTTGCTAAATAATGTTCGGAGGTACGGAACCCTTCGTGTGCGAGTCCGACTCGCACTTGGCCGGTTTTACTTTATTCCTACTTTATCTACCTAATGTACGCGCGCACACACAGACCCACACACTCATATTTTTGTATCTTTTTAATTTATTTTATATTTTTTTTGTAGATCGATTCTTCAGTTGTAACTGCGAATAATGGAACGTTTGGACAAAATTCGAGTTCTGTAGTTACCGACTCTAATGGTGTAATTTATGAGGTAGTTACCGAAGAAGGTTCAAATCAAATAATAGGAAATACACTAACACAGCAACCAGCTAGCATCGGGGGCCCATTACTACAGCAAATCGAGAATATTTATGTGGTACAAAAAGTTATCATTGACAACCAAGAAAAAATAATGAAAAAATTATCAGAATTCTCTGTACAGTTGGAAGAATCGCTACGTAATCGAGAGCCATTCGTTACTACGTTGAGTCAATCTCAAGGTATGCAAACAAAACGAATTCTGATAAAAGCTATTGACAATATTCAAGGTCTGCAACAACTAGATTCGGAGCTTTCAACCCCGGAGGGATTTGAAAGCCTCCAAGAAAAGTATTCAATCTTATGTTCAGTACGAGGCAATGGTACTAACTGTGCCTACAGACTACTAGATGCTTTGTTTACGAAGGATTTTTTGTGCAAATGTTCCTGGACTGGAGGGAGTCGTAAAGCTGATGTAAAAATAGGATTTAAGGGGTATAAAAACATAATCAATTTTTTTTTTGTCATGGTTAACTCTTGGGACAATACTTACACGATGGAAAGTAATGAAGATTTCTTTAAAACGGTATTAAGAAATGCGTTAAAGAGAAAAGATTCGAAAAATGTTCGCTTATCAGCACCGAAGAAAAGAGTAAAGAAGAATACGTCTAACAAAAATGTCAACGAAACTGAAAATAATAGTAACGAAGACAAAGAAAATGAATCTAAGAATGACAATGAAAATGACTCTAATAACGACAATAAAATTGACTCTGATAACAACAATGAACATGGTCCTCAAAACTATGTTTTGGGAAATTCAAAACGGCAAAATCAGAGTGGTGAAAACCGTCAGGCTCAGAACAATGAGGAGGAGGATGAAGAATCTCTCTGTTAGATTAATTTTGTTATACTGTTTTGTCAGTTGGTTTGTTGAATCAGCGAAAGAATATAATATGTGTGTCCCTGACTGACGAGCATTCGCCTGTAATGTAACATTAGATTCGATTTTGATTTTTAGTTGATTCCATAATGTCAGACGAAGCGGTCAGGGAGGGAGGACGTTTATGCTAATCAAGGAAAATTTTGGTTAATTATAATGACATTGCTAGTTACCCTCAAAAAGTATTAGCAGGTATTAATTTTATTGTAGAGTTAATTTTGAATATTGGTGCATTATACATTGCGTTGCGTTTAGTGGGTATGCGCCATATTTACACATGTTCCTACGCCAAACCCTAGAGCATCGTCCAGCTCACGCTAGTGGGGTCTAGGCCTACATATTGTTGACTTAGAACAGTTATACTTTTCTATTTTTAGTAAGTACTTAGTAGCATTTACTATAGTAGTTTTTTTAATGTTTTTTTTTTTGATTACGCTTACTGTTTTTTAATTTACTAATTGTAATTTTGTACGGAATTTTTGAAAATTTAAGAAATAAAAGAAATTGAGATTATTTTAAACGCTTTTATTTATAATAATTAACTACCAACAACAAGTCACTTTTATGGTGTCAAAGTATGCAACAAAGGAATAAAATAAATTTCGTTATTGTATGGGGTACTCACAAATTTGAGTTTGACATTAGAAAAATTTACATTAATGTAGCGATTACTCTTCTTCAGAGCACTTGTTTTAAACATATTAAAATAAGATGATTTTATAGGTTTATCGAATAATTCAAAGGTATCTTCTATTTTGTGCCCTTTAATATATATTTCAGTAATTTCTATCACTTCTACTATTGCTCCTTCGAAAGTCATAAAATATTTATCACTACTTTTATGTGAAATTCTGAATTTTCCATAATCAAGTATGTTCTGTTGCCTACTTTTAAATAGTTTCGGATATCGAGTTTCTTCTCTAACAATAATTGTTTTTGCAACACATGCAACACTTTCGTTCAGTCTTTTAGCGACTTGAGACAATGGTTTTCTGCCATCTCTAAGCATTTTTTTTATTGAATAGAGCTTGTTTTCAAAAGGGTATGAATTGAACGTGTTGAGTGTACCAAATTTTCGGACTTCTTCTGTAATATGTGCTAAATTATGAATATTGCTTGTCATATAATCACCATAAAATCTTTTGAAGTTATTCACAAAATATATAAATAGTTCTTGCGAAAGATCTAGCAATGACCTGTAATTTTCACATGAACAAATCGTAATTGCACAATAAAGCGTCAGGAAATGTTCATAGGCGTCTAGTGGAAGCACGTGAGGTAAAATAATAACGCTCAAATAATAAAAAAAAGTCCGAAATTCGGTTGCTTTCCAAAAATGCAGTTCCTGTAATCCTCGCACAGAACGATGAATTTCTGAAGGTATTTTACAGGCGTTTAAAAAATCTGAAACTATCTGTATATCTCGAGCTCTCCATTTAGTTACAAGTTTTCCAAAGTTGCCGTCGCGCCAACCTAAGATAAGTCTTTTTATTACCCCTAAGTCTATAAGATGTAAAGAATCAGAAATCGGGAAATCTTCGACCATGTCAATAGGTAATTTTAAAAGAGGTGTGTCTGTCTTGTGATGATTTCCATATCTTTTTGCTCTAAAATCTTGATCAGTTCTTTTAGGACATCCCGTATTCGGAAATATAACTGTGTGAGATCGATGGGAGTATTCTCCTATTGTTGTGCATTTAAGACAACCGTGCTTGGCATTAAAATTGCAAACCCCTGAAAAAAAAATACATTGACTTACATAAATAAAAACCATTTAATAGGAAGCGCTATATTTATGATATTAAATATCTCCAATCGATATTTGAAAAGGTTTTAAAGCAGGCCACTCTGTTTCGAAAAATATCTAAATGTCAGCTAGTTAGAAGGTTGGTTACTACTTATTGAAATTGTTAAAAATAAATTAAACTACAATACCTTTAATAAATGCTCTTGCTGGAGAGTCACAAATGAAGCATCTTATTTTTATACTTATTGTGTGTGTTGTACATTCTTTGGATATTTGAATTCCATTCTTAAGAATATAGTCAATTTCAGTAACAAAATCTTCTAAATATTCATTTAAGTTTTTAGGTTTTCCAGATCCATAATAAATTCCCACAATAAAAGGTTCTATATCCGGTTTTCCATATAAATTACACAGTATTGGCCAAAATTCTTTTTTTGTACTTTTGAATATTGGTAAACCATCGAAATTCAGATTTAAATACACAATATCTGGTACTTCCTCCAAAGCACTAAAAATATTTTTTAATGGTGCAGTGAGACCGTTATGCCAGTACTCTCCACCTTCAATTGTTTTTAAAGTGATATTTCGGGGAGTTTGTAGTAGGGTTCTAGGATCTGTCGGTAAGATTCCGGGAATCCTTTCATTGACAATTGCCATCAATTCTTTCAGTGCGACTTGTGAAATATTTTTACTAAGTGCCCATTCTTTAATTTTACAGCAAAACGTTATATTTTTAAATTCAATGTAATTCACATCTGATTCCTCCTCACTAGATGCGGAACCATTGTCTTCTGAATTCCGTACAAAATCTCTATCGACATTATTTGAAGGTACGGAACTCTCTTCAAAATCTATATCGATATTATTTAAAGGTACGGAACTCTCTTCAACATCTATATCGATATTATTTGAAGGTACGGAACTCTCTTCAACTGGATCTGTTCGGACTTGAATCAACATATGACTAAGCTTCTTCTCAGTACATATTTGATTCGTTTGTGCATTCGTATTTTTTTCTAAAACTGTATTTTTTAACTTCATATACTCTTTCATACATTTACGACGAATTCCTCCAGTTCTTCTCCTAGATTTCCATGATTTATTTTCCATTTTTAACCAGACTGTTCACAACAAACCCGCGGTACAACATTACGCAACAACAATAAAACAATGTTTTAACGTCCCTAATTCAATGTCTACCCAGAAAAACTCTGTATAACTTGTTTGAAAATTGTACTTTTACAAGTAATTGCGGAATAAGAATACATAATTCAGCTTCCATCTGTGTTAGTTTGCTATAAACTATGACTTTATTTCCATTATACCGAAGTATGCTCCTTAAAGAACCCAGAAATCACTTTTATACAGTAGCTGAATAATTGATAAAACTTGGAACCTTATGTGACTTGAAGGCAAAATAAAAGCGGTTATTCAAAATCAAGCTTTTAACTACACCATTATTCAGAAAACAGCTGCTTAGGACACAATTTTACAGCATATAGTGGTTTCATAAGCAATAAGCTGAGTAAATTTTGTATATTAGTATTAGACAACCACGTATATTCAGCTACTTATACTATTATACAGATAAATGCTATCACAGGCACTCTTTTTCAAATTAAAGTCATCTGTAATGCATTAGGCTTAATAACATTTGTGTTATATACGGTATAGAAGTTATTACTAAGCTTTAAAAAAAAAAGCCAACTTAATACAACTTTTAGTAAGTTTAAAAAGTTATAAAGGCCGAAAAAGAATATTATTCAGAATTTGACTCTTTCAATAGCCACTTACTCACACGTTATGTAGCTTATAGCTGTAAACATTTGCGAATTGCCATTACTCAAACTTTATTCACCATGACTGTGTTACTTGGGTACCTACCAGCTTTTTTACTAATAATAATGATAATATAGGTCACCGAGTAAAGTAATGATTCATCTCAATTCATCTCGATTCGCGGGTTCAATTCCCGCAGAAGACAAACATTTGTTTGTAGTTTCAAAAATATCTGTTTGTCTTGGTTTGGGTGTTAAATATGTATAATGTGTATGTATTTAAAAAAAAAAAGTATTTAAGTATGTTTATTCAGTGGTCTAGTTACCATACTACAAGCATTAAGCTTACTGTGGGACTAGATGGCGCAGTGTGCAATTGACCACAAATATTTATTTATCTATGTACTTACAAAAATGGTCATATTAGGTTGATAATAAAATAAACGTTTGACAATCGTTTCATTGTGTAATATTATGTCTCGTTGATTTCAGATCGTCTTTGATGGGTCAAGATCTATTTGTCATCCTTGCTGGCAACGCATTGAATATGCATTGAGGCAACCATCAACACCTGAAGCTAGACCACCGCAATCGTTTTCTTTAACTGGATTTACACGTGCCGCGAATACTTCAAGAAGATGTCTCTTCGACAATTGTACTTCAACGCAACTTCGACAAGTGCCCGACAGTATAAAAGCGCACTTATTAAGCTATTATTCTTTTTACATACCAGAACTAGCACGAGTCTGTCGATTTCATATAATGAATTCATCATTTGAGGATTTCTCTGTAAATGTGAGTAATCGCCAAGATAATTTCAGAAACGAGAACTTACGCGAGATAGTTATGTTGTATACACGAGTGCTTGAAAGAAAAGGTAATGTTGACTTTGAAAGGCTTCATGAAATAAGTGAAGAAGATCTCCATTTTTGGACTGGAATGAACCATAACCAGTTTGAGAGTATCTTACAAGAAACACCGTCTTTACGACAAACTAATAAGTGCAATACTGTATTGGGCGTATACCTATGTAAACTTAGATCAGGTGAACCTCACGTAAGACTGGCATCTTTGATAAACACATCGAAAACGTCTTTACAACGCATGTTAAAGCAGGCTAGACGATGTCTCAAAAATGAATACCTTCCTCGGCATCTCGGGTTTGACCACATCAGCCGACATGAAGTGATCGAAAGGAATAGGACACTTCCGAATTATATTTTTGGTAATGAAGAGCGAACAAAGGCCATTTTAATTATCGACGGCACTTATTTATTTATTCAAAAATCTTCCAACTTTCTCTTTCAAAGATTAAGCTATAGCTTACACAAGTATAGCAACTTGATTAAGCCCTTCATGATTGTGTGTGCTGATGGCTACATCATAGAAGTAACTGGACCCTACGGCGCCAGAACTTCAGACTCCGACATAGTAAAACTAATATTAGATAACCATGATGGTCCCATGGAAGAAGCTCCAATGCGATGCTTTTTACACCCAGATGATGTATTTGTTTTGGATCGGGGTTTCCGAGACTGTTTGCCGGATCTAGAGGAATGTGGTTATAACGCTTACATGCCACCGTCTGTAGGACGTAATGAAAGACAATTAAGTACAATAGCGGCAAATAAATCCAGATTGATAACCATGGTTAGATGGGTCGTGGAAACCATTAATGGCACGATAAAAAGAGATTTTAAAATATTTAGACACAAATATTTTAATATAGCGCTAGGCAACGCAATGACAGATTATAGAATAGCTGCAGCGCTTACCAATGCAACTCATCCAACATATGAAGACAGCAGATTTACTGAAGAGTTTATAGAGATGATTGAAAGAAATAGGGACAGGCCGAACCTATTAGCCGATTACGTCGATGAACATCATTGGGATCGACAAAGAATTGTGTTTACCCGAATGTATGCAACACACCCCAATCTATCGGATTTTCCAAGAATGGATTATGACCAATTAATTGTGTTCGCAATAGGCACATACCACGTAAAACTTGCAAGGTCCTACTGTTGCGAACATATTAGAGGAACTGGGGTTTTTTCAATTGAAGTTTTTAGACACCCCGAAAGGATAAATATTAATAACGAAGAAAGTACATTAATTAGGTGTCGAATCCATTCCAGGCACGTCGGGACAAGAACATATTACTGTTATGTTTTATATAACACGAATAGGATTTCGGAATACTGTTGCAGCTGTATTCATGGTCGCCGCACATTGGGCAGTTGTGCCCACATAATAAGCATTATATATTATCTGGCCTGGGCCAGGTACCAAGACGACCTTATGCAACCTGCTGGGTTCTTAGATGATATATTAATAGACATTGAAAATAATTGAAATACATATTTTTCCCACAGTATTTGTTTTTTTTTTTAAATAAACGACTTAAAAAAATAAATAATCTGAGACAAAATAGGCACATTCAACTGTAAAAAGATTTCACGACAAAAGTCAATCTTGACATATGATTTACAAGCTGTGAAATATAAGATTTCAACTTGATAGGTTCATATAATCGCTACTTATATTTATTATTGTCCTATGATTATTATTATTAATATATTGCTGTTGAAAAAACTGATAAAAATAACAACTTATTCATTATTAATATAATGCTGTGGAAAAAACTGGTAAAAATAACAAGTTATTCACGATTTTTCCATATATACTTTATTCGTCTATAACTCATATACCCCATGGATATGGGCAATTTTTTTTCGGTGGGGTAAATTGTGCATTTTAATAAAGCTATTGATACCAGATTTGTCTAAATCGACTCTGGGTTTTTGGTCCATACATTTTTGGACCATCACTTTTAATTGTTTAATTTTAATTGTGTAGTTGCACAAAGTTTTAATTTTAGTTCTAAATAAACAAATAAAGTGTTCTTATATTATGTATTCTTTACTTTTTTTATTGAATATCTGAATATTTGAAACCAAAATTTACCACCCCTGACCTCCCGTACACGACAAATACAAAAATGGCCAAATCCATAAATAACCAATCAAAAACAGTCAAATCCAAAGCCATGACAATCAAATTCGGCCAAATCCGCCCCTCACTATCAAATTTGGTAAAATCCGGCAGATTTTATTTGAAATCCGACTTTTTTTGTTTGAGACTAAGGTAGATATTTGTTTAGTTTAGTTTTAAAAGACTCGTTTGAATCACCCGCCTTGAGCTGAGTTGTCAAAAATATTGCCAATAACAAAAACTAGTTTATGCACTATAATGAAAAATTGGGTGAATTGGACTTGACTGATTTTGATACCAAACCTCTCAATTGTGGTCAATATAAATAATACAAAAACCAAAATAAACCGCATATTTACTGTTACAGGCAAAACATATATAGCACTGCGTCCGGATCCCTGCAGCAATCCCTGTTTTTTTTTACAATACAGAACTGGAAAATGTATATCGCAGAGGATTGGCATATACACATTTAGCAATCTAGCCAAAACACTTGCTAACTATTTACAACTTCCCAATCCTGAGTTATAAACAGGGCATTGCTTTCGCAGAACATCTACCACATTATTAGTTGATGCCGGAGGAGACATATCAAGTTTAAAACGGCACGGTGGATGGAAGTCGACATTTCAATAATTGTATGATCCAAAATGTAAATAATTATTACAATAAATAATTCTATTATTACATTAACATTTGTAGGAATTGGATACTCAGCAATTAAACTTTCCATGAATTTACATAGAGTTCTTACAACACTGTACAATACCCTATGGTTTCAAAACGTTTTATAGAGGATTCATAACATGGGTGTAGATGCAACTGTACATAATTAAGTATTAAAACACTCATGTGATACTATTACCAACCCACATTCGTGTTTTAACAACTTCCCTGTCCCCATACAACTCATTTTGATAATGCCCTACGTCCACAGGTTTTTCTTATTGTTACGCTCATTAGCTTTTTTGTCACATGTGACTCACGAACGTAGGGCGTTAATTTGTCTTTACCACGTTCAATGAGTCATATGTGAACACACACACACAAATGCATTTATTGAGTGACACTAACAATACATCATCCGTCAAATGTCAATCAACTGTCATAACTACAATTTGATTAGAAAGTTGAATGTTCATTTGAGGTTATAATTGATATTTTATTGGAAAAAGGTCTGTTTTGTGGTTATAAATTGATATTTATCTAGAAAATGGCTTATAGAAGATATACAAATGAAGAATTGTTGCGGTATTTAGAAAATTCATATGAAGAACCATTTAGTAGCGGAAGTGACGAAGAATATCAGCCCAACAATGAAGATGAAGAAAGCGAGGATACCGAGGTAATTGCAGATTTTATAGCAAATAGTGCAGGCAGAGGTACTGAGATTCCGTCACCCACTCCATCAAGTTCATCGTCATCCGATCCATCTGATGCCCAATGGAAAAGAGATGTTTTGCCTTTAGGGAGAGAAACGTTTATAGGCAATCACGGTGTACAAAATATCGACGCAATTACTGAAGATGGGCGAGTTAGTTTGATCAAAATTTATGCCTATTTTGTACCTGATGATTTAATTGGTGAAATGGTAATTCATACCAATAATTACGCTCAGTTGTTGAAAGAATTACGAACTGCACGATTTAGTCGAATGACAAGATGGAAAGACGTCACTAGAGAGGAATTGAAAACATTTTTTGGAGTAATAATCTACATGGGTCTCAATCCTAAGCCGTCAATCGAACACTACTGGAAATTAGACGTGCTTTACTATAATCCTCTTATGCACAGAATAAATATGTCGTATAACAGGTTCAGCTCCATTCTAAGATGCTGGCACTTTACAGAAATCCAAATAGGTGTCGTTGGAGAGCAAAGAACTCATAAAATAGACCCACTCATACATAAAATGGTAAACAATTTTCGGAGTCTTTATCTACCTTCCGATATTGTTGTCGTTGATGAGTCAATGGTCAAATTTCATGGAAGGTTGCTAATAAGAACTTATAACCCAGCCAAAACAGATCGCTACGGTATGAAAATATATAAGGCCTGCACAATAAATAGCTACACATGGTCCTACCAACTTTATAACGGGATTTCGCATCAATGAGAGGGTCTTGATAAACCTGGTTCAACAGTGGTACAGCTCACAGAGCCGCTTTTAGATGCAGGTCGTATTATCGTCGCTGACAACTATTATACCAGTTTGCCTTTGGCCGAGTATCTAAAAGGTCGCAATACTGATTTATGCGGCACTTTACGTAAAAATAAAAGAAATTTGCCAAAAGAAGTAGTAAAGGCGAAGTTAAGAAAAGGAGAACAAATAGCTAGACAAAAGGACAACCTCTATACTGTACTAACATGGCATGATAAACGCGACGTCCTTATGATCTCAACCTGCCATGGAGACGGTATGTCTAACGTCACTACTTACCGCGGCGACATTGTGAAACCTGATGCAATCATCGATTACAATGATGCCAAAAAAGGCATCGATATTTCAGACCAACTTGCTTCCTTTCATTCGCCGTTACGTAAAAGTTTATCGTGGTACAAAAAGATAGCAATAGATTTGCTATTTCAAGTCGCCATTATCAATGCCAGATGCATCTACAACGAATTGGCAGACGGCCCTAAGTTGTCAGTTTTACAAGTCCAAGAACATCTAGTCCGACATTTCCTTGGACCTGCAGCATTAACCACAGAAAGTAACCAACCTAAAAGATCTTCAATCTCCTGTAACTCTCCAAGACCTTCAATAGCCTCTTCAAGTCATTCTGGACATTCTCTACAAGAAATACCTCGAAATGCAAACAATAAACTCGTCCGAAAAAGATGCACTGGGTGCTATGTCAAATTGAAAAACGAAGGATTATTGGCAAGAAAAGCTAAGCAAGTACACACTGAGTGCAAAAGGTGTGAAAAAGCATTCTGTTTAGAATGTTATAATGAGAAACATGCTTGATTTTATAATATTTTCTTGTAATAAAATCCTTACGTTGCAGTACCTATTAGAGTTTTATTTATGGCAAATTTCTATAAGGTCAGGTGGGGTAAGAGAGATACCGGGGGAAGAGGGACTAAGGACCATAACTAGTAAACCGAAGCGTTTACGACTATGAACGTTCCGTCGATAAAACAGTGAAGGCGAAATAGTTTGAACGGTTTTCAATAGATGTCGCTACGAAACTCAGACGCCACAAAAAATGAAAACACGTTTGACAGTTGTGAACTCGACTAGCACAAAGTAAGCACGTTTTCTTGCTAACCAATATTTTGCTGAAAAAAGAGTGCTGGAAATATTTTAAATGTAATGATACATGGAGAAAACTGTAAGTATTTATTTTTATTAACCATTTTAGTTTAAAAACAACTAATAATATGAGTTTCTTACGCTTGAAAATCCTAACCTCCGAAAACAATAGCTGGGGTAAGAGGCTCACTATTCACGGTGAAAGAGGAACATATGTTTCTCTTCCCCCATGTCAGGGGTGACCAACATTGTGAATAATTTATCTATCTTCTATCTATTTATATAAACAAAAAAGAGAAGTCAAAAGAAAAACTAAAAGACCGATTTAAATATATACATATATATATCACAAACAAATAAAAAATCAAATCTTTTCTTTTTAGTATATTATAATAGTTTAGATAAATAAAGTTTCATGCGTTGTGTCCCTCTCTCTTTAATTGTAATATTTTGTTGTTGTTTGACTGTTGCAGGAATGATAAAACATGCCGCGAAAATATATAAGAAAAACTGATAGAAGCAGTTATGATAATGATAAATTAAGTGAGGCTGTCAATGCAGTAAAAAATGGAACAATATCTGCATACGCTGCATCAAAACTTTATAATATACCAAGAACTACACAATTGTTAACCGTGTATACGACCGCAAAGGTTTAAAATCCAAAACTTTAGGCAGGTGTACTGCATTGCCTACGGATGTGGAAGAAACACTTGCGGAAAATCTCCATGTCATGGAAAAGTCAGGGTTTGGGTTAACGCGCAAGGAAGTGATTGAATTAGTTGGCCAATACGTGGTTGAGAATAATATTAAAACTCCGTTTAGAGATGGGATCCCTGGAGAGGACTGGTTTCTTGCTTTTAAGAATAGACATGGCCTTTCCGTTAAAAAACCCCAGGCCGTTGAACATGCACGTAAAGCTGCATGCAGACCTTTCGTGATCTACAGTTACTTTGATTTATTAGAGGAAACTATCAATGAACTGGGCTTACGTGATAAACCATCGCATATTTGGAATCTCGACGAAACCAGCTTCAGCAAGGACCCAAGTAAATCAAATGTTGTCGGTCGTCGAGGCTATACGTCTACAAGAACCATCGCCTCTCCAGGGAAAACGAATACAACTGTGCTTTTAGCATGCAGTGCCGCTGGTGACAAAGCTCCGCCGCTAATTATATATACAGGCAAAAATATCTGGAACGAATGGGTTTCTAAAGATGGGTTTCCTGGAACAGTTTATGCTGCGACAGAAAAAGGTTGGATGGAAGCGACAGTATTCGAAAACTTTTTCGAAAAAGTTTTTTTGCCAACCGTTGAAAATAAACGCCCTATTCTCTTGCTTTACGATGGTCATTCTACTCATGTGGGAATTAATATTATACAAAAGGCACGAGAAAACAACATAACGATTTTAAAAATCCCACCGCATACGAGTCATTTATTGCAGCCTCTGGATCTAGCGGTAAATAAATCGTTCAAAGACAAATGGGACATAGCGTTGGTCAAATGGCAAAGATTGAATGTCGGCAAGGTTTTACCCAAAAAAGAGTTTTCAACGATTCTTGGTCAAGTGTGGACTCAGATAGATTCTCAAGTATGTCAAGCAGGCTTTCGTAAAGCAGGGATATACCCAATAAATAAAAATGTCATAGCTGAAGAGAAATTTGATCCAGTTCAGTTAGCAGAATGGAAGAATGAACAGCTACAAAAATCACAAAATCAGCTTGTTAAACAAATATCCCCCAAAAAGTTGAGTGAAATCGCACTGACTGTTTTAAATGAAACATTTATAATACAGCAGGAAGTTCCTCAGTGTAATTTAATAGAAGCGTCACCAAAGTACGTTTTACACAGCGAAGAAAAAGCTGCTCCATTGCTAAATATTGAAAATGTTCAACAGCGTCCTAAAGTCCAAATTCTTGACAATCAGCGTGTATATACCAATGTCACATTTGAAGAGTTGCTTCTGAAAATGATTAAACCTGAAAAACCATCTTTGACAACCAAAAGAACAAAAATAGCGCCAGGAGCAGAGGTCATCACTCATGATCTTGTGTACGAAAGATATCAAATAAAGGAAGCAGAAAAAAAAGAAAAGTTGAAAAAACGAGAAGAAAACAAAGCAAGTAAAGAAAAAAAGAAACCAACGGAAAAAAGAGCGAGCACAAATAATAAGACAGGAGCAGAAAAAAAGAACGGGGAGGAAAGGTGTGAGAACGGAGGTGATTATAAGCAGACTGATGTACAGGTTTCTGGAGTGGATATGTCATTACCAGGTCCATCAGGTCTTAACAAAAAGAGGAAAATTAAAAGTGAGTCAAAAAAGAGTAAAACCATAAATTCTACAAAAAAAATAATTCGACGAAATAAAAAGCTCAGAAAAATATCATCATCCTCATCTACCAGCATATCTGATTGCATGAGCGTGCATGAGGATTCTGATATTATAGATTTGACCGATGAAGAATATGATATAACAAGAGATTTATACAGTAACGAATTTTTACAAAATTATGAACCCTATAGTGAACAAGAGGATGAAATCTTTATCTTAGATAAGAAAAGCAATGTGGTGAAGAAAGTTGGTAAGAATTTGGACAAGCGAAGCAAGGAGACAGTGAATTTTAGAGAGGAATCAGATGAAACTAATATGGTAGCAGGGGAATTTAACGGCGAATGGGATGGGCTGACAGAAGTGGAAAACGAAGAGTCTTGTGCATCTAATGAACAAGTAGTTACTGAGGGGAACAAGGTGGTACATGAAGTCAGTGGAATATCGGATGAGAGAAACGATGTGCTGGAAAAAGTTTGTGATAGTTCGGATGACAGATATCAGGCGGCAAAGGAAGTTGGTGAGAGATCGCATCAAAGGAACAATAATACTATGGCAAAAGCAGGTAATGACAAATGGGATATGAAGAATATAGAAGAGAAAGAGAATTATAAAATAAATGACAATGTCTTGATTCGATACTTTATCAGGAAAAGGTGGGTGTATTATGTAGGTTACATAGAAAATATACTTTCTGGAAGCGATACTAGTTATGATATAATGTTTTACAAAACTTACAAAAAGCCACTGAAATTCAAACTCGCTAAACAAGTAGATCGTGATACTGTTTTAGAATACTCTGTAGTCAAGAAAGTTCGCCCGTCTCAAAATCCTAGCAATTCCAAAGAATTTATTTTAGATGAAGAAGATCATTCATATTTTTCATAAATATTTAAGAGGCGCTGTACCTACGCCAATTTAATTGATTCAAGTGCCTTGCTTCAAAAATAATTTCAGGTATTTTATAATAGTTTTGGTGTTACTTTTTAATAGTTTTAGTGTTTTTTTATAATAGTTTTGGTGTTTTTAACACACTTTTATTAGTTTCACCTGTATGTTTGTATGTAACTGACTCGTTTGGGCTCGATTTTGCCCCACTTTAAGCGATCAGATTTACTTTAAACGTTGTAGACTTATCAACAACCGACGACAATACAATATTTTGATAAGTATATTATGGAAAAAAAAATGCGTAATTTAGCACATCTGAACTTAATAAAGACGGTTTTATAGCAAATCGAACTAAAAATCAGAAAATAACTTAATAAAGAAAATTAATTTCATTGTAAAAAAGCGTGGGGTGCTTTTTATCATATTTCTATACTAACTCTAAGTTTACGAATAACTAATTTTTATAACAATCAATATCGAGCACCCCACGTTTTTTTACAATGAAATTAATTTTCTTTATTAAGTTATTTTCTGATTTTTAGTTCGATTTGCTATTAAAGCGTGTTTTTTTAATTTTTGAAAATTATATTTTTTTAGAAGAATTAAAAGACTGATTCGCAATGTTGATCTCGTTACATAGTACCATTGTTATTTTTAAGGAGTAAAAGTTTTAGTGTTTTTTTTATAATAGTTTTGGTATTTTTTAGAAGAATTAAAAGACTGATTCGCAATGTTGATCTCGTTACATAGTACCATTGTTATTTTTAACGAGTAAAAGTTTTAGTTTTTTTTAATAATAGTTTTGGTGTTTTTTAGAAGAATTAAAAGACTGATTCGCAATGTTGATCTCGTTACATAGTACCATTGTTATTTAAAACTAGTTAAGGTATCATTTGGAATGAAAAAGAAGAATAAATCAATTCGGGGTAAGAGGGCATACAGGTTCGATCAGGGGTAGCAAACTAAAAAGAAGTCGATCAGTTATATTTTTATTTAATCATACAAACAGTAGTAATAAACAGTCTCACCCTATGATTAAATAAAAATATAACTGATCGACTTCTTTTTAGTTTGCTACCCCTGATCGAACCTGTATGCCCCTCTTACCCCGAATTGATTTATTCTTCTTTTTCATTCCAAATGATTTCCTTATTTCATCGAACTTAAGATCTAATATTGATCGAAGCAGTTTTGCCTACAAATTAACGAACATTTAGCAACGAATATTTTAATTCAAACTCCAATCTTAGGAAATACAATGACGTCCCTCTTTAAGAACTTAATGTACATAGTTAAGCAATAAATATACATCGCTATAACTAATCAAAATTTTGGACTCCATTAAAATAACATACCCAATCAGAGGACATTCATATTTAGAAGGAGACAAGAATATGGGCCTGATAAATTTAAAAATCTACATGGAAGTCCCATACCAATGTTATGATCTGCTGAAAGTAAGTCGCCAAAGACCCAAAACCTTTGAAGATATTGAAGTGGTTATGGGTGAAATGATTAGGAAAATTACAGATATTTTGTGTAGTGTATAGTGTTAGTCGTTTTCATTACTCGTTCCCCGACACAACGACGATTGGATCAAATTATTTAGTGACATTCCTTGTTTTGCCCCTATACCCTTCAAATGTGTAAAGCTTCACGTGCTCTTGAGTATAAGTTCCTACAATTCATACTTTTCCCATCCTCCATAAATCAACTTGCCCCCCAGGCCATCTGCTGGGTCACCCTTGAAATTTGCCATTTTTAATTGTGCTGAAATCACAACTATATCTACAGTGTAGACTGAGTGTTTATGTGCCTTCCTCCATTTAGACATTATTTTGATTCAATCAGATTGAAGCTCTATTTGTGATTAGGAGTTAATGACACAATTACTGCAACATTGCATTGAAAACAACACAGCACAGACCAATGTAACATGAATAACAAGGAGAAAATATTACAGAACTTGTTGAGACCTGCTAAGACTATTTCAATGGTTGAGACATTGACTTGTGAAAATGACCACAACTCCCACATCTTCGCTGAACACCCAAAAACCACACATCCTCCATTTTTACATTATTTTGATCCAATCAGGTTGAAGCTCTATTCGTGGTTAGGACTATATGACACGATTGGATTAAAAACAACACAGCACAAACCAATGTAACATGAATAACAAGGAGATAATATTACAAAACTTGTTGAGACCTGCTGAGAGTGCTGCGACTATCTCAATGGGTGAGACTGTGGTTGAGACATTGACTTGTGAAATTGACCACAACTCCACATCTTTGCCGAACACTCAAAAACCACAAAAACAAAAACAACACAACTGTTGAGTTGACCGATCTCGACAATTAGGGAATAAGCGAACACCCCAAAGAGGTTAGAAAACTCATTCCAATCGAAAACAATAGTGGAAGAACTGATCACCGGAGCCGAACATCAAAATATGAGCGACTGTTCAGGCATTCAGCATTCAGGGACGATTGTGCTCACAGAACACATCTATTGTGCTAGCAAAGAAGGGAGTATGCAAGTCTGTGGATTGTGCGTACTCCGTACTGTCCGTCCGTAACTGTGGTCCGTGCATTGTAGAATTGTGATCACAGAACACTTATACTCAGAGATCAGAGAGATTGTGATAGAGAAACTACTCCTACTGCACTACAGGGAACTACAGGTGTAGAACGAAAAAACAAGTAAACAACTAAAAACGCTTACTTGACATTGCTTTTTTTTTTTAGTTTAGCCCTTTTAGGATATTCTGTGGTTTAGCCGCAGCTTCAGTGTTGCCAACTCCAAAAGTTCACATGATCGAAATTCCACGTCGAAATTATCGGTTGGACGAAAAATTAACGTTAAAAAACTGTTCTAACATTAATTGTTATTTTTTTTCTATTAGGTAAATAAGTTGTGAGATTTGTTTCCCGTGACAAATGTTTTCACCAAAAAAAATTCAACATAAAGATGTTTCGAAAATTATCACAAGAAACAATAATCTCCTAGCATGTTTGTGGCCAAATCTGAAGAATTTGTTGTTAGCTGCATTCGCAACGTCTGCCTAGAAACTTATTCAATATCTCAAAACATGTCTTACACCCTAGCGCTAATTGAGCACCACTTGCCATAAATTATTCTAATGCTAGGTACACACAGCGACTTTAATGAAGCAATACACACACACACACAGTGCAGCCGAGGTGTGGCATACCAAATAATTTTCATACTCTCGCATATATAGACCAGTGCCCTCAGTACATACGGCAGTGTCTTTTTTTAGGTTTCTGTACCAAAAGGGTAAAACGGGAACCCTGTTACTAAGGCTCCACTGTCCGTCCGTCTGACTGTCGGTCTATCCGTCTGGCACTAGGCTGTATCTCACCTCTCTAGTTAGACAGTTGAAATTATCACAGATGATGTAATTCTGTTGCCGCTTTATCAAGAAATACAAAAAAAACATAATAAAATAAATATTTAAGGGGGCTCCCATACAACAAACGTGATTTTTTTGCCGTTTTTATAGATAATGGTACGGAACCCTTCGTGTGCGAGTCCGATTCGCACTTGGCCGGTTTTTATAAATAATGGTACGGACCCATCGTGCACGAGTCCGACTCGCACTTGGCCGGTTTTTTTATTTATTGACCTGGCTACTAAGGCCTTTGACTGAAGTTTATTTTATGTTGCTATAGGTTTTTGGTACAGCCACTTTTAACAGGTTACACTACTCTTTATTTATTTAGACAATCTAAATAAATACACAATAGTGTGGATTCCGGGGAATCCTTACGAATTTCAATCCTTACGAATTTCAACATTTATACTAATCAATACTAGCGAAATTAACTGTCTACAGTTTTGAACAGAGACCAATATACCAGATACTTGTTGTATTGAATGACTTTTTCATAAAATCATGCCATTGGGGAACAAAACTAATTAGAGAGATGTATTGATGGTTCTTCTAATTATAATTCTGTAAATACATTATATATATAGATGTTATAGTCGCGAATCATATTTTGATCAAGATACAACCTGACACTGGCCTACAAATTGATAAAAACGTAAGAAAATTTGAATTTCGCGGGCTGCAGCTGCGGATTCACCGTGCGGTCATTAGATGGAATGACGCGTGACGCGATTGGTAGCAATGAATTTTGTAGATATGTGATTGTGATTAGTAGTTCTGTTCGTCAGTCGAGTACTACTTAATCTGTGGTCAGTCGCCATTTTAAACTCTATTCTATTGAAGAAAGTTCAGTGCTCTCGTTAGAGAGTAGTATATTCCTTGGTTCAGTGCTACTGTAGAGTAGTGAGTATATGTGGTAGGTAGAAACAGGAAGCGAAGTAATAAGTCCAAAGTACACAAGAAGAAGAACGAAAGTTTATTAGGTACACAGACACAGGTATCAGTTCATATACACAAGAGTTACACTTAGTTATGAAGGAGTGATAGAAATGTAGATAGCAGAGAAAAGCACAGATAAGCAGTTAAACATAAATAGTCTCAAGAGTTAATAGTCACGCGGTGAAGCTAGGATCGCGAGTTTATTACATAAAGCTATGCGCGCAGTGAGCGTACTAAGTTGTAAGACACGGCGGCGCTCGCGCGCCACCTGAAGAACGGGTGCGTGAGAGCAACGCACGATGATTCTGTCTCGTTCACGCACACGGCTCGCGTGACGTAACGCGAGCGCCCGGTCGGCCGCGGCGCTAGAACATTAGACGCGTCATAGCTACCGCCGCCGGCCAGCTGATAAGTAATTAGCTACTAACACAATGTTTGTATTTGTCTGTTTGTTCATTGAAGTTAATTAGTATAAATAGTTTTATTTTAAATGTTGATTTTATATAAGTCTAGTTGTAAGTTCTTTTGTAAATATGTACATATAAATTATAATTAATTTTATTTAAGAAATACATAATTTATATTTAATTTAGTTTTACTTTTAATTTAATAATTTATTTAAACGTGTGTAGGTCACTACATCACCCCCTTCCAGAGACCGTCAAGGGCGATAATAGTCGGGAAATTTAACGCGACGTCCTGACCGCGTCGTTCTAACGACGCTATCGTCAGCGGAAGGTAAGTTTCGGTTATCCGCGTCGGGTGTGTATTGATGAGTGTTAGTGTTGAGTGGTGACTGTGATGTGTTGTGATGAATGTTAGTGGTTGATGGTGAGGATGATGTTTGCGGATCACGCAGTATGAAGGCCGGCTTAACGCGGTCTATCGATACGTTAACATGTTTTCCATTTACCATTAATTGAAACACTTTGTCACCTCGTTGAATGACCTTATGAGGACCAGAATATGCCGGTTTCAGACCACCACCAGCAGTGCAGTCCCTAAGGAAAACATGGGTTGAGGAAGCTAATTCTTTGTAAACAAATGTTTTAAAATGGCTGTTGTGTCTGGCTGCTGGTGATGGTTGCAGACTCCTGACAATACTCCGGAGCCTTGACAAGTAGTCGGTCATGTCGACCGTTTCATCAGCCTGAGGGTCGAAGAATTCGCCTGGCAGACGTATTGGTTGACCGCAAACAAGTTCGGCAGAAGTAGCCTGGGCGTCTTCTTTATAAACGCTGCGTACGCCTAACAGGACTAGTGGCAGAGATTCCACCCAACTGTCATTAGCGTGGCAAGTGATAGCTGCTTTAAGTTGACGGTGGAATCTTTCCACCATTCCGTTGCAGGCAGGATGGTATGCTGTTGTCCTGCGATGGAACCCAGCGATTGCAGACAGGCATTTGAAGAGCGCAGATTCGAACTGGCCCCTTCTATCGGTGACTATATCGGATGGGCAGCCAAAACGAGCAATCCAGCCACTCAGTAAGGCCTTTGCCACTGTTTCAGCAGTTATGTTTGTGAGCGGTATTGCCTCAGGCCATCGCGTAAAGCGATCGACCGCAGTGAGTCAATAACGGAACCCTACACACGGTGGCAAAGGTCCCACGAGGTCAATGTGAATGAATGCGAATCTTGATTTTGGTAATTCGAAAGTACCTACTGGAGCAAAGACATGCCGTGTGGTTTTTGAGCGCTGGCAAGCCAGGCAGGAACGTACCCAATCACGGCAGTCTTTCCTAACGCCTGGCCAAACATATCGGTCAGCGACCAACCTTGCGGATGCCTTGGTACCTGGGTGACTCAAGGAGTGCAGGCTTGTGAAAATTGGTCTGCGCAATTCCTTGGGCACAAATGGTCTTGGCGTAGAGGTGCTGACGTCGCAATATAGTTGCTCTTGTGAACCAGGTAACCTGACCTGTTGCAGGCGTAATGCGGTTACCCCATCTAGCAGTTGCTTCAGCTCGGGGTCGTCAAGTTGACCTGCAGCAATCTTTTCGACGGGCACTGGTTGTGTAATCTCCTCGACGCGCGAAAGGGTGTCTGCCACGACATTGTTCTTCCCAGAAATATGCCGGATGTCCGTTGTAAACTGGGATATTAGATCCAGGTGACGGAATTGCCGTGGGGAACAATTTTCCTTACGAGAGTGGAAGGCGAACGTTAGAGGCTTGTGGTCTGTGTACATCACAAAGTCACGAGCCTCCAGCATGTGTCGGAAATATTTGATGCTCTCGTAAATGGCGAGCAATTCGCGGTACAAGGAGAGTACTTGACCTGTGCTGGACTCAACTTACGTGAAAAGAAAGCTAGCGGCTCCCATGCACCTGCATTCAGCTGTTGCAAGACTGCGCCAATGGCCTTGTCGGAAGCATCTGTGACCAACGCCAACTTAGCGCTGCAGTCTGGATGCACCAACAGTGCTGCTTGACAAAGGCTGTCCTTGCAGTTCTGGAATGCCTGATGCTCCTCGACTGAAAAATTGCCTGAGTGTGAACCCTTGACTGAGCCGGTAAGCAAAGTGTTCAAGGGTGCCTGGAACCTTGCTGCGCCTGGGATGAACCTGCGGTAAAAATTGAGCATCCCAAGAAATCTCCGTAGCTCTCTTACGGTTTTGGGAGCGGGAAAATTTTGAATTGCCTCGACCTTGGATGGTAATGGTCTTGTACCCTTGGCTGAGATGTGGTAGCCCAAGAAGTTTACCTCTGACACTCCGAAGACGCACTTGGCACTGTTGATGACCATACCGTAGTCTCTGAGTCTTGTGAAAAGTTGACGCAGGTGGTGCTCGTGGGTCTTCTGGTCTTCCGAGTAGACCAAGAAGTCATCCAAATAAGCGTACGTAAAATCCAGACCCCTGAGCATTTCATCCACGAAGCGCTGAAACGTTTGTCCGGCATTTCGAAGACCGAACGTCATGAACGGGAATTCGAAAAGACCAAACGGCGTCGTGATGGCAGTCTTCGGGATGTCATCAGGATTCAAAGGAATCTGATTATACGTTTTCACCAGGTCAATTTGAGAGAAGACGGTACAGCCAGACAGACTATGAGCAAAGTCTTTAATGTGTCGGATGGGGTACTGGTCCGGTATGGTACGTGCGTTCAGCATCCTGTAGTCGCTGCAGGGGCGCCATCCGTCATCTTTCTTCGGTGCTAGGTGGAGGGGAGACGACCATGGTGACTCGGACTGGCGACAGGTTCCACATTGCAGCATGGCCTCAAATTCAGCCTTAGCAATTTGCAGTTTGTCCGGGGCCAATCTGCGTGGTGTAATGATACTGGTGGCCCTGGTGTAGTACGGATGTGGTGTGCTGTATTGTGTTTGGGAGTGCAGTGTATGCCATGTGGGCGAGTGATTTCGGGAAATTCCCGTAGTATGTGTGTATACGCGGAATCACCCAAACTTACCCTCACCGAGGAGACATCATCAGAAAGACGGACAGGCGACGCCGGGGTGGAGAGCGTAGTATGATTATCGACGAGGCGTTGATTTCTGCAATCAACAACCAAATTATAATAAGATAAAAAATCCACGCCTATTATCGCCTTTGTAACATCAGCAACGATAAATCTCCAAGCAAAGTCGCGACGCAATCGTAGGTTCAAAGTAACGTTTATGAACCCGTATGTGCTTATCGGTGTTCCGTTGGCCGCGCACAATTGGTAGTTAATCTTCTCTCGCCGATTTAATAATGCCGATCGGGGGTAGACACAGAGGTCGCTGCCGGTGTCGACCAAAAATTGCATTTTTGACCTTTGGTCGGTAACAAATAAGCGACCAGCACTCGGACAATCATCGGCCGCCATTACTGATTGCCCCGCGCATTTCCCGATGTAGGGTAGTCGCACGGCTTCACACACTTTTTGGCTCGGTCTCCGAATGTATGGTGGTACCAGCACTGCGGGAACTTTCTGCTGCTGGACTCTGATCGGGATGAGCCTGAACGATACCGCGTGTGTCTACGGGACCGATCTCTGGAGCGAGACAGTCGCTCCACCTTCTCCGCCAGCTTCTCCATCTGCTTGGTCAGAGCGGCGACCTCGGAGCATACACTGGTGCTCGCAGTACTCACCGATGCAGCAGTGGATATAGCAGCTGTTGCCAACCGGGTACCGACGACGTCGTGGATCCGGTCCGCCAGCTCTGCCAGTTCAGCCAGGTCCATCCTCAGCTGTGAAGCTACGATGGCCTGTGTGTTTGCGGGTAGGCGGCTCGTCCATATAGTCCGCAGGAATTCCTCTGGTACACCTGGGCCAGCGAGATTCAGGAGGTGGCGATAAAACTGTGACGGCTTTCGGTCGCCCAGTTCCTCATGCATGAGAAGCTGCTTCACCTTTTTCTCACGCGATGCCGACAGCCGTTTAATGAGCTCACCTTTAAGCTTTCGTATTTTCCGGTGGGTGGAGGGTTGCCGATAATATCCTCCACTTCGGCAGCATACTGCGGATCTAGGTTGCCGGTTATGTAATAAAATTTAGTGTCATCCGACTTGATATTCGCCAGGATGAACTGCGCCTCCATCTGGTTAAACCAGAGACCCGGTTTTTCTGGGTAGAATGGCGGTATGCGCACACCCACGCGAAATGTTTCCGCTGCTGACGCATCTTGACTCGTGCACGCTTTGTCCTCAGCCATCTTCGTGCTCTTGAACGGGGTCACCAATGTAGTGTAGTGAGTATATGTGGTAGGTAGAAACAGGAAGCGAAGTAATAAGTCCAAAGTACACAAGAAAAAGAATGAAAGTTTATTAGGTACACAGACACAGGTATCAGTTCATACACACAAGAGTTACACTTAGTTATGAAGGAGTGATAGAAATGTAGATAGCAGAGAAAAGCACAGATAAGCAGTTAAACATAAATAGTCTCAAGAGTTAATAGTCACGCGGTGAAGCTAGGATCGCGAGTTTATTACATAAAGCTATGCGCGCAGTGAGCGTACTAAGTTGTAAGATACGGCGGCGCTAGCGCGCCACCTGACGAACGGGTGCGTGAGAGCAACGCACGATGATGCTGTCTCGTTCACGCACACGGCTCGCGTGACGTAACGCGAGCGCCCGGTCGGCCGCGGCGCTAGAACAATAGACGCGTCATAGCTACCGCCAGCCAGCTGATAAGTAATTAGCTACTAACACAATGTTTGTATTTGTCTGTTTGTTCATTGAAGTTAATTAGTATAAATAGTTTTATTTTAAATGTTGATTTTATATAAGTCTAGTTGTAAGTTCTTTTGTAAATATGTACATATAAATTATAATTAATGTTATTTAAGAAATACATAATTTATATTTAATTTAGTTTTACTTTTAATTTAATAATTTATTTAAACGTGTGTAGGTCACTACACTACCAATAGCGTCAGTGCTATCAACGCATTTTATCTGAGAGTAGTATATTCCTTGATCTGCAGTAAAATGATACTTATCTTACTGTGATTTCATAAAAAAATGTTCGTTGACGAAATTATAGTATATAGAGTAATTTTACTGCAGCTGCAATAAGTCCTAGTGTAGTTATGTCACTCAGTCACTAAGGCCAAGCACTTTTAATTCTAAACTAGTTTTTTTTTAAATGTTTTGTTAATGTGAGAACGTTGTAGTGGACTGTAGATTTGTAGACCATTTTCTATTTTGTTAACTACCTGGTACTTTTGACAGGCCTACACTGTCCTCTCATACCTATTATCGCTGTGATTTGAAAACATTGTAAAAGCCAATTATTTTTAAAAAAGTAACCGTGGAGTTTCTTGCCGTCTCTTCTCCATAGGAAACGACCAATTGGAACCGTGCACCTAGCTGCTGACATTTCATGAGTGCCCATGTAGGCATATTATATGTGAAATAAAATATTTTGATTTTGAGTCGACCAACTTACATTTGTAGTTGGAGAATAGACCGTGATGTATATCGATTAAGTTTGCACTTCTGTTTAACCACTAAAATCTAATTTTAGTTTATTATATACACAATGCAAGCTTTACAAAGCTCGGATACTATTGAAAGAATTGTACGTCTTGAAAACCGTCCGCGTCGAAGAAAGGTATATAGAAACAGTAGTGATTTTCTTTGGAAGGCGAAGACTTTCGGAAGCGTTATCGCAAATCAACAACGACCTTCATAATTAACCTTGTTCTTGAAGATATTGTTAGATCGTAGAGGTTCTTGTAGACACCTCAACAGAAATCCAGGTTTTAACTACCATTATGATGTTGGGGTCGTCGAGACGCACATATATTTTATTGAAACTAGTCTCCGGTCTTATATTCATATTTTTTTTTTATTTTAAATGCAAATAAAATATACTTAGTCAAAAGTTGTCGTCACTAATTGGTAGTTACAATAACAAATTGTCATAATTTAAGGTGAATGCACCATGGCATGGTAGCCCGCAAAATTACAATTTACTTACGTTTTTTGCAATTAGTAGATCAGTGTCAGGTTATATAATATGTAGATTAAATTATTCGTGACCGTAACAAATACGGCTTTACGGAATTAAAATCATTAGAATCAGCAATACAACTGCTTTTTGGCATCTATCCAAGCATTAAGTGCTTTTGCGTCAAGCAAACTTCGTTTTTTTTTTAAACGCCGCACTGCTATTTCATTGGCCGCGATCTGACGCAGAGTTGATATCTAAACGAAATGTGTCTGCGAGCCGCGCTGGCTAAACTCTGTCTCACGAAAGAAGTCCAGCGAAAATAAATGGAACTAATTGTTATTATACAAGTTAGCAATGCCTGCAGCGCCACGTCTGCGAGACTTCTTTCGTGAGACGGACTTTACTCATGTGCGCTCGGATTCACGTCGACCGCCATTTTTCATTACTTTACTAAACACTCACTACTTTCACTACTTTACTTTTTTTTTTTTACTTACCAAAAAATAAAGGGAGCCGGCAAGGCTAGATCATGTCATACACAGAACTCTTGCACAATGTTTGTAACAGTGAAATTCAAATACAAATCATCAATCACGTATATTTTATTCGAGAGACCTGCAACCAATATATTACTTTCCTCTATGCCTGCAGCTGTGTCCTGATAAAAAAGAATTACCAACAGCATCAAAATTTCATGATTTCATGGAGTAGTCATTCAATAGAGTTATATGAACTTAGAGTTGTATTGATTATTTTTATGATTATCGTTCTGTAAATGAATATTTGATACGACGGCGGAGCGCGGGCGCCTGAGGGAGGGGTCTGGTATTATATAGTGCTCTGTGGGTCTGAATAAACATCACTTATTTCTGTCTATGGTCACAATTATTTAGTTCATAAACTAGACATCCTCGTTTGACGATTTGATTTGTTGGTCAATTTGTTTTTGGAATTACTTTATTATAATGGCAACATTTTGATCAGATATATTAGCCTCAAGCTCTTTATTACATATTTAGGAAACGTTAAGACGTCACAATTTTATTGAAGGTTCTATCGAGCACTATAGCTAATGAATGTCTTAAACTTTCGATAAGCTTATTTAAAAATAACACATGTTCTAGGTTTGTTGTGAAGAAAATTGGCGCAGCGGACCTGTGCAATTTCACGATGTTCTAAATTTCATTATCTCACTTTTGCAACACTGCAATCTGCATGTCATTGTCGTTGGTCCGAAGAGAGTCCGAAGACGAAGTGTTAATGTCAAAAGACTATTTAATATCCTTTGGGAAAATTAAAAAAAAAAATTGTCCGTTGTGTTGGGTGCATTCCGAATTAAGACCATAATCGCTGTAATCTATTTTAGCGCGCTTTTCCCTATTCTCGTTTTGCGCGCTAAAATCGATTACAGTTATTATGGTCTTAATTCGGAATGCAGTCTTGTCAATGTTGTGATTGTCAATTGCCATGTCATCAATCATCATGTTGGTTTCATAAAAAAAATATCCCAAAAAACTTTTTGGGATATTTTTTTTAAATAGCCAATGTTAGTTACAGTTTTGCCTAAATCCTGATTCTGTGATAATCCTATCCTAGATAATTTGCGGCATTAGGAGAGTGTAGGCGTGAGTAGTGGTTTTGTGCTTGGTTAGCTATGTTTCTAGACCAATATTTCTTCTTTGGGAGCTTGGGAGCATTGTAAAAACTCAAAACTATTGTGTTCGTTCACATTCACACATGTGCCAATTTCTTTGATGTATGACTTTGACTTTAGCTTTGTTGGAGTGTTTACTGTAAAGCCAATTGGCCACCCATTTTGCCAATGCTTGGAAAGTGGTATGTAGGATTATCTGTTAATTCTAAGTAAAAACAAGTTCCTTTTCTTCAATCTTTTGGAATAAGATTTGTACTTACCTACACTTGTGAAATTCAGGTTGTTGTAGTTTTGGTTTTGTCTCAAATGATTGGTTGTGACAATGGCATTGTCTTGTTTTCTTGTTAAAGATTGTTGAAAAAGTTGTGTTGGTGTAGTGTAGCTAGAGTATCTGTCACGGATTTGTCTGGATATGTCTTTTTGGTCTCCCGGCCAGACTGTCATTGTCATTTGCCCTCGTTTATTTACTACAGTGTAGATAAATAAAAATTGTTAAATAGTTACTGAAAAAAGAAAGATTGAAGTAAAATGTCTAGGCTTTCTTGCAAAAGTCCGGCTTTTTGTGAGGACTTTCAAATTTCGTAATGGTGACAGTTGTGGAGGGTTTATAGTCTTCAGTCAAGTTGTGTCAAAAAGCTTCGCTTCTAGAAATAATTTGGATGTTGTTCTCATTTCGATCGCCAGTATATGAATGGTACATGCAAAGAAAAGGTAATGTATTAATGAATCACTACATATCATAAAACAAAGGCCCCCGCCATGCATTCTATCTGAATGCGATAAACTACCAAACGGATTTTCATACTGTTTTAACCAATGGATGGAGTAATTCATGAAAAAGGATTAGGTGTGTAAATCATTAAGGTTTTGTGTACACTGGATGTAACATGATGATGATTGTTGAAGATGTCATGCAGAGCTTTACTGGTGTGCGTGTTACGGTAGCACGTCTCCATGAGATAATTTCCGACCTCCATGCGGGCAAACACAGTTTTAAGTTTAGAATAAATAAGTTTTATTGAAATAAAAGAATTTGGTAACTTTAATTAGAAAATAAGTAATAGTGAGTTATTCTTGAACATATTTTGGATAAAACAGGCTTTTTATGTTTTTAAAAGCAATAAAAAAATTTGAAAAATCAACTCGAGTCATCTTTTAACAAGCAACAAATAAGTAATGTCCAAGGCATCACAAACATTAGTAAGGAAGGTACAATTTAATCATCAGCAGTGTTAGTTTTTGAAACATAACAACACTGCTGATTTTAGTGATTTTAGTACTAAAATTAATCCTTCGGAGATCCGGGTTAATTTTAGAACTAAAATGGAATTTCCATTTCATTGCTACAAACTGCTTCAAAGCTCAAAAACAAAACTGTCACCTTTTTAAGTTATTGCAATTGCTCCAGGAGAAATCGTAAGAGAATAGACAAAATTTCAGACTATGAAAAGTGGTGCCTGTCCACTGTCAACTGGGTTGACGTTAAGGGGGAGCACTCTATCAGACTATATCCGGTATGTTAAGCCGGGGCCTGAAAGGTGCTCACGGTTTTCATACTTTTTATATGCAGAAAATTAAGCCTTGGCCTGGGGCAATCTTTTGGTGTATTTGGGTTTGGGATACGATTACTACTACTTCAGATATTTTGTTTTAGCTCAGCGATATTCCTCGGAGTATTGACGTAAACTTTGCTCTAGGTAGCCCCATAGGAAAAAGTCCATGGGGGTCAAATCTGGTGATCGCGGAGGCCACGCGATATCACCAAAGCGGGATATCAATTTTTGAGGAAACAATTCACGAAGTTGGTCAATAGTGGCTCTTGCAGTGTGGCAAGTGGCTCCATCCTGCTGAAACCACGTTCTTGAGCTGTAGGCTGGATGCTCTTGAAGTGGGTATAAAATAATTGGATATCATTTGCCGATACACCTCACCAGAAACAGTTATCGTAGCACCCGTCGCATTTTCAAAAAATACGGTCCGATTGTTCCATTGACCGAAAGAGCACACCACACTGTCACTTTTGGGCTATGCAGCGGTTTGAACAAAACTGTCTCCGAGCCACAACGTACGATTCTCCACCTTTCAAAAACGCTTCGATAGCGAACGCGCGGTGCTCACCCGACCACTGCGACATCGTGACTAACGAATCCGCACGAACGACGAAGCTACTGCGCTCCTCCCCCCGCGCTTACTTGCAACGGTTTTTTAAATATTCAAATTTAAAATCCTAAGTCTGCCGTGAGACACCCTTTTTTTTTTGGGTGGGAAATTATCAAATAACTTCTCCTGCTCTGGGCTGAGCGGGAGGGCGTGTCAAACTTTTACTGACTAAAACCCACCCGTGGTCCTTCCGTTGCCGGTGTGCCGGGGCCACGCTATCCCTTTCGGACAAACTCGCAACCCTGGCAGGCATTGGCCCTAACGGACCCCGTCAGTTGGTGCTGACATCTCTGAGGCGCGCGTGAAACACAACGCGTCGTTGACCCGGGCCTGGTCCTTATCGGACGGCGAGCTACCCATCGCTCGCCGTCCGCAGGCCCGCGCCTACGGTGGCCGGAAATCAGCTTGCGACTCCCGACGCCCGGGGCGTCTCCTGCGGCGGCTAAGGCCGTGAGGGCGCGAACCCTGCCTCACCCTCAGTTTTTAAATCTCAAAAAAGGGTGGGTATTATTGAAACACTTGCAGCTCAAAGCTTGCGGCACAAAAAAGTTTGATAAACCGAATATATGGTGTAAATTTGGGGCGCCATTTTGGTTGTAGGTACCCCCAATTTGAACTCCTTTTCTGCCACAAGTTTTATAACACTCCACGCAACGTCCACGAACCTTATTTTGGACACAATTTTTTGAATCTTTAATGTGCTTCAGTTTGTCGTGACCTCATAGGTCGCAGATTAGCATCATAGTTTGCAGAAGAATTCCTTTCCAGTGAAGCTAGAATTACGTTTTCACTAAATTCAGTTACCGTCATTTTCTTTTTGGTACAGTACTCGTTGTATAGAAAATGTGCCCCATATGATTTCAAATGCTAGTTTACGGTTTTCTATTTGGTGCAACGGTGTAAGGCAGACCCATAGGTTGCCATCTGATCACTAAGATCTATGGAAGATTTCCCATTATTATAATTACACTTCGGTTTCGTAGGCAATGCAGTGGCTTTTGTATTATTGTTAGAGACGACCTCAAGTGCCGAAGTTTTGATAGTAAGCATCGTCACATCTCTCTTATCACGCCATTTTAGTACTACTATTCCATTTCCGCACTGCTTGACTGCTTCAATTTAGCCTGCATTACTTTCTTCGACAAATACATTTTATTGGCTCTCAGTGTACCCACTGGGTTTTCCTTTTTCTCAAACGCTTGGCGAGGGGAATACTTGTATAATAATTATCGGTGTACATATTTCTGCCTTCACCTAAATTACCTTCTGCCGGGACATCACGGTCTTCTCTGAAACTTCGGTTTCTGGGTCTCTTGATTTACCGCAGTACACCATCAAATTCCACGTAAGTTTATCCTTTCTCGGTACAAAGTTTGAAAACTTTCATCCATACTTACCCTTTTTGTTAGTTATATGGGGACTTTAAAACACCAACGGTTCGACAACTCTACATACTACGCACAGTCATGCGAAAACACGCGACTCTTCCATACAGCATAAACAACAGCCCAACAGTAAGAAGAAGACCCAAACCGGCTTGTCCCATAACACATACAAAAACTACATTTGCTAGACGTCACTACCCCTACCTAAGTGCCCTTATATACAATAAAATACATCAAAAACATAACATACATACACTAAACACACACAAATGTAAAAAAGTAACTAAAGAATTCCTTCTCACCCTAGATTATGATGAAACAGAAGCATTGATGAAACCCCTTTGCAAATAAATAATTATTAGTATCCGACGAACGCTTACACACCCACAGACACCCCAAATCACCTTCCCTCTCTTCACACACACGACACACATCACACACACATCACACACTCATACACACATTACACACTCATACACGTTTCCCATTACACCACATCACACGCGCTTACTCACACACTATTCCTACTGTTACACGTTTTGGCTTCCCTAATTTTGTTAAAAAATCTAAGCGGACGAATGGATGGCCCCTATAACACAGGATTTTCCTAGCATCGGGGTCATTATTCACAAAAATTGAGCACAAATAATGTAATATCATATTATAGTAACAAGCATTGTATTTCTTCTTTTTGCAAAAATAAATTATTATTATTATATCGATAGGTCCTGTGTATAAGGGCCAATGTGCAAATTGAAAACTTTTCAATAGAGGCTCTCAAAGTTTCAATTTGATATATTTTTTAGATTATTCAACTGATGTTTGTGAAACTTTGCATAGTTACTATGAAACATAATCAAATAAATCGATGTATCTAGAATAATGAACATAATTTATGTTCATTATTCTAGATACATCGATTTATTTGTATATATATTAGTTTTATATACGTACGGAACCCTCGGTGCGCGAGTCCGACTCGCTCTTGACTGGTTTTTTTTATAAAAAACGTTTTTTTTTCTATGAAGATCTTAGGACACATAAAATAAATTATTATTATTTAACAATTTATGTACACACATTTATATAAATAGGAAAAAAAATTACAACATGTATGCATTAGTTTTTGAATTAATGTAGATATGCTGAGAATTTTTCTGAAAAAACTAGTAAAAAGGCCAGTGTCACTTTAGACGATTTACTTGGCATAAGCTAATTTTGAAAAAAACGTGTATTTTAATATTTTTGAATAATCCATTATTTATAGAAAATATTTAAAATAAATGTATAACTTAAACAAACAATAATAATATAATGATTTTATGAAATATTTCACATTGACACTTATACGTTATCTTACTTGGTGACGTAATATTCTCAAACCTCAGTTAGGTCACAAAAATAAAAACAATTATAAAACAATTTGACTTCTTGATTTGTTTTCTAATTAATTATCGAAGTTTCTGTAATGGAAGTCAAATAATCAATACTTATAACCTCCCGAAATCACATTGGACTTAAGATCAATCAGCTTTTTATTGTGGATATCTCAACCTAAGCTAGTAATTAAAGTTTAAAATAACAAATATTTTTTTTTTTATAAAATCATCAAAACTTATTAAACATAATTAAAGATTCTTAGAATATGATCTAATTGGAAAAATTAATAAAATGAAAATTAACGAAATGCGTAACAAAAAAAATAAACATTTAAAACAAGCACTCGCTTGCATCTTTTAAAAGTCGAAAACTATATTTTGAGATACATCTATAACAATATATAGAGCTCCTTTTACTTTAGCCCATCTAATTAATGAACTCCACTCAGACGGTGTATAAATATTCTTATGTCTTGAAGCTTTCTCAATTGTGGCATGTATGGAATCACCCTCATTTTGTGTATGTCCTTTTTCAAGGAAAGTATGTTTAATGTTAATACTAGCTGTTTAGCTGCATAAAGGTACATAAAAAACATTATCCTATTTCTATTTTGGCCAGTACAATTTTCTGACCAAAATCTAAAGTCATCACAGCCTTCTTTAGTCTTAACTTTGATAATATCGTAAACACAGCTAGCTATTTCGTTTGAGCCCTTCATAGCTATTTGTTCATTCCACAAGTAACAGGTACCTTTATTTTTTTTAGTTATTAAATACGAATTACGTAAAAATCAATGTTATTGTTACGAGCTTGAGGTTCGTGACAATAAAAACTGCCGATTTAATAACTAAAAAATAGACACTTTAATTAAGAACACCAATTTAAACACACTACTACTTTAAACACAATTAAAAACACAATCACTTAATGTCACTCTCAAATATCGTTCAGTTGTTTTCGCTTGTCTCGTTTTCAAAAGTAAACTAAACTCCGTCGCGGCCCATACCGGCCTTATATAGGGCCTCGGATAGTTCCCGAAACATCTAGAATATTCGAGTACATACCGGCCCCGACTGACCGGGTGTCGATAGTTCTAGAATCGAACTTTCTAGAAGCATCTTGACTCTACTAGTTCCGCTATTTGATACTAGATGGCGCTAGTAGTAGGCTTTTTAGTTGTGCGCGCAACACTGCCCCCTCCTAAGACATGCTCGTCTCGAGCATTATCGGCCTCATGATAACGCGCCAGTCGATCCACATGGACGATCTTAGGAGTACCTCTTGCCCCTTTCTGTATCCAGTAGGTTACGTCATTGATCTTTGTCACAATCCGGTACGGTCCGTCCCATTTAGCTTGAAGCTTAGGAGATTTCCCTTTGCTGCGGACTGGGTTGTGCAACCACACTAGTGAAATTTCGTCGAACCCTTTATTGTTCATTTTGCGGTCATAACGGGTTTTCATCTTTTCAGACATTTGCTGGCCTGATTGTCTGACGTGCTCATAGATGTCATTCATTTTGTTCCGCAAGTCATTTGCATAATCGGTAATACTGCGTGGGGCATCAGGTGGTATTCCGGTGATCAGGTCTGCAGGCAGCCGTAATTCCCTTCCAAAATTTGCGAAAGCTGGTGTCACCGATGTACTTTCGTGAACAGCACTTCGATATGACAACAAAAACGGTTGTATGTGTTTTTCCCAATCTCGTTGCCGATTTTCCACAACTTTTGCCAGGTATCGCTCCAATGTCTGATTAAATCGCTCCACCATTCCATCCGATTGTGGGTGGTAAGAAGTTGTTCTCGTTTTATGAGTACCCATTACTCGGCAAGTTTCCTGACATATTTGGGACTCAAAATTCCTTCCCTGATCGCTGTGAATTTCCAAGGGTACTCCAAAACGACAGAAGACTTCATGAACCAGTTTATCTGCAACTGTTGAAGCTTCTTGGTTTGGAATGGCGAAGACTTCCGGCCACTTAGTGAAGTAATCCATCACAACCATGAAATACTTGTTACCACTTTCACTCTCCGGAAATGGCCCTGCAACGTCAAGGGCTATCCTTTCCCATGGTGCACCAACATTGTACAATTTCAATGCACCTCTACTACGAATCTGAGGTCCCTTTACAGCTGCACAACTTGTACATTTGCGACACCAGTCCTCGACATCGTCCCGACAGTGGACCCAGTAAAACCGCTCTCGTATCTTCAGTAGAGTCCGTTTTACTCTCAGATGACCTCCTGAACAACCATTATGGTACAGCTGTAAAACGTCCGGTACTTGAGCTTTAGGGACAACCATTTGCAAATGACAGCTGTCTCCCCGAGCATTTTCCCATTTACGGCACAGGACTCCATCCTGAATCGCCAAGCTGTCCCATTGGGCCCAATAGCTTTTTGTGATCGAACTCATCGCTGAGACGTCGCTCCACCTGGGCTTGGGAGCTCTGGCCTTTATCCACTCCAGAATCGGCTTGATGTCCGAATCATCCTGCTGTGTACGTTGTAGGCTTTCCTTCCACTCGTTGCTGAGGTCTGTTCGGAGCATTCTCACAGGTACCACTTCCTTACCCTCTTGCCTAGTACAATGCTTGCAGTCTTCAGGACAAGGTCTTCTTGACAATGCTTCCGCGTTGCCATGAGATTTCCTTGGGGCTCTTTGAACATCAGCCAGCACCCGCCCCGCAGTCCTGGCTATTACTCGTTTCCCTGCTGCTGGTGGGTGGTGCTGTTAGCTGCACTACCCTCTGGAGACCGGCCATCTTCCTTTTCTGTAATTCGCTTAGGGCAACTAGATCGAAGGTGGCCCCTTTCTCCACAGCCGTAGCACCTAGGGATGTATCCTTTACGATCGCGAACTGTAGACGCTGCAACCTCCCTGACGCGATGGGAACGATGATCCTGCCGCACAGCTTCCACCTCCAGTGCATGGGCCAAGGCGTCCTTAAGCGTCCCGTGGTGACCGAGCCTCACAGCAGCTCTAACTTCAAGGTCGCGGATGCCGTCGATGAATGCCTGCACCAGGTTCCCATCAATAAGCGCAGGTACGGACTGGTAAGCTTTACGAACCAGCTTCTCCACTTCAAGAGCCCACTGCTGCAGGTTTTCGTTACTGCGTTGCACACGATCCTTGAGCTGCGCACGAAACACGTGTTCCTTGTGAGCATCGCCATACCGAGCCTCTAATGCCTCAAGGAGCTGCTCGTAAGTCACTTCCTTACCGAGAGCTTCCAGGACAGTTAAGGCCTGGTCGCGCAGGCCTAGGGTGAGGGCAGTCATGGCCTGACAGTTATTCCACCCGTTCGCCTTCATGATAGCCTCAAACTGGATTTTGTAGGCTGACCAGGAAGAAGTTCCGTCGAACGGTGGCACTTTGAATCCACGTAGCGAAGGTGTTGTAGCTAAGGGAGCTGCGATTCCATCCCCAAGTTTAAGGTTACCCAACTCCCGCTTCACATCAGCAATGACGTTGTTAAACTTGCTGATCTGAGTTTCAGCTTCTGACAGGCGGTTGTCATGCTGGGCAACCTTCTCCTTCACCTCCTTCACGTCTTTCCTGAAGGTTGCGTGAAGGTCCTTTATGAGAAGCATTTGCTCCTGGCGGCAAGCCTGTTCCTCCTGACGGCGGGACTGCTCCTCCTTATCGCGCTGGAGCTGTTCGTCCAGCCGACGAGCCTGTTCTTCCTGACGGAGGGACTGCTCCTCCTGACGGCGGGACTGCTCCTCCTTATCGCGCTGGAGCTGTTCTTCCAGCCGACCAGCCTGTTCCTCCTGACGGCGGGACTGTTCCTGCAGCATCATCACCAGGGCAGCAAAGTCTGATGCTGCTGATGCTGGAGCTGCTGCGGACGGCTCGGCCTCCGTGGTCGGTAGCTGGCCCTCCGACCTCTGTGGCGTAGCTCCACCAAAATGTCTCTGTTCAGTCTCCTGTTGGCGTTGACTCCGGGTTCCTCCGTGTCGTCTTTAGGTAAAATCGGCATGATTTTAATCCTAGCTTCTGACACCAATTGTTACGAGCTTGGGGTTCGTGACAATAAAAACTGCCGATTTAATAACTAAAAAATAGACACTTTAATTAAGAACACCAATTTAAACACACTACTACTTTAAACACAATTAAAAACACAATCACTTAAGAGGGCTATCACAATTTTTCTTGAATTTGCGCGTTTTACTCGAGTTTTGATGTGTGATTATGGTTTAGATATAGCCATAAAATAAAAAATAAAATATGCCCAAGCAAGTTTAATTATTTATCTTGGGAGCGCTTTTAATAAATATTTCAATTTATTTACATAAATCAGTAATAACCTTGTCTCTGCAAAGGATGTTTCATAAAATTTTACTTTTGGGTATCTTTTGATGCTTTTTTACACCGAAGATAACGTAATTTAAGAAATTATAAAAATGTCCATGGTACTACTGTATTTTATACTTGGGAGCGCTTTAATCAATTTATTATATTTCGTACAGTAATTCACCAAAAATAATTCTGTATAACAGAGAGTTACTGATCATTTTTCATCCGAAGTTTTATTTTTTATCTACGAATATAAAATCCAAATTCAAACAAAAACTATTTAATAACTAAGTTAACTACTTTACTGTAGCAAAAAATAGTATTTTCACCTATAAATGTGTATTTTTTTTGAGTGCACGTGTTCAACTACATTAAAAAGAAGCATTTAACACAAAAAAGTTAAAATGCTCAAAATGTTGCATTGGCCCTTATACGTAGGACCCATCGATATACTGTCTAAAAATAAGTCTCCCACGTCAAGGTATCAGCTATAACACTAAAAAGTTACTTGTATCACAAAGGATACACATGTCCTATGAGATTTGACAACTAACAAAAGTGTTTGGTAGGCTAGTGTATCATTTAGGATACACACTCTGAAAAACCTGAAAAATAGCAGAGGAAGGGAGAGGGTCGAATTTAACATGTTAATACCATAAATATAGCAAAATAAACCAAAAAAAAAAGGAAAAAATGTGTGACTAGGTCAATTACGCTTTTTTTAGGTTCGTTTTATTATTTTGTAAACAAAAACATGTTGAAGTCGTTTAAGTACACTGGCGAGAAATTTGTTGAAAAACTGTTTTTTTCTAAACTGTTTCTTAAAACTGTTTCTAGTTTTTGAAAAACGGTTTCGTTTCATTTCAAGAAAAACCTAAAACGACCCAGCACTACTTCTGACTTCCCGTAACGACTGTCAAAGATCTACGAAAGACAGCCGGGACCAACGGCTTAACGTGCTTTCCGAGGCACGGAGGAGTCTCGCTATGTAAATATGGTCACCCATACACGGACCAACCCCGGCAAGCGTAGCTTAACCTGATAGACCGTCCCGTGCGGCTCCACTCCATCCACTTGATGATGTTCAATAATCCATTCAACGAACTCCCTTCGATGTGCATGGTCTTTAGGCTTCAGTTGTATTAATTTAATTTTGTAAGCATGAGATAGATCTTTGTTTCAGTTGTTGTATTAATTGAATTTTGTAAGCATGGATACACAGATCTTTGTGAGTATACGCTGTAGAGAGCTTCTTGTTTGCTATTCTTGTCCATTACGTCGAATTGATGTTCCGGGATTTTCACCAACATTCTTACGCATTGCTTCGATATTGACATTTGAACGGCTTTTTTTTTGGTCGACTAGTGTGTTTAGCTCGTCTTACCTCATTTCCAAATAAGGTCGCTTTATTCTATCTCTCGGTGATTTCTTATAGTTCATATTGCCCTTCTTTAATTTTTCCAATAGCTCGATTCGATGCACAATTAGACCTTTCATCGTATTAATAACTCAGCTCCACAAGTAACGTAAATTAACATAATAAGCAGGTAAGTTCAGAAGTCGCCGTAATTACGGTAGGTTAGGTATGTTCTCGCTGGTATTGTTTGATCAGTACAAATCCACCGAAATTATCCGTTTTATAAGTTCGCGTTGAGATACACATAATTTCTATAATCACGAAACTTCTTTATGATGCACCATAATGTCACTCCGTATATCAGCAGGTAGTGTCAGAACTAGGACTACGGAGCGTATAATTTTCGCCGCTTGAAGTATGATTGAGCATCCACTGCAGAGCCCCGTACGCTGGTGTCGTTATCAGACATGACGAATGTCGCTTGCATTGTTTTGATCGACTCACTTTTAGTGGCCGGAAAAGTATTTTAAAACAGATTTTTGAATAAATGATTGAAAATTTAGTTTTTTGATCCTTACAAAATACAGAAAGGCATCAAAAAAGATTTCCTTTCTGACGTTTTTTAATTTATGAATGCAAATCAAAATTTCTCAAAAACTTAAGGACAATCTCCGTTCGTTTTCCGGTAGTTAAAACGGTTAAGGTACCTGCCCTTGCTGCCCCTTCTCTAAAGTTTAGTTCTTGAACGTTGCTTTGGAAGTTTATTATAAAAGCGTATACATTGATATCTAAACGAGCCTCCTTTTTGTTGAACCTTGTTGTGTAGGTCGCAAGCATCCGCTGGTATCCGCTGGATGCGGGAAGCACCGGTCGAAGTGGCGGTGCTTGGGGGACTGAAATTATGAATGATGATGATGATTGTGTAGGTACAACAAAGGTCTGTGCTAGTTTATCATTTGTGAATTCAAGTTACAGCTATAGATTTATGTAAGCGGGCACGCCCATTATGCCTGGAGGCTTTTATTTAGGTACATTCTGTTTATGTTTTTTAGTTTTAATTTTTAATTTCTGCTCGAGTATAGTTTGCGATGATAATATTTTTTTTTGTGGTGTAGTGGCGTGTGCTAGCTAACATAATGGCAAATAATTTAATTTAATGTTTTGTGTTGCGTAATGTAAATTATTTTACATACTGCTGGGGGTGCTTCAAGCAAACTCGCAGTCTAGTAACAAGTATAATTTCGATTTAGAGCATGTGCACAGGTTTTAACAAGTAAAAAAATAATTCGCGACAAATACACGTCGCGCGTCGTAGCCGTGTAAACGGAAAGGGAAGTTTAAAAATGACGTTCGTTTCACAAGGCGCTGCGATGCGTTCCGTCGACGCTTTCTTGAAAATGACGGTCCTTTGGCGTCAAAGCGTTCTAGCTCCATTGCAAACATCCTCCCCCGCTTGGGGACATGTTCCCCAAGGAGCTCGTGGGAATTTAGTAGGGTTAGTTTAGAGACGGGCCTATGAATGACGCCGCTCTTTGTTTTTACGTCGACCACCCTGCACACGCCGTTAGCTCCCGGATACAGCTTCATAATGCGGCCCATGAGCCTCTTCATAGGTGGCATCAATCAGCAAACTGTATCAACAACTCTGTAAATCTTTACAGTTTTATCTCAGTTTCAACAAGTATTTTTTAATACTGTCAGCTTCTATCAATTGTATAGTATTTAAGTATTTAGAAAATATCGTTATTCTAGCCTTCAACGTACCACGTTGCTGAATAAGAGGCTTCAGTTCAGCAGACATCGTGAAAGCTCACAAAAAACCGAACAAACCGTCAAGAAATTATCCTGGTATTAGATACCGCAAGTAAAACTTAAGAAAACAAATTCAAACCGTGCAAGTCGCGCAATTGCTACGACCCTAGCTCGTCAGTCAGCAACTCACAGACGAGCAAAGCAGGTCACACAGCATTGGATGGAAGCAGCATGTGTAGGTAGACTTATAGCAGCGCATTCCAGCGGGATCCAAGAAGCAGAAGCACACGACGATTCTGGAAAATGCCAGGGTGATCCCATAATCGAAGCGCAAGTAAAAAGCAAAGTAGTTAGGTAGGTATAGTTGTCGTTTAATAGGTACCTAACTAACCACTAAGAAATCATCATTAATCTCACTGCATGAAATGCCAGTAAAATAGAAAGAAAAGCATTTAGGTAGGTATAGTTATCGTTTCATAGGTACCTACGTACTTAATACGAAATCAGTAACCTGATTCCTCAGAATGCAAGTATATTAATCTAGTTAGGTAGGCATAGTTTTCTTCAAATAGGTACCTACTAAGAAATTAACATCAATTAATCTGACTCCATAAAAAGTATTGGGTGGGGAACTGGTGCACAGAACTCGGCTATTAGCAATAAGTATTAACTTAGGTTATGTAGTTAAATATACAAAAATTGGACGTACTTCCCTTTAAGCTCACCAATCACTTCACACTACACAGGACCTTATGGTAGGTGAGTCATCTTAGGAGCGGAGGTCCATCAGTCATCAGCTCGCCTCGTGTTTCGTAGTTTTATACACACGTCCGACGTCGCCCCGCACGCCAGAAGTATCATGCGGTCAAAACAATCGCATGAGGGGCTGCATGCTTCAATCACGTCGTGGTTTCCAATGTTGGGGGTGATTCAAGCAAAATCGCAGTCTAGTAACATAAGAATGATTTCGATTTAGAACATGTGCACAGGTTTTAACCAGTACAAAATCATGCGCGACAAAATACACGTCGTGCGTCGTATCCATGTAAACGTGAAGGGAAGTTTAATAAAAATGACGTTCGTTTCAAACGAACGTCATTTTTAAACTTCCCTTTCCGCGTTGCGTTCCGTCGATGCTTTCTTCAAAATGACAGTCCTTTGGCGTCAAAGAGTTCCAGCTCCATTGCAAACACATACTATTGCATAGAATCAAGTTTTTCTTACTGAACAGACAGCTGTGCTGCTGAGTTTGTTCAGGGTTGCCAACTCAATGCCACGGTTGGGTGCTAAGTAACATCTCAAAAAGTGCTAAATTGGTATAAAATTTTAACAATAGTGCCAAATATATGAAATAAGAAAAATAACGTGTAGAATAAAAAGTTTTAATTTTCAAATTGTCATGACATTAATATCAAAGTTATGTTATGTTACATTTAAACAAAAATAAAAAAAATATATAGTTAAATTGGAGGATGTGACCATCAAAATTTAAAAAAATCGAAATATTAAAAATCTTATTATCGTTAAATCCAATCATCATCCTCACTACTTGTACCGTCTGTCTCTGCTGCGGTTCCTTGTACAGCTGTTGAAGTGGAGGGCTGTGGCTCATTTACACTTATACTCGTAGCAGACTTTTTAAATTTAAATGTGTACATATCTTTCTTGCCTATTTTTTTAAGGATATCTTGAGGTATATCATATGTATAACAAGTTTTGTTCAAATGTTTGAGTCCAGTTTGTATACGAATAATTGAATTTAGGGAGTCCAAGTTAATTTTGTTCCTCAATTTATTTTTTACGATGTTCATTACGCTAAAAACCCTCTCAACGTCCGCATTTGAATGTGGCAATGTGAGCACTGTAAAAGCCAACGAAACCAGTTCGCTATACGAATTTTCATTGCTTGCGTCCTTAAAATCTGACACTTCAACCCAAAATTTTACTGTATCAGTCACATTTTCCCAAGTGTTGCTAGTTAGGCTTTTCCATTGGGCAACAATTTTATCAATAGTTTCTGGATTCTGTACAAAGTGTTCCGCTAACTTCACAACTTCGACGAGCCCTTTATTTGGTTTTAAAGCGTTAGTGACGCTCATGACATTCATATCTTTCAGGAGGGTTACATTTTCAGGAAGCCGCTGTTGCAATTGTTTTATTAGTTTTACCGTAAAATTTACGCAACGTTTTCTTAATGCTTGCTTTTTGGTATCTTCTAAGGATTGCATAGCGTTCTCAAAACTGTAGCCAAGATAAGGAGACGGATCCAGGTAATCTGCAACATTATCTTCAAAAATGTTAAAAGAGTGACGTCTTCCCGGGATCACTACTTTATCACAAAACGACTCGAGCAATTTTATCAAAGTTTCTAATAATCTTGTTGGATCTGAATTTTCGCCTTCGAATGCTTTTAGCACCGATTGTACCTGACCAAGTATTGATTTTATGTAAATTAAATAAACTTTATTTTGCAAATCAGAATACGCTTCGTATAAGAGTTCAGCCGTGTAACAGTTATTTTTTCTTCTGGCAATCTCAAAAAACAGTTTCAGCTCCAACCACTGGTCCAAAATTCTTTGCACTGCTGGCTCGATTGAGAGCCATCTAGTAGCACATTTTTGTAATATTTTCAGTGGTCGTCGTCCACAATTTATAGTTGCGTATATGTCTGCATATTCATGACGTCGATTTGGTGACATGGAAAACCAATTAAATGTTTCCCTTAGGAGGAATTCGATGTTACGAGGGATAGTTTCTTCTGAAGCGTGAGAAACGGCCAATTGGAGTGAATGGCAAACACATTTAACTAGAATTAAATGTGGCAAACCGTATTCTTCTTTCATAATTTTATATACGCCGTTATTAATACCAATCATGACACTGGCATTATCGGTGCCCAATCCTACTAAATTTTGAAGGTTTAACTCCATTTCACCTTGCACTGTCTTAATAATAGTATTTACAATACCTCTTGCATCGGACGTCTCTAGTGGACTCAAAGCTAAAAACGTCGACGTTATTTTCTTCATAGAAGAACTGAAATACCGTATAACGATGCCTAAGTACTTGTGTACGGTTATGTCTGCTGATTCGTCAATTATGAGACTATATTTACTATCACCAATGTCCTGTTTTAAGACAGATTTAAAATGCGGCCCCAAAAAATTTTTTAAAATCTCACCACATTTTGTACGATGGAGCTTCATATTACAGGCGGCTTTTGAGTCTGCGAAAGCTTTTGCACACACTTGGCTAAGGTGGTCGATCGGCATGACAGCTGTGTGTTCTGCAACGAACATTGATAATAGACCCTCTGCGTGATGTATGTCTGGGTTTGCGTCGGTATCAACTTTTTCAACAATTAGTGTAGTCTGCCCCGAAGAAAATGGTTTCATTTTATCAATATGTTTTTTTGATCCCGAATGCCGTTTAATTTCAAATATTCTTGCATTAAATTCTATTTTACACAAGGAACACATTGCTTTTGAGCTTTTCCCAAGAACAGGCCTAAGCCATTTTTTGAGTTTTGGATCGTCCTCCCATTCTTTCCTATAACTTTGAACATAACTACCTTTTTTACTTAAAGGAACATCCATTTTCGTCTCACTGTCACCGTATAAAACACAAATCTATGTAAGTAAAGGAATAATAAGGTAATTATTCTGCAGCGCAAAAGAGACTATGACATAATAAATCAAAAACACAAACGAATGAAAAACAAGCAAGGTAAGACAAAGAAGGAGTTATCTTATGAGAAAGAGACAAATATAGCAGAGTCCGCGCCGTCCGCCATAATCGCTTTTATTTTTATGTTTACGGGAATCCCCTACCGAAGTGCAGAGGACTACCACTAATTTGCGTTTTGTTATTGCATTTTGTGAGTAAGCAAACATATCAAAATTAGTGCTAGATTTTGCGATAGGTGCTGTTTCTTAAATTTCAGTGCTAGACACATGAAAATAGTGCCAAATCTGGCACTTTAAGTGCTGAGTTGGCAACGCTGAGTTTGTTGCGCCACTTCTTCTTCCTAGCTAAAGAGGAAGTGGTGAAGCGCGGGTATTTTTGGGGTACGTTCGAATTTAATTTGTGATTTAATATTTGCCTTCGTTGCATTTTTACAAAAGGTTGGTTGGTTGGTTTTAACTGATAATCGTTGTCATTAATTGTGATCAAATTATTGGTATAATTGATTAAAATGTCATTGCATTGCTCAGAAGAAGCAATTTGTTTGGCCGAATCTGTCTGCATACATAGCAATATTACTTATTATATTATAATTAATTAACCAAGACTAAGGCATCGTCTCCAATGTCATCACAAAAAAAAATAATATATCATTATTTACAATTTGTTAACATTGTTCATTGGAACTATTAATAAAAGGAATTGGCCGATCAACACAAGCCTGCGGTAAGGTGGTCTCGCATTATGACAATAAATGATGCGGTGTAAGTACAGTTGATGATGTATGTATTTATAATAAGTGTTTTGTGTCTACATAAATAAATACCGAAATAGTTTTTGAAATTACGAAACTTCTTTAGGATGCACCACGATGTTACTCTGTAGGTCAACGCAGCGCAAGAAAATAAATAATATATTCGTAATAAATGAAAGCACTGCGAAAAGTCATAATTAGTTGTTTATATGACAGACTTCGCTACAAATCAAACCATTTTAAAATTCCTTTTGTTTTTACCTTTTAGTCGGAGGTTTTCCGAAAATTTTACTTAATCCTTTTTCAACTACACCGTTTACATCCGTCGTTGGTTTCTTTCAAATGTTTAATTTTGCTTTTTATTTTAAACTTTTATGAGAATTCATCCGCTTTTGTCTGAATATCTTTCTATTTGTCTGTCCGTCAGTATGTTTGGTGTATTTTAAGCGATTTAGGAATCTTGCGCCGTGTTCCATTCTCTTAATTCATAAAAATACAGCGATCTGCTCTGTTCGGGCTCTGTTATGCTCTGGCACTTGTATAGTTCGCTGTTCCAACACCTGTACAGCTTCATGTGGTAGTGCTACTACATGGGGCGGTGTTGCTTCATCGGGCTGTACTAAATGATGAGGGTTGTAGGGTTGCCCAGCTACAGCGTCATTAACGCGTTGCCTAGTAATGAATATAGATATTAAACTCCACCTGAAAGCAAAACAAATACATGTTTTAAAACGAGTCTTAACAGACAAGACAAATAAATGTTTTATTAGTAAGTCTAACAAAATCAAAATAACGTTTAACTGAATACATGAATTTATGGAAGTTATTGTTATTTTGGTTTGTTTATTTAAGTACTTACATGTATCAAAGTATGTGCTCGGATATATTCTGCCAATTGAGGTTGGCGCTCAGGAATACTGTCTCCTAAAACATGTCGCCTTCGTCGTTAAATTGATCATGGACACGTAACCCATCGTCGATCTTCCATGGCATTGAACAAAAGCAGTACGAACGAATAAGAAAGTCCATAAACAGGCTAGGTCGCGGTCGCAGAATAAAAGTTCAATCGCAAGGCAATAACAAATCAAGAAACAAGCCGGTGTCAAGAAGTCCAAACACACTGATGATATTGAAACACAAACAATAAGCGAACCACGACTCAGTGCGCATGCTCACAATCCACGGGCGGTTGTAGACATTTCTCGAAAGCTGGGGAACGGGTAGGGTGCAGGGGGCTGCTCTCCTCTCGCTTTTGTTTTGCGTTCCCGAGAACAAACACTGTTTATCTGTTTTAATTTTTTATCTCAATAATTATAATAGCAGTACTGTCGCAACCTGGGCCATGTTGCCATATTACGAAATGAAGTACTAAATATAAGCTTTTATATGAAATGTATTCCGACTCTGTTGGTTGAAGGTCCAATTTGTCCAACATCGCGTTCATATCCTCTCTCGTGTCGGCTAAATCTGACAGAATTCACAGAGTGTCTTAAGTGAAGTGAGTGCGATTGTCGAAGCTAGTAATGTTGAAACAGTTTACATACTCGGCGATTTCAACGCACACCCCGGTGAGTCATTCTGTTGTGAACTCTTAGAATTCTGTAACGAACAAAATTGGAGGTGTGCGGACATTGAGAAACTAGGCTTAGGGGCGAGCAGCTATACCTTTGTCAGTGACGCGCATGGTTGTAGGCGATGGCTTGACCATTGTGTCGTCACACAGTCTGCTTGGTTGACGGTTACTGAGATAGGTATTGTGCATGATGTGTTTTGGTCTGATCACTGTCCCATATTTGTAGAGTGTAGGTTAGATAAGATTAAACCTAAGATAGTAAGCCATAAAACATTACGTAGTAGCGTAATTTGGGGCGAGAAAGATAGCGATCAAATAAGCATGTACTATAAGTTAAAACTGATTGATTACCCTCAGGAATTTGGTTTGTGCAGTAATAGCCACTGTAATAATAATGAGCATAGGGTGATTCTTGACAAGATGTATGAAAGTATTGTTACTACCTTGTCAGAGGCCGCGGTACAGAGCCAAGTGGTAACACGGACACATAGACATGTTGGCCGTGTTGTTGGGTGGAACAAGCACGTGCGTGAGGCCCACGCGACGGCGAGGCTTAAGGCCGGGTAGACCAAGCAATGTAGGCATTTAACGCTACCACGTTTACGCGACGCGAGCCGTGCGCTTACGTCGCCTGCGTGAACTTACATGAACCCAACGCCGAGTGGAGAAGTGTCACAGTACAGGTAAGCGTGTCGTATAGGCAGTAGGTGAACTTATTTTATTAATTTGTTTTAAAAAATAATAAAATACGCTACTTGATCCATTATTCTTGTTTACCGATATACGTAGTAATCGCAAAGGCCGAAAATTAATTTCATGTGTTGTAAATACATTTTATCCAATTATTCGGCATTTTAGTTTCATAAAGTGTATCTCACGAAGCAACACGCGCTTCAGTTGTGGTGGTGGCTAGGTGTGGTGTGTTGTGGTAACTTTAATAAAAAAAAAACAACCGGCATAAAAATATAAGTGCAAAATAAGTTTCGAAAGTCGATTTTTCCTTTTTAGACACCGAAACTATTATTTTGCACTTAGTAGTGTTTATATTTTTATGTCGGTTATTTATGTTTTGTTCTAAAGTGATTTTCACTCAACCGAATTGAGAACCTCCTCCGTTTTTTAAAGCGGGAATGAAACAACATGGAATTACTTTTAAATGATTTAAATACGAAATAAAATTAAATTATAAACACAAAATGACTGTATGGTGTTTTTCATAAATACATTTTTTACAATGTTTTCAAATTACGGTAGGTATGCGAGGACTGCGTAGGCCTGTCAACAAGTACCAGGTACTTGATAATATAAAAAATGGTCTACAGATCTAAGGTCTACAAGGCCTACAAAGTCCTCACATTTACAAAATAAGAATCTATCAAAAGGATAAATAAAAGATAAAATATAAAAACCTACTAAACCAAGTGATATGATTGCCATTACAACCACTAATAAAGAGGTGAAAAAATTTAATTGTCGGTATATAATGTCAAATAATAAAAAGATTATGTCAAAGAAGTATGTAAAAATGTTTTTGAAAAGTCCTAAGTTTAATTATATGTATAATTCAAAATTGATCAATATTGATTACGCGTGAGCTTGGACCCGGATGTGATTCTGACAATGACGACGATGTGCATGTATTGGGCTGCACGTTTTCTTTATTTTGCAATGTCAGATCTCTAATAGGCATACCACGTTCGTGTCTGCTGTTCACTAGTTCTGGTAGCAAGCATTTCAAATAAAATTGTACCAGCTTTGGCTCCATATTTTTCCTCCAGAATTCGTCATCTTTTTCAATCATCAGGCTCATTCTCTCCTGCCCAGATCCCAAGGAGACACACACGCCTTCCTGTGATATGAAGTTGTCCTTGTATTTGGTAGAACCAATTACTATTTTTGTTTATGGTTTTGGTCATCGTTTTTTTATTATATTTTATTATTTGAATTTTGTTTTCTTCTATAGCTTTCACCAACCCTTGTTTTGATGCTGTTATTGGACACTTAATTTCGACAATTGTATCATTCCCAATCAACCCGTCGGGCGTGGCCCCAATATAACAGTGAGAATCGTCAATAAATAATCCACAGGGCAAAATATTAATGTTCTCTTGTTGCTGTAATTGCAGCAGCGCCTGATGTTCGTTTTCTACCCCATAGGCTATTGATGCAACATGAGCCAAATTATTTTTATACAGTATATTTTTAACCAAAGGAGCTGTACTGGATGACAACTTCCGCTTACATATGGAGCCAAAGTTAGATGCTGTTATAAGCTTCTGCCTTATCTCTAGCCACTCGCTACTATCCCTTTGTAAAATTGTGGACCTCTCTATAGAATTTCGATCAGACGTAAGTTTTTGTAAATTTTCCATGTATTCGTTTTTGGCTTGCTCCATTTGAGTTTCTGTCATGTCTGGCGCTGAAGAAGCTGGACCATAATCATTTTGTTTTTGTGTCTCTCTTAATTTCCTTTTTTTTTTGTGGGATGCTCAACGTTGTATTTTCTTTTAAGAGCTCTTTTCTTCTCTACTTCCTCCACTTTCCCACCAGGGTTTTTCTCGGTATAAGCTTTTTGAATGGTGGAAAGAGCAGCTCTTGAGTTGAATGAGACTGCTGCAGCGTGACAACGGCCCTGGTAACCTCCATTTAATGCAAAATTTGTTCTTTTCCCCCCAATAAATTTAGCTATTACATTTTTGAAACATTCGACAGTATTAGTGTCTACATCTTCTATTAGACTTCGCGATTTCGCAGCAATGTTGGAAATAATTGCATTTATTCTAAATGCAAACGTCGAATTTTGGATTTTTTTAAACTCCTCATTCAAGTTGTTTTTTTTCTCACAGAAGTAACTTTGGCACATTCTGTGATCACCGTAAGCATGTGCCAAAGAGTTAATAATATCATTATGTAGTACCGATATAGCTACATGCCTAGGACTCTGGGAAACTTTATGGTGTTTTATGGAATTCACAATTGCTTTTCGCATTGACATTATTTTTAGATTGGTCAGCGTTTTCCGATGTACCAACATATATTTAGTTTCTGTGGTAAGTCCACGTAACTTTTTGCAGAAATTACGCATTATATGATTCCGGCACTCAATTTTTTCAACTGTCAGATTCTGATTTTCGTACGGTTTGGCGTTCAGAATTTTAGCGTAGGTTGAAGCGTCACCATCTCCTATCATTCTGCCGTATATAAGTCCATACATCGGAATCGAGGATTTAAACCCTTCGACTATAATTTGAGTTTCCATTGAGCTCGAAGAACCTTCATAGTTTCTGAAACACACATGCTGTTTCGGATCGACCGTTCTGTTTGCGGCTCTGGCACACACCAAGCAATATTTATTTTTTACTCCAATATATAGAACTTGGCCAGTCTTTCTGCCAATTATTGCTGCCGTACCCGATGTAGATTTATAATTTGTTCCGTAAGACCTAGTACACCATGAGCCGTCAACATATACGTCAATGACGGGGTAACCGTTCTTTGTTCTTCCTTCTGCGAGCGCTATTTCTTTTTCTTTTGCTGCAGCAGCCGCCAAAGACTCACTAGCAGTTTTTTCCCATTTTGCATAAACATCGTTTTGCAATTTCAAATAATATTTTGAAGAAAATGACGGTATATTCATGGAAGAACATAATTCCTCAAATGTAGAGTATCCAATGCCGGAAGCAATGATTCCCGTGGTTGCAGCTATATTTAAATTTACTTGCTGTGGATCCTTGTAATCTTCAGAATGGACCAGACAAATTTCTTGGCACATGCTACATTGGAATTTAAAAACAGATATAAGCCCTAGACTTCTTTCGCTGATTAAACGAAAATTACTCATCTTGCAATCAAACAAATTATTATGTCGTCCTTTTTCTTGCAGTTCTCTAAGAAGGAAATTTATATCAACTATTCGACGTCCTTTAACAGGATGAAAATCATCTTGATTTCTAGCCTCTTCTTCCACAATAAATGAATGACGAATATCTTCCATCCCACTGTAACAATGAATGTAAAACAATTAGGCTTTTATATGATACAACTCACGGGTTGATTTTAGACTAGCAACTCTACTCTTACATGAATACAGTGGTATCAATTTTAGCTAGATTAATTTTCTAACGAAACTTATATTCTGCCACATTGTACAAAATAATTTAAATATTTATATTTCGAATATAAATACAGGGTGGCAGGGACATCGACGCGAAGCCGGTTACCATGGATTCAGTACATGATTCTGAACCCCCCAGCGTTGAAATTTTTCGTAGATTATAAAAAAAAAAATTAGCTGTTTCATAGAAAATTGCAATACCTACGCGGTCAGAATGTATGGACCAGCTGATTTAAAAAAAAATAACCGATGAAAAATTTCAACGCTGGGGGGTTCAGAATCATGTACTGAATCCATGGTAACCGGATTCGCGTCAATGTCCCTGCCACCCTGTATACAGTGACAGAGTATGGAGGTGATATTTGCCCAGCAGTGGGACTTGATGACTATTACACAAGGAAAATTATGTGAAAGTAATTTTATTAGTAAAAAAAACTCACACAGCAGTCTCAGTGGGTTGCGCATCAACAGGATCAAGTGTCACAAGAGAGTTGTCGGTGTTATCAACTTCACTTGCAGAGGCGCTTGCCATTGTTTCATAGTATCTGAAAAAAGACCATAACAATAATATTTTTCACTCCTCTTGCTCAAAAAATCTTGCTCAAAAAAAAACTTACACAGCAGTCTCAGTGGGTTGCGCATCAACAGGATCAAGTGTCACAAGAGAGTTGTCGGTGTTATCAACTTCACTTGCAGAGGCGCTTGCCATTGTTTCATAGTGTCTGAAAAAAGACCATAACAATAATATTTTTCACTCCTCTTGCTCAAAAAATCCGTCATTGTAGCGTACCAGAGCGGAGACAAAATAGCATTTCATCCTCTAGGGGCTAAAGTTTTTTTTTTTTAAATTTTTGTCTATTTCCAAAGAGCCTACCACCCAAAAACGAAAAAGTCTTTGTTCTTATTTATAATTTTATATAAAAAGAATCCTTATTTCCTTGATCACGGCATCACGCTGGACCAATTTCGCTAATTCTTTTTTGGTTGTGTTTGTTATAGTAAGGAGAAGGTTCATAGGATAGGTAGGATAGGTAGGATAAGTAGGATAGGTAGGATAAGTAGGATAGGTAGGTAAGATAGGCAAGATAGGTAAGATAGGTAAAACAGGTAAGATACGTAAGATAGGTAAAATAGGTAAGATACGTAAGATAGGCAAAATAGGTAAGATACGTAAGATAAATGATAAATGATTTTATTTCTGTAAGTAGGTTTGTACAAACACTTTTACACGTCAATCATATTTTAAAAACTAGATGAGGTCGGCGTTTCCTATCTGACTACTCTGAGAAGAAAGGCCGAAACAAACTCAGAGGTCATAGTCTCTTTTAAAGTCCAGACATAATCTTGGTCAGATCATGTGAAGACCATGTAGATTGGTGTCTGAAATGGTCTTTTGAGGAAAGAACCACACAGGTTGAGTGGACCTGACCAGTCAGTGCACGCATTTGTCAGTAATCGTGCAGCTCTACTCAGAATTTAAGGAGCTCAACGATGCGACTATCAATACCAAAGAAAGGCCATTTGGGTAGGCCACTTATATGACTCAAACTGCCAGACCATGATTAACACTAACTGAGAATAAAAGAAAGTGAAAAAAAATATTATGCAATAACCCACATAGTCTTCACATTCACAATAATTAAAATAATATAATACTTTACAAGTAAATATTCCTGTCATTGTGTATAAAATAATAATTAAATGTCACTGTTTATAAAATAATAAAGTTAGCAAAAACAAAAAAAAAAAACAATAAAAATAAACTACCTCAATATGTACAAAAATTGGAGCAGCTCAATCCCAAGCCTTTTTGTCCTCAATATAATCTTTAACAGTATAAAAGGCTTTCTGGCACAACTTACGTTTAATGAATGATTTGAATTTATTAAGGCTTAGATCTTGAACGTGGCTTGGAAGTTTATTATAAAAGCGTATACATTGACATCGAAACGAGCCACCTATTTTCTTGAGCCTTGTTGTAGGTACAACAAATTTGTGTTTTGATAGGTAAGATACGTAAGATAGGTAAGATACGTAAGATATGTAAAATAGGTAAGATAGGTAAAATAGGTAAGATACGTAAGATAGGTAAGATACATAAGATAGGTAGGTAGGTAAAGTGGGTAGGTAGGTATGTATGTATGTAGGTAGGTATTTATGTAAGTAGGTTTAGGTAGGTAGGTAGGTAGTAGGTAGGTGCGTCGTAGATAAGTACTTAGTTCTACCCGTGCGAAGCCGGGGCGAGCAGCTAGTGTAGAATAATCATCATACTTACTTTATATTTGTGTTTTTTTTGGACGCATACATTCCTTTGCATCGTGGTTGATTGATGCACTGCAACAATAAAAAAATGTTCAAGTAAAACATTATCAAGTTATTCTACTGTTATGATTCTACTATGTAATATGTAGGTTTTGGTAAAATAAAATGTGTAATATATTGAACTTCATAGATATTGTTTGTAAACATTGATTATAAATGCGAAAGTGTGTATGATTGTATTTGTCAAAATTTTACATTCGTCAATTTTCACTATCGATAATCCCTAATAACGTCTAAACGGATTACCCTATTTGCACAATTTATTTTGTCGTATCCATTTTAGACCTAAACCTATCAAATGACACTAAAAACAACAAAATATCTACACAAACAAAAAACCATGTTTTCAACTTACGTAATATTTGGTGGCGTGAATTTACCTTACAAAAAAATTACTTCGTTTATACTGATTCAAAATAGGAAACTATTAGGTATATAAATCGAGCTTAGGTGACCGTAGGGCGGATTGAAAAATCAAAAGACATAATAGGTTGATAATATGTAAATAAATAAAATTGTAAACAAACTTACCTGGTTTCTTGTCTAACCTTCCGCACTTTACACCTGGCCACTTTCTTGTATTTATTTTTATTCCCCATACCTACTTCTGTTCACTAACAAAAACAAATAAGTGATTTCTTTTATTTACACTGTACGTGATAGCCGCGCGCTGGAAAAAGGGACATAGGTCGTACCTCGACAAGGCCTGGCGGGCGACTGAAGTGACGAACGCGAGCCGCTGTGTTATATAATAATTTATTATTAAAAGAATTAAGCTATTTTTCAAAATGTAACCACTAATTATTTTTCTTTATGTTATTATCTTTTTTTAAGATGTGGTTTTTAGTAGTAAAACTTTTATAAGCTTCGAGAAAAACAAGAAAAACATTAAAAAAATATCGAATTTGGTTGTTTTTCGGATTTTTTTTTGATAGAGTGAAGTTTTCGATATCGTGTTTCGAACCACAAATTGTCAAAGTACATAAAGTAAACTTCATTAATTTTTTTTTTTGCTTTAAAATATCACGATTTCTTTGTTTATTATTCAATCAAAGTGATGTAAAATTGGGAATACCTGGCCTTAAGTATCAGCTATGGGTATGGCACAATAAACCAACTTCTGGCGATGTCTATAACGACATGTGCCTGACTCGAAAGGTGTTTAAAAGTAAACTAGTGTGGTGTCAGACGCATCAAGAACAAATTAAGCTTGATATTGTAGCTTCTCTCCGTAAAGCCAATAATTTTCAGAAGTTCTGGAAGGCTACTAAAAAGTTTGATATTAAGCCTGGCCTTCCTGTGAGTGTCAACGCTGCTGATCAGCCGGATAGCATCGCCAACATGTTTATGGACCACTTTAAAGTGGAGTCACCGCTGGGCCCTTCGTTGCGAGAGCTCGATGACGGATGCTATTGTGACTCTGATCTGGTTCGTTTCTCGGCCAAGCAGGTGTCAAGCACCATTAAGAAAATGACGAGAGGGAAGTCCCCGGGTCACGATGGTTTAAGCATTGAGCACTTGCAGCATGCTGGTCCACACTTGGCGAGAGTGCTCGCTATGTTTTACTCGCTATGTATGTGTCACTCGTACCTTCCCTGTGATCTTTTGAAGACTATTGTCGTGCCTATTGTTAAGAATAAAACAGGTGACGTTGCTGATAAGTCTAACTATCGACCCATCTCCCTGGCAACTATTATCGCGAAGGTACTCGACAGCCAGCTGGACGCGCGATTGGATAGCTTTTTAAAATTACACGACGCACAGTTTGGGTTTCGGAATGATCTTGGCACTGAAAGTGCGATTCTCGGCGTCAAGCATACGGTGCAATACTACACAAAGCGTCGAACACCAGTGTATGCTTGCTTTCTAGATCTCTCCCGTGCCTTTGACCTTGTATCTTACGAGATTTTGTGGGAAAAGCTGCGGGAGAGAAAAGTGCCAGCGGAGCTGTTGCGTATCTTCCAGTATTGGTATTATAACCAAACGAACAGTGTGAGATGGGCCGATGGGCTGTCTGTGTCGTATGGGCTCGAGTGTGGGGTAAGACAAGGAGGGATTACGTCACCAAAATTATTTAACCTATATATAAATGATCTAATCGTTGAGCTCAGCAGCAAGAAAATAGGATGTCGCATTGATGACGTTAGTGTCAACAACATCAGCTACGCTGACGATATGGTGCTGCTGAGCCCTACGGTTAGGGCACTTAGAGAATTGCTTCATTGTTGTGAGGGCTATGCTCGAGAGCATGGCCTAATATACAGGGTGTTTGGCAGAACGTTGAACATACGAAAATGGTGGGTAGGTGGGGTCATCTGCTACTTACTCAGCCCTAATTTATTTGGCCCTGGCCGACTGGGTATTTAAAAAAAAAAAAAAAAAGTTTTTTTCTTGTTTCACCACTTTCCTAACTTTAAAGTGTATTTTTTTTATTAAAAATGGGCAATAAAACAGGCAATTTTTTTTTTTTAATCTTTGATGTTGGCAGATTCTTATAAAATTATTGCTTTGTTCAGATGTTAGCTAGAAAAAAAGTTATGAGTCCTCAAACTTACAGAAAGATGTAAAAAATACTTGAATGTTAATTTCAACTTGCATTTAAAAAAAAAACAAAAAATGATTGAGGAGTTCCAATTCTAGCAAAACATCCCTAGTGTGTGAGCTTTCTAATGGTATGTAATTTGCTTTTATAAAAAAAAAACTTTAAGAGTTATTTCATAATTTTATCAAGCAGGAAATTTTTGACGAAACTCTACCTTTACGGAAAGTTAAATGTTTTGCGAAATTTAATACTGCAAAGTTGGTAAAAATTATGGATCGACGGCTTGCCAGTAGCAGTGGTGCAAATTGACATTCACTATTCCCTTGAGATGGTTACACAAAGCAGGTAGAAATTTTGTTTCACTCTTGCGCAGTCATAGCGTATTTTTGCTCTCTTTCGCTCTCGTGGCACCGTGACGCCTCAGAATGAATTCTTTTCTTTTATTCAGTCGAGACTTAACTGCCTCTGCGATCTCACGTGCCCGTTACGCTTACGTTTGTTTTTGTTCACTTCGTTTTCTTTTATTGTTATCACTAGTTAAGTTTAAGTTTAAGTTTGTTAAGTTTTTTGTTATTACTGTTACCTGTTGTTATTGGTAAAGAAATGGCTGCTTTTACCAGTGAGGAATACGCGGACATGTTGTTAGCGTATGGAAGCGCTAATACAAATTCGCGTGAAGCGCGAAGAATTTATCAAGAGCGTTATCCCAACCGCCGAGTACCCAGTCATCAGAAGTTTGCGAGTACTTACCGACGTTTACGACAAACCGGTAACCTGAACTTACAAGAACCACGAGTGAACGCAGCACGACCCGATGCTACCATTGACGAACAAGTTCTTGCCGAGTTTGACGCGGATCCTACCAAAAGCATTAGACAGATAGCTTCAATACTTGGCTTAAGCATATGGAAAGTGTGGTCTGTTCTCCGGCAAGATGGTAGACATGCTTTTCACTACACTCCAGTGCAAGGTAAGATTAAGCCGTTTATGCACTGCATCTGATACGATTTTGTGGAATGTAGTAAATTATGAGACAGTTCAATTGATCGTTCCATTTAACCTTGATTTCGTCACTTTCTTTATTAGTTGTTTTGCCTCATGTTGTTTTTAGCGCATTCAATTCTAATTTCAAATTAAATTCAATAAACTATTCCTATTCGGCCGCATTCACGTAACAATCAGGCGGCCAGCGCTTACAGGATTCGGATTTCGGATTCGGTTTGCGCAGGTGGTCAGCGTAGGTAAACTTGCCAGCACTTATGGGTCCTTTTTAGAACAAAATTGGAAAGTCGCACGCCCTTTTGTGAATTTGGTCTTACGTCTTTATGGCTAAGCCATAAAGCCAATTAGTGTACTTAAAAATTGAAGATGAAAAATTTGGATAATTGTAGAGTTTGAACTCGGAGGAAGAAAAGATTCAGTATTGAAATCAATTCTTAGACATGTTTTGTTTGTTCTAGGTCTCGATGACAGTGATTTTGGGAGACGTGTGCAATTTTGTCGCCATTTGCTGCATACCGATGTGGACGACGTTAACTTTTTAAAAAGTATTTTGTGGACAGACGAGTCCAAATTTGACAAAGAAGGGATTGTCAATTATCACAATCTTCACCATTGGGCACTTAAAAATCAAAACCCACACGTGAAGAGACAAAGAGGCTTCCAGAGGAGATTCAGTGTGAATGTCTGGGCAGGAGTGATTGGCGATAAGCTAATAGGGCCTCATTATTTGCCCGACAACATCAACGCGAACAACTACTTGGATTTTTTGATAAATGATTTACCACCATTAGTGGAAGAAGTGTTCCAAGTAGACATAAACAGGCCTATTGTCTTTCAACACGATGGTTGCCCAGCTCACTTTAGTCTAGTTGTACGTGAGCATTTGGATAATTGTTTCCCAAATTCGTGGATTGGCAGGAGAGGACCAATTCCCTGGCCTCCGCGATCGCCCGACCTCACTCCGCTCGATTTTCACGTGTGGGGAAGGGCAAAGGAACTAGTTTACACTACAGAAGTAGAAAGTCGGGAAGATTTGATAAATCGAATTAATGCTGCTTTCGAAGTTATGCGACAAGAGATGCTGCTGCGCACAACAACTGTAGAAATCAGACGTAGATGCCGCACCTGTATTGCGAATGAAGGGCGTCAATTTGAACATCTAATATGATTTATTATTTAAATAAATTATTTAAAATTATTTAATTGTTTCATTAACGCACCTAACTGGTACAGCATAATTTCAATCGATCATTTAATTTTTACCAACTTTGCAGTATTAAATTTCGCAAAACATTTAACTTTCCGTAAAGGTAGAGTTTCGTCAAGAATTCATTCTGACGCGTCACGGTGCCACGAGAGCGAAAGAGAGCAAAAATACGCTATGGCTGCGCAAGAGTGAAACAAAATTTCTACCTGCTTTGTGTAACCATCTCAAGGGAATAGTGAATGTCAATTTGCACCACTGCTACTGGCAAGCCGTAGATCCATAATTTTTACCAACTTTGCAGTATTAAATTTCGCAAAACATTTAACTTTCCGTAAAGGTAGAGTTTAGTCAAAAATTTCCTACTTGATAAAATTATGAAATAACTCTTAAAGTTTTTTTTTTATAAAAGCAAATTACATACCATTAGAAAGCTCACACACTAGGGATGTTTTGCTAGAATTGGAACTCCTCAATCATTTTTTGTTTTTTTTTAAATGCAAGTTGAAATTAACATTCAAGTATTTTTTACATCTTTCTGTAAGTTTGAGGACTCATAACTTTTTTTCTAGCTAACATCTGAACAAAGCAATAATTTTATAAGAATCTGCCAACATCAAAGATTAAAAAAAAAAAAATTGCCTGTTTTATTGCCCATTTTTAATAAAAAAAATACACTTTAAAGTTAGGAAAGTGGTGAAACAAGAAAAAAACTTTTTTTTTTTTTTTTAAATACCCAGTCGGCCAGGGCCAAATAAATTAGGGCTGAGTAAGTAGCAGATGACCCCACCTACCCACCATTTTCGTATGTTCAACGTTCTGCCAAACACCCTGTATAATGTCAATAAAAGCGAGTTCTTAGTCTTCAAGGCTGGCGGTGTTAAATGTCCTGAGTATGTGCCCCCGATCAAACTAAATGGGAATGAAATATTGCGAGTGTACCAGTTCAAGTACCTGGGGCATTATGTAACCGACGACCTTAATGACCGAGTGGATATTGAGAGGGAACGTAGGGCGCTGGCCGTCCGATGTAACGTGTTGGTTCGCAGGTTTGCACGATGTAGCAGGGTAGTAAAAATAACGCTTTTTAAAGCTTATTGCCAAGTGTTTTACACGTGCAGCCTGTGGACCAACTATACTCAGCGGGCTATCAGCGCCCTACGGGTCCAATATAATAATGGGTTCAGGATGTTGTTGGGGCTGCCCCGTTTCTGCAGTGCATCAGGTATGTTTGCACAAGCACACGTCGATGGCTTCCACGCATAGTCAGACAGAAATCTGCCTCTTTGCTCTGCAGAGTGCGGGATAGCTCCAACTCCATCCTGAAGACCATAGCGGGGAGGTTGGATTCTCCTTTGTTAGATGATGTTGTTCAAAGATGCATTTTGAACAACAGCCTTGTTGTCAAATAGATAATATGTATATAAGTTTACTAACATAGGTATAAGTTATCTTTTTGTTTTTACTAACCCATATGGATGTTGCTTATCCGAATTAAAGATTATTTTATTTTATTTTTTGGCGCGAAATGGGGATTTGCCACTATACGAACTGAATCAGTCGGTCTGAACCAGATCGGATGGCGAATCCGGCATAATTGACATCGGCCTAATGTAGGTCAATTGACAGATGAGAGGGTAACCTCTTCTGAACCAGCCTATTTGGCGCGAAAATGGGTGTGCGCCATGAACGAACTGAATCAGTCGGACTGAATCAGACCGATTGGCGAATCCCGGATAATTGAAATCGGCCTCATCAGCCTTATTAAGGCCGCTCGGCGAAAGAGAGGATATAAAAGATTTTGACGTATTTCACTTTTTTTTTCGATGGGCAATACTCTGCTATACTATGCTTCTTCTGTTTCTCCTTGAGATCTCAATCCCTGAAGATTTCAGAATCATTCATTCAGTATAAAATCAAGGCCACATTGTGTTCTATCTGAACTGTCTTCGTAGGTTTTAGAAGGGCGATGTCGAAGGATCGTATTTAGATGCTCTGTAATATAATCCAGTACCAGCCACATACATAATTTATGTATAATATAGTAGATTAACTTCTTAGCTAGTTTGAGGTATAATAACAAGAACGTGCGCCGATTTTTACAAAATGTATTTATAACCAGGCGCTTCTACATAGTGCGGCGTAGTAGTACATGCCAATCAAGAATCTAGAAGAATAAAATATAAATTAATCTCAGAAATATTATGTTATTTTAATTATTTTTCTTGTGAAAATAATGACAGTTAACGTACCTGTTTTTCTGCTGACCGCAACAGTTGTCAGAGTAAAATATTATATTGCTATTTGGATGAACCTCTTATTTAATGGGTGGGAAATTATCAAATAACTTTTCCCGCTCTTCGTGTCAGACTTTTACTGACTAAAACCCACCAGCCAATGCCTGCCAGAGTTGCAGTTTGTCCGAAAGGGATATCGTGGCCCTGGCACACAGGCAACGGAAGGAACATCTTCATCAGGAATATCCCTTTCGGACAAACTGCAACTCTGGCAGGCATTGGCCCTAACGGACCCCGTCAGTTGGTGCTGACATCTCTTTGAGGCGCGCGTGGTACACAACGCGCCGTCGACCCGAGGCTGCTCCTTATCGGACGGTGAGCTACCCATCGCTCTCCGTCCGCAAGCCCGTGCCTACGGTGGCCGGAAATCGGCTTGCGACTCCCGACGCCCGGGGCGTCTCCTGTGGCGACTAGGGTCGCGAGGGTGCGAACCTTGCCTATCCCTCACGCGTTCCGCCTCCTCCTTCGCGAGCATTATTGCTTCGCAGAAGGAGGCGACGGCCTCCCATGCACTCTCGCTCCGAACCATGGCCTGAACCAGGACCGGACGCGAGAGATCGCCTCCGTGAGGAAACGGCGGTGCGCCGCCCAAGCCGGGCAGATCTCCACCGTATGCTCCACCGTGCTCTCCGGGCGATCCACACAGTGGTGACAACCGGGCGTTTCCTCCCGCTTTATCCTAAACAGGAACCTCGCGAAACATCATGTCCGGTGAGGACCTGCGTCAGGTGGAAAGTGAGGACGGCGTGGTTCCTCTCTAGCCACTCCTCAAAGAGGGGACTTATCGCCACAATTGTGGCGTGCCCAGCGCTGGGTTGCGACAATCGCACTCTCCATGCTGCCATGAAATCCCGCCGGAGCTCTGTCCGCTGTGCCGTGATTTCTCGTGGCAGCGGAGTTTCACCACTATCATCTGCAGAAAAGTCTTTAGTTTCGTTTTCACTATCGTTTTCGTGGTTTGCTAGAAGGATTGGTGGCGGATTCGTGTTATTTAGAGTAGAAATAACATTTTCTGTCACATTTGATTCTAAAATAAATGGATAAAAAATTTAATAACGGTAGTTTCGCAGGAATGGAACCCTGCAAATAAATTTAAGAAATGTAGAAAAACTAACTTCCGTTGACTAGAGCAATCCGTATCAATATTAGAAATAACGTTGCTGACTTGTTTTAAACTGTAGAAAATTCTCTGAAAAGCAATAAAACGTTAAAACTCGGAAACCACATTAAACAAAAACTATAAATGCACGTAGTGTTTTATTTACCATTTGCACTAGTAGAAATAACGGTTTTTGAAACAAGAGATTGGTCCTCAGTACTATCACTAATCGGCTTCCCATTTTAATGGATAAAAATGTATAGCAAATAATAATAATATTAGTGGGTTATATTATTTGGTATCAAAATGTAGTAAAGTATTTGAGAACAATATTGGCGTAATTACATTTACGTCAAAAAAAATTACCAAATGATTGTAGAACAACGGCGCAATTATGTGATACGTCATTGTATCCACAAAACTGTTTTCATTTCAAGTTAATAGTGTCATAAAGAACAATTGCGTCTTTGTAGCTCCGACTCATACTAGCAAAAGGACATCACCCACGTTCCATATATTTTTGGACCAAATTTGAAAATGGCGGCCAAAGAAAAAAATACGATATTCTGCTAGAACTTGTTCTCCTTAACATTTTTTATTATGGCACCAAAACTGTGAAACCATTGCCCTCGGTTTTATTTGAGTTCAAAAATCTTTATTTTATACATTTTCTATGAAATTAATTTTATAAATAAAGAACTATACTGCTATAGCGTTACAATAGTTTAAAAAATATAATAATGAGAAAATACAGCCTGCCTGTAGTGGTTTTTTATTGTGATATTTTGTTTTTTGTGGTATAGGGGATTTTCTAAAAATAAAAATACAGTTGTATCTTACGTTCAATTGTTAATGAACCCTTTAATTATTTCTAAAAGTACATGTACGTCTTACAAGTATGTCAATTCATAACATATGGTTAAATAAGTATATCGTTCTCGTCTGGAACTACAATAATGTTTTCTAATCCCAAAGCCGGGGGTAATAACACCTGTAAATGACGAGCGTAACTCATGTACCATATTATGCACATAATATGTGAACAGCACCCAATCGTTCTTTTTCCTATTAAGCACGTGCAATAATAGTGACTGATTGCACTTCGACCGGATGATGTTTTGTCTATTACAATGTAGGTATAATATTGGCGAGCTCGGACATGTCGAGATTGCAGTCGTCCTCGTATCATCCACATATCTGTTCCTTCTAACTCTTCCAAGTGTTCATCTGCCATTTCATTACTGAGCTCAATTGAAAACGATCCGTTATGGAGGATATGTTCACCATAGTAGTAGCTTTTGGCTTGTTTTAGTTGGTATACGCCAAGAGCAAATAATAAGAGGTCATCTTCACTCAGCCTCGGAAAATCTGCAAACTCTGGCATATCTGCTGTCATTAGGGTGAACTGAGCTCGTCTGCGATTATAATTATGGACATTAACCAGTTCTGCTAATACATTTGGCGTATTCATTCTTTCATTTATGATCTCCAAAATGTCTGAAGCATGTGGATTATTTTCGATTACAACATGGTAATTATTTAAAATGGCGGCTGCAATTCTGAAGTAATCAAACATGTTTTTAGCGGCTCTATTGTTGTATATGTCAGCGTCACCATTGTAAACAACACGTGCAACGGTCCGAGTTACGCACTGCAATGTGTCACTTAGGCCTCCCCACTCTCCCCACTACTAGAGCCGCTCTATATAAGCGAGCGCGCAGCAAGGAAGGGATCATTCTTGTCGCAGGCTCGGCCCGGTGCACATGTTGTAGCGCTTAGATACTATAGTCTGAATTAAACTATTATTACAGTGAATTAATAAGTTGTGGAAATAAAGGCTGACTTCTGCTATATCTCTTACTTTCATTTAAGATGTTGGACCCTCTGCCTTCAACAGAAGTGGGATACGTTCCACCGTCCACTAATGATAGCCACAGTAATTTAATAAAATACCAAATTTCATTGCTTTCTGCTGGCATGGACGCTATAATAAAAATAAAAAAAATAAATTGCGGATGCCATGATTAGTTGTCAAGCTACTCCAAGCATGGGGGCGGCGCGAGGACGTGAAATACCGGGGTGAAACTCCGCTACCGCGAGAAATCACGGCACAGCGGACAGAGCTGCGACGGGATCTCATGGCGGCATGGAGAGTGCGATTGTCGCAACCCAGCGCTGGGCACGCCACAATTGCGGCGATAGTCCCCTCTTTGAGTGACTAGAGAGGCGCCACGGCGTCCTTTCCTTCCGCCTGACGCAGGTCCTCACCGGACTGGGTTGTTTTGGGAGGTTCCTGTTCAGGATATAGCGGAAGGAAACGCCCGGGTGTCACTACTGTGTGGATTGCCCGGAGAACATGGTGTAGCATACGGTGGAGGTCTGCCCGGGTTGGGTGGGGCACTGCCGTGTCCTCATGGAGGCGATTGGTGGCGGCGATCTCTCGCGTCCGGCCCTGGTTCAGGCCATGGTTCGGAGCGAGAGTGCACGGACTTTGTGGCACGAGGATGTTGTCGTGCAAAGGGTGTCGTGTGTTTGATACCAAATTGGTTCTTCCGCTAGAGCTTGCCACCACTCTGCGAACTACTAGTGCCACTATTCCTGCTGAGTTGGTTTTAGGTAACTAGTGATGATCGTCGACGTGACGATTCATTCAAAGCTGTGTCCACTGATTCTGCATGGGCAGAACGACTCCACACGGGCCACGCGAATTCACCCGCAGGAAAAGATAATACCAGCCAGTGGTCCGCATAATGGTAGGCACCTAGGCAAACAACTCCACTTTGATCAGACGAGTCGCTGAAGAATACTGTTGGTCGTTGCTGTGCTCGATGGACACACCATCTCAAACGGTTTTAAGTTTGCGGCACGAGTCTCTATTGCGGAGATGAATTAACTAAGACTGGGTTTGGCTCGGATTGGGCCCGAGTCAGTTAGCGAGTTAATACGGACCTCAACTTCTTCAAATTGTGACAAGGTCGCCTGCATATAGGAAGCGTGATATGTTCGGGCTGGATAACTGGTTGTTGGTTTGGATATTTAAAAAAAAGAGGTGTCAGGACACTACCTTGAGGTTGGCCGTTTTCCTTTTTTTTGTGAGAGAAGGTGGCCCAGAAAACGGCGGTTGTGGAGAAATTCTTGAAGTATTCGAACAAAATTTTGATCGCTGATCAATGTCTCCACCTTACACAGCAACCGTGTGAGGTTGACTATATCGTATGCAGCTGACAGTTCTACAAATACAGCGCCTGTGACCGTTCCTTGTCCCGAAACCATCCTCAATATGTTCAACGAGTTTGAGGGTCTGCAGCAAAATTTTACGGTCTGAAACCAGCTTGCTCCGGGATTAACTTCGGGCCAATAACACTCGTTAGTTGGTCTAGCAACTGTCCCTCAAACAGTTTGTATGTATGGCAGAGTGAGTATGGAAGAATGTGGGACGAAAAGTTTTTGGATCGTCTGGTGCTTTACCTGGCTTCGGATTAGCTACGACCTTTAATGTTCTTCAGAGACGGGGTATTGAAGCTGATTCTAGACAGTTGTTGTATAGTTGCAGCCACTACAACTCAGCAACTGGGCCAAGCTGTTTGATTTGCTCAACTGAGATGTCGTCTAAGCGTGGCTTTACCACACTTTAGACCCCTACCTAATTGCCGCGACGATATCAGATTGGTCCAAAAATTCTCTAAACCTATGATGATGCTATTTTTACCAGGTTATCAAATTTCAGATTGATAATAAGAAAACTGCAGCTGGAGCGGGTAAGTGTCTATGGCAACCCATTGAGAAGATTCCAGAAGCAATTGGCATTGGTGGCGGGTGTGTTGGATCATTTAGCTCCCTTCAAAATGGTTGAGTTGAATGGTGCTAATCCATGCGTCATGTTCGTGAACGGGCGCCATCAGTAGGGACTGGTCATCTCTTAGCGGCCTTGGCTTATTTTAATTTAAATTTTGAATTGTTTTTTTTTTTATATTTTTGTTACGGACGCCTTTGACGTTTTGCATCGTTCTCACATGTTTAATTTCAACACGAATGATGTAACCAATATTTTGTAACCATATGTTAATTTAAAAGAGTGTCCGTGGAGTTTCTTGCCCGTTCTTCTCCATAGGTACCTACTAAGCTTTGGAATGGGCAACTAGCTTCATCTTGATGACTGACCGACCCCCTTGACAATTCAAAAGTGCCTGTAATTGGTTTATTTGAAATAAATGCTTTGAGTTTGAGTTTGATTCGACCAGAACTAGCACTCCGTTGGACCAGAATCATGTAGACAGGACTTTGTAAAGAATCTCGAGAGGCCATTATTAAGAAATATCCTATCCCTATCAATTTCCCAAGGGCAGTGGCTCCTATAATGAATGCGGAGATATCAGCTTCACTTTCAGACCCAACCCTCAAAAGGGATAAAAGGATCAGCCATAGACAAAACCTCACCGGAAAACTTATGACTTGCCTAGGGCAATCTTTAAGCAAGGTCCTGGTGGGTCATATAAATAGTAAAGTACTTGTTGAAGAAATCAGTGACGCAGCCAAATTTGCTGCTGAAATTTACCACCAGGACTCTTCTTCAAGAAGATTTTTTGCGTTGGCTGGCGTCAATAAGGTGGTACAAGATGCCGTACGAACAGCGACACCAGATGACACATTATTTGGGACAGACTGCTGAAAAAATTAGGGCTGCGCAAGCTATCCAAAAAGCAGGTTCTCTGATTAAGACTACTGAAAAGAAAACAATGAAACCAGGGACTCAGAGGAAACAGTTAAACTGGAAAGACCCGCCGCAGTACCAACAACAGCAACGAGCTCGCGGCGGGCATCAGCCTCAACAATACAACCATCAGATACAACCTCGACCAGATCAAACAAGCTGGAAGATTCAGAAGCTAGCTCCATCCAGTTCCAGGCCCAGATACCGCAGATAAACCCTCAGGTAAATAGTATTACTAGAGATATATGGCAATGGTGCGAAGAAAGAAATATTTGGATTTATACATCTTATATTAATACCAAAGATAACTATGAAGCCGACAGAGAATCAAGAAAAATCAACATTGAATGGGAGCTCTCTCAAATGGCTTATAGTAAAATAGTAAATTGTTTTGGGGCACCAGATATAGATTTGTTTGCTTCTAGAATAAACAGTAAATGCAAAAAAATTGTATCCTGGAAATGTGATCCTGAAGCATTCCAAGTTGATGCATTCACTCTTAACTGGTCAAATATTTTTTTTATGCATTCCCTCCATTCTCACTAATATTAAAATGTCTTCATAAAATCAAGACAGATAGAGCAACTGGTATCTTAGTCTTTCCGTATTGGCCATCTCAACCATGGTTCCCACTATTGGACTCATTGTTGACTAAGAAATTGTTAATCTTTGACCCAAATATAAAATTATTATCCTCTCCTTTCAGAAAAAGTCACCCCCTTCACCACCAACTTAACCTGGCTGCAGGGCTGCTCTCAGCGAGGCATACATAAGAAGAGGCACACCAAATTCAGCCCTTCAAATTATGTTAAATTCACTGTCCAATAGTTCCATGAAACAGTAGGACTCACCATTGAAATCTTGGTGGCTTTTTTTGTAAGAAATGTAACATAGACACCTATGAAGCTTCTATTCCCTATATTCTAAAATTTTGAAGTGAATCCTTTGAATCTGGACATATGGTACAATAAATACTACCAGATCAGCCCTTTCACTGCTAATCAGTTCTAAAATTGGATCTGACGAAAGGATTAAACGATTCATGCGAGGAGTATACCGTACAAAACCACCTGCCCCAAAGTATAATTTTACATGGGACCCTGGAGTTGTATTAACATATTTAGCAAATCTTTACCCCAATGAAGACATAGACTTAGAAAAACTAACAAAAAAAGTAGTAACTATTCTTGCCCTTACTACAGGTCATAGAGTACAAACTTTATCTTTAATTAATATTAAAAATATTAAAGTCATGAATGATGGAATTCAGATTTACATTCCAGACATAATAAAAACCTCAAAAACAGGTAGCCTTCAGCCACTATTACACTTAAAAACTTTTGAAAATAGAATTGAGATCTGTCCAGTCACTGCTGTCAAATGTTATATTAATAGATTTAAACCACTGAGAAGAGATACTGATAAGCTAATACTAACCTTCAAAAAGCCACATCATAGTGCCTCAACCCAAACTATAAGCCGTTGGATTAAAACAACTCTACATGAGGCTGGAATTGATGTAAATACTTTCACAGCACACAGCACCAGACATGCTTCTACGTCAGCTGCTAAAAGATCTGAGATCAGTGTAGACCAAATACAAAGAACAGCTGGGTGGTCTCAGAACTCGGCCACCTTTGCTAGACATTATAACAGGCCGGTCATTCAAGAACCAACTGTGTTCAGTAATGTAATATGTAACACCATAAATAACATGACTTGATTTTGTTGATCTCATTATTTAATTTGTTATGTTACTGAATTAATATTGTAACACAAAAAGTCTGTTATTTTAATAAACACTATTTTTACAACCAAGTATTTATTAACCCATAAACAACCCTGACTGACTTCACACATCTACTCGTTAATATGTCTCGGAGAAGGAGTAAGTATAATTATGTGATTAAACGAACTTACCTGAAGTGAAGTTCTATCATAATTATACAAAGCTCCTTCTCCGAGACAGGTCTCCCAACCCATCCCTACTGAAGTTCTCCCTTCTATAGGGTTGCTTAAAAATAACGACATACCTAGCTTTAAACGAAATGACAGTACAATGTTGCCCAATGAGAGAACAGTTTTTATTTTTTTAGCTTGAAATATTTGTGATGGCGCTGGTACAATCCCGCGCTACTACTCGTTAATATGTCTCGGAGAAGGAGCTTCGTATAATTATGATAGAACTTCACTTCAGGTAAGTTCGTTTAATCACATAATTATAGATAAGACTACTATCAAAATGAACGTAGCTCGAGTTACTTCGCCAGCCAACAATAGAAACAAATATAAAAAGATGTCAATTAAAATAGTTAACTACAGTTTTTACTCAATTTAAACTCCTAAATAAGTAATACAAATCAACATTTATAGCAAGATTTCGTGTTTATAATCATGACAGGGCGAGATTAACAGACCGCACACAAGACTACTTTGCTAAGCAAAGTAAGCGTTTCATATGAATAAGAACATTAATCTTAAACCAAAAATTTGGAAACAATTAACCTAATTAGTTTGCCTACGAAGTAATAAATCAAATATACCAAATATCAGAAGTGTGCAAGATGATAAATGGCATTGGTGTTGTAAAACGAAATCCGGAAATTACGCGTAGATATGTAACAGATAGAAAGAAAATACGCTTGTGTTAGATTTATACCGATGTAATTAATACATAACAACGTATTTCGTGTTGTAATATAAAGTAATAATAAATTTCTAATTAAATGCAGTAAAAGTATAGTAAATAACATAATTTTAAATAGAATAAGGTGTGTTTAAATTTTGGATAACAAATAAGTATGAATCATGTTTGCTTTATGGAAACATGACTCATACTTGTTTGTCGCCGCTTATAAAAGCAAGTGTTCCGACCTCATTGGTTCACTTTTGCTTGAAACGTTGTTTCCCCCCCCCCCCCGTCCCTTGCATGTCGATGCGCCAGCCGCCCGGTTAGAGGCAGAGAGCGCCGTAGCATTAATAGTAACCCCTGTTAATAATCATGATCTAAACTTTGATCCAGCCCGTCCCCAAACTAACTAATTTTGTGATCCCCCAACGACGCCCTAAGCCGAGGTCCGTACCCCACAGGGGGTGCCCTTAGTGCGCTGTCGTTTAGTTTAAATAAATATTATTAGTGATCGTAAATAAATACGAATTAAAACGCGCTGGTAAGATAGCCACAGTTTATATTGAACTGATCGTAGAAAAACAACAGTCTCCATTCATTTCAAAACTGACAGATGTACTAGAATTTAGAATACAAACAATGTTCCGAAAAGGTGATAATAAAATATGCTATAAAAAGTTCGGTTCGTAACAAATATATTATATTTTACGCCCTGGCTGGAGGCTTTAAGCTTAAAAACCTTAAGGCAATCACAGGAATATCCGGTTAAGTAGCCACGGCCTCTCTAGGTCTGCTACGAGATGCCATACATAAAAAAAAAAAAAGAAACGTTGACCGGTACGGAGCTCCCAAAGAAAATAATAGATATGTATAACTATGAAAGGCTATTTTTAATCAATAAATGTGTAGTTATATGTATAATAATATATACCTAGTTGTTTTGAAATAGTAAATTCAAATAGTGTTTCCTGAACAAAGTACTTTCATTTCACTATTCTGTTCTAAAATAATAATATTCTTTGAGTGTATAAGTATGTGTATTTAATGTAGAGCTAATTAATTGCCCTTTTATGTTGCTTTTATTTCTTTATTCTAACACGTGTATATGGAATTTGGTTAAAAGAATGAAAGCCGCAGGTATTCCAATGCTGGCTCGTTAATATCTGGTGGGCGCAACATTAAAGTCGCACTGCATCCAACCTGACTTTCATTCCAGTAACAAAGTTCCAACACATATCACCCTCATCATTTCCCACTTTTGGATTGCCGCTTGCCGCAAGTTTTCCACGTTGCGCACTTCTGATACATCGTAACTGAAAACCATCCGTCCCTGGGGACATCAATTGAGAACCTCGGGAGGTTCTCATTTGGGATGAGGTCGGGGCTCTTCGCAGGCTATGGTATAAGCTATGCAGCTTCCATAGCCTCGTAGCCGGATATTCATCCGGCTGAGCTTGGAGCCACAGCTGAACTACTCTAGCACGATGGATGGAACTGTTGTCCTGGCAAAGATAAATAGAGCCTGTCGGATGATGTAATCGCACAGTCGGCACCATAACATCTCTCAGAATATCCACATACTGTTCCGAAGTCATGCGGCCAGATATCTCTACAAGTTCACCAGGACCAACAGAACTCATCCAACCCCAGAATACCAAGCTCAGCTGACCACTAGACCTGTTGGGTATTACATTTTCAATTTCGTATCGGTTGTTGTCTCGCCGCTTTAATACTCGTATGTTTCTCCCATCTTTATCAGATCTGAAAGTTTTTTCATCGACAAATATCCACCTACCCTAGCCTCAGCATGGGCTGGAGAAAATATTTTTTTTTTGCCGGAATTCTCGTTTTCATGCCAACGACCTGCAATCTGCGTCGGATTGGGTATTACAAATCAAAATATTTTATTTCACATAAACCTACATGGGCACTTATGAAACGTCAGAAGCTAGTTGGATTACGTATTACTAACTAGCCGAGGAGTCTTACGTAACCATTCCAAGTAGGATGTAGTTCGTATGTGCACCTGGTTAGTAGTCACCTAAATGCACAGGTTGAAGCGAGGGTCATTAATTCACGGAGGATCTTAACACCAAAAGAAAAAATGAAGAGATAAAGAGTATTCTATTCTAACATCACACACAAATCTTGCGAACTATTCACAAGGCGATCAATGAAATTGTCAATTGAGATTGTGACACTTACTTGATACTTACGCTCCTCATTTTTTTGTTTCATTCACTTTGTTTCATTGCGTCATCTATAACGATCTTATGAATGTCGTGGCGACCTTGTCTGTCCTCCTCTAAAATAGCACTTCCATCGTACTTCTTCCACGCGGTCTTTAAGATATGAGTTGAAACGGCAAGAGTATTAATAAACATGGTTTGGCATACTTCAGTTTTCTCACAGTGCGATTCGCTAGAACCTGTGATCAGCGGCAGATAATACTTAAAAGTATGTATGTTTCCTATTATTAGGAGTATCTTCTCTTCTTCATTTTATCAAAATATTTTATGATGAAATTCCACTGCATAGCTCGATCTCCCAGTTGCCAAAATGTTGTGAAGCAGGCCATCCCTTTTTACTTACATATTTCTTACCGAAGTTCATAATTTAAGGCAATTGCGTTTAAGGTATGTCCATTCTTTTGGGTGCCTCTGTCGTTTTCTGGTCGTTTTAGTGCGATCGCTTGAGTGCGAAGTAGCAGGCGAATTTGTGGTGCTAAATGACGACGAAGAAATCACAGAGAAATTGTCTACATAATGAGGGAAGAATGTGCTATCGCAGATAGAATGAACATTAGTAGGAGACGGCATAGGAGTTGGCACTGACAGTTCCAAATTAACCGGTGTAGATCTGTGGTGAGAAACTTCTAACAGCTCTTCAAGCTGTATTAATGGTGAGTTTTTGAAACTAGAAGGCACTTCTAAAGAAAATGTACTAGGTTAATTGCTGTCAACATCTTCGGCAGACGGATAAGACATGAAATTTGGTATTGAGCTGTCGCAGTTAATTTCTTTGGTCCAACCGTCTTCATGCAGAACTTCTTCTTATATATCAGCTAGTTTCTTCGGCACCAGGGGGCCTAGGCTAAATCCCTTTTCTGTAAGCGTTAACGCCAACGGAAAAATCAAATTGTATGGAGTTGGCATTTGTTTACCAGATGTCACGTGACTGCTGAATTGGTAGACGAAGTCATTATTCCTCATGCGGAAAAGAACATCGAAGCGAGCGTGACAGATTAACGACAAAAATGTTCATCAAAATGGTAGACAAGTGCCACTTTTTAGAAACGCTAATGATATTTTGACGCTAATGCTTAAAAAAGTAAACAGTGTTATATTTGTTTATTTAATTTAGCTACATAAAGCAAATTTACATTAGCATTCTAAAACCCTATCTAAGAAACAAGTATTAAGGATTGGAATCGAGTTTATCTTTATAGGAATAACAAATGTAAGAACCACAATCCAAACCACGCGAAGCACATGCGCGAAGCACATGTGTGAAGTGGCACCGCTGTCAACAATGAACTCTCGTTCGAGTGAAGTAGAATATGCAGAAGCATACATGGTATGTTCATCCATAGTCTTCTTTTCTTCTCGCTTCTTCTTGAAACAACGACTAGCAGTATGACCATTCTTCTGGCAATAGGTGCATACATACTTGTTTGGTTTCTTTTTCACAAGAAAAGCTTTGTTATCGGATGAAACGTTGCTACGCCTGTGATCTTCTTGGAGAAGTCTGGTTCGGACAATTTCAGTTTTAGTAATGCTTGCCGTCTCGAGACTAGACACCAACAAATTCCGGCTAAGGCACGCGCATCGTGCGTCGTATCACAGACAGGTTCCTGCGCGGCAGGTGCACCAGCAGCAGCAGGTCCAGCCGTGCTTTCCGAGTCGACGATACAGCACCACAGTCCTTCGAGAGTCTAAATCATTTTGATGGCAAACTTCCAATTTATCCAATTGTCCAATCCGTTCAATTTTTCAATAGATGTCGCAGATGTCACATTAGTATGTCCCATGTCAGATCCGTGATTTGGCATATCCTTACCGTTTATTTATTATGTATCTTATTTCTTGGAGATCCTCTGGGCACATAACCTGTTGAAGTAGCTGGGAGACCCGAGCTCAAGGTCTCTGCAGTGTAGCGAGGTTGTGGAGTTTCAATAATATACGACTCACTCTCCAATAAACGGTTATATTTATTCATAAATATCATACGGGTTATTGTCGTCAACAATTAGTATTAAACAATATAAGATTGCTAAGATAACGGTAAATTATCCCGTGTTAATTAATACACGGGGACTGTTACGGACAACGAGTACATAAATATTAAATAGTGTAGCAACCCAAAAACAACTTCGTCCAGTGCGAGCGTCCCGCGGTCGCGTTCCGTCACGATATGCAGAATGATCTGTCTCTCTCTCGCCTGGCCGTTGCGAGTAATGTGCTCGCGTTGCGCGCCAGTCCGCTGCCCACACGCTTACTGCGTAGACGCGTATTTAATGCACCGCGCAACTCGCCACGTGTCTACCTCGTGCCGCCATTGTTACGCGAAGTTATTATTCTTTAGGGTTTTCGTTCCCAATATTTACAAGACTGTGTTAAACTGTTTACAAGTGTTTCTGTACAAGTGTCTTACACCCAAATATACTTTATTTCTGAAAAGGTGGTTTCCCTGAGTTATCTCCTCCTCATATGTGGCGCTCCAACGTATTTTTCGTGTGACAAAATAGTGCATAGTTGTGATAGTTTTGCAGTGACGAACTAAAATGCCAGTGACACGGAGTAGAGCGGCTAGTTTGACTCGGAGGGAAGATGCAAACGACGCATTACCCGTCCCCTCACGACCAAACACGCCGACCACGGCGTCCCCCGACCAAGATGGCGACGGTGACGCCGGGTTATCTTCCTCGCCGCGCATCGATGCTAACGCTACGTTCTCTAACGAAAACGTGGCGACGATTATTGCCTCTCTCCAACGCTCTCAAACAGAAGCATTTAGGGAGTTGCTCAACTCGATGCCGCGGGCGAGTGCATCGACTCCGGAATCATTCGCGCTGCTAGGGCAAAGTACCCTAGCCCGCTGCAAAGCCACGTTCTCCGGCCGACCGAAAGAGTCTATTGAAGCATTTATCGACGCTATAGTGGCCTATAGCGATTGCGCGCAGGTAGCGGACTCAAATATACTGCGCGGTTTAGCCTACCTATTCAAGGATGAAGCGGCCACGTGGTGGCAAGGAATAAAATACTCTGTGTCGTCATGGCTCGAAGCCAAAGAAAACTTGATAAGTGCTTATGGTGACCGCCGGCCACCACATCGGATCTACTTGGAAATGTTTGCGACGCCGCAGGGCAATGAAAACACAGATATTTTCGTAGCGCGCATCCGCGCCCTATTGGCACGCTTGCCTAAAGATGATATAACCGAGTCGGCTCAAATAGATATGACCTACGGCCTCCTCCACAGCAGAATTAGAAAAAGGCTACGAAGAGAGGAGTGCTGCAATTTCTACCAATTACTCCGCCTCGCACGGAATATCGAGGATTCATTCGACGAGGTAAATAAAATGACGCCGACGGCGAGTGAGCGTCGAACACAAACGCCGGCAACATTACCGCCACTCACACAATCCGCCGCTCGAGATAGCGCCCGCGCCTCCGCACGTGATCTCGCCCCCGCACGGGCGCAGGCCCACATCGGCGCCGGCGGCCGCGGCGCGCCCGCTGCCGCGGCGCATCACCCGCGCATCCAGCGCCCCCTCCGCCCGCGCCCCCTGTGCGTGATTCAGCCGCGCCGCCCGCTCTGGTTCCACCGAAGCAGGACACGGCAAAGAGGCCACGGCCCTCCTGCACATACTGCAGACGGTTTGGCCACACCATAGAACATTGTCGTAAGTTGCAGAATCAAGGTGAGAGTGAACAAAGTAAAAGTAGTGGTCAAAGTTTTTATTCCGTGCAATCTCATTTAGTTAGTAAAAACTACGCGTCAGACTCGTCAGACTATATTTGTGATAAAAACGATTTTATTCGACAAGAAAATGTGCGTAGCTATTGTAATGAACAAAGGGATGTTATCCCACAACGTGTAACTAATAATATGTGTAATTCTATTATAGACAATGTTAATAACTCACAAACGGAAAATGTGTGTAACAATTTTGATATAAAGGGTAATGTCCATCCACGACAAAACGATATTTTGTGTAGCAATTTAAAAAATCAATCGGAATCAGACAACGGCCATGTAGCTCATAATTATGTTTTGTATAGTGATTTAAGTAATCAAAAGGACAATGCCCATTCATGTCATACAGATATTTTATGTAGTGATTTAAGTAATCAAAAGGACAATGCCCATTCATGTCATACAGATATTTTATGTAGTGATTTAAGTAATCAAAAGGACAATGCCCATTCATGTCATACAGATATTTTATGTAGTGATTTCAGTAATCAAAAGGATTATGCCCATTTATGTGTAACCGAGATATGTTTGTGTAACGACCGTACGGGACCCTCTATTGGCCGCGAGTTACGACCTATTTTTAATATAAAAAATTTGGGTTTTTCCGGCACCGCGTTGATTGATACGGCCGCCAAACATTGCATTGCGGGTCACACGCTATATGCTCTCCTTCTACGTCATGGTCATCCCCTCAGCCCTTCTATACGCGAAGTTAAGCTTGCCGACGGGGATTACCCCGTACGGATTACCGTACGATGGATGTACTTACCACCACGTTAGAGGTGTGCATAGAAACGGCAGTAATTACGATTCCATTCTTGATTTTACCGGACTCTACAAATAATGAGACGTTATTGGGTATCGATTTTATAACCGCCGCGGGAGTAGTTATTGATTTTTGCAAAGAAGTTTGGTATTTCAGTAAATATGATAAGGCAAAATATAACTTGTGCTTCGAACCTACCTCACGTGACGTGTCCTGCGCTTCTACAGATATACTTAGGGATGATGAAGGTACTCACCTTACGCCAGCTGAGCGGCAAGCGCTCGCTGATGTCCTCACCAGGCACGCACGCATTTTTAGAGCAGGGGGAGGTCCAACACCGTATGCGGAACATCGCATTGATACAGGTGAGCATTCTCAAATTGCTGTGCCTCCGTACCGCCTAAACCCTTCGAAGAAAGAGCTGATGAAAGCTGAAATAGGTAAGATGTTACAGGATGACATAATAGAAGAGTGTGAATCAGCTTGGTGTTCACCGGCACTGATGGTGCCGAAGTCCAACGGTGGTATCCGCTTCTGCGTCGACTACAGGCGTTTGAATGCAGTCACCAAAGCTGACACATATCCGATGCCACGCATCGATGAGTTACTTCAGAGCACCAAACGAGACTGCTACATGAGTACGCTAGACCTTCGATCTTCATATTGGCAGGTTAGGGTAAGGGAAGCTGATAAAGACAAAACGGCTTTTGTTTGTCCTCTAGGTACTTACCGTTTTAAAAGGATGCCGTTTGGTCTCCGCAACGCGCCAGCTACCTTTCAGCGTCTCATCGACCGTCTCCGATCCTGCTCTGCTTTACAAGATGTAACTTTATTAGCGTATTTAGACGATCTGTTGGTAATATCTCAGGGATACCAACAGCATCTGCAAGACCTCGAGGTAGTCTTTAAACGTCTGGTCGAGTTTAACCTCCATGTGAATCGGGAGAAGTGCGCTTTTGCTCGGGAAAGCGTTAAATATCTCGGCCACGTTATTACACAAAAAGGTGTTTCCACCGACCCAGGGAAGGTGAGTGCTGTACTCGAGATGAAGGTACCAGGAAACCTAAAGCACCTGAGAACCTTTTTACAAACTTGTTCATGGTTCAGAAAATTCATACCTAATTTCTCAAAAGTTGCCGAACCTTTGACACGCTTGACTAGGAAAAGTCAAGTATGTTCTTGGGGCTCAAAACAGACCCAAGCATTTAATGAGCTGAAGAGTCTATTGACCACAGCTCCAATACTGGTGCAAGCCGATTTCAGTCGTCCCTTCATTCTGCGTACTGACGCAAGTAACTACGCCTTGGGTGCAGTTTTATTGCAGGGCGACGGCAATCAGGAAAGGCCAATTGAATATGCCAGCCGACTCCTCAACGCAGCTGAACGGAACTACTCCACCACGGAGCGTGAAGCACTCGCTGTAGTGTGGGCGGTGGAGCGTTTTCGGCCTTACCTTGACGGTCAACCAGTAGTGATTGGCAGTGATCATCAGCCTCTACGCTGGTTGCTATCACTTAAATCACCAGCAGGCAGATTAGTCCGTTGGGCTCTAAAGCTCCAATCTTTTGACATTAAATTCGAATACACCCCAGGGAAGGCGAATGTTGTGGCAGACACGCTGAGTAGACCTATTTGTTCCAGCGACTCAAGTGACAGTTGCGGGATTTGTACAGTCATCTGCGATCTTCCCGCAAAAACACCTAGTCAGCTTCGCCTAGAACAGACTTCGGACCCTGAAGTGGAAAAGATTATTAAAGAGCTAGAAAGACCTGATGATGTTGCATCTAAAAGATGGTTAGAAAGGGGTTACCTCATGGATCAAGGCGTCCTGTACCGTTTCAATCCGGACTCCGAGAGTGAATCCCCTCAGTTAGTTGTACCTGCCGGTCAAGTTGCAGCTATTTTAAAGGAGTTACATGACTCTGATACAGCTGGCCACCCAGGTATCGATAGAACCTACCAGAAGGTAGCACAGCTGTATTATTTCACAGGGATGCGGAGAATAATCACCGATTATGTTTCAGCCTGCATCCACTGCCAGCGGTACAAGGCCAACAATACCAAACCCCCAGGCTTACTCCAGACACCGGCCATGAGCCAGCGTAACGAGGTGTTGGCCATGGACCTGTTCGGCCCACTTCCGGAGAGTGACCAGGGGGAGCGGTGGATCTTTCTCGTTGAAGACACTGCTACCCGATGGACGGAGCTATTTGCTCTAAAAGAAGCAACAGCAGAAGCTTGCACTCATGTCCTCATCGAGGAATATTTCTTGCGCTTCGGTCTGCCTCGCAGGATAATTTCGGACAACGGTGTTCAGTTCGTTTCCGCAGTGATGCGACAATGTATGTCAGTCCTAGACATCAAACAAAATTTCGTCCCGCTGTATCAACCACAAGCTAATCCTACAGAGCGAAAAAACCGCGACCTTAAAGCTATGCTGGCCCACCTCGTGGCAGATGACCACACCTCATGGCCAAAGAAGTTGCCAGTGATTCGCTTTGCCCTGAATAGCGCAAAATGTCGCACAACTGGCAAGACACCGGCTTACTTGACTTTTGGCAGAGAGATGCGGTCACCCACAGAGGTCGTTCACGATCTTCGTGCCATCAGGGCCAAAGAAAACTTTGTCCCACAATTGACCCCTTACCTCGAAAACTTTCTGCATTCACTGTCAGCTGTTCGGGAACGCGTCGAGATCCAGCAGGATAAGACAAAGCAGTACGCTGACGCTTCGCGCCGACCTTCTGACGCCTTCGAAGTAGGTGATTTAGTCTTGCTTAAATCTCACTTATTAAGCAAAGGGTCAAAAGACCTTACTTCTAAGTTCTACCCTCGCCGAGATGGTCCTTATCAGATCACTAAAAAGGTAAGTCCAACAACCTACACACTTGCGAGCACAGAACAACCAAATGTAGATATAGGCAAATATAATTCTGAAGACCTTACACGTTACCGAGGTAGCGACGACTCCTTACCAAAACCCGTTATTCCCAAAAGAAATCGTGGACGTCCAGCTAATGCTGCTGTTAGTGTACCAGTCCAGGACCGAGGGCGTTCTCCAGGACTGGAGGGGGAGTATGTAGCAACCCAAAAACAACTTCGTCCAGTGCGAGCGTCCCGCGGTCGCGTTCCGTCACGATATGCAGAATGATCTCTCTCTCTCGCCTGGCCGTTGCGAGTAATGTGCTCGCGTTGCGCGCCAGTCCGCTGCCCACACGCTTACTGCGTAGACGCGTATTTAATGCACCGCGCAACTCGCCACGTGTCTACCTCGTGCCGCCATTGTTACGCGAAGTTATTATTCTTTAGGGTTTTCGTTCCCAATATTTACAAGACTGTGTTAAACTGTTTACAAGTGTTTCTGTACAAGTGTCTTACACCCAAATATACTTTATTTCTGAAAAGGTGGTTTCCCTGAGTTATCTCCTCCTCATAATAGCTATTTACCTAACTTAGCGAATTAACTAGAATCTAATTAGAATCCCACTAGTCAATATAATAATAAGAGAAATCCAAGCAGAATATTAAAAAAAAAATGCGGGGGCCGGTCTTCAGCTGTGGCCCGAAAATATGATGTAATAATTTCTTAAGCGAAAAAGTATAAAAGGAGGTCCGGGCGGGCGGCGCGCGCATTCTACTCTGACGCGGCGCTATCGACACGTTCCGACTTACGGCGATTCAAGACCTCAGCGAAGCACCCTATTCTCTACGACACAGCGGACCCTGGGCGACTCATAGTCCTTTTCCTTCTGCATTTATGAACGATTGAAGATTTCATCGAGGAGGCGTTATTCAAGAGCTAGTTACGAGTCGAGTTCGTTGATAATAGCGTCTGTCGTTTGTTAGACGTCAAAGTTTTATTTTATTTACTTCGTTATTGTTGTGTACCAAGGTAAGAAAAATATAGTGGCAAGTGCCTTTCATCGACCACGGTGTTTATCTTCATATTATTTACCCCACTGTCCCCTACAGTGGAAGACGTGGTCCTTCGATAGCCGGATATTAAATCGGCACCTGCGTCTGAGGGGAGACGTGAAGAAAAGTTAAGAAGAAAGAAGCCTAGCAGTCGTATTGCTTGCCAGTGCGAAAAGGAACACTTCAAGATAACGTTGCAAGTCACGGTGAGAAGAGTTTGCCTTATTTTCAAGAAAGATAAGGAACACAGGAAAGCAGCAAGTCCGACCCAGTAGGTGCTAGGATTTTTTACTTCAAGAAAGAAAAGGAACACAGGAAAGCAGCAAGTCCGACCCAGTAGGTGCTAGGATTTTGGAGGTAAGCTGTGTCGTCGTGTCGTCACGCCGTATCGTCGCTCCGTGTTAAGTGTCGCGCTACGTGTCTTCGAGTCGTCGCGTCGTGCCGCGTGTCAGACTAGAATCGCCACAACGGGCTCACTCGTAACTCGTAAGCGGGTGGACCGTGGCTCAGTCACGTACCACCTAACGGTGTCAAAGGTGCGCGGCAGAGTTAACGCCGTTTCAAGGCGGTGCAACAACTTTGTGCTCTGTTGCCAACCTCGTTTGCGCGCCCGTAACAAGGCGTGTACGCGGGTTGAATAGCACTACTACGCCTGTACGGCTGTGTACGGTGCGGGGGCCGGACTGTAGGCACTGCTGAGGCTGCCGGTCATTCCCACCGGTTGCTGAGCACCTCGTAACGTACACAGTTCTTTGCAGGGTAGTCCCTACCTTTCCTCTCCTGCATATATTCCATCCCTACCGGAGCATATCCCGCTCAACGGGCCCTCCGGTAGGTCCGCTAGGGTCTGCTAGGGAATAGGGTGCAAAGATAGGGAAGAATGCCGACTACAAAAAGAAGCCAGAAAAACGCACGGGTATTTGAAGAACCTCCCGCGTCGCCGTCAGCATCGTTACGCACGCGTTACCCGGCCCCGCGCCGCCGCCGCCGCCGCCGCCGTGCCTCCCGCGTCTTTACCAGTGGCTGCTGCCATAATGAGAAACGCGCCCGAGTATACTAGCATGGATGCTATAACGTCGACCGCCGCCGCGACCGTACACACGCCCGTAGCCGCCGCCGATAGGATAAATAGTAGATCAGCCGTACATTCTGTACGGTCGCGTCAATCCAGTGCTAGCGCCATACTGCGCATTCGCCAAGCAGAGCTAGAAGCCGAGGAGCGCCTCGCCGCGATACGCCGCAACGAGCTGCAACTCGAGGCCGAGCTAGTAAAGAAAAGGTTAGCAATAGAAGTAGCTACAATACGCGAGGAAACGGACCGAGATAGTGACATAGCGTCGGATATTGTAGGTGACAATAGGCGTATTTCTGATTGGCTGCAAAGATCGCAGCAACAGGCTAATGAGCCACCTACGACATAGGCATGAGGGTGAGCCAGAGGATACGCGACCGCGTGTAACGCTCCAACAGACGGACCTAACACGCACGTATCCACAGCGGGAAGATGTACCACGCGTTATATATCGCGACCCGTCGCGCCCTGTGTCGCCCGCGCCGCCACCGACAAACCAAACGGACACAGAGAGACTCGCTGAGGCCATCAATAAGATGTCACGTTGCCGTCAACCGTCACGTCAAGCACAGGATTTACCTGCATTTTCCGGTGCGTCGCATGAATGGCTACTATTTAAAACCGCGATGCGTGATTCAACGCGTATTTACGATTTCTCGCGATCCGAGAACTTAGCGCGCCTACGTTACAGCCTTAAGGGTGAAGCGAAGGAAACCGTGTCCGCGCTACTTTATACCGCTGCCGACCCCGCGATTATCATGCACACGTTGGAACAATATGACGGACGCCCGGAAATAATTATTGACAAGGCGCTTGACGACATTAGGAGATTGCCGCGGCCCGGTACGTCGGCCGCTGAGCTTAATGCGTTCGCTATAAACCTTCAAAACATCGTAAGCGTACTCATGTGCCTCGATGACAGAGGGTATTTACAAAACCCGATGTTAGCTAGGTATGTAGTAGAGAAGCTCAGCCCACATATGCGTGCGAGATGGTGCGATTTCGCTCAAGAACACGGTCGACCATCGGAACCGGACATCGTGACTCTATCACGCTACTTAATGCGCGAGGCGGACAGAGCCATTAGATTCGCGTACTCGACCGTCACGCCTACGTCGGCTAAGGAAGCCACGTCAGCAAGCATCCGCCAGAACACAAGGCGCGTCGGGTAGGCCCAATAAGCGGGTACCCGCTACGTATACGGCAGCTGAACAACCTAGCGAGGAAAGGAAGAAAACGTGCTTGTGTTGTGGCGGATAGCATGCCACACCAAGCTGCAAAAAGATAATCTCTATGACGTTGGAGAAAAGATGGGAATGGGCTAAAGAGACCGGCGTGTGTTTCCGGTGTCTAGCTAACCACTTGAACGTCCACGCCGCGAACTGTCAATGCACAGAAACGTCACGATGCGAGTGTCAAATTTTGCGCTATAAATTGCGCAGTAACTCTTCCGATAAAAACGTTTGTCAAAAGAAAATTAGACAAGCTATATTAAAATTAAAAATACCGTAGCATAGCCTAATGTATACACAATATGATTATTTAAAAGTATATGCTCTAAACCCAGATCAAATTACTTAAAATAAATAGAGAATCTTAAACAGTACACATTTTTCTCTCATATTCCGAAATTATTGTTTATTTATAATAATTCCAGGCAATTTGTAACAGTTAAAAATACGGTGAAAGAAACTAGATTATATTTCCATGAAAACGATACCAAAATATTAGTATTTGATGCATCTTAACTATTTTTAATAAATGAAAGAAAAGAGGTCTGGTTATCGCGATTTTCGGAGCAAGCGCGAGACCTTGAATGAGCAAAATAGCCGCCCGGGGCTGTGCAGACGAGATACTTTTTTGATTACCTACCTAGTTTGTCACTTATTTTATTTTGCAGTTTTACTTTTCTATATTAGTGAATTAAATTAACACTTTAATTAATGTTCTTTAAAAACATGTTTAAATTTTTTTTTTTTTTTTTAACGTAAAATAACCTCATATGGAAAAAGTTTCGGAAGTCGGTGACAACAAAAAATATATGAAATCGGAACCTATTAGCTAATTGAATTTCAAGTGATATCATATATCAGTGGAATAAGGGTAGATAGGTAAATTAAAAGCAATAATAATTAATAGTATATTTTTTAATTTTTAGTTTGTGGTACAAAACTTTGTTAAATAATATAAAAAAATCAAGGCTTGTGAAAGTCTCTAAAACAGCCGATTATGCACAGGTAGACCCCACACTCGATGCATTGCCAGACTGTTCGGGTTAGGACCTTTTTTTTATTGGAACACCACCAGCAGCGGCCTCTTTTGGCAGTTGTTCGCATGGGGAAGTGGTTCCCATCGACGATCGGTCGGTTCATCAGTGTAAATTTTGTATTTCGTCTTATTGTTGTCGTCGTCGTTGTTGTTATCGTCATGTTTGTCGTTTGTCTGACACATGGTCTTGTGATGAGTCTGGATTCCGTCGTCAAGTCGATATGTCTGTACGTCTTCAGTAATCCTTCGGCCAGTATTGTTCTGAACTGCCGGTGTGACATTTTTGGGTGTTTGGTGTGATATATAACGTAACAATTAAAAACTGCGACGTTAAAAAAACGGCGGAATAATTTTTTATATCACACACGAGTTCTCACTCTTTCTATGTTTTGGGCGGATAAATATTGATCTTTTCGATCAACGCCTCCCATATTTTTGTTATAGTCCAGAACAATACTGGGCTTGTATGTCATTCGGTTGTACTTATTGCTTGTTCCGATTTGAAGTGAATGATATGTGGAGATCATACTTACTAAATTTGAGTCTCGCCACACCATCAGCGACAAATCGGGACAGTAAGTAGCCACCAACTCTCCGTGTCGTAAGTCAGTCTTGGAAATGGTCCGTAGTGAAGCGGGAATAAATTCACGGTTTAGTCTTTGCGTCCCGTAACAGTCAGTCTGTCGTAGTTTTAAGCATCGCGCTAATAATGGACAATTATAAAAATTGTCCATTACAAGGGTATGACCTTTATGTAAAAGTGGCTGTACTAAATCAAAAACTATTTTTGCTGTTGCATTCGTAGGTTGAAAGTCAGACAAAGTTTGTTCCGTCCTGTCGTCTTGTTCAGTCTGTTCAATGTTATTGTCATCATCGTTGTCATTATTGACTGTCGTCTTGGATTTGCCAGCATATACCATAAACTTCCAAAGATATCCCGTCGATGATTCGCATAATTCGTAACTTTTGACGCCAACTTGAGCCGCTTTGGTATTGATCTTCTGAGCAAAGCTCAATCGGCCGTGCCACTTCAAAAGTGACTCGTCAATGGCTATTTCTTGCTGCGGGTAATATAGGCTGGCAAATTTGCGATTAAAATAGTCAAGTATGGGCTGTATTTTGAAAAGTCTTGTCTTTGTCGGTAAGTCAGTATTATTGTCAACAAAGCGCAACATGGATTTGAGGAGAAGGTATCTATTGTAGGTCATTATTTGATTAAAATAGGGCATGGTACCAAAGCCATTAAAAGAAAAGTACGACTCTTCACTAGGTAAAGGATATAATCCCTGCAGAAGCATCAGAGCTAGGAAACTAATCATTTCTTGTCGGTCAGTTGGTGTCCAGCGGTGAATCGGTGAAAACGTAGGTCCCGGAATTCCAGTAAAAGTCTCCCGTTTGGCTTTAAAAGTAGATTTGTCCTTAGTCCAGTCAAATGTAAAACAGTCATTGGGTAAAAGATCTTGTATTGCCCTATCATTTGCCATGTCTTCTGCTTGTAAAATTTGGAGCTGGTGGGGAGTTAAGTCGTCGTCAGTCGTTGTTTCCATCTGTCGTGTAGTCGCTGTAGGGTATACTTCGTCGTCAGGCTCGTTGTAATTGTCTAAATCACTGTCAGAGTCTAACCAGTCACAAACTGTGTCTTGAAACGTGTTATCGTTGATACCTGGAAAATTTACATAAATATAAGACAAAATAATAATAAGTAACTATAGTAAAAATACGGACTCCTAAATAATTGTTTATGCTTACCAATCACTGACGGTCGTCGTTTATTGTTTGAAGCAGCTGGGATTACCACTTCTCTTTCCATAATAGGTACATTAGGTGCTGTGAACGGACAAAAAGAAAGATTATTCATTCGATTCATCTGTGTGGTCACATATATAATATTGCCTTTTTCTAGGCGTATGGCACATATCCGCTAAGTTTTTTGCCGTGGATAGTCGACTTGGATCGAGGGAATCCATTGAACTGGGCGAATTTGGCACAGTATCGGCCTCAGGCGTACTTATTATTGCGTCGAAATACAACTGGCCAAGCAACTCGGGGTTCTCGTCAAGTGGACGCTCCATGACTGTAACAATATACACATTTAAATACACTTGGCCTTCATATACATACTTCATTATTATTATTAGACTGTTAGCTGAATGATTCTGTGCTACAAATGGAGTCAAATCTAGGTAGGGATGACGATTAAGCAATCGACTTGATTTAACCTATTATGTAAGCTGCAAGTCAGCCAATGATTGAGTGAGTCAAGAAGTGAAATGGTGCAAATACGCTTTATCTAAAATACACAGAAAACAAATAGTCAGTCAGTCTGTAAACTATTTGCATAACGGAGCCCAGTTTTAATATTAAATAGAAATATTTACATTCCACTTCCGCTGGAACAACAATAAGTCTGTCTTCGAGTGGTGATGACAGCCTCGATGGCTGCGGTGATGGCTCCAACGTATCGACGCAGCTATCGAGCTGCGGTGATGGCATTGACGTCGATGGCAGCGGAGATGGCAGTCTCGATGTTGACGTCGATGGCTGCGGAGATGGCAGTCTCGATGCTGACGTCAATGGCTGTGATATAAAATCACATTCTTCCCGCTCTGGAGATGGTTTTCTGTTCATAAACAAAAAGAAATATATTTTATTCTGTTCGGGAAACTTACAGCTAGCACATACAGGGTAATTCACGAAGCTTAGTAATAAGATGGCTAATTAAAAGTTTTCACTAATAAGTAACATCGAGGTTTTATAATATAGGTGAGATTTTAAATACATACTGCGTTCGTCTCTTCCGCGGAGGCGCGTCGGGTAGAAGAACGCGCTGTAATTCAGCCGCCCGTTTCCGCTCCTGGTATTCTTTTTTTTGAGCTGGCGGCAATCCTGCAATACGCTTCTGCGTAATTTGCCGCTCAGCTCTTATCATCTGCAGCAGATTATCGCTGCAAAAATAATCAGTATTTTTGAATTATACTAGCAAAAGGTTGTGTAAACAAGATCACTCTAACGGTGGGGTTGTCTACATTGTAAGTAACATATGTTGTATTGTGTGCAATGATGATCAGAAGGTACAAAGATAAATAAAAACTCACGGATCTGCAGATTTCCCCTTCCCTCTTCCTCGCCCTCTTCCTCTCTCTCTACCACCACCCTCAGCCTGAAGGCCTGAAGTCGATTGCTCGTTTGATCTAAAATATATGCATAGCACTTAAGTTGTATGTAATACATACTTTTCATGGTGAAATAATATTTGCATCACAATACACCATTCCGCACGCCAATACTAAGCAGTAAAGCTTAAAAGTGATTTTAGTGCTATAATGAAAAAAAAAAGAAAAAAGTCGATTAAAGTAAAACAGTGTGTTAAGTACGTGCATGTACATGCGAAAAATAATAAAACACTCATGCGTTAATATAAACAGCCCTGTAAAACAAATTAAGTAATTTGGAAAACAAAAATCCGACACCGATAATATCTCGTCTGCACAGACCTTGTACATGTAAACGTTAGAGTACACTTCAGTATCCGCAGCGTGAGCGCGTGCCGTCGCCGTGTTTACTTACTTTGAATTTGCATGTAATCACTGTGTAATATATTAATTGTATTAAAAGTATGTATTTATACTAAATCTAGATAGTGTAATTAAACGAATGGCATAAATTTAATCACAAAATATGTGTTCACTTATGTTTTATCACTTAAAATTTGCGACCATTTTGACATAAGACGGACCATCTCCAATGTAATACAACATTTTTTAAACCATGACGCCAATGAAACTATGATTATTTTATATCATGGACACGAGCAAATCTTAAGGAATATCTTGATATAATACACTATACGATCTAACTACTAAGAAAAAAGAACTTACGACATAACTGCGGACAAGCTTCGCAGTGACGCACACACAAAATCACTCAAACTTCAAACTGAAGTATAAATACAGATTAAAAAGATTTGAACTGTTTACACATGTCAGTGCCAACTACGTTTAGTTCCGCGTCCGAAACGCCAGTAATATTGCAAAAAGGAGCTTTATTAAAGCCCTTTAGAGCTGATTTTCATTAACTCCTATAGTCGACACTGTAGTGTTCCCTAACGTAAGATGACAAAAACTTTTTCGATACTCAAGTATCTCCTGACGTTCAAGTGGCTATCCCTATTTCTCAGCTTTGGTTGCGTATAATTGCAGAGCTAACTTGAAGCTGTGGGGTGAGGTGCCTAGCAGCGTGTTTTAAATGATTGGCTTGGCCTATACGCATGCCATCTTATATTTCTATGCACCCACGCGGCACTGATAAATAATCGTAATAATTAACTTTGCTCAAGAGTTGTTAAAGTTTGGCTCCCCGGTAAAAGGAAATAGGTAATATTTTATTAGTTGTGAACGGTTATTTGCCGAACATTCCAGACGACCGTCACGTCGCTCGCGCCTGCTTCGCTCGCGCCTGTGTCGGCGCGCGGCGGACGTGCCGTGCTGACAGCGTGCTCGGCAAAGCGGCCGGCAGCGGCGCCCTACGGGCACTGTCCGTGCTGTTGGCGAGCTCGGTGGCAGCTGCGAGGTTTGGGCTGGTTGACTGCTGGATGTGTTTTGGTTAGAGTGAACATTTATTTAACTTCACCTTTCTCATTGTTAAAATTAGTGAGCCGTTTTAGGTACGTAACTGTGTTGAATTAATTTCTAAACAAAAGTTTCGTGAAACTAGCTGTGTAAACTTGTTAGACAAAATGTCGGACAGTGAACAAGAAAACGATGGTTCAAAATCCATTTTAGCTAAATTAATCCGTAAACGGTCTGGCATACGTAGTCGTGTAACGTATTTTAAAAACTACGTCACTAAGTTTCAGTTAGATAAATTCGATAGCGTAACTAGTTTAGATATAAGAGAATTATCGGTAAAATTAGCACAGTTACAAGAATTAGTTAAAATATTTGATGGGGTTCAAACAGAAATTGAAGAACTTTCTGTAAATGCAGAGAAACAGTATGCGGAAAGAGATATCACTGAAAGTGAATTTTGTACCCAGATTGCGTTAGCGCAGGAAATAATGGATTTGTTTTCATCTAAAAACAAAAATGCGATCAATAATGATCCAATTATATCTAGTTCTGGAGTAAATGCTTCCATAAAATTGCCTAATATTAATGTACCAACCTTTGATGGGAACTTTGTAAAATGGTTAGTTTCGAGACACGTTCCAATCTCTTATAAATGAAAATGATTCTATACCGATAATAAATAAATATCATTATTTGAGAAATTCGTTGGTGGGTAGCGCTAGGATTGCTATTAGTTCAATAACTTTTGCGGCTAAGGATTATAGAAGCGCATGGCAGGCTTTATGTAAGAGATATGATAATCCAAATATTCTTGTGAATTATCACTTGAACGCGTTAGTAAGTATTGCTCCTATTCACAAGGAATCTTTCATGGCATTAAGAGATTTAAGTGATATCATTTTTAAGAATTTAAGTGCGCTAAATACTTTAGAGATCTCTACAGATAGTTGGGATCCTTTAGTAATACATTTGGTGGCTGCAAAGTTAGATCCCAGGACTAGAAGTAAATGGGAAGATCTTAAAGGTAGTTTGTCATCCCGTCCATCACTTGAAGAATTTCAAGATTTCTTAATTCAAAGAGCTAACGTTCTGCAAACGGCTAACCATAATCATAGTAATTATGACAGCAAAAACTCTTCTAGAGATAATAATAATAACAAAGAAAATAAATCTGTAAGGTCATTTGCTACTGTTACAGATAACACAAATAATAAGCCATGTGTTGTGTGTCATAAAAACCATTATATACATCAGTGTTTTAAGTTTAAAGGGATGAAATTAAATGATAGGCTTTCCTTGGTAAATAAACAGAAGCTATGCATCAACTGTCTTCGCAGTGGTCACACCCATACAGAATGTACTTTAAAAGGTTTGTGCCGGAAATGCCAGGAGAAACACAATAGTTTATTACATAAAAACAGAACAGTTGTAACCGTAGCTACTGAAAACACTGAGCCTTCGGTTACTAGCGTCCCAGCTGTTAGTTTAGCTGCAGTCTCACCGGGACAAGTTTTATTGTGCACTGCACAGGTTGAAGTGATACCTTTTGAACGCCAGAGCAAAAACGCATGAACTTGCCCTCAACGCCAGGCCACAAATTCACCGCAAATACCTACGAAAAAAATAGGGATTCCAAAACTTCATCGATAATCAATTTTATTTTCATTTTCGTCTTTAATTTCGAAATATAATGTCCTTATAACATTGAAATTTAATTCAACATTACATTTCTTCCTATTAAAGTAATAGTTATACACTATTTACAGACTTGTATAATACCGTAATAACAGATATGAGACTACAATATATTTAAATATAATAACTGTAGGTACAACACTATTCTTGATCTGCTGTCTTCATATTGTGACCATGGCGTGGACGGCCCGCCATTTTAATAACTACTTCGCTTCCGAAATAAGGATGTGGCAACGTAATATCTCGTTTATCGATGTTCTAGTACAATATTATTTTATAATAAATGAAACACGTTTTTTAAATCAGATTTATAATTCCGAATGTAACAGGTACTTAAAAATATATGATTGAAATAGGTTAAGAAGGTAAATAAAAACTATGAAAAAATAGAAAATTGTAATAAAATGTTATACAGTATGTACTATGTATACATGTTTTTAAATATTAAGTTCTATAAACCTGGCATAAAAAGTAACAAATTAAAACAATTAACGATTATATATAATTATCACAATTACCAATCAGTCTTATACTAATAAATCTTTTGAATAATAGAACAAAATTATACAAAATCTACAATGCAACCTGCATTCTGATCATCTAATTCGCTGGGTGCAAAGTGGGTGGTGGGGACAGTGAAATCGATCTCAGCGCGCACCGTGGCTAAAAAAGGAACTTTTGGCAGACTTTATTCCACGAAGTTATAGGTAAATATGGAGCCCACACTTAGAATAAAAGTTTCGAGTCAAATACTCTCGCTCCTATTCTCTGAGGCAAACTGAGGTCTGATCTCTTTTTCTAGTGTACTACAGAAATTGAAACAAACTGACCTCAGACAGTAGAAGAGAAATAAAAATTCAAGTAGGTATTTCAAGTGTGTACTGTGTACTCCATCTTTACCTACACCTTCATGCTTTATTCACTGCTTACTCCTCGTAAAGACAATGACAGTCAACTATTTGACGTACCAAGGTCCGCCGAGTCCGCCGACCGCTAGTTGGCGCTGTCATCGCGCACCCAGCGAATAGTAAGCCATGTGTTATCAGGCATAAAAAAGTAACAAATTAAAACAATTAACCATTATATATAATTATCACAGTTACCAATCAGTCTTATACTAATAAATCTTTAGAATAATAGAACAACATTATACAAAATCTGCATTGTATTATCTTATCATCTAATAGTAAGCCATATGTAAATAAAATCGAATAAAAAACTTCAAGTTACAATAGAAAAATCAGTATCACAGAGACATTAAAATCAATATAAATCTAAATATATTACACAGAGTGGTACTTTTGGAAACACGGCGCAGCACATAAATATACGTTACAAACGTTACATTTAAAACGTGTATTTTTTCTTTGTTTTAAAAGTGCGCATTGCTTGCATCTTTGATATTTTCCCATACGACTCGGCATATGATCCTTTGCATTACTGGGTAATATACGAAGAGGATTACTACTGCTAGTTGTAGCTAACGTGGAGCCTTCTATAATACTACCACTGTGGTACCTCTCTATCAATTGCCGAATCACGCTCAATTGAAAATCGGCAAATTTCAATTTTGGCATATCTTTTAAATGCCGGTAACAATAAAATGCATTTAATAGGTGCATATCTAATAAATGGAAAAATATTTTTTTATACCATTTGACTGTTTTGCGGATACACTGCATTGATGATAATAGCATATCTGCGGTATCAACACTGCCCATGTTTTTTGAGTAGTCCACTACAGCTTTTGGCTTAATTACAGGCAATCCCGTATTTCGATGTATTCGCGATGATAATTCCATAGAATTATCATGGATGGTGGATAACATAAAAATATATTTTTTGTCTTTCCATTTAATGGCCATCAGTGGACCAGAATATTGCACTTCCGTTTCATTCAATTCTAGAATCGTGTTTAATTTTGGCATATACTTTCTATTTTTTTTTACCGTACCGCAAGCGTAAATATTATGTTCGTGTAAATATTTAAATAACAATGGGCTCGTGTACCAATTATCCACATATAAATGGCGATTGGATCCTAAAAATGGTTTGACCAACGTGGCAACAACAGCCCCGCCAACACCTAGATTACAGGGATCAACTATCTCTGTGGTTGCTCCACAGTAAACAATAAAATCAACAATAACACCCGTATTTACATCACATAAAACAAATAATTTGACACCGAATCTGTTTCTTTTATTCGGTAAGTATTGTTTTATGGACAAGCGACCCTTAAATGGAATAATGCTTTCGTCAATACAAATAGTTTTATATGGCGTAATAATATTTCTAAACTTTTGTCGTGTATGAGATACACATTTCTGGATTTTCGATAAAATTGTATTTTCTTCTCTTTGCTCAGAAAAATGGAGCATGCCAAGTATCATAGAAAACCTGTTGCGTGTCATTACTTTCGAAAATATCGGAGAATTCAATAAAATATCTGTGGACCAATGTTCTTCTATAGATAAATGTTTATTTCTGGTCATTAACATTATGACTGCAAAAAACATGTACATCTCTGGGACTGTTACGTCGTACCAAGCATGTAAACGAGAATGCATACGCAAGTCTACATTCAGCACAAAGTATCGATGAAATTTATTGGTCATATTGACAATCATCGACACAAAATCTGTGTCCATAAAATATTGAAATATGTCGCATTCAGAAGCAATTTCCGACGGCTCTAAATGGATTCCAGATTGAAAATCATTGAAGTCAGCTACTTCGGGTGTACGTCGTTCCGAGGTCCATTGGAAGGACGGTTCCGGCTCATGACCTCGATGGTGGCCATCTCGAGACGTCGAAGGTGTATCATTTGATGGTTCTTGATGGGCAACAGTTGCTGGCTGTAAAATAAAAACAATAATTCATTGTGGGAAGTTAATTAGCCAGTGCGTGAGAAACAAGTATTTTTCTTTGTTCTAAATTCTGCCCGAAAACAATAGATCTTTACGGCCGACAGATCCGAAGATATTATTGTACTCCAACTCGAGTTATCGGCTTATATTGTGTCTAATTCATCATGAAATTTGAAATTACTACTTGCGCTGTTGCAGATGGGTTATTGCTATACAACAAAACAAAAGCTACAGATTTATGACAGTTAGTTTAAGTTTATTGTTCCATTAGTTAATATTTTTAAGGTAAAACTTTTAAGAATCTCGTTATTGTTAGAATGTTTTACTTTGATCAACAAAACAAAATCTTTAGGTTTATGGCAGAAGCTCAAGCTTTATTGGACTACTGCAAAATATTTTTAGAGCATAATATTTGAAGACTGGTCAATAGCACAATTAGTTTAAACTTCGATAATAAAAAACAGACATAAACATTAGCGATCTTAGAATTTCGTATATTTGGTAATTTGTAAGCCAAGATATCATTTTACAAAAAGAAACTTAATTTGCATTAAATTAAATTCTCATTAATTACGCTACGCTTTACCTATTTGTAAAGAAAATAGAATATAATTAAAATAAGCTAAAGATTAAAAAAACGTCTATGGTTTTTATGTTTCTTCCCAAGCATTATTGGTATTTGCAATTTTTTTAGGTTGGTAATACTGACATGTTGACTAGAAAAGTACGTTTTATTAGACATTCGTACATCGGTTTCGAACATTCGAAATTCTATCATTCATCACCATTCTTCATTCTATCTGAAATATTTTATTTACATAATTAATATGTCTTCTGGTGACGAGAGCAGACCTTCATCACCAAGTTTATTACAAAATATACACCGTGCCAAGAGAATTAAGTTCTCAGTTGAACCTGTGAAAGTGACCTGTGTGTGTGAAGGAGTGAAAACAGAAATGATATCAAAGCAAACACAGGTAACGACTGAGGATATTGCAACCTCAAATATGTACCAGCGCAGTATATGGGACAAAGACGAATTAAAATGTGAAGTTTCACATTTACCTAATGTGGGTTTCGAAGAAGAGCCAAAGGACCCACGCAATAAGGCATTCGCAAGATTGGTCGCACATGAATTAGATAGTGTACCAGCGGAGAAGCGTTCGGTAACTTACACCAATATAATTAATATTATACGTAAAGTACGACACCAAAAAGACTTAGATGACATTAGTTTACCGAGCTACCAGGATTCCGATTAAGAAATAATAAATGATTGAAAAGGTTATAAGTTTGATTATTGTCTAATTAATAAATATCCCAAAATAAATCATAAAATCTGTAAATTCGTTCATTTATTTATTTCAAATACTTTTCAGACGTGGCTTAATTCTTTCTTAACCCTGTGCTCTACATAAATTATATCTTAAAAACATTTTCGGAGGGATCATATAGCTTGACGAACACTATAGGAACTATATACCGAATTACCGAAACAAAACTGAAAAGTCGAGTTCTCTGCACACATACACTGGTCATCAAAAAAATCGAACCACCCAGTTTTTGTTTAATATTAGTAGATTATTTCACCGATAAGCTGTTTCACATGTTTGTTTTTTATTTTGAGGGTCGCTATGATGATTGACGTCTTGTTTGTCATAAATCTTATTGCACTTGAAGGTACATAACAATTTTTTTATACAGAAATACTGTTTTGTGCTGATTTTACGGTTTTACATCGGAACAAATGGACTCGTACTTCCAGTCAGAAACAGACTTTTCTAGGGATTTCATGTGCATATCGTTAAGTTTAATTGCTGAGGCTGTAGTTTTGATTAATTCTGTTTAAAAACAATGGACACTACTGAAGCTGAGGCGGCCCAAGTTGTGGCTTTGCTACAACAAGGTTTAAGTCAACGTGTCGTGGCCAGGAGGTTAAATCTCAGCCGTTCTGCAGTTCGGCGAGTTTACCAAAGGTTTCTGGAGACTGGACAGTATCGAAGAAGATCTGGATCTGGAAGACATAGGGTGACAACTCAAAGGGATGACCGTTTCATTTTGGTATCAGCTTTACGAAATCGACACCTTTCTGGTGTTGATCTCCAGCGACGCTTACGTGAAGACCGGGGTGTGGCTATAAGTGACAGTACTGTAAGAAGGAGACTACGTGAGCAGAATTTAAGACCACACAAGCCAGCAACGGGGCCACAATTGACCACAGCTCATCGACAAGCGAGACTTCAATTTGCGCAGAATCACGTCAATTGGACTATAGGCCAATGGGAGTCAGTTCTTTTTAGTGATGAGAGTCGGATGACTTTATACGGTTCTGATGGACGTCGTAATGTCATGCGACGGCCAGGTGAACGCTATGCTCAGTGTTGCATAAGAGAAACAGTCAGTTATGGTGGGGGCTCTGTAATGTTTTGGGCTGGGATATCTTTAACTGGACGCACGGAGCTGGTTTTCATAAGAAGTGGTGCTTTAAATGCGGTACGCTACATCACAGAGATCTTGGAAGACCATGTGGTACCATATGCCGGATATATTGGAGAAAATTTTGAACTAATGCATGATAATGCACGGCCACACGTAGCACGCATTGTCACCAATTACCTTGAAGAGGTCGGCATTCGGGTTATGTCGTGGCCAGCGAGAAGCCCTGATCTTAACCCTATAGAGCACACGTGGGACGCCCTTAAACAAAAGGTTAGAGCCCGTAATCCAGCCCCTACATCCTTAGGAGACCTGGAAACCGCCATCAGGGAAGAATGGAACCGAATCCCTCAAGAGACCATCAAAACCTTGATTAGGTCGCAAAAACGGCGAATGCAGGCCGTCATTCGAGCAAGAGGGGGGAATACTCAATATTAAACTGCAACAATTGTGTTCATAACACTTAAGAGTGAAAAATTAGAACGTGTTTAAAATTACCACAAAAAAGAGTAAAATTATTATTTTTAATTTTATAATCGTAATTTAATTTTTTTAATGTTGTTTTTGTTTATATTGCGCTAAAATTGGTGTAAATAAACAAGTCAAATTAAACATATCAATACAAAATAATTTTGTTTTGTTTCGCTAAAGAAAAAATGTGATTTGCGGTAAAACTACAGGTGGGCCGATTTTTTTGATGACCAGTGTATATACATAATAATTAATTGAAATAATAGTATACATATATTAGAAACCTATGAGTGCAGGCTTAGGTATAAGGCGCAATTAATATTTCATAAATATATGTAATATTTAAACATATTATATCGCTTAAACATATACACAAGTAAAAATATCAAAATCATTCTTGATTTTTACTTATTTATGTTAGCGATCAATAGGTTAAATAATACAACAAGCATTTAGTAGGTAACTGTATGCTGATTCATATCTTAATTAAATCGTATGTAAACAAACAACGATCGATATATCAACTTAAAAACTCTGTATAACGGCTGTATCTATTTTTTTACAACAATAATATTCTCAAAAGTAACTTATTTCTGTAAAAAATATGTTTCTTTCGGTCTACAAACACCAATACCAGGCCACACTTACAGATTTCATCGTGATTTTTAATAAGATTAATATTTGCTCAAAATTTTTAAAATAAAAGCAGATAAAAATAACTTACCTCTAAATCAAATTCGTCCAAAGATTCTGTTTCCAAAAATTCTTCGTCATCTGAGACTCCTTCTAATATGCGAAGAAGTTCTTCCGTAGTCATTAAATTCCCACTCATTATAATAGTCACTTAATATAAATCTTGAACTCGATATCACAAGTAAATTAATCATAAATATTATTCATTCACTTCACTAATTTCTGGTCGCCGCGCTTGTGACGTCACGATATTGTCGTCTAGTCGTGACCATGGCGTACAGGGTACTGATAATTCGGGTTGCGTTAGGGATGCGCTTGAGTTGGGATTAGTGAATATCGAAATTCGACCCAACCAAATTTTATTTTTGACTATGTAGCTTATTGAATGATTTTTAAGACTGGTTTTATAAAATTAATGCTGCTTTATCCTAGTACCAAATTATACCTAAAATAATATATTCCAGAGGAAAGTTTCGAATCGATCTTTGATTTGAAATAATGATATTATCCAACATGCGCTACATCACTAGCGGTCACGCAGTTATGACTCTGGCGTGTGAGGACATTCTTTTTTCAGAGTTTATTTCTTTCTTTTTAACGTAAAATTTCTCAATATTTATAATGCAATTTAATTAGTTTTATGGAAATAAATAAATTTTGGACCTTCTATTTTACAGGTATATAAATAAATAGGCATTAAAGTAATGTTTAAATAGTTTATTTCGTGTTTTAATGTACCGCTGTTTTTGTCACATATTTGTGTCGTTGGCGCTCAGGGACAGTTTTCGCTTGTCACGTATTTGTGACCCTGGCGCTCAAAAGGTTAATACAAAAACAAATTGTACTTACCTAGCTCGTACAGGGAGCCAGTCTTCATTTATGACTGGCAACTTGAAAGAAAAGCTAGGACTATAGACTGAAAAAATGAATGCCTTTAATGTAACAGGCATAAACAATATACCATCTGAAATTACCGAACGGTGCAACATAAAATTAAAATCAAGAATAGGCATGTTTAGTGTGCATGTCACTTGTTTTATTCTTCCAAAAATTACTGGAAATATACCTACCGTTAAAATTAATGTAGAAAGGTTTGGTTTACCAGATAACATTCAATTGGCTGATCCTTTGTTTTACCAGCCGTCTGAAATAGATATTTTGCTGGGAGCAGATCATTTATTTAATATTATATTACCAAATAAAATAAGTTTAGGCACCAACAGACCTGTCTTACAAGATAGCATGCTAGGGTGGATAGTGGCTGGCCCCACCGGAAATAGTCACAATAATAAGAAAATACATTGTAACTTTGCTCAAAAAAGTTCAAAGATTGATCAAGATTTACATGAGTCATTAATCAAATTCTGGGAGGTTGAAGAAGTACCTTCAGAAGATAATATTTATTCTGTGGATGAACAGTTTTGTGAGTCACATTTCAATAAAAATACTTGTCGTTTACCTGATGGTAGATTCTCAGTTATGATGCCGCTGAAGGAGAACCCAGAGCAGGCACTTGGCAATTCATATCCTTTAGCAATTAAGCGTTTCTTTAACTTAGAAAGTAAATTAAATAAAAATCCTAAGTTAAAAGAACAATATGCAAAATTTATAAATGAATATGCTAAATTAGAACACTTGGTTGAAACTAATAGGCCGGAATTTGGATGTTTCTTACCGCACCATTGTGTTATACGCAAACAACATGAAACCACAAAACTTCGGGTGGTTTTTGATGCTTCTGCCAAAACAAGATCTGGCAAATCACTCAATGACATCCAGGCAGTTGGTCCCGTGATGCAAAAGGACTTGTTTTCGATACTAATCCAATTTAGAGTACATAAATGTGTATTAACAGCGGATGTCGAAAAAATGTATCGACAAATTGAATTAAATGAGTCACAGCGGCATCTACAGCTGATATTGTGGAGAGACCAAGCATCAGAGCCTATTAAAATTCTACAACTTAAAACCTTAACGTATGGAATGGCATCTGCTCCATTTTTGAGTACTAGGTGCCTCTTTGAGCTAGGTAGCCAATGTAGAGACAAAGTTATTGCTGAGGTAATTAAGAGTCAATTCTACATGGATGATTTGATAACTGGCGCCTCTTGTGAGGACGAATTAAGGCACATCTATTTAGGTGTATCACAAGCTTTAAATGAGGCTTGTTTCCCATTAAGAAAGTTTAGAACAAATTGTCCTAAAATACTTGAAGATAATTCTGAGTCTACTAATTGCCTTACTTTTCATGATGAAGCCACTGTTTTAGGATTGAAATGGTCACCTCTGTCAGACAAATTACATTTTCCTAGTGGCATTGAAATCTCAAATAAAGTTACAAAAAGAATAATAATTTCGACAACATGCAAGCTATTTGATCCATTAGGATTGGTTAGTTGTTGCATTGTCAACGCAAAAATATTATTGCAAAATTTATGGGCTCACAAATTGGATTGGGATGACTCAGTACCAGAACATTATGTTAAACAAAATAAAACAACTTACCGAAAATTTTGAATGGAAACATGTTCCAACAAAATGTAATCCTGCAGACTTAGCGTCCAGGGGTATTGATCCACAGCAAGTGCAGGCATTATCGTTGTGGTGGGAGGGACCTTCGTTCCTAAAGGAAGGTAAATCTAAATGGCCTACCCAGCCACAGCTTAGCCTTAATAACTTACCTGAAACGAAGGTACTAATCTCCTTTGAGGAAGCATTAGATAACATTAATTCAATTTGATAAATATTCCAGTTATTTAAAAATCAAAAGATGTTATGCGTACGTCCTACGGTTCGTGCATAACTGTAAAAAGAATACTGTTAAATTGTTAGGACCTTTGCAAACTGAGGAACTTGATCGCTCATTAACATTATTATTAAAGTTCAGTCAGCTGGAGTCATTTGAAAAGGAGATTAAAATAATAAAGGATGGTAAGGCTTTACATCACAAAAGCAAATTGTTACCTTTAAACCCATTTTATGATAATAATGGCTTAATTAGAGTAGGAGGTAGGATAAATAAGTCTGATTGTAAATATGATAAGAAACACCCAATTCTATTAGATGCGAAGCAACATTTAACTAGATTGATAATGCACTGTGAACATTCTAGGTTATTTCACGCAGGTCCCCAGTTACTTTTGTCCTCTGTTCGCGAGAGTTTTTGGCCACTGGGTGGCAGAAACTTAGCTCGCACTATTGTTAAGACTTGTGTGGTTTGTACTCGATGGCGAGGACAGCCGATACAGCCTTTAATGGGAGACTTGCCTAGTGTGAGAGTTAATCCAGGCTTCCCGTTCAGTACATGTGGGATCGACTTTGCGGGACCATTTATGATATCCTCTAAAAAGGGTCGAGGTAACCGCGTTACTAAAGCCTACCTCTGCGTTTTTGTATGTCTAGCCACTAAAGCTCTACATCTTGAAGTTGTCAGTGACCTAACCACTGAAGCTTTTATATCTTATTTACGCAGGTTTGTTTCACGTCGCGGCAAGCCTAACGCGATTTATTGCGACAATGGGAAAAATTTCGTAGGCGCTAACAATGAGTTGGGGAGAGTTATAAAAGCCAGCCGTCAATCAGTCTCAGATTTCGCGTCAAATGAGGAAATCAAATTCATGTTTTGTCCAGCCTACTCACCACACTTCGGTGGTATATGGGAGGCTGGCGTAAAATCCGCCAAATATCATTTAAAACGCGTTGCTGGTAGTGCCTCCCTTACGTTTGAAGAGTTGACGACGCGCGATCCTTAATTCCCGCCCCATTTCTCCTCTTTCTTCTGATCCAACGGACACAACTCCCTTGACTCCTGGGCACTTCCTTATAGGCCGCCCGTTGATGTCTGTGCCGTCGTTACCGGTTAATTGCATCAGACCCAACAGATACCAGCGCATCGAGCAGATCCGACAGCAATTCTGGGCACGTTGGCGCCGGGAGTTCATGGCAGAGCTGCAGAACAGGACCAAATGGAGAAGAGGTCAACCATCACTTCAAGTCGGCGACCTAGTCGTGCTACGAGAGGACAACCTTATGCCTCTCGACTGGCGCATGGGGCGCGTGATGAAGTTGTACCCGGGCAAGGATGGTATTGTTCGGGTTGCGGACATCCACACCAACAAAGGCCTTATAAAACGGGCCGTCCACAAAATGTGTCTATTGCCCACGACACCATAGCTGTTGAAATAGCTTCAACGCCGCGGAGTATGTGCACGCCATCGTGTGCACCAAGATTATAATTTTATCTATCTACGTAAAACCGTACTGTACCGCGTGCGACGACGCGTGCGGCACACCACTACGACGGCGGAGGGGGTTGCGGTGCGCGGGGCAACATCGCCGCCCGCGACGGAGCGGCGTGCCGCGAGACCAGTGCACATCGGGTCGCGCAAGCGACGACTACCTGTTATAAGTACTCACGCGCATAAATGTACGCGTCCTGTAAATGCAAGAAATTAAAATAGTTGATACAAGAAGGAGTTCATATTTCGCATCCCCTTCACCTATATAATATATTAATTGGTCAAGATAATTATGACTTAATTATACGATTGATTCCTTTTTCTGCACATTCCTTTTTGGACATATTCCGTTTTCGGCATATTCTTGTTTCAGCACATTTTAGTAAATAAATTATACTATGAAATACTTGTGACTTTGCTTGCGTAATAAAATAAAATAATATTTATTAGTAAAATATGATATTTTAATCAATAAAAATAAAAGGCAAAAACTAAACAGTACCTACACTGATTACTTCAAATTATTGGGCAACTAACGAATGATGACAACCAACTAGGTATCTAAATTCATATGCTTATGCTTATGGACCCGTCTTTTATAAAAGTTGGCAAAGCCTAATATGCTCTTCAATTGATAAGATTTTCATTAAAAAAATGACCTTACTATTTCACTGCCGTCTACCTTGTATTAGGTATCTGTTGTGGGTAAGTATATTACAAAATAGCCCTAGACATTTTTAAATTTCAGAATAATGATGCTTTGTTGTATATAATGATTTATGCTGAAAACGGAATGTGCCGAAACAAGAATATGCCGAAAACGGAATATGTCCAAAAAGGAATCAATCAATTATACCTTTGAAAATAAAGTTAGGTAGTGCAAATGAGCCGTCCACCAGACCCTACCTCCTAAGTTGGTGTGTACCTACTTGGTAAGCTGCGCGTGGCGCAGGCCGCCGCCGGCGCTCGATCCGCCTGCGCTGAGGCCGCTCTGATCATTACGGAGAACGAAGAGGTAAGTAACATTTCATCGCATGATAGTCTACTTCAAAAAATCCATGATGACGTTCGACGTTCGTTTGCATGTGATGCCATAGGTCAGTCCGGTAAACCGCGCCAGAATGTTAACGATTTGCGTGCCATCGATCAGCTGGAGCGATCAGCGGTAGGTACTCGCTGACGGACGCTGGCATGTTAGCTTACCTTGGAAGGAGCATGGCAATGCAACTCACAATCACATCACACCACACTACACCACATCACACCACACCGCACTACACCACACTTCACCCACAATCTTCATTCTTTTTTTATTTCCTATAATTTTGATCAGGGTTTCCTAGTGTAGATACCAGTCTCCCACAAAGGAATTATTCATCAACTCAGCCTATAGCAGTCCACTGCTGGACATAGGCCTCTCCCAGGCTGCGCCACAACACCCTGTCCTCCGCCTTGCGCATCCAGTCTGTCCCAGCCACCTTTTTAAGGTCGTCGGTCCATCTAGCTGGGGGGCGTCCCACACTGCGCTTGCCGATACGCGGTCTCCACTCCAGGACTCGTCTGCTCCACCGGCCATCGAAAAGAAAGGAAATGAGAAGGCGACGAAAGGAATTATTGGAAGTTATATTATTCATGTTTTTAAGGCGCCTTTGTGGAAGAGAAATAAAATGTGTTGTGCGTGTTATTATGTAGGGTCCAGATAAATTATATGCAAGTCGGGTTATGCTGAATATGATAAATAGTTTATTAAAGGTTCACATTACTTGGTTACAATTATTACAGTAAATTAGGACGTGGCAAAGCGAAGGTATGTAAACGACTGGCTTGCCCGGCGCTGGCGTTCCTTACTCATACCAAAAATGCAATTCGCATCGCTAGGGTCGCTACATCACACCCCCCCTTTTTTCAATTTTTTTTATCATAAAATCTTAAAGTCTATACAAAATTAGAATACACTGGTTTTACAATGATTTGTACTACACTACACAATACATTGTGCTTACACACTACGAGTATATCTGTTACAATGCGGTCTCGCCATATGTAGAGCCGTCTTTTATATGATATATATATAGGTCAAATGTTTAAGGGTAGCTGTCATAACCTCCGCTCTGCAATAATTAATGACACCACTTGGGCCGGCAGCTTCCGTTATGACAGCGCCAGTACAATAAATACAAATAATCAACACAATCTTATTGCAGGATAAGATTACCACTGCTAATATAGCCGTACATAGATTTTTGATAACAAATACATTAGTCGCTTATTACGTCAGCGAGCGTTCAATCTGAATAACACACTATATAAACTGGGTGATTCCTGCACAATTCACTTTTCGTACACTGTTTACACGTAACCTGCTGCGGTTGCCGGATTACCCATATTTCCGGGCGTTGTCGCTGTCCCAGTCAATGACGTCACCTCCTTTTTTAGCCAACCTCTCAGTTGGCCCAAGCAGCCTCTTTTTATTGCGTGCATTAACAAAATTCCCAATATAACCGCGATGATGATAAGTATTATGCCAAAATAATTCATTTTGTTTTCTAATTGTTGTCCAGCTACTTGGGCTTGGGCTATGGAAATGTATTCTTTATTTTGGGAATTACCCATGTCTATAATTCTGTATGCTCTTTACCTGAATTTGGCACTATTTAGTGAATTGTACACGAATTTCTTACACTTGCGTTATACCTACGCTACTTGCTAGTTCAGCAAAAATCGCAGGGGTTTCTTGATTACTCGGCCCGAGCGCGTGGTTTTAGTCATAGGCGGTAGCGAGTTTTGCTCAACCTGCTGTTTTTGTGTTTCACTGTTGCTATTATTCCCTACGCTTTCTGGTATCTTATCCTCATTAATAATATATGCCGGTTTTAATCTGTCAATGGATACGGTTGATTGACGATTGTCTTTTTGTATGTCAAAAGTCTTCCCGCTTCTGGTAATGACTAGGTATGGTCCACTATACGACGGTGTCAATGGCTTCTTTACCATGTCATTCCTAATGAATACATGTGTACAAGTGTTTAAATCTTTATGAATGAATATTTTTCGGGAGCCGCTTCCCGCTCGTGGCTGTGGGCGGATGTTATTTATTATATTTCGTAATTTGGTTACGAATGTCGGTAAATTTCCTACTTGCGATGTCTCTGCCTCGAGATAAAAATCGCCTGGTAATCGTAATGTGTTTCCTAAAACCATTTCTGCTGAACTCACATTTTGGTCGCTTTTGCAAACTGCACGAAGTCCCAACAATACTGTAGGTAATTCGTCAACCCATGACCTATTTTCTAACAGCCTTGCCTTTAATGCTGCCTTTAAGAGAGCGGTGTATTCGTTCTACCATACCATTCCCCTGTGGATGGTATGCTGTGGTACGGATTTTCTTTATGCCAGAAATGTTCATCAAGCTGCTGAAAATCTCGCTCTCGAACTGCCTACCCTGATCGCTGGTTAAAATTTTAGGACAACCAAATCTACATATCCAACCTTCATAGATCGCCTTAGCTACTGTGTCAGCAGTAATGTCTGAGACTGGAATTGCCTCCGGCCAACGAGTCAATCTGTCTATGATGGTGACGCAATATCGATAACCTTCCTGTGTGGTCGGTAGTGGCCCTACTATGTCTACGTGTATGTGTTCGAATTGATGAAATAATATGTATAATCCGCTTGAATTATTTGTCCACAGATTATAGAGGATAGTTCTCACTCTATAAAAGGTTTATTATCTGTATCTTCCTCTTGTCAAAACGTCATCATGGGGTGAACATCTTTTCCTTTCCTATTAATGTGAATAATCTTCTTTTATGTTTGATACCATGTAATTAGTATACTTTATGATTTGCTATTCATGACAACTTGATGATCAAGGAATACACGAATAGTTAATTGAAGATATCGTGTTTTAATCTCACCGCATGCCACCTGTCCACGTGCCAGTAGTAACTCGCGCGACTACACCTTATATTAGCTTCGCTGTCTTAACCACACTCTGTTCAGATAGTTCGTAATAACAGGTTATGGACCCAGAGTTGTTATTGTTATTCGGTCTTGGAATGAGAACACAGATATTATCGATTAACTTTAATAAAGAACAACTTGCAAAATACAATATTGAGATGAGCGTCCGCCATTACACACAGTATTTCACCGAGCATCTCATCATAGACACTTAGACACTTTTCCATAGAACATTGACCATAGAGCTAGAATATTTTATTGCTACATTCACACCTCCCCTCAATAAAATATTCACACAAAAAAAATATTCCTCATACAACCTCCCCTTAACATAAAAGTGTTGCCAGAATATTTTATTGCTACATTCACACCTCCCCTCAATAAAATATTCTAACAAAAAAAATATTTCCCACACAACCTCCCCTTAACATAAACTTACCCTTAAACAGTTATACAAAAAAAAATATTAAGCTTTAAACAATATCTCTCAAAATTTCTTAAATAATATTCCACCTAATGCCTTTGTTAGGATGTCTGCAACTTGCTCACTGGTATTTACATATTTTAATTCAATAGTTTTATTTTCTAATTTTTCTTTTACAAAAGCTTGTTTAATTTCTAAATGTTTCACTCTTGAATTACCAGTGGCCATATTAGCCATCTTGATAGTTGACTGATTGTCCTCATATAAGATTATATTATTTTCAAAACCAAAAGTATTCAAAATGTCTTTCAACCAACAAGCTTCACTTGTGGCTGAGCATAAGGCAATATACTCTGCCTCTGTCGAAGACAATGCTACAGTCTGTTGTTTCTTTGAAAACCAAATTACAGAACTCCCAAACACTTTAAAAATACACCCTGACGTTGACTTTCTATCATTACAACCACCCCAGTCACTATCAACATAGCCTATTACATCATCATTGCAATCTCTATAGTACAATAAACATAAATCAAGTGTGCCTTTTATATATCTTAAAACATTCAACAATAGTTTGTATAAAAGTTCAGAAGCACAGCTCTGATATCTACTTAATATGTTTACTACTGCACAAATATCTGGCCTTGTCCCCATAGCAGCATACATCAAGCTCCCAACTAACTTTCTACATTTATTTTCTATTGATGTACTCTCTGACTTTTCTTTCTTGAGAATATGGAAGTTATAGTTTTTATCAATTGGTAATAATAAAGTTTTACAATTAGACATATTATACTGTAATAACACATTTTCTAAATATTTTTTTTGAGAAATAATAGTGATTCCCTTATCTATGTTTTGATTAACCTCTATCCCCAAATATTTACTTATTACTCCCATTTCTTTCATTTTAAATGTTTTACTTAATACATCCTTTAATTTATACAATTCTTCTTTATCATTTCCAAAATACAATATGTCATCGACATACAATAGCAAATAAGTATTTTTATTTTTTGAATACAAACAGCAATCCTTATCAGATTGTTTGTAACCCATAGATAGCATTACAGATTTGAAATGATCATTCCAGTATTTTGGAGACTTTTTTAAACCGTAAATGGCTTTATTAAGTTTAACATACTTATAATCAACAGACTCAGTTCCTTCAGGTAAACTTAAGTACAACTCTTCATCAAGTTTTGCATTTAAAAATGCTCCACATACATCCATTTGTTTAATCTCTAACCCAAGTTTAGTAGCTACTGACACAAAAACACGAAATGTATTAAGTTTTGCTACTGGTGCGTACACATTTTCAACATAATCTTGTTCAAAACCTCTTGCCACTAACCTAGCTTTGTAACTATCCTCTTTTCTTTTCAGGACCCATTTTGAGCTTATCACTTCTTTGCCTTCTGGTATTTTATCAATTTTTGTCCATGTTTTTTTATCTTTTAGTTGGTCAAGTTCCTTTTTGATAGCTTCCTTCCAATTTTCAGCATCTGATGACATCATTGCCTCCTTGTAATTCTTTGGTTCTGCTGCATATAAATTATAATCTCTCAAGTATTCAGGTTTTTTTATTATTCTTCCACATCTACTTCTTACTTGTTCTGTCTCTAAATCTTCATTAACATTTTCGATTTCCTGGTCTCTTTCTTCGCCCTGATCTTCTCCTGTCTCTTCATTTTCAGTATTTATTTCATAAAACTCATCTTCACTCTCACTGTCCTGTACATCATTCTCCTTTGGTATGTCCAGTAAAATCAGATTCTTATTGTCCTGTACATTAGCCGTTTCATATTCTATATTACTCTTCTGATCTAAGAATATAATATCTCTCTTGGTATGCACTTCCTTTTTCCCTTCATAATAAAGTCTAAATCCTTTAGAGTCATCATAACCAACAAATATTGCCTTCTCTCCCTTGGCATCCCACTTCAACCTTTTTTCTTTTGGGATGTGAGCATACACCTCCTGTCCAAATATTCCACGCAGAGTTAGAACATCAAATTTACGGTTATTAAAAGTTTCATAGGGTGACTGACCTTCTTTAGTACTTTTGGTTGTCCTATTCAAAACATAAACTGCCGTGTTGACTGCCTCAGCCCATAACTCCTTTGACAAGTTCGTACCTATCATGGACCGTGCTGCCTCTACAATAGTGCGCATATCCCTCTCTGCCTTGCCGTTCTGCTGGGGCGTATAGGGTATAGTGGTTTGGTGTTGTATGCCCTTTTCTTTAACAAAATCTTGCATATCCTTATTGACAAACTCCCCTCCGTTGTCAGTACGAATCACTTTCACTTTATTTTCTGTTTGTGTTTCTGCCCAAGTGACAAACTGCTTTATTTGATAAACAGTATCCCTTTTCTTCTTTAGAAAATATACAACTCGATAATTTGAGTAGTCATCCCTCAATAATAAAAAATATCTTGAACCACCAACACTCTCAACCTCCATCGGGCCGCATACATCAATGTGTACAATTTCTAATGTTTTTGTAGTGTGCTGCACTTTTCTTGCAAAAGGTAACCTATGTGATTTACCTTGCAAACATGATTCACATTGAAAGTCGTCGCTTTTATACTGAATATTATTACTGTTTAGCACCTTTTTAACATAATCAATATTTTGGTGACATAGTCTTTCATGCCAAGTTGATAATGTTGAAACAGCTGCAGCATGTGCTTCATACAACACCTCTAGTTCATATGACTTCTCTTGTAGATTCCCAATAGCACACAACTCATTATCTTTGTAGATAATACATTGTTCAGACAACATCTTGACTTCATAACCTCTTCTCGTAATACAAGGTACCGAAAATAAATTAATATGCATATCTGGCACATGTAGCACATTATATAGTGTCGATTTAGTATAACAATCCCCATCATAGACTTGTAGTTTGATTTCACCAACTCCAAGGACGCTTAGACGCCGACCGTCTCCCACAATAACAAATCTGTTTGACACTGAATGATAGTTCGTAAACAAAGATCGTTCACTACTCATGTGTTCACTCGCAATCAACCATTTCTGACAGACTGATTGTCTATTTTCACTCGAAACGTCAATGTTACTGTCACTGTCACTCATGTTACGGTTCACGTTCACGTCACTTTGATATTTGGATGTCATGGCTGTCATCGTAAATGCATGACCCTTTTTTGTTGTTCTTGTTGATGATTTTTCATGTTTTTTCGTGCTATTTTTATCGTTGTTTTGATTCTTAGGACATTCATGTTTTAGGTGCCCTATCTGGTTGCACTCAAAACATTTGCGTTTCTCAGACTCACTTTTACATTGTTGTGCATAATGTCCACCCTTCCCACACTTATAACATCTCTTTGTAAATTGTTTCTTATTTTGATGTGCATAAAAAGCTGAATTTTCTCCCTTTTGTATTTTATCATTTTGATCTCTTGCTTTCATTCTCTCTTCCTCTACAAGAAGTCTAGCAACCAATGCATCATAAGTTTGCTTATTGCTCTCCACCGATTCCCATGCACAGATAAAGTGACTGTAACTTTCTGGCAGTGACATCAGCACTTTAGTGATTAGGAACTTTTCTGATACCTCCTCACCAGCTTGCTTCAGTTGACAAGCCATTTCTTGTAGTTTTGATAAGTGTGTTGACAAGTCCCCGTCTGCATATTTGTATTGAAAGAACCGTTGTTGTAGCATCAAGGTGCTTGTACCAGAACTTGCTTCATAAACATTATTGAGCTTTTTCCACATTGCCTCCGCCGTCTCGCATGTCAGCACATGGACTATGGCTGCCTCACTTAGCCTGGACACAATGATAGTTTGTGCCTTTGCATCTTTTGACGCCCAAGTCTTAACATTGTCGGCTTGCTTTTCCGTGCCATTCACTACTGAGAACAAGTCAGCCCCTCTCAGTATGACTGAAACCTGGAATTTCCAGACGCTCCAATTTTTCTGCCCTTCCAGCTTGATAGCTGGTGATGCTGTGGAATCCATCTTCAACGCGTGTCAACTGTTTTACACCCTGCTCGAGCCTGATGCCGTAGATACTAATCTAGTCTCCGTACGACCACCTCCAGACTCCGCTTGCAACAATCGCACAACTCCCGTACGTTGTCTGATCACACCGCCGATCTGCCGTTTTTATACCGGCTCCACAGGAAAAAATCAATCTATCTCAATCTGCAGTTTTTCGCCTCTATTTCTGTGTCTCGAGCTCTGGGCCCATAACCTGTTATTCGGTCTTGGAATGAGAACACAGATGTTATCGATTAACTTTAATAAAGAACAACTTGCAAAATACAATATTGAGATGAGCGTCCGCCATTACACACAGTATTTCACCGAGCATCTCATCATAGACACTTAGACACTTTTCCATAGAACATTGACCATAGAGCTAGAATATTTTATTGCTACATTCACAGTTATAAGGAGAAGAAATAACGCGTGCAGAATATAACCTCAAAAGGATTGGTACGTGGTTGTGGTGTGGTGGTTTGCCGTAGGTGGTGTGCTCCAAAATGGCCTCGCCTAGTCATCAAGAAGCGAGCAATGGAAATGCTGCTTTGCAAGGTAACAATAGCTTAACATCGTCTATAGAGAAATTGGAAGGAGTATCAAACTATTTGAATTGGAAATTTGCAATCAAAATGCTGCTTACCGTGGATGGCTTGTGGAACACCATCGAAGGCACCGAGACTGATCCGGTAAGGGATCAGCGTGCTTTGGCGCGTATAGCTTTATGCATCAAGCCGGTACTTTATCAGTATATCAGGAATGCTACTACAGCAAAAGGTGCATGGAAAAACTTAGCTGATATATTTGAAAATAAAGGCTTGTTACGGCGTGTGCTGCTTTTGAGACAACTGCATAGAATTGGTTATACTCAGTTTTCAAGTATGTCTGAATACATACAAGGTGTCATGACCCTTGTGCAGCAGCTCACGGATATTGGTCGTAAGACAGATGATGCTGAAGTCGCAGAGATTTTATTGAGCGGTCTACCTCAGGAATTTGAATACTTGGTTTCTAATCTTGAAACAGTATGTTTAACCAATAATCTCACCAGCGAGATTGTACGAACTCGACTTTTACAAGAAGAGCTGCGGAGAAGTGATGGTGCATCGAACAATAATAACAAAGCTTTAATTTCGAAGAACTCTTTCAAGAAGAAGACTATAGTCTGTTATTACTGCAATAAGCCTGGACATATCAAGGCCAAATGCTACAAGATGAAGTATGACAAGAAGAATGAGTCTACAAGCTTCGCTTCAGCTTTGTTTGTTCATCAAAGTAATGCGTGGTTCATCGACTCCGGTTGTACATCTCATATGACATATTGTAAAGAAGGTATGGTGAATTATCTTTAATTGTAATGCAAAACACACTACAGTTGCTGTAGCAAATAATGAACAATTGAAATGTAGTGGTGTAGGAGATTTAATGGTAAACTTTGGAAATGAGGTAAGACAACTTAAAAATGTTTTGTATGTGCCACAGATAGCCACTAATTTAATGTCAGTAAGTAAATTCGTAGAAAGTGGGCTTACTGTTGAATTTAATTGTAGTGGGTGCAGCATTAATGATAGTAAAGTCTCTGGCAACCGTATAGCTCTTGTGGGGTGTGATACTCGTAAAGGAATTTATGAACTAGATTGTAACATTGTAAAGCCTTTGCACAATAAGGTGTACTCTTCCAAACTTTTGAGTAATGTGCAAAAGACAGAGAGTACTGCAGTAGCTGTTTCTACTGAGTTATGGCATCGCAGGTTGGGACATTTAGGTCTGAGAAGTATGAGTATTCTAAAAGGTCAAGTGTCTGGTGTAATGTTTAAGGATCATACCCAGGGCAATTTGAAGGACTGCGTACCCTGCCTTGAGAGGAAGCTGTCAACACAGCCGTTTCCCAAACGAGAGGGCAAGCGGGCCGAGCGACCATTGGAATTAGTACATTCGGACGTCTGCGGACCAATGCGTGAGAACAGCTTGGGAGGTGCAAAGTATTTGGTTACGTTTACAGATGATCACACAAGAAAAACATTTGGATACCTGATGAAGAACAAGTCTGAGGTAATGTCCAAGTTTATTATTTTTAAGGCTATGGTTGAAAGGCAAACTGGTTTGAAGATTAAATGCTTACGTTCGGACAATGGTGGCGAGTATGTCAATTATAGGTTTTCTGGATTCTTAAGTAAAGAAGGTATTGTACATCAGACTACAGTTCCTTACTCGGCCCAGCAGAATGGTGTTTCAGAGCGCCTTAACCGGACACTCATTGAAAAAGCGCGTTGCATGCTGCAGGAATCTGGTCTTAGTAAGCGTTATTGGGGAGAAGCAGTAAATACTGCAATTTATTTGAATCGGTCCCCTACTACGGCTTTGTCTAGACAGATTCCTGAGCACCTGTGGTCGGGATCTGGGGTTGATCTGAGCCACTTAAGGGTTTTTGGTTGCATCGCTTATTCTGTGGAGCCTAAGCATATGCGTGATAAGCTTAGATGCTAAGAGTAAAAAGTATATTTTTGTGGGGTATAGTGAGACCTGTAAAGACTATCAGATCCAATGAATCCTAGAAAAATTGTATTGTCAAGGAATGTTGAATTTTTAGAAAATAGGTTTTATAATAGGTTTTTAAATGAAAAGGATAATGATGACATTAATTATAATGAAATTATTTTGAAAAATAATTGTTTTGACAGGAGCAATGCATTGGTTTTAAATAATACTAATGAAATCCATTCTAGTCAAAAAAAAATTAAATGAATGTAATAATAAGGATAAGATTAGTGATAAAACCAATTCTTTGGAATTTAATGATGGTTCTCTAATTTCAAATACCACAGACGAGGAGCATTACTGCACAGGCAGTGAGGATGAGTCCCGCTGTGCAGACTCATCGTCGGCGAGCCACGAGTCAGTGACTTCGTCATCGCCGGACGCGTCTGTTCGAGGGGAAGGAGTGACGATTATGGAGGTACCCCGGGCTGAGGCTAATACCCGCCCTGTACGAAGTACTCGGTCAATTCTGCCATTAAGGTATCGTGATTATGACATTTCAATGTATGTCAGTAATATTGAGGATTCGCAATTAATGAGTCATATTCACTCTGCATCGCCGCACGCCTCTCGGTGGCATCCGAACAAGAGATAGCTTCTTCATAACTAGATGGAGTTATGAAGAAGCTATCTCTTGTTCGGATGCCACCGAGTGGCGTGCGGCGATGCAGAGTGAATATGACTCATTAATTGCGAATGAAGTATGGAAGATCGTAGGTCGCCCAATAGGGAAATTTGTTATTAAATCCAAATGGGTATTTAAGCGTAAACATGATGCTTCTGGAAACTTTACTAAGTATAAAGCGCGATTAGTTGCCAGGGGGTTACACAGAAACATGGGATTGATTATAACGAAACTTTTTCCCCAGTAGTTAGGCATTCTACTATGCGAATTTTGTTTTCCTTGGCGAATGATTTAAATCTCAGTATAGATCACATTGATGTAGCTTGTGCTTTCTTGAATGGTAATTTAAATGAAACAATATTTATGGAACAACCTATTGGTTTTGCTAATGGGGATGACTCCAAGGTTTGTTTATTAAATAAGAGTATTTATGGTTTAAAACAAGCTAGTAAAATGTGGAATAGCAAAGTTCATGATTTGTTAAGTAATAATGGTTATATACAAAGTCAATGTGAACAATGTGTTTATGTAAAGAAAGACAAGAATGATTTAACAATTATTGCATTGTATGTTGATGACTTCTATATATTTTATACTGAGAAAAGTGTTATTCAAAAAGACTTAGTAAATTTGTTAGAAAAGGAATTTAATGTAAAGAACCTTGGTCCATTAAAGAGCTGTCTTGGTATCAATGTAACAAGAGATAGGACAAAATGTATTTTAAAATTGGACCAGACTGATTATATTAAGAAATTATTATTGCGGTTTGGTATGGGTAATTGTAAAACTGTATCTACACCTATGCCATTGAATTGTAAATTACTGAAAGCTGAAAATGTAAGCGAGAGCAATGATAATTTCAGGCAATTGTTAGGTTCATTAATGTACTTAGCTGTATGCACTAGGCCTGATATTGCTTATGCATGTAGCCAGTTGAGTCAATTTAATAACTGTCACGATAACAGTCATTGGCAAGCTGCTAAACGTGTTTTACGTTATTTAGCGGGGACAATTAATTATAGCTTACTATTCGTAAGAAGTAATAAATTGAGTTTGGCTGCTTATACTGATGCAGACTGGGCTAATGATGTACCTCATCGTAAGTCTTATACTGGGTACGTCGTGAAGCTAGGTAATAATGCAATAAATTGGGAGTCACGCAAGCAACGCTGTGTTGCTTTATCTACTACTGAGGCGGAATATATTTCAATTACTGATGTTTGTAAGGACATATGTTTTATTAAGAGTCTGTTATCAGAGATCTTTTGTTTAAATGTTGAGCCAGTTGTTTATAATGACAATCAAAGTATTGCACTTTACAGTTGTTAGAATGTAAGGAGTACTGTCATAAACGAACAAAGCACATAGATCTCAGATATCATTTTATAATTGACCTAATAAATAATAATATTGTAACTGTAAATTACTTACAAACTGAAAAAAATATAGCAGATGTGCTTATCAAACCGCTTAGCTCTAAGAAACATGTAGATTTTATTAAGAACATGAGTATAAGTGTAACATGACTGTATGTGCTTTCATATGTAGGTATGTATTAGGACTGTAGAGTCATATCGAGTTTTGTTTTTTTTTTTTTTTATAAAATGTAATAATGTAAAGCGTAAGGGGAAGTGATGAAATAATATGTATAATTCGCTTGAATTATTTGTCCACAGATTATAGAGGATAGTTCTCACTCTATAAAAGGTTTATTATCTGTATCTTCCTCTTGTCAAAACGTCATCATGGGGTGAACATCTTTTCCTTTCCTATTAATGTGAATAATCTTCTTTTATGTTTGATACCATGTAATTAGTATACTTTATGATTTGCTATTCATGACAACTTGATGATCAAGGAATACACGAATAGTTACTTGAAGATATCGTGTTTTAATCTCACCGCATGCCACCTGTCCACGTGCCAGTAGTAACTCGCGCGACTACACCTTATAATACCTTCGCTGTCTTAACCACACTCTGTTCAGATAGTTCGTAATAACACGAATCGCTCCGTTATCGGAAATATACCTAACTTGAAACTGTGTGTCTGTGTACCTTTACTTTCTGACATTGTATACACGATCTTGCCCATTTACCGATGTCTTTATTCATGTCTGGCCAAAAATAACGACTTGTGACCATTTGACGTGTGGCCCTAACGCCTGGTTATCAGCCGCCCATTTTATGTGTGCCCTATAAAAATTAACCATGCCCAGAAATCGTCGCAATTGTTCAATTGTTTCTGGCCGCGGATAATTTTGTATGGCCTCAACCTTATTTTCTAGTGGCCTTATTCCGTCTTTATCGACGTCGTAGCCTAAGAATTCTATTTTTGTTTTCCCTAATTCGCATTTTGCTAAATTGATTGTTATCTACTGAACGAATCTATTGAAAATTAGTTTTAAATGTTTTTTTGAATAGGTGGTCGTTGGTGCTGCCTATTACAAGGTCATCGATATAACAAAATAAATACGAGCTTTCTTGGCCGTCCGTGAGATATTCTATATTTTGCAACACTACATTCAACTACAACATTCATAAATCTTTGGAAAGTTTGCGCTGCGTTTCGCAAACCAAACGACATTCGCGGGAACTCGAAAAGCCCGAAAGGAGTGATGATTGCCGTTTTTTCGATATCCTGCGGTGCTACACAAATGTTATGATAGGCCCGGTTTATGTCTATTTTTCCGAAAATTGTCTGTTTACTTACGGGCTAGCAGGCTAGCCCGTAAGTAAAATCCTGCAGTCTTGGTATGGGGTACCTGTCTGGCTTCGTGATCGCGTTGAGTGCACGATAGTCACCGCAGGGCCTGATTTGACCGTCCTTCTTCGGCACGACGTGTAGAGCACTCGCCCAAGGACTGCTGGATGGCCTGCAAATTCCTAACTCCTGCATGAGCTTGAATTCCTCCTGTACCAATTTATACCTATGCGGTGGCAATGGCCTAGCACGCGTGTAAACTGGAGGGCCTGTAGTCTCTATATGGTGGTAAACGTTGTGACTGGACGGTTCTTTATAAGATACAGGCTTAGTTATGCTCGAAAATTCACTTAATAATTCTCTGTATGGGTTATTTAACTGTATGCTTGAAACGGATGGTTCCGTACACTTTACAACAGATCCTTCACTACTCATTTTAGTATAACCGTCAATCAACCGTTTTTTACGCAAATCTACTATAAGTTGGTGTGCCTCTAGGAAATATGCTCCTAAAATGGGCTGTTTTACATCACAAATAATAAATGTCCATTTAAAACTCCTTCTTAAACCTAAATTCAGCTCTATGTTAGTTACACCATAAGTTTTTATTTCAGTGTTATTCGCCGCGAAAAGCTTATACGAACACTCACGTTTAACTTTGTTGCTTCTCACTTTACCTACTGGTATCACTGATACGTTAGCTCCTCTGTCCACTAGATACACAATACCGTTTCTATAATCTCGCACGCAGAGCCGGTGGTTTCCCGCGGTGCAATCTCCCACCGATGATGACTGTACCGCCTCTAGTTTCCCGCACCCTGCTGCTTTTTGGACCATTTGCACGGCGACTCGCACGTCCGCGGGTTTTCCCGGTAACGAAAATAGTGTCTGCATAGCCAATCCGAGGAACTCGGTGTGCGACGCGGTCTTGACTGGCTCCTGGGCCTGTAGCGCCCCTACTGCCAACGCCGCCCTCGCCGGTCCTGTCCCGGGTTCCCGTCTCGCTGCCTGATGTCATTTATTTCCCCGCGCATTTCTACGGCTAATGCGCTGAGGTGCTTAACCAAAGCCGTCTGTGTGTCGCATGTCAAATCCGATTTGCTCGTTACTATTGACGCGACTTCACCGGTACCTAAATTTTCCATCACTCTGTCCGCTGTTGCGGCCAGGTTCTCAAGTTTCGTGTCTCCGGTCACTGCCAGGACCGCCCCCGCACGCCCGGGGGTAAACGATTCAACCACAACCTTTTTAGTGGCTCGTCTGTTACGTTGCAATTCTTGGCTAAAGCCGCCATCGCTCTATACAGCTGCGATGGCTTTTGTGTTGCCAGGTCCATCTCTCCAATTAGCCTCTGGAATTGCTTCTCCGCGCTTTCCTCGTAAATCGCCAATAAACGCTTTTTTAATGCTGCGTACTTGCCTGACTGGCGGGGCTTTGATAATATCGGTAACTTGCCGCACTGTGTCCTGGGGCAACCTGGCAAGTGCTATGTCGAACAACTGCACGTCACCCTGCTTCTGTGGTGCCAATATAGCCTCGAACTGACAGAACCATGATTTGGGAAAATCTGGAATCCTTGCCTGTATCGATACCGCTGCTACTCCGATGGCAGCTGCCTGCGCCGCCGCGACTACTCCAGCTGTTGCTTGGGTAGTCATCGTTGTAGGTAGTTTCACTGGTTTCGAGACTATTCACTGTTAGTTGCACCCGCGCGGGTTTTTTTAACACGTCTTTGCCACGTCGCCACTGAGTCGCTTACGGCGCAAAAAATAAAATAAAACTATTGTCTGTGTTGTGTCACCACTTGTTGTGCGTGTTATTATGTAGGGTCCAGATAAATTATATGCAAGTCGGGTTATACTGAATATGATAAATAGTTTATTAAAGGTTCACATTACTTGGTTACAATTATTACAGTAAATTAGGACGTGGCAAAGCGAAGGTATGTAAGCGACTGGCGTGCCCGGCGCTGGCGTTCCTTCGCTAGGGTCGCTACAAATGTTTATTTATAATTATATGCAGAAGACGCTTTTCGTCGTTATTTATATAAACTGTGCTGCTCACACTTTAAATTTGCTCTGCAAAAATATTATCAGAATTGATGTCATAAATGCTTGTAAGAATAGGGCAATTAACATGGTTTAAAACTATAAAAATAAGTCAAGTTTTAACATATTTACTAGCAAAAATTGTTAAGGAAAAAAATGCTGGTGGTGACACTTTGAAGTTGCCAAGCGATACCCGATGCAGCAGTTACTACACCAGCTTTAAAAGTATCGAAAACACTAAAATAGCCTTGCAGACCTTAGCTGTTCATGAAAAAGCAAAACTTTTACCTGCGGAAGAAAAATTAGCGCTGTTGGATGACAATTTTTGGAAAATTATTCGGCAATGCAAATTTATTATGGAACCTATTTCTGATGCAATGCAATATTTAATTTAGAAGAAAATGAAAAAAATATTCATAAGGTATTTTTGATATTAAATAATATGAAATCGAAATTACTTTTTAGTTTGCCGGATGTCACAATAATAGAAAACGACAAAAAATATGAAATATTAATCAATGTCGACAAAAGAATCAAAATGTGTTTGAAACCGATTCACTTTGCAGCGTTACTTATTAGACCCCACAGACCAAGGATCTAAACTTGACAAAAGTCAAGAAGTCGACGCTATGTAGTACGTATGTGAAGTAGGACAATGTATCGGGTTAAATGTCATGACAAACTTGGCTAACATCAACGATGTAAGCGCATCAATCTGGTGGAAAGGAATATGTGGATCTACTGCATTGAGCAAAGTTGCTGTCCATATTTTTACAGCACCGTACACTTCTGCTGCTGTAGAGCGGTCCTTTAGGGCCTTATCAATCTTATCATACTAGCGAATTGCGAGCGTCCTCAAAGCGGAGCGGGCGCGCAACGAATACGCCGCACATGCGCAGCAAATTCGTTGCGGACGCGCAACAAGATCGCCGTGAATAATGTCTCGTACAAACGCCAGCCCGGCCGCCCCGCCTCACTTTCTTCTTCCTCACATCCGTGACGTCCTCGCTGTGCAGCCGCGGCGTGTTCGTTGCGCGCCCTTAACCTATTCGTTGCGCGCCCGCTTCGCTTTGAGGACGCTCGCAATCCGCTAGTATGATAACGCCCTTAGTGCTCATAGTAACATTTACAGTATAAAAAGAAATAGACTCGCTACGGAAAGGGCAGCAAAACATAACTTGTTGCACAAGCACGTGGATGATTTAAGTGATAACACTGAGGACTGCGTGCCTGATTCACCACCGATATAATATATACAGGGTTACTGGTAATTCGACGTATATCCGTCAGGGGCTGATAAGGAGGCCAAAATGCAACAAATTGAACCCCCCATATGTATGGCCGAAATTCAATAGTTTTCGAGATATTAGAATTTTAAGGGTTTTTCGATATTTACTCAAAATTTGACATTTCATTCCAAATAAAAAAAAAACTACATATTTGAATGGGTACCATTAAAAATGATGTTGTAGCTGGCACTTCAATTAAGCTATGGACATAATTAAAACTACTTAATTTAACAAAATAATGTAAATAATGAGCGATATAAGAATAATATCTTACCAATATTTTCATTTTACGCTTCAAAAATGTTGTCTCGTCACAAAAATTTCTATGACATTAATCGTACAAATAACTAAAACAACTTGCTTATTCTGTAAGCTTTCCAGAAAGCTATAAAAGTCAATTTTAAAATACATAATTCGTGCCAAGGCATGTGTTTGAATCGGCGCGGGGAGAGAAAGGGTCATTTGTATTTGTATGAAATAAAATGCATAAAAAAATGTACATCAATTTTTACAAATTTTACACATCTTGTTCAAAATGAGCCCCTCGATTACGAATGCAGGTTCGAATTCTCTTCCTAACTTCGGTTTTCGTCACTCTTGATGTGAACGTTGTTCTCATCTGTTGCGCCGCGTTTATTATTCGCTGTCGAAGTTCTTCGACTGAATTTATTGGGGTCACATAAACTAATGCCTTCATATGACCCCAAACGTAAAAATCAAGTGGTGTGTTATCAGGGCAGTGCTGGCCACAGAATTGGCCCTCCCCTCCCAATCCATCGGTTTGGATATCTCTCGTCTAGCCACTGTCGGACAGTAATCCGGTAATGTGCTGGGCAACCATCATGTTGAAACATGAGGTTGTTTTTTATTAGAACATCCGCCAACAAATCGTCTAGGTTGTTTCTCAAAAACTCCTCGTAATTTTCGCCGTTCAAATTTTGGGGCAAGAAATGAGGGCCCACAAAATAATTATCAACGACACCCATATATCATACGTTCAGGGAAAATCTCATTTGCGACGCAATTTCTTTTAGTTTTTTTGGATTCCTGCCTGCTTTAGGTGCCCAAAAATGTAAGTTATGGTAATTCGTTATTCCATCCCGGTCAAACTTTGACTCGTCAGTCCACAAAATATTTCTTAGGAAATGTTCCTGGTCAGCGTCAGCGTTTAACATAAACCGAGAAAATTCGAGTCGCCTGGCAGGATCTCCTTCGTGCAATGTTTGAACAGGTTGATAATGGTACGGGTGTCTACCTGATAGATGTACTACCGACCACACTTTCCACTGGGACATACCGAGCTGTCTTGCAACAATGTTCGTTGAGATGTTTGGGTCATCAATAAAACACTGAAGAATGGTGTCCTCTTCGTCAGCCGTGTACCGTCGAGGTCTGCCAGCGTTGAATTGTGCTCTTTGAACACTGCCAGTTTCAGACAATCGTCGATAGGTGCTCCCAAAAACAGTAACGTGGGGAAGTCGACGATCGGGAAAGCGGCGTTGGTATTCTCGCCGAGCCGCAGCCGCGTTTCCATCGGCAAAACCATAACAAAACATTATGTCTGCGTATTCGTTATTAGGATACGAAGCCATGTTATCCGAAATAACAATGATAACAAAAAGAATAACAAGAGAAAAAAAGAATTAACAATAATGATCGATAACAAATTAACGGGATGAGAGATTGGTAGCAAGATAACAACACACGTGCTTGCGCGGCGGAGAGTCAAAACTTACTAAGGAAGGCGACGCGAGCGCAGCAGACGCCGTGTACTCCCCCGCCGGCACACCCCGCCCTCACACCCCGCCCCATCGCGAAGAATTTCGCCAGGAAAATCGGTTGTTTTAGCGAGGATCATAAACTAAAAACACAGATAATTTCTCTCCCCGCGCCGGTTCAAACACATGCCATGCCACGAATTATGTATTTTAAAATTGACTTTTATACCTTTCTGGAAAGCTTACATGATAAACAAGTTGTTTTAGTTATTTATACGATTAATGTCATAGAAATTTTTGTGACGAGACAACATTTTTGAAGCGTAAAATGAAAATATTGGTAAGATATTATTCTTATATCGCTCATTATTTACATTATTTTGTTAAATTAAGTAGTTTTAATTATGTCCATAGCTTAATTGAAGTGCCAGCTACAACATCGTTTTTAATGGTACCCATTCAAATATGTAGTTTTTTTTTAATTTGGAATGAAATGTCAAATTTTGGGTAAATATCGAAAAACCCTTAAAATTCTAATATCTCGAAAACTATTGAATTTCGGCCATACATATGGGGGTTCAATTTGTTGCATTTTGGCCCCCTTATCAGCCCCTGCCGGATATACGTCGAATTACCAGTAACCCTGTATGTTACGGCTAATACCCGAAGTGCGGCTACACCTAGTTTTAGCCGGTTAGAACTAGGTGTAGCCACTTACTCTTGGTTAAACCTAGTACGAGCCGATTGTTTTCGGGTAAAACTAGGTCTAGCCTTCATCATGCCGGCTACAACTAGGTCCAGCCATTCCCTGTTGGATAAAACTAGGTCTATCCGATATCATTCCGGCTAGAACTAGGTCCAGACAATCCCTGTTGGATAAAACTTAGATGCGTGTCCCGCCAAGCCTTCCGCCCCGCGTCACACTCATGACTCACAGCATCTGCAGCAGCGGCGCGGGGTGGAAGGCATAGCGAGGCACGCGCCTCTGCAGGTTGTGAGCGCCAGGTGCTGCTGATCTACTGCAGGTCTACTAGCGAATGTGACTCACAGCGCCTGCAGCAGCAGCGCGTGTCTTAGTTTTATCTAACAGGGATTGGCTGTACATAGTTGTAGCCGGCATGCTATCAGCAGAGCTTTTTTAGATATTAAAAAAACATCCAATAAAAAGAAACGTAGAGAGTTTTTTTATTCTTATAAATCACATTGTAATAATTAACACAAATTATTAGGAGTACAATTTTTAATATAATAGGAACAATCAGGAACATTTTTTTTAACAACAGACAATAAGTAGTTGCATATTATAATTTAAAGAATGTTATTATAATTATAAATCACACTTTTATAAAGTAACATAAACTATTTATTAGAACAACTTAAACTTGAGTGACATTTTGAGTTGCACAAAATACCAGCAGCTTTGCAGAGACACTTTTTGTTGCCACATTTGGTTTTGCAGTGGCATCTTTTATAGCCTTGCCCACCAGAGGTCGATTGTGCATTGGCTATTTGGCGTAGTGATTTCTTTTCGGGTGAAACCATGTCAATATCTAAAAATTTTGAGTCACACACAGTGAACTGATTTCTTGAAAATAGTTCTGTTATAGTGCCGTATTTGTTTCCTAATTTGTATAACCCCTTGTCGTTACATTCAAGTACAACCATTAACACATTGGGAAAGTCGCCTCTACCTCTGTCCACGTCAGGAATTTTTACTCGGACTGTATCACCGACTTTACATGGGGGAAACTTTTCATTTGATGAAGCCGTCATTTTTATAGCTTGTTTTACCAAACCTTCCCGTGCGCCTTTCCTGTTAGTGTCAATTTTTAGTTTTTTTTCACACAGCTTCCCTTTTTCTCCTCATTCTGGTCACAGAGCCCGCAATATGACATTTCGATTTCTTTCTGGCAACTTCCTGATGTTGATGGCTCATTCTCTTTTGATGGCTCATTCTCTTTAGTAGCTTCGTCACTCTCATCATCAACTAACTCTCTAAGAATTTTCTCAAGATCTTCCTCACTTTCTATATTTGCAAGGACTTCAGGTGGTAGATCAGATGATTTCAGCCCGACCTTTACATCAGAACCGAACATTGCCTGGTACGGCGATCTTTTAATTCCGTGATGGTAAGCTCTATTTTTCATTAGCTGAATAAATCGTAAGCCTTCTGACCATTTTTGGCAGTTCTCGTCAGCCATCCAAGTCATAAGCATTTTTTTGGATGTCTTGATTGGCACGTTCAACACTACCTTGTGACTGGCTGTGTCGTGGTTTCCCATGCACAATCTTCAAACCTGGCCACATCTGCGTCAAACTTTCCACAACTCGATTCGCGAACTCTCTGCCATTGTCGGATTGAAGTATTGAGGGTGATCCAAAGATACAAAATATATCAAGTAATTTCTTTGATACTTCTTCCGCAGTCTTACTTTGTAACGGATGAAGTTGTACGAATTTCGTGAGGTGGTCCTGATAAACTAGTATAAACTTGTAGTCACCATCTGGGTTTGTCTGCATGTCTATCAAATCTACTTGGCAACGGCTGTTTAGCTCGCTGGATAAAATAGGCTTTACAACAAGGCCTTTTTTGGTAGATTTTTGTTTCATTTGACATGGCTTACATAAACGAAGATACAAAAGAATCGCCTCCTGAGTAATATTCGCATACTTCTTTTTAGCTTCTGCAACCATTCTGTTTCTTCCGCCGTGCCCAACACACAGATGTATTTCATGAAGAACATCAAACAAGTCTTCATTCTTGGCAAAATATTTGATATTTTCGGAATTTTCGGTGCTCGACACAGGAGAAATTAACTTTTCGATGTCGCCAATACAACAAACATCGAAGCGCTTCAAACGGCGATATTGTAACGTAGAACGTTTCGTGGATATTTTGGCAGCTTTAACGTCTTCTATAAACTTGGAATACTGCACATCATTCATATAGCTTTGATTTTCACCATGTTTTGTGGCTAATAAACACTGAAACTGTTCCAAAAAACTTGACTTCATAGTCTGTAGGTCTTCATTCATAGCCATTCTGAATTCGAACGTATGAGTGCGCAAAAACAAGAAAGTACGTCTGTTTTGTACAACGGCACAACGTGTAAAATATCTTTTCATATTACTTCCTATTCATTTAGACGTCCACAACTTCGACCTATTGCAATAATTCTCTAAATTTAGGTAGAAAATTTTATTATTTTAATTTTTTTTTGTATAATTTGAAAGCTAACAAAATTATCTTTCAGGTGATATACCACAATCGACAGCTCATTGCATAGAAATTGTAAAAAGTTGCCTTGAACAACGCGCGATGCAGTGATTTCAGTTTATAGCCCATCGCGGTCCGGAGGCGCCGCCGCCGCCACGCCACCCCGATCGGTCGGAACTCGGAAGTAGTTTGAATCACAATGCGTCGCATTCGCCATATTCACTAGTGCAGATTCAGATTTGCAGAAAAACGTGTTGTCGTGTTCTTGTGCGGTCCGGATAATTTCAGTTACAACCGGAACATATTGTTGTAGCAGCAATTTTACAGTGTGCAAAACAAGTTTTCAGCATTTCAACTTTTACAATGGAAGTCGACCAAATCAAAACGCTCGTCAGGAAACGAGCGTCAATCAAAGGTTCGATAACGAAAATTGAAAACGTGGTCAAAGACGAAGAGGAAACAAAGAGTTCTCAAAACAGGTGTTTATCCTCAAAGAAGTACGTCTTCGAAATGCATTTCAGAAGTATGAAGATTACTCGTTGGAGATATGCGCAATAGAACCCGACAATGATGTTGAAGATAGGTACATTAAAACGCTCACCGTCATCAGGGAGTTATTAGATAAGATTGATTGTCAAAACGAGTTTTACGAAAAGTTTCAATACATACCATAAATGTACCAACGTACTCTGGTAAGTACTCCGAGTCAAGCCGTTTATACAACTCTTCGATTCGCTCGTACATAACAATCAAAGGAAACTCACGATATGGTTAAAAATCTCACCTTGTCAACTGAGAGTTACCATGAGGACAGGAAAATTCTATTAGATAATAAATATAAAATTACAAAAAGTCTACAGCGAGTAATTTAAGAAATTTTGTATCTGCTGTAAAGCAACAATTAGCTGCCTTAAAAAAACCTAGGACATTAAGTTGATCAATCAGATCCAATAGTTCTTTGCATTCTGACCAGAAAGTTTGACTTATTGTGCAGTAGAGAATTCCAATTGGCTCGAGTACGAGACCCCACGGTTGCACACCTTATTGATTTTCTAGACAAGCGTGCACTTGCACTTGAGACTGCAGAGCGGCTGCAGAGAGATCAGCTGTGAAGAAAGCTAAGCCAGGTGCAGGTGCTGCTGCAGAGACGGTACGAACAAGAATCTGCTTGCTCTCTAAGTCCAACCACAAGCTTTTTACTTGTCCACAATTTAAACTTACGACTGCAAGTGATCGAATCAAGTTTGCTACGTCTAACGAAATGTGTGAGATTTGTTTAAATAATCATTTACAAATGCAAATATAACTTTAAATGTGATGTCTGCAAAGAAGGGCACAACACATTGCTCTACGACGATAAAGCATCGTCTCCAGTAACATTGATGTCCGAGGCTGCCTCTGAGCAAGTACGGTTGCCTACAGTACAGGTAAAACTATTAGCGAGCAATGGTACTGAGGTTTATGTGTTCTAGGTTTATTCTCTTCTAGATACTGGTTCACAGGCATCTTTTGATACAGAAGAACTTGTAAATCTATTGAAATTACGAATTGATACAGCCAACACGCCAGTTATTGGTGCAATGCTTTAAATAAATTAAAGGAGAAGGTCAATTTGAAGTACATTCCCTCACTCAGAATTTTAAAATTTCAGCCACAAGTTACTTGTTGGACAAAATAACTTCAAAGTTGCCACAAAGAATGTTTGAATTACATGACTTAGTCTTACGAGTACCTCCCAAAATTATGTTACCTGACAAGAAGTTCAATGAGCCAAGTAACATACACATTATATTAGGTACTGACATATTTTTCCAGATTCTGGTGCCGCCTGAGCCTCAATTTCTTCCGTCCAGCTCGGAAGCACCTGACGGCAGTGTCACATCTATAGCTCCATTATAAAATACAAGATTTGGTTATGTAATTGCAGGTACCACACCTACACATCACGCACAACCAGTTGTTACTTTATTATGCAAAAAATGTGATTCTGATTTGAATAAATCTGTTGTTGAGTTTTGGAAGTTTGAAAGTGTTCCAGAGACCTTTCCGGATACACTCTGAACATGACTTGTGTGAAAAGATATTTTGTGAAAATGTTGACCAAGACACAAAAAATAATTAAATTCAAGTAGTCTTGCCACTGAAGTTACCATTAGCTTTAGGAGATTCATTATATTTAGCATTCAAAAGATTTCATAACTTAGAACTTAGATTTACCTCGCACATCTTTAGCCACTCAGCAAAAATTAAGAGAGTTTGGCTGGGAGGTGTTAATGCATCCGCCGTATAGTCCTGACCTTGCACCTTCAGATTTCTACCTGTTTCGGTCTCTTCAGAATTCTTTAGGCAGTGTCAGGTTAACATCACGAGAGGACTGCCAAAACCACTTGTCGCGGTATTTTGATCAGAAGTCCCAAAATTTCTATAGCAATGGGATCATGTCACTACCTACAAGATGGCAAAAAGTTATGGAACAAAATGGTACCCACATACTTTAGTTAAATGTAAATAAACTATATTATTGGTCCCCCACCACCGTGACGCTAATGCGAACACACGTACTCGCAATCAGCTCTGTGTTTAAAATTCTAAAACTCTGCAAATAGTGATTCAATTAACTACGTAGTCGGGCCATAAGTTCTGTCACATAGGTAAAATTTCGAATTTAGAATGCAAGCCGAGGAAAATATTATGGACATTCGAAATTTGAATATTTAAAGAAAATAAAAACAAAGGCTTTCTGGAATTTTGTTCATTTTCTAAAATGGAGTGGACGCGCAAAGAAGACACAGTCGCAGTAATTGCATTGCATCGTTGCGGTCACGCGCCAACTGAGATTTTTAAACTGCTGAAAAATTTGAAAATTCCACTGAGATTTATTTATCGTACTATCAAACGATTCAGGGAAGATTCAAGATTAGAAGATAAACAAAGGAGCGGTCGACCTCGTACTGTTCGGACTCCAGCGGTCATCAAAGCAATGAAGGCGCGAATCCAACGAAATCCTGTCCGCAAGCAAAAAATGTTGGCTCTGCAGATGGGACTAAGCAGAACTACTGTTAAAAGGGTGTTAAATGAAGACCTAGGACTGCGTGCTTATAGAAAAAAAACAGCACATCTTCTTAACGCACGGCTGAAAAAAATCAGACTCGAAAGAAGCCGGGTTTTGTTAAGGCGGTACGCGGGAAAAAAATACCGCGAAATACTTTTTTCAGACGAAAAAATTTTTAATGTTGAGGAGAGTTTCAATAAACAAAATGATAAAGTGTATGCACACTCTAGTGAAGAAGCGAACAAACGTGTGCCACGTGTTCAGCGTGGTCATCACCCTTCGGCATTCATGGTTTGGCTTGGGGTGTCCTATTTGGGTCCAACGGAGGTGTTTTTTTGTGAAAAAGGTGTGAAAACCAGTGCCCTCGTATATCAAAACACAGTCCTAACAAACATTGTGGAACCTCTTTCACAAACAATGTTCGAAAACAGGCACTGGGTATTCCAGCAGGATTCTGCGCCGGCTCATAAGGCGAAAAGTACCCAAAACTGGCTCACGACCCGTGGAATCGACTTTATCAGGCATGAGGATTGGCCCTCATCCAGTCCAGACTTGAATCCCTTGGATTACAAAATATGGCAGCACTTAGAGGAGAAGGTCTGCGCTAAACCCCATCGCAACTTGGAGTCACTTAAAGCATCCCTGATTAAAGCAGTCGCCGATATTGACATGTATGTCGTGCGTGCTTCGATTGATGACTGGCCTTGCAGATTGAAGGCTTGTATCGAAGCAAGAGGAGGACATTTCGAATAATTTTAATGTGGTTTAAATCTGTATTTTATACCATTTTATTTGATATATAAATGGTTGTAGTGCGTAACTCATTGTGTCATTTATTTAACTTTCCATATGTGACAAAACTTATGACCAGACTACGTATAAAACTATACAGTATTTACCCTTGAAGTACAAGTGACAAATAGTGTGAAAAATTACAGTGTATCGATATCTTTAACACATAGTGAGAACAGTTTTAAAATCTCAACGAACAAAAAAGTTTAAATAGTGCAAGCGTGTTGGACTTTGACCGCACTAGCGAACACAAAGGAATCGTCCGGACGGCCTTGATTGCTACAGCTCGGCGCTGTTAATTAGTCACCAATTTCGCCTATTCCTCGTAGTGTCGCAACGGCGCGTTGGTATAGCGCTCTCACTGCCGTTGATCAAGCCCTGAGTTCGGACCTTGCGAATTTCTTGCCTTATTTTTTAAATTTTTACTATTTTATTTTTGCAAATAATTTTAACCGTAGACAAACTTTAAAGGAGATACAAAATGCCAAAAATTCAGCGCTCTCCACCGCCTCCGTCTCAGAAAACGCAGGAGCCGGCGTCCCCAGCGACACTTTTTAGTACTCCTCAGCCTCTGCTTTACACACCACACAGCTCTTCGGAACCAAGCTTAAATTTAAATGCAGACTCACCTTCTAATAACATTTCTCGGGCAATTACCTTTAGAAATGTTAAGCGCAAATGCCCAGAAGAGGATGATGAAATTGACAGATTGTCCACTTTTATCTCCGACGTGAAGGAAATGTTTCGCGAACTCAAGGAACAACAAGAAGATAAGTACGCCAAGTTATATTCTCTGGTCGATCAAATCCGCGAAAATGTGGATCTCATGTCTTCCAAATTCGATCAACTAACCAACCTCTCGAGTGGAATTTCTAGAAACCGAGCGCAAAGAGCACAGTTCCTACATTAACACATTATAAACTAAATTAGAATACTTCGAGCAAAGTTCCAGGTCAACTTGCCTAGAATTCCGCAATATCCCGGTCAGCAACTCTGAGACCAACACTCAGTTGCAGAAACGATCTTTAAATTTTAAAGACTACATTAAACACTAATGTAGCATTAAATCATTGCACAAAACCATTTTTTATTTTATTTTAATGCTCCATTAAATTTAACTAATGAAATGTCAAACCTAATGAAACCGGCCATTTTAAACACTTTTACGTTGCACGTAACTTCATTAGCGCCCATTAGCAGGTGGTGAACTTTAAGTTTGACATTTCAGATTTTTTAATTTTAATGGGCCGAAAGAAAAGCATCCATTAAAGAGCAACATTAGTGTTTTGTACAGTACTTGAATGCATTTCTGTAATTGAAAGATGTCTTTAACCAGTCTTTCGTCATTATCTGATTCTTATTTAATAGATTTAGGTACCTCGACGTCGAATCCCAGACCGAGTGAATTTATTTTTAAAACATGATGGAGAAGAGTTTCGTGTAAGGTATAGAATTTCCAAGGAGGCATTTCTTCAAATTTGTAACCTACTTGATTAAGATTTAGAACCAGTGACGCAAAGAAATAAATCCATTAATGACCTTACACAGCTTTTAATATTTTTGAGATTTTTCGCCACTGGATCTTTCCAGAAAGTATTGGGTGATTTAATAAACATAAATAAATCAACAGTTTGTCGGAAACAGGTTGGGTCGGGTTATTTGTCAGTTTGTTTATCCAAAAAGTATCCCGTGAACTAGCAAAATTAAGCCACCTCTATATTAAAATGCCAGACCGGACGGAACTACGTAGAAATTGATGGATATCCACGTGTGGCAGGAGCTCTAGACTGCATACATGTTAAAATTAATATAACATAATAAGGGGGATGCGCTAAGGTAGCCCACGAAATTCAAATCTTATTACCTTTTTTGTAATTTGCAGGTCAGTAACACATTGTATTTTGATCTAATTATGATTCGCGACCATAACCAATATGGCTTTACAGAATTATAATCATTAGAATATGAATCAGAAGTATAAAATTTGCAAAAAACGTTGGTAAATTTGAATTTCGCGGGCTACCTTAGCGTATACACCTTAAACCAGATTATTTAAACTAGACTAAACCACAGAGTACACTGAATACACATAAATCAACTACATTTACTATATTTTATGCTAAAATTGTGGTGTACTTGTACGTACGGATAATATCAGAACGCAAATGTTCACTCTTTTCGTTCAATATGGTAATTTGTTCCTGGCAATATTGTTTAAAGTCTTCTTTAACTAAAGTGACATTAAAAATGTCTAATGCCATCTAAAATTTGTTTGTGCAACTTCATTAAAGTAATGAATTCATTAGCGATAATGCTGCTTTATGTAATGAAGGGTTAATGGTGAGCTTTCTGCAACTGAGTGTAAGGCCACTCTATTGAACACTGTCATTAATACTGGCAGCATTGTTAACATGGACATACAGCCGCTCGAAGTCAAAGATGTTTTTCGCATAAAGACAAAAAACCCGGCCAACAAAACGATCATAGTGGATTTTACCACCGTTCTACGTAAGGAGGAGTTTCTAACTAAGTTTAGGAACCATACCAGAGACAGTTTCAAGGTTACAACCGAACATCTAAAAATTAGTGGTCCTGCGAAACCAATTTATATTTCGGAGAACCTATCAGCAAGGAATAAAAGGCTCTTTTTCTTGGCTCGTGATGCAGCCAAATCGAATGACTATAAATTCTGCTGGATGAAACATGGCAAGATCTTCGTGCGCCAGAGAGAAGGAAGCAAGCACTTCGAAGTTAAGACTGAGGCTGACCTTTCTACCATTTTAAAATCTGCATGACTGTACCCTAATTTGTTTTATCCTACCAAATTACCCGATTCGCCGTCTATTGTTAATTTTTGGTTTTTGTTCCACTTGCTTCTTTATTTTTGCTTGTATTGTTTTTTGTTGGTTATTATTATTTCCATACTTGTACCTACCCACTCAAACAACATTAATACTATTTCATTATTTTACACACATTATTACTACTACACTGAACAACTTACTCTACATTACATTACTTACAATTACATTATACATGGGTTTATTGTCTATTGTATTTGTAATAGACTATTACCTAATTTCGTAGCAACTTTGAATTTATTTATGTGCGTGCAAATTGATCCTAAATCAATACAGCGCTTGGATATAACCCGTGAACCGATCCTAAAACTGCTTTCCCTTTTTGGTATACAATTTCTAAATGGATGACCTAAACTTAATTAATACAGAGATCGAGAAACTTACGGTCTCAGACTGTTTCGTTTGCTCGCCGGAGTCAAGCGGCAATTATTTGAGAAAACCAGAGAGTACACTTAAAATCTTACATGTTAATATTCGTAGCATTAATTGTAATTTTGATAAACTATTAGTATTATTGGGCAGGTTGACTTATACACTGGATGTTATTTTGTTGTCTGAATGTTGGCTGAGCAAATGTCCGATTATCCCCCCTTTAAAAGGTTACAATACTCATACTTCTTCTTTCAAAAACCAGAATGATGGTGTAGTTGCCTACGTCAGAGGTGATTTACAATACTCTTTTGAAATTCCTTTGTTTAATGACGCAAATTGTTTGGTACTGAAATTCTCTGACAAGGTAGCAGTTGTCGCTGTATATCGATCCCCTTCGTTTAAAGACCTCGATCCATTTCTCAACAGTCTAGATATTTTACTGCACCAGTTAGGACAATTTAAAACTATTTCCTTTATCGGAGACATAAATATTAATATTGCTCCGACGAGCATGGATCTAAATTCTGACGAATATTTAAATATATCCGCTTCACACGCTATGCTCCCCGCTCATTCCTTTCCCACCAGGCTTGCTAATTGTCTTGACCATGTCTTGCTGAAATCTACACACACTGCCACAACCTTGGTACTTGACTGGGATATAACAGACCATGCTCCGGTTATTCTTTTCTGCAATCCAGATATATCGACAAATGCACCAAAACATTCAATTTCAAAAATTGATATTTCTAAAGTTAAATCTGACATCGAACAAATAGATTTCTCAGAAATCCTCAAATCAACTAACCCAAATATTGCTGCTGAAACCTTTGTATCTCTATTATCTTCTTCCGTTATTCTGCACACTCATTATTCTGCCATTCCTAGTAGAAGGCGCATCATAAAGCCTTGGATTACTCCTGGCCTTCTGAGATGTATCCGCCATAGAGATAAGCTGTATAAAAAAATCAAGAAACACCCAGACAACGACATACATAGAGCAATTTTTTATCGATATCGAACTTTCTGCAATAATCTACTAAAGAAACTAAAACGCGAATATGAAAGGTCTGAATTTCGGAAGGCCAGGAACTATCCTAAGGCCACCTGGAAGTTTATTAAGAAAATATCTTATTTGGACAAGGGCAAAACATCTCCTTCCGAATTGTTAAAGTGCGATAACGATCCTATGCTCTCTGTCAATATGATAAACCACTACTTTGCAAATGTGGGTAGTAACCTCGCAGCTAAATTTTCTCAGTCTTCACCACAAAGTAGCAGTACCTCAGAAATTAACTCTACGCCACTATTAGCAATCTCTTCCTCAATTGCTCCTTCTGAGTCGATGGTCTTGTATGACGTGGATGACGCCGAAATTGAAAGCATAATTACAAACCTTAAAGATAATTGTGCTGTTGGTTTTGACGGGATCCCCACCAAGGTTATTAAGGCCACACAAAACACAATTGTCCCTCTCCTTGTCCATATTTTTAACCTGTGCCTATCTTCTGGTGTTTTTCCAGATGTTTTCAAAACTGCTATAGTCCATCCTATTCATAAGGGGGGAGACAGGGACATTGTTTCTAATTACAGGCCCTTTTCCGTCCTTACAACTATCTCAAAAATCTTTGAGAAAATTATGAACATTAGACTAGTGAAATTTCTTTCTAAGCTCAATATCCTGGCCGACAATCAATACGGTTTCAGAGCTGGGAAATCCACAGAGGACGCTACTCTGCAACTGTCAAATACAATAGTCGAACACCTAAACAATAAGCAAAAGTCTGTCGGTGTCTTCCTCGATCTATCTAAGGCGTTCGATACCGTTTCTATCCCCAAATTAATTAATAAACTGGAACAATCTGGCATTCGTGGTACTGCCCTCGATATTTTTCGTAGCTACCTGACGGGGCGTAAACAGGTTGTTAAAATCGAATCATTTATTAGCAATTCTGTAAATATGAATTTTGGTGTACCCCAGGGTAGTGTCCTAGGACCAACCCTCTTTCTTATCTATGTAAATGAGCTGTGTCAGTTATCTCTTCCGAACACAAAAATAATTACATATGCGGATGACACGGCTCTTTTAACCCATGGTAGGGACTGGCCTGAAGCTCGTGAGAAGGCAGAGGCTGCTTTGAGGTTGGTCATGATTTGGTTATCCTCGAATCTGCTCACACTCAATATCTCAAAGACCAAATTCATCCCCTTTTCCCCGGGAATTCTTGGCCAACCACCTATGACATTTGGGATCACGACTCATGCTTGTTCTTACCCAGCGGCCACCACCTGTAACTGTGCCCAGATAGAACGGTCTGACAGTATCAAATATCTTGGAGTTATATTGGACAATCTTCTAACTTGGAAAAAACAGGTTGACTCTATCGTGATTCGTATCAGAAGACTGATTTATTTATTCAAAAAACTTCGCACGGCTGCTGACTTTCAATGCCTAAAAATGATTTATTTCGCTCTCGCTCAATCAGTTCTCGGTTACTGCATAACTACGTGGGGGGAACCCACAAGACTACAATATTGCGTTTAGAGAGGGCTCAAAGAGCTGTGTTAAAAGTACTCGCGAGGAAACCTATTCGATTTCCGACTACCGAATTATATTCACTTTGTGAGGTCCTCGCAGTAAGACAGCTGTACGTACTACACACAGTGCTTAAGAAACACCACCTTTTGCTTTACGACCCTCAGTACCTTACTAAAAAGCGACGCTCTGACAGAATCTGTAAAACTGAGCTCTGCAGGTTTGTGTTGGTAGGTCGCCACTTCAACCACATTAGCTCTAGGCTTTATAATAATATAAATAGGAGAGTCAAAATCTACCCTTTAACAAGGAACTTACTGAAAAAAAAATTGACAGACTGGCTTAAATCTAGGTCCTATGATGCAACTGAGCAACTTTTAGTATCATAAATAAACCCTCATGCTAGCATCCACTCATAATAGACTAATTGCACATCTTACTCACTCTCACACACTCACTCACACACACTCACATACACTCACAAACACTCTCGCCCTCACTTCCACTCTACATCATTACATACAAATTTTTGAGTGAATTTGTCTTTTCTAATTTGTTAATTTTATTATAAGACTTCCTAAAGCTGTGTCTGGAACAAATGTCTTCCATGTATGTTGTATGGGGCGTTGATAGCTGCGCCACAGTATTTTACTTTTGTAGCTATCTTCGTGTCTTTTGTTAAGTTATACCTAAAATTGTTCCTAATAAATAAATTTTAAAATTTAAAATTTAAATTAAAAAATGTTTAGAATTTTCTTAAAAAATGCGAAGAAACTTTTTCCCCAACCTATTAAATTTGGTTCAATGCATCGGTGACTTGTTTCACAGCTCCTGACACTGTAGTCTGTGAGACATTATGTAATGCGCTTTGGCCAACCAGTGTAAACAAGACAAATCGCAAATGGAACCGAAACTTAAGGCGAATGAAATTGGTAACTTTACCAACCGAAGTAAGCGTCAACGTCTTGAAAACTCTCCGGGTAGCCCTGAAAAGCTGTCGCCTTGCATATCGTCGACCTAATTCTAATAAAGCGTAAGTCAAAATTTGGCCTACCAACGGTTTAGTCCGATTACAACCTAAATTCCCTTATTACAAAACAAGGTTTATCTTCAGACCCAGGTTTAAAATACGAAGCCATTATTGAATTTATTCCGACTATGGTAAAGTTCCTAAACACAAAACTGACAACTTAGTACCGAACTAAGTTTTCAGTTTTGTATAAATAACGGTATTTCAATCACTGTTACGTTCTTATTACAAAAACTGGCTGCATGGTTTAAGCCATGCCAAAATATAAATCTTGTTTTGTAATAAGGCGGAAAGTTTTATTACTTTTAAGTAATAAAACCCTAAAAATAAAAAGCAGATTTGATTATTCATATTTTTGGTAGAACATTAATTTTATGTTTCCTAAGAACTTCATAGAAAGGTCGACGATATGTAATGACCTTAAAGTCGAGGTTGTGAAAAACAGATAGAATTTTTAATCCAAGAAAATATTATTAACTCAAGAGCTTAACAGCGTAGGCCGTTTCATAATAATTTTATTCCGTTTGACCCATATACAGGGTGTCCCAGAAGTCGACGTCAAGCCGGAATCGGGTGATAGGACAAGTCATAATAGTTAACTTAAAAATATTAAAAAGAAACTTTGCTGTTTTTAAAAATTACGGGCATTCATAAAAAAATCGAGAAAATCTACTCCCTGTGACGGTATTTTAACTCCTGTTGCTACAAATTTTAACTTTTTTTAAATTTTCTTTTTATTTTGCAATCCTAAATAATGCTTCTGAAAACTGTTGCTTAAAATTTACAGCCAACTGCTCCAGTCCAGAAGGAAATGTAATTTTTTTCCCAGCCAAGTATAATATATTTAAATATTGTTGTAGGGGCGCGACCTAAGTGGTACCTGGTGGGATTCGCTACGCTACTAAGTTAAACACTCAAATAACCTTCAAAGGTTTATTGCTTAGAAAGAGAGTTAACAAGGTATCGTTTAGGCTAAGCTATCGCTAGAATGAGAAAGTGATGGAAATGACTGCACCCGGTTGCTGTCCTGAGCTCACGGCGCATTTTGTGCGACCGTATTGTATTGCTAGGTCAGCAAACGTGTTCGATTGCAATCGTTGCCTCGAACATGCTCCCGAGGGGAAGAGATGAGTTAATGAGATTAGCTTCTACAAAAATAAAGAGTTACGTGAGTATGAGCTTAAATGCTAAGGAGTTAAGACAACATTAGATGAGAGATGATTAACAAGGTGATAGAACAATCATATCATGATCTTATAGCAAAACATAGATGCTCAAACGGTTGAGTCATCAATCGAGAATACGGATTGCCTTTTTGCTAGGGGAGACGTCGACGTGTCTTGCCTCTTTGAACGCAAACTGGACCACCGTTTAGAAAAATAAGCTACGCGCGCACTATCACTAACACATGGCCCTTGCTCGGGCAGGGGTTGATTTCGCGCACTTGCCTTGATCTTGCTCAGATTGATTTATGCACACACACACTCGCTGGTACACTCTCGTTCCGCTCTTGGGTGGGCGGACCACCAGCTCGCTGACACTTCCTCCACAGGAACCACAGGACTGCTGCGACCGCTGGTACTAATAGGCCATATGACAACGCATACTGATGTATGTCATGTGTCGTTAAAACCTCTGCCTGTTGGGCTGATTCCTTCATCGATTCAATTTGTTCACCGAGATACTTTAAAGAATCGTTTATCGATGTGGTATCTTCTTTAACCTTGCTGTCTTGGAAGTTTTGGATAGGTGGCGTAGGATTACTAATCAAACGATTTATCGGAGTCAATTTAGTCTCGAGTATATTTGGTTTAAGATTAAGCGTATTCTCTAATTGCTGATGAGAATAAAGTGTTACATCATGACCCTTCACAATGCATTGCTTAGTAAGCTGAATAAGTCCCGCCTTGCTGACTTCGCTCGCTTGTAGGTCGTCGTCGCATATGACTCTCAATGAGTATGAGTCACAACAGAAATACAAATAGGTAGAAAAGTCGTGTAATGGAACCCATTTGTTTTCACAGCTTGATTTGATGATCCTGCAAGTAGACGGCTCCTCTTTCTCGCAGAATTGTTCATCAGGACCTAAATTCTGGACAGGCCCTCGTAGATGACAAAGGTAGGTTTCCGCTTGATATTCGCAACCTTGAAGATCGCTGACGCAGGCCGTTAAGTATGAATCTCTTCTCAAGTTGATCGCGACGTATTCGGACGCTGGCTTGATACTGAACATATTTTTGTCTATTTTAACCGGCACTGGTATCAAATTGTATAGCTGGAACGTATCTCTGCTAATAGACGGTAAAGTAATTTCAAATATGAAATATTCCGCTGTTATCCTCGCTTTAACTTTTAACAATTTGTAGATCTCATACAAGTTGAACTGAATGTCATCTACAGGTAATGCTAGCTCTTTAGAAATTCGACTAGATACAATCTGTAGCTCCCTACGGAGCTGTTGTAGAGTCAAAAGATGCAGATTGATCTGACCATGATAGATCTCAGTCATAGTATCAAGAAAAGTATCCTGAATCCGCTTTAAATTCTGAATCATATTTATGGTCGCTAACGCTGCTAAAGAGAAATCTTGCTGAATAGACATTACATCGATCTCTTTCTGCAATGTATTGGTGACGCTGTCTAAATACGTCAAATGCTTATTTATTATCTTATGCTGCTTTTCAATAGTCTCTTCTGTTCTCTTTAAGATATTATACTCCCTTTCTATGACCGATGTCTGATTCCTGTATAGCTGACTAAGGTGGTTTGTATTCTTACGTATAAGGTCAATGTCACTCTCGTATTTTTCTGCGAATTCTTGGTCCAGTACTCCGAATAATGAATTAGCTATGGAGCCGACAGCGTTGATAAGCCCGCGTCGAGTTCGCAGACGCGCTCCAAAATGCTGATTGAGCAACAGCTGATTATAATACTGTAGTTCATCGTACTCGTGTTGTATTTGTAGGATGATGACTTTACAATGGCTCCGCTCTTGAATTTTCCCGCATGTTTGTTCGAGATATTGAGAAAATTGTTTGACCGCTTTGTCTCCTTGCCAGTAAGGAGACAAATTATAATAAGTTATGATTTTCCACTGATCACGAATAAGATGCATTTGTCCCAAAGTGTCGAAATACAATGTTTGATTTCTATCAAATGCAGTTACCTTATAAGTTGCGTCAGTGGATAGTATAAGGCTCATAAAAAATAGCAATGATAATGCTATGCTATAAATTTTAGGACAACTGCTAGACTGTTTGCTCGCTTTCTCTTCCGCTTTTGCCTCATTGTTTTGCTGATGCTGCTTTTTTGCTTCGCTTTTTTCTGGCTTTTGCTTGCTTCCTTCTTTTTCCTCTACAGGTAGGATAGAAAGCTTGATAATCGGCCGCTTTATAAAAACATTTTTTGTTTTTAAGGTCACCACTCGGACAGCTCCATCTTTTCCAGGATGGACCTCTACCACCCGACCAACGGGCCATTTTCCATGGGTTAGGTTGTCGTCATGAATGGTTACCATATCGCCTATCTCTATATTCTTTTGTGCTTTTAACCATTTACTGCGTACTGATAACTAACTAAGATACTCCGCTTTCCACCGCTTCCATATATCTTGGAAGGTTTTATTTACTAAATACCATCTCGTCCTCGCATCTTGTGCCGTTTCTATTACAGTAAGACCGGCACGAATGGTTAGAAAATGCGCTGGCGTGAGAAAATCGATGTCGTCGATATCCTCAGAGATTGGGCACAGCGGTCTTGAATTAAGACTTGCTTCGATTTGCGACAAAATCGTGCTGTATTCTTCGAATGTTAAAGCTTGTTCCCCTATTACTCTTTTCATATGTTGCTTTAAACTCCGAATAGATCGCTCCCAGGTCCCTCCAGCACTTGGCCATGAAGGGCAGTTCCAATGCCATTCTATCTTCATCTCCGCTATCTCTCGGTAAAAAGAATCGTTAAAGATTCGCTCGAACTGTTGCTGTTCCTCTTGAAGGATCTTGTTGGCACCTACGAAGTTAGTACCATTGTCCGAATAGATGTGTTTTGGAGTCCCTCGACGAGCCGCTATACGACGCAACGCGGCTATAAATGACGTACTGCTTAGGTCAGAGACTAGCTCTTTATGGACCGCTTTTCTAGCCATGCAAATAAACAAGGCGATATATCCTTTAGTCGTTTTAATGCCTCTGCCTTTGTTTGCTTTTACTCGAATAAACCCTGTATAATCTATTCCAGTATGATAAAATGGTGGCGCTGGATTAGTTCGACAATAAGGCAGGTCTCCCATTATTTGATGTAGCTTTCTGGGTTCTTGTTTTTTGCAGGTCACGCATTTACGAAGCTGCTTTTTGGTAGCTCGGTTTTCTTGAATTATCCAATATTGCTGTCTCAATAAAGACATGGTGAGTCGAGCTCCGCCATGAAAGGAGTGCTCATGTGCTTGCTGGATAAGAAGCTCCGTTAATCTCCCGCTACTTGGGATTATTATTGGATGTTTCATATCCGAGTTAATGTTGGCATTTTTAAGACGTCCCCCGACTCTTAATATGCCGCTTTCATCTAAAAATGGTTTCAGATTTAATAATTTGCTATCGGAATTGAGTTTATTATTCACCAAACTCTCAATATCCGAGCCAAATTCTGTGCGCTGTATGCATTTAATTATAATAAATTTTGCATTCCTTAGCTCTTGTAATGTGAGATATGTCGGCCTTTGTTTACTTGTTAGTGCAAGTGCACGTAATAGCCATGCTACAATGCGATTTATTTTAACGAATGAACTGTGCCGATGTAATAAATCTTCAATTACGCTTTTTCCAGGATTGCTATTTTGCACGGTTACAACTTGCTTCCGGACCTCTTCTTCCGTCGTATACTCTGCTTGCTTTTGCTTTGGCTTAAAGGAAGGTGTCGATAACCATGCAGGGCCTCGCCACCACAACGTATGTTCCATTAGTTGTGTAATGGATAGTCCTCTGCTCGCTGAATCGGCTGGATTTTCTTTAGTCGATACGTAATGCCAAACATCTGGCGATGCTATGCTAATAATTTTCTTCACTCTATTCGCTACAAAAGGCTTCCAGCGTTCTGGATAGCCCTGTATCCAGCTAAGGGTGACCTTAGAGTCACTCCAGGCATAGATTTCGTAATCTATGCCAGACATGCTAGTGACTACTTTTGTAAGTAGTTTGGATAAAAGTTCCGCTGCACATAGCTCCAATCTAGGAAGTGATACTGTCTTGCTTTTAGGTACTAATCTTGTTTTAGCTGCGACTAGTACTACCGATGCTTCAGTTTTTGATACGACTCTGGCATATACGACACATGCGTACGCTTTTAGAGATGCATCACAAAATCCGTGGAGTTGGATAGTGTCATCTCGTTTGCTTTGCAACCATCGTGGGATTTTAAATCTGCTAATACATCCCATATCTTCAATTAGTTTTACCCACTCATTATTGATCTCTGCTGAAACTTCATCGCTCCACTGAATTCCATCTAGCCAGACCTTTTGAAACAACAATTTCAATTTTGTAGTCAGCGGCGCTAGCCAACCTAAAGGATCAAATAACCTGGATATTTCCGACAGAAGCATTCTTTTTGTAAGCTTTGTAGTATTCGCTGATGAATTATATTGGAAAGTGAATTCATCTGTTTCTGGGTCCCATCTCAAGCCCAAAGTTTTTGCTGTGTTTTCACTTTTGAAAATGAATGATGGTGCTTAAATATTTTGCTGCGATGCATTTATCTCTTCCAATAGTTCCTTCTCATTTGCTGACCACTTTCTCAGCAAAAATCCACCGCTGCTTAGACACGAATTGAGTTCTGATATGCTGCTTCTCCCTTCGCCGATAGTATGAGCGCCGGAAACCAGATCATCCATGTAGAACTCATCTAGTATTATTCTTGCTGCTGTAGGAAAGTTATTCTTCTCGTCCGCTGCTAATTTTCGAAGGGTCATCATCGCTAAAAAAGGTGCTGAATTCGTGCCATATGTAACCGTCGTTAACTGGTATGCTCTTATTGGCTGTCCAGTTTGTGCTCTCCAATAGATTTGTTGAAGCTTTTGATCCGCTTCGCTAACCAGTATCTGCCGATACATTTTTTCGATATCGGCAGTGAATACGTATCGATATTGTCTCCACTTAAGTAACAGTGCCTGTAGATCTTGCTGCAAGTTAGGTCCACGATGCATGACATCATTGAGACTAAGTCCCGAAGAGGTCTTTGCGGATGCATTAAATACGACACGTAACTTCGTAGTGGAGGATTCCGCTCGCTGAACCCCATGATGAGGTAAGAAACACTCTATTCCATCGCTGCTAACAGTCGCTAATTTCATATGACCCAACTCTTCATATTCGCTTAAAAATTGCTTATATTGCTGAGCTAAAGATTCTTGCCTGCAAAGCCTTTTTTCTTGATTCTTTAGTTGCGCTAGTGCCATTTCCTTTGACGATCCTAGCTTTTCGCTCGCTTGCTGCTTCATCGGCAACCTAACTTCATAACGACCGCATTCCAGACGTTTTGTCGTTGATAGGTAATATTCGACGCATCGCTGATCCTCCGCTGACATTTCATTTTGCTCTTGAATATCCTCAATTTGCCAAAATTTATGAATATCCGCTATATTATTTACGATGACGTTACAATGGAACTGTGGCTTTATAGTTCCGCACAGTAGCCATCCTAACTGTGTTTGCTGAGCTAAGGGCGACGACGTATCGGCACCTCTTATCAAACCATCTAGCATGATAAGAGCATAGGCGTCTGCCCCGAGTAACAAGTCAACTGGACGACTTGTATTAAACTCTGGATCCGCTAAATTAATATGTGTCAAATGCGACCACGAAGGCTTTTCAAATGATCGATTTGGTAAGTTTTTGATTAGACTTTTCATAATCAAAACATCCATATTGAATTTAAAGCTAGTGTACATAGACTGGCATATAATGCTTAGCTTGCCCATACAGTTAGATTCCTTTTCCGCTATTCCGGAAACTGCTCCATCAAATTGCTGTCGTTTTAAACCTAACTGCTGAGCTGCCTTCTCTGTAATCAACGATACCTGTGAGCCCTGATCAATGAGAGCCCTCAGAACAAGCTGCGTGCTATCTGCTGCTGTCACCCTCACTAACGCTGTAGTTAAAAGAATCTCGGTGAGATTTTGCTGAGATGCGTGAACACCATTGCCGCTGCCTTGCTTTGACTGATCTTCTTGCTTAAGATTTTCATTATTCGTATTATTTTGCTTTCCATCCGCAAAACAGTCATGCAATACGGTATGATGCCTGCCAGAACACGATAGGCATCGTTTCTTGGAACGGCATTTGTTTCCATTGTGATTATAAATGCAATTAATATAACATTCCAGTTGTTTGAGGGTTTTAAGTTTCATTTCCCTCGGCATTTGTAGTAGCTTTTCGCAATTGTATAGTTTATGCTCAGCAAAACAATGAGGACATTTGATTTCCTGCACGTGCATTGCTTTCGAGTTCTTCGAATTATCATCGTTCGATTTATGATAATTATGGTTAGTGTTTTTCCGATTGTTTGGAAATGGTTTTTTAGAACCCGCTTGCTGCTGAGATTGCTGCGATTTTTGCATGGTGTCTTGGCGTCGACGAGATGTTTCTAGACTAGTGAATTTATTTTCTAAAAAATCTAAGTACTCTTGTAGGACTGGTAGCTCTCTAGGGCTCTGTAACGAGTCTATGTACTCGGAATAGGATTCACTATCCAGCTTTTGCGACATAATGTGCGCAATTAGAGGGCCCCACGTGCTAACATCTGCACCTAGGTTTTTGATGGCGTGAAGACTCTCTAACGTGGCGTCATGCATTTTTTTTAAGGCTGAAAACGATTGCTGCTGTATGTTGGGAATATTCAGGAACATATTGGAGTGCGCTGTAAAGATAATCCTCTTGTTATCAAATCGCTAATTTAGAAGCTCCCAACAAACGTTATAGTTATCGGCGCTGATCGGAAGGTGCTGAATCAAACGCTCGGCTTCGCCTTTTAACTTGCCTTTCAAGTATTGCATTTTCATATACATATACTGCCGCTAAAGTCACTCCTAAAGTCTCGCTATTAAGGTAACCACCACAGCCACTGCTAAGCTAAGCTAAGAAACACTGTAACACAGGGTGTCACTAGTTCAGTTCAAGTTCACTTCACGAACCATTAGTCACGAAAAACTAAATTCCGATCGCGAAGTCCTTGTTAGAGGCTTGAAGGACCAAAATGTAGGGGCGCGACCTAAGTGGTACCTGGTGGGATTCGCTACGCTACTAAGTTAAACACTCAAATAACCTTCAAAGGTTTATTGCTTAGAAAGAGAGTTAACAAGGTATCGTTTAGGCTAAGCTATCGCTAGAATGAGAAAATGATGGAAATGACTGCACCCGGTTGCTGTCCGTAATGCACTGAGCTCACGGCGCATTCTGTGCGACCGTATTGTATTGCTAGGTCAGCAAACGTGTTCGATTGCAATCGTTGCCTCGAACAATTGTATAATGTTTTTAAACACGTTATCGATCAGCGAAAAAATTATAAGAAGTTCATTTAAAAAACGGTATAGTGCGACCAATGAGCATATTTTACTGGATTTGAGGGGAAAACATCATAACCGACCAAAGAAGATAAAATAAATCAATGTAGCCAGTGAAAAAATCATATTCTTTCCCTTGCACCTGTAGAATCGCACTACTGTAGAAAAATTTGTACGAAAAATACCTTGATGGACAACTTTCTTACAAGCGACTTCATGATTTATACAGGGTGTAAGGGAAACGCTTCCGAAAACGAAGACAGGTGATAGGGCTAGTGATTCTCGATACGACACCATCAAAAAAACTGTTTTTTTTTCTTACAATTTTACCGATTTTATTTTGCATTTTTCGTACACTATGCTGTAAGAACAGTTAAATAAAATAATTTTTTGCGATTAAACACATTTTTTTTCCTTTAAAACTCTAACATGCAATGTATTCGCAAATAAGTATCAGCTGACGCTCGCGCATAACCTCGAGTTCAAAGTGCGCGCACGCTCGCCGACAGTCGCGCGACCGACGACCCCAAGTCTAATCGACGCGCGATGCGACGATCGGCTGGCAGTTGTGCGGTGGTGAGATCCAACTTTTATTCGATCGCATTGAATCAAATGTCTTTTCAGTTCACTAGTAGGTACCTAGTTGTAGAACGCCTTTTTTTTGGTGTAAAATTATCAAATAACTTCTCCCGCTCGGGCAGAGTCCCGGGCGTGTCAGACTTTTACTGACTGCTTTCGGATTCTATTCATGCAAGGATCGTAATGATTTTCCCCTTTAACAGGGTTACAATTTTGATCCGAATGTTAGCAAATTGTGCTCACAAATCAGATTATTTCTTTCTTTCTAGATACCTACTGTGATTGTGAAAGAAAAGTAGGTATAATAAGCTGGTTATGTACAAAGACATCGCCTGTACAAGTAATTTTGTTAATTCGTTCATTAAAATTTTGCACAGCAACTTAAGCGTTTACTTACCTACAACGGTCACATTATCTCTAGACCTGGCGTCGAAGACGATCAGCAAAATTAACAATAAATGGCTAAAAACCAAACAATGATATTACAAAAATTACCAAAATAAAGAAACGCGTATGGGCAACGAAGAGCTCACTGTACTGACGCGACGCGATGCGATATGCGGCTAGCATGAGGAGGTGAAAGGGGAAGAGAGATGGGTATCGCACTAGCGGGGTACAGGGATAATTGTGACAGGGTTGTAGCTGTTTGCACTCTGCACGACGAGAAGTGAGTACTAATAAATCTTCAGTCGAATTCTGATAATCAAGGCAAATTATCACAAAACTCACTGGTATAAGCCGAGGTTTGAACCCGGCCCACCTCACTTGAGAGAGAGGCGTCCATTTAACCACACGGGCTATGCGCGGCGCGGCGGCGACTTGTTACTAAGGCGGCATCCTTTGTAAAGTGCCGTCAAAATAAATAGGTAGAAACATTACAGGCGAGTCAAAAGTTTTAAATTGATAAACCATGTTCTTACTTACAATTTAACCCTTAAACCCTACCCATTCCTGGAGAAACACTTTGACTACCCAGGGGTTTTAAGGACCAATACATAAAAATTTATGCTCACAAAATAAAACTACAATTCAATTACAATTACTGTTTAATATTATGAACGCTTATTTAACAATACAAAAAAAAAAAAAATTGTTTTTGGTAACACATTCTTGGCACATAGCCTCAGTATGTTCACCGCAAAGAGGTTTTCGGCACATGCCACAGGTGACCTTGGTTTTCCGGTCCTTACCCCTTGGGCACATGGCACATCTTTTCTTAGCAGTGGGAGCAGAACTTGGTTCTTGCAATGGCCGCTTCTTTTGCAAGATTCCACCTAAGAGAACTTGAAGATTCATGGGCAAAGAGGGCCATGTAAATCGTTCTTCCATTTGAGCGGTGATCAGATCTAAGGCAAGTTTTTTCAAGAAATGACGTCTTTTTGTAGCTCTTTTCGTGGTCATTTTTAGCAAGACATATGAATTAACACCTACTATATTCAGAAGGCCATAAAAAATTGCCATTGGCCACCTTTTTGATCTCCTAGACACGCTGTACTTGTGGCATAGCTGATCCATCAAGTCAACTCCGCCTTTAGTCTTATTATAATACTCTATCATCTCTGGTAATTGAATCGTTGCATCAGGATGTTGGATGCATAGTTGACAACATGGTCACAATTTTTTTCCTTTTGGATTTTGGTGGACAGTAAGACAAAAGCGTAAGTTCTTCTGAAAAGGCAAACTTTGCTGTGTTGCGATCGCGATCTTTTAGCTCAACAAAAGAAGGTGGAATATCTCTTTTGTTTCTACGTAGCGTACCTACAAGGGTCACCTGCTTTTGCAACAATTCTTTTGCCACTGGTATTGATGTGAACCAATTATCACAAGTGAGGTTGCGGTTTGTGCAATGAATTTTCTCAGTCAGTTTCATGGTAAAGAAGTGAGCAGCTGGTTCACTAGTAGGGCACGAGCCTTTGCCCAAATATACAAAAGCATCTATCATATAAGCAGTTTTAGAGTCACAAGTCATTAAAATTTTTATACCATATTTGTCTGGTTTACTCGGTATGTACATTTTGAAGATACATCTACCTCTAAAGCCCAACAACATTTCGTCTAATGTACAGCAATCTGAAGGGCTATATACTTCATTTGAAACTTTGACAATGTGATCAAAAATGTTCCTAATTGGTGCTAATCTATCATTTTGCTGTCGTTCTTCTCTGGTAGACCGGTCGTCAAAACGCAGACAGTTTGTCAGAAACTCAAATCTAGCTTGGCTCATGGTGGCACGAAAATAGCCAACACCTGAGTTCTTGTCAAATAATTCCTTGGTGGTGACATGATTCATGTTGAGAACCCCCGCTAAGTAGTAAAGCCCAAATAAAGCCTTGATTTCCAACACACTTGCATCCTTAGCAAAAGAAGGACGTATTTTTGTGGAACTCGATGCATCCGCGTTTTCATCCTCCGTATTCTGTATAGGTCTATCTCGTTTATATTTTTCTCTCTGTCTACCAATTTCAGCATTTGTATTCCTAACAATTTCTTCAAGTATTTCATCAGAAAAAAAAATACTCCATGCTTCTTGCTCTGTTGTTATTTCACGAGCTGCAGCTTTAGGTCCAGGAGAATGAAACAAAATATTTCTTCGTGGAATTCTAGACCTTGTTGGTTTTTCACCTGTCCACCTAAACCCGTTTTTCCCCTTCAGATTATTAGGGACAGGTAAGACACGAAGAAAATTACCTGAACTGTAATTACACAGAGGAATTTCATCATCCGATGAAGAATCTTCTGTATTATCATCCAGAATTTCTGCTCGAAAATCTTCAATAGTTCCATCTTCTTCAACATCATTTTCAAGGTCAGGAACAGCGACTTCACATGCCTCTTCATCTTCTTATTCGTCTTCATACAACCACTGAGTAATCTGTTGGTCCATTTTATGCAATATTGATCGTTAAAACTGAAACAATAACATAAAACACAATATTGAATGAACTGTAAAAACGAAACAACAAAATTGCTTGATTTGTCTATATAATTGTTTCTAAAGAATGAAATACCACTGTTATTGTAATAACTACATCAAAATATGAAACTTACCCTTTATAATATTATATAAAAAATAACAGCATTCACCAATAGGTATATCGACGAAATGGAATGACAATATATTGCGTTATTACTACCCTGGGGTCTGACAAACCCATAAATTGCAATAAATCCGTCAAAACAGTGAAAGCGCTGACGCTCGACTAATTACAAGATGGCCGCCGACGTCACTAGAGACTAGACTCGAGTGACATAAAAGTGCGATCAATTATTGCAAAAATATTTAGAAATATTCATCCTCTGGGGTTTGCTGGACCCCCGGGTAGGGTTTAAGGGTTAATAAGAATTTTGAATGTAAGTCGATAATCGATAGTGAATGAAATAAATTAAAAGATCGCCGACTTTAGTGGAGATAGACAAAAAATTCATCGCGTGTCCAGTTTCAAGCAGCTAGCGCGCGTGAACCAATTGAATTTAAACTTTATGTCAATGTAATTACAGTACACAACGCACGCTCGTTTGTTGCAATAACTGTATCCTTAATTTGGTAAGTAAACCCAATCAATTTATAGTGGATAATTTAATTAATTTAATCTAAACAAAACCCGTTAAATGTTAATTAAAAGTTAGAAAATTAAAAAGTTTGTAATAATAAAGCAGAAGTACAGTATCCTAACAATTAAAATTAATTGTTGTCTGTCTTTTTTAATAATTATTCATTTAACATTTTCCCCTCTGTAATTTGGTGATCTTTGCACATCAAAAGACACCGCGTAGACGGCGCGGCGTCCGCGCGGCGGCGCTCGTCGTTTGGCGGCCGCATCGTAGGTAGTGTAGGTACGCAGGCGGCACATGTTTGCAGCGTTGCCAACTCAGCACTTAAAGTGCCAGCATGTGTCTAGCACTGAAATTTAAGAAACAGCACCTATCGCAAAATCTAGCACTAATTTTGATATGTTTGCTTACTCACAAAATGCAATAACAAAACGCAAATTAGTGTAGTCCTCTGCACTTCGGTAGGGGATTCCCGTAAACATAAAAATAAAAGCGATTATGGCGGACGGCGCGGACTCTGCTATATTTGTCTCTTTCTCATAAGATAACTCCTTCTTTGTCTTACCTTGCTTGTTTTTCATTCGTTTGTGTTTTTGATTTATTATGTCATAGTCTCTTTTGCGCTGCAGAATAATTACCTTATTATTCCTTTACTTACATAGATTTGTGTTTTATACGGTGACAGTGAGACGAAAATGGATGTTCCTTTAAGTAAAAAAGGTAGTTATGTTCAAAGTTATAGGAAAGAATGGGAGGACGATCCAAAACTCAAAAAATGGCTTAGGCCTGTTCTTGGGAAAAGCTCAAAAGCAATGTGTTCCTTGTGTAAAATAGAATTTAATGCAAGAATATTTGAAATTAAACGGCATTCGGAATCAAAAAAACATATTGATAAAATGAAACCATTTTCTTCGGGGCAGACTACACTAATTGTTGAAAAAGTTGATACCGACGCAAACCCAGACATACATCACGCAGAGGGTCTATTATCAATGTTCGTTGCAGAACACACAGCTGTCATGCCGATCGACCACCTTAGCCAAGTGTGTGCAAAAGCTTTCGCAGACTCAAAAGCCGCCTGTAATATGAAGCTCCATCGTACAAAATGTGGTGAGATTTTAAAAAATGTTTTGGGGCCGCATTTTAAATCTGTCTTAAAACAGGACATTGGTGATAGTAAATATAGTCTCATAATTGACGAATCAACAGACATAACCGTACACAAGTACTTAGGCATCGTTATACGGTATTTCAGTTCTTCTATGAAGAAAATAACGTCGACGTTTTTAGCTTTGAGTCCACTAGAGACGTCCGATGCAAGAGGTATTGTAAATACTATTATTAAGACAGTGCAAGGTGAAATGGAGTTAAACCTTCAAAATTTAGTAGGATTGGGCACCGATAATGCCAGTGTCATGATTGGTATTAATAACGGCGTATATAAAATTATGAAAGAAGAATACGGTTTGCCACATTTAATTCTAGTTAAATGTGTTTGCCATTCACTCCAATTGGCCGTTTCTCACGCTTCAGAAGAAACTATCCCTCGTAACATCGAATTCCTCGTAAGGGAAACATTTAATTGGTTTTCCATGTCACCAAATCGACGTCAAGAATATGCAGACATATACGCAACTATAAATTGTGGACGACAACCACTGAAAATATTACAAAAATGTGCTACTAGATGGCTCTCAATCGAGCCAGCAGTGCAAAGAATTTTGGACCAGTGGTTGGAGCTGAAACTGTTTTTTGAGATTGCCAGAAGAAAAAATAACTGTTACACGGCTGAACTCTTATACGAAGCGTATTCTGATTTGCAAAATAAAGTTTATTTAATTTACATAAAATCAATACTTGGTCAGGTACAATCGGCGCTAAAAGCATTCGAAGGCGAAAATTCAGATCCAACAAGATTATTAGAAACTTTGATAAAATTGCTCGAGTCGTTTTGTGATAAAGTAGTGATCCCGGGAAGACGTCACTCTTTTAACATTTTTGAAGATAATGTTGCAGATTACCTGGATCCGTCTCCTTATCTTGGCTACAGTTTTGAGAACGCTATGCAATCCTTAGAAGATACCAAAAAGCAAGCATTAAGAAAACGTTGCGTAAATTTTACGGTAAAACTAATAAAACAATTGCAACAGCGGCTTCCTGAAAATGTAACCCTCCTGAAAGATATGAATGTCATGAGCGTCACTAACGCTTTAAAACCAAATAAAGGGCTCGTCGAAGTTGTGAAGTTAGCGGAACACTTTGTACAGAATCCAGAAACTATTGATAAAATTGTTGCCCAATGGAAAAGCCTAACTAGCAACACTTGGGAAAATGTGACTGATACAGTAAAATTTTGGGTTGAAGTGTCAGATTTTAAGGACGCAAGCAATGAAAATTCGTATAGCGAACTGGTTTCGTTGGCTTTTACAGTGCTCACATTGCCACATTCAAATGCGGACGTTGAGAGGGTTTTTAGCGTAATGAACATCGTAAAAAATAAATTGAGGAACAAAATTAACTTGGACTCCCTAAATTCAATTATTCGTATACGAACTGGACTCAAACATTTGAACAAAACTTGTTATACATATGATATACCTCAAGATATCCTTAAAAAAATAGGCAAGAAAGATATGTACACATTTAAATTTAAAAAGTCTGCTACGAGTATAAGTGTAAATGAGCCACAGCCCTCCACTTCAACAGCTGTACAAGGAACCGCAGCAGAGACAGACGGTACAAGTAGTGAGGATGATGATTGGATTTAACGATAATAAGATTTTTAATATTTCGATTTTTTTAAAATTTGATGGTCACATCATCCAATTTAACTATATATTTTTTTTATTTTTGTTTAAATGTAACATAACATAACTTTGATATTAATGTCATGACAATTTGAAAATTAAAACTTTTTATTCTACACGTTATTTTTCTTATTTCATATATTTGGCACTATTGTTAAAATTTTATACCAATTTAGCACTTTTTGAGATGTTACTTAGCACCCAACCGTGGCATTGAGTTGGCAACCCTGCATGTTTGATGTTTTAGTAATCTAGTTAGTTCCATTCCGACTCAGTTCGTGTGCGAACGTGTGCCTTACGTTTAATCGATTGATTGAACCGTATTTAATACTGTTTTGTTAGTTGTGTTAAGTTATTATTATTAAGTTTTAAGTGCTGTTTAATAGTTTTCTACTTATTTATTTTTTTTGTATCAGAATGCCTGAGGCATACGTGTACAGTGCTCGTGAATATGGCAACATGTTGATGTGTTTAGGAGAAGCCCGTGGCAATGCTTCTCTTGCGTTGAGAATTTACCGAGACAGATCCCCGTCCGCGAGCGTCTCACTGAGCTATTTGATGACCGCTGGATCGGACGGCTGGGGCCGCACGCCTGGCCGGCTCGTTCACCCGATTTAACACCTTTAGACTTCTTTTTGTGGGGGTATGTGAAAGAAAGAGTGTTTGATCGGGAATGTGACAGTGCTGGTGAAATGCGGGACAGAATAGTGAGCGTTTTTGATGGTCTACGTGCAGAATGTGTTGAGGATCCTACGCTAATGCCTCGTGTTCACCGTATTTGTATTGATATGGATGGAGCGCAGTTCGAGCCATACCTCATAAGGTCGCAAAGTATTTAGACAGGTACGTAAAATTCATAACTTAGTGAAGTGTTGTAGGCTTGTATTGTAGGGGCAGGCAAAGTGGTGTTTGTCAATTCCGCATAAATCTCGTGACGGCTTCTACAGACCAGCGCCACAGTCTAAAAAATCCTACAGTCGTCCGACGAAGCCGTCTAGACAGGGCAATCGTGCGGGGTGTGAGGGGCGAGACGCGGGAAAGCCGCTCCCGAACTGCGAACAAAACGATGTTAGTAGTTCGTGAGGTATCATTCAGGGCTAACGCGTATTTGTGATTTTGTGTTATATTTGTTTTATTTAAAATGGTGAATACGACGTGTGCTGTGAAAGATTGCAAGTCGTCATCTTTTATAAATAAAGATTTGCGGTTTCATCAGTTTCCACGCACAGAAGAAAGGTAAATAAATATCTTATGTTTTGTTATTGTAGACTGCATAATTTTATAATTTTAGTTGTATGTCGTGTCACGTTGATAATGCTAACAAAATGGCCGAACGGCGGACGATAAAAAAAAAAAATAATAGGACAGGTAACCGCACAGAGCATGAGTGTTTAGAATATTATATATTTACAACCTTATTTTATAAAAGTTTTTTTTATCCTAATATTATTATGTGTTCATTAAAAGCTATCCTTTATGAAATCCAAGATGGCGGACGTCATTCTTTTTTAAATAATTTGATATGGGTGTCAATTTTGAGTATGATTGGAGTGCTTGTTACGAAAAAGCATACTTTTTGAAATCCAAGATGCCGCCATCTTGGATTTCAAAAAGGATTGCTTTTTCAATTTTGAGTATAATTGGGGTGCTTGTTACGAAATAGCCATCCATTTTGAAATCCAAGATAGCGGACGTCATTTTTTTTTTAATAATTTGATATGGGTGTCAATTTTGAGTATGATTGGAGTGCTTGTTACGAAAAAGCCATCCTTTTTAAAATCCAAGATGGCGGACGTAATTTTTTTTATAATTTGATATTGGTGTCAATTTTAAGTATAATTGGGGTGCTTGTTACGAAATAGCCATCCATTTTGAAATCCAAGATGGCGGACGTCATTTTTTTTTTATAATTTGATATGGGTGTCAATTTTGAGTATAATTGGGGTGCTTGTTACGAAATAGCCATCCATTTTGAAATCCAAGATGGCGGACGTAATTTTTTTTTATAATTTGATATTGGTGTAAATTTTAAGTATAATTGGGGTGCTTGTTACGAAATAGCCATCCATTTTGAAATCCAAGATGGCGGACGTCATTTTTTTTTAATAATTTGATATGGGTGTCAATTTTGAGTATAATTGGGGTGCTTGTTACGAAAACGCCATCCTTTTTGAAATCCAAGATGGCGGACGTCATTTTTTTATAATTATGTATATACCCTTTCGGTTACACCTTGTAGATGCACAATATATCTATAAAGGAGATTGGGAACTTTACTATGGGAAAAATCCCCATGGCGGACTATGATGAAACGTACTTTATTTCAAAGCTTTAGACCTGTAGCTATGTTTACTTAAAGCGCTATATTGTGACTTATGGGAATTCCGAGGTATGATGAGTCAAAGTTGCAAATATTTTTGCCTAAAATAATTTGTTTTTTTTTACATTTTAGGTGGGTTGCTTCGCAAAATAACTATACGTTACACTACTATATGCTACTATATGTTTCACTTATGTTTTCACTGAAAGTTTTTATTATTTGTTTTAAAAAATGTATAAACACAGTACTAATATACTGTTTTTGACAATTTCAACATACATTTTGTGCCTTACTAAATAATAAATAATCATCATCACCGTGGTACCGTACTGTATTATTGTTTATTTATTATATTATGGTACTTTTTACTGAATGTTTGTATATTTTATAACATCTATAATTCAAGTCTAAAACAATCATATTAAACAAATACTAAATAAAAAGAGGAGTTATATGATAATAGGTTTTTATTAGTCATCATAATCTATGATAATAATATCGTTCAAAAAGGCAGCTGGCGCAAGATTGACATCTTCATGTCTGGCCCATGAAAGATAGTAAATCATACTCGCAATATGTGCACAACACCCCACTGTGCGGCGGCCATGGATACAAGAACAATAACAGTTATGTATTCCTTCTCGTCCATTTTGTGTAGTGTCAATTAAAATGTACGTATAATATTGCCTCAGTCGCACATGACGTGACTGGATGCGGCCTCTTATCAGTGTCTCATTTTCGATCAACTCCGGGTGTCGATACACTTCAATTGCATAATTGCTATTGGATCTCAAATGTTCGTTGCAATATGATCGGGCTAGCTTTAAATGGTATATACCTAGAGTTACTGAAAATAGTTCTTCATAGGTTAGCCTGGGGAAATCCGCCAGGTCTGGGTTATTCGCTTCCATTCTTACAAATGTCGCCCTTTGTCTGTTTATGTTATTACTTATAACATAATCTGCCAAAGTATTTTCAGTATTCATATTTTCATTTATTATGTATATTGTTGAGCTCGTTCATTATCTTCATATGGAGTTTGGTTTGCATTTATTATAGCCGCACAGATTCTAAAATCTACCATCATGTTCTTCATTGTTACATTAAAATAATGTTGTCTGAAGATTTTAAAATCCCTTTTAAATCTTCCGTTAATAGCTTCTACCACCCACCGGCACATTGTGACTAATCTTGATTTGTTTGCTTCGATGGTGGTTAATTGTTGTCCTCGTGCTCTAGTGGGTGGCATATGTACTTGAAATCCACATTCTTCAATTGTCGAGACGGTGTCTCGAAAACCTCTATCTAATATGAATGCGTCTCCTGGTCTGAGGAACCACTCGAGACCAGATTCAGTTTCACCATCCAGTAGACGTCGAACAATTGTCGCATCGGACGTAGTTGCGGCGTAGGGTCCAAAAACATCTATGATATGTCCATCTGCGCACACTATTAAAAAAGGCTTCAGAAGATTCCTGAACTTGTGTAGGCTGTATGTTTTTCGTTGAAATAAGAAATTCATGCTTTTCTGTAGGTAAACATAAGTGCCATCTAATATAACTACAGCGTTAGAGCCTTCATTTCCAAAAAATGCATTTGCAATACTTAGATTTCTTGCTATAACTTCTTCCCTTGTCAAATGATCTATGCTAAGATAAAGAGGGACATAATCTTGTGTCAAACATTGTCTTGTTAGACGAATATTTTTTTCTAATGTTCTTCTCGACATTTTAAATAATGTTGCCAGTCGCTCATTAGGTTCTCCAGTTCTTATTTTAGACAGATATACTCCCAAACATGTAGCAGGATTTCGTGATCTCGTACTTAAAGATGGCGTATGATGCAAAATGGCATTAAATTGATTTTTTGTTAAAGATGTCCAAAAATGGAATTCATCATCATCAAAACTATCAAGGTTTTCGAAATCTTGCTTTTTTTCGAGACCCCATTTGTAAATGTTTATTATGTCTAGCATATAATCACTGTTGAAATCTTGATGATTACCCTGTAGCATCAGCTCTTCCCATACATTGTTTCTGAGGTGCGAATCACAGACTCTGGCACGATAAGGGATATAGAAATTATGATTTTTTAACATTTGAAGTTTTATGAATTTCGACACAGAATGACTTGGTGCATTTCGACAGTTGTCAAATATGCAACGTCTTGAAGTATTAGGGGCACGTGAATGGCCGCCAAGACTAAAAGCATTATGAGGCAATAACTGTCCCTCGGGCACTCCTGGTTCATTGTCCGGCTCATCTGGTTCTGGAACATGTTGTACCGGTTGTTGTTGAGCTTGCACTGAACGATCAGCTCTATGCCAGCAAGGATGGCATATAAATCTTGCCCCATTAAATGCAACCTAAAATGAAAATACTAATTATTGCATAAATAATAATATACACACTATTCTGCCACTATTTCATTACAGCCTTGAAATGATATAAAATGAATATAAAATCTAAACGTAAATGTGAATGTCATCTATATAATAGTTAATGCATACCTCTCGTGGCGCTATTTCGTGCAAAATAAATTCCACGTGACCTCTGTTTGTCTCAAGGAATGCTTGAGATAATCTATGTTTTCTGCGCCGCAACACAGATCGATCACAACTAACACAACGGTTTGGTCTATCCATTTTAACCGAAATCCAATCAAAGAGCAAAATCGACAAAGTCCGTGAAACAAAGCAATCAGTCGGTTCAGAATCAGTAATAAGTTCAAAACACAGGGAGCGCACAGATCACAACGACAGATGACGAAGGACTACGAGTGGCGTATTGGGTGTTCGAGCGATGCGCGCAAGCAGCGAAACCGGTTTGTTTTTTACCTGACTAAACACAATGCCGAGCAGCAGCGCGCATTGTCATAGCCATTTGACGTATTTTTGTGATGACAGTATTAATATTTAGGTGTAATATCAAGTGTAAAAGTAAAAATATTAAAATATTCAAACCTTTTTTTTTTCAATATTCCCGTTTGTTACAGAAAAAAAAATGCACGGCAATAAAGTGGATGATAGTATCTATCATCTGTGATAGGTTTCGTTTGTGTCCGCTACTTTTCGAAAAGCGGGGCAGAAATTTCCCAATATCATTTGTTTTGTATTATATTTCAGATGTAAATTATGGGTAGAAGCTTGTAGAAGACCGGATTTACTTGAAAGGTCCATCGAAAGTTTAAAACATACATATATTTGCAGTTTGCATTTTGAGAATGGTATGTACGGGAAGAAATCCATGAAGAAAACAGCTATGCCAACGTTATTTTTACCAACTAAAGATTCCATCCACATACAGACCGATGCTAAAATCAAAATTTTAAGTGACGTAAAATTGGATCTACACAATAAACCCAGGCATTTAAAACGGCAATCCGCTCAAACAGACCGTGAAATAGCGGGTCCTTCATCACAAATTACCCGACAGACCAGCTCTAAAAAGTACAAAGTTATGGACTGCAGTTCTCAGACACCAGCACGATTGACTGATCATACTCCCCGAAAAAAGAGACTCAGAAAACAATTATTCAAAACAAGCAACAAGTTGAAAACTATCACTGAAAAATATAAAGATATTACCGAGGAACAATTTTTGAGAGGTTGTGATCAATTTTTATCCCCTAAGTTAAGCGCAATTGTAAAGGCGCAACTGTATTTAAAACCGCATTGTAAAAACAATAGATACAGTAGAGAATTTAAATTGTTTTGCTTAAATATGTATTACACAAGCCCACTCGCTTATCGATTTTTATCAAAGACAGTTTGTTTGCCATCCAAATCAACTTTAGCTATGATGTACCTTCCTATGGCAACTAAACTCAACCAACAAATGTGGGATGTTTTAACAGCTACAATCAAGCATATGTCACCGTCTCAAAAGGAATGTGTGCTGTGTATGGATGAGATGAGTCTAAAGTTAAACTTATTCTATAACACCAAGGAAGACAAAATATTAGGCTTACATGAAATAGATGGGCAACAGAAACCGGTTGCTGCAGGGTATGCTTTTACCTTAATGCTTCGAGGTATAACATCAAACTGGAAACAACCTATTGGCTTCTCTTTTATTTCCAGTAGTAAAATAGATGATCAATTAAAAACATGGATAATTGTCACAGCCAAACATCTTCTACAGCTTGGATTTAATGTACGAGCCTTTGTATCAGATCTAGGATCAGATTTTTTGGCATTTTCAAAAACGCTGGGTATCTATAAAAAAAACTCATGTTTTGAGATTGATAGCCACAAAATATACTACATATTTGATGTACTTGATGAATAATAAAATGTGTTCGTAATAATTTATTGAATTATAATTATGAGTTTGAAAACAAAATTGCTCGGTGGGAGGATATAGAAAACATGTATGAACAAGATAAAATAAAAGACATGCGATCAGCTCCTCGTCTAACAGATACGCATATACAGCCAAATAGTTTTCAAAAACAAAAAGTTCAGTTTGCCGTGCAAGTGTTTAGCAATACTGTAGTAGCAGCTTTAAATAATTACCAATCGTCGGGTACTCTACAAGTTGCTAATGGCACGATATATTTTATTGAAACCATGAACAACCTCTTTGATTTATTGAATTCAAGTAACATTGGCTCACCAAAACCCTACAATAAACCATATAGGGGTACTACACTGCAAGAAGAATTGCTAGACAAAGCAATACTTCTTTTCAATAGTATGAGAGTTAAACATAAAACTAGCGGCCGAGATGTTACTAAAATAATAAAATTTATAAACGCTTTCATTATAACAATTAATTCAATTCGGCAGTTTTATAACGATTTCAGAGCTGAGGGATACGATTACATTTTAACACGCAGAATTAATAATGATTGTTTAGAAAATTTCTTTGGTGTCATGAGGCAAGCTGGTGGAAATTGTAGGGAACCTACAAGCATTCAATTCACCAGGGCTTTCAGAAAAAACTTTTTATATCAGATTCTTAAAATGTCAGACGCTACGAACTGTAACGAAGATTTCGACAGCATCCTTACGCAATTTGTAGAGTTTACGAAAAATACAGCTCCACTACAAGTTTCTGTGCAGAACCCACCTCAAACATCCAATACCTCAGAAAACCTTACAAAGGATTACGATATTCCGGAACAAAATGCATTCCATTATATCTGTGGATATTTGTTACGAAAGTGTGTGGAAAATCACAAACATGACTGCCTATCGGTAGTCAATTACGCCTCATCATATGCAGACGAAGCAAATGACAAAAATTTGTACATCCGCCTGAGAGCTTACGACACTAGCCGTGATCGCTTTGGCGGATTACAAGTCCCTCCGGATGATTTTGTTGAATACATCCATAGATTGGAAACAAAATTGCTGTCAGTCTTTTCTTTTACTGAATCTAACATTGGGCTCAAATTATTTGAACATTTGAGTTTAATAGAATATAATTCAAAACCATGTCAATGCTTCCCAGTAAAATTTTTGTTGAAATTATTTATTAGGATGAGAATTTTTTATATAATTAAGTTCCAAAACAGAAATTTTAAATCGAACAAATCTAGAAACCGAAAATATTTATCGGTTGCCCATTTATAATTTTTTTACGGTCTAGTATTTGAATTGTTCCTCAGCAAATTACACCGATCAAACTTAAAAAAAAAAAACTACTGACTTCAAAAACAACCGCAAAAAAGTGTAAATTACCTTTGATTTCGGTAGTCGATGGTTTTGTTTTTTATTTCATTGACTTTTGCCACCGACTTCTGAAAGAAAAGTACTGAACCAAACTGAGTTTTGTATTTTTTTCACTTTGTTTTAAAAAGTTAAGGTATATTCCGTGTATTAAATGGCTAGTAATTATAACTCCTAAAATATTTCTTTTTCATTGACTACACTTAATATTTTTAAATACATATTATACGCATTAACGCATGCGTCGCGAATTTCAAAGATTTTCTATGAAAATTAAAAATCGAACCGCGAGCGAGATTTGTACCTGCGTCCTTCGCATCCAGTACACCCGACGCTCTTACCAACAGAGCTACCGAGGTTCTTACCTACAAGTGTCGAATTCTTCAATCCATGTCTGCAGTTCATAAATCTCTTTGTATACGCCTCACTGCATTTTTTATTGTCATACTCAACTTCTTAATAAAACATGCAGTAAAGAGCGGGTTTAAAATTGTGTACATTCTTGTATTATGTTATAATATTGTTTTAATTATAATATTGCTAACCATGTTGATCTGCAATAAATAAATAATTTCATAAATATTGTTTACTTGTGACAACCCTGGCATGCATAAACCGTTGCGAAATTGTCTAGACTTTGTCGGCATTTTTCCAGAGATCAAAGGCGTCGTCTTACTGTATTAATATTTATACTGTGCCAGCGCGACTCGCGACGCGACACAAAGGCACCGCTCGTATCGCGGCTTCGATCAATAATAGACTAGATTCCCGATAAGCGCTTCAAAAACGGCCCGAAAAATAAGACCACGAATACGTTTGTGGTCTTATTTCAAATTAGTATGGTCCAATCATAGCCAACATTAAGACGTCAAAATGCCGCAGTGCGCGTTCAAAAACTGTGTAAATAACCACCGTAACACCAAGGTTTTGGAAGGAATATCTTTTTTTCGTAAGTTTAAATCAGTAAGTGTTTTTCATAAAGTAAAAACAGAATTAAATTGTAAATTTAATTCAATTAGCTAATATTATAATTGTTTGGCCAATGTTTGTTACGACGCACCAACTATTGTATCGAACATCGACTGTTCTTGAACAGGGAATGCATGGAGTAGTGTTGTTATTTTGTAATGGTATTTTTATTTGTAGATTTCCTAGTGACCCATTTCGCTGTGCAGAATGGGTATCTATTGTCGCGAAAGAAAGAGGAGAAGAAATATACAACCCTTGTAAAAATTCTAGAATATGTTCGATTCATTTTGACGGATTCGACATAACTGGAAACACGCAAAGGCGTAGATTACTAAAAACAGCGGTTCCCAAATTGCAGGTAATTATCATAAAGTATTAAAATAGTTGGTGTAAGATAACGTTTAGATAAAATAATAAGTTGATTATGACTTTTTTTTTAGATTCACGGACCAATAAAAGTGCAATCAGCTATATCTTTACAATTGACGAAAGATCAGGTAAATTTTGTAAAAATCTTAACAGAAGAAAATTAGTTCATTAAATAGTTATTTTTCAAATGTTTTCAATAAACTGTGTTTGTTTCTTTATAGGCCACATCTTCAGCAACTTTAAGTTTTAAAGATACTTCAGGACTGCATGACGTGCCTCGGGCTGATGCAGTTGGTTTTAAGTCTCCTGAAGCTCCTGATGCGTCATTATCAGATTTAATATCTGTTTGTGACACTCCAAGAAAAGGGTACTTAAAAAAGAAATTGACGACATATCGCAGAATTATAGACACTAAATCTAAGAAAATACATAATTTAAAAAAAGTAAATAACCGACTAACTAAGAAAAATAGTTCTTTAAAAAACATAATTAATTTGCTTCAAAAGAAACAATCCATTGATGATTCAATATTTTTCGATTTGGCAAAAAATTTTGAAGTTGCAGAATTATTCAATGGAATAAAAAAAATCGTACGAGGCCGTTCATAAAATATCCTCCAGGTGCGAGAAAATTTGCTTTAACGCTGCATTTTTACTCGCACTCTGCATACAAATATGTACGTAAAATGTTTAATACATGTTTACCCAACCCCCACACATTATATGAATGGTATCGAAGTGTAAATGCGGAACCTGGATTTTGCACCGAAACGTTAAATAGGCTTGAGGAGAAAGTAAAATCTAGTGATAAAAATATTTTATGTGCTTTAGTTGCTGATGAAATGTCTATTAGGAGGCAAAAGATATGGACAGGTAAAATCTATGAGGGCCTAGTAGATATGGGTTGAGGTAGCGACGACAGTAGCCAAATGGCCACCCAAGCTTATGTTTTTATGTTAGTTGCAATCAATGATTCCTGGAAACTACCATTAGCTTATTTTTTTATTGACAGTATTAAAGCAGATATGAAGGCGAATTTAATAAAGATGGCTTTAGAAAAATGCAATAAAGTCGGTGTGCAAATTCGTTCTGTGACGTTCGATGGCTGCAAAAGCAATATTGCAACGATGAAAACATTGGGTTGCGTGTTGGATGATTTAAAAAACTTAAAAACTGATTTCAAACACCCCAGTGCTGATTATAATGTTGTAGTATTTTTAGACGCGTGTCATATGTTAAAACTGATGCGGAACACCTTCGAATCTAAGAAAGTAATATATACTACCGGTGAAAAATCAATTAGATGGCAATATTTATCGGAATTATATAACCTGCAAGAAGAAAACTGCTTACACTTGGCGAATAAACTTTCACATCGACATGTCCATTTTAAAAATCAAATAATGAACGTGAAATTAGCCACGCAACTTCTTAGTAGAAGCGTTGCCAAAGCTATAGACTTTTGTAATAAAACCTTAAAAATTCCCGCATTTAGAGAATCAGAATGCACAGTAGAATTTATTAAAATACTTAATAATCTTTTTGATACCCTAAATACTAGAAACCTTAAGGACTTTGGATTCAAACACCCTTTGAATAAGGGTAATTCACAAAAAATATAGTCATTCTTGTACCAAATTAAAGATTACTTATTATCATTAGCAATTAATGTTACAAATATTAGAACTCTTAAAGTCGGTACCGATATAAGAACTGTATTTTCAACCAAAAAAGTGCCCCTAATCAAAACACAGAATAATACTGGATTATTAGGACTATTAGTGTGCATCAACAGTCTGACTTATTTGTATAAAACTTTAGTTGCAACTGACAATCTTTCTTTTTTATTAACATATAAACTCAGCCAAGACCATGTCGAGCTATTTTTTGGGAACATACGGAGTCAAAATGGACATAATAATAATCCCAACACTAGACAATTTAAAGCCAGTTTTAAAAAACTGCTGTCTCATTTAGAACTGGGCTCTAAATTTACCGGAAATTGTATACCTATAGAGAACATACCAATTTTATCCGGATCATCATCACTAAACAAAATTAATAACTTGTCAATAGGTTACCGTTTTGAAGAAACCGAGGAGAAAAATTTAAGTTCTGCAGAAATTTTAAACAATACATCCATAGAACAGAGTTTTGATAAATATCAGACAAATTGCACTGAAATTATTGAAAAACTAGATTATAATCCAACTTCAGATATTGTTCCACAAATAGTAGGTTACATTTCTGGTTTTGTAGTCAGTAGCCTTGTTAAGAAAATTAATTGTGAGGACTGTAAAATGGATTTGTGGGCTAAAGAAAAATTATGGTTCCATAAATTAATAGATGTAAGAGACATGGGTGGGTTATGCTTTAAATGACGTGTTTGACATACGCATGAAAACCAAACGTGTTATACGGAACTGTCTTCGCATGAGTGGTGGCAAATCAATGCAAAAAAAGTATGATAAAAACTTTATATGTGTAAATGTTAATGTTGTAATGTGTGCATATATTGAAAAGGATGTGTTTTCTGGGGGAAACGAACACAACCATAAAATAAGCTTAATTAAACTCATTATAGAAAAATTCATTGATGTAAAAGATTACATTATATTTGTAAAAAAGAAACTGCTCAAATAAATATTACTTCTAAAAGACAGCTTTATAACAAGCTGAATCTGTTTAAAGGTAATTAAACATTACACTACTTTTTTAAATACTTTTGTATAAAGAATACGCCGAAAACGCGTTTCTTGACTCCCTTTATTATTATTTTTACTTTTTTTATACCATTTGTTGTAATAGCGGCAATGTAAAATAGTATCTACTACTTTTTTGAATCGGTCAAAAATAATTGCCACCATAGAAAATGAACCTAAAAAAATATATATTCTGCAACTCAACGTCTTTCAATACTTACTGTGTTCTGAGCATTGAAATGTAATACCAAGAACTATTTCTAGTTCCACAATAGAATAAGCACGAAATTGTCAACAAAATGTTTTGAACCTAATTACTTTGAACTTAAGTTTCATTTTAGAATAAATATTTTTATACTGATGACTTTTTATTTTCAAGCGACATTTTAAATTTATTGCTTATAAACTTTCTCCGATGAAAGGACTTAAATAAATATATTTTGCAATGGTAATTAAACTTTATGTTTAAGCATTAAGGTTTACAATAAACTGAAGTTGTTAATACTATTCAACTTTTTTCTAAGAATTGTAGATGTTTACGTGTGTGCAAACGTGGTCACTTGAGCGACTTAGTTTTGCTCCTGATCCTTAATCTAGTCTATTATTGATCGAAGTATCGCGGGGTCTTTGTGTCGCATCGCGTGTCGCGCCAGTATGTAGAAGCCTTGACTCGGCCGAGCGCTAGGCGCCCGCGACGCGCGGTGGCGCGATGCTGCCGTGCGTGTCAGTGACCTCACGTTTTGTACGGTTTCCATTGCGTGTTAACGAAATATGAAGTCTTGAAAATAACCAATTTAAAGCGAAAGGTCATTGCTATCCGTTTGCATTTAGGTAGTATATAATCTATGTTCTAGCTTCGGAAGCGTTCCCCTTACATCCTGTATACTGAGTGGTTGGTCCACAAACTTATACGAGTAGCACTCAAATGGCTACATTGCGCCTTTATCAAGATATTGTCAACACTAATTTGAATATTGCCTTTTACACTCCCAAAAAGACCAGTGTGACAAATGCCATGCATTTTATAATAACAGAGCCAAATGAAACTCAAAAGAATGAGCAAGATCTGAGCATGCAACGTAAAAACTTAGCGAGGACTATAAAGGCGCCTGATAAAGATGAAGCTGAAGGAGACCCCTGTGTGGTAACGGCCACTTATGATATGCAAAAAATATTGATGATAATGATAGACGGAACTGACGTTTATTGTAAAGATACATACATATCTATAGTTTACATCATTATCTTAAACTAGATGTCGCTACATAGACTTAGTAATAGTTACTTAATATTTTGATATACAATTAACACCCCCACTATATCAAAAAAAAAAAATTAAATATTATTTTTGTTGAACTCCCAACAATTCTAAGAATTTATAGTGTTTCACAGAATTTAAAGACTTGGTAAGTATATCAGCTGGCATATGAGCTGTCTGTAGATACTCAACTTTAACTATATTGTTTTTAATACATTCTCGACCAAAATGAAATCTTATGTCTATATGCTTTGTCCTATTGTGAAATACAGGATTATGCAACAACTTATGTGCACTCTGGTTCTCATTCAAAATTACAATACATTGCTTATGACCTGTGATTTCATTTTGTAAACTTCTAAGGTAAATTGCCTCCTTACAACATTCAGATATACCCACATACTCTGCTTCTGTGCTAGATAAAGTAACATTCTTCTGTTTTTTACTTCCCCAAGATATCAAACCCCCAGAAAGAGTAAAGCAGTAGCCTGTATAGGATTTTCTATCTGTGATGTCACTACCCCAGTCTGCATCCACATAACCTACTATCTCTTTGTTATTTGTACCACTATATATAATACAATAATCTTTGGTATCTTAATATACGTTAAGCATGACCCCAGTGCTCCTTATTGTAACAATTATTGAACTGACTTAAGTACCCAACAGGGAATGCTATATCAGGTCGGGTGAGTATGGCAAGATACATCAAACATCCAATTAGCTGCTGATAAGGCAGACTTTTATCAGAACTCATATCTTTAGTTAATTTTAATCCACATTCCATTGGTGTATCCACTGATTTACAGTCAACCAAATTAAATTTCAATAACAACTGTTCAATATAATTACTCTGATCTAATGTTAAACCCTTGGCCACTAATCGTGCACGAAAACGAACTTTACCACTATGCTCAATCTTTTTTTTGAGCACCCACCTACACTGCACAATTGTAGAGTTATCAGGAACACTCACTATCTCCCAAGCATCATTTTCCTCGAAGCACTTTAATTCCTCCTGTACTGCCTGCAGCCATTGGTCTCTTTCAGGCCCTTTCAGCACTTGCTCGAGTGTGAGATCTGTTCCACTATCCATACCATTTTCTGTGTAGCATATTCCACCAAAACCATACCTGTTTGGTGCACGACGATCTCTGACAGGTCTATCTAGCCTATCACGATTATTATGAACATCTGAACAATCTTCATAATCACTTGGTAAATAATCTGAAGACGAATCCTCCATTGACTCTTCCATCAATGTTAAATCTGTGTCCCCCACTGAATCCTGCAGAACCTGGGTTTCTTTTGTCATTTCATTCATCTCAGATTCTTTTCCATTCTCTTCACAAGCAGTATCCATTATGACCAACTGTTTCTCCATAACAATCACATCTCTGCTCGTGAAAATTTGCTTCTTTATTGGATCATACAATCTGTAGCCTTTAATATTATCAGGATATCCAAGTAGTACACATTCAATGGACTTTCTGTCCCATTTGGACCTTTTCTCTTTATTGACATGGACCATGACAGGTGATTCAAAGATCCTTAGATTACTCAGATCTGGCTTGACACCCATCCATAATTGATATGGTGTTTTGCCATCTAAAACTGATGAAACAGTTCGATTATGTAAGTGCACAGCCGTATTGCAAGCCTGGGCCCATAACCTATTAATTAAAACAACCGGGCTTGCGTTCTAATGACAGACGAACTGACGTTCATTGTAAAGATACATACATATCTATACTTTACATCATTATCTTAAACTAGATGTCGCTACATAGACTTAGTAATAGTTACTTAATTTTTTTTAATATAGAATTAACACATATTTTACTACAAAACGAAGCTTAATGTTTATGACGTAGCCCGCAAAATGGATTTTGTTACATGTGAACAGAGGTTATGGAGAAAAAGGGACCCAATGAGATCAGCAGCGGCTTAAACTTATTTATTAAATCAAAAATTGACGAAGGTGCAAAAACATTTAAATTATCCTCCGATAACTGTTCCGGGCAGAACCGTATAGTTTTCGCTTTTTATCAACATATCTTAGAAAAAAATTACATTGAATGTATTACCCATAGGTTTCTTGAAGTCGGCCATACGCAGAATGAGGGAGACAGTGTCCATTCTGTACTCCAGATCAATGGATCAATAGGCGAAACTTATAGGGTAACAGAAATGACCTTGGCAGATATTTATAATTATCGTAAATTACTCGATGGCAAAAAGTGTTTAAAGAATGATGATGGTAAAAAGTTGTATGGAATAAAATTAAAGAAGTGCAAGTTAGTAAGGACAACATAAACGTTCTAAAATATAATTATGAACTGGATGAGGATTTAGCGTAAAAGCGTAACAAACAAACAAATAAATAAACAAACTCACCTTCGCATTAATAATAGTTAGGATACGGATTTATCGAAAATTTGAGAACATGAAGTTATCATTGCATTTTCAACATGAATGAACTTCTTAAACCTCTAGGCCACCCAATTTTTTATTACCTACAAGTTCGAATTACACAAGTTCTGATTCTGACTCTTCGAATCGGAACATCAAAATGGTTGCAAACGGGTAAATTTTGAAACATGAACACCATGGATTCTAAAAAAGGAAATCGACAACCACAGCGGCATTTAATATAATTAACATAGTTACTAAAAATATTGACTAGAAAATCCCGACAACTGTTGTATTTTTTGACATGTCAAAAGCCTTTGACTTTAAATCGCACGAGCTACTACTAAAAAAATGTGATAAATATGGAATACGCGGTAAAGCAAATACATGGGTAAAAAGTTACATTATAAACAGATCGCAATATGTAGAAATTACTGTAGATAAATAAACCAAATCAAAACGGTGAACTGTCATAAAACCAAATTAGGTTACAATTGCACAGGCGTTCCACAGGGCAGTATTTTAGGCTCCCCACTTTTTCTGATATATCAATAAACTGACAGAAGTAAATGATCATCCCTGCATACTCTTTGCAGACAATGTGGTCGTAATAATCCCTAAAAAAAAAAAAATTAATGAGGAAATAAATAGTACCGTAACCAAAATAATAACTTGGATGGAAAAGAATAACCTTAAACCTAACATAGATAAAACTAAATATAAACAATTTCGTAATAAAAACTGGAATAAAATGGTTTTAAACGTTACTTATAAAGATAAACAAATACAACAATCAGATAGTATGACTTTTCTTGGGATAGATCTAGATGAGAGATGTTCCTGAATTAATCATATTGATAACGTATGTGGAAACCCCAGTAAGTATGCTTATGTTCCATGGCGTTTACCTAACCTAACAAGTAGATAAGCCACATTACAGGCTTATCATGGATATGTTGGTTCAATACAGCGTTATGGTATACTGGTATGGGGAAACTCGGTGCATCTCCAAAGAGCTTTCATCGCACAAAAGATGTGTATACTCGTACGTGCGATTTGTAATGTAGACCCCCCACTTACATCCTGTAAACCACTGTTTCGTAAACTTAGAATGCTTACATTAACTGGTATTTATATTGAGGAAGTATGTAAATTTACCAAATGTCACCCTGAAATATAAAAAAAACTGGGAGATAAATGTATGTTCAAAACTAGATTAATAGATTAATTCCTAATAGATTAATTATTCCTAGAATGAAAATGGAATTATATGGGCGAAGTTGCTATTATATGTGTATTCAGATCTATAATAAGGTTCCTAACCAAATGAAAGAACTTCCGATGGTCCGCTTCAGAAGGGCTTTACGCAGTTGATTAATTGAGAATTCCTTCAATACTTTAAAAGAATTCCTTGAGTTTCAATTCAAATGACCTAATTGTAATTTGTACCATACATTTTGCATGCAATTATGTTATGATTAAATATGTTAAGCTACTATAATACTACCAATGTAAGAACTTTTGTAACCATATTTATAAGCAAAGAAAGCTTTGACTTTGACTTAAAAAAATCTTTAAAATGGAGACAAAACTGAGTTCGGATATTGCGAAACGAAGGTGAGTCTTACAAAACTATGTCTAGGACTCGGAAAATCGTCTCGTGTTTAATAATTTCGTGCAGAAGTTGTAAGTTAAAAATTGTACGCAAAATGTTGCCAACGGAGAGAGATATGATATTTTAATAATTTTTGGAAATTCGGAAATCTAAGCAAGCAAAGTTCATTTATTGGTTTGTTTATGGTCGACATTCAGCCTAAATACAAACATAAAATTGCAGGAAACCCATGTTGCCCTAATAAGTCTGATTTTATCTTTACTGTCAATTTGGATACACGGTGACCGCATGATACATACTTTATGAACAAATACGAACAAACATGGTTTTTTGATGGAAAAGAGGCGTGAAAAACAAAGCTACAATAAAAAAATAAGTCCCGAATTGATGGCCGAAATAAAGAAAACACATTCACTATGTTAGGGCACAAACCACAAGAGAGTGGTATATAGATGGTGGTAAAACGATTAAAGACCTGTACAAAGATTTCGGAGACTTACAAACAGAAAATGGTAAAGAAAGTGGTAATTATATAACCTACTAAACAATTTTTACCACGGAATATAATTTAAGTTTCTTTCACCTCAAAAAGGATCAGTGTGAGCTGTGTGAGCTATGAAAATTCTAACTGAAAATGCATACGGAATAGGAAATCAGGTTAGGTTTGGGAGACCGGTTTGACTAACCTTTATGTTTGGGATAAATTAACCGCTTCCAAAGCATATCCATGGATATCTTACGCCGCAACAAAAAATGGCTGGATGGAGGCAGAGGTATTTGAAGCCTAAGAGAAATTTTAAGAAAATCGTTTTACCTGCTGTCCAACACCAATGCCCGGTGCTTCTCATATACGATGGGCACTCCACACACATACAAAAAAATATAACAACCTTGAAATTGCCCAGCGCGCGAGTTCGACAAAACAAAAGCGGCGCACGCAAGAGCTTCCGTTTACGTAACATAAGTACGTTCCCAAAGGGTTGCGTCGGCGAACTGAAAAACAAGTTTTTTAGACGCCCAACTTATCGATCGCAAGGATCTAAGATGCAGTAGCAACACAGTGACCTATTTCTATTTCTTTTACGCGCGGGATGTTTTGCTATGATTGTCACTCTCGTAATGAAAGTGCAAGTGTGTGTATTTATTGCTTCCTTGTTCGCATTGCCGTCTTTTTATAGCGAAAATATTTGTTTGCATTTGTGACTTGCGTCACAGCGGCGACAACGCATCGTAGGTTATACTCAGATTTATCGTTTTAAGGTGCATGACCTACGCGTATAGACATAATCAGCTGTTAGGAAAGATACATCGTGTTCAAACGGGGCAAAAACTTAAAAAATCATTTGCGACTAAACTACTGCTCCTATTTAATTGATTTTTGGTACAGAGCTTGAAAATGGTACCTTGTATAGGCAGTTTAAAGGAAAGCCCCTCTGTCGTATCAACTTTGTATAAGCTCACTCCTCGGGCTTGAAAGTGCTCTTGAGGTTGACTCTGCACGAGGAAGGATTTATCGTATTCGATACGGGTTGCTCGATCCGACTCCTGAGCCTGAACATTACATTCTGTCTGAGGGTCAGAAAGCTCTTTTTCTTGTATGCAGCTACAGCTTTCAGGTACTCGCACACGACCGAGTGCAGCTCAACGTACTGATCGTCGCCCGGAGTGGCCGTGGCAAAGGCTTCGAACGAGGGCAGACCCATGAGTCGAGAGAATTTCGTAAAATCACTAAAGGTGAACGAGCGTTTTGTACCCAAATGCACCACCGCATCTATAGTATCGGGGTTCATAAAGCTCCGATTTGCTACATAAATGTTGTACAGTGTCGTAGAATCGCCGCTTCCACATCTGAGCATCTCATCAAAGTCTGCTTCGTTTTGTCCTCCTCTTCGACCATTGCCGATGTATCTGTATTTGCGAGGTGTATTTAAACGAACAAGCATTATTAACTATAACGCGTATAAGGGCAATGAACTATTTCTCAAAAAGTTGCGGCGTATAGTTGAAGTTGCTGCAACTATTTAACATGGTTTAAACAAAAAACTTTTTACAAAAAAATAATAACCGACTACCAAAAAGAACACTACAAAGTGAAAAATAACTTTAATTTCGGAAGTCGGTGTCTTTGGATCTATATTTGAGTTTTTTTGCCACCGACGTCCGAAATTAAAATTATTTTTCACTTTGTAGTGTTATTTTTGGTAGTCTATTATAATTTTTTTGTTTTTAAAAGTTTATTATTTTTCACTTTTTAGTGGGTCAGTTTTGAATTTATCTAAGTTAAAATAGCCTAATGCTAACTGCTCATCACCTTTCACAAAATATTGCTTTTCCCGATGCTGGAACGTTGATTATTGAGGAGTTCTCCTGGTAAGAACCAGGAGAACTGCCACTCACCATAGGCTTATACCTGACCCCGATTGAAGAATGAACTTCCAAATATAAATGCAAAAGAATTTGGAAAAAAGAAGGCTTGATAGAGAGGTAAGTAACCACTCCAAATTATGCTTTTTTCCCAACAGTATACGTAGTCTTCAAAATGTATCTAAACCTACATCTGATACAATAAGTATCTATGTGATTAAATATCTATGCTGTAAGTAACACGTATAATTGTTTACTTCAGATTGGCAGCGTATGACTGAAACAACAACTTCGAGAGCTCTGTTGAAGAAAGTTTCATCATTGATGCATCTGACGATATTCAATGGCCACCTTATGACACATTCACGAGTATTCAAATCACATCTATAGTGCCTTCAATAGATATAGTCCACTTCAATGATTAATTCTTAAAAGTGTACAAGTTTGAAGAAAGAATGAGCATGTGTGCTTTGGTACATAGAAAAGATTTCAACATGATGCAGAATAACATTTTATTAGCCATGATGGGCGTATTTTCTACCTTAACCTGCAATAAATGTGCAGCAAATATGGAATATGCCCAAGAAGCGGAGATTAGAAATCTCTCCCAAGAAGGCAGAACATATAAATTATTCTGTATCAGACTATAATGTGTGTAATAGTACATTTTGATACAAGTGGAGATTGTTTGTTATTGCATTCGAGGCGGATAAACACCCGAGCCGTAGGCGAGGTTGTTTTTGAGCCGAGAACTGCAATAACAAATGTCCACGTGTATCAAACGACGTTTTTCAATACACTTTTGAAGAAATAAAATAAAATAACGAAAAATATTTTCGTCATGAATTATTAGGAAACTATTATTTAGTTTTCTTTTTTTTCCGCGCTTTGTTTTCGTCAGGTTAAAGGAGAAGCAAAGGTATAAAACCGATAAACAGCCTAATATGAAAAAAAGAAAATTTAAATATTTTTGAGTTTATAACACAAATAAATGATAATTTGTTCATAAACGTTTATTTTATTGTAATAATCATGGTATTATATTTATAAACATTATAATATTCCAAAAATATTAACGCCCGCGCCGTAAAGACGCATCTTTGCCGAGATTAAAAAAAAAATCACCTCTGAATAGAGAGGACCGTCTCGCGCGAGACGGTGTGAATTTGATGTGAATAGAGGCATTGAACCAATTTGGACTAAGGATAGGTATAAGTTATCTGTGGCAATTTTTATTCCCGCACACATGTTGGAAAATTAAAATCGCATGCGTGTGAAATACATTGCATTGTGAACCTAATCGTAGTGCGATATGAACCAGTTTTCGAGGAAGTGTATTGAAAAATAAATTATCAATCTCGACCTGAACGTTATAAGAACATGGTATAATTTAATGATAGGGTAAGAAATCTTGTAGGTTAACGTTAGGGTATTAGCGGTACTTTCTCTACAGCATCCATGAAGGGATTTATCAATGACCACGATTAATGATAAATGATTTATAATCGCATACATGTTTCTGAAAAAAATGTTCAGAATATTGAAAAAGTGACAAGATTCTAAAGCAAAAGTACTGCGTGGTTTCAAGAACGGTCTATGAGATTACCAGCATCAAATCTTGGCACTGTTGTTCATATGACTGACAAGAAGAATAATGATTCATTTGTAGATACTATTTATCAATCCGTAACCCTTTCGTTCAGCTGAAACTGATTGGGAAAAACGCCATGAAAAAAAGGCTATCAGTGCCTATGAAAAGGCTACTAGTAACCCTGTTGTACCCTGTATATCTCATTGGATCATCCTTACTTGGCTGCATCTCCTGATGGTCTTGTGCGACAATTAACTATTTTGTAAAGTGTCCAGGGACACTTTACAAAATAGTTAAGGGCTATTTATTTATTTAAACTTCTCACATACAATAATGTGCAAAGGCGGACTTAATGCTATTCAATAAGAGATTCCATAATAATTCAGATTACTGTGTCATATTTGAAAATGAAGGATTCTAATCTTTGTATTAAAATAAACTCAAAACTATTATTACCAGGTACAGACACAGATGTATGTCACTGATCGTGAGATTGTGACTTTGTCATTTGGACCCCAAATGATTATTAGTGTATTTCTGTTGCTAAAAATTATGATGTCATAAATAATGAGATCCTACCTAAAGCTAAACAGTTTTATGATAAACATATGGTTCCTGCACTAGCTAGCAAATATTATAATTTGTAATCTAGGTGGTGCACATTAATTTGTGTTTGGCCTTCCAAGGTGTTAAGTTTTTTTATTTTCTTATTAAATAAGAGTAAATACATTTTACAAATACACATTTATTTTATAATTTTTTACCATAATATTATTCCGAAAATTTCCAACAAAAATTATTATACTTCCTAAAGGGACTTAGTTGCTCGATAGATACTCGTATCTGAGAATCTTGTATGTTTTGGCAAGTCCAATAATCCTTTCGATGTGAATTCTGTTTGATGATGTTTGTTTTTATTAGAAATTCTGGCTTATTTACGGTGACATCTTTAGGCACTAGAATATCTTGAATTTGAAAACTTCGACCTGCCAATACAATGTAATTTTTCTCGAGCAAATTAGATAAACCACACTTTTCAAACAAACTCCTGTCACTGATGGGTCCTCCATAAGCATCAGAAACAAAACTTATATTGCCTGTACAAGATTTACCGAATAATACTTTTAATGTATTGGTTGATTTGTATGTTGAATAAGTAAGCTGCTGAGATACTAGTGGATTTTTAGGTTGGTCTGTTTTGATCTCGGTGCAGTCAATAATCACTACACAGTCAGTGCTCTGCATAACCCTACCCCTTTTCGCATTCTTCTTCTTTGTTAGAGGGGTCAGATAATACAGAGCACTGACCGTACTGCTACATTTACTGCCTTTGAACTTGAGATTTTCTTCAGCAACTTTGAATGGCACCCATCTGTTAAGTTCTTTGAACTGACAGTATAAAAAGTTGATCCATGTTATAAATACACGGCTTACTAATGCCTCACTGATATTGAACCTGAAGGCAATTTCTTTATTTATCATGTTCTGCCTTTACTTTACAATGGTGAGGAAAAAATTATTGGTAGGAGTTAAGACAAGAACACTCATAGTGCAACCTGATGGATAATAAAAGAAATGGTACACTGCAGGCCGTAAGATATTGAATACAAGCCAAAAGTGTTCGTAACAGTAAAATCCTGTATGAAACTTGAGTTCTGCTATCTTGGATCTTGGCTAGAAGTTTTCGAGAGAAAAACTGTTACATGAAGTGCATGTCATAGTGAGGCATCGCATTTAAATAGCTCTTTATCTGTACAGTCCATCAAAATATAATTTTATCGTATTTCAACCTCATTGCCCATTTCTGTCACGATTTTATTAAATGTATTAGATACAGATGACACAAGCAGGGATTCCTTTAAGAAGAGTTTTTTACAAAAACTACATAACCAACACTTTCACAACTTTTTTGTTATTGACAACACTGTGTTCGTCTGTGACTAAGCTATCGAATGATATACTCGTATCATATGTTTTGCAAAAACTACATATCTCGATGATATTTGGCTTTAAAATTCATGCTATTTTACAAGAACAGCATATCTTCATAAATATTTTACAAAAACTGCATAACATTTTGTACTTAAGTAGTTTTTGTAAAAAAATATCATGTCTGTGGTCATGTCAATGTCAAAAACGACGTGTGCTTGGTATTGTGATACATTTTTTCTCGCGCCTTACAAATAATTTAAAATGGATATTCAAGGTGTTTCTAGAAGAAGAAAACGCAAAGAAAAAAAGGAGAATGTGATAAAAATTAAAAAAGCTAAAGGACTTGAACATATAAACCATAAAAATAACTTAATACTAGCTCGAGAAGTCGGGCCTGATTGCAGGTAAATCAAGAGCACCGCGTAGGTTTATTTGTTTGTGCATTTCGGTTATTGTCGTTATTTTGGGTTAAAAATCATTTTTATTTCATTTCAGGTGTAAAGCATACAAATGCTATGAAAAAATTGATGCAGAACAGAGGCAAAGTATTTTAAGAAATTTTAATGATTTAGGTAACAAAAACGATCAGAATGCCTACTTAATGAGTTTAATTTCTTCGTTACATCCCAAAAGGCATACAACAGAGAAATCGCAAAAGTTTAGATTGGTCACATATTCTTTTAAAATTCGTATGGGAGTGGAAGAAATACCGATATGCCTTACTGCTTTCTGTAACATTCATGGTATTAAAAAAGGTCGTATTAGAAGGTTGCAAGGGCTCATTACTGTTAATGATTTAATACCAAAAGACATGCGAGGTTCACACAAGTTAAACAGATATAAGAAAACACCTGAAGAACTTTTACATTTAATCCGTAGTCATATAGAATCATTCAGGACACGGTAATCACATTATTCCCTGAGAGAGAATCCTAACTGCAGATATTTGGATGAGGAGTTAGTTATCTGTCAATAAGATGTATAATTTATTTTTAAACAGTCATCATATTCAGGTTTCTTATGTAGTGTATTGGTCAGTTTTTAAGAAGGAATTTAATCTTAAGTTTGGCTTACCCCGAACTGATACATGCGCAACATGCGATTCCTACAGATTAAAAATTAAACTAGCTGCTTTAGATGAAACTAAAGTCATACTTAAAAATGAACATAAATTACACTTTTTTTTCTAGTTAACTAATTAAATAGAATGAAAGTTACGTAACGTTTTTGTGTCATGGTAAGGTGCGATCGATCTTTGCGAAAGGTAACTTTTACGATTACCATATTTTAACCAAACCTTCAATTATTTAAATAACACTAAATGTATTATTTTTAGTTTTAAGCTCTCAAACAGGTAAACAGTAGGTTTGGCTTCACAATATGCCTGGCACGAAGGAACGCTGACACCTGAGATACAGGATACGTCCTCCGTATCCTGTATCGTTTCACAAAATCGAGCATGTACATAGTCTAATAAACTATAAGGATCTAAGTTACTTAATATTAAAGTAATTCATTGTTACGGCCATTCTCCGTTTGAAAGTTTTTACGTGTCCGGGCTTGCATAATCCGTAATATTATCAAATTCAATCATGCAATTTTTTTTATATGTTAGTTAGCATCCACATCTAGCTGTAAACAAAATTATTGAGTTCTGGTCTAAGTAGTTAAGACTTTATTAATTTAACCTCTGTTCAAAGAACCTCTATTCTCTAATTACCGTGGCGCGTCCGCACACCAACTTAATGTTAAGATAAGATAAGATAAGATAATTTTTTATTTGTTCAAAACATGAGTATACACACATAGCATGCAAGATGTTAAATACAATTATAAATTCAGTCATGTTTTGCCTGGACGGCGTACAAATATGAGATGTCGAAGTTACACAGCATCAATTATTTTTACAATCGTTAATTAAATTGCAGATATACCCATTAAACAATCCAATTTAGAGCATATTAAAAGCTAAATAAATAAGTTTATAATAATTATACAATCATGTCAATATAAAAATACATCTAAAGGAATACATACACATGTCAAAGCAACTGTTAATAAATTGAATGTCAATATGCAAGTCAAATTAATTTGTCGGTTAAGAATTCGTCAGTGCTGTAATAGATTTTCTCTAACAAAAGGTTTTTTAATCTATTTCTTAATTTTTCAATAGGTAATTCCCTCCAATGTTTTGGCAACTTATTATAGAGAATTGGCGCCATACAGAATACACTTTTACGCATTAGAGCTTTTCTGGATCTCGGAATACATAGCTTACTATTGTCGCGTCTATTTCTAACTACTTTATCTGACTCTAAGGGGAATAGGTGTGGATTCGATTTGACGAACATGACGATCTCTAAAATGTACATTGACGGAAGGGTTAATATTTTATAGGTTTTAAATAACGGCTTGCAACTTTCTGTAACATGGAGGCCAGACATAGCCCTCAGGCACCTCTTCTGTGTTTTAAATATCACATCTTTATTTGTTGAGTTTCCCCAAAAAATTAGTCCATATCTCAAGTTAGAGGACACCAAGCCGTGATAAGCAGTTAGCAGTGCATCAACATTTAAGATAGGGGCCAATTTATATAGGGCATATGTGGCATTACTAATTTTTTTGCTTAATTCTTCCGTATGAGCTTTCCAATCTAATTTGCTGTCAATAGTTACACCAAGAAATTTGGTTGTGTTTACCTTATCTATTTTGTTATTACAATAATGGATATTTACATTTGGTATGGATGATCTTTGATCAAAATGCAGAATATTAGTTTTCTCAAGGTTTATCTTAAGATTATTGTTTTCCAGCCACTGTACCATTGATTCTAAGGAATTGTTAATATCAGATTCGTATGTGTCTCTGTTTTTAAAAGCAACTGTAATAGTACTGTCGTCGGCAAAAAGTGTCATCGGGTGGTCGATGCTTTTGGGTAGGTCATTAATGTACAGTATAAAAAACAGCGGGCCAACGACAGTTCCTTGCGGAACGCCAAATTTAACTATACGTTCTTTGGACTTATACACAAATTCCTTTTTATTACTTTTATTTACTGCTGAGATTTCTGTAAATTGGGTTCTATTGCTTAAATAAGATCTAATGAGGTTTGAGACATTACCTCTAATGCCATATGCTTCTAATTTTTCAATAAGTATGTCGTGCCGGACATAGTCGAAAGCCTGTGTCATGTCACAGAAAATCGTACATACAGGTATATTTAAATCTACTTTTTGCATGACATAATGTAAAAAATCGTATATTGCCAAGTTTATTGTTTTACCAGTTCTAAACCCTTTCTGTTCATTAGTGAGTATGTTTTCTCTTTCAAGGTACGTATTCAACTGTTTACATAAATACTTCTCAAATATTTTGGAGATTATGCTAATAAGAGATATTGGCCTATAGAATTGCATTAGCTCTTTATTTTCCTTTTTAAATAACGGCTTTATGACAGATACTTTTAAAGCATCGGGAAAAACACCTGTCTCGATGCACAGGTTAATTATATAGCTTAGATGCGGTGCTATTTCTCCCGCTACAGATTTTACAACTTTTGTTGATAGGCCATCATGGCCTACACTATTTGTATTTTTCAATTGATTTATAATTTTAAATACTTCGATTGGCAGACAAGGGGCCAGAAAAAAAGAATCTCTTCTTTTTGGTATCAGTGATGCAGCATTTTTACCAGACCCTGCTATAGGGTTAATTTTGTCAATGAACTAATTATTAAATGCATCTGAAATAGCCTTTGGATCTGTAATGACGTCATTTTTTACACAAATTTTATCAATACAGTTTTTTGGAATGTTGAATTTCGAGTCATTTATAATTTTCCAAGTAGCTTTTGATTTGTTATCTGACGTCTTTATTGCATAGTTATTCTGTGCCTTTTGAGTAAGTTTTACAATTTTTTTAAATATTTTTAAATAGCAAGTTAGTTTTCTTTTATTAATCGAATTTGGTTTTAGTCTATATTGCCATAATAATTGCCTTTTCTTTTTACTACATAGTTTTACACCACGTGAAACCCATTTTGGTTTTTTCATCGCGCTGATTCTAACATTAATTTCTGGAAAGCACAGTTTGTAGAATAACGAAAACATGTCAAAAAAGGAATTGTACGCTACATTAGGGTCATCGGTTTTGTAAATATCAGAAAAAGATAGTTTATCTAAGCAATTTTTAAATATTGTCATATTTTCGTTACAGTAGTCGCGTCTTGTAACCTGCCAATATTTAATATTACATTTCTTTTGCACTGGAAATGACATTAGTTGTGCCGTATGGTCCGATAGAGCAAGTTCTAGGACTTCAACCTTGCCTGCTTTGCGAAAGTTATGAGCAATATTATCAATACAAGTTTTACTCTTTAAGCGTGTAGGTTGATTTAAGGCTAACTTTAAATTGTAATTCAGTAATATGCATTCAAATTCCATTGTCTGTACGCTCTTTTTTAAGATGTCGATATTGAAATCCCCTGCTATGACAATATTATGATGGCATTTCTTCGTTAACTCTTGCAGGAGGAATTGTAATTTGTCCATACATACGTTGAAGTTTGTTAACTTGGGAACCCTGTACACACATGCCAGGACAATGTTATAACTAGGTAACTCTATCGCGCAGCATTCAAATACTCCAGGTTCTGATATGTTGGCTATCCTCTTTAATTCGATGAAGTGATGTCCGTTCTTTACCAGGATGCATGCACCACCTCTCTTGCTTTCTTTTCTGCAATACGAAGCCGCTAGTTGATAATTTGGTATGGTTAAATATGATTCGTATCCTGCCATAATAAAGTGTTCAGTTACGCACAATATATCTACACTAACACCCTTTTCCGATAATAGCTCATCTAGGCATATTGTGACATTGTCGGATTTATTTAGTAGTCCGGCAATATTCTGATGCAAAACACAGACATTTTTAGTCACGAAAAGAGTCTGTTATTTTCTCCTGGCTCCCTGCCATGTCATCTTGATTAACAGATTGTCGAGTCCGGTTATTTTCATTATTTAGTGTCGTATTATTTGATTCTTTTGGGTCTGCGTAGAAACGTTTGATATCGAGTACGAGGTCGTTTAGGTCGTGAATAATTGTTCTCATGCCAGCGTTGTTAAGCTTTCCGCTACGTCTATTGAACATTTTACAGTCATAGGATAGGTTCAAGTTTGAGTCGAGAAAGTAAGCGTGTTCATGGGTGAAAATGTCATGGCACAATAGGCTATTGAAATATTCCACCTTCCCATTAAAAATGTTCGTATAGCTGCCACATTTATATGTCGGTGCGCAGATAATAATATTTGTGTGTTGAATTTTATTTATCGATGCTCTTATATTAAATAACAAATTAGGGTAGTCATTTGAGTTGACGTCTTCTTCTCCTATTAATACAATACAGAAGTCGTTCATAGTAAATGACTTCACTTTGGCTTCTATATTGAGCAATATTTGGTCCATCGTACGGTGTGGCATTATGTAGTGACATATTTCTGACTGGAGTTGCAGTGTTGTATTAGATATTGAAAGTATTTTGTTGTCTTTGTTATTGCTAAGAATGCATATCTTACTGGTTGTCGGAGTAAGTTGCTCAGATCTTGGTTCTCGTGTGCAAGCTGCATATTTTATTGGTATATTATCAGTCTGTGTTTCTTTATTTATACATCTTGTGGGTTTTGAGCATTTAAAACTTGCTTGTAATTTTTGTAACGTACAGATTTACTGTGATCCATTCAACGTTTTAAACGATATTCAGCAACGTGTATCGAATAATAAAATATCGACTCAATAGAACCAGTCTTTAAATAATTATGATTAAATAACCGCATGTCCAATCGAAAGTTATAATTGCCGTGACATTTTCTGTTCTCGGGTGCACATCCCTAAATAACAGTATTTCGCACATCACTACCGTATGCATCGCGTCTCCTCAGTGTGTGCCGCGGCCCATCAGCAGTTGCACGTCTCTAACGTTAGTGTACCGCCAACGAAGCACGTGAGTATATAATTACCGTAGCCTTGGTTAAAAACTTCTCTAATTACCGTTGTACTTATTTAAATACTTGATTTTTTAAGTTAGACCCTAGTTGATCATGTAAATGGAAACAATACCTTGGCCTCCGTACGTTGTAGTAAGCCAGTACTTGCATACTGTGTTGGTTTTCGAAATTTTGAAGAAAATATATCGTTTTCTAATTACCGTATGCTAATTACCATGTGTTAATAATTACCGTTGTATGAAAAATTCATACTTATTTACTAACTGTAGCCGCGACGTCGTACTAATAGAAAGATTTCCCGCGGTTTTCATAGCATATTATTATCATTGTCCGTAAATACGTCTATACTATATGCTGACCATTCATAAAGTTATTTAATTTATAGGATGGGAAAACCCAAAAAGACCAAAGAGGAAGTTAAAGAAAAGAGAAGGCCGCACTCAACGCCGAGACCAAAATGACCCTGTTTTGTATCAACAATCAAAAGAGAAAGAAAGGTATAATAAAAGAAAAAGAGATAAAAAAATACTTCCTATCTGCGAAATGTCACCTAAAAACCGGAAAAGAACTCAAAAAAGGAATAGGGAAAATTTCAGAGCTTACTAAAAGACAAAAGGAAATGGAAAAATTGGAAACAATTGAAGAAGTGGTCGTAGATCTAGAAGTGCTTGATAACAGTATAACAGATCCTCTTGAAACTCTGTCAACACCATTACATCCCAATGATTCGTCATACTCGCTGCGCTCAAAAAATTACCCTAAAAAAGTATCTTTACAATTTTTTTCTGAAAATCCCAACTCAAACAAAGAAGTTAATCAGCACAACGAGATTTGTCTACAACCGACTTCTTTAAAAAAAAAAGAAGTTCCCTTGAAGAAGATACCAAATTCCATACCTACCTTAATCACATCCACTCCACGTCCATCTAGTGCTCTGTCATCGTCTTCTACTGACACTTTGTTATTATTAGGCAATATTGAGCAATTGACAGAAAATAAAGATACAAGTGTGAATATTATGGAACGAGCGTCTTCCTTGTGTTCAACACCAACTTCACTATCTTCGAAAAGAATTGTCGAGAAACCGAAACGTAAAAAAATCACACCCATATTGTTATTAAGAAGACATGTATATAAAACAAATAAAGAAATGTTATATATGCGGAAAAAAATAGAGGAGTTAAAAAAAAGCAAAAGAAAAGTACAGGAAGCAAGCATTAAGGCTGAAATATAAAAACACGCTATATGCAAAACCAAAACAAAATCACGAGAAGGAAAACGAACCAAAGTATTTACATAATAATATTATGGAGACTAATATAGACAAAATCAAACAAGACGTCCAATTTTTTTTAGAACAAGACGAGAACAGTCGCATTTGTCCTGGCAAGAGAGAATACATTTCAAGAAAAAAAATAAAAAAGCAAAAACGTTTCTTGACAGACACTTTGTTAAATCTTCACACCAAGTTTCTTGAGTTACACACCTATAAAATCAGCTACTCGACATTTTGCAAGATGCGACCATTTTGGTCGTGATTCCTGATTCACGAGCAAGAGAGACTTGCATGTGTAAGACCCACACTAATATGGACTTGATCATAGCGTCCCTCAAAAGATTTGAAATTATCGAGCAAAGCTCCGCTCACAAAGTTCTGTCATCATTATGCTGTGTTTCAGAAAGTATTGAGTGTCTTTCAAGAAGATGTATAGATTGCACAAATAGGAATATTCATTACAAAGAATTTAATAATGCAAAGCAGATTTTTTACTACCATTGGATAACGAAACGGGTAGCTTACACTAAAGATGGGAAAGAGAAAATTTCAAATCAAACGCTAAAGGAGAAAATTACAGCTAACCCTAAAGAAGTCATCAAAAAGTTCGAACAGTTGCTGCTCCCATACATGAACCATTGTGCTAATAAAGTTTCTCAAAATAATTACATTAAACATTTAAAACAAAATTTATCTGAAAATGACTGTATAATCCACGTTGATTTTAGTGAGAACTATAATACAAAATACACAGATGAAATCCAATCATTCCATTTTGGTGGCAGCCGGAAGCGAATTACACTACACACGTCTGTTATTCATTTCAAGAAAAGTGGAGTGAAAAGTCGTTTTGCACTTTGAGTTCTTCACTCAGACATGACGCAGTTGCAGTTTGGAGTCATCTCATACCCGATCTTAAATTTCATGGAAAATTAAGCTCCTCATGTAAATGTCATCCATTTTATATCAGATTCACCGACTGGCCAATATCGAAATAAAAAAATGTTTTATATTATCTCTCAACTTCAGTGGCACTTTCCTAATCTAAGAGTGGTTGGCTGGAACTATACAGAGAGTGGTCACGGCAAAAGCTCAGCAGATGGTGTAGGCGCAACGATAAAAAGAACTGCAGATAGAATCGTGGCTCAGGGCTGCGATATTGTCGATATCGAAACTCTTTCTGAAAAATTGAGAGCCAATATCAAGGGAGTCATTACAGATATACAAGAAGCAGATATTCTTCAAAAGGATCTGCTGATCCCTAAAGAGATGTCGTTTGGAGTTCATCAAAACCGAACCTACTTGCAATGCGAAAGCTAAGCTGTAATACGCAACAGTGTATGTATGAAGAAATTGAATGTGAACATGGTAGACATCATGGATTTTACTCTTTGAATCTAGAAAAGGCAGAAGAACTTTCCCCGCCTTCCAGATTCATTTTGTCTGCACCTTCCGAAAACAAATATAATTGCGATACATCACGGTCTATTAGTGCTAAGAAATCTTCAGATAAACCTAAAATTTTATCTAATGAGCTAGTGAAGCCCGCTTATGTATTTCCTGGGTCTTCAAAGTCTCTTATTTCCAAACATGATATGGTTAAGAGGTTTGAGAAGATCGAAACGGCAGAAAGTAGCTTTTTATCTGAAACAGACAGTTTTTGGGCTCCTGTCTCTCCTGTCGATTTTAATCTTACAATGCCTTCCTTCAAAACAATGACAAATGTTCCAAATAATAGTATAAGTTTAATTTTTTGATATATCTGATTCTGATGGATCTGTTCTTTAAAACGAAGATTGTTGATTTTTAAAAAGAAAATTACTATAAAACAAGACTGATTCAACTGAATGACTATTATACACTAGTATATATTATATACTAGTATAATTATAATGATGATGCTTTAAAAAAATGGTTGGGTACCGTTGATTTATTTAATAGAATAGGTATAAGTACTCAGTGATACTAATATAAGCAAATCTTAAAAGAGCTGTGAGTAGCTTTAAGCTAGACCTATCCTTATTATCCAAGATGATTTAGAATATTAGCATTTTATGTTCCATCCTACTTACTTTAAAAAAAAAACCAATTATGACATAATATTTTTTGTTTTGTTTATTTAGTTTGTTTTTAGCTGATTTTCATTGAAAGAGTCTAATTTTGAATAAATCATAGAAATGATAAAGTTTCTTTTTTTTTACAATTGGTTATGAGGTACCTACATCGTTAATTCTAATACTATAATTGTGCTTGTGTACAAATTATTAATACCTGATATTATCATTTTTAATACTTTACATGTGCTTGATGATATTTTCTAATTACCGTTGCATTAAATATTAAACTCATTTACTAATTAATTCGTATCTTTGATGTGTTTCATATTTTAATGTGTTTAAGTCAAATCAGTGAAAAATAAAAAATGGTACGGTAATTAGGCGAAGAACGCCTAATTCGAGAATGACCGGTTAACCCTTTTTCTCTCCTTAGGTATTAGGCTTATATGAAATAAATTTAATTTAATTTAATACCCAGCCTTTTTGGTGCAGTAGTAGTTATCAAAACTTGTCTGTATAATTCAGTAAGACCTTACCTACTAAAGCCTAAATTAGATGTAATGTCATTAAATCCGCTTCGTAATTTACACGAACTACTTTGCATTTCATCGATGACAACGAGGTGGCTTTCCCTTCACTAGTTGATGACCCACACACGTAAATGTTTTTTACAAGCTGTGCTATCCCGCTTCTTTACTACACTACTGCGCAGGTTTGGCAACGTCGCAAAATAAAGATTCGTCATACGGGTGACAATTTTTGAACTAAGTTAATTATGATTGATGTTATCTTCGAAACTGTGTATTTTTGGAAAACTTGTTCTAGGACTTTTTGTATTATTTTTGCTTATAGCACATAACCCTAGAGTTATAGGATAGCAAAAGAAACACATTGTATAACGAATATGTTGCGCCTCGCAGGCGTCACCAATACATAATTCTGAGAATCCGGACAAAGTTAAATGATCCAACCTGGCCTATTCCGATAAATCTTACGCAGCTATTACGTTCAGCAATTTCTCTCTCTCTCGCTATCTCGTTCAATTCAAAAAGAAGTTTTAATAAGTAGTTTACGTAACTTAATCGCGTGGTCTCAAACGCCAGATGCAATTCGCACTGATTAAAAAAATTATTTGGCTTGTGGTTACCGGGTAGTAGAATAGAGCCAACCCATCTCATCTCATGGGTGTAGTAAAAGGCGACTAAGGAACAGCTGGAGGAATCTTTTGTTTTCCTCTGTGTGGTACTAACAGCACACATACAAGCTTATGTTGCCGTGCCGAGAGCTGCATGGCTAGGGGGAAGCCTAGTCGCCAGAGTGCCAGTTGTCTGGGATCGGGCGGCCCCAGGCACTAACAAGCCTTACCTCTACATGCTCTGTAGAGTGTCAACAGATATTTGCTCTGCTATTCGTGGGAACTAAATGAGTCATTCAAATAATAAGCAACTCGGAGGCGGCGGTGATGCTCACAACACAACACATCAGTTGTTTTCACGGGGCGAAAAGCGAGCTGCGGAGGGTCACTTAGCTACGCTGAATGTGCAGGTAGGTATAAAAGATAAGATGGATGAGGTGTGTGAGATGGTGAAGGATAAAAGAAGTGTTATGTGTGAATGAGACGAAAAGAAGGGGAGGGGACTTTTACAAACACGGTTCTCTGACCGCTGTCTTGTCCTCTCCGAGCGGATGATGAAATATGTGGATGATTATGATTGTGTGAGTCCCAGGATTCAATGGGTAAGAACCAAGGTGGGCCTAAACCCTATCTTTATTTTGTGCGTGTATGCTCCCGGTACAGGAAGCTCAACTTCTGAGATACAGGAACTTTGGGACAGTAAGGTATTTAGTGAATGGATGTAGGTCAAATGAGAAGATTGTTATGCTTGGAGACTTTTTGGGGATGATAGAGGGAATGAGAATGGGATTAATTTATTAGAGATATGTGTAGAGAAGAATTTGTATTATGAACACTATGTTTAATCAAAGTTCACAGGTATACGTGGGAAAGGCAAGACTGTAGAAGTATGATTGACTTTGTGATTGAGGATGAAAGATTAAAGAGTAAAGTTACAGATACTACAGCATATCGGGGTGTTAATGTAGGCACTTGTTATCATATGCTGACAAAGCTTCACATATCATATGTAACGATCAAGTTACGCCAGCGGTCATTGACGGGACTGAAGTGATTTCCTTCAAATCAAAGTGCTTACTGCAGAAAAAGGACGCCACAATATTTACACACAATAAGCTGGGAAGTAGTTTTAACATGGAACCAGAGATAGAAATACCAACCATAAATTCAACAATTAATAAAATCTTTGACGTCGGCTGGAAGAATGCAAATTAAAGATAAAGGAACAAGAAACGCCAACTGCAGTAGAAATAAGAAAAATAGACCAGCGCAGCAGTTGGAATTTGAACTTCAATCAAAAAAAGAAGAGCTTAATGCAGAGCTTAAAAACGACTGCTTGTAAAGGAACAAGAATGACATAATGGCCTTTTATGAGAACGGAGAGGATCGTGGACGTTATTTGTCGCAGGTTTTCGACTATCTTTTATCAATTACACCGACCAGTGTTGAGCCGGAAAGAGTTTTTTATTCTGCTGGGTATCTTTGCAATAAAATAAGATCACGTAATTAATATCATCATATTTTCGAGATAATTATTTAAGCAGAAGAGAAATACTCCAAAAAATAATAAATAGGTAGTAACTATAAGTATCAAGTATTCCAGATTTTTATAATGTTATAGGATGAATAATTTGTTCATAGTGTTGTAAGGATTAATAATATTTTTAAGTTTTCAGTTATACATCTTCTAACATTTAAAATTAGAGTCAAGTTGATTTAACCCTTAAATACATCTAGTGCCGAAAACGGCACAATAGCTTTAAGTTCAAATAGCCCGCCAAATATTAAACTGTCACATTATTAGCGGTTGCATTTTTAAGTTATCTATGAAAAAAAAAACGAGAATATTAGCCTCTAATCTGTGTTACCAGTAATTTTATCTGTCAAATTATGACAGAAGACAGGAGTACTTGGCGCCAAGCGTAGTAACCAAACACAGATTAAGTAGTACTCAGATGGTAATCTCCCGTACAAGAAAAATCGCTTTAGAATCTGCTTGCTTTGATTGTGACGTTTGGTATTTTTATAATTTTATCGCACAAAAATATTGTCGGTCGTAGTGGTTCGAAACCCGAGTCTTTTTGCCGAGGTTTATCGAGCCTAGAATAGTTTGAATACTAGCCTTTTAAGCGACTTAACCGACTGGGAAAAAGGGGGTTCTGTATTTAAACCTACGAGTATTATAATTGGAAATTGTAATGAATAAAATGCATTTGATATCATAAATTTTTACTTTTATTTCATTTTGAAACAAGTACATAGTTGACAACCGAGTACCTAATACATACATTTTTGAGTATTCTTCAAGCTTGATCTGGATTTAACTTGCTTCAACGATTTTACAAATTCATGACACAGTTTAGAACTTGGCATAATTAGCCTACAGATTTTTGATTAAAACAACATGCCTTGTTCAGACTACTCCTCCTTCTTCAGACTTCTGTTATTGAAACTTGTAACTTTAGGAACAACTGCATCTGTAACAAGTGAAGAAAATATTAGGAACACAAGTCTTAGCAGATTGAAAAACCAGAAATATTTGCATGGACACATGGACTTGCTCACTAAGGATTCCATACCAGCACAATTATTACAGTTCTCACTATCATCAATATTCATTTGTTTTTTAAACAAAAGCTAATGCACTATAATCAGATTGAGATATACTCTGTATAATTATACCCTCCATGTATTTCTTGTATGTGTGGTACCTATGGCTACTAATCAGACGGCTAGCTACAATGTGTGTGTTTTAGTTTGTTGTCAACTTAAGTAGTGTAAACAAATATCTGTTTATAGTGGAAAGAAATATCCATATTTGCTGCAACACTACTAGTCAATGATAACTATAATATTCAATTATTTTACCTTTCATGATTTGGTTTTCTGAGGCTTCATTTCCACTGCCCGAAGTGGTGGTGTTGTCGTATGACCACAAGGTTTGAGTTTTCAAAACAAACAGATGTAGCAATAATTCCTGGAAATAAAAATTTGTTCAATAGGGGAGACCGGGGATGGTTGACTATAGGGGCAGGTAGACTAACCGCCAAAAACTCGTCAAGGACATGAGGATTACGACATCCCAGCGCGGCCGCGCATCACTCTCCGCCCCCCGCTCAATCGTCCGGAGCACCGCGTCGCGGACGCACGCCGTTTTCGAGCAGTGACATGTGATTTGTTTTCGTATCACGTAAGTAATATTTTCACATTACATATTTTTTCATTCGATACCTACAAATTTTATGTTAACGGTTTGCCTATTAGTCAGAGTGTTTCATAAGGGTATATTAATCATATTTCATGTATTATTTCTTAAGTTCATGACAGTGTTTAGGTTAGCCATGCCATTGAAATTAAAAATGGTGTCTGGGGTTGGTAGACTAATTTCTTCCGGGGCTGGTTGAATAGTTAGTCAACCAACCCCAATAAAATTTGGAGTTTAAAATAGCTTGTAAATGAACCTTTTATTAAATTTTTATAATTGTTTTGTTACAGTACAATGAGAACCTATAAAAGAAAGACTGAACGAGCTGATACACCCAAAGATGTTGTGGAAAGAGCTTGTCATTTAATAATTTTTGAGAACAAAAGTATTAATGGAATTTCAAAACAATATGACATTCCCTATAAGACATTACATCGTTATGTGACGAAACTAAAGGAGAAATTTGAACGTAATCCGAACTTGACGAGAGCAGAGCTAACCTTGGACTCAGTGGGATATATCAAAAATAGGCAAGTTTTCACTAATATAGAAGAAGAAGCTTTAGCAAGTTATTTGAAGAAAGCCGCTGATATATATTTTGGATTGACACCATATGAGACTCGAAAATTAGCATATCAGTTCGCCATAAAAAGTGACAAAGCTATGCCTGATTCTTGGAGAACAAAATTGTTAGCTGGTGAAGATTGGTTAGGCTCGTTCCTCAAACGTCATCCTTCTTTATCGATCAGGACACCTCAAGCAACAAGCCTTTCAAGAGCGACATCATTCAACAAACACAACGTCAGTATGTTCTTCGCTAACTTAACTACTGTATACCAACGTTTAAATCTAAGCCCTGGTGATATATGGAACGTCGATGAGACAGGTATGACAACCGTGCAAGTACCTAATAGAATAATAGCTCGACGTGGTATTAAAAGTCTAGGTAAAATGACATCTGCTGAGAGGGGTACTCTGGTGACAGTTGCAGTAGCTGTTTCAGCTCTTGGAAATATGGTTCCACCATTTTTTGTGTTTCCCCGCGTACATTATAAGTCCCATTTTGTAAAAGGTGGCCCGATCGGATGTGAAGGCGATGCTAATCCGTCTGGCTGGATGAAGGAAGAGAACTTTATAAAGTACGCCAAACATTTCGTGCAACATGTTAAACCTAGTCAAGAAAAACCTGTACTTTTGTTGTTAGATAACCATGACTCGCATTTATCAATTGAAGTGCTGGATTACTTTAAAACTAATGGAGTGACCGTTTTATCATTTCCTCCACATTGTAGCCACAAGCTACAACCTTTAGACAGATCTGTGTACGGACCATTGAAAAAGTATTTCAATCGAGCATGTGACAACTGGCTGGCTAGTAACCCAGGAAAAACTATTACAATTTATGATATACCGGAGCTACTTAAAACTTCACTACCATTGGCTGCTACAATTGAAAATATTCAATCAGGATTCAGAGTTTCCGGGATTTCACCATTGAATGAAAACATTTTTCCTGACTCCGAGTTTAGTGGTTCTTATGTGACAGATAGGCCGATGCCCACTTTCCATGTTGGTGGTAATCCTTCATCAAGTGATGTAAGCACTGTTGCTGACCCATCGACTTCCGATGCATCTAACAGGTTGCCTATTGTCGAAGAGATTCCAATTCCTGATCAACATACACTAACCGAAACTCACTCTCCAGCAGCGCATTGTTCATCTGTAAATATAATTCAGATCACTACCACAATGCCCTCTCCTACAAGATCTTTGAGCACTGATTCTGAGTCACCTTCTCTTTTACACGAGACATTAAATTCTGTAAATGACTCGGAGCTGAGGGAAAACCTCAAAACCCCAGAAAAAGTAAATCCTACAGAAGCAAATGTGCCCCCATCGTTACACAATCTAAACCTGGCCTCAAGTTCAACAGCAACACTTGAAGAGATAAGACCCTTTCCAAAAGCGGCGCCACTTTTAGAAAATAGAAGAAATATTCGGAAACGTAAAAGTACTATTTATACAGACACTCCAGAAAAATTAATTCTTATGGATATGAAAAAAAAAGAGAAGATTTTAAGAAGAAAAAAACAGAAACAAAAAACAGAATAGGAAAAGGAAAGGGCAAAGGAAAAGGAAAGGGTAAAGGGAAAGGAAAGGGTACAGTAAAAGGAACGGATAAAGAAAATGAAATTGCTGATGATACCGTCGATGAAAATGACGGTAATGTGGATTCAGATGACGAGAGCACGATATGTTTGGAGTGCACTGAATCCTACGCCGATAGTGTTCCTGGCGAACAATGGATTCAGTGCATAACTTGTAAGTTATGGGCTCATTCTAAATGTGTAAGGGGTAATCTATTGTTTTTTGAATGCAAACATTGTACTTCTGATATTGAAGACTGATAAGTTGTCTGTTTTTTTTAAGAATATGAAGATTAATATGAGACTGATTAAGAGTTTAGTTTAAACTAAGTTTGATGATAAAACAAGTCAATATATAATTAAGTTTTAATACTAATAATTATTAATATCAATACTGTTGTTTCAGTAGAGCAATAAAAAATGTGCATTTGATTTTTAGTGTAAGAAAAGAAACTGTTTTATTAATAAAACTAATAAATGTCTAAATAAAAACTAAGAGTTGATAGCTTTGTTAAAGATTTATAAGATATGTTTGTACCTGATACAAATTGTTTTTTAATAAAAGCTTAATTACATTTTAAAAAAGGTTGTATTATTTGGCTTTTCTCATAATTTGTCGCTTATTGATACTTAAGTCTACTTACCCCGGGCATATAGTCAATCTACCCCGGACCCGGGGTAAATTGACTAAGAGCTGCTGTTCTGCAAAATGTATTAAATCATGATCCTTATATTGAATAATGAACTAGCTGTTATATTTTTTTATTAGTCTAATAGTTCTTCTATCCATTGATGCCGTTTTATTGTCTGTATGTATGAAATAACAAAAAATATGTATGATTTAGTAAAAAATTAGTCAACCATCCCCGGTCTCCCCTAATTCAATTATTATTATGAGTAATTACTTACGGGTAGTCAGAAGCACAAAAGTCTGACAATCAGTCTCTACCAAGAAGTATTGTGTTACCCAGTAATTGGGTTGTGGAGGTCAGATAGGCAGTCGCTCCATGTAAAATACTGCTATTCAGGTGCAACCGGTTAGACTGGAAGTCAACCCCAACTTAGTTGGGAAAAGGCTGGGCAGGATGATGATATTAAGAATAATTACTGAGTGTGTTTAGTGAATAATGTGTTGTGGCTGTGCTTTTCTTATAAATATCAAAATTTTCGTTTACCTATTTAATTTTCTTATGTGATCATATTTTTTTTGTATTTAATTAAGTATTTTTAAAGTAGCTAAGCTACGGTACCTATGAATTACATGATTGGGTCAGAGGGTCATCTTAGGGGTTGTTGAATGATGCACTTTAGTCAATGATAAAAGTATTATCGTGATATTTACGTTCTTACCTGTGCAAGTGGTCAGAATGCATAGTTTGATAAATGCAACTGCTAATTTTGTCGTCTTAGAAGAACGTGGGTTAGGCGCCAACACAAAGAAAAACTTGTTTAAAATGTTTAAGACTTTGCTTGCAATTTTTCACTTTAACTCGGTCTTGGGAAACAGTAAATATTGACGTCCTTTCGTCAACTGCCAATTCCCAACATAGCACTTGTGGAACATACTTCAAGTTTTTATTACAATTATTCTATTTCAGGAGACAGTGAGGATACAATAGGAAATAAATGTAAATCAAATAGTAAACAATGACACTGCAATGGCGGTTGCAGAACCACAGACTACGATAGCCTATCGATAGACTTACAACAAACAAGTATGGCGTCGATTGCAAAGGCGACACAGGGAAAAGGGACGAGGGGCGGTTGTCATTTCGGAAGAAATCACTCATAGACAAATACGTCTATTAATTCCCATATTTTTTGTTCTAAGATTACCAGCCGTGTAACCAAAGCTCCCTCGATAAAAAATCAAGTCCGTTTATTGTATACTTTCAAGTAAAAACAATATTTTTGCAGGTAAGTTCATCAAATAAATTTGCTTTTTATTATCTTACTTCACATTTCAATAATTCACTCGTAAAAACACCAAAATATCTTTGTGCCGAAAACGACCCTTCATGCATTGCATATTCATTTTTTTCCCGCAAGTGCTTACCTGTTCTAACACGTTGCAAATGTTTTATTTTCTATTTTACTTCGCTTGGTGGTTGGTTATTGCATGTTGTTGTGTTGCTTTTCAGCTATGGGTGATAAAAATATAGAAGAGATGCTTCGCATGCTAGAAAGTGGCAAAACTGACGATAAGATGGAATCCGACGGGGAAGACCTAGATTATTATCCTTCTTTTCAAGATCTTTTAGATGAGTTAGAAGAATCTCCTTTAGAACCATTCAGTGGTGAAGCATCGATCTAGCTACTTATGATTCTCTCACAGTAACTGACGACGCAGATTGCAACAGTGATCCTCCAATAGTACGTAATATTTCAACTTCTGAAAGCGCTAATTCTTTGCCAAGTAGAGGCAGAAATCTAGTATGGAGAAAACGTAACTTGGTCTATTCTGAAGACAAAATAGCTTTCTTGGTTCTGAAGAATTATCTGCTAATATTATGGAACTAGATACACCGTATCATTTTTTTACGTACTTTTTTACTAATGTGTTTAAACTCAACCCAAGGTCTTCAATAAAACTCATGTATATCGCTATAGAACAATATAATATAGTTCCACTTGAATACAGAATTTCAACAACAAAGTACAAAATTTCTAAACTACTTATGCTTTCATCGGTAACGAAACCATACCGCGATCTAACTCGACGCCAACGCCATCTAGTTAGAAAGCTGGTACTAAGTTTGCACAATCTTACTTACTGTAACTAAAAATGATTAAATATAATATGATATGGTTTGACATTCCGCCCACCAAGGACATACTCGAATGAGCTGTCCTTTAAATTAAAGCCGCCCACCATGAGGTCAAGGGGGCTATGAAATAATAAAGAAAAACAAATTAAAATAATAAAGAAAAACAAATTAAAATAATAAAGAAAAACAAATTAAAATAACAAATAAAACCATATCAATCACTGGTTGGCAATACGCAGAGTTTGCAAATTGGTCTTTTAAATACGGAACCATTACACTTTATTGTTACCACTCGTGTGAGTCCGTCCGAACCAGGATGCTTTTCTAAAATCCGACCCAGTAACCATTTGCCTGGAGGTAGATTGTCCTCTTTTACAAGGACAATATCGCCAATAATCGGCTCTATTTCTTTTTGCGACCATTTATAACGCTGTAGCATCGAATTTAAAAATTCTATAGACCATCGTCGCCAGAAATCTTGGGTCATTTTTTGTAAGAGTTGCCATCGCTTCAACGAGCCCACAGAGCTGTGCTCGTAATTACGTTCCGGCACAAGAACCAGAGGTTCCCCGATTAAAAAATGACCGGGTGTAAGCGGCATTGGATCATCAGGGGTTTGGGGAATATGAGAAATTGGTCTTGAATTGAGGCAAGCCTCAATCTGCACAAGTAACGTGGCCATTTCCTCGTAGGTAAGAGTGGGATCACCAATGACGCGCTTCATGTGAAATTTGGTTGACTTGATGCCGGCTTCCCAAAGTCCACCAAAATTTGGGGCATGGGGAGGGATAAAATGCCACTTGACACCTTTACAACTGAGCCAACTCTTAATTTCGTTAGCGATCGCTGACTGTTTAGCAGCGACTAATATCTGCAGTTCCTTGGCTGCACCTACAAAATTTTTACCATTGTCGCTCCAAATATCACTGCAATGGCCTCTTCTAGCGACAAATCTCTTAAAACCGGCTATAAAACCTACAGAAGTAAGGTCACTAATGGCCTCGATGTGCACTGCTCGAGTGACCATGCACACAAATAGGCAGATGTACCCCTTGTAAGCCTTATTGCCACGACCCTTAGAAACCCTAATGTTAATCGGACCGGCGAAATCAACACCTGTATGTAAAAACGGCCTGGCTGGAGACACTCTACAGGTCGGCAATTGACCCATGACTTGATTTTTAAATGTCGCTGAATGCCGAACACATACTGTACATTTACGAACGTAAGCCTTTACTATATTTTTTGCAGATAGTATCCAATATTGTGTGCGCAAATAGTTTAACATCAATGTTGGACCTCCGTGAAGAGTGGTTTTGTGAGCTTCGCTGACAAGCAGAGTAGCGAAGGGATGGCGCTGTGGTATTATAATAGGATGCCTCATGCTTACTGACTGTTGAGACTTGTCAATTCTTCCTCCTACTCTTAAAATTCCTTGCTCATCTAATATAGGACATAAAGGTCGTAATTTGCTCTTCTTACTTACACTTCCTGTCTTTTTAATGTTGTCTATGTCTTCCTTAAATTCTTGTTCTTGACATTTTTTTATACAGATTTCCAGCGCGACTGTCAATTCCTCACTTGTCAGGTAAGTTTCTTTATGTTGCTTATATCTTAAGAATCGTCTACAATATGCCACTACTCTGATCAATTTTTGAAATGATGAATATTTTGTCCACAGCACATCCTCTACATTTGTTGTCACATGAGCTTTAACACCTTTCAATGATCTTTCTTCGAGTTTAGTTGACGTCGAGTTTGGTTTGACGTAGTCAATGGGTTCTTTATTTAACCACAACGGACCGTGCTTCCACAGAGATGACTGTGAAAGTGCTGAAGGTGTCATACCTCTTGACGCGATATCTGCAGGGTTGTGAGTAGATTTCACATGTCCCCATTGATGATTATCCAAATAACTCAGAATTTCAGACACCCTATTACCAACAAATGTTGTCCAGCGGCTGGGATGACTACTGAGCCAAGCCAGAACCACAGTCGAGTCTGTCCAACAGTGTATACTGTCTTTATGTATTGCTAGTATCTCAGCTACCTCTACAATCAATTTGGCCAACAGAACAGCACCCATCAACTCGAGACGAGGAATTGACAATTGCTTTATCGGAGCAACCTTGGTTTTTGCCGCTATTAAATTTATTTTAATATTTCCGTCAGCACCAATTATCCTTAAATACATAGCAGCTGCATACGCTACATTAGATGCGTCACAAAAACCATGTAGTTCTACAACTACATCGTCTTCTCTGGAATCAACCCATCTTGGTACATGAAACTCCGGTAAATTTTGTAGTTCCTTCTGATATGTTTGCCATTCTTTTAATAAGTTTTCAGGTAATCGATCATCCCAATCGATCCCGACAAGCCATATCTTTTGAATCATTATTTTCGCCGGTATAACACACGGCGCTACCCACCCTAAGGGGTCGAACAGTCGTGATATATCTGATATTACTTTTCGTTTTGTTACAGATGCAGGTTGCGGAAATGTTATTGAATATCTGAAACTGTCAGATTCTCTATCCCAAAAAAGTCCTAGTATTTTCACCACGTCGTTTAGTTTTATCTCTACTATTCCTTCCTGATTTGTACCTTCTCCCAATATTTCCTCTGCTAATTTCTTGTTGTTTGTCATCCACTTCTGTAACGGAAACCCACCTTTCTCTAGTAGGTTTTTCATTTCCCTGTGAATCCTTTTTCCATCCTCTACCGTTTGACATCCTGACATATAATCATCTACATAAAATTCGCTTTTTAGTGTTTCAGATACCAGCGGAAACTCTGCTCCCTCATCGTGTGCCAGCTGCTGCAACGACTTCACGGCCAGGTAAGGTGCGGATGCAGTGCCAAAGGTACGTCTCAGCAACTCATACTCTTTTATTTCAGATGCAGGTTCACTGCGCCAAAGTAGTCTCTGGAAGTGTGTATCTTCAGGAGCGACTTTGATCTGCCGATACATTTTTACTATATCTGCACATAATACAATTGGATACGTACGCCATCTCATGATGATGTGACGTAATTCCGGTTGTATGGTAGGTCCTACCATCAACATTTCATTAAGGGATTCACCATAAGAACCTTTAGAAGAAGCGTCGAACACAACTCTGACCTTGGTAGAGGTCTTATCATCGCGAACCACTGCGTGGTGAGGCAGATAGACTGCTTCTAACTGCTTAGTATCAGTTTCGCTAGACACGATTTTCATGTGTCCAAGGTCAAGGTATTCTTGAATTACTTCGGTGTATTTCCTTTTGATCTCATGATTTTTCTTGAAACGCTGTTCAAGATGATGAAATCGTTTCAGTGCCATGTCTTTGGTGTAACCGATTTTACTTCGTGGATCTGATTCACGAAATGGAAGCTTGACTACGTATCGCCCGGTAGCGTCTCGTCGAGTAGTACGAGTAAAGAATTCTTCGCACAGCTGTTCTTCTTGGGTAAGTATCTTTTTCTTATTAGTAACATCAGATTCAATTTCCCAAAACTGTTTGAGAATATCATTGTCACTGAGGTGTGAATGCATACTAACTATAACTTTGTGACAATTTGCTGAGTTGAGATCGCAATCTGTGGGTGTTAGTCCAGACAAAATCCATCCCAGGGTTGTGTTTTGAGCAATTATGGGCCCTGGAGAGTGTTTGACTAAACCCTCTTTAAGAACTTGGCTGTAAACTTCTGCTCCGAACAAAACGTCGATTTTGTTTGGAGTGTGGTACTCTGGATCCGCCAGAGTTATATCTTCTAGTTGAGGCCAAGTTGATATACATAGTTTAGTTGAGGGAATCAACGTTGTAATTTTACTTAACACATATGTTCGAACTTGAATAATTGCATTAGGATCGTGACGTGAATGGATGGTTACGCAAACCATGAATCTAGAGGCAAAAGCGCCTTCGTCACCTCCTATGCCTGAGACAATACTGCTATTTGGTATTTTCTTTAGTCCGAGCAATTGGACTGCTGACTCGGTTATGAAAGAGGCCTGGGATCCTTGATCCAATAACGCCCTCAGCAATTGTTTACGACCATTCCGCGTCTGTGCTTCGACGAGAGCGGTCGCTAATAAAACTCGATTTGGCACAACCTTTGTAGAAAAGTGTGTTGCTATGGTTGAAGACTCTGATTCTTTTGCCGTACCGGAAGCAGTTTGCAGTGAGGACACTGCTGATTTGACAGCTGCTGCCTCTACCGGATGGCTATTGGGTGACGATGATCTTGAAGATGCCTTGGGGTGTAATAATGAGTGGTGTCTGCGCTTGCAAACGTGACATGATGTTTTAGCACGACAATACTTAATTGAATGATTCGCGCCTAGACAATTGTAACACAAATTGTGAGTTCGGACAAACTCACTTCGAGTTTGGTAACCTTCTTTACTAAACTGTTTACAATTACTTATATAATGATCTTGTTTACAGAATGGACATGTAATTTGTACTGAGCTGTTATTATTTGATTTGACTGCGTGAAAAACCTTTGGTTTACTATCTGTAGACTTCTGCTTTGACTTGGATGTGTCTAAGTACTCCAAAGAGCGAAACCTTGACTCTAAAAATGTTTGAAATTCTTCAAAGGTTGGTAATTGTTCATCTGCACTAATTTTCAATTCCCACAACTTTCGCGATTCACTATCTAGCTTAGAGCTTATTATATAGATGACTATGGCGTCCCATGATTTAACATCAATTCCGAGAGTACTTAAACCATGCAAACAGTCCACAGTGGTATCCAATAATTCTTTAACCGCAGTTGATGACTCTGTTACATTTGATTGATTTATCAATCTCTTCAACATAGAATTAGACAAATATCGTTTATTATTATATCTTTTATTTAACATAAGCCAACATTCCTGATAATTTGCGGCTGTCACAGGAGTGTGACGCAATAATTGTTCTGGTTCACCCGATAAATGACCTTTCAGGTAATGCAATTTTTGTACATCGTCAATTGAATCATTTTTGTGGATTAGTGATAAAAACAAATCACGGAATGAAGTCCACTCCGTATACTTGCCAGAGAAAGTGGGAATAACAACCTTAGGTAATTTCACATTCGTATACGTATTTGAAGATGACTCTTTATGTACACTTGCCTTTTGTAGTTGTTTAATAGACTCTTTCAACTCGGATTTATAAGTTATGTAAATCTCCTCAGTACCGTCATATCGCCCCCCGGCAAAAAAAGTGTCATAACATGTATTAACTACGTTTTGACATCTTAATATCAGCTGATAGCACTTTTTTAGACGCACTCGGCTGTAAAGTCGTCATTATTGTGTTGCGTTTGGTTGCGGAGAGATGGCGCATAGTTCACTTTTTCACGGAGGCAACTTGCTCAAGCCGTCGGCAAGAACAGTGTCACAATTGTGTTGGTGCTCATCGAACGTGTGTTCAGTGACGTGAAAAGCGTATTTACGTGTGTTGTGACTTTACATTGGTAAGTTATAAGAGTAAATTAATGATTAACATCAACAAAACTGTCACATCTTGTATTGTGACAGTTTTCACGGCGAATAAATATGCAAAATGCTAAAAATTTTACTAAAACAGAGTATTAACTTAGTGTAGTGACAGTTTTCGGTCTGATTGTGGACGGAATAAATCTTATTTCAAATGTTAAAACGGCATAAGACATGTAATGACTTTATTATTTTTTAAACAGTGAAATGTTCTATGTTTTATAATGTGTTGTGTTTCCTTTTTTGCGTAAAGTTGAATTTGTTTTTGCTTACACATGGCATAATTTGTATGATGTCTGTTATCGTGACAGAAAAAGTTTATGTATGGTAATAAATCCATTGTAGTATAGATTGAAGGTCATTGTACTTAGTATCAATGTTAATGTTTAATAATTTGAGCAACCTTTCGAGTCCCATCCCTGTTATTTTTAGGGAAATTTAGTCTTATGAGTTATGCGTTTTGAAAGTGTGAGGATAACTAATGACTTTGTCTTTTTTAGATCAACTAATAATGAATAAAAACAGTCGAGGGGCGTTTTTAATTCAATTAGCTCGTAACAAATGCAGCACTGGAGAGATTTGCTGCGATTTAAATACTAACGAAACAATAAATAATGATAATTCTGAAAAAAGTAAGTGTTTTAGTATTAGGTAAGTTAATAGCTGTTACGTAATTGTTAGGTATGTTTGTTTTATTTTTTATTTTTTTTACAGTTTGCACTGCAGTCGGTTCAGAATACGAATTTAACTTAAAGAAAAATACTAGCAGAACCCGTCCATGCACCCCGAAAATTGATGAATATTCTCATACAGGTAGGTTAATATTAATTGCACGTATCAAAAAAACAATTTTAAGCATGTAAGTTATCTTTTTTATGACTTTGTTATTTTTTTATTTTAGATGCTGACTTAACGACCCAAATGTCAGATAAAGAAAATATATTTTACGAAGATAGTGATGACAGTGTAAGAGATCCAAATTTCGAATCTGAGTGTATTTTAAGTAGTAGCTCAAGCTCGGGATGTCCCACTTCAATCAAACGTTTCAGACGTGCACATTCATTAGCTATAAAACCAAAACAACAAACACAAACTGGGCCATCCGACAGCATGACAGAAAGTATACTGGCAATGCCTTCTACATCTAAAACCACTCCACATCGGACACTATCGACATCCTCTGATTCATCTTCATCGAGCTCAGGGTCCACGAGTAGCAACAGTGACTCAAATAGTTCTAGTTCCTCCAGCACCAACTCTTCTAGTAAAAATAATGCAACTGTACCAGTAATAGCTTCTCTATCATGTCACCAAGATGTACATACAATTGAAAACAATGCTGCTGAGATAGAAAAGAGTCCAATCAGAAAGCCTAAGAAACGCGTAGCTCGGGTTGAAGAATGGTTGACAAATAAGGCAAAAACGCAGAGAAATACTGGAAAGTCTTACATTTCTCGTGCCAAATCCAAAAAAATTGTCCCGGCGAAATGTTTGAAACCTCCTTGTACAGAAAAATGTAAATTACAGTGTGCTAAGAAAATACCAGACGTTACGAGAGCAACAATATTTGAAAATTACTGGAAATTAGCAGACATAGCGTTACAAAGAAATTTCATCCACAAACACATAAAACCAATAATTCCTGCATTTAGATTTTCCGGTAAAGAAAAACCTAGAAAACTTAACCATAGTTTTTATTTTCAAGTTGATGGACAAACTGTTAGAGTTTGTAAAAGTTTTTTCAGAGCAACACTAGATATCAATGATCGTGTTATAAGGACTGTAATAGAAAAGTCTGACGATGGATTCTTAAAACAAGATATGAGAGGTAGGCATACAAACCATAAAAAAGTTGCAGAATCTATTCGACAAGGCATAAGAGATCATATTAACTCGATACCGCGAATCGAAAGCCACTACGTAAGAAAAACCTCGTCGAGGGAATATATCGATGGAGGAAAATCACTCAGTGATCTATACAGAGATTATAAAGCTCTTTGTGAGACTAATAACGCACCCTATGCTAACGAAACTTTGTACTCAAGAATATTTAACGGGGAATTTAATATTAGTTTCTTTAAGCCCAAGAAAGAGTGTGGCTGACTCTGGCTTGGCCACCATCAGGGATTTTAATTTTGATAACACAAATATTTAGTCGCTAATTAGTCGAAATTAGTCGCCAAATATCAGATTTAGTCGGTCACTGGTTCAAAAGTTAGAAGGGTTTATAGGTGGCCGATCTGGAGAGAGTCTCCCCAGCTTGGCCACATTTATATCTCAAAAACTAGGATACCTAACGAAGATCTGTTTTCTCCCAGATTTAGTCGCTAATTAGTCGAAATTAGTCGCCAAAAATCAGAATTAGTCGATCACTGGTTCAAAAGTTAGAAGGATTTATAGGTGGCCGATCTGGAGAGACTCTCCCCGGCTTGGCCACATTTATATCTCAAAAACTGGGGCACCTAACGAAGATCTGTTTTCTCCCAGATTTAGTCGCTAATTGGTCGAAATTAGTCGCCGAGTCACAGATTTAGTCGGTGTGTAATTAAAAAGATATTAAAGTAATAAATTTCTCCATACATTGGTACAAGCAAGTACAAAACACTTTAAGTAGTTTCTAGACAATACCTATTATGTCTTAAGACGCTACCCCGACCAAACGACCTTGAGTATTCGGTCCTTCTCTGTCCCGTTGATAAGTCTCGCTCTGTCCCGCTCACTCCGCCCGCGCATTTATCACAAAATCCACAATAAAATTGGAATTCTTTTAATAAAAAAAGATAAGCGATCTTTTCAAATAAAATAAAATGTGGAATATTTAGATTTTTAAATTATCTATCCATTGGTGTAATTCTTAAATTAACAGAACGTCAACTTTAGCAAAAGAAGCATGCTATCAATAATTTTAGAACATTTTTTACAAGGAGATTTTAAATGTATTTATAACACATAAAAATAAATTAAAATGTGCAATGTGATGACAAGATATCGAACATTAATAATGTGCTTTTAGATATAGTTAATTACGCTTCATTACTGAGTTAATAGCCTCTGAATAACGACAAAAAACGCGGTTTTGCCGGGGGGATCGCCTTAAGGTGGAATGTTTGTTTCTAAATAAACCTAAATATACAGTTATTCTTTGTTATTATATACCTACCAAAAAGGAAAGCAAGCATTACCTAGAAACAGATCTACAATAAATATTATAATGTAATTATTTATAATATAGAACAAAATTTGGAAGTCGCTGGCAGCAAGATCGCTGCGCTCCTGTGCGCTCCGTTTCATTTATGTATGGTAAGTAAGAAAGAGATAGATGCGCGTGTACAGATGAACTACATAGAGCGAGTTGCCCGTGACGTAAATTAAAGTCAGCCAGTTTATAGTGGAACTTGTTAAGAATAGTTATGAACTCAAATAATACCGGTTTATTTACCAACACTGCTTTATCTACACTCATGTAGATAAAGCAGTGTATGAAACTGCACATAACTAATTATATCTGTGTAAAGAATACATAAGGAGAAGTCTTTGGGTAAGTTTGAAATTATATATATTATTATTATGCTTAGTTTGGTAAACTGTAAATGCAAAAAATATAGTAGGTAAGCAAAATTATCTAGTAATTTAACATTCAGTTATTATGTAATTTGAAAAAATACCAGTGGATGAGATATTTGTATTAAAAAAAGCTATTTACCTAGATTAATCTCACATTCGTACATAGCCATGTTTACGTAGGGCTGCGGCTGATCTACGTAGGTAAACATGGCTAAGTATGAATAAATTCTATGACTATTTAAGTACAAAACTTAAAATTCCACGTAAATTAACTAGTAGCATTTCTTTATCTTTGTTTTTTTAGTACATAAGATACTTTTTATTGCGGGAATATGTTCACTAGGGATAATTTTCGACATTCACACGGGCGGAGCCGCTGGCAGAAGCTAGTATATTATAAGTTCAAACTGTCTGTGGTATATCAGGGACGATTCACACCGGAACAGCAGCGACCGGCAGCAGCAGGCAGCGAGGCCAGCGGAGCCTGCCGCGGCAGGCTCGCGTCACCGCGGCGGCCGCGCTTTTCCTCCTGACACCACGCGTCTATTCTCCTCTTGACCAGTTTAGCTTCTAAATAGTGATGTAAATGTACTCAGTTAGTCCCTTATTTACTTTTAGAAACCATCTAAAATGTCAAGACGCGGTCGCGGGTTTAAAGTTAACTTAGATAGCCAGAAAACCGTATATCTTGAACATAAAGATGTACTTTACCCAATACAGCCAAAAAGAAATGATGCAATTTATGATCTCCTGTTTAATAAATTTGACAAACAAATGTCTAAGGATGCAATATTTCTTAGCATAAAGAAAAACCACGCACTTTTTTTTGGTTCAAATGTTGAACAAGAGGAAGAAAGAGAAAAACAATCGATTTCGTGTAGTGAACTCGTGTTGGAGACAGAATTTTCAACCAGAACGTCATCTGCCGGAGATAATTATGTATTAAATGAAGATTTGGAAAACCAAACAGATAGTGAAATTACATTTTCTATAATTATAGATGCTTATCAGTGGCGAGAAATAGAGCCTACAAAATATTACTATTACCGCAATGATCCCAAAACACCCAATTCACGCTACAAGTCCGCAAGAAGATTTCAAAAACAAAAGTGGACTACCATTCTTCGACAAGAAATTTGGAAACAGAGCAAGAACGAATGTATATGGATATTTAAAAAAAACAGAGTTCAACCAAATGGTCACATTCTTTGCCAAGGCTATTGCAAACTATGCAAAGCAAACCTCAATATTTATTACTCTGAAAACTGCTGCACATCATCCGAAAATTTTTATGAAATGAAATGTTCGATAACAAATGTCAACAAAAATTATAAACACGATAAATCTGTAAAAGTTAGGGTAACAAAGTACCATAAGCAACAGTTAGAAGAAACTTTAGCAAAAAACCATCCAATAATTACTAGAAATTTGCTAGCTAATCAACACATGGAAATAGGTGATGTAGAACCACCTATTATACCAAATATAGGAGCTCTACAAAAAATTAGAAGTAGGATGAAACAAGCTCCCTTTCTTCACTCTTCACCTGTGTTATCAGTTTGGTCTATGGCATTTACACCACCATACAATGAAACTATTCGACAAATTTCCATATTTCCTTTTTTTATTCTGTACTGGTCAAGGGAACAAAATTATTTTTATAATTTATTTTCTAGATCAGAAAGATATATTAGAGTGTCAATAGATGCGACTGGTTCTGTTGTCAAAGGAACTGTATTACCAGAAGTCAATATCTTTACAAAAAACGCAAACAAACAGAAAAAACACGTGTTTTTATACGTAATGATGTGCTATCGTGAAGATGGTAGCAGTATTCCGTTGTGCCATATGTTATCTGAAGTTAATACGCAAGAAAATATTAGTATGTTTTTAAAGCAGTGGTTGAGTGGTAAATCCGCACCAAATGAATGTGTCTCTGATGATTCTGCTGCAATATTAGGTGCTGTTGTAACAAACTTTACAGGGTTTATTTCTACAAATAGCTATTTACAAAATTGCTTTAACATATTAGAAGGCGATAATCACAACAATATTAGGATACCTTGTTACATTCGTCTCGATAAATCTCATTTCGTTAAAAATCTGTATAGACAATCATGCTTCGAACATGTAGATAATCGTGTAAAGAACTTTTATGTTAGATGTGTCTTACTACTTAGACAAACTGCAAGTTATAGCCAATTAAAAAATATTTTGGATGATATTATAACACTCGCCTTTAACAGATATGGTGGGTTAACAGACCAAAACAAGGTATCCAGGTGTAGTAATGCATTATTGAAATTACAATCAATAATTACGAATTTAGAAACAATACCTAGTGACATGTCTAAAGAGGATATAACAACTGAATGTATAGAAGAATATGATGATATAGATGGAAACCCTTTGATAAGGTTTTGTAAAAACGTACAGACACGAGAAACAATATATAATGAAAACATAACACCGAATTTTGATAACGAAAACCTTTACTATTTCCCTACTTTTCTAACATATTTATATAGAATTTTAAAAAAAATACCTTTATGGGGTGAAGTTATGTCTGAATATTTTTACTTATCCAAACCTAATCCATCAAGTACAAATGTAGAAAGTTATTTCAAAGACATAAAAACTCTTTTAATGGATTCTAATAGGGAAAGATTAAGAATTGATGATTTTTTAATCAGGCATATAACACAAGTAAAAGGTTGCCTGAAATTAGCCATTAGTGATTTAGGACAACATAGAGACAACACACCTGTCAAAAAAAACATTATAACTTTAGAAACAGATGATCGCAAAAGCTTCGAACAAGAGTCTGTATTTTTGGACGTTCCATCCACCATGGAAAATTGGAGAGGACAGATGAAACCTAAATCAAAAAAACCTAAATCAATCCATATTTTAAAAAATGGCTCTGTAACTAATTCGTATGTACAAAATGTTGACACCTTTAATACTTGTGCTTTTGATAGTATATTTCAAAGTTTGGCTATAGCTTATGTTGATCGACCCCATGTTAAAAAACATATATTAGAGAATAAGGATGTTGCAATTTGTCAAATTATTCAACAAATAGTTGAGAACAGTGGGGATAAAACCGAGTTATATAGAAACAGAACTAAATTATTATTAAAGCACTTTCGGACAGAGGATGACACGTTTCACCAACTTGTTAACTGCGAATGCAATACGTCCAAAATTATTGATCACATTCTCTATCCACTATTTTATAGCACAATGCGCCAAAAAAAATGCACTAGCGAGCGGTGCTCTAGTCATAGTAATTTGGGTGAATCAACTTTTAAGGCACTACTTTCATGTCCCCTGAATAGAAGTGACCATATTTTTTAAATTTCTCTTCAAATTTTTAGATTGTTAACCTTAGCACATAATACGGTTTTTAATTACCACAGCAATATAATCTTTTTTTATAATTTAAAGTAAGATATACGAGATTTTTTGGTAACTCAGCGGAACAAAATCATTCTTCATACAAAAAATATTTGTCCCCAAGCCTAGGTGACGAAACAATTTATGAATTTTCTTTAAAAAAATATATGAAAACATTGAATACTTACGAAGAGTTTCGATTCAGAATCAAATAAGCTTTACATAAGAGTACGAAATTGTAGTTACTTTACATAAATAGTATTTATTTGACGTCCCTAAACATTAGTCCCAAGTATTGTTAAAAATATCTGTTCTACTGCGTTATTGTAAACAAGTTGAAGACAATTTTCAAGAGATGGCGTCTAATTCAATGTCAGTAGAAGCGACTGTTGTCTAATAATTCGTCGGAGTGGTCCAACAAGACCGGCCTCACGTAACCCGCCCCTCAGTCCGCGGTAAGCTCTCAAGGAGTGCGCGTGGGTTTATTGCCGTTCTGCTGAGTTACGACGGAAATCACGGTGAGTTTTTTAAATATGTTGCTAATATTACGTTACAATGTGACCCATGCCGTCTGATTTCAAGGCCGTGACCTATTTTTTGGTTAGTTTCAATTGTGTAATTATTTATCGTCATTTTAAGCAAAATTTTCCCCTGCGTTATCAGTAACGCAAGATACTGTTCTCCTGAGTTACCGGTAACGCTAGAGAACTTTCTCTCACTTTACCGATAACGCCAGAGAATGTAAGGCAGAATGCCATAACTAATTAGGGATATTTTCAGTGTTTTCTATTTTTCTGAGAGATTGATAATAGTTTATTTTGTCTCAGATCTGGGCAACATAAACAAAAATGCCGCTAAGTGCAGCTGAGAAACAGAAACGCTATAGAGAAAGACTAAAAAGTAATAAAGAAAAGTACGACGAAGCGAAGAAAAAGCACCGAGAACGATATCATAAGTCTAAGAGATTAGTAAAAGATTTGACTCCTAAAGAAAAATATAATGCAAATGTGATATGGAGATTACGAAAACGACAACTTAAAGAACGAAAACGGGCTGTACAAAGTTTATTACAACAAACACCCCCCGACTCGCCTAGATCTGACTCCAGCTTGGAAAACTTTGTAGAATTAAACGAAACTCCACCACCAACCCCTCCCCATGCTATTCATCCACCAGTAACGCCACCACCAGCATCACCTACTCCCCTATGCGCATCGCTATTAGCTAGGTCACCATCGCTTTCAGCAAAATTAGGTCGAAAAAAAGTGAAAAAGGACAGGTCAAAAGTGCATAGAGAAAACGCAAAACTAAGGCAAGATAACAACAATTTAAGACGAAAGTACGAAAAATTTAAGAAAAGATATAACAGACAAATCGAAGCTAAAACCCACAAAGTTGAAAACAATGAAGACTTACGGTACAGAATATTGAGTGGTGCTATTAAGAAGACATTCAAAAAGACAAAATCTAGGAAAGAAAGAGACGTAATAAAGAAGATATTTGAAACTGTGGATGTCAAAGACTCACGAATGAAAATACAGATACTTAGAGAGAATTTAGGCGTTGTTAAAATTGTTAAAAGAAAAGAGCACAGATAAAAACACAGTATTAAAGAAGAAAATCAGGGAATTTTACTTGAGAGATGACATATCACGTGCAACAGCTGGTAAAAAAGAAACGCTCACAAAAGCAGGCATAAAGGCACAAAAAAGATTTATGCTAGACACAATGAAAAATCTGTTTAAAACCTTCATGAAAGAGAATCCTAATCTTCGTTGTTCTTACTTTTATTTTACCAAGAATAAACCTTTTTATGTCGTAAGTGCTTCTATCGACGCCAGAGATATGTGCCTTTGCAAAACTCATACGAACTTTGCGTTTAAGGCAAAAGCTTTAAAAAGAAATGGCATAACGGGCACTGATAATTTAAATCTTCTTATCGAATCAACAATTTGCAGTACTAACTCCAAAGACTGTATGTATGGTATATGCATTCAGTGTGTCAATAAAACAAATAGTTATTGTATTACAAATGTGAAAGATTCAATAACATGGCCAGAATGGGTAAGAAAGGAAGAAAAATACACAAAAGATGGAAAAAATCTTAAAACTATTAAAAACATAAAAGAAGATAAAATGAAGAAGCAGGTAAATTTTTAAAAATATTTGAGAACGACCTTGCAGCATTTAAAAAGCACGTGTTTAATATTAAGACACAATTTAAAAATTTTCGTTGTTGTCTTGAATGTATTCGCTCGAACGAATGCGTTGTGGTCGCAGACTTTAGTGAAAATTATAGTTGTAAGTATAGCCAAGAAGTACAATCACATCATTTTGGAGGATCACGCAAACAAGTTTCGCTTCACACGGTTGTGGTCTATACTTTTGACAGTGATGCTGCAAGAGGTTATACAGTCAATTCTTTTTGCAGCATTTCCGCATCAAACAATCATCAACCTGCCGCCATTTGGTGTCACTTAGATCCAGTATTAAAATGGATAAGATCTAAATTTGATACTGTCGACACCGTGCATTTCTTTTCGGACGGCCCGAGTACACAATACAGACAAAAGCAGAATTTTTACTTGATGTGTACGAAGTATTATGATTACGGGTTCTCTTACATGACGTGGTCATTTTTTGAAGCTGGCCATGGGAAAGGCCCAGCTGATGGTGTTGGAGGCTTTCTGAAAAGAACAGCAGATAAAATTGTAGCCAATGGTGATGATATTTCGGACGTTCTACAATTCTATGATAAGATGAATAACGTCAGCAAAATAAAACTATATATTATCGATGAAAAAAAAATCGAGGACCAACATAAAGCCTTGCCAGTCAATATTCCAAGGCTTGTAGGGACCCTAAAAGTTCATCAAGTATTTTCGACCTGCTATGGTAAATTAAGATTTAGGGACTTAAGCTGTTTCTGTGAGACGGGTAGTCCGGAAGGAAGAGGATTCTGTATGTGTCTCAATCCAAAGGCATACGATATCGGAGTGTCCTATGATGCAGAAGTAATTGGACTGAGTGCTTCCATTCCTGACTTGACGAATGATGAGACTTTGTCGAACAATTCAATAATAAAAGAAAGAATTGATCTCATGGCTACGAACGCTAATGTGGAGCTCACAAATCGTAATCCGACATCAAAAATGCCGCCAGACTTGGAAACTGCGTCAGATGATGACGATGATGATGATGAACCCATAAGTAACCTAAAAATTGCAAAACAATTACAGGATATGACGAACAGACACCGAAGAATATATGACGCAATATATGGTGGCTCTTCATCGGACGAAGAATTGCCATGTGGCAGTCATGACCAAAGTACGAAGATTGGACGTGGAGATTTTTTGTTAGTGAAGGTTTACGTAGACGCATCTATAAACAAATCATACACTTATGCGTGCAAAACATTGACTGATGTTGAAGAAGACGGAGAAGTAAAAGTAATGTTTTTACGAGTAGTGGACGAAAACGCCAAACGTTTCCGTTTGGATGAAAAGGATATTTCTTACGTGGATTATGTAAACATTATCCAGAAATTACCGGCACCAGACATTATCAGGAAAGGACATCGCTCGTATTACCAGTTCGAAAAGTCGGTAGATGTGTTTGAAAAGAAATAAAAGACTAATTATGTTAAACTTACTTCAATCAAGGTTCCTATTAGAATAATTCAGCTTCTCTGTGATCTCGTTTAATTTTAAGTTTTGTTTATTTTAGTAGATTTGTTTTTATAATTGTGTAAGTACCTTTCAAAAAAGTGATTGGACAAGTTGATTTAAATTGTTATTATTATCATTACACACATCATATTGCTGTTATTACTTTTTAGATAGTCTAGAATTCTCAGGCGTTACCAATTTTTCTCTGGCGTTACTACTATGTCCCTTAATTTGTGTAAGGATTTTTGAATATAGTTTATGTCAAACTGTTATTACATTATTAAATACTTTTCATTAGCAAACCTCAGGGTTAGAATTCAACTTAGAAATATGTAATGAATGACTGATTACCTAATACAGCGATTTCCCTAAAAGTATAGCATTTAATTATGAACAAAGTAACGCAGTGGACTATCAAATGTCTCTATTAGTTGGTACCGTTATTATAAATTAAGGTTGATTATTTGGAAGACTGTATTTTAAGTTGAAATAAATATTTACTATTTTAGTTTTGCAGTATATTTAGTTTTATTTCAAATTTCCATAATTTCAAAAACGTAACTCAGGAGATGATTTTAAGACACGGGCACCAACTTTTCAAAAAAAACTCATGAATATTAACATAAATGTCGTGGCCAACTATATAATCTAAAAGTAAGACAAACTATTTAATACATAACACTTTATTTTTGTAAGTTTTCGTTATTTTATTTTTTAGTTTTACTATTGCAAAACATTTTCAAAGTAGAGCCTTAAAAGTTGATTCGCCCATTTATTAAGAAAGTGTCAGTATTTACCGATTAATATCGATGTAATAAAAAAAGATGGCATTTCAGCATTATCCAAATCGATTAAATTAACAATCGAGAAAGACAAAGGGATGTGCTCTGATTGCGGCAAGCAAGTGAGATTTCATTACTACTTATCATCTATTTTATTTATTGAAACGACTGGTATTTCTCAAATTAATCTGACTAACATACCAGTGACTATTACAGTCAAAAAACAAAAGTTTTCTGCTTTAGCGGTGATTGAGTACATACCTGGTGCTATAGGTCATTACAGAAGTTGGTGCTACCGAAAGTCTACAAAAACTTGGGAATGCTTTGACGATTTGCAAGATTTAATTTCTTTACCTTCCACAGAAATAATACCGCATAACTTAATTTACACGTTGTAGGTAAACTCATAAAAATAAATAATAGATACTGTGATTAAAATTACTATTGTGATTAAAATTTATACTGTAATTATATTTTTTACTGTGATTATAATTTCTACTGTGATTAAAATTTATACTGTGATTAAAATTACTATTGTAATAAAAAATTATGTAAGGATTGTAAGGATTTAAGTAATAATACTGCTATTAAATATTGTTAAGGTTATTATTATGGTTAGTGCAAAGATTTGATATTGTTTTTCGTTTTTATTGTTGTGTTTATATTATTATCCGCGACAGCGGACGCTGGGGACGAGCCTTCGTTATTTTTAACATTTTACTGTAAGTTCAAAAAATGTTAAGTAATAAATAATTTTATATTTCGACAACGTTCGTTTTATTATACTAACCTTAATTAGAGCCAAATGGTGTCATATTAGGTATTAGATACCTAATATATATATATAGATAGGTATATACATCTTTGATTTAAGAGAGCTGGGTCCCCGTGCTAGCATAGTATTAGGTAGATACATCATATATTCTTATTTGGCAACAGAAGTTTTATTATTCTAACGTAATTTAGGCCTTAACATTATAATTTGGTAAAACAGTTGTATGCGACTGTACATCTTGACACCAAATAGGCCAAGAGCCAGGTGTAATGTTTTCAAAGAAAATTAACCTACTCTAACATAGCAATTTATAACATAAACAAAATTATTTAATTGAGAATTTATATCTCTCTGACATTTCTAATGACTTTAGACCGATAAAACGAGAAGTATATTACACATATTAACAGAAATATTTTTATCTTGGCAATTTTTCGTTATCTTTTCGATCTAGCTCTTGGACTATACCTTAAAAGTTGAACTCATTTTATCTTCTAAACTAAGACCCGACTAAATCTGTGAATCGGCGACTAATTTCGACTAATTAGCGACTAAATCTGGGAGAAAACAGATCTTCGTTAGGTATCCTAGTTTTTGAGATATAAATGTGGTCAAGCCGGGGAGAGTCTCTCCAGATCGGCCACCTATAAATCCTTCTAACTTTTGAAACAGTGATCGACTAATTCTGATTTTTGGTGACTAATTTCGACTAATTAGCGACTAAATCTGGGAGAAAACAGATCTTCGTTAGGTATCCTAGTTTTTGAGATATAAATGTGGCCAAGCTGGGGAGACTCTCTCCAGATCGGCCACCTATAAACCCTTCTAACTTTTGAACCAGTGACCGACTAAATCTGATATTTGGCGACTAATTTCGACTAATTAGCGACTAAATATTTGTGTTATTCAAATTAAAATCCCTGATGGTGGCCAAGCCAGAGTCAGCCACACCAAGAAAGATCGGTGCGAATTATGCGTACGATACGAAAATGCCCAAGATAATGTACAGCAAAATTTAGAAGCAGAGTATTTAAGACATATTGAAGAGAAAGAACTATCTCGAGCAGAAAAGGAGACTGATAAAAATAATGCTGGACCAAATAATATCGTTGCAGTTTATGATCTGCAAGCTGTCCTTCAGCTTCCACGAGGGAACACTTCTATTTTTTACTACAAATCTAAACTCAACAATTTCAATTTAACCGTTTCACACATTAATAACAATAATACAGATTGTTTCTTTTGGCATGAAGGGGAAGCGAACCGCGGCGCGGATGAAATAGGATCTTGTGTATTTAAGTTCATTGAAAACCAAATGCGAAATTACGACGGACCTGGATTAGATATCACATTCTACTCGGACAATTGCTGTGGCCAGAACAAAAATCGATTTATTGTTTCTATTTACATGTTTTCATTATTAAATTTCCCTAAAATCAAAACCATAACACACAAGTACCTAATAACCGGACATACGCAAAATGAGGGAGACTCAGCTCATTCTACTATCGAAAAGCAAATCCAAAAAAGACTGAAATCGGGTCCGATTTATGTGCCTAGTCAGTATGTTGAGGCCATTAAATGTGCCAAGAAAAAAGGAAGACCCTACGTCGTAACAGAAATGTCTTCTGATGATTTCTACTCACTAAAGCGATTATCTGAGGATATTGGATTTACCACTTCAAAGGCATTTAAAATTACAGAAGTCAAGGTTTTCAAGTTAACGCAAGATGATCCTACCAAGTTATTATTTAAAACTTCCTATAAAGATGACGAATTTTCTGAAACAATTATTACTCGAAAAAAAAACCTGGCTCAGATTACCCTCAAACTCGCTTATAGATCCAAACCAAAACTTAAAGAGAATAAAATAAAGGATCTCCTAGAGCTGTTACGGAATAGTCATATTCCTCATTTTTACGAATCTTTTTATAAATCTTTGAAATAATAAGTTTATGCTAGGTTAAGATTTTTTTCTTATTGTTTACTACCAAGTTTGATACGGCTATGGTTTATTTTTTATAATTTTGTTCCAGTTATTAAAAAAAATATTTTTGTTGGTTAAGTTTAGCCATTATGCAAAAAGTTCCTGTTTTAGTTCCCTGGTATTTATTGATTAGTACCAGTAGTATATCATTAATCTTACAAGCCAACTGTGATTTTAGGCAAATATGATTAAAGAAAGTTTGTGATTTTGTCTTTTGTTTACAAAATAAAGTTGATTAAAAAGAAAAATTGTGTATTTTTTTTTTAAATAACTTAAATTTACTCCGAAAAAGTGTCATAATATATGACTAATTAAGAATTTCTTGATTATTAATTAGAAAAAAATATCTAAATGCTGGTAAATTTTATTTATTCTGAAATATATGTAGATAAATTACAAAATGAACAAATTTTTACTTATAAACGTAGTCAATTTTCATAATAATAAACTTGCAAAAGGCTTGAAAATCCAAAAAAAGCATTTTTCTCGAAACAGTGTGTTTTATGTTACGACTCTTTTTTTGCCGAGGGGCGATATAATGAAAAAAGAAGAAGCTAGAAAAGAAAAGCAAGCTGACAAAGAAAATAATAAGTTTGTATTTACAGTAGATCTCCAAGCAGTTTTGATGGCACCTCAGTCCAATGTCAGCACATTGTACTACAAAACCAAGCTGCAAGTACATAATCTGTGCTTTTACGATAACATCACTAAAGATGGCTATTGTTTTGTGTGGAACGAATCGGAAGGAGGGCTAAATGCAGATGAGTTTGCCTCTATTTGGACGTATTTTATTGAAAAAAAGATTCTCTCAAAAGTTGAAAACAAAACGGATGTATGTGTTATTATTTATTCTGATGGCTGTGGTTACCAAAACCGCAATGTAACTTTATCAAACGCCCTTCAAAATTTGGCAGTTAAAAACCAAATAACCATCGAACAAAAGTATTTAGAAGTCGGACATACACAAATGGAGGTGGATGCTATGCATTCCTCAATAGAACGAAGGATGCGTAACAGGATTGTAAATGTACCCGCAGACTACGTTCAAATTATTAAGTCCGCCCGTAACAACCAATTCTATGTTAAATATTTGGAACATGGTTTTTTTAAAGCTTTCAATAGTTTAACAAGCTATAAAAGTATTCGGCCAGGCCGTTCGGCGGGAGACCCTAAGGTCACCGATATACGTGGGCTGATGTATTCTCCATCGGGGGATATCTCGTACAAACTACGGTTCAGTGAGCCATGGACACTGCTGCCCCAGAGAAAGGGATTTTTTTCAGCAATCAGTTTTGACGAAATGCAAAATTTACACCAAGGAAGACTCAAAATTAAAGCTAAAAAATACAACGACCTACAACAAATTAAACAAGTCCTGCCAGCAGATTTTCGAGAATTTTATGATAATTTACCGCATCACTAAATACTGCATTTTTTTATAAACTTTTCATTTATGTTTAATTATCTCTTTTATTAATAAACGAAACTTATTAAGTAAATTCGTCTTTTTTTTTCAATAGAATTACTTAGATATTAAAATTTGATAACTCCTAAACCTATTGCGGTAAAAAAAATATTGCAAGTGTAAAAAATGCTAACTCCGATTTTAGGCCCTAAAGTGTATTTAATATTAATATAATTTTAAAAAAATGGTGTAATAATAGGTAATGGTAAAATATCTACCAACTGGAATTTAGATATTGCAGTTGGTTAGTAATTATAATTTTAAACTCTTTTTTTCTTATTTCTGACAAGTAGTATGAGAGGGAGTTAGCAATTTAGCTTATTTAGCCGACGATATGTTTAATAAAATTCGTTTAAGTTTAATTTGTCAAAATTTGCGCAGTGGATAAAAACTTTTCCTGTATCTGATAACAAATTTGCAGATGCAAATAGTACTTACGATTTCTATAAATAACAATGTTTTGATGCCATAATCATTTCTAATTTTTTTCCTCAGCAAGCGAAAAACATTTTTAAATCCTAACCAAATACGGTTTCAAAAACTAGATGGGAATTGAATTTCAACAGCTTTTTAACGACATGCGAAAAAAACAACACAAAAATAAAAGTTATAAATTGATATTTGATACAAGAAAACTAGATGGGAATTGAATTTCAACAACTTTTGAACGACATGCGAAAAAACACAACAATAAAAGTTATGAATTTGATAGAAGAACGATACCTATTTTTAGTGCGAACCACTTTTATTTCTAGCAATATTTTTTTTTGACATTTATTTTACGAAACAAGAACTAACACATCATCATCTGCCAGCCTTTTCCCGAATATGTTGGGGTCGGCTTCCAGTCTAACAGGACCCAGCTGAATACCAGTATTTTACATGGAGCGACTGCCTATCAGACTTCCACAACCCAGTTACTGGGTAATACGATACCCCTTGGTAAGACTAGTTGTCGGGCCGACGACCCGTAACGACTGTCAAAGATCTACGAATGACAGCCGGGACAAACAATAAACGAAAGAACAATTTTGCGACAAAAACTTATATGAAAAGAAATACCAACATTGTATGTACTTAAATCAACAACATAATCTTGCTTGCTCTCAAGAAGTTGAGTGACAAAAACTGATTACTTAAAATTGTAACATTTTAATAATTTGTTATTTCAAAATAAACACAAGATAGATGGTCATTTCAAAAATAACATTTTAAAGACGTCGCGTAGCATAAAATTGACAGTGACCTATCAACATTCAGTTCAAATAATAAATGATCTTGCAGACTCTCGTTTTATGAAACGAGTCGATTTTTTTATATATTTTTTTAAAATAAATAACGCAGAAAGTAAATGTATCCATGCTTGATTCGACTTCAGACGTTCACAAGTAGACGAATAACCTAAATAGGTATTAAAAAATAAATAGAACACATTTATGTTCTATTTGTTTTTTTTACTTATTAGCATACCCAAACCATCTAGATCCAGCTAGAAGTTGAACAGAAATAGCAGCAATACATAAATAAAAATAAAAAAATCGGTTCATCCGTTCAGGAGGTATGGTGCCACAGACACACAGATACACACTACTAACTTATGACACGCCTCTTTTCGTCGGGGGTTAAAAATAGAATCCTCATTCATAGTAGTAAGTTTAACATCACGGCCATATTTTCTGAAGGATAAGGCAGAGATCTAGTACACCCATATTTCACCAGGTATATTTTAAGTCCTATGTAAAAGAGGCCGAGCCTGTTGCCACAACTGAGCACAAATCCAGATTTCCAGCTTACTGAGAATTTCCTGATCGAAAAACCCAATACAACACTGTAAATATCGTAGTAGTAAGTTTAGTATACGTGTATTAAATCAGAAGATACGCCATTGATACAGATGTTGCATTTCACGATTGCGCATCAATCATTCCAATTTATACCTTATTACAATGTCAAAAGAGTTGCGCAAAGTGCTCGTAAGTTGCATTATCTACATCACAGTTGACAAAGCAGGGAAAATCGCATCTAACATAAAAACAGAATTATTGGAAAAATATATTTTCGCAGGTACTTACAATATATTATTACAATACGTATAACTAAATAACAGCGATTATGAAAATTACCAATGAAGTTTTATTACATTTCAAATAATCATGAACATAATAGATGGAGAGCAGTGGTGGCCCAGTGGTAACGGTCTCGACTTACGAGTTGTAGGTCGTGGGTTCGAACCCAACACAGGCGCTTTACTTTGTGTACATTATCTCATCACCACTGCTCTCAAAACAGTAAAGGAAAACATCGTGAGGAAACCGCATGTCCTAGAACTAAAAATTCGAAGACATATGACATCCACCAACCCGAATTGGGCCCGCGTGATGGATTACGGCCCACTCCCTTTCACAGAAAGAGGAGGCTTGTATCCCAGCAGTGGGAACATTATAGGCTGATTATGTTATTATGTAATTACTATTCAACTTGCAAAAAAATACGAAATATTGTCATCTGATTAAGACGCTGACAACAGGGAAACCGCTGTCGCTGTCGGACTGCATACAAGAAGCGCGATGAGACAACGCTTGTAATGTATTGCAAAATATGAAGCAATTTATATTTATTCAAAAATGGGTTGAGTAATCGAAAATAAAAAAGTTATGCATACAAACTTCATGTTATTAATCAAATACCAACCGCACGTTGATATTAATTAATAAAGATATTTTGGATTGAAACTCAAAGTAAAGGGTTAGTTTACCGTTAATTTGTATTGAGATCATTTTTCTAAACTTGTTTTGGTTACAACCAAGTTCTGAGAAATATGTTCAAGAATAACATATATTTTTTCCGCTGTCACAAACTATATAGATTTGGCAATTTTTTTGTTTAAGACAAGCATACTTTTATCATTTGCCTCTTGCCAGCGCCTTAAGTTTTTTTTTTGTAAAAAAAACTTGTGACATTAGATTTAAGTTATTTCATTGTATGTAATATTTTTTTTTATTATCAAAATGAATACCATTAATATTATTTCGGTACCTTTTTATAATTCGTATTTTTCGAGGTTTTCTATATGGAAACCAGCACATTGGAATGCGAAATAATGAAACTATTACATATAAACATATAAGTCACTGACTACATTTAATTGTGCATTCATACATAAAAATGTTTATAAAATTCGTATATATATAATACTTTTACAAACGTTTATGACAAATGGAGACGTATACAACAATAGAAATACAATTAGGGCTGATTTTTCCTTTTATCCGAAGTACCAATATGACAGTTTGACGTTTTGTATAGGGCAATGGAGGCGCAGTGGCAACGGTCTCGACTCACCGAGTGGTAACGCACAAAGACCACGTAGTAGTGGTCGTGAGTTCTACCAAGAAGTTCCACCCAGACAGGCGCTTTACTTTGTGTAAATTATTTCATCACCACTGCTCTCAAAACAGTGAAGGAAAACATCGTGAGGAAACCGGCATGTAGAACTAAAAACTCGAAGACATGTGACATCCACCAACCCACACTGGGTCCGTGTGGTGGATGGGCCCTCTCCCACTCACAAACAGGAGGCCCAGCAATTGGAACGTTACATGCTGATTATGTATGTACTTAAGTCATATTTTCTACACAAAACTTGTCACACAGCCATATTTATTTTACAAATAAAAGTTATCAGATTATTGAGAAATCAGCCTTTGAACAATTTTACAATAAACAACTCTTTTTCGAGGCACAATTATTTGTTTGAGGAAATGGTTTAAAATATATTCGTGTCTAGGTGGGCCAGACACAAATAACTTTGGCAAATAACTTAAGATACTGATATAGTGTGGCCATTAGTGCTGTGCACTCCCTGAGGTATGCGCGGCGAGGTGGGAGGCGAAGAAAAAAGTGCATGAGTTCACATGAGATCGATACATGTCGCACAGATCTTACGATATCAGTTTGCATTTCTAAGGCAAGACTTGTGCCGGGACGATGGTCGGAGGCTATCTATCTGTAATATATAATACTTACTTAGTTGATTAAAATGTAACCCAAATATACTTATATTTTATTAAAAATATGCACGTGATAAATAAGAACCAAACTTATAATTCAAAGCAGGACTTGTTTTATTGAACATTTTTTATATTTACAAACAATTATATATTCTAACGAAAGTTATTCTGACATAGATTCTGTTTCAACTTCATCAAAATTACAGTTTTCATATCACGAGATAACGCACGACCCATCTCTGATTATTTATCCCATGTGCGTCTGACATAGACAGTCCGATACAGATAACACTACCTGCCGCCACGAGCGTTGACGGCGCACTGACAGAGCGCAGCAGCCGATTCTCCCCCCCGTCTCGCCGCGCGCATACCTCAGGGAGTGCACAGCACTTAGACACATACACTGAGAAACATGCGCTAAGGTAGCCCGCGAAATTTTTTCCTGAATGATTATTTCTAACAAATCATTCAGTAGGATTTTCTAAACTTGACCCCCTTATTACAAAACAAGGTTTATCTTCAGACCCAAGTTTAAACCATGGAGCCATTATTGAATTTTGAACTTTATTCCGTCTACGGTAAAGGTCCTATTACAAAACTGACAACTTAGTACCGAACGAAGTTTTCATTCTTGTATAAAGAACAGTATTTCAATCACAGTTACGTTCTTATTACAAAAACTGGCTCCATGGTTTAAGCCATGTCAAAATATAAATCTTGTTTTGTAATAAGACGGAGAGAGTGGTAATGCTGATTCTAATGATTTTAATTCTGTAAAGCCATAGTTGTTATGGCCGCGAATCATATTTAGATCAATATACATCCTGTTACTGACCCGCAAATTGCAAAAAAAAATTAATTTCGTGGGCTATTTTAGCGCATCCCCCTTAACGTGGATCCGATCCGCAGCTGTAGCCCGCAAAACACAAATTTTCTTATCAAAATATGATTCGCGACTTTAACAGATAAATGTATTTACAGAATTGTAATCATTAGAATCATTAATACATCTCTCTAAGTTAAATTTGTTCCCCAATGTCATGATTTCATGAAAAAGACATTCAATGAAACAAATCTGAGAGATGTATTAATTATTCTTATGACTGTAAATACATATTTGTTATAGTCGCAAATCATATTTTCATCAAGATACAACCTGAAACTGACCTGCAAATTGCGAAAAATGTAAGAAAAATTGAATTTCGCGGGCTACAGCTGTTAATAAAGGCTGCTTTCCGAATTAGACCGTAATCGCTGACAGCGCTCACATCAATAATTTCCGTTCCAATTTAGATAACACGATTATGACAGCTGATCGGTACAGCTCTAAGCGCGCTCAAATCAATTGCAGTGCAACTCGGAACGCACCGAAAGACTGACGTACATTTAGACAGGCCGCACCACACATTTTGTATGAACCATCGCACACTATAGACGGACATGGCCCAATGGACACGGCCCGATGCGATTTCAATGGGTGTTTATAAACAGTGAGGCCGAGCTAAATAAACATTGCTTAACATGTGCTTTGGCTGAGATATGTACCCGTCTCTGTCTTTCTCTGGTTGTTTAAAGTTGCGCGACAGTGACAGCGATACTGCTTAGCCATGGCATGTGTTAGTAACGGCTATTTATTAAAACCTGAGAAAACATGACTAATCAATATTATTTACCGCTAACTGTACAATTTCGATTAGTTTATAGTTTTTTATTTAGCCATGGCATGTGTTAGTAACGGCTATTTATTAAAACCTGAGAAAACATGACTAATCAATATTATTTACCGCTAACTGTACAATTTCGATTAGTTTATAGTTTTTTATAGCTATCAGCACATTAATTAAAAACAAGTCTTTACACTCGCCATATAGAGTCCATTTCTCTAATGTCCTTTAAAGCCGGTAGACGTTTCGTCGTTAGACCCGGATTCTGAAACGCTAATCAACCAAATAAATCCTGACAAACTGTCAAGTAATTAAAGCGTAGTAAACCAGGAAAAATTCTCGACGAGGCGAGAATGTCAATGAGAGAGTCGTCGGTGAGAATTGCCAGGCAATTTATCGCATTCATGAGTTTACAACCACAGTAAGTTTACACTCCAATCCCATTTCATCCCGTGGGTGTCGTAAAAGGCGACTAAGGGACTTACTATAGAATGGGCAGCAGCGTTCTCCATGCATTTTAACACCATACTGCGATCGCCAACCCGCCTGCCAAGCATAGCAATTTTGGCAAACCCCCCCCCTAATTTGGGGGAGGCCTCTGTCCAGTAGTGGACGTCTTTCAGCTGAAATGATGACAATGAAGTTTACACTCACAATCAATCGAGAACCTGTCCACACTTGACAGTTGAAGAACTTTTGTGTTGATTAGTCTTTCAGAAAAGTTGCCCTAAATAGTTACATGCTTTTAAAAACGATTTTTCTAAGTAGAAGTTAGCTACTTTGGTACACTGAGCGTCATTTCGCACGTCACAGCACTTGTATTAGCGCCAGTATCATTGTTTCCCGCGCTTTCCGGGCGGCTTCTGCAGCTGGAAACCGGCGGAAGTGTCGGCTTGTGCGATACCGAAGCTCGTGTTTAGAGATGTGCTGAGAGACGGCTGTGACTGCGGCTGCCATGTTGGACCTGAAATTTGTTTATTTTTTATAAATATACAATATTAGTTTTAGTATATGCGAAACCCGAAACACGTGTCTAGTATTTTTATGTAAAGAATCTTTCAAACTGTATCATGAAAAATCACAAAGTTATAATGTTATTTTACCGGGTTGTCCGTACAAAAACATGCTAACGGCGCCCGCGCCTCCAGGGTCGTCTTGCGCTCATTGATAAGAAGTAGCAGTAGCATAATTATTTGTGGCATATAGTGGCATAATTATTTGGTACCTAATCGTACGGCGATTGTATTGTAAGTAAATAAATGGTGTTAACATTTTCCATCACACTTAAATATTTTTGGGATAAAATATAACATGGTGTTAAAATTATTGAAATTGATTCAGTTCCTTATTGTGAACAAACTATATTCAGGTTTCGCATAAACTAAAAATAATGTTGTATAGTGATTTTTGTACTGACACTTCACATGGCATATATTCCGTTTGTTGCCCGTGGTACTACTGGATCGCTTGGTAGTTCTACGGGATTTTATTTTTACCCGTGGTACTACTGGTAGTAATACTGGTAGTACCACGGGCAACAAACGAAATATTCGCGTTATAATAGTTATGCACTCATGTACTTTCATATGTGTTTATTATTCTAGAGCGTATGGCACTCGCGAGCGTATGGCCTGCCAGGGTTGCGAGTTTGTCTGAAATCCCATATCGTAGCCCTGGCACGCAGGCAACTGAAGGAACACCACCTCCAGTTCCGCCCAGAGCGGGAGATGTTATTTGATAATTTCCAACCCAAAAAAAAATCTGGCACACGTAGGCCGCAGTTGAAAATCAGCGTCAGATGGTATACCTTTTTGACATTATGAGCTTTATGCCACTTTAAACATTGTTTTTTGTTTTGTTATTGGACTCCCTCGTTGGTCTAGTGGCCGCAAGGGCGACTGCTGAGCATGAGGTGCTGGGTCCGATGCCCGAGTCGGGCAAAGTGTTTTTGGGATTTTCCATTAGGAATTTCCCAGTAGCAGCCCGGATTCTGGATTTGTGCCCAATTGACGGCAATAGGCTCGCCCCTACATGGGACTTAAACATAACCGGCGAAATGTGGGTGTACTATAGGTACACCTCTGCCTAACCCTTCAGGGAGAAATCCTCGGGGATTAAGCCTGATTTTATGTTATAGTTTTAAAGTTTTTTTTTGCCGTAATACCAATAAACGCATAATAATACTTCAGGAATTATTTATGAATATTGAGCGGAGAAGAACTATTAAAAAAAGGGGACGTTATTGTTAAATTATTATAATTATCATCAACCTAATAATATATATATATACCTACACATAATTATGCACCCAACTACACACATATTAATTAGCCCTCTTCCTCTCTCCTAATATTTGCTGTGCCCGACAGAGTCCATATTGATCTTTTACTTTTTTATACCATCTATTAATACATATGGAATGCAATAAAGAATTGAGAATTAAATTTTCCTCTACTCCGCCTCGGTGGATTGTTAGCCTTATGACACATTTTCAGTAGTCAACAATTAATAACCAATTTCAGCCGACAATGTTAGTTGATAAATGATCTGCTAAGCATATTGGCGTACTGTGTCAAATGTATAGGCATTTCTATCCGTTAAAATGCCTAAGTTCGTCGAAATTGGCTCTTATTGTTAGTGTAATGAGGTTGACTTACCACTAGCGTCTACCGATGGGAAGGGCGACATTGCGCTGCCGACGTAAGTGAACGGCGTTGGTCCCGCCAACTGTTGTAGATTGCCTGTAAGTATAGTTTAGGTAACATTAGCAAAATGAGTTGAGTCCTAACTAACATTAAACGGGTTACGGAAACAAATCGCGAAATGCGCACTAATGTTACCCTCTAAGGACATTCTAACGAGTCCATTTGAGGTATCGGAAGATTGATGTGGCGTTTTAGAGGTATTAACTAACAAGCTTCGCATCAGCAGCATCAGTTTGTTCATTGCTAAAAATAAAAAATGTATTAAGGGCCCCTTTTCCCGAAAGTTTAGGCATGAGACGGGTTGCGTCCGCGTTGCACAGGAGCAGTCGCGATAGCAATAGAGCACTGGCGCGGTGCGCGCGAGCCGTTTTCACGTATTTATTTAATATAAAAAAATATAAGTGCCATATTATAAATCTATCCAATAATATCCCTGTCAAACCCGATTAGTAAATTAAATGTTAAATTTTCATAAAAACTGCGTTCCCCCAAGTCACATACAACTTAAAATACTTTCAAAATCGACTTTACTTCTGATTTTTTTTTTATTAAGCAAAATGTTAAATATCGTGTTTTTAACCAAAACAGTCACTACATCAAACATGTATCTGTACTATATATTTTTTTACGAATATATATATGGTGATTTCTCTGAAAACAACTCGATCTAGAAACGTAAATTTCGGAAAAGGGGCCCATACGTAAATCATATTTATCACAGATTTCGTGCGAACTAGAGGAAAAGGCAGACTACGTCGAGTGTGTTAACCATTACAAATCAATGGTCATAAAATTAAATGCGCTAATCGATTTTTTTTTTATAGGGTGTGTGCAGCGTTACTTCGATCCTTTTACAACAGGTGTGATTGTGACTAGAAAGTGCTTGAGCTTTTACTTTTTCACCTGATGCTTGATTCTGCTTAGGTTATGTTAGACAGAGTAGCCTAGTTTTACCACCTATATTAGGAAGAAGGAAGGAAGGAGGAAGTGCCGATCACGAACAAACAAGAACCGCTGCGGCACAGCTCCAAAGGAGCCCGAAATGAGCTTGCGTGCCGCTAAGCCGAACACACCGGTGTACATCTCCCGCCTACACTACACCACTAAGGCGGAGGACATCGTTGAGTACGTGCGCCAAAAGACGAGGTACACGCCGAGGGTGCAGTTACTGGAGTCGCACCGCAACGTCAACTTCAAGGCGTTCGTGGTGCGAGTACCGAATTGTTTTCTGTCCGTCGTCATGGAGGAAGACTTTTGGCCGCAGGACGTGGTGTTTCGTCGCTTCCGCGGACAAGTGCCACAGGACAGCACAAGGACAAGCTAATGAAGTGAAGTGCCACTAACATAGTTTTAAGCTATATTTATAACACGAGTTTTTGTTTTATACTTTATATATGTTAGTTTGTAAGGTATATGTCTATGGGCCATTGTAGCCTGCAATAAATGTTTTATTATTATTATTATATTGTATTGATGTGTGTATATAGTATTAATTAATATGGCTTTGGCGGATTAGGCCCGGTTTCCACCAAAGCGGACAGGAGAGATGTTTGTAAACGACCAATAAGATATCGTTATTTCGATGCGATGGTACGGTAATGGTATCTTATTGGTCGTTTACAAACATCTCCTCTCCTCTCCGCTGTGGTGGAAACCGGGCCCTTATTGTTTTTGTTGGCAGTACTGTGTTGTTCACAGATTTCTTATATTATTATTCTGTTCATTTTTATAATATGTGAAGAGTTGTAATTGGCTGTCAGTCACATTTTTAATTCCTTAATCTGTTTTGTTTAGCTTTATCTGTTATATGATTGTATTAGACGTATTTTAAGAGCGTTTACATCTTACGGCATTTCATACAAACTTTCAAGCCCTGGTTTTTCGATATGACTGAACCGATTTTAATGAAACTTCATACGCATAAGCAGGATACAAAGGTCTAAAAAGTTAGTAAATAACATTTTCGAAATGTCTCATTTAAAAACAGATAACTGGAAATCTCTGTTTCTATGGAAAATTTTAAATCAGTCTAATTTGGCTGTAACACTATTTTTCGAAAATGTTCCTTACTATTTTTTTGACTTTTCTATCCTGCTTATGCGTATGAAGTTTAAATGAAACTTCATACGCATAAGCAGGAATCATAAACAAAATCGGTTATCATTAAAAAAAAAATGGCTTGACAGTTTGTATGAAATGCTGTAAGGTGTAAATGCTCTTAAAAATAAATATAAACATTAAATAATTCTAATTCGTTTTGGCATAACTAAGAAAAATTAGTACATGAGTTTTCTCAGTAACCTGTTTAAATTTAATGTGCAAAAACAAACAATGTGAAAAAAAAAACATAGAAATTTAATATTTACCTAAGGCAGCTCTTGGGTCGGAAAGTACAGCACTTCCCTGGTTGATGTCGGCCAAAGGTCCCGACTTCATCTTCTTCCGATTGGTCTCCGCATCCCGAAGAATCTGGTCCAGACTAGCGCTGGCTGAAAACAATAATTTTTCACTTATAGATTTGTCAGGTTTTGTTGTGGCAAATACAGTGTAGCCAGGGTTAAGAGCCTATAATATACCTGAAATGGCTTAGCATGATCCTCCGTTATGTCAAAAATACTGCAGCATTAATTTTGAAATAAATATATGCTAAAGTTGAGGATTAATGTTAAGTACTATGTTTGACGAAAACACGATACCATAAAATTTTCTTGATAGAAAAAAAAATCCAAAGTTACCTCCAAACCGAACAATAAACCGCTGGTATTCAAAAAATACTTTAAATTAGATAATGAAACTTTGCATATTACACGTTGAACTATAAAGCAGGTATTATGTTTTTTTTTAATTGTCATTATTTTCACCGTAAAAACAAATAAACTAAACTATCGGTGCCTTGGAGTCTGGAGTCTTCTCCCTGTCACCCTGTCTCGCTTGCTCGCGTGACCGCCAGCAGTAGTGTGCGAGCGAGATAAAGAGTGAGGTGGCGCATGGCGCTGATGTATTATAGACTGTGGGATATCAAGGGACGTAGGATTATTTATCACTTAAAAGAGGTTTTTCAAATTGAACTTAAACTCAAAGCATTTATTTCAAACCATTTACAGGCACTTTTGAATTGTGAAGGAGTCGGTCAGTTAGAAATATGAAGCTAGTTGCCCATTCCAAAGCGTAATAGGTACATATGGAGAAGAACGGACAAGAAACTCCATCGACACTCTTTTAAGACGCAGATATAATATGCCAGTGACCTTGAGTGGTTAGCTTGCGTGTTCTGTACTGACCTCACGCAACGCGTCGTACGTCCAGCCAGTAATAGGACTCGCCCATCAAGGAGCGCTGTCCTCAATTTGACGCATTATTAATTTATTAAATAAAAAACAAAAGGTATTTTAATAAAACGCGTATACTATAAGATCAATAATTAAATATTAAATCATTAACACTACTCGTTTTGACGTGACCTTCAGTATAAAATCATTCATATCAAAATCGCCTTATTATAATGTAACAAAAATATTGTTACATCTTTAGTGTTGAATTTATAACTAAATGTGAGTTTACGCAATTTCCCAAATAGTTCTAAAATTATAGCTCGATCAGCCGTTAGTCCCGGCTGTCATTCTTGGATCTTTGAACGATGTTATGGTCAGATACAAACCCGAAAGTCTGGACACCCAATCTTACCAAAAGGTGATGAATTATGCTACCCAGTAAATGGGTTGTGGAAGTCAGATAAATACTGGTATTTAGATGCATCTGGTTACACTGGAAGCTGACTCCAACATAGTTGGGAGAAAGCTAGGCATACATATAACTTTATATTATCAATATTATATTTAATATAATTGCAAACCAAGTATATAATATGAATGTGTTATATTGCCTCTTACTTTAATTAAGGCGATGTGTTTTTTAGTTTTTTTGCTCACACTATAAATTATTATTATTATAAGTCTATACGTGAGAATTTGTAATTGACCTTTCTGGTGACTATGGTTTCCTTTTTTTTTGTCTGTTTTTATTAGCTGCAAGTCCTCCATGTTCTAAATAAATAAATATAACCCATCGTGACACGAATGCTGGGGCCACATTATCGCGATAAAGCAAACTACACTTTGTGAGCTCTCCCTCGCACACTGCTCGATGTCTCGCTGTACAACAGAGAGCGCGCGGAGTGTAGTTCGCTTTATCGCGACAATGTAGCCGTAGCATCAAGACATCCAGCGCTGGGACTCTGTCTCGAATAGGGTCGCAGCATTATGCTGAGCGGTGGCCGTTTTGCGTGGATGTGACGCATATTTTCCCCCTTGTTCTTTTTGTATCAATGTTCTTTCTTTGCGTCATGTTTACCGCAAATAAACGTATTTTCTTCTTTTTTTTTACATAGGTTTTATGGGTGAAAACGGCGATATGACACCCTATTCCTAAGAAAATTGTGTCGGTCCTTCTACCAAACACCCTGTATTATATTACTTACGAGATGGCGCATCAAACACGTTGGTCGGGTCCTTGAGTATGTACTTTCGTAGGTTGAGATACTGGTCCTTCTGAGCTTCTACTTGTGTGTGCACGGCTTGCAGGCGACCCGCTAGCGCCACCAAGGATTCGTGCATTCTTCTGATGCCCATCGTTAATTCTAAATAAAGAAAAAAATAAATACTTTATACTTCACAGCATGTGTCGCGAGTTTGATTCTGTATTCTAAGACTCAATTATTTTTTTTTGGTAATGTTATTGCAGTACAGTTACGAGTATTGTCGTCATCTTGACGACAGATATTAATGGATGAATCATGCAATCAGATATTATTCCGAGCAGTTTTTTTTTAAGTGAAAACTTCTTTATGCGCGTTAAGCACTGTTTGGGTGAACAAAAACCATGGAACTCGCGTCATCGTCACCGAACGCTTTTCATGAGCTATAGAATAGAATAGAATTATCTTTAATCAAGTATCGGTTTAGTTTAGTAGTATCTTAGACTCAAAAATGATTAGTAAGACTTACAACTATATTAGTATAGTGTGTGTAACTGTATTAATGTATATTGGTATTAGTTTAGTGTTGTGTGAGTAACTGTATTAGTTTTTATTATTATATGTACCTATACCTACATTATCAGCAAATAAATAATTTCTTTCTTTCTTTAGTAAGAACTGACACACAAAAACAAACAAATGGTAGTGGATCACCGTTGTGGCAACCCATGTGAGATGGCACAACAGCAACTCACGAAAACACTGTCTAGACGACTTGAAATCATGCTTAGGGTAGGTACTGTTGGATATATGCTTTATGTATACTGTTTTCACTTCTATCGGCAATCCCCAAAGACTGCCCCGCATGATTTTTTATTTGTTCCTGTGGGTAGTGACCTGGGCCTCAAATCTGCTATTACAATAGTGTCAGAATGGTCGATCATTGATTTCATAATTGTTGATTTTGACATGTTTGGTAATCTACTATTATAATGGCATCATTACGACTTTCCAATCATCGGCCACTGACACTACATTGAAAGAAATTGCATTTATTGGTAATCTCGTACATAATGACAAAATGAATGACATTCCTACTAATGGGTTTTATAATAATGGCAATACGACAATGCCATTATAATAACACAATTCTATTACGAGAACATTGACCGACCAATGAATGACAATTATGAATTTAGCAGATTACGAACTTTTAGCAAAATGACAATGGCATGACAATGGGATCGTGTTGGAATGACTGAATTTATAAAAATAGCAGACTTGGGCCCCTGGTGTCAGTTTATATGCCGCCCATGGGCCTCTGACTTGGCTTCACATGACGTCGAGAAATATATCTCAGTGAGCCAGTTTCCTCACGATATTTTCCTCCACAATTTTTTTAAACTAGTCATAATTATACAATATGCACGGTGCAGAGCAGTGGCCCAGTGGTAACGGCCTTGACTTACGAGTAGTAAGGTCGTGGCTTCTAATCTAACCCAGACTGCATTTTGCTAATTATGTAACCCACAACACTGTAAAAAAAACAATAAACGCCAGGAGTGATATTTATTTTTTCTTAAAAGTATAAGTAAAAAAAAAAAATACAAATAAAAGTATACATACAACCAGCACCCTAATTGCGCAACGCACGCTCTATCACAACAGCTCAACAATGTATGCACGGAGCGTGTCTTGGGTTTGAGTTCCGACACCTATGACTTGGCAGTCCGACGATCACACCATTTGGCTATCACTGCCGAGCTGTTCATAGTAATATATTTATGCTTGTGACTGTGACCACGTGTCCTTTTTCGATCGTACAGGGATTTTGTTACATGTAAGGGGTGGGCCAAATAAGTATTTTTTTTTATAATGCAGTAAAATGAATAAAAATCTTTTTTTTTTCAATTATATTGACTTTATTGGTAAGAACAAACATTCCCTATGGTACACGATTTCATTCATAAGGCTCCCTCGGCTAGCTTCGCGGTAGCGCATCCTGTCGACCCAATTTTTCAAGACGTTGTTGACAGTTTCGGGCTGTATCTGACGAATGGCTCGTTGAATATTCAACTTAAGGGCCTGAATCGTTTGTGGGTTGTCCACATAACATTGATCTTTTACGGTGCCCCACAAAATTAAGTCCAACTGCGTTAAGTCGTAGCTTCGAGGCGGCCAATTGACATCGCCACGACGGCTGAATACACGAGACTTTTCAAAATTCGCACTGTTTGAGCTACACTGCACTGACTTTGGAAATAAACTTTCAACATTTCCCAACGCAAGCTTAAAACGTTTTTGCCGGACTGCCGCCGTGGGATCTGGAGGCAAAAGTCCTCGCGCACATTTGGGAGTGGCGCGAGGAGGTGAAACGCCGGGGTGAAACACCGCTGCCGCGAGAAATCGTGGCACAGCGGACAGAATTCCGGCGGGATCTCATGGCGGCATGGAGAGTGCGATTGTCGCAACCCAGCGCTGGGCACGCCACAATTGTGGCGATAAGTCCCCTCTTTGAGGAGTGGCTAGAGAGGCGCCACGGCGTCCTCACCTTCCGCCTGACGCAGGTCCTCACCGGACACGGTTGTTTCGGGAGGTTCCTGTTCAGGATAAAGCGGGAGGAAACGCCCGGGTGTCACCACTGTGTGGATCGCCCGGAGGACACGGTGGAGCATACGGTGGAGGTCTGCCCGGCTTGGGCGGAGCACCGCCGTGTCCTTACGGAGGCGATCGGCGGCGGCGATCTCTCGCGTCCAGCCCTGGTTCAGGCCATGGTTCGGAGCGAGAGTGCATGGGAGGCCGTCACCTCCTTCTGCGAAGCAGTAATGCTTGCGAAGGAGGAGGCGGAACGCGTGAAGGTGAGGCAGGGTTCGCGCCCTCACGCTCTTAGCCGCCGCAGGAGACGCCCCGGGCGTCGGGAGTCGCAAGCTGATTTCCGGTCACCGTAGGCGCGGGCCTGCGGACGGTGAGCGATGGGTAGCTCGCCGTCCGATAAGGACCAGGCCCGGGTCGACGGCGCGTTGTGTTTCACGCGCGCCTCAAAGAGATGTCAGCACCAACTGACGGGGTCCGTTAGGGCCAATGCCTGCCAGGGTTGCGAGTTTGTCCGAAAGGGATATCGTGGCCCTGGCACACAGGCAACGGAAGGAACACGGGTGGGTTTTAGTCAGTAAAAGTCTGACACGCCCTTCCGCTCAGCCCAGAGCGGGAGAAGTTATTTGATAAATTCCACCAAAAAAAAAAAAAAAAAGCTTAAAACGTTTCATTTCATTCCGCGGAGGTATGATACTGACTTTTTGGTAATATGGCGAACAACAGAGAATTGTCAGTGTCGAAATAAGCTATGATTAAAAAAGAAACCACTAAAACTATAGTATAAAACATACCTTGTTCAGTAAGAAGTTTAGGAGAAGACTGCATCTGCTTGTCGGCGACGTCCATCTGTCTGCGGAACGTGATGAGCTGTTGTTCTAACTCAGCGATCAGATCCTTCACGTATGATGGTGGAGCTGTGCCTTCGAGCTCCGAGCCTATACACAAACGTCAGGAGATTATTATAGATAAGTATTTGAGGATCTCATATGCAAGGTTTAAGAGAGGTGAGGCAGGAAGGAGCACCGATGGATACGGATAAGTTTTAGAGAGAGAAGAACATCGTGTTCTGTTCGCCAGTTAATTTAATATGAACTTTTTTTTTTTTTTTGTACTTGCTGCGTATGTAACCTTTTTTACTATAAGTGAAGAGCAATGGAATCTCTTTGTTAACCAACTTTACGTATTGATGGTGAATATTCTCATTTTTAACACGCTTTTATTAGGTTCACTTGAAACTAGCAAACAATCTCCGATTCCCGTTCAATGTCACATGACAAATGGCTTTATTTTTACGCAATTATTTCACAAATATATTAATTAATCCAAAATCACTTACAAAATTAAGTTGATAATTTATAGTTTTAAACTCAGATTAATTCTAATAATATATTTAATTATTTTCTTTTGTGATAGCTGACAGGCCTGATGAGAGGTCCATAATGGGACATCTCATCAAAACAACACTGTTGGTCGTAGTGTATAAATACTAACATAGATTATAAGCCAAATTGTTACTAAAATCCTAAGTTATAAGTACCAACATTGGTTATTATTAAGATATATTGTTGCTAACATCATCATAATATATAACAACCTTATTGGGAGTTATATGTTTCGAGCCGGTTGGGGTTGAAACGCTAGGGCCTTGGGGTCCGAGTGCTCATCGAGTATTTCAGGACATCGCCAAGCGGTTGGTCGACTCTTCACGCGACCAGAGGGCTGTCCTATTTTTAGCCCAAAGAATCAGCATTGCCATCCAACGTGGCAATGCTGCCAGCCTTTTGGGCACTTTCCCATTCACAGCGATGCGGACGAATTTTTTGAAGCCCAATGAGCTCTTACCCTTTTTTTTTTTTTGTTTTATTTTAAACTTTTATGTACAGACGCCAGCATATCAAGCTACTAGAATCTGTCAATTTTCTTTAATAGATTTTAAACTTTATCCATACAGCATAAGGTTCAAGGTTGATTGGGAAAATTTGACAGTTTCGGGTAGGTTGACCTGCAGGCGTCTGTACATACTATACAGGGTGTAAGGGACAGCCCTCCGCAGACTGATGTGGTGAATTCAGTATATGAAAATGTAATTATACATTGAAATAAAGGAATAGTAACTGAAATTTCGATTAAAAAATTACAATTTTCCTGAGAAAATTTTCAGTGGAATATGATTCAAAATAAGGAGCTGAATGCACCCTGTTAATTTGCGGAGGGCTGTCCCTTACACCCTGTATATATTTTAGTGTAACCATGTCTATTTTAATTAAGGTTTCAATTAAATAGTGTTCCAATGTTCAACAACATTTAAGTTTTTTTTTTGTCAGTGTGGACCTTTTGCTGTCTGTAAAATAAATAAATTTATATATAATTCTGCCATACAAAATTCATAATAATTTATTACTGCCTTCAGTCGTGAGAAAGCGACGGGGAAGAAGAATAGCATAGTTACCTGGAGAAGTATAGTCTCTGGCTGCGGTCTCGGCGGCGGCGAGTGCGGCGGCTGCGGCAGAGCGCAGGCGGCGCGAGTGTGCGCGCGCGCGGCTCAGCTCGCCGCTCAGGGACAGCACCTCGCGCAGAGTGGACTCCGCCTCGCGGGACACCTACACGGGTAAACGATCATCAGAATGAATTACATCGCTGACAGAAATGCTTGGTTCAATGCTGGTCCAGCTCCACAACCACAACTAATTGATTAACATTTGAAAATACTGTAGGAGCTGCTGAAGATTGTAAGACTATCTTTTCATTGTATAAACTCAATCTCCTTTGTATAATATAATTGCATAATTATCATAGGTGTGAGTACTATGTACAATAGAGCTACCATTTACCGGGTAATATGTTTTTCATTGACTTGAATGTGCCCTGGCGGCTGAAATTATGTCATGCTCACTCAGATGTCTCGCTGATGGTGGCGTGTGTGTTGGATCATTTAGCTCCCTTCAAAATGGTTGAGCTGAATGGTGCTGATTCATGCGTCATGTTCGTGAACGGGCGCTGTCAGTTGGGACTGGTCATCTCTTAGCTGCCACGGCTTATTTTTAATTATTTTAGTTTTGAATTGTTTTTTTTTTTTGTTTTTATTCGCTTCTGACGTTTTGCATCGTTCTCACATGTATAATTTCAATATGAATGATGTAATACTTTGTATCAATATTATAATTTAAAAGAGTGTCCGTGGAGTTTCTTGCCCATTCTTCTCCATAGGAACCTACTATTTGGAATGGGCAACAAGCTTCATATTTGTAACTGACCGACTTCTTGACAATTCAAAAGTGCCTGTAAATGGTTTAATTGAAATAAATGCTTTGAGTTTTGAGTTTTTTTTTTTGAGAAAGAAGTAAATAACAAGATTGATTGATGTAAGAATCATTAAAATCGGCTTTCGCGTTTGGTAGAGTGCCACGAAGGAACAAACATACGTACACACATAGGCTGATAAACACATTACCCTCCTTTGCGTCGCGCAGTCGGGTAACAAAGTGTGTGTGTGTGTGTGCGTGTGGGGGTGTATGTATGTGTGTGCGTGTGGGGGTGTATGTATGTGTGTGCGTGTGGGGGTGTATGTATGTGTGCGTGTGGGGGTGTATGTATGTGTGTGCGTGTGGGGGTGTATGTATGTGTGTGCGTGTGGGGGTGTATGTAAGTGTGTGCGTGTGGGGGTGTATGTATGTGTGTGCGCGTGTGTGAAAAGCTTTACGCCGACGGCGCTTGGTCAGACATTAATCGTGTACCAATATGTTCGTATCGAGAGCTTATTGTTACGCTTGATGTCCGCGACCGGTGTCTATGTAGCCTAAGTTTTTTAGAAAACAAAGTTCTTTGCAGAACTGGCTAAAATTAGACTGGCAGACAATAATATTTGCTAAAATCCACAATTTTACTTCAATTTTATATGAATTAATTTGCTTATGAATATTTTCCCTCATTTTTTATACTTGTACATATTATTATTTTAAATTTGTCAGTCTCATTTAAGTGCTAACAAGGGCGTCAACCCTATTCCTATTAAATGTTGCATACTTGCTACATATCTATTCCTTACCGACACATTATTGCATTAATGTTTCCCTAGTAATAAAGTCACTAACAGACAGACAGACACATTCCGTCTTATTACAAAAAAATGCTTAAGTACTGTTTTATACCAAGACCACAAGGTCTAGGATTGTTACGGTATTCAAGTTAATATCAGGCTCAAAACGTGTTCTTATTACAAAACGAAGACTTTTCGAGGATCAGTTAGTACCAAAGAAGGTTCATGGATCCACAGATAAGAAACAAAAATGGCATTCATTCATTCGTTCATTCTCCATCTATTTGAAGCAACGTTTCGTTTCTCTAAATATTGATATTATAATAACACTTGAAATGCATAAATAATTATTAATCAATACAAAAATATGTCATAAATCGTTCTTTGTTTAGGTTACAATATATTGAACAAGCACAACTTGTACTTTTGACGTGCTTTTTATAATCAAGTTATCATTTTTTTAACACCTCTAGCGTGAAGTGGAGTGAATTACATAGGTACGGCGCGGCACTCGTAATTTGAGACGAATGTTTATGTTGCGTCCATAAATAATAAATCTTAGTATTAGGTACTGTTGATAATATGTGGTTTGTTCGTGAGTTGTGTCTGGTTAAACCGTTGAAGATAAACTTAGTAAAACCCTAAGACGACCCACTGACCAAAACATGGATTTTTAATTAATATTAGGTGTACGAGTCATGTATCGTACATGGCACGCGCGCATTGATACATCAGCACTTTTCCGTCGCTTTGCACAAAATATAGTGTAACGCGACAGTACACGAACAGCGTTCATATTCAGCTGTACTCATTCATATAGCATTAGTTACGTGGTAGTTAATATTCAATAAACCATCATCTTTGGCTATCCGTGACTATCATTCAAACTAACATCCAAGGTGTGTGCGACCCATTCAGCAGCGCATACATCTTTTTGGTCCTTCGAGCCTCAAGATTATAAGTATTCCGTGGTTTTGTGCGGTGGCGATTGCGGTTGGACTGGCGGACCAGAAGCATTCCACCAGCTCAGCAGACGAAGCATCACCTGAACAGAGGATACGGACCGCGGAGATCATAGCACCAGCAGCAGCCAATACAAGAGATCACCGAAGCACATCAGCAGTGTCGTCAGAAACATATTTGGTGACTCGAAGTATTTATCACTAATTCTACTATCATGGAGGGAGTTATTCAAACTCAGTATCAAATCATGGAGGCAATGCAAAAACTCCTGATCAATTTCAAAAAGAAGGAGGAAGCCGTAAGACTCCCGACAGTGTGCAGAAGAAAATAGACTTTCTCGACAAGTATTGGGCAGAATTTCAAAATAACCACGAGAAGATTTGCGAGAGCGAAGATCCTTCTCATCAATACTTTGTGCAAGGTTCCCATGAACAGACAAAACAATTTTACAGAAGCACTAGGGAATTCTTACTCAAGTATTTAACTCAAGAACAAAAACCAGCTTCACCCGTATTAAAGCCGTCAGCCTTTACTTTCGAGCAGGCACCGTCGACCTCGCGGTCATCGGAGCCATAACTCCTTCAAGAGCAAGGTGCAGGTGGAGCAGGACGAGGTAACCAATCACCCCTTTCAATAAAGGTGCCTGAAATAGCTGAGATTGCGAGTAACAGCAAAACAGACGAGATGCTACGCAAACAAAGGAGTAATATTAAAGCGTTCCAAAGAACCGCATCAAACATCAATGTGGACCTCCTCAAAAAAAATTGGCAGTTTGAAGACGCCTTAAAGGTGTTAGAGTCAAGGTGGAAAGCAGTTGATTCACTTTATTGGGACCTTGACAGTTTGCCCAATGAAGCCGAGGTGCAATATGAGATGTCATACAATACGTGCGAACTCGTTTACAACCAAATGAAAGCAACCATCAACTCAAAAATGTGGTCAGTTACTCACCGAGAAAAATCGACGACGAAGATCGAAATTCCATCCTTTAGTGGTAGCTACGAACACTGGACAGCATTCAAAGATTTGTTTGTAGAGACCATCCATTCTAGTCCGTCTCTTTCTAACGCACAGAGAATGCAGTTTCTCAAAAGCAAAGTGAAAGGAGAAGCTGAGAAACTCATTCAGCATTTATCAATCAGCTCTGAAAATTATGAAACTGCATGGGAGATCCTCAATCGCAGATACAACAACAGAAAACTAATCTTCACGTCACATCTCAATTCATTGCTCGGTGTTCCTATCACTCAACATTTATCAGCAGCATCAGTCAAAAAACTCCACGATACGACGAAAGAATGTATCAATGCAATCAAGAATCTTGGTGTAGACACGTCATCATGGGACCCAATATTGGTTCATTTGCTCTCACAAAAGTTGGATACGGTGACTCATAACGACTACTTAGAGGCACTGGAGGAGCCGCGTGAGCTACCCATCTTAGCAGATTTTCTCGATTTTCTAGAAGGAAAATTTACATCATGGGAATCATCTCATCGTAGGCCAGAAACAGCAAAAACATCTCAAAGCAGTGGCGAAATACAATTTATGCAAAAAATTTCTAAATGTACATACGAATAGCAAGGAATGTGCGTCAAGAAAAACATGCCACGCACTAGAGACTCGAAGCAGCCACGAGAAGAGGGCGTGGAATTAAGAAACTTTTCTAGGTTACTCAGCAGCATCAAGCGCCATACGAGGACACCTCCTGCTTTCGTCACACCGGTGTCTGGTGACAGTGACTAATTCAATTTCCTAAGAATAGATTTAATTCATGTATTGTAACTTGGGTAAAATTTATAAGTTTAGCATTTAAGCATTCTGTTAACTCATTTTCATCATCCACTCGCATCTCTCTCGCCCGGGAATATGTACGAGTCATGTATCGTACATGGCACGCGCGCATTGATACATCAGCACTTTTCCGTCGCTTTGCACAAAATATAGTGTAACGCGACAGTACACGAACAGCGTTCATATTCAGCTGTACTCATTCATATAGCATTAGTTACGTGGTAGTTAATATTCAATAAACCATCATCTTTGGCTATCCGTGACTATCATTCAAACTAACATCCAAGGTGTGTGCGACCCATTCAGCAGCGCATACATTAGGTAAGCAATGCTTTGTATCATCTTATTTCGACTGCTTATGAGGCAAACTAAACAGTAAAACCTCCTTTTCTTTACCTTCACTTCAACTTCTTCCTCCCATTGGAGGTTGAAGTCTTCAGCTTCCCCATCCATAATAAGTTCCTGATTTCATTCCATTGATAGCTTGGTGGATCCAGGGGCCACCTAGAATTTTATATATGAGTCAACTGAAGTAATTAAGGCAGTTGGAAAATTTAATGTTTGTTCAATCTTGAAGTCTTTTGTCCCACTATGGCCTTACATGGATAATTCCAGATGGTATGGGTCATTAATTTTAAGTGTAATTAAAATGTATCATATTGAATAATTATGCCCGTAAAAATACCATAAAACTACATGCTTGAACTGAGGGAACATACTGATTACATTCCTGTCATTAATTCTAGATACATCATAGAACATCCTTTAATCAAAACATCAACATAACCTTATCATCTAGCTACATTTTATATAGTTTATAATCTAAGTGGTATACGAAAAGACCAATCGTTGGTAATAAAATATTCATTACTGTAGAAGTCGTTCTAATAATAAAGACTGAAAGCCGAAACAAAAATGGTGTCAACTTGGGAGTAAAGATGTAAAAAAAAGGTTAGGTTATCTTGTCAAAGTAGAAGGTTAGTTACAATATTCAATATACCTTTAATTATTTAATGAAATTGTGAAAAAGAACACTTGTACAGCGAGAAACATCACGTTCAATACGATAATCCTAACTATTTTACGTATCTATACGTTTACGTGACGCAATCATAGAACTTATCGATAGTTCATCATCGATGAAAACAATAATATAACCAAAGTCATTACATTTTTTTGAAAATAACTTACCTGGATAATGTTTAATATTTATAGATTGACCGTTTTAAGCTCAAAATTACACTCGTCAAGCCAATATTTTCTAATGTTTGGTTATCAGACAAATGGCTATCTTCCATTTCCATTCCAACCACACCATAGACAAACAAACTAACGCAAACCAACGCAAACGGTCCAACAAATATATTTATGTAAAAAGTTTTTGAGTAAATAGAATGCCCAAAAGTCCACAAATTACATTATTTTATGTATCTCGATAAAATTATTAAAAATGCAATTCGTTGATTTAGGTAAACATATAGGGGGTCCTTGTCTCCAAGGGCAACATTGGCAATATGATAGTAATGAGCTTGGAATTGCTGCTAGATTGATCGTTTAAGTTCCCCAGACTGGGCCTAGACGATCATTCTAGATAGCATCACATAACAGTCATAAAATATCGTATTGATCGCGTATTGCTGGATTGGATATAAAACTCCATACATATTGTTTCATTGGTCATGGACTAGGGACTAGCAGTCTCGGCCGCTGTTTAGTTGTAGCCGCCAGCCCCTTTCTGGCTGATTTTGCAGTGTAACCCGCGTTTACACAGAATATTTAATTTGTTAACGAGCTCGAAAATGTTTGCACTTTACCTCAGATATGTTAGGTTTTTATTTGTTTATTCATACAGAAAGAAGATTGACTGTGTTGATTTATACAGAGACCCTTGGAAGCAAGAGCGACCGAACGAAGGCTGAAAATTGTAGCACAGTTTGACAATTTTAACGCCTAGGGTAGAATATAATATGTATTTAATTTTTGGGTTTAACGTTCAATTCTTATAGAAATAGGACATACTTAGGTATTTTGTCGACTAATGTAGAAAGTATAAGAAGAGGAATGCAGAATGTAAGAGCGAGCGAAGCAAGCATGTAAATATAAGGACCCCCCTCGAATACGTAAGGTTTTTGGTCCATTCATACAGAAGGAGGAATAGGAGTAAGTTTGTCAAACTATGCTCAAAAGTTAATAATTAATCTATAAAAAAAAACGTTGATAAAAAAGCTTAATTTCACTCATTTCGCTAAATGCACTAATAAACGAAGACAAGATCACAAGACTCACAACACAACACTAAACCTAATACAAAATTGTGAGCCGTCATGGGACGCCTGGCAGATGTGAAACATCGAAATCAAACAAACAACATGACCATTTGATTACACAAAGTGACAGCTAGAACATGTCAGATTACTCCAGTGAATTAATCATTCGACTTTAGGCCCAAAAAGTTCCCCACTGTGGGCACTGGCAATAGATTGAACTGATGCCAGGTTGATCTTCTTATGTTCCCCTATCACCTGCTGGATTGGCGGTAAAGTGGGCTGCCAAACAATATTACCCTATGAAACTATCGGCCACTCTACTCAAACAAAGCCTTTGGTCGATAGATAGGTAGATACGATCCATAGATCAAATAGTTTAGCTTCAGTTTCAGAACGAGCAACGAATGTCAGTCAAGTTATCAGTTTGACACTATTTTTATTTTTGACAGCTGTCAAGCTGTGACACTTGATTTCGTGTACAAATTCACAAATTGGTGTACAAGAATTGTTTTTTTTTCTGTAAATAAAGGTTGTTGTGGTGAAAAATGGCTCAGGTACTAAAAGAACTTTGTCAGCTTCTATTTCCAGACTCCACTGAAGGTTAACCATTTTTTGTGCACTCACTTCTATATTTATCAAAACAGATCAACTGATTCACTTTGTTTTACGCAAAACAATTCTATTTATTCCATCATTTGGTTTTTATTAGTATTCCTTTTGATACTGTTACTCATATCTCCTGAAATTTCTATGAAACTTTTTTCTATAATGCCATTCCTAACAAATAAATATAAAAACATGATAATAACTTTCAGTTTTCCACTTTTAAAAATCTTTCTGTGTTGTTTTCTATTGTTTTGAAATAGCTGTAAATCTTTGCTTTAAATTTTTCTTATGGCAATTTTTTCGCATTTCCATTTTCACCTCTCTCGACCGTCTATGGTTATTAGATTCCCCAAAAAAAATCTTGCCTAAGCCGTCCATGGTGAATACAGTCACCGAACGACATTGTTCAGTTTAAACGTGTACAGCGCTAAACTCTGGTGATAGTAGTACAGGAGACCATTTTTAGATGGCGCTATATGAAATTTGTTAGTGAAAGTGAATTTTATCTGTGAAATGGCAACAATAAATGTTGAAAAAAAAAAGTGAAAATGACAGTTCGTCTTTCTTGTTTATTTTGTATATTGTGTGTGGAGCTCCAACAAAAATGTGGTAAGTTTTCTGTTTTTATACCCTATTTCTATTGTTATTGTATATCAAATTAAACGTGAAGATATTTCCTTTACGAAATATGCATTACTGCGACTATTTCAAAACGTTTACATGGAATAATTTAGCTGGAAAAGTTATATGATCACTACGTGATCATCGTTTGATGATTCTAGGTTGTTTAACATGTATTCTACTTGGTTGTTTTTGTTAAATAAATGCTAAATTTAGGAGAATGCTTTACTATTAGCACGTTAACAGCCATTTACAAACGAAATATATTGAGATGGAGTCTAGAAATGATTAAAATGCAATTCGTTATTCATGATTTTAGTGTTGGTGAGTGGAGTCCCCATGGACAGCTCTACTTACAACGTAAATAATGGTTTGTTCACACGGAGCGTTTGGTGATCAGTTTGGGAATGTTTTGTGGCTTTGTGTTGGTGTTTAGGTACCTACTATATGGTGTGGTGTTTATTTAATATTTTTGTTTTTCAATATAAAAGAATAAAAAAATACATTATAGGTTTATTTACTTTTATATTGAAACGATAATGATTATTATTTATTTTTTAATATTGAAAGACGAACGAAAAATAGGAATACCAATACTTATAATAAAATTCACTCAAAATGCACTCGAAATATGCATGTGCATTAGAATGCTACAATTTACGCAAAAAATATTTACACGCACGCACGCACGCAAATGCTTATAAGCCAATTTTTACTACTCTTCTTACAATTACAGTTTTTTTTTTTGTAATTTGCTTTGTCTGCTACTGCTAGTGTACTACCACTTTTCAACCTTGTTACTCAGGGCATAAGGGTGAAAAGCAGTCGAACGCCAGTGAGCGCGGTAGTACATTTCTTCTTGGTGTGTGTTATTATGTATGTAAAGTATATTAAATATGTGTAATAACATCATCATTTATATTACAGTGATCAAATAGACGAATTGGAGCCACAGCCGTAAAGTACACATTGTATTTACTGTTTTAATTACTTTCACCATTAGATAAAATGTATTGCAACGAGATACATAAGAAACATTGATTTTAGATCGACAAGTCGAGGAAATGGACGTGCTAGAGGACGGGGACGTGGACGCGGACGCGGACGTGGACGTGGGTCCAATAGGCCAGAGGAGCCTCTGCCGTAAATATAATAATTGTGCTTTTTAAAGTAACATTTTCCATTAAATATAATATATTGCAACGAAATACATTTAAAATATTGATTTTAGTTCAACAAGTCGCGAAAATGGACGCGCTAGAGGACGGGGACGTGGACGCGGACGCGGACGTGGTACTAATAGGCCGGAGGAGCCTCTACCGTAAATATAATTGTGCTTTTTAAAGTTTCATTTTAGGTTACATTATTGGTAACACGGTATTTATTGTCTTTATCTTAGTTCAACCAGAGCAGTAAATGTAAACGAAGATTTATTTGTGTCTAGATTGGGTCTTTATAGTAGGTTATTTTGTTTTTGCAGTCTAGAGTTAATAAATGTGAGAGCGGAGAAAGCGCTCACTAAGCGCCGCCTGAACGCCATGTCCGCTGACGTCCGAAAAGAATTAATTTCTAGCAAGCGACAAGCGGAACTTCAGCGGGTTCTCCTACCTGATGCGCCCGAGTAACAGACATCCATCCATCCATCCATCCATCCATACATCCTCACAAACTTTGGAGTTTATAATAGCAGTAGGATAGTTCTGTCTTGGCATAACTTTTCTATATGTTCGGATTATCTAATACGTATTTTATTTGTTTCAGATATAACAGACAAAATGTTTGAAAATACTTTATACAACTGGCTACAAGACGACGACAGTGACGTTGACTTAGACCTTAACTTCGACGACAACGACGGTAGTTTTCTTCCAGTCATGCGGAATGCAGCGACTGAACCGGCATGTGACGCTGACATGACTGAACTAGAGACTGAAGTATTACAGACCGAGGACGAATTGAATGACCGAGTTTTACGCGACATAGTGCCTAATAACGATTACTATAATTTTGACTGGAAGAAGGACAGGGCGAACTTTACTGGACGACGAGAGACTTTTACAGGGTTATCGGGAACGACTTTTGACATAACAGATAAGACTCCTGTTGATATTTTTTACAAAATGATATATAGTAATTTTATTGACCGACTTTCGACAGAAACTAACCGCTATGCAGAGCAGCAGATAGCTCGCTTAAAGGCGGAGAATAAGCTGCTTCCAACATCGCGTCTGCATAGATGGACTCCGACTGACTGTAACGAAATGATTACGTTTTTAGCAGTGTTGATTCTGCAGGGTCTGTATCCGTTACCAGAGGAGGAAAAATACTTCTCTTTTAACGGGTTTGGGACCATGCCGTATTTTTCACGCATCATGTCTTATAATCGTTTCCTATTGCTAAAATCGTTATATCATTTCGTCGACAACGAGACTTTGACTGACAAGACTAAACTTTCAAAAATACAACCGGTACTTGACTACTTTAATGAAAAATTTTCAACATTATACATGCCTGCCCAAGAAATAGCCATAGATGAGTCTCTCCTAAAGTGGCACGGGCGATTGAGCTTTGCTCAAAAAATTGCCACTAAAGCCGCCCAAGTTGGCGTAAAAACATACGAGCTTTGCGAGTCTCATACTGGCTATCTCTGGAAGTTTTTTGTGTATGTTGGAAAATATACTCAGGCTGCCCCGACCAATGGTCTACCTACTGAGGACGAGACGGTTGACCGACCCCATGACGAGACGGTTGACGAACCCGACGATGAGATTGTTGATAGACCCGATGACGAGAAAATTGACCAGCCCAATGACATTTTGCATGACCGGCATGAAAACGAGACGCTTGACCAACCACAGAACGAGACACAGGACGAGACTATTGACCGACCAGATGATAATTTTGCACGTCCCACCAACGCTACCGCTAAAATTGTATTTGACTTGGTAGAGCCACTACTTGACTGACACACAGTGATAATGGATAACTTCTACAACAGCCCATTATTATTGCGATGTCTCAAAAAACATAAAACTGACTGTTATGGAACATTACGCTTGAATCGAGAATTCGTGCCCGACTCGCTCAAAACTCTGACCAAGGCTGACTTACGACAGGGTGAGATAGTGGCAAGCTATAGTTCAGACTTGTCTGTGATGGTATGGCGAGATGCAAATTTAGTTAGCATGATCTCCACATACCACCACTTACAAGTGGGTATTCAGAATAAATACAACCGACTGACATACAAGCCTAAAATTGTAATTGATTACAATAAGTCCATGGGTGGAGTGGATAGAAAGGATCAATTTCTGTCTGCTCAGCCCGTGGAACGGCTTAGAAATAAGGTATGGTATAAGAAGGTCTTCTGCAGGTTGCTGAACACTGCTGTGTTCAATGCCTATGTGATATTTTCATCTCAGAACCCGAATATATCACATAGGCAGTTCCGGACCGTTTTGGCGGAAGACCTTAAAATACATCGACGCATCGACTTGACCACTGAACCTCGACTTTATGCGAACAGAACAAGGACAATTGATGATACGAAAAAACGACCGACCGAACGTTGATCACGACCACTTTCCTACGCGATCCAATATTAAAAAAGCGCGTTGCTGGATGTGCACACGCCGAAAAAGGGATACGAGGACAATATGGAAATGCATTCAGTGCGATATAAGTTTGTGTATTGAGCACTGTTTTAGAGAATACCATAAACATGTTTAACATTAATAGTTAAAAACAACAAATAACATAATTTTTTTGGAAATTACTATTAAAATTTTTCACATCACAAAATTTTATACAGCCACACCTGCCACGGTAGCGAGGTGGAGTTTATTTTCTGTTAATATTTTCTTTAGATTGACTTTTTTTATTCATAAGATCTTTTGAATGGAATGTCCGATTTGAATAATTCAAAAAATAATCTACAGGTATTGAAACAGTCTTGAATACGTAAAGATTTATTTGGATAAGGATTAATATAAATGTATAGATAACATTGTCTGATTTTGGTCGGCATTTGTATCAACTTTTAAAATATTTAAACGAAGTTATAGTTACATAACTAAAATAGTTGGACAAATGGTATTGCGAAGTTTTTTGTTGATATTGATGTTCTTCTTTAATATTGTAGTTTTTTTTTTTGTTTTATCATCAATAATTTCCGCAGCGCATGCGATGAAAGACATTTTATGGCTAATTTTTTTACAACTTGGGTTACATTATTGAAGTTTTAGTAAGGAAACTTAGGATATCCTAGCCTATGTTACTCAGGGATAATGTAGCATTTTAATGGTAAAAGAATTTTGAGACCAATTCTAAGATTACGAAAAAAAAACCTGCTGTTTCATACATTTTGGTCAAGTAGTTATTGAACTTTTGTATAAACAGCAGATTTTTTTTTGTGATTTCAGAGTTGCACCCATAGTGAAAGTTGTTTATATTCTTGGGTAGACACCCTGTAAAAATTTGGAGACAAAAAAAAATCAGTTTATAGTATTTATATATAATAAACTTATATATATAATAAAATGTGTTTGCTCAATAAACTTGCCGAACATGAATATTTGTGTTTCATTAAAATAACCTCGTCGTGTGCGCACGCCATTAGCCGGGCGGCCATCTTGTCACATCTTTATGTCGCCCAAGGCTCGGGGACCTTTTGAGAAGTACTTGGCTTTGTTTATTTTTTCTTGACAGAAAGCTTTATGTTAATATTAAGATATGGATGTCATTTTAAAGGGTATATCATGTACTATTATAATAAAAATAATTGTTTCCAGTAACTATCATAATTTTCTTGTAAAACTCGAAATAAAAAATAAATAGGTTATTTTTTTTGATATCCCCAACTTTACTCTTTATTTTCATCCTTTGTTATTAATTTGAGTAATTTACTTTTAACAACATTAAATTCTGGATTTATTGAGCTTTCCGTGAGTATTTTTTATTCGAATGTAGCTATAGCAGTTTTTCAGTAGTAATAGTTTTTCTTGAGAGGGTCTCGCGCGGTCGTAAAAAAGAAAGTGACATTTCATGCGCGGACGGGCGGGGCGAGTATCGCCGCGCGGATTTGGACTGTTGAGTGGTTATCGCGAATGTTCATATTATTATAGGAAATATTACGTCGTACTACGTATGACGATGTATGTAAGATCGCCGAGACGTCTATCGACGGACTATCTTTAGTAGCATAGCTAGTTCATGAACTAGTGATAAACTTCATTTTATAATAACGTTTTATTTAGTCATGGTGGCAAACCTAGTAATTATCCTAGTACTAAATTTAGATCGTGTTTTGGAATAAGACGGATTGCGTTTTATAATGCGCATATAATGCGCAAGAAATAATAAGCGCATAATAAACTAGTCGTCGCCCAATGTTCCAAATTCGACCCCCTCTAGCCTCTTCTTACAATCTATATAAGGTGTATCTATTCATACACGAAATCTCTTAAAGGGTCATTGTACTCATCATTATGAGCTACTTTCACTATGGGACCAAACTCGAAATCGCGACAATGACCCCTTAAGAGATTTCGTGTATGAATAGATACACCATATATAATACACTAATTCCATGCTAAAAGTACTTACTTATTCCATGGTCAAGCTGTCACTTCTGTCACCTATCTATCTTAAAGTCATGTGGCCCCGGTACTATGTGTATGTGTGCACTCCTCTTCCATAAAAACTAACTGTGCCAAATTTCATACTCCTCCGTCCGCGTAACTATTGTAAAAAGGGGTACAAAGTTTTCGCTTCACGTATTAAGGACGCTATCACATTTTTCCTCAAATATCAGTGCTTTTCAGGTACCATTTTAATGAGGAGTCACAACTGCAAGGATATCATTGTCTCATATTAAAGGTAATATATTCATCTCCAAAAAACGGCCATAAAAATTGTATAGCCCCATACAAAATTTTCACACAAATACGTTTCAACAATCACAATAAAACCAGCAAATGAAAAAAAAATGGGGTCTGAAAAGGAACCAATATAGCTAAATCCACTGCATAGTTAAACATACAAATAATAAAAAATTGTTGCTTATATAGTCCTCTATACGGCCTACTAAATATTTTGTAAGTAAATATATACCTTTTTTATTTATGATTAAAATAAGAAGCGCTCTCAAATTTCTCCATACATTTTCTATCGCGGTTCGTCATTCCGCGCTCAGACGCGCTCGTGAAAGCACCGGTGTATCGATTTTTCGCAAAAAAATATTTACGTACAGAAGTGTGTGCTGTATTGTATACTGTGGGTGGACGAAGTTGATACTTTTTCGGACCGAAATAAAAGTATGATTATTGGAATTTGTTTTAAAAATAAATACATAGTTTGTAATTTTTTGTATAAATAATGGTTGTAGATTACGGATAAACATTGTGTAAATAATTATATTATCTTTAATCAAATTGAAATGACGGAAATATATTTTTTTCGAGATAATCGATACATAGTAAATTTTGGGGTTTTTAGGGGTGGTGATTACGTATGACATAATTTTTTAATCCAAGATGGCGGGTGTATTTTTTTAAATAAAAAATCAACATTGTTATCAATTGTGGAGGTGTTGAAGGTGGTGTTTACGAATATACCATCCAATTTTTGATTCATGATGGTGGTTGTACATTTTGGTGATAAATCGACTTAGTTGTCAATTCATAAATCTGTCTGTCTGTCTGTCTGTCTCACCTGGATATCTCAAGAACTACTAATGCTATCAACTTGAAATTTAGAATAGTTTTAGAAGACGTTTGCCCAACTATTTTGCAAACAAGAAATCAATTTAAAAAAATATACCTTTTTTGCAAAAGGGACTGAAAGGGGGTCTTAAAAAATTGAAATGGGGCTACTAGGGGCATGTGGGGTATCATATGAAAGAGCGCTGTTTGTACATTCTCAAAAAAAAATTAAGCAGCATAGTTTCCGACTTGATGCAAAATGTAAAAAAAAAACCGTTTTTATAAAAACAGATTTTTATCTATGCAAACTTCGGACATAAGGAGGGGCCTTATCTCCGAAGTTTGCATTGATAAAAATCTGAAATTATTCCATGTGATAGAAGTTTATGTAAACATTACAGGAAAAATAATACGATGTCTCTAATTAGCACAGTTTTTCAGAAATCATCAACATCTTATATACGTACGGAACCCTCGGTGCGCGAGTCCGACTCGCTCTTGACCGTTTTTAGGGTTCCGTACCCAAAGGGTAAAACGGGAACGGGGACTTTAAAAATAAATAATTAAATTAAAATAAAACAAATATTTAAGGGGGGCTCCCATACAACAAACGTGTTTTTTTGCCATTTTTATAGATAATAGTACGGAACCCTTAGGCGCGAGTCCGACTCGCACTTGGCCGGTTTTTTTTATTTTCAGGAGCAAGAATGCACAATAAGAGAATATAAGCCAAAAGGCACAAAAATAATCGAGATTGATTTCCTTTTTGAGCAGCTAATCCTTGTAGGTAGCCACACTTCTCTTTTTGATCGCGGCGTGAAGTATCTCATCATGAATAAATAAAAAACAAGGGTTAACAAGATGCTTATACAGTGAACATTTAAAGACTGTAGCTTAACCGTTTGGCTGTAAAACCTGTGTGATAGACGGACACGTGAGTGACAGCAATAGTGCTCCGTTTGGACCCTTCGGGTACTTAACCCTAGAAAGAGTTGGCCTTCATTCTAAATTTGAACTTCTTTGAAACATGAAATGAAAATATACTTTTTACTACCTACTTTGGTTTTAATTTTTATCAAAAGTACTGAAATCACGCCCCAGTCTCTGTAAATAAAATACTTACTATTTTCATAACGGAATGATTATTTTTAAATACCACAACGAAAGTCTACGATAAACTCCCAGGCTAGTATTTGGTTATGTAATGCTCAAACATTTGCCAGCAAAAATAATATTTACAAGTACCTACTTACATCTTTTCTAACTAATAGTAGCCTGTTGGATAATCGTAGGTGTTCCTTGTAATAGGTGTGGTGTTCCTTCCATATTTAATCCATATGGCCAGCGCTTGAAATTTTTGGGTACCTACCTACGCTACGTAATGGCTGATGAATTTTAAAAATACTAAAAACATAGTTATCACGCAGAAAGTACTTAGTCACAGTTACTAAAATTCGATTGCAAACTTACAACTAACTTTACTCAATCAATACCAGTAAAATTAAAAAAAATATACCTTCAAGTACCAAGATTAGTTAAGTTACGTATAAAATCGAGCGGTCAGCGGTTTCAATGTGTGCGTGCGCGTAATGTTGTTGTGTTGCGATTCAGATACCTAAACTAGAGCGAGTTCAAAATGTGATAGCGTCTTTAATATAATGATAATTACCTTGTGTAGAGGTTTGACGGACACCCTCATTACTTCAGAGCTGAGCGACTTCTGTTTCTTAACAAATTCTTTGAAGGACTCCACTGTAGTTGATATCTCATTCGGCAACTTATTCTGTTTAGGTGGCTCACCTGTAATGAATTAGTTAATGTGGTCAATAATTTATAATTTACTAGCGACCCGCCCCTGCTTCGGACGATTCGTTACGACTTTATAAAACACCGATATTTCTGTATTATATGTATGTTTATTATTAACTATACTCCATTTGAAATAAGATTAGAAATTTAAATAAACCTCTTTTACAGTCCGTTCAATCGATTTTGACAAGTAAAAACGTGGTGACAATACCAATTTATTAAAGCTGCCATATTTTGTCATGCCACCAACGTAATAGAAGTCAAAATCGGCTAGCATATTGAGTATGAAAAGCTTGCAAGTAGCAGCCGCTATCCCGTTGTATGTATTTGTAACCAACGCCCGCGCCGGTATCAACGTTGGTTGAACAAGCAGCCAACGTATGGATAAATCGCAAGCGTTGGCGTAGATTCCTTTGATAAAACCGACACGCGCCGGCCAACTGCCAATGCTCGCACCAACGTTGAGGCCAATGCAATTTTCAAGGTCCATAAGTTGGACGAGCGGCATTGGGGACAACATGTGGGGCCGGCCAAAGGTGAAAACTTGTAATGGTGGATCTTTTGGCTTCTGAATGACATTGACAGGGGGGGCGTTGTTTGGTAAACATCTGTGAAATTTTCACGGAAATTGTATTGACAAAACCAGATGGCGGCGTTAGTTCTGACGTTGGCCACGAGCCAAAATAACCTTGTAGAGTTGTACTTACTTTTAGCGTCAGTTGTGGTATTCGCGACGCCGATGCCACTAGTATTCGGGGCAACGCCACCCAATCCGAAGCTAGGAGTAGCTAAACAAAAAGGAAGGGTTTGGTTTATTAACATAATAATTATGTTATGTACTTACAGAATCCAGAGTAAACTGAATAAGTTAGTAATGCTCAATGACGATAGATCAATAGAAAGAAAGAAAATTATTTATTGGGACTCAACACAAGAGATCACAAATTAAACTAAAAAACTCTTAGAAACATAAAAAACAAAAACAATAAAAAACAAAACAAAGTAAAATGAAAGTAAAAACAAAGTCCTGTACGAGGCCAAAAGGCTCAAAAAGGAAAGGACACGGATATTAGTACAGCTTGAACAAAAATTTAAAAAGTTCTATTTTTTTATAAAATTATATCAATGACTTTGAGATTAGTATAATCTGCCTATAATATCCCCACTGCTGGGACTCTGGCTTCCTCTCTTCGAGGGAGTGGGCTGTTATCTACCACGCCGGCCCAGTGCGGGTTGGTAGATGTCACATGACTTCGAATTTTTGGTTCTAGTACATGCCGGTTTCCTCAAGATATTTTCCTTCACCATTTTGAGAGCAGTGGTGATGAAATTATTTACACAAAGTAAAGCGCCTGGCTGGGTTCGACCCTAAAACCTACAATTCGTAAGTCGGGGCCGTTACCACTGGGCCACCACTGCTCAATTGAGATTAATCGCTATTAAAAGTATGGTGAAAATGTTTTATTAACCTGAAATTGTAGGTTGCGTACCAGTCACACTAGTTGTACCCAATTTTGAACCTGGGAAACAAATGAAATAGTTAATAACCACCAACTGAACATTATTCGTCATTTTAACCAGTGTTGAATACCGTAATAATGATTATTTATTATTATGGCTACCCAGAAAAGTACTGCATACTGCACAATATTATTTGGACTACTATTTTATACCAAGTCACAATAAGGCTTGTTAATTAATATTAATATTCAATGAGTGGTCATAGCATCTCTTCAATACATGAATAATCATAGACTACCTATTGCCTAATATTGTTGTCTTATCTAAAGAACAGCATAACAGGCTTGTTTAATTTTCGTGTGGTTAGTGACTAACCTGCTGTCAGTTTTTCAAATCAAAATATTTTATTTCACATAAAACATGGGCATTTATGAAACGTCAGAAGCTAGGTGCACGGTTCCAATTGGTCGCTTCCTATAGACAAGAGCCGCCAAGAAACTCCACGGTTACTCTTTTAAATATAATTGGGTTTTACAATCTTTTATATTACAGTGTTAATAGGTAAAAATATAAAGAAAAAATCATAGAAAAAATTAATAAAATAATAAAAGTAAAAACCTTGTGTTATCTCTCAGGCATGCCCGGTTTCCCGATCACTCATATCAAGAATTATAACATTAACTTAGCATAATAATCATCAACAAGTAAACCCGGTGGTAGGTACACACATGTCCGCGTCGGTACATTCGATTCGGCAGTATTTTTTGAACAACAAAGCCGACCCTAAGTAATTACTACTCATATTCGGCTCGGCGGAATTACCGGAATTCAGAATTACCTTCGCTGAATCATGTTCGGATCAGCTTGGCACAATTCGAGGTAAGCCCGGACACCCCCGACCGGACCGTGACCGGGACTTTCCCGAACATAATATTAGATTTTGCTGCCGAATCGTGCAGACCCAAACATGTATGTAGTATGGCGCAATTCGAGGCAAGCCGAGCGACTTTCCCAAACATAATTAAATTCGATTCTGCCGCCGAATCATGCCGACCCGAACATGTATCTAGTATCCGTAACATCTCACCACAACTAGGGGTGATAGTATGATAGCGGTCCCTTTTAGCGCTTAAGACCTTATACGCGCTCTCCGGTTCACAGGGTATAGGGCTTAGTTCGAAGTTAGGCTTAAACATACTGGTTGATGGCAACATTTGGAACGTTTGCGTTACGGGTATTAACAGACCACGGATTGGAGAACTTGGGTTTGGGTTCATGGTACTGAAAAGGAAAAAGGATGGTTTAGGAAGCGTAATCCGATAAGGTCTGCGTAATTGATATCTTTTGTTAGAGATAATATTGGTAACCACAGAGCACGGTGACACTTCGGGGGACGCTGCTCCATACAAACCAAGCGTGTCACCTTGCCCTTGAAAACTATGCTGATGGCAATTATTCTACTATAGGAAGAATAGTTATACAAATATCTGTCATATTGACACAGACATTTCATAATGCGTTTTTGTTTTTTTACTAAACAAGTGCTGCATATGAAAAGAGTGACATCTAAATGTTTGTAAAGGACTAAATTTGGCAACACTTTTGTGTGATGTCAAAATCATGCCTATGCGTGACCGGTCGCCATGTTCGTTCAGTGCCAAGTTTTGTGGTACAAAACTCGGCAATGTGCTGTCAAACGGTTGCTTGTTTTCTCTCTTGCACTCGCAGTTACAACCCTTCAAAAGGCGACCATTTAAAGTGCCCGATTTTTGTAGATTTGCACGCATATTTTGTAGGTATGGCAAGTCCATAGGCTTTTAAGTCAATGGTGTCACCGTTCAGAATAGAAACTGACGGCTTAGAAGGTGATCTGTGACAGAAGTTGTGTGCGGCGAAAGTGCATTGGCACTTTTGGCGCCAGGATTTTAATTAATACGGCCGTCTCTCAACGCTGCCGGTACGGCTATTCCGTGCTCTGTGGGGGTAACCTACTCATCACTAGCTTATGATTTCTCAAGGACTTGGATGGATTACGAATTAACTAATGCCGCGTTGATACAATCAAAGTACGCTTGGACAAAGTAGATTTGACGACTACTTGGACGGTTTTTTCATCGTGGCAGTACTGATGAATGGGGTGCTGCATCTTTAGGTCCACGAAGCTTGTACCCTATAAACATGACTATAGCAGCTCGTTTCAAGAAGATATATTGACATGACTTACCTAAAATGCTAGTAGTAGTGGTAGATGTACTCGTAGATCCAAATACACCAAACCCAGTGCCCTGGGTTGAGGTAGCAGTACTGAAACCAAAGTTTCCTAGTCCACCAAGCCCAGTGCTAGCAGACGTAGCCGGAACACCAAAGTTCAACCCTGGAAAATAACATAACAATGATAAAAAAAACTATGTTATAAATTGTATTTTTTAAGAAACATAGTTCTGTGAATGTACAGACGCCAGTACATCAAGCTACTACAATCTGTCAAATTTCTTTAAAAGATTTTCAACTTTATTGTTAAAGCATAAGGTTCAAGGTTGATTGGGAAAATTTGACAGTTTCGGGTAGCTTGACCTGCTGGCGTCTGTACAATTGCAAATCTTTTTATAGGTGAAAACTTGAGCTGCCTTGAACGATTTATGGCAGGGGCAAAACTTTTGTGTTCACGTCACGTGACGTCTTGCGCCAGACGGGCGAACGACGCGCAGCGTCTTGTGTACATGTATACGCATATACATATCTTAATTTCAATAATTCTTCTGTACGTGTTTGTCACCTAACTCCTCCTAAATGGCTGGACTGATTTGGTTTAAATTTTGTATTTTTATTTCAATGGGTTCCTGGATGGTTTGAAAACACAATTGGACCCGGTAGGTGGCGCTGCTGTCGGTATAAGACGATACGAAGATCGCCGGGTCAGCTGGTAATAGGTAATACGGGCTGGTGTCCGCAACTCCACGTCAATATCGCGTATTTTGCGTACGGGTGGGAAAATCGATTATTCGATCCACCCCAGCTCCTCTGACAATCTCACAGAGGTTACCTGGGTTACCGAAGTACTTTGCCCTGTATGTGGCGACCACTGGGCAGTATAGTAGCAGATGCGCTGCTGTCGGGTCAGCTAGTACATAATTATACATTTTATTCCAAGGTTTTAAGTTTTCATTTCTGTCGGCAGTCCACATGGCTACCTAGTTTTTTTTTTTTATAATCTTTCAAGGCAAATGGATATTTATTTTAATCAAAAGATTTGTGCACTTATTAAAAAAAGGGTAATAAGTCTGCATTCGGTAGAATTTAGTTATTTTTACTAACGTTACCAGCAAGAGGACCCATTGGACAATTATGTGCAAAAAAAGAAGAATGAAAATAAAATAATAAATATGTATTTCAGGGGCCTGTGCATGAAAGATAAATACAGTCTGTGTTTACCTGAACTAGCATTTGGAGCATTGGAACCTGGGGCCCCAAAGTTAATGCCAGTTGCACCCTGTAACCCTGCCGTGCCAAATGCTGGAGTAGCAGTTCCGAATGTGGGAGCAGCGCTTGCACCAAATGCAGGTGCAGTTGTAGCTCCTGTGATGAAGAATTGTATTATTTACTAACAGTAGTACTTACATTTCATGTCATCTTTCTTTTAATATAGTTTTTAATTTACTCAAATATAATATAGTTGTTATGTTCGTGTGATGATGTCAGTTATTGTACAGACGCCAGCAAGTCAAGCTACCTGAAACTTATGCTTTAACGATAAAGTTGAAAATCTTTTAAAGAAATTTGACAGATTGTAGTAACTTGATGTGCTGACGTCTGTACCTACAATTTAGAAGCATCCCATTATTTTTTAACCTTCCATGATTAACTTAATAATTTACATGCACTCCTACTATAAACAATATTGTAATTTTAAATATACACAACAAGAGTTAAGTTCTGTTGAATTTTCAGTGGATTACTACTACTATAGGCTAATAAACTACATCGTCCCACATCACAATGTTTCAGCACTTGTCAAGATATTCATCATTTCAGCCGAAAGACGTCCATAGCTGGACATAGGTCTGCCCCAAAAAAAGGGGGGAATTCGCCATAATCACCACGCTTGGCAGGCGGGTTGGCAATCGCAGTATGGTTTTAAAAATGTATAGAGAATGCTGCTGCCCATTCTCTAGTAAATCCCTTAGTCGCCTTTTACGACACCCACGGGAAGAATGGGATGGTGCTAATCTTTACGTCCCGCACCAAATGGAACGATATTATATGTTACTAAATATTATAAAATGAACATCACATCTGCTTAAACATAGATTTTCATGAACAAGCCGTTGTTTTCAGTTGTAACAAAACTATAACCAAATGGCACATACCACTCTTATTAAGTTTTTATATAATAAGCATTGCTTAAAATTATGAGACATTATTTAAAAATATCAAAAATTAAATGATATGCAGACATAGATAATTTTTTTACTTTATGCAACACTTGTAAATAAACACCTTGGGTACGTTAGTATTTAGTTAATTAGTATTTTTATAGTTACTGACCGAAACTAGGGGGTGCTGTTACACCAAAGCCTGGTGTAGTGGTGCCAAAAGCAGGTGCTGCTGATGTAGCCCCGAACGCAGGTGTCCCAGTACCGAATGCCGCCGGCGCTGCAGCCCCAAAAGCAGGGGTTGTGGTGGCACCAAACGCCGGAGCGGCAGATGTCGCTCCGAAACCGGGTGTAGGAGCACCAAAAGCTGGCGTTTCCGTCGCCGGGGTGCTCCCAAAGAGACCTGACGGCTGCGACGTCGCCGTCAAGCCAAACCCAGGAGTTGCAGGTCTAATTACAAATTAAAATGTTATAGTACAGCAAATAACATTATAATCTTGGGAAACAACTCCGTTCAATGGCGTAGAATTGCAACCAAAACGAAATTGTAGTAGAATTCACAAGTAAAGAGGTTATAATAAATGACAACACATAATTTTTTAATTGTGACGTTCATAGATGACCCGAAAGATTTTGTTTTGAAGCAAAAGGAGTTACTTTATCAAGGAAGTTTTAAGTATTGTGATTGTATTTATCAAAAAAATTATTCCTGTACTTACTTGTTAGCGCCGAAGTTGAAACCTCCGGTAAGACCAGTTGTCGCAGGAGCACTCGATGGAGTGCCGAAAGAAAATGACATTTTCACTCACTACTCTATTTCTTTCAAATAATACAGCCTTCGGTTTATCTAAATAAAATTAGAAATCAACGCGGCAGTTACAAAAGCTGGAGAGGAACGGCCATTTCTCTCGGATTGTCATTGATTCAATTGTGCACGGAACGACTGAGATAGATATACAGAATTGCTTACATTGAAAAGAGACGAAATGTGTGACATTTCATTTCAGGTAATAATCTTTTTAGACCAATTTGAAATAAATAATTTTATTAACGCGTTGGCGTCGCGTATTTCAATACTAGGTATTATTACTTGTATTACATAGTATTTTGCAATTTATAAGTACTGTAAAAGGTTTCAAGAAAAATATTTCACGTTAAGGTAAATCCGCAGTGGTAGCCCGCGAAATTCAAACTTACGTTTTTTGCAATTAGCAGATCAGTAACAGCAGCAGGCTGTATGTTGTTCTAAATATGATTCACGGCCTTAACAAATATGGCTTTAAAGAATTATAATAAAAAAAACGTACTGAATGATAATTTCTGAAATAATCATTCAGTAGGATTTTTTTAACTTAGAGAGTTGGAATGCTGATTCTATTGAATATAATTCTGTAAAGCCATATTTGTTCAATCATAATCAAAAGTAAGTTATTCAAACTAGGCTGAGAATCAGCACTTTTCGAACGTCAAAAATTACATGAGACAGTCCCCCAAAAACGCCCACTTCCTAGTGCTGGGAAGAAGAAGTGGCGCAACAAACTCCCCAGCAGCACAGCTGTCTGTTCACATATGTTTATGGCCGCGAATCATATTTAGATCAACGTACAACCTGTTACTGACCTGCAAATTGCAAAAAAACTTAAGAAAATTTGAATTTCGCGGGCTACCTTAGCGCATCCATGGTGGATCCACAGATGAATAGAATAGAATAGAATACTCTTTATTATGTACACCATAAAAGTTACAGATATCTATGTTTAAATTTTACATAGGGTGACACAATGGGTGGTCTTATCGCTAAAAGCGATCTTTTACAGACAACCTTTGGATGGATTAAAGGGCGCAGGAGTGACAATACTGCAGGTAGTCAGTGGGGTACCATTAACATATACAATAAATACACACATACACAAAGCATACACTTATCTAATACGAGGGCGGCACTGAAAATTTCGGGAATCAAGGAAGTGACACAACATTACTATTTAAAAATGTATTTATTGCTTTTCGAAGTATTCTCCGCGAAATTTGACACATTTTTCCATACGATGGAACCAATCATTGAAGCAACCATTCCATTCGGAAGTTGGGGTCTCCAAAATGGCCGTTTTGAAGGCGTCCACAGCTTCTTCAGGTGATGAAAATCTCTGTCCACGCAATTTATTCTTTATTTTAGGGAAAGTATAGAAATCATTAGGGCTTAGGTCGGGGCTGTACGGCGGATGGTCTAATAATTCTATGTTTTCTTGCTCTAAAAACTCTTTTGTTCTGTGCGCGGTGTGAGAACTCGCATTGTCATGATGGAGGATGATGCGGCGGTTGCAGTTCTCTTTACGGAGTTCAGAAACGACCTGTGGCAAACAAATGCTAGCATACCATTCTGCATTAACCGTTCTTTGTCCCTCAAGAGGAATAGTCGTAACATGGCCGGTTTTGGAGACAAACGTGGCCACCATTTTTTTTGCAACACTCCGTGAACGAACAATTTTTGTTGGCTTTAACTCATTTTCGAACACCCAAACTCGTGACTGGTTTTTTGTTTCGGGTTCGTACGCGTATATCCAGGATTCGTCACCTGATACAATGTTGTATACAGCATTTGAGGATCCTGCGTGGAATCTTTCGAGAGTTCTGACGCACCAAGTAACGCGAGCCGCTATTTGCTCTTCACAGAGCGAATGCGGTATCCATCGGGAAAACAACTTTTTTAAACCTAATTGTTCATGCAAGATTATTTGTATTTGACTCATGCCAATGTCTAAAGTTGCCTGAATTTCGCGGTATGTCACATGTCGATCTTCCTCAATCACTTCGAAAGTCATAATAAATCATCGCTCTTGAATTTTCTCGAGTCAATTCCATTTTCTCAACGACTAAACAAGTTTGACAAAACCTTGTGACAAGACCGAGAATCTTTTTTTAAATAAATAAATGGTATTCGATTATTAAAACCAAGGAGTTTTCAATTAAAAATATTTTAATATGACAGGAACAGTGGAAATATTCCATTCCCGATACTTTTAGTGCAGCCCTCGTAAATTTAAACATACGAGTATATACAATAATACACATGAAACAAGAGCAGGGAACTGTATTATGTAATGATGATGTTTATGGAGAGAGAAATAAAAAATAATATTATAAAATGTTTATGAAATTCAAACTTAAGTTATATTTAATTTATTTTAATTTTATTTTTAATTCAAAACTATGCGGCCATATAGGCCGTTTTGTTTTCTTTTTTCTTAGTAAATGTCAGTAATTCACACAGTAATTGTCAACGAGCTGAATGTTGAATGTACGTTGAATTTCATAAACATTTTATAATATTTTGACCTTGTTAATACTCAAAGCTTCGAAATGAACTATTTTGCTTGGGGTGGACATCTTGCACGGTCTTGTGGAGTAGTATTCAGAACCTCGCCTGTTAGTGTTGGGATTCCTCATAAGGTGACAAAATATCCTTCACCAGAAGTCGTCAGACTCACACCTCCGCCGGTAACCGTGACAGAAGACTTGTATCGTACTCTGCCGACTGGAAATCTGAGGGCAGAATCAGGTATAACGAATCCAGCGAAAATTGTTAATTCTGCATTATTTATGTAGTTTGATGCGTAATGAATTCGTCATTATTGATTTTTAAATCCTAAAAAGTAATTCCGGTTACGTAGTCATCAGGAAAATTATGTGGAAACAATAGAAGTAAAAATAATTATAGTTTTTTAGAAACTCTTAATCTTTTATTTATTATTATTGTTTGACTTTCAAGTAAGAATGTAAAGCCGCATCCTTTAGCTACGGTACGGGTCTTGCAGAAAATCGGCCTTAGAGTAAACATGTTAGAGCATGCTCCAGAACACTAACTGACCGGAGACCCTGGATTATAATAAAATCTATACATACTTAATAGTTATACATACAACTAAGTATATAATATTGAAGTATCTATTTGTAACATAGAATTAAGAAAGAAGCTTTTTACTAAGTAAAATCATAATACTTTTAACAAATTACTTTAAGGCTAATCTTCGAAACGACTGGACCAATTTTGACGTGGCTTTCACTAGCAGATAGCTAATTTTATAAGGTGTATCTTTTGCTACTTTCATTTTAGAAAAAGCCACGCGGGCGGCTCCATGAGCAGCAGCTAGTAAATTCATAAAAATCATCATCATGATTTCAGCCGAAAGACGTCCACTGCTGGACATAAGCCTCCCCCAAAGGGTGGTTTGCCATAATCGCCACGCTTGGCAGGCGGGTTGGCGATCGCAGAATGGTGTTAAAATGCATAGAGAACGCTGCTACCCATTCTCTAGTAAGTCCCTTAGTCGCCTTTTACGACACCCACGGGAAGAAATAGGGGAGTGCTATTATTTACGTCCGGCACCACACAGACGCACATTCATAAAAATGGTAGAAGAAATGTTTTGCCCATCCCTGAAGGGACTAAGCCTGGCCGGGCCAGAGCTCGGAATGTCCTAAGCAAACCACAACGAGAATTAGTGAAAATCATACTTAAGTAATTAATTTCAAACAGAGATAGAAAATGGTCTTCAATCAACGTGCCCATGTTAAGTAATACTATCTGTCTTGTTAAATAATTGTATGGTCTAAATGTTCTACTAATGAATCTAGTATACCAACCAAGACTGTAGTTATCGTCGGATAAACTCGTACCGTCTTATTACAAAACAAGATTTATATTTTGACATGGCTTAAACCATGGAGCCAGTTTTTGTAATAAGAACGTAACAGTGATTGAAATACCGTTCTTTATACAAAACTGAAAATTTAGTTCGGTACTAAGTTGTCAGTTTTGTGTTTAGGAACTTTACCATAGTCGGAATGAAGTTCGAAATTCAATAATGGCTCCATGTTTTAAACCTGGGCCTGAAGATAAACCTTGTTTTGTAATAAGGGACCCCCCTTATTACAAAACAAGGTTTATCTTCAGGCCCGAATTATTGCCCAAAGTCGAATTATTAAGGCTGGGTGTTCCCGTTTTTGCATGTTTTAGAATTTTGTTTTGATAGGCAAGTTGGAGCTGTGCTAGCTGTCATTTTCCACTAGTTGCGTGTAAGTCCATTAAATTTAATTCCCCATTAAAAGTAATGCTGTCTTTATCTAACGGAACGTATCAGAAAATGACAGCATAATAATAAGTGTAAAAGTCTGCAATTATTTATTACCATTTTATTGACAGCTAGCACACGTCAGTTAACCCCAGTGAATTAATAATTCGACTTTAGTTAGTTAAACTGTGGTTAAACCAATTGAAAAGCACTTAACCCCTAGACAATGGCACCTTTGTAATATTGAAGTTTGATTTGCCACGATTCATTATTTCAATCCGACGGCAAACCGAGGGGCCCTGGGTGTTGCCAAAGTTTAATTGACTTTCAAGATTTTTAATTACAAACTCGAGAAAAGATACAGCGGAGTGAAACTCGAGGGATTGAGGGGAGGCATTTGGGGTGTAACTTTAGGTGCTTAGAACGGACATGAAACAAAAACCAAATCCGGCCAAATACTGTCGATACTTATTAAAATTATGTTTTTAAGTTATGATTTATGATAATAAATTATGTATTTATAGTGGGTTCTACCATTCGGGACTAAAGTTTTGTACTGTTGGTCTTTAAGCAGTAGGCACACCTCTGTCAAACCCTTCCGAGAAAATAGGCGTGATGCTAAGTTGGTATGTTATGTATTTTGTGCCGTTAGACGTGTTGTGTTGTGTGTTAAGTTATGTATGTTATGATGTTTATGTGCGTTCATGACTCAGAATATTTTTTGATGTATATTTGCTGTGCCTACATAGTTCATAACCACCGAGGTAGATGGCATTGTCGCCAAAATATTTAGAATTCTACATCCATTTTTGATCATTGGTTGTCCTGTCCAGGATACGTAGGTATGGACGGTCGCACATCTGACGGAAGATGCATCGGGCGCAACTTCGATAACTTCCAGTACGCTCGACGCACTAACGCATCATCGGTTGAGTCATGGGGTCTACTCCTGCCGGGAGGAAACGGCGCGGCATAGGCTGGCAGAGTGTGCCGCTTGGGAGGAGCCGCGCCCTCATCTCAGGAGTAGGCAGTAACCTATCGCTGCCGGCCGTGGTCGAGTCGACGGTCGGCAGTGAGGAGTCCTGGGAAGCGGTGGTGTCCTTCTGTGAAACAGTCGTGTCGCAGAAGGAGGCTGCGGAAAGGGAGCGGGAGATCTCGTCCGCTCACCCGGCCCGCAGCAGGCGCACTGGGCGTCGGCGGAGGGCTGACAACGCCCTCTTCCGGCCCCCCTAAATGGGTCCAGGGACGGCGGACTTGGGGACGTCCGCTGCCCCCTATCACACTGGACCCGAGGTGGCGGCGCGTAGTGTTCCACGTGCGTTGATCCCCGGTGTAAGAAAAAAAAAAACGACAGTCAAAGAGATAAGCAAAAGTCAAAAATGTGACTTTAAGTAGGGTAAGGCTCAGATTATAGAAAGAAGCAGATAGACCGCGCGGAACACCGAGGGTGCGGCCAACAAAGCAAATACAAATTCAAAAGCGAATACAATCTCGATTCAGTACAGCACGAAGCGTCGCATCGTTAGTACGTCACGGGCTCTTACAGATAATTTCAGAATAATGCCGTCTTGTATTTTTAAACATTGTAAAAACTGTTCCCAAAAACAAAAGAAAGAAGATGGAGTATCTTTCATAGGTAAAATATTGATTATTTGTCTATTTGGATTTATTTTACGTGTTTATTGTTAGTGACATCTTGAAACACAAAACCTTACCAAAAAACATTCGGTGTTGCTAGTTTATATTGAAACATTTACCCCTAAGTTAGGAAATAAGTGTAGGATACAGGAGTATCGATTTACAAAAATATTTATTTTGATAATAGTGTTTTATTTATCGCCTTTTCTGGTTGGTATGTTTATAAATAAATAAGTATGTATGTGTCTTCGTAAGTGTAACTAGTTAATGGATTTTATAATACTTATTACATCAGTCGATTTGCTATATCATGGGTTATATGACGTCACCATAAAGTAAATATCGCTACCAAAAATAATAATATGTTGGTGTCTCAAAATAAAAATATATCGCAAATGTATTGTTAATTTGACGTATACTGTTAATAAAAACAACTGATTTAAGAAAAAATACTTTTTTTAAATATTATGGGTATTTTTTTTATTATCCTGTCAAGCGTACACACAAAAAGAGGCACCTGTTCATATAGTGCTGTCACGTGGCTGTAACGCACACATGTCTACAAACGGGCCTCACTTTATTGTTCCGCGCGGTCTATCTGCTTCTTTCTATAATCTGAGGGGTAAGGATTCAAAGTCAAAAACGAAACTATGCAAGTTATAAAACGGCCGAACATTCGGCACACAGACAGAGACAGACAGAGTGTGTAAAAATGAATGTTTTATTACCTATTTGTCCGTTCCGGCGTTGCGCGACCGACGATACGAGACGTATCTTCCGTCCGATGCGCGACCTCCCTTAGACAAACGACACCACAATGTGTAGGTATTGCGCAATGCCCCGTCTAAAAATATTACTTTCCATAATTATATTCAAAATAAAAAGTAGAGTGTATAACACGGGTGAAAGTCATCAATATTCCTACTCCTACTATAGCCGCCCTCGCTACGCTCGGGTGTCTAAATACCTCGTATGGGAATTGATTCCTTTCAACCCTTGTGTAACAATCTATTATATATCAATGTTTTATTAGTTTAAGATTTTACATTAGAAATTATGTTTGGTATTTCTATGAATAAAAAACAATTTAAACAATACACTTTCATAAAGTTAGTTAAGTAAGTAGGTAAGTTAGTAATTTATAAATGGAATATAAAATGACGTTCACGATCACCGGTGGATGGATGACTGTGACCTTTTACAAATGCCCACAGGCTAGAGAACATCAAAAACTTGCATCTCCAAAACGAGATTCGGACCTGCCCCGTGCGCCATTTGCAATGAAAGATTTTACAATTCATAAAGAAAAAGTTAATATTTCATTCGTCCGGTCGACCAGTTTTTAACGAGAGAAGTTCTTTTCTATTTATCTTGTATAATTAGTGCATTGTTCTGCAATGGCGTGCACTTTTAATTTAATGTTTTAATAATTTTTAATTTAGGTAGTTACTTATTTACAAACAAGTAGATCACCTAAACAGGGCCTCAAGTCTGCTATTATAATAGAGTCAGAATGGTCGATCATTGATTTCATAATTTTTGATTTTCACAAGTTTGGTAATCTACTATTATAATGGCGTCATTATGACTTTCCAATGGTCGGCCACTGACACTACATTGAAAGAAATTGCATTTATTGGTAATCTCGTACATAATGATAAATGAATGACATTTCTACAAATGGGTTTTATAATAATGGCAATACGACAATGCCATTATAATAACACAATTCTATTACGAGAACATTGACCGACCAATAGGAATTTAGCAGATTACGAACTTTTAGCAAAATGACAATGGGACAGACTTGGGTCCCAGACGAACTGAATGCCTTGGGTCTTAGGCATTATCTACCAATCAAACAAGGTAGGGATGAGGACGTGCCAAAAAGTATCGATATACAACGTACCGCAACAATGGCGACATAAATTTTACACACGGGTAGGGCTACTGACCAGTAATCATACATAACATAACATCACGCTTGTAATCCCCGAGGGTTAGGCAGAAGTGTTCCTATAGTAAACCCACATTTCGCCAGTTATGTTTAAGTCTCACGTAATAGGGGGCGAGCCTAATGTCATTAATCAGGCACGAATCCAGACTCCAACGGGCTGTTGCTGAGAAATTCTTAATGGAAAAACCCAATAGATAACACGTTGTCCGACCTGGGAATCGAACTCAGGACCTCATGCTCAGCAGTAGCGCTTGCGACCACTAGACCAACGCGGCAACGAGGGTTTTTTAATTTAGGTAAGTAGTTATTTATTTATTTAAACTGTGTGCAGCGAACAAGTAGGTAACCTAAGCAGACGAACCTTGGGGGATGCGCTAAGGTAGCCCGTGAAATTCAAATGTTCTTTAATTTTTTTGCAATTTTCAGGTCGGGAGAACCTGTTTATCAACTACAATGTTTATAATAATAATAAAGCCTCTTTATTCCTTAATTAAAAAAAAAAAACCGGTGAAGTACATGCACAATGAAGGGTTCCGTAGTTGGAATGAATTTATCCCAAAAGCACCGTACAGTAACCGCACCGTATATTACGGTATGATTAAGTAAGTATACACACATGACATCAACAGAATCCAGGGATACCTTAATCCTAAATTATTTATGAATTTACAATTTAAAATCTTTTTAGTTTCCATAAAAAGTTTATATACAGATTGAAACCTCTTTTATTCTATTTTCAAAATTTAAAAATGTAAGTAAAGAAAACAAAAGAAAAAACAAAATGCGGCGGCATAATTGTTAGTAATTCGTTACGTCAAGGAAAATTAAAATTGTTTTATTAATATCATGATTAATATTAATGAATGAAAAGGAAAGGGATTAGATTGTTTTTCTTTTTTAATTTAACGTGCCGTGTGAGCTTTAAGAGTCATGTCACGTCGTCATTTGAGTCGAGATGAAATGTTACGAGCCGTGGGCATGTTAGAAAATGGTGCTATTCAATGCGTCGTTGCTGAGGCCAAAACGCGATATCAAGGTTGTGGTCACGTTATCGCAGAACTGGGGATGTGGCTGAACGGCACACAGGTAGATATCGTGTTACTACGCAGAGACAGGATCGATTTCTCCAAATGACCGCCAGAAGACAACCCAATATCACAGCGATGCAACTAGTACAAAGGCTCCAGGAGGACCACCCGCTTCTGGTAAGCGACCAAACCGTGTGAAGGAGGTTGTCTTCATGCTCAAAGACCGCTCTGTGTTCCAGCATTGCGACGTGGCAATCGCGGTCGGCGGCTTTCGTGGGCTCGGGAGCATTTACCACGGAGTGAAGAACAATGATCGTTGGTGCTGTGCACCGATGAGTCCCGGTTAGGGTTTCATCCGGATTCACGAAGAACATGTGTTTGAAGAACTCCAGGGAGAGTTAGGCGTCTACGGCACCCTCAGGAGGTCCACTCATACCAAGGCGGCACAATAATGGTGTGGCCAGGAATTCATCTTGGCGGACGAACCCAGCGCGTTTGTATCCAAGGCAGCATGACTGCACAAAAATACTACGAGGAGGTAGTAGAGCCTGTTATTGTCCCACACAGTATCCAAATGGGCCAGGAATTTCTACTCATGTACGATAATGCTCCTTCCCATACGGCGCGGCTGGTGTCGGCCGCTCTCCGAGACCACGATATTCGAGTTTTGGAAGAAGGAACAACAACTTTACGAACACTTGCAAAGAACATGGGACCTCATACCGCAGCAAGACATTGACAATTTAATTTTAAGTATGAACGATCGATGTCGATGTGTAATTAATGTAAGAGGTGGCAACACTAATTATTAATAATTAGATGATATAGCTTTTTTTCAATTTAAATAAAATTAATAGGTTTATAAGAAGAAATTGAGTTTTTTTATCATACTAATTTTCAACGGTGATTAAAAAATTAACATTTTTATTTAAAACAAAAAAGTCATGAAATGTTTTTAATGTTTTATTAAAGACCTTAAAATAACCATTCTTCCATTTACTATATCAGAAATTCGTCACAGATTTTTAGATATTTGGTGAAATATAAAATATCCCTAGATTATGGTTGATGTGTGTATGTATATGCTGTGGGTGAACCTTAAGTAAATAAATAAATAAAAACAAACTTAACATAGTAGTTGAAAAACATGTTCTCCCATACATCGATACACGCCATGGTCAATTTTCCAAATGCAAATGTAAGTTTGTAATCGCATAAATTATTTTTTTTAAGTGATGACTGAGTGAATGAGTGAAGACTTTTTCCTTTTCTTGTGCTGTAAGACCTTGCTTCTTGCCAATTTCATAATTCTAGATCAACGGGAAGTACCCTATAGGTTTTGAGTTATCAAAATATTGGCAAAAATCGCCGTATTTTTTTATTGCGTTCATTTAGAAGCTTGATTTTTTTAGAGCTCCAAGGGACCGTAGACTTACTTATTTAATATTAATTTCAACTTGATACCTCCACGCGTTCCTGAGGAAAAGGGTCTTTACAGACTGACAGATGGACAACGAAGTGATCCTATAAGGGTTCCGTTTTTTCCTTTTGAGGTACGGAACCCTAAAAATAGACAAAGTATAATTTAAAAGTAAATAATAAATAGAATCAGATAATTAGTTAAGGGGGATGCGTTAAGGTAGCCCGCGAAATTCAAATTTTCTTACGTTCTTTGCAATTTGCAGGTCAATAACAGGTTGTATGTTGATCTAAATATGATTCGCGGCCTTATCAAATATGGCTTTACAGAATTATAATCATTAGAATCAGCGTTACAACTCTATCCCCCTTATTACAAAACAAGGTTTATCTTCAAACCCAGGTTTAAAACATGGAGCCATTATTGAATTTCGAACTTTATTCCGACTATGGTAAAGTTCCTAAACACAAAACTGACAACTTAGTACCGAACTAAGTTTTCAGTTTTGTATAAAGAACGGTATTTCAATCACTGTTACGTTCTTATTTCAAAAACTAGCTCCATGGTTTAGGCCATGTCAAAATATAAATCAACTAAAAATAAAATAAAATTACACTTTTTACGAAATGACATTAAAAAGTGTAATTTTACTGCAGCTAATTAAAAGTTCGACTATACATTTTGGAACGCTGACAGTCAAGAAATACATTGAGTTATTAAGAATGTTGACATTTAAATTTTGTTGACGAAGTAAATTATTGATATTTTTAATATTTTTTATAAATGTAGGCAGGTATCGGCCCTGTGTGCGGCAGTTGGTTCTAAGGCTCGTGCAGACTGGCGCGAAATTGCGGGCGCGACAGGCAGTGACATAGAAATATTGTGCCAGTCTGTACGAGCCTTTATGTCACTTTGTCTTCAAGTCTTCAAGACAGACTCAAGCGTTTTAGCTGGCTTTAGCCATACTTACGTAGAGGTAATTATAATCTACATGATATATAGCTGTGGACTGAGTGCTCTGTGGTCTCAAAGGCTGTGTTATCTACCAAAGGAAATTGGACGGTCAATATTAACTATGCTATGCCAGTATACTATAGTAGTCTTTGCTATGCTAGTTGTTAGCCTGTAACCTTAAATCCGCCGTTCCTAACTTCACACAGTCAATCAACATCGAGAGTAAGTATGAACATCAAAAGAATTTCATTAATGTAAAATAAAATAAAAATATATATAATTTTTGTACACACAGTAAAATACAGAGCGATAAGATATAATTATGATGTTATATTGTTATATATGTTGTTGTTATGTTATGTTGTTATTATTCATATGGAAGATTACATAAACCGGCCAAGTGCGTAGTTCGGATGAATTTATCCCAAAAACAAACTTAACATTGTAGTGAAAACCATCTTCTCCCATACGTCTCTCGATGTACACACGGCTACACATCAAGCTATACATTTCCAGTATAAGCTGGTCTCGTATTGTATATGATTCCCGTACAGTACGAGATCAGCGTAAACTGGATTTGTATAGCTTGATGTGTAGCCGTGTGTACGTCACGGTCAATTCTCCAACTGCAAAATAAATGTAAGTCGGTCGTCTATTACTCGTTAACTTTTAAAGCCTACTTAGCTGTGATAGTTTTCCTTTTAATTTCGTTAAATAATACTATGTACTGCCATTATTTTTTTCACTTATCCAAAAACATCCATTTAGCTGGCAAGGGGGACACTTGACTGTAACAAAAAATAGCACTTTAAAACTTAATAATAATACGCAAATGGATCCCTGAATCAGGAAATGGTTTTCCCGACCAAACATATTTTTGAACGGCCTATCCAACGATACCTCACACCTTGGGATAGACCAGAAATATCATCCCGACTTTACGTGCAAGGGAGAGCAGGGGGGACACTTGACTCTAACATAAAAATAGCACTTTAAAACTGAATATTACGCAAACGGATCCCTAAATCAGAAAATGGTATGCACAGACCAAAATATTTTTGAAAGGCCTATGCAACGATACCCCACACCTTGGGTTAGACCAGAAATATCATCCCCACTTTACGTGCAAGGGAGAAACCTTACTTAAGGATTTTTGAAGTGAAAACTTCTTAAGGCGCGTTGAGCACTTTTGGGTGAACAAAAATCATGGAACACGCGTCATCGTCAGCGAACGCTTTCCATGATGTATGTAAAGTTTTCACTTCTCCTCCTTCGGCAGTCCCCAAAGACTGCCCCGCATGTTGATTTTTTCAGAATTTTATTTTACCTCTTTGTCGGCGTGATTACTATGTATGCCCATGCCAAATTCCAGCTTTCTAGTACTAAGTCTCTGATCTAAGGCCGACAGACAGACGGACATGGCGAAACTATAAGGGTTCCTTGTTCAAACGTAAAAACGGAACCAATACATAATTATGAAATTCAAGAAGAATAAATAAAGTGATCGCTGCTCACTTCTTCAGGGTGTCCCGTACCTTTTTTTTGTTGGCTGGGTTATTTATCAAATAACTGTGTTCCTTCAGTTGCCTGTATGCCAGGGCCACGATATCCCTTTCGGACAAACTCGCAACCCTGGCAGGCATTGGCCCTAACGGACCCCATCAGTTCGTACTGACGTCTCTTTAGGCGTGCGTGGAACACAACGCGCCGTCGACCCGTGCCTTGTTTTATCGGACGGCGAGCTACCCATCGTTCACCGTCCGCAAGCCTGCGCCTACGGTGGCCGGGAATCGGCCAGCGACTCCTGACGTCCGGGGTGTCTCCCGTGGTGACTAGGGGCGTGAGGGCGCGAATTTTGCCTATCCCTCACGCATTCCGCCTCCTCCTTCGCGAGCATTACTGCTTCGCAGAAGGAGATGACGGCCTCCCATGCACTCTCGCTCCGAACCATGGCCTGAACCAGGACCAGACGCGAGAGATCGCCGTCGCCGATCGCCTCCGTGAGGGCAAGGCGGTGCTCCGCCCAAGCTGGGCAGACCTCCACCGTATGCTCCACCGTGTCCTCCGGGCGATCCACACAGTGGTAACACCCAGACGTTTCCACCCGCTTTATCCTGAACAGGAATCTCCCGAAACAACCGTGTCCGGTGAGGACCTGCGTCAGGCGGAAGGTGAGGACGCCGTGGCGCCTCTCTATTCACTCCTCAAAGACGGGACTTATCCGCCTCCTCACGCCACTCCCATATTATGTGCGCCAGGACTTTTGCCTTCAAATCTCATGGTGGCAGCGGCAGTTCGAAAAGGAGGCCCGCCCTGCGCGGACCCTGTAGGACACCGCACGGCATCTCTCACCTATTCCGCTCTCCTTGGTGACCGGGGCTAATGCAACTCCAGGGCAGGGTATTGAAGGCATTGGCGATGTCCAAGAGACACCGCCAAGACGACCCTACCCTGGGCCACAGCAACCCCCGAGGGCTCTAATTCGTATGGTGTCATCCACCTAGTACCTAGTGTACCTATCTACCTAAATCTAAAGCGGAAGAATTATTTTTCCGCCTCAGATAAAGTAGTCATCACATAGAAAAATACGTAGAAAATTAACTACATAGTACTACCAACATTTCTACCGTAAAATCTGTAAACGCTATTAAGTCTAAACTTCTCTTAACACATCGCTTCCTGTACCACACCATGGCAAATTTTGCAGTTCCTGTAATCCTTACGTGGTTGAAATAAGGTAGGTTATAGTTTGAATGTTTGGTGCGTTAGGTTTGCATGCGCACCCTTTGTTGTCTAGTGACTAGACTAAAGGGGAAGGGGGTGCATTTTGTTTTATTTGTTTGAGTCAGTCGTGACGCAGCTTTGCGTCTGTGTGCCAGTGTGCGTTCGATCGATGCGTGACCGGGATGCACTTATAAGATTGTTAGCTTTTCAGATTAGGCTGCTAGGGAGAGATTTATTGAATCATATTTGCATTGCACTGGTCATATATTTTGTGTTATTTTTGGGGTTCGACGGCATATTGTCGATGTCTGACGAAGATTGTTTTTAGATTATAAATGGGCTTTTAATGATAAGAACTAGCCCAGGTTTTATGTAGGTAAGTATATAAAACAGACTGCGATAACCACTCCGTCCATCTTTTAATTTTTCAAGCGTTGTGATAAGAAATTATTTAGTAAATATATTTTGTTTTGGTTATTTTTTGTAGTTTTTTTAAAATATTTTTCTCTTTCCGATCGTATTTGTAAACATAGCTTATTTTCATTCTATTTTATTTTATAACTTTTATGTAATGCAACTAACGATATATTGTACATAGTTTTAATTTCTGTGCTAGTGCTGTACACTTCTGTAAGTGACGAATTCACAATTCCTTAAACCTGTATGTGATTTATGTTTGTGTATGTCTTAGTGAGTAAGTCGTTGAAGTGCCATAAAAATAAATAAATAAATAAGAAAAACAGTACTCCAGGAAATAAAAAATCAAAATGTTGGTTTCCAGCATATATTATTCAGAAAATGCAAATCGTGATATATATGATTTCTTCTTGGCTAAACCACAAACCTTATACTGCAGAGTAAGCAAGCTGGCAGTGGGCTCAGGGCTGGCCAGGTTTTATCGAAGGACCGATGGCCGGTGGAGCAGACGAGTTGTGGAGTGGAGACCGCGTATCGGCAAGCGTAGTGTGGGATCCCCGCTAGATGGACCGACGACCTTCAAAGGTGGCTGGGACAGACCCGTTGCGGAAGGCGGAGGACAGGGTGTTGTGGCGCAGCCTGGTACAGGCCTATGTCCAGCAGTTGACTGCGATAGTCTGAGTTGATTGATTGATTGAAACCAAAAACAGATAAATTTTATTGGTCTCCCTTATTTTGTTCAGGGAACTACTGGTCAAATACTCGGTCAAATAATAGTCGCAAATCATATTTCAATATCAAGATATAACCTAAGACATTGACTTGCAAATAGCTAAAAACGTAAGAAAATTTGAATTTCGCGGGCTACAGCTGCGGATTCACCTTAAGGCGCAGATATATGCCAGTGACCTTGAGTGGTTAGCTTGTGTGTTCTGTACTGAGCTCACGCAACGCGTCGTACGTTCAGCCAGTAATAGGACTCGCCCACCAAGGAGCGCTGTCCCCAATTTGACGCATTAAAAATTTATTATGCAAAAGGTATTTTAATAAGACGCGTATACTATAAGATCAATAATTAAATTATCTTTAAATTTGTGACGGTTTCAGAAAAATACGTTGGTTGATTTTGCGCCATTCTCAGTTTTTTAATCCGCGTTAGACATAACTTTACAAATTACTTTCACTATGTAATATAAACATAATCCAAAACGTTCACATATTAAATTATTGAGAAAATGCTCTAATTTAACATAATATATTTTTTTCACGTCATGTACACTACTCGTTTAGACGTGATCTTCAGTATACATCATTAAAAAACGGTTATCGTCGCCTTAAGTTCTACTGCTATTAACTAAAAGTAGGTAACTACCTACCACAGTTCCCACGGTTATCGACCTAAAGGCTCGTGCAGACCGGCGCGACACGTCGCGCGACGCGACACCGGTAGGTAGAACAAAATTTTGACGGCACGGTTGGCGCAGTTAGTTAAGCGATTGACTGCTGCGCTGCGTGTTGCGGGTTCGATTCCCGCACGGAACAAATATTTGTATGACCTACAAATAGTTGTTTTGGGTCTGGCTGTTTGTGTGTGTGAATTTAAATGTTTGTAAACGCACCCACAACACAGGAGAAATTCCTAGTGTGGGGCAACGTGAAATTTTCATAGAAATTGTTCTACCGCTGTCGCGCCGGACTGTACGAACCTTAATAGAGACACATAGTCATCAGCCCAGCCTTTTCCCAAATATATCGGGGTCGGCTTCCAGTCTAACCGGATGCAGCGCAGTATTTTACATAAAGCGACTGCCTATCTGACCTCCATAACCCAGTTACTGGGAAATGATACCTCTTGGTAAGACTGGTTGTCTGACCCGTAACGACAAAGATCCACAAATGACAGTCGGTACCAACGGCTTAACGTGTTTTCCAAAGCACGGAGAGAATAATAATATATAAAGATTGACACCCATCCACGGGCCAACCCCGGCAAGGGTAGCTTAACCTGACTGATCGACACGTGTGGCTGTTATTACTTAGCCATACCTTAGTCGACGAACTCGCCAGAAGGGGGTCTAGAATGGCACCTGTGTGACCTGAACCCATCGCGCCACTCCCCTTCGGTTTTCTACGCACTCTGGTAAGGAAACGAACTAGGGTCCAACATCAAAGAAAGAAAAATATTTTTATTTGTCACAGAAAAACGTGCAAGTACAATGTTGGAAAAAATACCTAACAAAACAAACTATGGTTGGACCAAAGTGAGTGCAGGCAGGCGAAGGAGGCACTACTCCCTACTATCGACGGCCGCCTCACGAAACGGGTCCTACAACTAACTAAACAACAGCTGCGTACAGTCACAGCGGCTATAACTGGCCATGGGTCATTTAATAAATACCACTTTGTCATAGGAGTCACAGACAGTCCGCTGTGCAGGGCCTGCATGGAGGACGACGAGACAGCAGCTCATGTGCTGTTAAACTGCCCGGTGGTCGCCACATACAGGGCAAAGTACTTCGGTAACACAGGTATCTCAGGTATTACTGACAATCTCACGTAGGAACGTGAGATTGTCAGTAACACCAAGGCGTTGCTGGCCTTCCTTGAGGAGCTGGGGTGGATCGAATAACCGATTATCCCACCCGTACGCAAAATACGCGCATTGACGTGGAGCGGACACCAGCCCGTATTACCTATTATTACTTAGCCATGCCTCTTGACACATAGGTATTTCCTGAAAAATCAAAATAAGGTATTTTCCTTGTATCTACTAACCATGCTTGGTAGTTAATAGCGTCAGTTTTGTATTGATTGATACCACAGCAAACGGTTTTTCCATGCCGTCACCCAGACTGGTACGATATCGCGGGCGACGCGACTCTAGTAGCACAATTTCTTTGTTGGTGCTTGTCGCCCCCGCGATATCGCACCAGTCCGTACGAGCCTTTAACAAAAACTTATACAGAATGAAAGTCTTAATAATTAGTATTTTATTACTTTGATTGCCCTCGCGTTGGTCTAGCGGGCGCATGTTTTACTGCTGAGCACGAGGTTTGGAGTTCGATTCCCAGGTCGGCCAAGTGTTATTAGGTTTTTTACTAGGAATTTCTCAGCCCGAAGTCTGGATTTGTGCCCGGTTGATAGCAATAGGCTCGCCCCCTATTACATGGGACTTAAACATAACTGGCCAAAACGTGGGTGTACCATATGTACACCTCTGCCTAACCCCGCGGGGATTACGGGCGTGATAAGGGGGAAATCAAAAATTTCCCGTAGATCGACTCATAAATCCCTTTGGTTTTTAGGGTTCCGTACCTCAAAAGGAAAAAACCCTTATACTTATAGGATCACTCGTGTGTCTGTCTGTCTATCCTTCTGTCACAGCCGATTTGCTCCGAATCTACTGGTCCCATTAGTACACATATGAATTTCTGTATAACAAACACAAATGAATTTTGAACATGAGGGTCACTTTTAGGGGGCAAATTAGAAAATAGATGAAAAATTTACCATTACCATGAATATCTCTGAAATTACGGAGTCTAAAATTTTGATAAAATACAGTAATAGTTCTTTACTTCTAGATTACAGGATAACCTATACGAAGTCTATGGTCTTAAAATTACATGGTAAATCTCTCAATATTGTGCGTACAAACTCACATTTGCAGTTGGAATGTATGGGAGAACATGTTATTCAACTACAATGTTAAGTTTGTTCTTGGGTTATCGTATATAACATATTCATTGTCCGGAACCCTCACCACGCGAGTTCAACGCGCACTTGTCCGATATATTTTAAATTCTATGGCTAACATTGGTCCAGGTCAAAGAGTGGGGGGTAGGCTGCCCTCAATGTGCAATCCCTCGGTACACCCATGCAGAGATTCGTTAAGTACTCATGATAGTGACTCATCATTCAACATCATTTCTGCCGAAAGACATCCACTGCTGGACATAGGCCTACCCAAAAGGACAGGGGGTGCCATAATCGCCATGCTTGGCAGACGGGTAGGCGATCGCAGTATGGTGTTAAAATGCATACAGAACGCTGTTGCCCATTCTCTAGTAAGTACCTTAGTCGCCTTTTACGAGGTTTGGTGCTATTCTTTACGTCCGGCACCACACGGAACATGATCGTGACAGCTGAAGGACTGTCCAACTTTTTGGTGACATTCCGATACCTATCGAATAACCCCAAACTCTAACCGATCTACTTATCTTCGCTGTCTTGTGTAAGTTGTGTCACAGCGCAGGTGAAATGAAGTTATTCCTTCAATCATAAATACTGTATCAGTTCACAGGGCTGGCACGCCGTGTCGTCGCTGAGCCGCGTGTTGCGTTGGTTCGACGGCCGGACCGGCGCGTCGCATCGATCGACACCTGTGGCAGCCTTTGTGGCGGCAGACTTCCCTGTTCGCTGGAGAATGTAGACGTTTACGTTTGGCACAACGTAAATCCTACAATCTACTTAAGGGAGATGCGCTATGGTAGCCCGCAAAATTCAATTTTTCTTACGTTTTTTGCAATTTGCAGGTCAGTAACAGGTTGTAAGTTGATCTAAATATGATGCAAAAAACGTACAAAAAAGGACTTTCGCGAGCTACCTTAGCGCATTGAAAAAACGAGCGACTCTTACAGTAGTCGCGTATGATGTGTAACATCTGACATCTCCCCTTGGTAATAAAGCAACTTAGCAGCGATCGAAATTAACCTCGAAATTTAAAAAAGCTGAATTATTTTGTCGAATAAATTTTCATTTCTAGTGGTCGCCCACTTGTCGAAATTCGACCCCCTACTTACAATCTATGCAGTACTTACGAATTCTATGAGTACACTAATTCCGTGGTATTATAAAGAACTTAATTACTAATTTCATGCTATTAAAAAGAACTTACTTATTCCATGCTCATGCTGTCACTTCCGTTTACACGCTTCCGTCCCTTTTCACGAAAGTACTCCTACAGAAAGCGGGAGGAAAGATGAACACATCAAAAATCTTAAATTTACTCACTGACAGACAACGCACAGCCTAAGGCCTATTGGCGGCACGGTATGGGAAGGTATTTTTAGGCGACGAATAAAAATATAACTTAATTGTATGGAAATATAGTTGTTCCATGTTAAGCATAAGCATAATACCGCGGTATTGTTTTGTACTTAAACCAACATTGAAATTTCAACTTTATTTCCATACGTTTATGTTTTATTTCGTCGCCGAATCACGGCTCAGCGGACAGAGCTCCGGCAGGATCTCATGGCGGCATAGAGAGTGCGATTGTCGCAACCTGTGGCGATAAGTCCCCTCTTTGAGGAGTGGCTAGAGAGGCGCCACGGCGTCCTCACCTTCCGCCTGACGCAGGTCTTCACCGAACATGGTTGTTTCGGGAGGTTCTTGTTCAGGATAAAGCGGGAGGAAACGCCGAGATGTCACCACTGTGTGGATCGCCCAGAGGACACGGTGGAGCATACGGTGGAGGTCTCGCCCGGCTTGGGCGGTGCACCGCCGTGTCCTCACGGAGGCTATCGACGGCGGCGATCTATCGCGTCCGGCCCTGGTACAGGCCATAGTTCGGAGCGAGAGTGCATGGGAGGCCGTCACCTCCTTCTGTGAAGCAGTAATGCTCGCGAAGGAGGAAGCGGAATGCGTGAGGGAGAGGCAAGGTTCGCGCCTTCGCGCCCCTAGTCGCCGCAGGAGACGCCCCGGGCGTCGGGAGTCGCAAGCTGATTTCCGGCCACCGTAGGCGCGGGCTTGCGGACGGTGAGCGATGGGAAGCTCGCCGTCCGATTACGACCAGGCCCTGGTCGACGGCGCGTTGTGTTCCACGCCCGCCTCAAAAAGATGTCAGCACCAACTGACGGGGTCCGTTAGGACCGTATGCCTGCCAGGGTTGCAAGTTTGTCCGAAAGGGATATCATGGCCCTGGCACACAGGCAACGGAAGGAACACGGGTGGGTTTTAGTCAGTAAAAGTCTGACACGCCCTCCCGTTCCCACGCGCTCCCGCGCCCAGAGCGGGAGAAGTTATTTGATAATTAAGCCCAAAAAAAATAAATCGTGCCGCCAATGAGCGCCGGGCCTAAACCTGGCTCTGCATGAAATTTTGCACAAAGTTCTTTTTGTAACGAAGGTGAGCACAAAGGATTTTTGAAAATACATCCTTTAAAGGGGTTAAATAGGGGATGCAAGTTTTTGTGGAAGTTAGTCATTTTTGCCATTGGGAAATCCCATAGAAGGATCCCCCCGTCCCGTAAGGCCGGCACGGTATACCTACCACCATATTTTTGAGCCACAGTCACGTAATAATAAGATGAATTGGGAGATTCCCAATAACGGATGGATAAAGGACAAAAGACTTCATGTGCAATACCTACAGAACACCACAAGGTCGATAAATTCACATTTCCAAACTTTAAACGCATGTCAAGTCAACTCGAACAAAATCAACGAGGGAAAGCGAAAAGTCGCTCCAAAAGATAAGGAATTCATTCGGTAGGGTGTTACACTCATTTATCACAACTTATCAGAGTAATCTTCCTACCTTCCACTTCCACGGAGGTTATGCTAAGGGAATGACAGATAAACCATTTGAAAGGATAATGACCAAATTTCCTAGCGCCAAAGTGATTTATTGTCATTTACACTTAGTATTTGCGAGTTCATTTATCATTTAATTTTGATTATATGGTCGCAAATTCTAACTCTCTTTTTACATGCGAATATCGCAAGAGAAAAGTTATGATGGATCGATTAAATGTTATAAAGTGTATGGCTGTATAACATTTAATCGATCTATCATAACTTTAATCTCTTTGGTTATTTCAGAATTTAATTATTTAATTTTAATATCACATAACTGGTATTGCATAACCACTAAATGATTAATCTGTAGCGGCATCAACATCGCCACATACGAACTACGCGTCACACTGACGTCACGCAAAATCCTGCATCCCGCAATTAGAGTTTACCGCGCGACTAGCATATTTACAACGTCCCGACATCAACCGTCGGGCAGTTGCCCACCAGACACGACACCCGTCTGGTCGGAGGATCCTCCCTTTTCTATGGTAGATGAGTGAACTTTACACCCTGTTCCTCATGCCACCAAAAATCCAATAATGTAAATAATTGCATTAAAAAAAACTAAGTGCCAGATTAAATAAAGAGGGGAAAGTAACGCAACAATTTACGTCCTACGTTCGTCTGTCTGCATTTTATTGCATTACCGATCCTTCGGGCAAAATGTTAGAGAGTGGGCAACCGGCAAATTCCTCAGACACATAAATTGTACCAGCCCCACCCCGCGTACCTACTGTAAACGCTAAAGTGGCTCCCCCTGTAATAAGTGTTTCGTTCCAAGACTAATTGGTTTAGAAAACGTCTGGTAAAAGCTAATGAGTGAGCAGCTCTTTGGAGGTCATGTTGTAAAAATAATCAATTAGGTGTGTTAAGGGGGATGCGCTTAGGTAACCCGCGAAATTCAAAATTTCTTAAGATTTTTGTAATTTGCAGGTCTGGGTCAGGTGTATGTTGATTAAAATATGATTCGCGGCCGTAACAAATATGGCTTTACAGAATTATAATCATTAGAATCAGCAATATCGTACAACTCTCTAAGTTCATAGAATCCTATTGAATGACTATTTCATGAAATAGTCATTGAATAGGATTCTACGAAGAGAATTAGTTATATTGCTGATTCTAATGATTATAGTTCTGTAATGCCATATTTGTTACGGCCGCGAATGATATTTAGATCAGCATACAACTTGTTACTGACCTGCAAATTGCAAAAAACGTAAGAAAAATTGAATTTCGCGGGCTACGCTGACGCTTTCGCCTTAAAGACTTTTTGGATTTGTTATAACTTACAAATAGGTACTATCGCGGGCGATAATACCATTTTGAAAACAAAATCCCGTGCTCACGATGACGACATTTGTTTACCGCCCCTTTTTGCGCCGACCAATAAAAAAATATTTCTTTCGTTTAGATACATGTCTCGGGCTCTGTTACAATGATCACCAATGTTTGACCACCCTTTACCCGTGTTTTTTTTTATTTACAAAATCTTGGGGCTCAGCAAATCTGATACGGTGATACTATTGGTTCATGAGCGTAAGTAACCGTTACTATAGCGGCCGAGCGCTGCAAGCAGGAATAGTCCTCGGTGGTACGATATGCATGCACACCCGCGATCATAGAAGTCGGGAGCGGAGTGCAAGAGGGTGCACTTGCACGTCCCTCGCTTTAAAATAAAATATAGGTGTAAAAATATTCAGATCTATAAAAATATCTAAAAACGCCTAAGACAGGACTTAAAATATTCGAGGCGAGATCCTAAAATGTTTATTTTAATTCTAAAGCTTCTGTGCTAGTACTACAATATACGAACTCCTATTTCCAAAAATCTAACCGGCCCTAATAGGGGTGCTAACACTGCTAACATTCACATCGCGTTCGCTACCTTAGCGCATCACCGAACATTTTCGAAATGTCTTATTTAAAAACAGATAACTGTAAATCTCTGTTTCTATGAAAAATTTAAAATCGGTCTAATTTGGCTGTAACACTATTTTTCGAAAATATTCATAGCTAACTTTTTAGACCTTTGTATTCTGCTTAAGCGTTTTCATTAAAATCGGTTCAGTCATTTCGAAAAACAAGGGCTTGAAAGTTTGTATGAAATGCCGTAAGTCGTAAACACTCTTAATTGTTAAGTTACTCCAACGTATGAATGGACTCACGATAACCCCTAACATATCCGAACAGCAAAAAACTTTTTACAAAAAAAAAGTAACCGACTACCAAAAATAACACTACAAAATGAAAAATAACTTTAATTTCGGAAGTCGGTGTCTTTGGATCTGTATTTGAGTTTTTTGCCACCGACTTCAGAAATTAAAGTTATTTTTCACTTTGTAGTGTTATTTTTGGTAGTCGGTTCCTTTTTTTTTGTAAAAAGTTTTTTATTTTTCACTTTTTAGTGGGTCAGTTTTGAATGTGTCTAAGTTACAATAGCCGAATGTTAACTGCTCATCACCTTTTATAAAATATTGCTTTTCCCGATGCTGGGACGTTGATTGTTGAGGAGTTCTCCTGGTAAGAACCAGGAGAACTGCCACTCACCATATGCATAGAGACGAGCATAAATTGCTTAAGCGCAACCCATTAAATAGGTACTCATTATTATATTGCTCCGGTGGCCATCTGTGGTCTCCATCATCAGTTCCACTTCACCAAGTGGTACTTTCCGAGAGCAAATGCCTCGTGCATTTGCTCTCGGAAAGCACCATTACTATAAAAAGTTCCCAAATCGTTATAAGTTTGCATATAAAATTTGAGGGTTTCCCTCGATTTCCATAGGATTCCCTCATCAGATTCTGATTTGGTGGCAATGGGACCATCTCGGGAGTATATCCTTTCAAACAAAAAAAGAATTTTCAAAATCGGTTCATAATTGACGGAGTAATCGCGTAACAAACATACAAAAAAAAAAAAAACATACAGCCGAATTGAGAACCTCCTCCTTTTTGGAAGTCGGTTAAAAATGATCAAGCTTCGTGGAGCTGAAGATGGGGGTGCCCCTGAAAATAAAAATGCAAATGCCCATGCCCGCGATAGTACAAAATAAATCATATGTTGGCTTTGGGAAGTTTAAGTGGACTCAGCGTTAGGTACCTAGTTCTTAACTACTGTTCAAGTGTTCAAGGACCGAGGACCTGCCTCTAGCGGTTAAATTGAGTCTAGAAATTGAAAACTATTTAATCTAGGCTGAAAATTTTAGCGGAGTATTTTGAACTTTATTAACAACTTTGTCGCTCAATGTTAAAATAAAGGCAGACATATCTTTGCAAAAAAAAAAATCGAGTTCGGTTCTTGGTTTTTCAGATTTGACTACATGGATCTGCCAGGGCCCGTTCACACGTACCATGACCACATCACATCGCAGCGAAAAAATGTGGGCAAGCAGTGGTTACGTGTGAATAGTGTCACTGCAGCTTCTTGCAGTTGCGTTGTCGCTAGAAGTGTCGATGTGGTTACTTCTAGTGTTTGCAGGCAGATCGACTCCAGCTGTGACAGTGTCGTCACGTCAACGCATCGTTGTGGCTGCGAAGTCGCCTTGATATGGTCACGGTCGATTTCCACGGTCAAATGTGGTCCGTGTGAATAGACTATTTATTTTCATACAAACGCCCGTTGTGGTGTGCGTATGACCGGACTCTTTAGGCCCTTAATCATAGTTTCGGATTTCAGCCTGAAGTTTAATGAATCACCATGTAACTGTACACCTACATGGTGATTTTTTCAGATAAGGCTTATTAAAAAAAAGAAAAAGAATTAGTTCCAATCAATTCTTTTTGTTTTTTTTTTTAATTACTTAAATGCATAGAAATATAACTATGGCTAAATTATTAGCGGCCAATCAGTTCGACACGATTTACTTAATTCGATAAAAAGTTGTGTGTTTAAATGTTCGTTACGTTTGCCTACATTTTCTGTGAACACCTACTCGGATGGATATCCAAATAGAACTCAAACTCAAAGTATTTATTTAAATTAAACCAATTACAGGCTCTTTTGAACAGTCAAAGATTCGGTCAGTTATTCAGAAAGTTGAACCTATTTGCCCATTCCAAAATGTAGATCTCTATGGAGAAGGACAGGCAAAAAACTCCAAGGACACTTCACACACGTTTAAATCAAGATATTACCAAATCCTGGTTAAGTACATTATTCTTGTGGCTTCTTTATGTGAGAAAAATGTAAAAAAATAAATTATTGAAAAACAATAAAAAATATATAAGATAACAAATACTCCCTGGCAGATAGGAGAAGACCAGTTTCAACTGACGGCGCCCGTTCACGAACATGACGCGTGGATCAGCACCATCCAGCTCAACCAAATTTGTAGGGAACCGAATGATCCAACACACGCGCCACCATCAGCGAGACATTAAAGTGAGCATGATATACTCTTAAAAACTGCCAAACTTTTTTAAGTCAACATAAATCATAACAGAATAACTAACCTAAATCTATAAAATTAAATTACCTAAGTAGAAACGGAGATCTGGAGAATCTAACTTAGAAATTCATGATTAGTAGCAGATAGCCTCTTACCTACACGACACAAAAAAAACATGTAAAATGAAATGATTATGTAATATTATGGTAATATTTATTTTTATATTTTATCCGTCTACATTGGAAAGGAAGGGTTATTTCATTTCTCAACACCCCGAGTTAGTCGATTTTCCTACAGATTGTCATCAACGATAAACCCAAGTGCCAAACTATAAACGTTGATAGTAGGCATCTTCATAAACTTCCCCGATCATGATACAATATGGCATCAAACTTTCAAACATTTGTTTTATTATGCTCTGGGAGAATCCCAAAGAAAAAATATGGTTCTTATACTGGCGAGACTTGTCGCGCGACGCGACAGTATGTAGAAGCCTTTACACTTGACGAGATCAACATGGACGCTCAAAGGAATTAAATGAATAGGTACAGATTAACTAAGAAACCTCCTCCCTCTTTATTTAGCCCTTAGTACTTATCATTTTGGAAAAACTGTAACAAAAAATAACTTTCGGAAGTCAAGTAGCGCTTAATATTAAAATTCCGCTCTTCCGTTGATCAAATAATGTAGTGTTTCAAAAGTTTAAACAAAACATTACCCATTTATAAGAACCTCCATTTGCCCAACAGCTGTCAGTTCCATCATTTGCTACTAGATGACGTTAAACTTAATTCTCGTTAGGCCTCAAGCGTTTCATGTGTCTGTGAAATCTGATAGCTACTCTTTACTCCTATGGGAAAATATAATATGAAATCAATAGCCTTTTATGGCACCTAAGGGCGAGATTTGCGAGAGATTTAAAAAGCCTCATATTTATGATAGACTAAAGTTGAGCAACAGTCATGGGGTACCAATATAGGCTTATGAAGGACTATGTCAATGAATGGGCATCCTGGCATTCTCCTGTATTTTTTTCTTTCTTTTGCGTCATGTTTACTGCTAATAAACGTATTTTCTTTCTCCTGTCTTCTATCTAATAGCTATTTACAAATTGCGATCACTAATCACAACTCTTGCATGATATTGAGTAGGTACCTACCTATTTACTTATTAATTTATATTATAGATACCAAACTCCCATCATAAAGATAGCAACGTGATTTTCATAATATCCTATTTCCGATACTCGTTCATAAAAAAATCGTAAATAAAAAGATGGAAAGGTACCTATTTATACACGGAAAACATGAAATTAGAAGAGCTGTACTTCGTTAGAAAAACAAGTATTTTTTTTCCGGGAACCCCACTTAAGACATATTTTATTCAAAGAAGTTTTCAAGGGAAATTTCATTTAAGTATTTGATTCATAAAAAGTTGAAGGAACGTCGTTTTTGGGGGAATAATAATTGAAACGGATAGGGGATGGCATGGGGCTCCTTTCTTCTATCCGCCATCCCATTAAAGAGTACGTAGAATAAAAGACACGTTATAGCGGTACTGGTGATTAAGTACTACGAGCGCCGCTTCTTCGCAACGATTGGACATTATCGAAGTGTGGGGCCTCGAAAAGAGCATATAATAAGAGCATAGCTGCATCGAGCAGTTTAATAACTGAATCAATATCAATCTGCCTAGCCGTTTCCCAACTATGATACCGCATGCAACTGAATACCAGTATTTTACAAGGAGCTACTGCCAATCTGATCTCCACAACCCAGTAACTGGATAATACGATACCCCTTGGTAAGACTGGTTGTCAGATGTTCGGGCTTCTGACGGCCCGTAACGTAGAAAAAAAATCAGCTGTTCCCTACATTTATGTACAAATAACTCGTCAAAATGTAGGGAACAACTGATTTTTGTTTGGTCCCATAGTAAAAGTTGCACATAATGATGAGTACAATGACCCCTTAAGAGGTTGTGCGTTAATTCTGGGACATGTTGTAATGTAAATTAAATTAAATGCTGTACGTTGGTAAGCGCACCACTTGAAAACTGCTGGACCAATTTAGTGATTTTTTATTTTAAAATGTTCGAGTCAGAATTAGTTTTTATGGAAAGCAAAAGCAAAGGGAAAGTTTATAGTTTGAGAAAAACAGTACGGCCTTTTTTCTAAGGGATTCTGAATGAGTTATTGAAAGGACGGGAAAACATCTGTCGGGTCAGCTCAATCAACTCAGCCTATCGCAGTCCACTGCTGGACATAGGCCTCTCCCAGGCTGCGCCACAATACCCTGTCCTCCGCCTTCCGCATTCAATCTGACCCAGCCACCAGGGTAAGCTGGTTGACCAATAAAAATTACCTCGATTAAAATTGCAACTTGCAAAGCGCAAAATGATTTTAAATCAACGTGTCGTTGGCCTTAAGGCGACGATAACCGACTTTTAATGATTTTATACTGAAGATCACGTCTAAACGCGTAGTGTTAATGATTTGAAAAAAATATATGTCAAATTGGAGCATTTTGCCAATAACTTAATATGTGAATATTTTAGATTATAATGAGTATATATTATTTTTTATTTTTTTTTCTCTTTATTTATTTAGGGGTTTTTATCTGAAAAGATACGCCAACCCCATCGTGCCTTTTAACGTTTATATTACATAGTGAAATTAATTTGTAAAGTTATGTCTAACGCGGATAAAAAACTGAGAATGGTGCAAAATCTACCAAGCGTATTTTTCTGAAACCTTCACCAATTTAAAGATAATTTAATTATTGATATTTTAGTATACGCGTTTTATTAAAATACCTTTTGTTTTGTGTATAATAAATTAATAATGCGTCAAATTGGGGACAGCGCTCCTTGATGGGCTAGTCCTATTACTGGCTGAACGTACGACGCGTTGCGTGAGCTCAGTACAGAACACGCTAGCTAACTACTCAAGGTCACTGGCATATATCTGCATCTTAAAGTAAAAGAATGGCGGTTAAAAAATACATATGATCTCTCGCATAACATCTGTTTTTAGTGCCACAACGAAAGGCAATTCAGTTGGTTCGAATTCACCTACTTCCAAAAATGCGGACAACAACACTAAACGGGTCTAGGTCTAAACCAACCTTGACCTTTTTATTTGTACGTTTATTCTCTCGGCTCCATTAACGTTGCCATGCCAACCGCTTCAGCTAACTCGCTATCGTTTTAGGCTGAATATTTTAAGTTCACTTTCTTCTTAGTATATGTTTGGATTCTGGAAATAGATATTCTCTTAGTACATCAATAGAAAGTTTCTAAAGATATAAACCATGAGGCCTAGATGAGTCGTAATCGTTTTCAAAGCGTTTCGTATTTCAATAACCAATTTCTTAAGGATTTATTTATTTATTTATTCACTAGGCAACTACAACAAGTAACAATCACAGTATGCCAGTGGGATCACATTAAAGGTTTCGACCTGATTATCACGCAAAGCACAACAGATGATAACCTAGAGTAAATAGCTTAGTTCACCGAAACACTACCAGAATATGTAGACCGGAAATGTGTAGGACACCAAACACGCCTCAACATCTCCTATGAGGCGGCCTGTGCACTGGCCGGATCCCCGAATGGACCTAGACGCGAGGGCCCTCGCGTCACTCTACCGGTAGCGTGAAGAGGCGCGAACGCGGAGCGGTGGACCGATGCATCGAGAGATCGAGCTTTGTCGGCCACAGCTCTGCGAGGTCGTGGTGACGGAATGGCGGGACAGGCTTCTGCGCCTCGTTACCATCGACGTGATCCGACCGGTACTCGAGGAATGGCTCGGGAGGAGGCACGGTTCCCTGTCGTTTCGAGTGACGCAGGTGCTCTCGGGGCATGGCTGCTTCGGGAAGTACCTGTATCGCATAAACAAGGAGCCGGGCGTTCGGTGTCACCACTGAGTTCACTGTCGCTGAAGGAGGCTGCGGAAAAGGTGGGGGAGATCGGGACCACTCTCTCAATCTGCAGCAGGCGGACCGGGCGTCGGAGAGCGGACAATACCCTCTTCCAGCCCACGTAAACAGTGCTGGAAGGATGGTGGACTCGGGGACGTCCATCGCCCCCTATTCAACAGGACCCGAGGCGGCGGCGCGTAGTATTCCACGCGCACCCCTATTGAGCGTCGCGGGGGAGTGTGTCACCTCACTCCCTCCGCGGGCCTGAGGTGGTCCGCAAAGGCGGGCCGACACCAGCCGGGGATCGTGAATGTCGCACAAGATGCCATGATCTCCGGTGTAAGTGTGGGATGAGAACACCGGGGTGGTTTTTAGTCAGTAAGAGTCTGACAGACCCCTCCACTCACCCCAGGGTGGAGGACATACATGAGGATTTTCCGTCCCAGGAAAAAAAAAGGCGTTGCAAGCAGGACTGTCAGTAAGCGTGTGGTCCAAGCTCCGGGTTGGACAAAGCGTTATTGGGATTTTCCGTTTTTCCTTCTCCAGTAGTAGCCCGAAGTCTGGTGTTGTGTAGTTAATGACTGGCAATAGACTCGCCCCCTATTCTATTCCTTACATGATGCTTTTACCTACTTATCTGGCGAGGTGTACTACATCTGCCTAACCGTTCTGGGAATACAGTCGTGATGTTATGTATCTTTTTTTTTTTGGTTGGGAAATTATCAAATAACTTCTCCCGCTCTGGGCTGAGCGGGAGGGCGTGTCAGACTTTTACTGACTAAAACCCACCCGTGTTCCTTCCATCGCCTGTGTGCCAGGGCCACTATATCCCTTTCGGACAAACTCGCAACCCTGGCAGGATTTTATGTAAAAAGAGTTATAATATCAAACAGATTGCATAATGAATGGAGGTTGCTACTGTAATATATTGTGTTCTTTAATTGAATAGAGTAGAAGGGTAACCCAACTTGTAACGAGGTTATTTAGTAAGGTATCTCCTGCAGTGAGCTAGTAAGCCTTATAGTAATTGAAAAGTCCGTCGAGCAAAAAGATTGAATCGAAAATCATTATTAGGGTTCCGTACCCAAAGGGTAAAACGGGACCCTATTACTAAGACGCCGCTGTCCGTCCGTCTGTCTGTCCGTCTGTCACCAGGCTGTATCTCATGAACCGTGATAGTTAGATAGTTGAAATTTTCACAGATGATGTATTTCTGTTGCCGCTATAACAGCAAATACTAAAAAACAGAACTACAAAAATATTTAAGGGGGCCCCACACAACAAACGTGGTTTTTTTTGCTCGTTTTTGCTCAATATTGATAACGGCAACAGGTGGACGCGGTTATATATTCACTTTAAAAATAAATAATTAAAATAAAATAAAACAAATATTTAAGGGGGGCTCCCATACAACAAACGTGATTTTTTTGCCATTTTTATAGATAATGGTACGGAACCCTTCGTGCGCGAGTCCGACTCGCACTTGGCCGGTTTTTCAAATACGATTTCATAAATGTGTACCAATAACAGCCCCTTTGTCAATGCCTTGTCAAGCACCAAAAGATCCTTGTAGCACTGTAGAAAAGTGGTGGGTGATCGTCAAGTTTCAAAAGCATTCGTTCCCCTTTCACTGGACGTGAACCTCCCATAACCATCATCATTCTCTTGCCCGTATCCCAATTTATTTGGGGTCAAAGTCAAAGTCAAATTATTAGGGAAAAAAAAAATTGATTTGGTCGGTGCAACACGTCTTCTTCCTCCGCTAGTCGTCATCTCAGTAGTCACCCCCTCTTTCTAGCAATATCATCTTTCACACCATCCGTCCATCCGTTTCTTAATTTGGTCTTCCCCTACTCTTATAGCTTCTAAAGAACGAGGAAAATGTCGTCAGTTTCTCGATGTATCCACATCCATACTCAAAAATCACTGAGGAAGTTATAAAACGGCCGAACATTCGACCGATACTTCGGATAAACGCTTCGGAGTAGACTCTCTGGTCCTTATCGGACGGTGAGCTACCCATCGCTCACCGTCCGCAAGCTCGCGCCTACGGTGGCCGGGAATCGGCCTGTGACTCCCGACACCCGGGGCGTGTTTGGTTGGTTGTGTAGTTCCGCAGCTATGACACTATCAATTTCGTCTGGCTGGATTTTTCTTTCTAGCCAAAACAGCAAATGACAGTGTGGTAAACCTCGCTTCTGCCACTCCACACTTGCCATGTAACATTTCACTTTTCCGAATATTTCGTCTTTGGTGAATAATTTTATGAATTTCTTCATCTTTAAATGAAATACCCTTGAAATTATGTCATGACGATCGAAAGACCGCTGACCTGGCATAACTATAATAGTTAGACATATGCTGTCAAGACACTTTTTGTAAATAATGATGTGTTCTGCAAAGACGTATTCTATCATCAATAGTTTTCTACAGTTACAGTTAAAAGAGGATATTATATTACCATGATCACGCTTTGTTCCATTTGGTGGCGGAAGTAAAGAATAGCAGCATCCCATTTATTCCCATGGGTGTCGTAAAAGGCGACTAAGGGACTTAGTAGAGAATAGGCAGCAGCGTTCTCTATGCATTTTTAAAACCATACTTCGATCGCCAACCCGCCTGCCAAGTGTGGCGATTATGGCAAATCCACCCCCTTTTTAGTTTTTTTTGGGGGAGGCCTATGTCCAGCGGTGGACGTCTTTCGGCTGAAATGATGATCACGCTTAGAGAATGAGTTGGTAGTCACAGATTCACACACTGCTGCCCACCGTTCAAGTGTCAGAAATAATTGTCTGAGAAGCTTCTTCGTCTCCCTTACCAAAGTTACATAAATGTTTTAACGTTAAATTCTCCGTAAAATGTAGTTAAGAAACTAAGCAGAAAACGTTCACGAACTTAACTGGACTGACTGAACACTGAACTCTTGTTCTTGAACTAAATACGCGTAAAGAATTACTTGCTTATGAAACTTTACTAAACAGTTCCACGTGGTTCCACTTAACTACTTACTTTAAAATTAACTAAGTTACCACAAGCATGCTTCTGTTGTGGAAAAGAGGATTTAATTATTTTAGCTAAGTACTTGTTAATTTAACTTTCATTCTCGTTAGTAGTTGTGTTATTTGTGCAGAAGATCGTCCGGGGGAGTACTACTACAGTACCACCGTACCTATTTCTGCCGCCAAGCAGCTTGTTTTGCTCCGGTTTGATGGCCAGGGAATACATAATCAGCCTATAACGTTTCGGCTGCTGGGACACAGGCCTCTTCTCTTTGAGAGGGGGGGGGGGGGGGAGGGTAATCTACTACGCGGGCCCAATGCGGGTTGATATGATATATGTCACGTGTCTTCAAATTTTTTGGTCTAGGACACGGGTGCCTCACGATGTTTTCCTTCACCACTTTGAGAGCAGTGGTGATGAAATTATTTACACAAAGTCAAGCGCCTATCTGGGATCTACAAGTTGTAAGTCGGGGCTGTTACCATTGGGCGCCACTGCCTTCAGCGATTTTTGGAACTTAGTGTAATTCCACAAGAGACTTGGGGCCTGCCTAAGATGTTTATGTTTTTGAAGATGACATGCATACTAACAGAAGATAAGATAAGATAATATATTTATTTGCTTAAACATGTGTACACATACAATAGTAAAAATATGCATGCAGGATTACAAAGAAAAAAATAAGTTCAGACATGTTTGTCAAATAATAAGGCGTGCAAAAAATATGAAATGATGAAGATGTTGAAGTATCAAATAAAATTTGTCCTGATAAGGGCAATAGGGTCACTTCCTTTTAGATGGGACTCAAACATATCTGACGAAATGTAATTGTTCTAGAACTTCCTTCACATATCTGCCTTCCACTCGAGGAATAGGCGTCGTGTAATGTTTATTTTACTTCATCATCATCATTAGCAGCCTTGTTCCACCCACTGCGGCTTCCCTGGTCTGTGTGAGACCAGGGAAGCAGTTTTTAGTTACAGTTAGTTTTATGTTACAGCCTAGGTTAGCCTAGGTATAAGCCTTCTCAAGAGTAGGCAGTGACCTGACTGCTGCCGGCCGTGGTCGATTCGATGGTCGGCAGCGAGGAGTCCTGGGACGCGCTAGTATCCTTCTGCGAAACAGTCGTATCGCAGAAGGAGGCTGCGGAAAGGGAGCGGGAGATCTCGTCCGCTCACCCAGCCCACAGCAGGCGCACTGGGCGTCGGCGGAGGGCAGACAATGCCCTCTTCAAGCCCCCCTAAATGGGTCCAGGGACGGAGCCCCCTATCACACTGGACCCGAGGTGGCGGCGCGTAGTGTTCCACGCGCGCCCCTGTCAGACGTCGCGGGGGGGTCAACACCTCACCCCCCTCCCCCCAGACTTGAGGTGTCCCGCAGAGGCGGGCTGGCACTAGCCGGGGATTCCGGAAGTAATAACAGATCCCAAGATCCCCGGTGCAAGTGTGGGAAGGGAACACTGGGGTGGTTTTTAGTCAGTAAGAGTCTGACAGACCCCTCCGCCCTCCCCAGGGCGGAGGACATCCACGAGGATTGTCCAGCCCGACGACAAAAAAAAAAAGGAAATGAAATGAAATGAAATCGTTTAATTTGTAAATAGGATATTAGAATCACTTTTACAAATCATATTATAACCTTAAGGCCTATTTCATGTATATAAATCATGTTTTTTTACTTGAAGGTGCAAATAAACAATTTTTAATTATTTAATATAAAAATAAAAAATAAATCTAGATGAAGCCGACATTTCCTATCTGACTACCCCTGAGAAGAAATGGCGAAACAACAACGGTCACACTCTCTTTTAAAGTCCAGACATAATCTTGGTCAAATCATGTGAGGACCATGTAGATACGGATCTGATAGAAGGAATGCTCAATTAACCAACAGTGTAAAGCTGTTATACCTTCACTTGATGGAAATGCTTGCACTAATTGGACAGGTCCACTCAAATTTTTGTGGTTCTTTCCTCAAAAGACCATTTCAGACACGGGTCTTTAATATTAAATGGTCTTTTGAGGAAGCATTTCCATCAAGGTATAATAGCTTTACGCTGTTAGTTAATTGAGCATTCCTTCTATACTATGAAAGAATTCCTTCAATTTAAATTAAAATCATCTAATTGTATACAAAAAAATTGCATGTTATGATTAGTTAAGCTACTATTATACTACCAAAAGAACTTTTGTAACCATATATGACTTAGGTATTTTCATTGAGAATGAAAAAACACTTTTTCCTCTGCGTGAAAAAGAGTAATCTTTTCGTTAAATCCGACTGTACGATCTGACTGTCCGTTATATATGTAAAAGAGACTGAATTCACGTGATTGAATATTTTATTTTACCAAATATACTACATTCGGAAATTCCGTCGTCGGAAAATTTTAATCGTCAGTTCGAAACTATACTAAACTTTTTTTTTAATTTTCGGTATACGTAACGGCTATACCTGCATAAAAAAAATAAAACGAAAAACCCCTTTCAAAAATCATACAGGTAACGGTGAAAGCCGAAGTTTTTAGGGTTCTGTTGTTAATTAAAAAGTCCAGGTTAAAAACTAAAAGAATATTATGTGCTTGTAGATTTTATGAACGTATTTTCTTTCTTCTTTTTTTTCTAACAAATTTTATACCAAAAACTTTTTAACAAAGCAATGTGTACTAAAGAACTTAATTCCATCACGACACAGTTTCCTTATCTACCTTTTTTAAATGTTGTTAAAGTTTAACTTAATTTTTTTTTATTGACTTTAGTACTAAGAATAGCATCACATGATTGCCCTAGTTTTAGTTTTTCCAAAGCGTGATGCTAGGTGTATTTTCATTTTCTTGTTTAATGGTTTTCGTAGCAGTTCTACGAACGCGTAGCACCAGTTATGTGCACGTCGTAGCAATCTCTTGAGGATGCTACGGATGTACTACGCCGCGACGTAGTACATTCGTACCGCTTCGGTATACAGCTTCTTAATTAAATGAAACCACTGTGGTTTTCTTTTTGAAAATTTTATAACTATAAAATATAAATTTTATATATAACTATAAAATATAAATTTTATAACTATAAAATATAAATTTTATAACTATAAAATATAAATTTTATAACTATAAAATATAAATTTTATAACTATAAAATATAAATTTTATAACTATAAAGGAAAAGGATATATTTTAGAATTATTGTTTCTAAATAGGTTAAAATTAATTTTAGTTACTTTCTTTACCAAACTGTGTGGTTCACTTACGATGTTTTCCTTCACCTCAGTTTCGGAACATAATAGTGATAATGATATTTGTGGAGATTTACGCAAAACTGTTTCATGTGTGAAAACTTGCTCATTATTTCTTTTATTAGAAAGTCGATTAAGTTCAAAACCCAGGTTTATTAAAATTAAGGACAGAGGTAAATATATGATATAGGTACCTAATCAACAACAAATACTAGAACAAGTATTGCAACGTGTATTTGTCTGGTTTTGAACCAGCCGACCTATTCTGTAAAAATCTCACGTGAAAACTTAAGTGAAGTGAGCGTGGAGTGAACTGTCAGTGTCATCCCACCTGACGCTAGGGATGGACCAAGTATTACATTTACAATCATAATCGAGATTTTAATAATATTTGTTATGCTAATTCTGTTGATCATTTTATTTTAATTCAAAGCTAGTATTTAATTGTCTAAACATTGTAATGTTTAAGGACTAGTCTAGGAAAAAAACAAACATGAGTTTCTGACTGAATTTCTGTTTTGCAATTTTATTTAAAAACCTCCTTTTTAGTAATGTTTAGACACTTAAATACTAGCTTTGAAATAATATAAAATTATCAACAGAACTAGTATACAAAATATTATTAAAATCTCGATTATGATTGCAAATGTAATGCTTGGTCAATCCCTAGCATCAGTGAGAAGACACTGACAGCTCACTCCACGCAAGATTTCACGGTGAGATTTTTACAGAATAGCACCGCTGAGCTGGAAGTGAGCTGTCAATATTGTCAATCCCTAAGCCGATCTATTCCGTGAACTTAGGTGAAGTGAGGTGTGGCATGACAACTAAGAAACAATAAAAAAACCGGCCAAGTGCGAGTCGGGCTCGCGCACGAAGGGTTCCGTACCATTATCTATAAAAATGACAAAAAAATCAAGTTTGTTGTATGGGAGCCCCCCATAAATATTTGTTTTATTTTAATTTAATTATTTATTTTTAAATTGAATATATAACTAAATATTCTGTGAATATTTCAAGCGTCTACCTGTTGCCGTTATCAATATAGAGCAAAAATTAGCAAACAAATCACTTTTGTTGTATGGGAGCCCCCTTAAATATTTATTTTATTCTGTTTTTTAGTATTTGTTGTTATAGCGGCAACAGAAATACATCATCTGTGTAACAATCAACTGTCTAACTATCACGGTTCATGAGATACAGCCTGGTGACAGACGGACAGACAGACAGACGGCAGAGCCTTAGTAATAGGGTTCCTGTTTTACCCTTTGGGTACGGAACCCTAAAAAAGAAAGATTTAAGAAAATTAAGTACGAATTTACTTTAAAAAATACGTACTATTATTTGCGGTAAACATGACGCAAAGAAAAAACACAAAAACAAAAGGAACAAGAAATATGCATCACATCTACGCAAAACGGCCACCGCTCAGCATTATGCTGCGACCCTATGCGAGACGGAGCCCCAGCGCTGGTTTTCAGCGACAGCCGGCGTTGACGTGATGACGTCGACCGGTGCAGCATACAGTAAGATCATAAATAAAGAATAAAAGATAAAATAAATACAAACTACTTAATTATACATGTTTATGTAAATATATCTAGATCTGTGTGGTGCCGGACGTAAAGAATAGCACTCCCCTACTTCTTCCCGTGGGTGTCGTAAAAGGCGACTAAGGGAATGGGACTAGAGAATGGGCAGCAGCGTTCTCTATGCATTTTAACACCATACTGCGATCGCCAACCCGCCTGCCAAGCGTGGCGTGGCGATTATGGCACAAACCTATGTCCAGCAGTGGACGTCCTTCGGCTGAAATGATGATGTAAATATATAATATTTAAAATGGCAACAATCCGTTCCATCGGCAAGGACGTATGCGTTTATTAATCACCTCACTCCAACTAAGTTTTCACGGAATAGCGATCTATTCCGTGAAAACTAGCTGGGATTAAAATAGCGGGTGCCCAAACCGAGTCACTGCGACATTTTGAAAAGAGCCCTCGGCTTGTTCAAATGATAAAGGCCCACTAACCCTTGAAAACATGTCCAAATAATGTTACCTCTATATTCTATGTTAGAAAGTTTGGTTTCCGCACATAGTCCTTTAGGCAGACCATTATGCGTGGGCCATGGCGGCCCTCGGTGGTTATTCCAACCAGCCCAACTCCCTCCAGAAGTTGATCATATCTCCTGGTCTGTTTAGATAATGTCGAGCCAGAAAAGGAAGAACATCGTAAGCGACATAAATTCAAATTTACAGGAAAGGTTTTGTATTGATTATTTTATTGATTTGATTTAATTATTTATTGAAAAAGTGAAATACCTACATTATGTCGCTTACGATGTTCTTCCTTTTCAGGCTCGATGTTACCTCTCATCTAACCATCATCATTCAAGCCGAAAGACGTCCACTGATGGACATAGGCCTCCTCGAAAAGGAGGGGGAGGGTTGCCATAATCGCCACGCTTGGCAGGCGGGTTGGCGATCGCAGTATAGTGTTAAAATGCATAGAGAACGCTGCTGCCCTTTCTCTAGTATGTTCCTTAGTCGCCTTTTACGACACCCACGGGAAGAAATAGGATGGTGCTATTCTTTACGTCCCGCGCCACACAGAACGTAATGAACGGATGTTACCTCTATTGTAATCTTATTATAACAGGGAAATGAGTTATACAAATTTAATTGGAACGCAGGACAATAGTACTTTTGAAGGGTTTTGTAACGGTTCCCGTAATTGTTACCAAAAAACGATCCCTTTTTATTTATGTTACTTTCAGGGTTTTATGTAGTACAGCTATTGTTATTTAATTATGGACTCTTGGTGTTCCTTTTGAATGATGTACCCTACTGGTATCTAATAAAGAAGGAACTTATCAATAAAATTCCCAACATTCACTTCCATACATATACCTACAACGTTACTTTTAGTATATGCGAAACTTGAATATGGTTTGTATCGATTTCAATAATTTTTACACCATTAACATTTTGTGCCAAAAATATTTAAGTGTGATGGAAAATGTTATTTAATTACTTACAATACAATCGCCATACGGTTAGACCACTACTGCCAAATTATTATCAATGAGCGCAAGACGACCCTGGAGGCGCGGGGGCGCCGTTAGCTTGTTTTTGTACGGACAACCCGGTAACATAGCAACCTTATAACTTTGTGATTTTTCATGATACAGTTTTGAAAGGTGCCCTGAAACAGTGCGACGGGGTCGCGGCAGACCGCGTAGGAGATGGCGGGACGAATTGGATAGGTTCCGGCAAAACTTGAAGGAGGACGGGCTCGCGAAGGATGGAAGGAGTGGAGGGATGCCTTTGTCCAGCAGTGGGACTGCGTAGGCTAGGAAAAAAAAAGATATAATTATTATTATTTAATCATTATAATAAATTATTATAATGATGAACTATTAATAATTATACTATATTAATTATAATAAATAATAAAAGTAAAGATCTTTCCTATTATTTTATTTCATTATTTTATTATATTTATTAAATAAATTTAACTTCCTCACATATCTTTTTCTCGGACATGCTATCTTAGGATTAATTAAACTACACCATGAATAAAAGCATGGTGGCAGCTGGATGAGAGTTGCCGAGAATCGAGCAGAATGGCGTGCAATTGGAGAGGCCTATGTCCAGCAGTGGATTGCTATGGGCTGATGATGATGATGATGAATAAAAGACAGGCATGGTTAATAATGCTACAGTCAAGTATTGTTTTAGGTATGGGGCCCATACAATTTTACCCATAGTCCTTTGTTTTTATCCGTATCTATCCATCTAGCTAGATAAATGAGGGTCTCGTGGGTAAATGACAAATAACAGCCACACAGGTTGATCTTCAAGGTTAAGCAACGCTTGCCAAGGTCGGTCCGTGGATGGGTGACCATCCATTACATACCGAGACCGTTATCGTGGTCCCAGCTGTCATTTGTACATCTTTGGAAGTCGTTACTGTTAGTCAGAAGCCTGAAACTCTGAAAACCAGTCTTACCTATACTCCATTTGAAATAGGATTAGATATTTAAATGAACTTGTTTACAGTCCGTTCAACCAATTTTGAGTTCTATTCCTTAGGCATAAGGATGGCATTAAAAGCAAAAACGTAGTTACAATACCAACTGTTTATTACAGCTGCCATATGTCATGCCACCAACGCAATAGAAGTCAATATCGGTTGAACGGACTGTAAAAAAGGTTTATTTGGATGTCTAATCTTATTTCAAACGGAGTATAGGTGATGTTACCCAGTAACTGGATTGTGGAGATCCGATAGGCAGTCATTCCATGTAAAATACTGGTATTCAGCTGCATCCGGTTAGACTGGAAGCTGACCCCAACAAACTCAAAACTCAAAGCATTTATTTCAATTAAACCATTTATAGACATTTTTGAATTGCCAAGGAGTTGGTCAGTTAGAAATATGAAGCTTGTTGCCCATTCCAAAGAGTAGTAGGTTCCTATGGAGAAGAACGGGCAAGAAACTCCACGGACACTTTTTTAAATTAAAATATTGATACAAAGTATTGCAGGTTACATCATTAATGTTGAAATTATACATGTGAAAACGATGCAAAACGTCAGAAGCGTCCGTGATAAAAAGGTTAAAATAAAAACAATTCAAAACTAAACTAATTAAAATGAGCCGTGGCACTAGTGGCAGCTAAGAGATGACCAGTCCCAACTGACAGCGATCGTTCACGAACATGACGCATGATTCTGCACCATTCAGCTATGAAGCTAGTTGCCCATTCCAAAGACTAGTAGGTTCCTATGGAGAAGAACGGGCAAAAAACTCCAGACACTCTATTAAATTAAAATATTGATACAAAGTATTCGTTACTTCATTAATGTTGAAATTTTACATGTGAGAACGATGCAAAACGTCAGAAGCGTCCGTGATACCAATATTAAAATAAAAATAAACAATTCAAAACTAAAATAATTAAAATGAGCCGTGGCACTAGTAGCAGCTAAGAGATGACCAGTCCCAACTGACAGCGATCGTTCACGAACATGACGCATGATTCTGCACCATTTAGCTATGAAGCTAGTTGCCCATTCCAAAGAGTAGTAGGTTCCTATGGAGAAGAACGGGCAAGAAACTCCCGACACTCTTTTAAATTAAAATATTGATACAAAGTATTGGTTACATCATTAATGTTGAAATTATACATGTGAAAACGATGCAAAACGTCAGAAGGGTCCGTGATAAAAAGATTAAAATAAAAAAACAATTCAAAACTAAAATAACTAAAAGCGCAGCTAAGAGATGACCAGTCCCAACTGAAAGCGCTCGTTCACGAACATAACGCATGGATCAGCAACATTCAGCTCAATCATTTTGAAGGGAGCTAAATGATCCAACACACGCGCCACCATCAGCTAAACATCTAAGTGAGCATGACATACTCTCAGCAGGGCACATTCAAGTCAATGAAAGACATATTACCCGGTAAATGGTAGCTCTATTGTAAGTACATAGTACTCACATCTGTGCTATGCAATTATATAATACAAAAGAGATTGAGTTTATACAATGAAAAGATAGTCTTACAATATTCAGCAGCTCCAACAGTATTTTCAAATGTTAATCAATGGTGGGTATGGCATTTTTATATCAGCGATGTAATCTTCCAACTTATAATATTCCTGCTTGCATAGTGTGCGTTTTATACATGATTTGAATAAAGTATGTGGGGAGGAACACATAGGTACATGTACCTATGGGAAAATCTAGGCAGAAGATTTCGACAAAAGTTATAAATATGTCGGATCGTCAGGATTTACTCAGTTAGATTCGGACATCAGGTGGGCAGAAGTTGGGTTTTGTGCAATGAAAACACACAGGGTGCGATACGCAGCGTTTATTGAAATCACAAATTGACACAATCACTACAAATTATACGAGTAATCACCACAATAACTAAGCATAACGAATCGAGTACAGTTCCGCGACATCTTAAATCCGATGCGATCAGACTCTGAATCTTGAATGTCCTCCTCGCCATCGGCTGAAAACATCACGACTCTGTAGAAGCGCGCCAGAGGTGTGGGTAGATCACGTGCTGTCGCCAGTAGGGCCACGCTTGCGATCCGTTTCTTGTCCGTACTAATGACCGGATCCGACAAATAGATATAGAAAATAAAAAAACTCGTATACATCAACTCAATGAATTGCAAATACTCGAAAAAGGTTTGTCCCAAAACGTAATATCGATTCCCTAGCAACGATTTGGAACAACCTGTAATGACGCCGCCCTTTCCTGTAGAGGTAAAAGGTATAATTAGGAATGCCCAACGATTAATTGTTTGTAGAAATGGTTCCAATGAACAGTTTGACTAGTTCACGTCTCTGTTTGACAAATTTGTTAATTGGTACGCGCGATCACTTAGGGTCTTAGGATAAAGTGAGTAAAGGCTCGTGCAGACTGGCGTGATAACGCGGGCGCGACAGGCAGCGTGACACTTTCCATGACGTTTTCATAGAAATTGTGCTACTATAGTCCATTCGCGTTAAGAAAATAGTGAGTCATCGCTGTCCACCGTCCAAGCCCCGCTCCTCGACCAATCGAGTCACAACAAATTAAAACACCTTTACCCCGCAGCTGCACTGATGACTCACTATTTTCTTAACGCGAACGGACTATAGTGTCGCGTCACGCTGTCGCGTCGCGCCAGTCTGCGGTAGCCTTCAAGCGCGGGTTTTTTTTATGGATGAAAAAAATATTTAGCCCTATTGCAAATCACTCTTTTTCTTTCTCAAATTATCTTCGCTTCTCTTGGGTATCTCATAGATACTAGAGAAGAAGATGCGAATGTAAGTATCGTAGTAATTTCTGCGTAGTGCCTACCGCCATAGGAAAAAGACGTGGGTTTATGGGATGTGTGTAAAACTGTATGTATGTTCTAAAATGTTTCCATATTTAGAAAATGTTTTAATTCACTAGGCAATAGAGTATACATTGCGGGTGCGCACACTGCATTTCCGTATTTAAGGTTCCGTAGCCAAACAGTGCCAACGAGACCCTCTAAGGCTCCGCTGTCCGTCCGTCCGTCCGTCTGTCACAACGCTGTATCTTTTGAACTGATGAACTGAGTGTCTACTACTTATTATGGCCGATATAACAACAAATAAATATGAAAAATTTAAAAAATAAAAGGTGGTCCGAGAAACGTGATAAAGAAATATGTATTGTTAAATATTGTAGGTACGGTGATACGGAAGCCTTCGCGTGCGAGTCCGACTTGCACTTGGCCGCTTTTTATAAATCCTACTCAAGTAACAAGCCCTTGGTTTATTAATGAAAAGAGATACAGCATAATAATTATACAGGGACACAGATAGACCATGACCTAATGTACTTTTCAACACACTTGCTTGTAAAGTGACTCTTATGGCAACGCATTTAGGTTCTTAATTCAGCTCTATAAAAACAATGAATATTTTTGTGAATAAATAAACTATTTTAGTTTCATTTCATTTTTATCATTTCTTTTTAGCCAAAAGACGTCCTTGATAATTCCGAGTAGGTATTTTAGGTTACATTATATTATATCAATCATCAAACTTAACATCATTTCATCAAATTATATATTTTTCACTACAATTAACCTTAATTTGCGTATTCAAAACATTATCTTATGTTTAATAAATTACATTTTTTATATAGGTAGGCAGTTTAGCGGTTTTGCCAGTGCCTTTATTTACAACTGTAAAAATGCTAATAAAAACTATTCGGTATCATTTTGAGAATTGGACTTACACAAATTTTTTAAATAATTAAAAGTTAATTACAATACAATTCTGTATTTTTCCTCGCAAGTGTGTTGAAAAACGTCGTTTGAAACGCGAGTGCATTGATCATTACACACTCGTATCATAATGTACTATTTTATACCGGTAAGTAGTACGTCCCCATGCAATAATTTCCGACCTCCACGCGGGCAAAGCCGCAGGCAAAAACTAGTACCCGATGCCGATGGCCTATAAACTTAATCCGATCCAGGAATCGAACCTAGATCCCCACGCTAAGTGCGATCACTAGACCAACGAGGCAATCATAGGCCCGTATTATAGAACGTCCATAAGCATTACTTATGACTAAATTCAACCAATACAATAGTTTGAATCTAGTCTTAAGCAATGATTGAGTACTCAGTAACGTTCTATAAATACGGGCAATAATGACTCACACATTTCCTAAGACGGCTTATCAATTTCGGTTCTTCATCGAACCGTTTTGAATCTGTTCTATAAAAATCCTGGGGGTCTACCCCGAAGTATCGGGTAATATTCGGCCGCTTCCTGACTACAGCTGACTACGGTGAAAAAAAAAATAACACGACAGTCAAAGAGATAAGTCAAAGTCAAACTTGTTAATTGGAGTCGTGTAAAGACTCAAAGTAAAAAAGGAAACTTTGGAAGTCAAAAAACGGCTGAGAAATCGGCCGATACTTCGGATTATTGCTTCGGAGTAAACTGTTTCTCAACGACACATTCAGCTACCGTCATCTTTTCCCCGCACTACGCACCTACCTCCAATTCATTTGGTCATCACTCACCCATATCTCCTTCGTGCAGAGTACATTTTCCTTCAGCTATAATGATGTGACGACGAGCTTTCGCGATAACGTCACTATTGTTAATTCGCTGGAGAATTCGGCTCACGTATTTTGTTTCCTTTTGTCACTTGTCTGTTTATTAATCTATATACTTTTTTTTTACAGGAGTTAGCTGTTGATGGAGATTTATGTCACTGAAAACCGTCGAAGCGTCCATTCATATGATTTAGTTAAGGAACATAATTTTTAGTAACTTATTTATCATTTTTTTTTCTTTTACATAACGTATCGATGGTCAAAAGTTAGGAAAGTTAAAATATGTTCACGACCCAAAATTCAGATAAGCGAATATCCTTTTTCATTTCTCGTACTCGGAAAGTAGTGTTTGTTTGATCCGTTTAGCGGATGGAAGACGCTGCACACATTTGGGCGGTAATGACTCCCTCTATAGAGTGGGAATAAATTTGAAAATAGAACTTGGTTAGGTAGTCAGCTACGAAAAAAAATACTTAATTATGAAAAATATCGATTAAAATAAAAAGAAAATGCTGTGCAGTATGAATTAAAAAAAATACCTAAAGCAGGACGGCCCGCGGTGGTGACGCGGTGTATTCCATAAAAGAGTTGTTTAATTTGGCGGGATACTAACTCGGTAAGCTGTACCGAATATCAAAATCTCAGTTTTCTAAATTAATACTTGATTAAAAATGAGTTCAAGCGATTCTGAAATGTTGACCACAGATTAAAGACGAGGCAAATACAGTAATCCAAAATCTTTTGCCAGAAATTTCAAAGGAAAGGTATTTAAATTAAATACATACAATGATTTTATGAAGTAGCGAGCAAACAAGAAAATTAAATATTTTAGGTACTTATATTTGAAATGAAAAGTAGTGTTTAACACGGGTAAAAGTCACTAATTCCTACTCGGACTGTAGCCGCCCTCGCTGCGGTCGGGCGTCTAAATACCTCGTATGGGAATTCATTCCTTTCGACCCCTGTATCTACTATTCGTTTTTTGAAAAATAATTATATGGCACGGTATTTGCTTGCACATTAGCTGGGTACACACAAGCTGTTTTAGTACAAACACAAGCAGTAGTATATGTTTGTACTATAACCGAACTCATTAGTTCATAACCACATTGAGCCGCATACTGTATGTTCGATCATTCGGTTACAGTTACAGTTCGTTGGTTAGTACCAGCCTTTACCTACTATTTAGGCGGTCCTCATACCTACAATAAGTTTGCGCAATATGATTTAATCAGCCCTTGCACTCAGGCACTCAAACGATCGATTATTTTCTTGCAGTAACATTGACGGCCGATAAGCTTCAATGTTTTCGCGTGAGCAAGACCTGTGCAATACTTATCCTACACGGTGCAATAAAAATTAAACTCGCTCAAACTTTTGTTCAATCATTGCGCAATCATCAATATTAACCCTAATCGATCAAAAACATTGCGCAATTCGTGATATTGTGCGATATTAATCGTTTAGTGCCCGCCTTACTGCCGTATCGCTCAAATACTTTTGTTCAATCATTGCGCTATCATCCCTAATCGATCAAAAACATTGCGCAATTCATGATATTGTGCGATATTGATCATTTATTGCCCGCCTTACTGCCGTATATACATATCTAGTTTAATAAAATGGTAGGCTAGGGTTTGTAGAGTGACGTCTTTGTCACTCATACCGTATGAGTGACATAGACGACGCCCTACAAAGCCTACGCAGGTATGAGTCATACCTGCCAGTCTCGTTCTAAAGCTTACCATAATCAGCCTATATAACGGTCCCATGCACTGATGGGACACAGGCCTGGGCCAGGCTGTGAGAGTGAGTGGGCCTTAATCCACCACACGGGCCCAGTGCGGGTTGGTAGATGTCACATGTCTTCGAATTTTTGGTTCTAGGACATGCCGGTTTCCTCACGATTTTTTCCTTCACCGTTTTGAGAGCAGTGGTGATGAAATAAATTACACAACGTAAAGCGCCTGTCAGGGTTATCTCTAAAGCTTAATGTTTCATATTTACGGATAACCCTGTATATCGATAGGCGTTTCTACTATAGGTTTTTTAAGATCACAAAGCGACGCCGATTCCACGTGGTGCCGAACGTAAAGAATAGCACCATCCCATTTCTTCCCGTGGGTGTCGTAAAAGGCGACTAAGGGACTTACTAGAGAATGGGCAGCAACATTTTCTATGCATTTTAACACCATACTGCATTCGCCAACTCGCCTGCCAAGCGTGGCTATTATGGCAAAACCCCCCTTATTGGGGGAGGTATATGTCCAGCAGTGGACGTCTTTTGGCTGAAATGATGATGTCAAAGTGACGCACGCTTTGCATGAGGTAACCAAGTGTACATCATTACGTCAGCGCCGGCTGTCACTGAAAACCAGCGCTGGGGCTCTGTCTTGCATAGGGTCGCAGTATAATGCTGTGCGATAGCCGTTTTGCGTGGATGTGACGCAGGTTTCCCCCAACCTTTTCCTATTTTTGTGTTTATGTTCTTTTTTGCGTCATGTTTATGTTTGTTTGTTTGTGTTTATTTTCTTTCTTTCTTTCTTCTTTTTACAAACACGCTGTGAATGTGTGCGTGAGGACGAGTAGCGTCAGCACGTAACTCACACACACACACTTCCGACTTCGCCCATGTCTCGGACGGTACCGAGAGCTCTTGCGCTTACACACACATGGACAGCGTGTTTATACACGTGGTTTCCACAAGTAAAGCGCGCGTCGCTTTGTAAGATGAAAATACTGTACCAAAACAGGTGGTTTACTCCGAAGCAATAATCCGAAGTATCGGCCGAACGTTCGGCCGTTTTATAACTTCCAAAGTTTACTTTTTTGACTTTGAGTCCTTACCCGACTTCAAGTCACATTTTTGACTTTGGCTTATCAATTTGGCTGTCGTTTTTTTTTTCTTTCGCCTTAGTCAGCCATAGTTAGCCGTAGTCAAGAAACGAAAGAACATTCGGCCGATACCCTGGATTTATGTTCGGAGTAGACCCCCAGGTCGTTGGTTCAGTCACAACAAGTTCAGAGTCGATTTGTACCTACTGAACAAGTAAATATAATTACCGGTGTACTTAAGTACTATCCTGTGTACTTAACTACTATCCCGTGTAAAGTGCTTTCACATTAATAAGGAAAGTTTCGTTATTTGTTGGGACTACGTCTTAGCGCCTGCCTCCCTCTAATTAATTATTTTCTTGCGGTTTTCTAACTGAGTTATCAGAATGGAATAGGATCGTCTTCTTTTAAATTTTCTTTGTTGTGATGCCTTTTGATATCTATACAAGACATATTATAAATTAAAGTCGCTTTTCGTGTTTGTCTGTATGACCACGTTGTTCTTCTTAACTTCGCAACGGTTTTTGATGCAGTTTTCACCATAATTTTGAGAACCAATTCTTACATTTAATAAAGAAGCGCAGAACCGGTCGAAGTGGCGGTGCTTGGACCCCTCGTCCAGCAGTGGATGTCTTGCAGCTGAAATGATGATGATGATTATAATAAAGAAATCTCCATGTTTTGTCGAGCCATAAAAATTGTGCGAAGCAGGGGCGGGTCGCTACTTATAGTAGATTGTTGCACCGACCGCAAAGCGAGTTATTAATGCACGAGTGTTATGTTGGTGCCCGAGCGCATGCAAGGGCACTAAATTAGCACGAGTGCATTAATTACTCACTTTAGCAAGGTGCGTAATCTACTTTTCTTTCAACTACCAATCTACCTACCGTGATAAATATAACTACTCGAATTATAAACTCAAGTTAATGAAAACAAAGTTTTTCACCAAGTCGGTTTTATTCAGTCGATTTTTATTTTCAGCCAGTATCTTTTTGATCTAGCATACATTTTATATTAAACTTAATGGGAGACATTTAACCTCTGTGGTTTTATATCTAAATAAAAAATAAAAACAGTGCAGACATGTTGTGTGAAATCTCATTGTTGCACTGTTTTTCAGTGCAACAATGAGATTTCATACAACATTTCTGGACTGTTTTGGTTCTAAGCAAAAAATACGTGCTTTGTAGTGATTAATGATATACATTACTACGTAGTTGATTGAAAAATATTTTTCTATTACAAACACTACAGTTAGAACACTTTTTGTAAAAAAAAAATAACCGACTTCCAAAAAGTGAAAAATAACTTTAATTTCGGAAGTCGGTGTCTTTGGATCTGTATTTTAGTTTTTTGCCACCGACTTCCGAAATTAAAGTTATTTTTCACTTTTTAGAAGTCGGTTATTTTTTTTTTTTTTACAAAAAGTTTTTTTTTTTGTTTTTCACTTTTTAGTGTCAAGTAAAGTCAACTGCTCATCACCTTTTACAAAATATTGCTTTTCCCGATGCTGGGACGTTAATTGTTGAAGAGTTCTCCTGGTAAGAACCAGGAGAACTGCTCCTCACCATATGCATTGTGACGAACATAAATTGCTTAGCAACCATATTAAAGTACCTAATCGAATCGCAACCCGTTAAATACTTATTATTATGTTGTTCCGGTGTCCATCTGTGGTGTCCATCATCAGTTCCAGTTCACCAAATGGTGATTTTCGGGAGCAAATGCACGAGTTACTATAAAAAATATCCAAATCGCTATAGGTTTGCCTATAAAATTTGAGGGTTTCCCTCGATTTCCATAAGATCCCGTCAATAGATTCTGATTTGGTGGCAATGGGACCATTTCCGGAACATACCTTTTTAAACAAAAAAATCTTTTTTTAAATCGGTCCATAATTGACGGAGATATCGGTGAACAAATATAAAAAAAGCCGAACATATAACCTCCTCCTTTTTGGAAGTCGGTTAACAAATGTAAGTAATGTGCATTATAAGAGCCTTACAAATGAAAGGAGTACAGTGCTACAAATATCTTTTGGCGATCAATGACGTTCACACGGAGGTGCAGTTTGTAAGAATTTGTGAAATTGTTTTGTAAAATGTATTGTAAAACAAGATGGCTGCGTTAGTTCCTATTTTCGTCACGTGCCAAAAGATTTCTGTACAGCTATATCCTAAGACCCTAGGTAGTCAGCACCGTTGTCAACTCCATTGGCGGATACAGGGGCATGGGGGCCACGGCCTCCCTAAAATACCCAGGAATTCCATACTTTTGACTTAACTTTTCGATTCAATTCAGATGCACTTTTATACAGCATACTTATAGGTAGGTATATCAGGAAACAGAAATGTATTATGTACAAAACGTGAATTTTTAATTTTCAGTTAATATATACAAAGTTATAACAAGCATGCACAATATGCATACTTACTTAAGATCACTAGCTAGCAATCCACCTCATAACCACGTCCACTTGGCAGCTTGAAATTAACATAATTCCTGAAAAATTGCATTTTTTTACACTCTTGGGTTGAAATTCAAAAACGCTTAACTTTCCATCAAGCAATAAACTAAATACCTACCAATATTCATGGTTTTAACTACAAAACGAAGTAACGTAATTGCTATACCTCAAGGCATTTTGCAAAAATACTGAAGCACGTCCTATTTATTTTCTGCCCGAAAAGATAAATTCCTATCAAATTGTATGGATTTAACTTTAAGTTAAATCGAAAAGTTAAGCTGAAAATCCGAATTTCCTTTAAAACCTTGTCAGAATAGCCCACCCCAAATTTAAATCCTGGATCCGCTCTGGTCAACCATGCTGACTAACAAGTATTTTTTACCACGGTATGGTATGAAAAAATCCATGATATCCTAAAATTACGTACTTCGCATTAAAAGCACAAGAAACCAATTTCAAAAATAAAGACGTATTCACTAATTTATCATACTTGGCACATCTATATCACTGTCACTACCCGCGAGGCTATTTAAATGCAAATTTTATACCTAAAATAGGTAGATACGTTCCTCGTTCATAAGACTTCTATATAGTTAATTTTGTTCAAAAGTCGCTTGCTGATTTATTGAAGCTTATCGAGACAAATTTATTCGCCCGAGTTTGTTAGATAGAATCTATGTAGACTAGGGCTCACGAACCTATTAAGTGATACCGTTAAAATGTTTTCGTATGTGTTTTCGGTTGGAGTAACTATTAAAGGTGAGACATTTCAATTTTGCCTTTTATTTCGGCAGGAGTTTTCCGAAGAATAACAAGGTTTTTTTGGGTCCATTATCATCAGCATAATCCTCACCCTGTAACATTCTAATACTTCTTTAATTGTATTCCGCTTCTTTATCCCTCATATCGGCGCAAACAACAGTAATAATTATATCAGAAAATAATAATTATTTATGTTTTAAACTGCAACACTGGGGTAAACAGATTACCCCAAACATCTGTGAAGTTTCGCTATCAAATTTAATATCTCCATGTATTACAGTCTTTTCATGTCACGAAGCGACACGCGCTTTATTTGTGGTAACCAAGTTACAACAACAAACACGCTGTGAATGGGTGCGCGATGAAGAGTAGTGTCAGCACAAAACACACACACACCTGACTTCGCCATTGTCTCGAACGGCATCGAGAGCTTCTGAGCTTTACACACACATTTATAACATGTTCAAGTACACTTGGTAACCACAAGTAAAGCGCGAATCGCATCGTGAGATAAAAATATTATAAACATGCCTCATAACATTGAGTTACTCTTATTAAAAATAATGGGCTTTTACAATGCTTTCAAGTTACAGTGTTAATAGGTATGGGAGGACAGAGTAGGCCCTTCAACAAGTACCAAGTACTTAACAAAATAGAAAATGGATTCACAAATTAAACAAGAATCTATATAAAATATTACTAAAATAATAAAAATAAAAACCTATTTAAACCAGATGACAAGATTGCCATTAGAACTGTAACAAATCTGAATTAATATTCTGTCCACAAGTCACTAATAAATAAATATTTTAAGGCAGGTATTTCTAAATACAGACTGATGTACTCCGCACTCGCTATGAGCAATGCAGTCTTAGGGCAGGCTGGGGCACTTGGGCACACAAGAATTTGGGGCCCCTTTGGAAAGTAAAAAAAAAGCTGATGACAAAACAAAAACTGTCAGTCGTAGGACTGCACGTCAGAAGTGAAAACTAACTTGTGAATTGTATCGAAGCGTTCGGTGACAGTGACGCGAGTTCCATGATTTTTGTTCACCCAAAAATTGATCAACGCGCCTAAAGAAGTTTTCAACTTTTCACTTCAAAAACACTTTTCTGTTATGATTTAATAATTTAAGTATACTATGGGTAATCGGTACAAATCAAATACATGCTATTAACTGTTTTAAGATAAAGAACTTATATTCCGTTGGTTTAGGTAGTTAAATAAAGGTAAACAAAAAAAACCACGTGATGAGAGAGCTATCTAGTAACCGACTAAACGTAATACCTGTCACTTCAGTTGGCATCCTACGTCACAGTTGTACTCTTCAATTTAGCAACGTTTTATTTCGTTGACGTTTAGAGAACCTGTCTTTTAGGGCTCTTTACAATAGACAGATTTTTAAATATTAAAGTATTATTACTAATCTAACAAAAAAATTGTGCTCAAGCAATTACATCTACGAAGAGTAGTTTAAGAATAAATGATAAAATACGGTAATAAATACGGTACGGTAATAAGAGGAAAATATCGTAATAATCAAAAATAAATTTAATTTGGTTATAAGTTACAACGTATTTTTAAACAAGAAAGTGTCATCTATAATAACCCTTTTTATGATTTGTTTACCTTTATTCCTTCCTAAACCAATGGAATATAGGTAGGTACGTTATTAAATAAAATGCTGCAGGTTTGAATTAACCTAAAATAGAAAAAAAATGCGCTATTGAGTGCAAGCGTTGAATCGGCCTTCCGGGGCCCCCGCCGTGTGCCCTTATGGTAAAGACGGTACTGGCTATGAGTCTAATCGACGACGTTATTATGTAACGCTAATCGATTTTATTATGAACAAATAAATCTAGTACAAAAGAGTCTTTGGAGATAAGATTGCATGGAAATATAAACCATGGCTAATGGAATTAGAGCTTATTGTGAAAATTCTGAATTCTTGAAAGAAAATAAACTTACTTACGACTGGAAGTGAAAATAGGTGCTTACTATAAAAATATCGATTATCGCATTTGAATTCCATACATAGGTATTATAGGTCGTCGGTAGAGCTCGTGGCTAAGTAATAACAGCCCCTCGAGTCGATCCATCAAGATAAGCTACGCTTGCCGGGGTTGGTCCGTGGATGGGCGACCATCATTACCTACTGAGACTCCTCCGCGTCTCGACAAGCACGTTAAACCGTTGGTCTTGGCTGTCATTCGTGGATCTTTGACAGTCGTTAGGTGTCGTTTGAAGCCCGAAAGTCTGACAACCAGTTTAACCAAGGGATATCATATTACCCAGTTACTGGGTGGAGGTCAGATAGGCAGTCGCTCCATGTAAAATACTGGTGGAGCTTTATCCAGTAAGACTGGAAGCTGATCCCAACATAGTTGGGAAAATGGTAGGCAGATTTGAGATATTATAGGTCGAACGGCTGCTTTTAGTTCACAGAGTTTCCACTACAGGGGGCCTAAAATGGACGCTTTGGCAGAATCATATTATGATCTGCGTACAATTCATATCCCGCAATTCATCTGTTTGACAGTTGTTTAGGGAGTTTCGTAAAATGGTCCACAAATTAAGAATTAATATAGTGAAGTCTAATGTTAAATAGCAGCTGTCAAACAGATGAATTGCGGGCTGTATGAATTGCACGCATGATTCTGCCAAAGCGTCCATTTTAGGCTCCCAGATCTTTGGGTTTTGAAATCTCTAAAGCATTTATCACTAAAATAGACTTAAATTGCTAAAGTAATTGTGCCTTCGTAATTTCATAAATACGTTTTTTTTAAGTTTCGTAGTAGTTTAGGGGGCCTAAAATGGGCGCTTTGGCAGAATCGCCAACGTCGTTCTTTACCTGATGTAATAAAAAATATGACTGTAATAAAATTTAAAAGGGCACTAAACAAAATATTAATTGAGAAAAGTTATAACACAATTGACGACTTCCTTAATGATAAATCCCTGCACTGATTGATAAACTTTTATTATGATTGACATACATGTTCCTATTCTGACACTTTTTATTCTGATTGATACTTTGACATACTTTATTATATTTTTGTGACATTAATGTGAAAATGTTTCTACTGAATTAGTCTGTTTTTTTGTAATTTTAATGATTTGACATTTATATTTATTCGGTATCAATCGATTTTTTTGGAATTGAATATTATTTGCATGCCCATGAGACGGTAGAATGTGGAGGACTACTTTTTAAGAAAACAACTATGTACGAATTACCCATGTTTGCAAAAATAAATGATTTGATTTGATTTGATTTGATTTGATCTGCGTACAATTCATACATCCCGCAATTCATCTGTTTGACAGCTGCTATTTGACATTAGACTTCAATAAAGCAATTCTTAATTTGTGGACCATTTTACTAAACTCCATACAAAACTGTCAAACAGATGTATTGCGCGAGGTATGAATTGTACGCAGAATCATAATATGATCTGCGTGCAATTAATATCCCGCAATACATATTATGTTTGACAGCTGCTATTTGACATTAGACTTCAAGCAATTCATAATTTGTGGACCATTTTACGAAACTCCATACAAAACTGTCAAACAGATGAATTGCGGGATATGAATTGCACGCAGATCATATTATGATTCTGCCAAAGCGTCTATTTTGGGCCCCCTGGTCGTTGTTATAGCCACAGATCAGAAAAAGACAGAGGATCTGTGGTTATAGCGAAGATAACAGTTATATTCTACCGACATAGCCTCTTCGCTTTGTAGACAGATAGATGAATATACGCGTATTTGTTTTTACTGTATCCTCACAAAGGAAAATACGCATCTGTCATTTATAGAATACCTAATATTACGTACCAGCTGCATAGTATTCAACAATCCCCAACAATGAACAACTTTTGATAATAATCTGCTTAAACTACAAACAATATTGAGCCTTAAAGCTATAAAGTTACAGTCCAAATTAACAACATTGAACACAGAACCAACATTTCGTGTTTACATTACACTCAAATAGTTCTTGTTATACATGACAGATGGCGTTAACCCGTCTCCGTCTTTTTTTGCAAGTGATGAAGTTGTAACTGGCTGATTAAAATTACTGATGAATGGTCACTATTCTGAATAAATTCATGCTAAAGTTCTGTTGATACTGGATTTGTTTTTAGGTATACTGTGTTCTTTTTATACCTAACCCTTAACCTTCAGGATGCCATGAAATCTAACCCAAAAACGAAATCACCTCACGTAATATTTTAGATTTTAAGAAAGAAGTCAATATTATTATTATTATTTAGAATTAGCACTTTTCCTACATGTGGCCTTCATTTTTGCAACTCTGATTAATACTACTTTCCCATGCGCAATTTTTGGGAACTCATTCAATTTAAATTAAAGATGGGTACGTATAGAATACCATGACGCATTTCGTAAATCAGAATCGAGGATTTCACCCCGAATAATTTGCACTTATCTCGACCCGCGTGACATGCGCAGATTAAAAGTACGAGTATGTGTTGACTGTTGACGTGTTGCCGACGTAAATTAAATTATACTTTGGTATAACGTTACTCTTTAGGTAGATTGGGGGTTGAAATAGGATGAGTTGATGTTGGGTTGATTTGTTGGCAGAAATTATGTGTGCAATAGGTAATTACAAAGTCTTATATATAATAAATAATAAAAATTAAATGAAAATTTAATTTTCGTTGGTAAGCGCATCACATGAGAACGGCAGTACTGATTTGGCAACTTTTGACAAAATGTTCGTAATAACGTTTTTTGGGAACGAATAATTGGAAAAGTTACCCGGAAAATTGGAAAAATAGGACAAACTTGAACTACATTTTATTACCTACTAGGTAATTTCTGAAGAATAATGTATATGTCGTATCGTCAGGATTTTACTCAGTTAGATTCGGTCATCATGTGGGCAGAAGTTAGGTTTCGTGCAATGAAAACACACTGGGTGCGATACACAGCGTTTAATGAAATTTCAAATTGACACAATCTCTACAAATTTTAACTTCCATAATAACCGAGCATAACGAATCGAGTACAGTTCCGCGACGTCAAGTCCGATGCGATCAGACGAAACACTGAATCTTGAATGTCCTCCTCGCCGTCGGCTCAAAACATCACGACTCTGTAAAAGCGCGCCAGTGGTGTGGGTAGATGACGTCATGTCGCCAGTAGTGGCGCGCTTGCGACTCGTTACGTGTCCGTACTAATGACCGGATCCGACATATATATATATGTATATGTATATATATATCTTAAAATATATCAAACAGATATTATGTAGTACCCGAGTCACCTTAGCATGACAATAGCGGTCATTGCCCTTTTCTAATATATCTCCGTATAAACCCCAACAATAAACTATGTATGGTTTTTTGTTATTGGAACATGTGGAAGATCACGATAGATTTGATTCAGGACGTTAACGGACTTCATTTCAGTTTTTGAAATAAATAATGATAAGAAATGTAGGTGGGTCAATGACAGCTGTTGCCACGCTAAAGCGACTCGAGTATAGAAATGTTTATTTTATTTTATTTAGGATGGGTTTGCTCTTGACCTTAGTCTAGGGCAGAGGTGACAGAGACAATTTCAACGATGGAGTGAGCTTACCCAGAAGAAGTCTGTTCACTCTAACTTTGAAGAGATTAGGGTTGTATGTGTTCGGAAACACAGACGCAGGTAGAGAGTTCCACTCTTTTGCTGTGCGTTTATTCACAAAACATGAAATATTAGGTACTTTAGACAGATGACATACCAAATTATCATTTTAGGAGGTGAAAGCGTTCATGACGATAAACAAACAAAAAGTGTTTCATTCAGTTGTACAGTACCTACGTAGAGCTGAATTGCTGATTTCTTGTCTTCCTCGACGAGAACAGCAGTATAATACAAAAAGGAAAAAGGGGGTGAACTTAGTGAAATATCCATAAATATGAACAACTCATAGCCTGTAACTGAAAAGGAATTCAGATATCACATACACTATGCAGAGACATTAGAATATATTCATTGTTTTTTTGTTATTATACCGCGCGTATAATCGCATGTAGAAGGTTCTGGATACTCGATTGCCTGGCAAATACCAATCATGCGATCACATAATATTATTACAATGCAATTTCACTGGTATCAAAGCGAATTCGTGTAACCATCCCTCATAGTTAATCGATCGCTCATTGTACACACATAGACAACTCACATAGCAACTATGTAGTAAATAGGTACATACGGGAACCCCATGCAATTCGGTCGATTCAAATGCAGATATTTTGACGAGGATGCACGTTCTACAGTCCTGCTATAGGGATTTAGGAGGGACGGGCCCTCCCAGACAGACGTATTGATTTTCATGCTCACCCCCCGTAGTTAGGGTTGATATTATTAAATATAAATGCCGCTGAAATGTTGGTGGTGCAAATGATTTTGACGTGGGTTCGTTTGATTGTGTGTTGGGGGTTATAAAGTATTGCGGTATGCGCTTGTACTTAGAAATGTATTTTGAAGTTACACTTTTTTTTTGTAACTCATAGTTAGTATAAGTATACGGCAATATTATGGAAGCGCGGAGTCTCTTAATACAGGCACTGTTTTGCTTAAAAGAAGGCTCCGAACACGTTTAAATGTATTATGCTAATTGTGACAATAAACTATTTTGAATTTTTTGTTTTTTTTGTACACATTCGAGATTTTTTAATAGTTTTTTCCCGAGATTTATATTGTTTCTGATGCCTTGAAAGTATTAAGTAATACCGCTCGATAAAAGAGAAATTCACTAAAGTTACAATAGGTACATATATCTCTTAAGATGTTGTGTTGCTTCGAAACAGACCTTTGCAGCCCATGTTTTCGCACGGCGTTTTTCTTCATCATAAGTTTATAGATAAACATAAATTAAAACTAGTTAAAGATTTAAAATTGTCACAATAATTTAGTCAAATCAAGTATCTTGACTTGGCTCATGTCGAAAACCTCGCGAAGGTTGTCAACATGTGGGATGTGGACTCAGCGATTATTGTGCCAATAGCCGTATCAGCCAATGGCTTAATTGCCAAGAGCCTCGACCAACACCTAAGGAGGCTCTCGTTGGGCAGTTGGATTAAGGGCCTGATTCAGAAAGCGGTACTTCTGGACACGGCTCATATTGTTAGGTGGTTCCTCTCTCTGGAGCCCTGACTGACGGTAGCTTGGACCCTGTTCCCGATACCGGTGGGCTACTATTTTTTCATATTTTTAAATGTTTTTATATTTAAAAAATATAATTTATGTGTTCATAATGAAATAAAGGATTGTAACTGTAATTCGAGCATATTTTTAACTTGGCAAATACCTACATCTAGACAAATATTTGGGAATGGCTAGCGACCAAAAAATTGCTAGGGTCAAGTATGTTTAATGTTTATAACTGGCCATTCTTCTGACTTCTTCCAACGGGTGCAGTAGTCAATAGTCAAAAGATAAGATGAGACAATGTAGCTACTTATGTATGTACAAATGAAGCAAAAGGAAATGTATGTAATTTGTGTGACACATACCGCGTGGCGTTCGGTGTTTATGTATTAAGAGGCGGCGGCGGCGATGGATGCGTAGTTCATACAAACGTAATACCAAAATAATTTCTAAATCAATTATATTCGTAAGGTGTGTCTTGATTCCGATTGGAATACAGAATATCTAGGTTCCCAAATATATATTTTGAATGGAGACTGATTTAAATAAGAGTTATGAGAATAATATTTTTTTCTATAGAAATTTTAAATTTCTCATATCTCGTCTTTACATCCTTGTCCTTTCAAAATATATATTTGGGAACATAGATATTCTGTAATCCAATCGAAATAAATACACACTATCTTATGAATATGTTTCATTAAGAAATTATTTTGGTATTACGTTTGTATGAACAACGCATGCTACTTTGCCTGCACCTGCCCTTTAAGAAAAAAACAATACTATAATCATAATCATAATCATTTATTTGTCAGAATATGTTACATTTTATGGTCTTAAGATTAGAATGAATGGTATCATCACATTCTGCCAAGTGTGGCGTGCAAATATTAGTTACATACAATTATTAGGTTAAAATTACAATTTGAGGTGTGTCAGTTGAAAATAATTATCATACACACAATTTATTTAGGATGTCAAAGTCAAAGTACAATTTAATGTCAGAGTATCAAAGAGTTGATGTCAAAGTTAAAAGATTACAATTCAATTAGGATGTCAAACTATCATTCAAATAGTCGTTTAAATTATAATAACATTTATTACAAAGCAAGTCTTTAAGTTTACTTTTAAATCCATTTAAATTTAGCTCTCTGATTGATTTAGGAACTTTGTTATAAACTTGCGGGGCTATGCAGAATATGCTTTATATACGATACTTTTAATATATTTTTCAGCTACCATTATTTTTATTTCCAGCGTCCTCAATAATAATCGTCCGTTCCTACGTTTCACACCACCTCCACCGTTCCATTGAATTATTCTATAATCTAATCTGTATTCACGATATCGAGTGAATATTCATACCACTTGACGCTGTAATTGGTTGGACGAGTGGCCAGTAGTAATGCCGATCGACGCATAATACAATACCAAGAAATATACAGACGATAACAAACACAATAGATTCTATCACTCTGAAAATAAAGTTTATTTTTGTGGATAAAGTTGGTTGCTGTACGGCAAAATTAAGTTTGCGTAATGATCCAGTGATTCAATAGATTTATACAAAGTTTTATTTTCTGTTAATTTGATCGAATTTTCGCGAATTATGTCCTTGTTTTGTTTCATTAAAGTTTCATTTTGTAAATCAGGTGTGATCTCTAGCGTCCGACCGAAGGATTCGGTTTCGGCCATTTAAATCAGGTTTCGGCTGCAGTTTCGGTTTCGGCCAAAAAGTGATCGAATCTTCAGCGCGACCGAAACTGACGTTCGTGAGCTGTTGGTTTTGATAGAATAGAAAGACAAAAACATAAGATACTTATACAGACGGCGCCAGCACGACGTAGACTTAGTAATGGTGTCCAGTTTTCACCTTTTTTGTATAAAATCCAAAGAAATAACTGTTTACTTTTAAACGGACGTCATTTAGGTTCGTATCAGACATGCTGCTTTTAGTATCAACAATTAGGGATCACAGCAGATGCATCTTAGTGACTCTACGTTTGGAAGCGATAGCAAAAACACACGTTTCAGCGATTACTTTGAAGCTACATCGTTTTTGGCGAATCGGCTAAAATTATGCGGTGTATAAACCTCAGTCACTGTATCGAACTTCTGAAAAACTACTCAATTGTTAATCGCAGATGCTAATAGTGGCAAGGTCTTTATTTAAGTTAGGGCTGAAGATTCGACCGCCATTTTTACAGTTTTTTACACAAAATATGCCAAAAGTCAATTTTATCTTTGAGTAAAAGAAATCTTGTAAATCTAAATATATCTTTTACTTAAAGATAAAAATCATATTATTCCAAATCGGCTTTAGAGGTGGACTTTCTACGGAAAGTGCTATCTTGTCTGTTAAGCGTGTTGTCGGTTACTACACTGAGAGGATTACGCGTGTACGCGTGCTCTCTGGATTTATCCAGAGCCTTCGATACTGTTTTGTACGAGAGATTGTGGATGAAGCTGTGGCTGGAGAGCGCTGGTGTGCCAGCAGAAGTTGTCTCAGTGTTAAGGCATTGATATCGGTACCAGTGAAACCCAGTATGATGGGCTGGGGCTCTCTCCCAAGAATCAAAATAAAAAAAAATCAAAATCAAAAGTCATTTATTCAAACTAGGCTGAGAATCAGCACTTTTCGAACGTCAAAAATTACATGAGACAGTCCCCCAAAAAACGCCCACCCTTCACCACTTCCTAGTGCTTTAGCTGGGAAGAAGAAGTGGCGCAACAAACTCCCCAGCAGCACAGCTGTCTGTTCGCATAAAAAACTTGAAGCTATACAATACAATATAAAATAATTTGCATTACGCAACACAAAACGTTAAATTAAATTATTTGCCTTATCTTAGCTAGCACACACCATTATACAAATATATATATATATATATATATATATAATAATCGTCGAAAACTATACTCAAGCAGAAATAACGTAAACCAAAAGGTATCTAAATAAAAGCCTCCAGGCATAATGGGCGTGCCCGCTTAAATAAAGCTACAGCTATAACGCGAAGTCACAAATGATAAACTAGCACCATCGAAGTAAAATAAAAACAGTTAATTATTAATAACAATAACAAAACCATGGTCAGCAAGACGACCAGTCACCACAAGCAGCACCCGTTCACGAGCATAACGCAAAGATCAGCCATCACCCCCCTCGCCATATTTGAGGGAATGCCTCCTTCCCTCAAATATGAATGAGGCCCGACCCCCGACGCTACCGCAAGCAGTGACATCTAAGGGAGCATGACGAACTTGCTGCCGGTTGCTCAGGAAAGAATAAAGTGATCAATTTATTAAGGTCGCTAGCTAACCACTTATTGCAATACAACTCATAGAAGAACATTGTAATGAGTAGATTTTGTCACTAACAAATTAAAATAAATTGACTTAGACAGTCAAATAAAATAAACAAATATAGGAACTCATAAAACCTGTCAGTAGGGAATCTATCTGGAGAAAGAACATGAACATTGTCTTGAGTTAATCACAGCGACCAACTGTTCTTATCGTTTAAGTAGTCGTTGATAGAATAGTATGCCTTTGAACAAAGATTGGATTTAACTTTAACTTTAAACGCATTAAAAGGCAAATCTAGCAAGGAAGAGGGTAGCTTGTTATAAAAAGTTATACCAAGTCCAATAAATGAGTTATGAACCTTATAAAGCCGGTGAAATGGAGCACGTAATTTGTCCTTATTTCTGGTATTAATATTGTGGAGATCACTGTTTTTAGTGTATAAGTGTAAATTTTGCCTAACATATAAGATGTTGGCGAAGATGAATTGTGATGCCACCGTGAGAATACCAATATCTTTAAAAAAATCTCTAAGAGAAACTCTGGCACCCAGCTGGTAAATTGCTGGAATATGGCATAGTGTGGCGTGAGGCAGGGGGGCATTACCTCTCCTCTGATATTCAACCTGTATGTTAATGACCTTATCTATGAGCAGTACTCATGGGTTGTTTTATGGATGGAGTTGGCGTCAATAACATCAGTTATGCAGACGATATGGTATCTACTGCTGGGCCCATCGGTGGGCGCAGTTAGTAAACTTGTGAAGTTCTGGTTTTTAAGAGTGGAAAACGTGGTCCACTTCATGTTCCGCCTATTAAGCTTAATGGCGCAGCGCTAGCAGTGGTAAGCAGTTTCAGGTATCTGGGGCACATTGTGACAGACGAACTGCAGGATGACGCTGACATTGAGTGGGAGCGCAGAGTATTGGCAGTCAAGGGGGAACACGGTTGCGTGTAGGTTTGCATGCTGCTCGAGGGAAGTAAAGATAACTCTTTCTAAGGCGTATTGCCAGTCCTTTTACTCGAGCAGCTTGTGGATAAATTACACTCATAGGGCTGCTAATGCTCTGCTTGTCCAATATAACAGCATTTTCAGGATGCTGATGCGGCTGCCTCGCTATGTATGTGTATCTCGTGCGGATGGCCTTATCCAAAACAAATGGATGCGCATTACTTTGGGCGCTCACTTACACATTTTTTACGACTTATTACTATGCTAAAACAGCTTTTTTTTTGTAAATTATTAAAAACAAGCTTATGCCCGCGGCTTCACTCGCGTTAATTTAGAATTTGACAATCAATTCGGGTCGTAGACTGCTTGTTGTTTGGCGGCAAAAAACTCTTAACACACTATTATTAATATAATTCAATCATAATTCCAAAGACACGCGGCGCCATCTATTATCATATGAACGTTATTGTTGTTTTCCTCGAGAATAGTACTTTTTTTTGGGATAAAAGGTACCCTATATCCGTTTCTGTACACCTGACAACATATATGCAAAATTTCAGGATGATCTGTTCAGTAGTTTAGGCGTGAAAAGGTAACAAACAAACAAACTTACTTTCGCATTTTTAATATTATTATACATATAGTTAGGATAGTTAGGATGTAATGTTAGTATTGTATAAATTGCTTTTAATTTAATTTTATGTAATATTAGTGTATGTGTACCAATTGATCTTATTTTAATTTAATGTATTGTATGGATTATAATTATTTGAAATAAATGAATTGATAATATTATTATTTGTTACAAACCTCAGAAAATAATGTCAATTTAACTCACTTTTACTTAACTTCATAAGGTTCGGTTTCTGTGTCGGTTTTGGCCGAAACTAGAAGACGAGCAGAAGATTCGGTTACGGTTTCGGCTGAAAATCGTGATTCGGTAGGACACTAATGATCTCGTTAGCAAAGCAAATAGGCATATCACCGGCTAATGACAATTAGATTAAACAATAATTTGGTTAAAGGTATTGTCATGTTGCGTTTGTTCTACAGCTATCACTTTGATCAATTAACCCGTCTACTCCGAACATAAATCCGAAGTATCGGCCGAATGTTCGGCCGTTTCCTGACGACGGCTGACTACGGCGAAATTAAAAAAAAAGAAGATAAGTCAAAGTCAAAAATGTGACTTGAACTCGGGTAAGCACTCAAAGTCAAATAAGGAAACTTTGACCGCCTTATTACAAAACAAGATTTATATTTGACATGGCTTAAACCATGGAGCCAGTTTTTGTAATAAGAACGTAACCGTGATTGAAATACCGTTCTTTTTACAAAACTGAAAACTTAGTTCGGTACTAAGTTGTCAGTTTTGTGTTTAGGAACTGTACCATAGTCGGAATAAAGTTCGAAATTCAATAATGGCTCCATGTTTCAAACCTGGGTCTGAAAATAAACCTTGTTTTGTAATAAGGGGGTGAAAGTCTAGAAACGGCCGAACATCGGCTGATACTTCGGATTATCGCTTCGGAGTAGACCCCCAGGTTTTTGAATTGCTAGAGCACAGAAATTTGAGAAGGGTTTTTGCAAAACTATTTCTCTTTTTTCCTTTCGTCTGTCTCGTTGGTCCAGGGGTCACAAACGCGACTGCTGAGCATGAAGTTCTGGGTTCGTTTCTTAAGTCAGACAAAGTATTATTGAGTTTTTACGTCCCGAATTTTCCAATAATGGCCTGGAACCTGTCTATTCCCGTTCATCCCCCCAACTTAGTACAGCTAGCTAGGGGGACGAACGGGAATTCGTTATTTTTTTCCCCGACCATCCCACTGATGTTGTTGGTGGGACGAACGGGAATATTTTCTTTTTTGATTCCCATTGGTCTCACCAAATAATTTCTGACTCATTTTTTTGTTCAATGGTATAAAAAACAAATATTAAAATAATAATCACATTAACTGTAACAATCACAGAATCAACTTTACGTACTTAGGTATCAAAATACACTACGCTTAAAAATTAACATAAAATAAAAAAAAGTCCTGGGTCCATGTATTATAATTTTTAGCTGTAGAGGTAAAAATTATCAGTGTATTCCCGTTGTCCCCGTTTGCGATATCCCCGTCACGGGGACAGCGGGACGTGATTAAATTTATTTCCCGTTGTCCCCTTATCGTACGAAGTAAACCTTTTTTAAATCGAAACAGCTAGGTTAGGTTAGGTTAGAACTGTTACCACACAACGCACGAGCCGAGCGAGCGTAGCGAGCAGTGCCGCGGCAGCGGCCGGCGAGTGCCAGAAACATATTTTTGAATGTAAAACCAAACCACGGGGACAATGGAAGTATTTTTAAATATATTTAATTGAAGTACCGCTGTCCCCGTAGGACGGGGACACGGCGTACGGGGACAACGGGAATACACGAAATTATCGACGGACATATGACGAACGGGAATACACGCTAATAAGAGTAGCCGATCGGGTTAAATTGCTTGCGACTGAAAAGGCATATTCTTCAGTAGTGGACTGATATTGAAGGCTTGATGTTATGTAATAAAAATAAATACAAGAATACTGCTTGATTTAAAACCAGCCAGCTTACATAAGCGTCTAAAGTTAGCTCGAATTATAAAATTGACGAATACCCTCAAATAGAGAATGACGTAGGTATTTCTTACGTATTTTTGTCAGGAAACTTGAAGTTTATTTATGAAGCCTTGTATTTCAGCACAGTCGTTACGAAACGTTAAAGAATTTTTAACTACACTAGTTTCGAAAGTGACGAGAAACTTCTTTAACAGTCCCTACCAATTGCGCAACGCTTACCTGTACATTTTGATACAAGTGGAGAATGTTTGTTATTGCATTCGAGGCGGAATTAACACCCGAGCCGTAGGCGAGTTTGTTTTTGAGCCGAGAACTGCAATAACAAATCCACGTGTATCAAACGACGTTTTTCAATACACTTTTGAAGAAATAAAATAAAATAACGAAAAATATTTTTGTCATGAATTATTAGGAAACTATGATTTAATTTTCTTTTTTTTCCGCACTTTGCTTTCGCCAGGCGCCAGGTTGAAGGAGAAGCAAAGGTCGATAAACAGCCTAATATGAAAAATAGAAAATTCATATATTTTTGAGTTTAAAACACAAAAAAAACGTTTAAGAACAAATTAACATTTTTTTAATGTTAATTTGTTCTTAAACGTTTTTTTTATTGTAATAATTATGGTATTCTATTTATAAACATTATTTAAATATTCTAAAAATATTTTTATTAACGCCGTAAAGACGCATCTTTGCCGAGATTTAAAATAAACACCTGCGAATAGAGAGGACCGTCTCTGGCGCGAGACGGTGTGAATAGAGGCATTGAACCAATTTGGTCTAAGTATAGGTATAAGTTATCTGTGGAAATTTTTATTCCCGCACACGTGTTGGAAAATAAAAAAATCACACGCGTGTGAAATACATCGCATTGTTAACCTAATCGTAGTGCGATATGAACCAGTTTTCGAGGAAGTGTATTGAAAAGATGTTTTTTAAGTGTAGTCTATTAGGCTTATGAAAATGTATGTGGTGTGGTAGCCTCTATCTATCAAATTATAATAGAATACTCTTTTATGTAGTAACGGAACGTTACGATACGTTTGACAGTTGACAGTTTGTCATTGTGACAATGTCTTGACAGCTGTCATTGACACGCGTCAGATTAATATAACTAGGCACCACCATCTATCCATTAGCGAGAAAGATTCTAAGAACAACCATTAAATAATAATAATTATCACGTTGGATATATTATTTATTTGATAGTAACGAATGATAGTATACAATGTACACCATAACAATTACAGATATACTGACTAACATAGTATTAGCGCACAGCCGAAACTACTGGGAGTAGGAACGTGAAAATTTTGCACAGAGGAGTTCCTTTCATAATGCAGGCGAACACTAAGATGGGATTTTTGGAAATTCAATGTTAAGGGTTGAAAAGGACTTTGTTTGTATGAAAAGTATTGTTTTCCTTGAGATATTAAATTTGAAACTTGGCACAAATACTTATCTAAGTAAATATTAAAGTTTGTAATAAGTATTTCGTTATTTTTTAACTACTAAAGGGGGATTCAATTATGGTATTGAAGAATATTAACGCGCCGTCCGATTTGCTCGAAACACGGTATACATACTTTTGACAAAGAAGAAAGAGATCTAGGGTTTTAAGAAAATCTACCCCTAACAGTCCTTCCTCATTAATAATCTTTAAGTGAAATAACGGAAACATCCTAAATGATTTAAAAAAATCATCATCATCATCATTTCAGCCGAAAGACGTCCACTGCTGAACATAGGCCTCCCCCAATTTAGGGGGGGTTTGCCATAATCGCCACGCAAGGCGCCTGGTTGGCGATCGCAGTATGGTGTTAAAATGCATAGAGAACGCTGCTGCCCATTCTCTAGTAAAGACTTCTACATTCTGGCGCGACTTGTCGCGCGACGCGACACCGGTAGAACTATTTCCTTGAATTTTTCTTAGAAATTGTTTTACCGGTGTCGCGACGCGCGACATGTCGCACCAGTATGTAGAAGCCTTAAGTCCCTTAGTCACCTTTTACGACACCCACGGGAAGAAATAGAAAGATTTCTTACGTCCGGCACCACACGGATTGAAAAAAATATGATATGTATATTATTATATTTATATTCCCTAGGGAGGTGAAAAGTGCGGATACAGTTTATATGACAAATCTTATTCCTTTGATTAATAAACATGAAAATTGGCACGAATGCTTATCTAAATAAACGATAAAAGCATACTTAATCAATAATTAAAAAAAACTATTTTTAATTTTTAATTTATTTGGTGGAGGGGGTTTGCAAAGGTTTAAGGGGAAATACGGAATCCACGGGGACGAAGTCGCGGGCGAAGTAATAATAATAATATAACGTTTATTTCTGAATCATGCTCCATATATGTTAGTAACAGTGTAAACTTATAAAACTAGTGTTAGTACAATATTTCTAAGCTGCGTGAGGCACGCCGATCCTGGGGAATGCCTACATGACGGCGTACATTCGTATCCACCGCCCCAACATCGGAGAGTCCCACCTATCAGCCAACGTTCTGAGAATGGTTACTGCTAGTAATACATAGAATATAGGTGACGTATCTTAATAAACATAAATACTCTACATGTCTTTATGTCGCATACTGCATCGAACCGCATAATGTGATACAAGGGCATTGTCTTGATAACAATTGACGTTCATAATTCCGCCTCAGAGAACCTACGATGGTTTATCTAAAGACGCCGCTCCACAGCGGCCCACGGCTAAGCCACGCGTACGTGGCTGGCAAACAAAGGAACCGCGCAGCTAAACCGACCGTTTTCTAGAAAAGCGGTGGCCGCCATATTGCATCCACAATTTACCGGCGAATGACGTTAGTGAAACGTTATTTATGATAAATGATTTTTATTTCTGTAGGTTTGTACAAACATTTTTACACGTCAATCACATTTTAAAAACTAGATTAGGTCGGCGTTTTCTATTTGGCTACTCTGAGAAGAAAAGCCGAAACAAACTCAGAGGTTACAGTCTCTTTTAAAGTCCAGACATAATCTTGGTCAGATCATGTGAAGGCCATGTAGATTGGTGTCTGAAATGGTCTTTTGAGGAAAGAACCACACAGATTGAGTGGACATGTCCAGTCAGTGCACGCATTTGTCAGTAATTGTGCAGCTCAACTCACAACATAAGGAGCTCAACGATGAAAGTAGTAAGTGTTATAAATGTAGTAGTAAGTATGAAAGTAAGTTGGTGTGTTTTCCTAGAAGGCGTTTTTGACATCGCAAGGTCAAATCCCGCTGCCATCTTTTTCATGACAGCCGTCACTTGCCGCCGTTATGAGGCAGCTACGCTCTTCTTTGTAACCCTAGCTTAAGACGCAGATATATTCCAGTGACCTTGAGTAGTTAGCTTGCGTGTTCTGTACTGAGCTCACGCAACGCGTCGTACGTTCAGCCAGTAATAGGACTCGCCCATCAGGATTGCTGTCCCCAATTTGACGCATTATTCATTTATTATACACAAAACAAAAGGTATTTTAATAAAACGCGTTTACTAAAATATCAATAATTAAATATCTTTAAATTGGTGAAGGTATCAGAAAAATACGCTTGGCAGATTTTGCGCCATTCTCAGTTTTTTATCCGCGTTAGACATAACTTTACAAATTAATTTCACTATGTAATATAAACATAATCTAAAATATTCACATGTTAAATTATTGAGAAAATGCTCTAATTTTTTTTATTTTCTTTCAATCGTTAACACTACTCGTTTAGTCGTGATCTTCAGTATAAAATCATTAAAAGTCGGCTATCGTCCCCTTAAGGCCTTATCATGTTGGTGTATCACATCTCCTTTGCGTGGCACCACCTTGTATCACTATCGCTAGTTTTGACGCAAAATGATACGCGATCGGCGTTATTTTGAAGGATGTGCACGTGCCACGCTAGGCCTAACGTGGCTAACCTCTCCGTGCACGTCCTGTGTAGCAGTGGACGGTCGTCTTAATATCTAGCTTCGTAGATAACTGATAAGATCTACATGGGTCTATAGATGTCTGATACAGAACATGAACCTCACCTACCTGGGTGTTATTATGACACATTGAGCTCTAGGCTGTGGCTTTAGAGAGAGATTATCTCACAGACGTATGAGTAGGGTTGCCAACCCTACTATATAATATAGTATCCTGCTATATTAGATGCCTAAATGCTATATAAAAAAAAACCTGAATATAGTTTGTTCAGAATAAGGAACTGAATCGATTTCAATAATTTTTGCACCATGTTATATTTTGTCCCAAAAATATTTAAGTGTGATGGAAAATGCTAACACCATTTCATTACTTATAATACAATCACCGTACGGTCAGGTACCTACTGCCAAATTATTATCAATGAGCAACGCGGGGCCGCCGTTAGCATGTTTTTTGTACGGACAACCCGGTAACATAACAACCTTATAACTTTGTGATTTTTCATGATACAGTTTTGAAATTTTGTACACAGAAAAAAAAAAATACTAGATCCGGGTTTCGGGTTTCGCAATACTAAAAATAATGTGGTATATGTAGGCAAAAATACAATATTTTAATTTCAACACAAAACGGAGAGATGACCGATGAAGCTGAATGGTATTTTGTAACCCTAATTTAGAGTGTAATAATTATGTAACAGTTAATAAAGGCTTAAAGTAGCAAAAAATAAAATATTTTTTAAATATACTTACCTGCTACTTATATTTTTTTTGCTGTCTATTATATTTTTAGACAATGGCTTCGAAAACACTACAGTTCACATACCTACACATACATAAACGCACGCGTTCTTCCCATGGAGGTAGTTAGAAACTATAGAACGCCACCTGCTACGCTCCTTACATACTCCTTTTGCATCTCACATACAGCTTGGCCAGAAAGAGTAGAAAAAAATTGAGGTCGCCACTATCGTTTATATGGCATCATTTATACTACAACCAAAATGAATTTGATACTTCAAGTATTTTTAATGATAAATCTGAATGTGGAAAATCGTTAAATCAGAAGCTAAATTTCATTTTTTTTAATTTAGTAATTAAAAACCATAGGAGAGTAAAGCATCTTTAATATAGTAACAATATTTTTTCTAGTCACTATCTAAATACTCTACACCTGACATGTCCGATCCAAGTTCTTGATCATCTTCAGAATCTGAGCTACTGTCACTGCTGTCCTCACCAACACGAATTACCAGTCTGTCTATATCTTCATAGAGTGTTCTTCCCCTTTCATAGTAATTATGTTCTATTTTCTTTATGTGTTCGACACAATTATTCCAAGTTTCGGGACCAATGCTATTAAAAGCTTCCTCAGTTGCTTTTTTTATGTCAATTGCTCCTCCCACATTACATGCAGCAACTTTTTGCTTTGCTATGCCCCAGATGAGCTCGATAGGATTTAGGTCACAGTGGTACGGAGGAAGCCGTACCACTTCATGACCATGTTCCCCCAACAACTCATCTATTTGGTATACTGGTTCTGGCTTGTGCTTTTTAACAAGCATTAATAATGCTGGCTTTCTTGTTGATGGCTCGAACGGGATGTTATTTTCTAACAGCCACAGTTTTATTTCATCTACTCGGGAACCTGATGTTGGAGCCTTGTTCTGCACCACACTGTGATAAGGCGCATTGTCCATGACAATTATAGAGGCCTCATGTAGGTTTGGGATCAGTTTTTCTGTCACCCACTTGGTAAAATTGTGAGAATTCATCTCTGAATGGTAGTCTTCCATTTTGTTAGTACCACTAAATATTAGTAAAGCGTTGGGTACAAATCCATTGGCAGTTCCAGCATGGACAATTATCCATCTTTTTCCTTTTGATATATCATGTTTTATGCCTTTGATTTTAATGGATTGCCAGCACTTTCTCAATTTATAAGAACTATGGATGTAACTTTCATCCAAGTAAACAATTTGTTTTTGTAGCTCAACAGGCAAATCCCGATTTCTTTTTATAATTTCTAAATATTTTTCTCTTTTTGCTGCTATATTAGGTTTTTCTATTAGCGATTCTCTATTTGTCGAACATTTTTTGTATGAAAAGCCTATGGCATGTAATATTTGCCTTAATTTCTCACGGCCTCCTTTGTAATCTAATTCTTCTTTTGCCACAGCCAACAACTTTCGCAAAGTTGGTGCTATTTTCTGTACGGTGTAAGAAAACTGAATTTTCTGACGAATCGCACAGACACTAAAATCGTCCATCTCTATTTTTGAACGTCCTTTTCTATGCTTGGCTGGTGTTATGAATTTGCCTTCGTTTTTATTGCCTTCGTTTATTATGCGTCGAACAGTGCTTTCTGATTTTCCTGTAATCAAAATAAAACATTAATGTAGAATGACGTGCGTGACGATCAAAAAATGCAGTCGCTCTATACAAAGTCATTGTGAACCCGATGTAAACATAACCTCTAAAATTATATTAAATCCGTAAAAAACTTCGATGATGTGGTATTTTTTGAAGACCTAACCGACTTTAACTGTAACTTAGATCATGAACTATATAAATTATATAAAATGAGAGTGAATAAATACCTGTCATATCAGCAACTCGATTGTAAAGGTCATCCAATTCTGTTAGAAGTTTTCCGGCATGATATTCCGCCAAACACCTCTTAAAAACATTGTAAATAACTTCTCTGGCACCAATTTTTATCGTCTTGCCTATTTTCAATAATAATTCACCGACTAATACGTTTAATAGCTACGAAAAATTAAATTATTTCACAATACACTTTTTTGTTTTGATAGTTTGACTGATGTTTGACATTTCTTTCGAGTTGCCATGTGTAGAAAAAATTAGTTCATATTTGTTTAATTTCTACTCTTTCTGGCCAAGCTGTACATCATACACGAACGCCGGTTGGGAGTACTACACACCTGACCTTTATGAAGAACATCACCAATTAGGTCAATATAATTATATCCTCTCCCGGTATTTCCACTCAGCTCTGCTTTGTAAACACCTTTGTTCCTCGCTTTTCATTCATCCTCTCAACATGACTAAACGAACTAAGCATACGATTTTCAATTCGAAAATACTATATTTGATATTAAAAATGTTGGCAACTCTCTGTATGAGTGACAGCGACGAAGCTTACATACAAAGCACAGATACTGAGCCCAATTTTTTTATAAAAACTTGATGTGCCATATTAACGGCCAGTTCTTTAAATTCTTTGGTCGGATGCTCGAAAACGAGTCTGCTGAGCCAGGGGTCTTGGGTTGGTAGTGGCGCGAGGAGGCGAAACGCCGGGGTGAAACTCCGCTACCGCGAGAAATCACTGCACAGCGGACAGAGCTCCGGCGGGATCTCATGGCGGCATGGAGAGTGCGATTGTCGCGACCCAGCGCTGGGCGCGCCACAATTGTGGCGATAAGTCCCCTCTTTGAGGAGTGGCTTGAAAGGCGCCACGGCGTCCTCACCTTCCGCCTGACGCAGGTCCTCACCGGACATGGTAGTTTCGGGAGGTTCCTGTTCAGGATAAAGCGGGAGGAAACGCCCGGGTGTCACCACTGTGTGGATCGCCCGGAGGACACGGTGGAGCATACGGTGGAGGTCTGCCCGGCTTGGGTGGAGCACCGCTGTGTCCTCACGGAGGCGATCGGCATCGGCGATCTCTCGCGTCCGGCTCTGGTTCGGGCCGAGAGTGCATGGGAGGCCGTCACCTCCTTCTGCGAAGCAGTAATGCTTGCGAAAGAGGAGGCGGAACGCGTGAGGGAGAGGCAAGGTTCGCGCCCTCGCGCGCCTAGTCGCCGCAGGAGACGCCCCGGGCGTCGGGAGTCGCAAGCCGATTTCCGGCCACCGTAGGCGCGGGCTTGCGGACGGTGAGCGATGGGTAGCTCACCGTCCGATAAGGACCAGGCCCGGGTCGACGGCGCGTTGTATTCCACGTGCGCCTCAAAGAGTTGTCAGCAACAACTGACGGGGTCCGTTAGGGCCGATGCCTGCCAGGGTTGCGAGTTTGTCCGAAAGGGATATCGTGGCCCTGGCACACAGGCAAATGAAGGAATACGGTTGGGTTTTAGTCAGTAAAAGTCTGACACGCCCTCCCGCTTCGCCAATAGCGGGAGAAGTTATTTGATAATTTCCCACCCAAAAAAAAAAAGGGGTCTTGGGTTTAATTCCCTGGTCGGGCAAAGTGAAATTTGGTTTTAACAACGCCTGTAATCCCCGAAGGGTTAGGCAGGGCTGTACCTTTAGTACACCCACATTTCACCAATTAAACTCCGGGCTGCTACTGAGAAATTCCTGAAGTAAAAACCCAATAACACTTTACCCGACCGGGGTATCGAACCCAGGACCTTTATGCTCAACAGTAGTGCTTGCGACCACTAGAAATTTGATTTTATCATCGGAAATTTGTTCATAGCGGACTTGCGTTAAACATAAATTGTGAAATGAGAGTGTAGGTATCTCTGTCTACACCACTTCAGGAAGTACAGGCGAGATGATGATGTAATGTCATGGCATCATTGAGTATGACGGCACAGCAAGTGGCACCGTCTATTTTTGTTACGAAGTTACAAAGGAATCACCGAAAAGGTCGGATGAGAGTGACACTGGCTGGTGATAATCACTCTAGCAAAGCATAGCATCGATGGTTGCGTGGCGGCTGTCTTCTGATGACAGAAGATGACGTCAGGGCTATATATAAAAGTACTCTGTGCGTCAGGGGAGCCTCTGCTTGCTGTCGTACGACGTTCACGACGAACTGCTATATTCCGGCGCAATCCTGATGATATTGGAGCTGCTAAACCACTAATACGATGATCACTTCTGGTGAAGACTATCCTGCGCCTTTAGGTACTACTTTTAATAGGTAATATGGGCTGGTGTTCGCAATTCCACCTGAATTTGCGCGTATTTTGCGTACGGGTGGGAAAATCGATTATTCGATCCACCCCAGCTCCTCAAGGAAGTCCAGCAACGCCTTGGTGTTATTGACAATCTCACAGAGAGTACCTGAGTAAAAACTTTGCCTTGTACGTGGCGACCACCGGGCAGCACATGAGCTGCTGTCTCGTCGTCCTCCATGCAGGCCCTGCACAGCGGACTGTCTGTGACTCCTATGACTAAGAGGTGTTTATTAAATGACCCGTGGCCAGTTATAGCTGTTGTTATTGTATCTTGCGCCGAGAGCCCTCTTACATTTAGACGCTGCGCTAACTTAAGTATTTTATTTTTTATATATTTACACTATTATTTATATTATATTTACACAACGATAGTATCGACACGACAAAGAGCGCGAAATCAATTGACATAGGTCCGTGTCCTCGACAAGCGTTCTTGCGATACTGAGCGCACATCGCCGGCACGGTGAAATATTATAAAATCTTTTATTTTATTTATAAAAAAAATAAAACAAGCAATGGAAAGAAATATTGCCATTGTTTAAGACAATGTTGGACGTTATTTTGGTATAAAAACTACTTCAAAATTATGTAGAACTTCGGAGATATTCCGATTTATTTCCAACCCTTTTTAGTAGAAAACTGAATTAGATCCACTCGTTTTTTCTTTATATAAAAGGCATAAAACAAATATGTATTCTATTATTATAATAGTATTGGATATTTGTAATATGAGAAAAAATATTTTGATGGATTATATTCAACACAATCCGCAAATTAGAGCTCTCAAATTAGCTCTCCATGAGTTTTTGCCTAAACATGCATCAGGAAAACGATTATTGCTAAAGAAGTAAATAAATCATTAAAAATCGCTTTATTATATTATTTTAGAAGAGAAAACGAACTATTTATACCAAGTAATTATTATTTATACGAACCAATTAACAGGATTCAATTTCAACGAGGAAATCATGCATCTACGCGCATTTAAGCTCCTCCTCGCTCCTGTTAAGTATATGCAACTATTTAAACAGTAATTCCTATTGTCAACATCCCCAAACCTGACGTTTCAGCGACATTTTTAATCACAAAAGCATATTGACATAGAACTTGAAATTCCTCAGTGGTGGAGCGGAGGCACACATAATATTTTAATGCAAATGTCTTCACCCTCCATATTCATGAGCTGGCATTGCAATTAGAGAGATGGACTTCCATGTATTATGTTAATTTTAACTCCTTTTTACCCAAAATAATATCGTGGGATGGATAGATCTTTAGCGGTTTCGACTTGTCAGGAAATGTAGTGTTTATTTAATTCAATAAGAACTTCGACCGTGGCTAAGGTTAAATGATACGAGTAAATTATTTTTATTTCTGTAAGCTAGTTTGTACAAACACTTTTACATGTCAATCATATTTCAAAAACTAGATGAGGTCGGCGGTTTCCTATCTAACTACTCTGAGAAGAAAGGCAGAAACAAACATAAAAATGGTATTGTTCGGTAATGTTTTTTTATTGATCTAGGCCCTAAATGATACCCAAGAATCGATGGAATAGCCACTAATACGATCAATTCCAAATTTGGGCTTTGAATTAAGTTATTGAAAAAAGGCTCTAATTTATCAAATATTTTTTTCAAATCATTAACACTACTCGTTTAGACGTGATCTTCAAAATCATTAAAAGTCGGTTATCATCCCCTTAATTGTACGGTATACCCTACCTACTTGGTGCTTAGCGCTCGTCATTCACAAACTAAGTAATACATAGGTTTATAACCTACCCAAAATTATTTCGTACAATCAACCACACGTCCCTAGTAAAATTTAACATTGACAGCGCTTTTGTCGTAGCCTTGTGGTTGACCGTAATGTGTAATAATTTGACACCTTCCTTCAAACCGGAACATAGTGGCATAAATTCGTAGATATAGTGTTCCAGTGTGAACTTTTTACGGGTTAGGTCGTGGGTTTGAATGAAGTTATTTATACAAAGAGGCGCCTGGCGCTTTGTATAAATAACTTCATCACCACTGCTCTCAAAACGGTGAAGGAAAACACCGTGAGCGGCATATCCTCGAACCAAAATGTTGAATTCATGTGACATCTGCCAACTCGACCTGGGCCCGAGTGGTAGATTACATAGCCCACTCCCTCTCGAAGAGAGGAGGCCAGTGTCCCAGCAGTGGGAACATTATAGGCTGATTATACAAAATAGTAAAAATATTTAGTTTTCAACTTAAACATTGTCATACACAAATTGAGGCAGCTCCAGTAAGTTACAAAAGTATTTGTGTCGCAGCTGTCTCACACTTCCCTTTAGTAAGTTGCTTGGCATTGCTTTACAATGACAAGTAAATAGAGTACCTATACTTACAGAAAACATGAATTTAGCAGCTCAAGGTGTCTGAGGTGTGCACATGTATGTGTGTGTATACGTGTGTGTGTGTGTATGTGTGTGTATGTATATGGGTGAGTGTGTACCGTTTTTGTCTTTTCTTGTTTTATGTATGAACTTTTCTTTCTTTCTTTTATTTTCTCATCTTTTCTATGATAATTTTCTAAAATACACATTCCAGTAATAAACCGTACCTAATTATTCTATTTCCAAAAACCAACGAAGAAGAAATTAAGTTTAGCGCAAAATTAAAGTTAATCGAAAGTTCAGATTCAACGCTGAAGTAAATTAGTCTGATAATTAAGATGGCCACTATTTCCCGCCTAATTGCGTCCTACCCTCGTAAATATTGCTATAATCTACGGGGAACTTGCTAGAAAATATCGTCTGGCTATGATAACGGCTAACTAGCTGCTTCTTAATGTAATAATAATTCATTTTTGGGGGATTTAGTAGTATTTGAAGTTGTAAGTTCCAGTTATTTAATAGTGCGTTTTTCCCCAAATACATAACATATCGCCTGTATTCCCAAAAGGGGCAGGTAGCGGTGTAGAGTGCAGCTACATATCGCCAGTTATAATTAAGTCTAATGTAATAGGGGACGAGTTTATAAACATAACCGAACACAAATCCGGACCTCGGGCTTCTGCTGAGAAATTTTTGAAGAAAAATAACACTTTGCCCGACTTAGGCATCGAACCCAGGACCCTACCCTAAGTAGTGTCGTTTACTCCTCGTAATAATTATAGTTAACATGTTTTAGCCTAAAATTATCTGGAATTATGGTTTAAGAACTTTATTTCTCAAAAAGAATTATATTCACTTATGTGAGAAAAAACTTATTTCTAATTAGAATACCTTAGGCGATGCGACCGACGACGGTTACACAAATAGTTTAGATTAATACATTACTCGAAGATAGATAGCTTCAAATTTTAAATCCGCTAAAATGTGTTTCTTTAAAGATTTTTTGAAAGTATACATGGATTTTTGATCTTTTACATTCCGAGAATTACAGCTAAGAAACTGCGTGCCACCGATACGTATGTCATAATTAACCAAGCAACAGCCTACTTATTCCTTCTAAAGAAAACACACATGACGTCACTCATTAATGGATCTTTTGAGAAAAACAATCTGTTTAGTAACGCGACACCTCATTACCGTCCCATCATACACGTGCATAATTGAATCATTAGAAAACTCTTTATCTTCCATGTCTTATAGCTCCGAGCAATGTTCTCTTCAATGTATGAAATGTAAAGGATATAGGCAATCTTTTGACTAATTACGAGAAACTTCCGTATAGATATTTTGTTTCTTAACATCATCAAATTAATGTTTTATATTTTTTGAACACTCTCACATCAATATAAATTGACGAAAGCTTACAAACTTCACGTTAATGATATTTGGAATAAAAGTAATGGGATTAGGAATAGTCTATTAATGATACTAATACATAAAATAATCATATACTAATACATCATAATACACACCATTATAAGGAAATAAATCAACATGCTTGCTTGAATTGCCAATAATTCCACTGGCTCACTGACCATCAATTAGCGTGTTTCGAACACCAAATCCAGATTTCTTAATATTTTTCTACTCTCTAGTCAGATGACATTGAAAAAGTCAACAGTTCATTCACACCATCCTTTAAAAACAAAATTCTGAATATATAAATTCAAAGTTAAATCCATGTACTTATCTGACCTTACAAAGGTTATAATCAAAGCTACCTAACTACCTATCTATCCCTTTCATACCCGTCTGTCTGGCCGTCGCATTCATGGTGCAGTGCCAAAAATCAATAAATGCCTCCCCATGGGATACGCCGAACCACCTCTGTGAGCCCCCTTTATATGTAAACAGATAGTTATATAATATACAGGCTGACTTTGAAAACATGCGACAAAATTTAAGGGAGTGTTCTACCCATCAATATGAACAACTTTTACTATGGGACCAAATTAGAATTCGCAAAAAAAAAAGTCGACTTTCCTATAAAGGTACATAACCGAATGGACCATTTTGTATAAGAAGGTTCACTTTTTTTTTTGCGAATTCTGATTTGGTCCCATAATAAAAGTTGTTCATATTGATGGCTAGAACACTCCCTCAAATTTTGTCGCATGTTTTCAAAGTCAGCCTGTATAATGAACATTGACATTGAAGGGTCCGAAATATTGAGTTCGTGTGTGGGGGACGGGATTAAAGAGTGGAAAATTTTGAACAGAGTGGTCCAGGGGGCGAAGAAGGGTATTATTAAAGAATTATTTCTAAATCATGCTCGATTCTTAATAATTAATTATTTCGGTAACACATCGTCTAATCAATATTTAAACAATTAATCAGATAAGTGAACGTAGGAGGCGACCTCTCATGGTTTCAAATTGTTCAGGCGAAAATGCGAGGTCTGAAGGGACTGATAATTATTCGCTTTGTCCAACATGACAGAGCATTAGCATTGGAATAATGACTAAGAACAATAGAAGTTTCATAATAAAGCTTCAAAATAAGCTTCATATTCGTAAGTATTACATTATTTAAGGTCCACATTTATTGACCCCTAAGAAGAATAATAACTAGAGATTACCACTGCCCCTGAATCTTAATTAATGCACTGTTAATACTTAAATTTTTATTTTTATTTTAATATGAATGGGAGCAGTACCGACTTAAGAACTTCTCGATCAGATTTTACCGATCCGAACCGATTCATACCCAGTCAAACAATTTATCAAAATTCTGTAGGGATTGCCATCTAATTGTACAGTCACGAGCAAAAACATATTGATATCGCGAGCGCGACAGGCAGCGCGACTCTTGTCGCACCCGCGATATCGCACCAGTCTGTAGAAGCCTTTAATATATGACCACAATATATGTGATCATTTGTGGGAAGGCATGCTGCCAAAGTGATTTCAGACGTTTTCGATCACATTCTTCTGAATTTAACTGAATAGGCAGATATTTATGACGCAAGACATGGCCGTTAATATTGCTTTGATACATATTTTTAAAGCCGATGCAGCATCCTATACTTTGGCGTCGCTTGTCTCTCGCTTGTCTCGCCGGATAGAGTTGGTGTTCCTTCGATGTCACATATTTGTGCTGCCACTTGTATATGCCTTCCACAAATATTTGCCGTCATATATTAATGGCGACTAAGGGACTTCTCAGAGAAAGGGCAGCAGCGTTCTCTATGAATTTTAACACTACACTGCAATCGCTAACCCGCCTGCCAAGCGTGGCGATTATGGCAAATCCCTTTGGAGGAGGCCTATGTCCAGCAGTGGACGTTTTTCGACTGAAATGATGAATAATGATTAATGGACGAATCATGCAATCCGATATTATTGCCGAGCAGTTCATAATAATATATTTATGTTAAGCTCGTGACTGCACATGCAAAATATTCGTGCACTAGTGTTTCATCGAACTTACATGTTGAACAGCTCATCGAAAACTTCATCGCAGCATTCCTAAGTTCTCCTCTAAATATTTATATTTATCTGTTCTACGCGCCGTAATCCCCGCAGTGGCTAATTAATTGCATTGCCATCGAGTTGTAACGACCAGTGCAGCTTTTAATAACCAGCGACCCCTCTGAGCCGATTTTAATTAGTCTTTTTTCCATTCAGACCACTTTGATTTTATGATTTTTCTTTGATGTTACTATTAGGATTTTGCTATACAGGTACGTCCTTATTAGTATGTTTTTTTATTTCTGTTACTATTAGCAGAAATAAGCTACTGTACAAAATTAAGAAATAGCTAAGATGCTATGATACGATAAGATACCTTTTTTTATATGTCAATGTAGGTTTAATGATTCTTTATTTTTGGAACATGATACAGTTCACTTACAGTACGATTCACGAAAGATGACCACAAATGGCGGCCGTCTGCGCTCGCTACACTCATGAAGAAAAGACTTAAGACAAAATAATATTTTAAGGTTGGTTGCGCACCAATGGCGTCGCTCCGGTCTTGACGCATTCCGCCCGCACCTCACCTCGCACCTCCAAAGGGACCTAAATATGCCTTCTGCGCCGTGGTCATCTTTCGTGAATCTTACTGTACATGAGATTTAAATTTAAATAAATCGTAGTCTAATGAAGAAGCATGCAAAGTTAGGGTAACAATATAAACACAAGCCAAGCAAAAGTTTCCGTAGAACATCTAAGATAAGAAACAGAAAGTCGAAACCAAGGTACTCTCACGAATACCTGCGCATAGTTTATTTAATTTACCATAGAAAATTGTATTTTGAAAAAGTAATTTGAGAAGGGATAGTGGAGGGTAGGTAATAGAATGATTTTGAACACGTTCGTGGGGCGTTCAAAATTACGCTACCCACCTTAAATTTTGTTACTTTTATTCGAACGTCTTTTTCCTTTTTTTAAATTACAACTTTTCATATTTTCAAGATGCTTATGAAATTACGTAAAAAAATAAGAAACACGCTTATTTTATTTAAAAAATATTGTCGTGTCATTAAAAAAAGAATATGTGTTAGTAAATGCTGTTTTTTCTAATATCGTGTCAATATCCTATCTTTAAAACATTAAAAAACTGAGCAGTGGTGGCCCAGTGTTATCGGCCCCGACTTACGAGTTGTAGGTGGTGATTTAGAACCCAAGCAAACAACTTTGTGTACTTAATTTCATCTCCACTGCTCTCAAAACGGTAAAGGAAAAAATCGTGAGGAAACCGGCATGTCCTAGAACCAAAAATGGGCCGCGTGGTGGATTATGGCCCACTAATATAGAGGAGGCCTCTGCCCCAGCAGTGGGAACAGTATAGGTAGATTATGTTATACGAAAAACTGAACCTAATTAGAAAAAAAACTTGTTTCAAGACGCAAAATGGTGGTCAATCAGCATGATGTTATTTTATTTCCTAAAAATATGTAATAATTACGTTAATTTATCTAGTTTCGTTTTTATCTAAGATGTGTGCTAATAGTCTTGTGCTACATCCTCTATAAGACTTAGTATCCGAACTCACGCGGTTGCTCTGATTTCCCGGGAGAACCTTAAGTTTTACTATCGTAGTGCGCTTAGAAATTAGTTCCAGAAATTGTAGAAGGTTTAATCAATTTTAATCTTAGTAACACTTACGTTTTTATACCTACGAAATGAAGTAATATTCTAATCACTAGCTGCTATCCGCGGCTCCGCCCGCGTGGCTTATTCTAATATAAAAGGATATGTAAAAGCCTAAATTACTCCTTATAACATGAGCTATTTGCCAGTGAAAAAATCCGTCAAAATAGGTGCAGCCGCTTCGGAGATTAGCCGGAACAAACAGACAGACTGACATTTTAATGGTACATTATGCACCAAGGGGATAAAGCAGTGTCATGAATTGTCGTATGAATCCAGCCCGCCCAAGACAAAAATACCTTGATCCCCAAGAAGAAAACTCTACTTTTCACACCATCTACGAGAAAATAAAAAGTACTAGAATCAAAGTATTTATTAAAATTAAAGTTAGTAGACCTATTTAGCGTTTAAATTAAAAGGGCGTAGAGCTTGGTACTTTTCGACAATTCTTACGTATTCTCCACGGACTACGAATTACCGTTCTTTCTTTGATTTTGTATCTGGCAAACAGCAAAAAAAATCTGAATGTTTTTCGATACCTCCGATTTTAATGTTTAAGAGTTCATTTTGACGACAAGCGCCATTCACACCAAAAATCAAGGCCACCTGTAACAAAAATAGGCAGGTAGTTTAATAAGTAGGAAGGTAAGTTGATCATCATCATCATCATCATTTCAGCCGAAAGACGTCCACTGCTGGACATAGGGTTCCCCCAAGCACCGCCACTTCAACCGGTCCTGTGCTTCCAGCGGATACCTGCGGTCTTCACAAGGTCATCGGTCCACCTTGTAGGAGGCCTTCCAACGCTACGTTTTCCGGTACGTAGTCACGGCTCCAGAACCTTTCGGCCCCATCGGCCATCAGTTCTGCAGCACTGCCACTGGAAGGTAAGTTAGGTAATTTTATTCTTATGTATTAAAAAGCAGGAGTGGCTGGGGTTGGTGGGGGGGGGGGGGGGGCTTGTGGCTAAGTAATTACAGGTCCACGTGTTGATCGATTAGGTAAAGCTGTGTTTGCCGAGGTTGGCCTGTGGATGGGCGACAATCTTTACATACCAAGACCCCTCCGTGTCTCGGAAAGCACGTTAAGCCGTTGGTCCCGGCTGTCATTTGTGGATTTTTAACAGTCGTTACGAAACATCAGAAGCCCGAAAGTCTGACAACCAGGCCTACCAAGGGGTATCGTGTTACCCAGTAACTGGGTTGTGGAGGTCAGATAGACAATCGCTCCATGTAAAATACTGGTCCACTGGTCTGCATCCGGTTAGACTGGAAGCCGACCCCAACATATGGGAAAAGGCAGGCAGATGATGATGTAACGGGTAAAACCGGGTGAATAGAAATGCAGGGGTGAATCGAGACGCAACTTTAAAATGTATTTTAACCTTGAAGTTATATAGTTTAATGCCAACAAGGACACTTAATCGTTAATTATAAGTACAGGTAACACATTATAGTCCTTTTTTTGGGCGAGCAATGGCGTAAAATGTTTCAAGCAGTGCCTGACTGCCGCCACTTTGCTCGTTGGACCTTTCATCGAGCTGGTCCCATCCTAATAGCGGTTAAAACTTATTCCATCTTATCGTCTTACAAAATAAGGTGTACACCACGAACATTTTTTTTTTATTTGTAACTTTATTTCATAATACAAAATTTACAATAGAACTGACTCGATTCTAAAGTCAGTTTTTATATTAAGAACTTTAGAACATAACTGGCGAAATGTGGGTATATTACAAACCCGTACTATATCTTACATCTTCAGGAACTACTGGCGTGATGTAATGTTTTGCATTGAAAAAAAAAAACTTTGAAAAAAGAATCTACAGCTTTACAAATACAGCAATTACATTTATATTTTATTTAATAATATTTAATGGCCTGGTGGCTGGGACCTTTTAGCCAAGTCTTTATTTAGTTACAAACTTTGTTTAAATATTGATGAAATGAATCAATCAATGATGATATGCGCCCGCTCCCCTTGAGTTTCAGTAAAGATGTGGCACTTTACTGAGACCTCACGCGGACTTCTTGAGAGAACATGAAGTGATGTTGCACTGTTTTGTTTAATTTGCCTACACTAATGCACGTTCACGAACACTTAATGGTTAATTAATCCACCATTATTACACATGAATATTCGGCTAAACACATTTTTTTTAAATAAAACAAAACTGCAAAACTTGTCACTTCACTACCCCGCCAAGAACCACACAGCAATTACACATTAAAACCTTGCATAGATAATATAAATTCCCAGTAAAATTGTGTAATGACTGATAAAGATTGAGGCCTGTCACTTTCCATCAGTGCTTTCAAGTTACCCCCACCAATGATATTATAATTTCATTGCCCACCACAATTCAATGGTTGTATAGGCATTATATTATGAATACTGTTTATTTTATTTTATTTTGTTGTTTAACTCATTAAACCTGACTTGGGTTCCGTACGTATTTTTCGGGTAACCACTGAAAATCAGCGCTGTGTTGTGGGTCCCCCATAGCACAGCATCATGCTGAGTGTAAGCCTTTTTGTCACAGTCATGACGTGCAGTTGCCGACTATTTGTTATTTTTGTGCTCGTGATTATAATGTAGATAGGTTTTTTTTTTTAATGTTTACTTGCTCCAGTTTATGTTTTCCTAAGCACGTGTTTCTGTGACGAATAAAATTATTTTTCTTTCTTTCTTTCTTTCTAATTCTTCTAGGTTCGTAAAATGTTACGGAACGTTTTGCTTCACCGATTGCGTATATTTTTTTACATCACGTCGACATAAATAGATTCTTATAAAAGTTGTTTCGTAAACGAAGTTAGGGATTCTTTTGCGTGAAGTTTTGTTTTGAAATAATCTTGAAGCTAATTCGAGAAAAAAGGGTGTTGATTTAAGAATAGCGTAGGTATACGTATTGTAACGTCATTCATTTTTTTTATACAAAAATAATTAAGTTTGTTATTACACAATTCTCAACTAAAATATCCAGCAGTGAGCTGTGTCAAAATAAATATTTATACCTTTTAACTTATCTCTCAAGAGACAAACTATCCTTGTTAGGTTACCAAAACGAGATTATATTATGCTATAGGATTTATAGTGTAGCTATGAAATTTATAATAAAACAACAATATTTTTTTCAATACACTTCCTCGAAATCTGGTTCATATCGCACTACGATTAGGTTCACAATGCAATGTATTTCACACGCGTGCACCGATAACTTATACCCATACTTAGTCCAAATTGGTTCAATGCCTCTATTCACACCGTCTCGCGCCAGAGACGGTCCTCTCTATTCAGAGGTGATATTTGTATTTTAATCTCGGTAAAGATGCGCTCTTACGGCGTTAATATTTTTGGAATATTTAAATAATGTTTATAAATAGAATCCCAAGATTATTACAATAAAAATAACGTTTATGAACAAATTAACATTTATTTGTGTTCTAAACTCAAAAATATTTAAATTTTCTATTTTTCATATTAGGATGTTTATCGGCTTTATACCTTAGCTCCTCTTTCAACCTGGCGAAAACAAAGCGCGGAAAAAAAAGAAAATTAAATCATAGTTTCTTCATGACAAAAATATTTTTCGTTATTTTATTTTATTTTTTCAAAAGTGTATTGAAAAACGTCGTTTGATACACGTGGACATTTGTTATTGCAGTTCTCGGCTCAAAAACAATCTCGCCTACTTAATTCCGCCTCGAATGAAATAACAAACATTCTCCACTTGTATCAAAATGTACTATTAAGCATACATATATTTGGTACCCAATCAAAATTAATTCTTGTTCTTCAATTTTTGTTAATATTTCCTACGCACATACGGTCGATATGTACACTTTTTTCCCGCACCAGCAGTGACCAGCCCCGCAACTGTAGAAAATATCAACAATAATACTTCTGATTACAACCGCACTAACAATCGTAATCAATCACAATTTTTGTCTTTCCGCGTAGTTTCCCAGTTTAAAAAAAATGTATCCTGTGTTCTGTGCCGACGCCCGACGCAAAAAGGAGGAAGGAAGCAAAGTGCCGCCAACACAACACACAATGGCAATGGAACTCAAAACCCATCCAAGCACCTTTAACTTTTTTTTTCTATGGCATCTTGCATCTGGCAAACTAGGAGATTGTCTTCTGCATAACCGGACTTTCCTGTGGGTGCCTCAATAAATTAAGGCCTCCAGCCAGGGCATAAACTTATACGCTGAGCTACTACGCGCTAAGGGCACCACCTGTGGGGTACGAACCTCGGCTTAGGGTTTTGCAACATTGACACAGTGACAACTTTCTTATTTATACAAATAAAAAATAAATAAAATTGAAGTGTAATATCAAAATAGCAGCTTTTTAATAAATTGACATAAAAGGTCGGTACTTATGAGATTTTTTTTTGTCTGTCTGTTTGTTTCGACTTATCTCCGAAACATCTAGACTGATTTTGACGGAACTTTCACCGGCAGATAGCTGATGTTATAAGGAGAAACTTTTATTATAGAAAATCACGCAGGCGAAGCCGCGGGCAGCAGCTAGTTGCTAAATAATTGCTTTGTTTATTTGAAAAAAGGTATTTAAACACTACAGCTACTAATAGTTACTTTTTTTAGACCACAACAACTTAAACCAAAATAAAATAACAATTTATACTTGAATGCAACTACAACGTTCCACTGTTACCGTAGCCAAATATTTAAACCCTTTTTGTAAAGACAAAGGTCAAATTGTCGAAGAATAAAAAACTTAGCTTAGAATCAAAAACAGGTAGCAAAATATTTAGTTCACTAAAATATTTAGTTCAAATGTTTAGTTACAAAATATTTTAGAAACTTTTCTTTTTTAATGTTTTTGTTTTGAGAATTTATTGTGACAACTAACTATAATGGTGTGCACAATACATCCTCAAAATAAAATTAAGTTTATTGACTCACGATGCTAACTGTACGAAAATAAGACTGAATTATTAATAGAATTTAACCCATTTAGGTTAACCTAAAACCCTTTTGAAGCTTAATGTAACCTTTGAATGCGAAGGTTACTAATACTAGGTGTACATTTTGAAACATGTTTTTTTTCCTATGTTTAGATTCGTTGCCTACGTCATCGCCAGGCACAGCTTGAACTGCCAAGATTTTTATGATTTCTAATAGTTACCTTTACTTATTCTATCAAATACCAAAAAGTATTTTATTTTTATATTTTTTTTACATCCACTGCTTTTTAACGTAATTCTCAATATAAAAATCAAATTAAGTCGGCAATAATATTTTTTAGAAACGCAACTCCAGAAAAAGAAAGAATTCCATAAAAAGTTTTTTTTGCTCAGTATTCTTGACATAACTGAGTATTAATTACTTCTACTGCAGATGTCTCTTAAATAAGGCTTTCATTTTAATCCTGGCAACTTTTCTTTTGAACTCATTGGATATTGTGTAATGATATTTCTTTCATAATCTGGAAAAGAGATTTCTGTTTTAATGAAATTTGTTAGTGTATGTAAAATAAAAAATAAAATTTATTTACGGGAAGTAAAGGCGACTATTGATCGTGGGGTCCAGAATATAATTCCTGGTGTGGGCAAAGCGAAGTCTGAAGTCTGGATTTCTGCTCGATTAACGGAAATACGAGTATAATAGAGAGGTACTTATAACCTGACTGACACCTGTAACATGGCTGGTGACATAAGGATTTACGATTTATAATAAGAAGTAGATAGGACTTCTTGGCGGGAAAGTGAAGCGTCATGTTCAGCAGTTTGTTTAATTTTCCAAAATTAGTGTTTAGCCGAATATTAATGTGTAATAATGGTGGATTATTAACCATTAAGTGTTTGTGAACGTGCATTAGTGTAGGCAAATGAAACAAAACAGTGCAACTTCGCTTCAAGTTCTCTCAAGAAGTCCGCGTGAGGACTCAGTAAAGTGCCACATCTTTACTGAAACTCAAGGGGAGTGGGCGGGGATATCATCATCATGCATTTATAATTCATTTCATCAATATTTTAAACAAGAACTAAAACTTGACATTGGCTAAATGCACAAACCGTGCGAAGCCAGAAGGAAAAAAAAAAAAAAAAAAAGAATTAGATAGGCCACTCAGCGCGCTATGGAGCGGGCTACGCTAGGAGATTCATTGAAGGATAAAATCAGACATGAAGTTATCCGCAAAAAAACCGAGAGTTATAGACAGCCTGCAGAGTAAGCAAGCTGAAGTGGCAGTGGGCTGGCCATGTTTGTCAAAGGACCGATGGCCGGTGGAGCAGACGAGTCGTGGAGTGGAGACCGCGTATCGGCAAGCGTAGTGTAGGACGCCCCCTAGCTAGATGGACCGACGACCTTTAAAAGGTGGCTGGGACAGACTAGATGCGCAAGGCGGAGGACAGAGTATTGTGGCGCAGCCTGGGACAGGCCTATGTAAGTACAGCAGTGGACTGCGATAGGCCTAGTTGATTGATTGGTAAGAAGTAGGTAGGCTGGAAGGTCATGGAATACTAGCGCGGTTTTATTGTGAAATGGAAAAACCACTTATACCTCATTATCGGCAAAAATATGTAAATGTCTATTAACTGCTCCCAAGTTGTGATGTAGAAGTTATTTATTTTTAACATACTTCCTTGACATAAACGATGTTTTTTTTAACATTATTTTAATTTCAACAAGGTTCTAACTTTTATTATTTTAATCATATTTTATATTGTTTTTTTTGTTAATGTGAGGACGTTGTAGGCTTAATAGACTGTAGATCTGTAGACCATTTTCTATTTTGTTAAGTACCTGGTACTTTTCTGTCGGTCTTACTGACGCGCCTACGCTGTCCTCTCATACTTATTAACACTGTAATTTGAAAACATTGTAAAAGCCAATTTTTTTTAAAAGAGTATCCGTGGAGTTTTTTGCCGGCTCTTCTCCATAGGAAACGACCAATTGGAACCGTGCACCTAGCTTCTGACGTTTCATAAGTGCCCATGTAGGCTTATGTGAAATAAAAATATTTTTGATTTTGATTTTATACAAACGAAAATCGGGGAAAAACTCTTACTTCATTAAGTAGTGCGTTACTATTACTTATTTAACATCAATTTTAACCTTGATACACCCCATAAAGCCCCCTCGGTGTGCAGATCATATGTATTGTACTATAATATTGATTAGAGTGGGGTTCCCGCGGGCAAAACTATCGATCGGTTAGCCCACGCTATTTTATCGTAGTGTGTGTAAGAAGGGGCTCATCGTGGTTCTGTGTAACAACATTAAATGAATGTTATTATTGTTGAAATATCTGTTAGAATAGAAAGTCCACTCAGTTTTTTCCCTTGGGTAATGTAAAAGATGGCTATGGGTCTCTGTTAATGTGTTCGAGAAGGTACTATCTGTTTTTTTTTTTTTGGGTGGGATATTACCAAATAACTTCTCCCGCTCTGGGCGGAGCGGGAGGGCGTGGCAGACTTTTACTGACTAAAACCCACCCGTATTCCTTCATTTGCCTGTGTGCCAGGGCCACGATATCCCTTTCGGACAAACTCGCAACCCTGGCAGGCATTGACCTTATCGGACCCCGTCAGTTGGTGCTGACAACTCTTTGAGGCGCGCGTGGAATACGACGCGCCGTCGACCCAGGCCTGGTTCTTATCGGACGGTGAGCTACCCATCGCTCACCGTCCGCAGGCCCGCGCCTACGGTGGCCGGAAATCGGCTTGCGACTCCCGACGCCCGGGGCGTCTCCTGCGGCGACTAGGGGCGCGAGGGCGCGAACCTTGCCTCTCCCTCACGCGTTCCGCCTCCTCCTTCGCCAGCATTACTAATTCGCAGAAGGAGGTGACGGCTTCCCATGCACTCTCGCTCCGAACCATGGCCTGAACCAGGGCCGGACGCGACAGATCGCCGCCGCCGATCGCCTCCGTGAGGACACGGCGGTGCTCCGCCAAAGCTGGGCAGACCTCCACCGTATGCTCCACCGTGTCCTCCGGGCGATCCACACAGTGGTGGCACCCGGGCGTTTCCTCCCGCTTTATCCTGATCAAGAACCTCCCGAAACAACCATGTCCGGTGAGGACCTGCGTCAGGCGGAAGGTGAGGACGCCGTGGCGCCTCTCTAGCCACCCCTCAAAGAGGGGACTTATCGCCACAATTGTGGCGTGCCCAGCGCTGGATTGCGACAATCGCACTCTCCATGCCGCCATAAGATCCCGCCGGAGCTCTGTCCGCTGTGCCGTGATTTCTCGCGGCAGCGGAGTTTCACCCCGGCGGAGAAGATAATATCTACAAGATAAATAAATACAATTATCTGCCAGATTAGTTGGACTTTCCTACGAGGTGTTGAAACCTGTCGTAAGGGAATGTTTAGCCTATATGATCGGCACTATTGTCTCCTGAACACGCGTTAAAAACAAAGCGACCATCTACTGTTTCATTTTCCTGGAACAACGTTCTATGGTGCATAGTGCCAGAGCTTTGAGGTATAATTATTACTAGCAGGCGCCCACTGGTCGAAATTCGAGCCCTCTACAAACTATATAGTACTTACTAATTCTATGAGTATTCTATTCTATTCTATTTTTCTTTATGGCAATGGTGCCGATGTCGACAATTCTGCCAATGTCAGATGTGCTGAGGGAAAAAAAGAAAACGTGAGGAGGAAGAAAAAAATAAATAAAAAGTAATTTCAGAAGTAGTACTTACTTATTCCATGGTCAAGCTGTCACTTCTGTCACCTATCTATCTTCAAGTCATGACTATGGCTATGTGTGTGTATGTCAAACGCATGGTAGTGTGTTTAATGTTTTCTTTTATTAATTTAATTTATTTCTATTTTATAATTCTATGAGTATTCTATTCTATTCTATTTTTCTTTATGGCAATGGTGCCGATATCGACAATTCTGCCAATGTCAGATGTGCTGAGGGAAAAAAAGAAAACGTGAGGAGGAAGAAAAAAATAAATAAAAAGTAATTTCAGAAGTAGTACTTACTTATTCCATGGTCAAGCTGTCACTTCTGTCACCTATCTATCTTCAAGTCATGACTATGGCTATGTGTGTGTATGTCAAACGCATGGTAGTGTGTTTAATGTTTTCTTTTATTAATTTAATTTATTTCTATTTCATATTATATAAAAATATTAGCTGTCTGCACTCCTCCTGCATGTAAACTTTAACTGTGCCAAATTTCATACTCCTCCATCAGCGTAATTTTCGTAATAAGGACCTACAAAGTTTTCGCTTGATGATGATGATTATTTAATTATTAAAAACAACACAACAAACATACCATTTACCATTAACATTTTTTAAATAAGTCTGTAGCACAGAAACGGCTAAATCCTAGACTACTCTAAATTAATAATATCCACTGCACAATGAACTACGGTTTCTTAACTGTGCCGTTAAGCAGCGCATGCCGCGGTCAAATCATGGATCGGTTGTGAGTGATAGAAAGTTAGACAAAACATTCATAGTCATTAATTTGAAATCCGACAAAACAGCACCCCATAGCAACCATTATTATACCATAGAACCCTCGCACAACATCTGTCGTACTGTGCACGTGGTTATCGCCCTTATGTAGTACTGTTAGCGATTATAATCGCATGCAGAACATTGATAGATGACCACTCATTACTTGTCATAGTGGGATTACCCTACATGGGAATATCCATGGGTGCGGTATATGTACAGTGGCGATTGATTTTGTAAAGTAGTCTTATTTTCTAGATAGTTTTTAATTTTATCATTATTTTACGAATAGATAGCTGCAGTCAACGTCGTTATTGATTAACACCCTAAGGGCGTTTTTCCACTGCAGCCATCACTGGGACGTCAATAAGAAACGAGATTATTCGAACTAAACGTGAAGGTGACGACGATCGTTTGTCGTTTGTTATAATAGACAAAACAAAAGCCGGGCGAGCGACACGCGGCGCCAGCGCTGGTGCGACGGCAGTGTGTGGATAAGATCTAACGCCGGGCACATTGGTTCGTCACAATTTCGGGCCGAGTTCTAGCGGTCGCACCGAACTACTCGAGACTTCGGTGACCAGGACGACGGCGCTCGGGTAATGGACGTGAGGTGGACACACGGCCATACTAAATGAATGTATAATTATCGGTGCCTTCATCTCGTTCTCGGTGACGTCCTGGTGACGGCTGCGGAGAACAAACGCACTAAGGTTGAATGTCACTTGCAGGTCATAAAACGACAAGGTATATTTGTCTATAACTGTCATAAACTTCTAACTAGAAGTTTCCAACCTTGGTAGAGAGTAATAATCAATTACGAGGACAACACTACTTATTGGTAGTCAGCACAAGCTACAGTGCTTCAAGGATCTTGTGGCGCTTGATAGACATTGACTGGGGGCGTTGCTGGTAAACATTTTTAAAAAATATGTAAAGAATTGTATTGAAAAAACTAGGAAAAAACAAGATCGTGGCGTTAGTTCCGATTTTTACCACGCGCCAAAAGATCATTTTAGCATTGTAATAGTCCAACTGTTACCCTAGAGTCTAGAGTTCGACTGTGCGAAAATATTTGATATATTTGAACGGTTTTCAGACGAACGCGTTACCTGAGGCGATGAACGGAGCGTCAGATGAGCCGCATTCCACCCAGTTGTCTCTACTGGCCGCCCAAGCCAACAAAATTCACATGGACCTCCATGTGAATTTTGTTGCAGACACGTTATAAAAGCCAAACTCTTTCTGATCGCCTCTTTCAACTAAAATTCAAAAACATTACCCTACTTTTCAGCTCCAACGCAGTCGGGTAAGTAAATAACAGTGTCGAATTAAGGCTTAATTACGTGAAAATTGAAGGTTTTCGTTGTGGTAATCACTTTTACCTTTTCTTTTAATATTCGTTAGACAACTATTTCTAAAGTAAACAAACAATTTATAAATTAAATAATTATTCCCTTTCAAAATACAGGTTTAATTAAGAAATACAGACATCCATTTAAGTTGATAATTAGATTTGATAGACTATAGAACCACGAGTACATCATTAAGGGCTTTAAAATCTGAATTCTATACCCTTGGCGAGACAAACAAAGGATCTTTGTAGCACTTGTACTTGAAAGAGACCTAGAAATAGCTTCTATTCGTGTAACCAATGGCGGATCCAGGCAGTGGGGGGTCATTGGGATCAAGACCCCCCTGCTCGATTTAGGTCGACCACTATTAATTTTTCTAATCTCATTATTATCTATCTATACCGTATGTAACAAAAACCCTGTTGTTCCTTTTAGGGATATATAAATTAACCTACAAGCACAACATTTGTGGAATTATAATTTAAAAAAATTAAGCATTGGCTAGTCGAGAACTCAAAATCAAAGAACTAAAGAGGTAAGAAATCAGTTAAACATTACAAATATTAATAATTAAATATTTATTTTAATTATTTTTGTTGAATAGTTTTTATAAATTACTTGCTTTATTACGTATGTATACCGATTCTTAAAACGTAGGTAGAAGGAACAACAGGGTTTTTGTTACATATCTTCTAAATACATAAAAGAAGAATCTGACTGACTGACTGACATATCAACGCGCAACCCAAACCGCTGGGTCTAGAGATTCCAAATTTGGCACGCAGGTTCCTTATGAGGTCTAGGGGTGCACTAAGAAAGGATTTCTGGGAATTCCACCCCTAAAGGGGTCAAATAGGGGATGGAAGTTTATATGAAAGTCCGTCAGTTTTGAAGGTAGGATCTTAAACCTTTGTGTTTATGCTGACGTTTGAAAATTAGTTTACAGGTGTCTCAGCGTTTTTGTTGATTCCACCCCCGAAAGGTTAAAAAGGGGGATAAAGTTGTAAATGGAAAGTCCTTAATTTTCGAAGTAAAAATCACAAAATGTTTTATCTAGGCTTATGGTTGGAAACTAACGCAACGATGTTGTTAGAATTTCAACCCATAAAGGCCCGGTACCACTTAGACGGACCGTCTGTTTTTTTTTTCACTAAGACGGTCCGTCTAAATGTGAACATTGTCATATAAATTGTACTGCCACTGGCGTATCCGTCTCTATAGACGGACCGAGAAAACAGATGGTCCGTCTATGTGGGTACGGGCCCTTAGGGGTAAAACGGAGTATAAAATTTTGTTTGTAATAAAGTTCTTTATTTTTTAAGTTAAAATCACCAATATTTCGGCATCCGCTAAATTGGGATTTTTCGAAATTCAACCTTTAAGAGGGTGAAAAAGGGGGATTTTGTTTGTATGAAAAAATGTATTCCTTGAGTTAATAAATTTGAAACTTGGTACGAATACTAATCTAAGTAAATGATAAAGTTTTTTTTTTAAACTACCCCCTAAAGGGGGATATGGGGATGTCAAAGTTTGTATGGAAGAATTTTAACGCGCGGTCTGATTAAGGCAACGATAACCGACTTTTGATGATTTCATACTGAAGATCACGTCTAAACGAGTAGTGTTAATGATTTGAAAAAAAATATATAATATGTTAAAAAAGAGCATTTTCTCAATAACTAAATATGTGAATATTTTAGATTATATTTAAATATTACATGGTGAAATTTATTTTTAAAGTTATGTCTAACGTGGATAAAAAACTGAGAATGGCGCCAAATCTACCAAGCGTATTTTTCTGAAACCTTCACCAATTTAAAGATAATTTAAATATTGATATTTTAGTACACGCGTTTTATTAAAATACCTTTTGTTTTGTGTATAATAAATTAATAATACGTCAAATTAGGGACAGCGCTCCTTGATGGGCGAGTCCTATTACTGGCTGAACGCGTTGCGTGAGCTCAGTACAGATCACGCAAGCTAACCACTCAAGGTCACTGGCATGTATCTGCGTCTTAACTCGAAACTCGGTATTTTACATACAATAAAGCTCACAAGCGAATTGGTGCCCTGAAACAGTGCGACGGGGCGCGGCAGACCACGAAGGGGAGATGGCGGGACGAATTGGATAGGTTCCGGCAAAACTGGAAGGAGGACGCGCGGGCTCGCGAAGGATGGAAGGAGTGGAGGGAGGCCTTTGCCCAGCAGTGGGATAGCGTAGGCTAAAAAAAATAAAAAAGCTAACAGAATCCAGAGGCGGATCTCGGAGGCGGCATGTTTTTGGGTTTATTTAAATGTAACTCTTAAGGGGCAAAACGTGGTAATTAAGTTTTAGGGAAAGACTCGAAATTCGCCGCTAAATTGAGGAATTTAGTGGCAAATGACGAAGATGCCACACGCATCCGCCACATGCGTCTGCAATTTACCGGCGAACGTCGAAGAGCAGTGGCCGCCAAATAGCGGTGACCGTTACATAGCAGTGGCCACTACGTAATGGTGGGCGCCATATAGCGTCCGCAATTTAGCGGTAACCGACACATCGCAGTGGCTGCTACATAGCGGTGGCTGCCACATAGCGTCTGCAATTCAGCAGTGGCCACCACATAGCGGTGGCCACCAAATGGCAGTGGCCACTGTGGTGGCCATGTGTAGCGCTTGGCGCCATATAGCAGTGGGCGCCACATAGCGGCGGCTACCAAATAGTGATGGATTAAAGGTAATCCACCACATAGCGGTGGCCGCCAAATAGAGGTGGCTGCCACACAGCGGTGGCCTTCAAAATATAGCGGAGCCCGCCACATGGCGGTAGCCGCCAAATAGCGGAGGCCGCTACATTGCGGTGACCGCCACATAGCGGTGACTGGCACAAAGTGATGGCCGCCATATAGCGGGGACCGCCAAATAGCGGTGGCCGCCAAAAAGCGGTGGCCGCCAAATAGCGGGGACCGCCAAATAGTGGAGGCCGCTACATAGCGGTGACCGGCACATAGCGGTGGCCGCCAAATAGCGGTGACCGTTACATAGCAGTGGCCACTACGTAATGGTGGGCGCCATATAGCGTCCGCAATTTAGCGGTAACCGACACATCGCAGTGGCTGGTACATAGCGGTGGCTGCCACATAGCGTCTGCAATTTAGCAGTGGCCACCACATAGCGGTGGCCACCAAATGGCAGTGGCCACCACACAGCGCTGGGCGCCATATAGCAGTGGGCGCCACAAAGTCGTGGCCACCAAATAGCGGTGGCCGCCACATAGCGGCGGCTGCCAAATAGCGATGGATTAAAGGTAAGCCACCACATAGCGGTGGCCGCCAAATAGTGGAGGCTACCACATAGCGGTGGCCGCTAAATAGAGGTGGCCGCTAAATAGAGGTGGCCGCCACATAGTGGTGACCGCCACATAGCGGTGGACGCCACATAGTGGTGGACGCCACAAGTTTTTAGGGAAGGATTTTACTGCGCGTTTAGATAAACTATAAAGTAATTACGTAATATGACAAAACACATGATTAATGATTTTTCAAAAAACCCCTTTCATGGTGAAATATCCGCCCGAATGCAGTTGGGAACTACAGTTCCCAAAAAAAAACCACCGTAAAGTGCAGTTGGGAACTGGTTCCCAGACGAATTTTACGTCAACAATGTTCGGATAATCGTAAGAACTTTTTCATTGCGGCAGTTTTAGGAACTACAGTCTAATTCTGACTATTGGCTACGGTTCCCGTTAAATTAACTTGAGACTCTGTACTTATATTTAAGATCGGAAATAAAGAAAAAATTATATCAGGGTTTTCAAAAAATCTACCTCTAACTGGGTCGGAAAGGGGGAGTCAATTTTAGAGGGGATTTTAAGTTTCACATTGGCGCAAAAACGACTGAATAGATTTAGATGATTTTTGGCACACATATAGTTTATAATCTGGATAAACACAGGGTACTAGGTTTTCATCACGGTACAACGTTCCCGTGATATTTTTTCCGACATTTACGCGGGCGAAGCCGCGGGCAAAAGCTAGTTGTATAATAAAAGTGAAATGCTGTTTGTTGGTAAGCGCATAACTTGAGAATGGCTGCACCAAAATGGCGATTTTTGTTTTAAAGTGTTCGTAATAGTCTGAACTAGAGGTTATGAATTAATGAAATGCACCGACCCCAGCGGGGTTTGACCAGACACGATTATTCGAACGAACCCAAAGACTCACACTAGCCCCGGAGCCTCATGTTTCATGGGACTACAGAGGCCATTGCATATCAAAGAGTAGACCGGGTGGCGCGATAATGGTAGGGAAGACGTGCCCTTGGGATAGGAGGGATTATTAGACCCGTACCGTATATGCATCCTTGAGCAAGCATTGGAATAGTGGAGAGACGGGTTATATTTATCTATGGGTGGGCATCTTTTATGACGTCGCTGCCAGGTTGGCTCAGGTTCAGCTGCTTACTCGAGTCTTTTCTGTGCCACTGCAAAGCTGTGTTACAAGTTACTGTTTCCAATGTCTTCGTCTGAGGTCCACTATTTGTTTCAGATTAAAGAGAAATTGGAAAAAATGCCGGGAAAATTGGTGCATTTTCTATAGGATTTTTGTATGATTGAATTGATGAATGATTTAAATTTGGACAGGAAAAGTTAAGAATAAATATTGTTCACACGATTCCAAGTTTCATTCCGCCGCGCCCTTTGAGTACCGCGCCGCGCCGCCCACCACCTCTACGTTCGCGGCCACGCTTCCGATCACCCGATGTGTTGGTGACACCCATGGAATTAGTATGTACTATAAAGACACTATAATTGATACAATGAGTGTCCTACGACAAAAAGGAAACAGGACATAGTTTTCCGACAGCTTTAGAAGTGGCAAAAAGAAGTAGCTGCATGAGCAACTAGACGTGAATATTAAATGCCACAGAATATTGTCAAGACAAACCGCCGAAGGGTAGGGTAGGGGTCACCGCACGAACGAAGTCGCGCCGGGCAGCTAGTATATTATATAAATACATAAGGTAAAAGGATCCCGTCGCGCGTCGCCTCGGGCGTGGGATACAAATGATCAGGACGAATTGAACTAACTGTAAGTATACAGCTCCAAACAGGCCGCCAGTCATTTTGTCTTCGTAGAATGGAATAGAATTGTTAGTCGTTTGATATACACAACATTAGCTTTTGTTTACACTAAACCCGAAAAGGGGTCATTGTACTCATCATTTTGAACAACTTTTTCTCATCACGAAAAAAAAATTAGCTGTTTCATACATTTTGTCGATTTAAGTGAACACAAATGTATGGAACAGCTGATGTTTTTTTCGCGATTTCAGGGTTGGTCCCATAGAAAAAATTGTTCAAAATTATGAGTACAATGAGCCCTTTTCGGGTTTAGTGTAAACAAAAACTAATTTTGTATATGTATATTGTTAATAGCGATCAGCACGTTTCGGCTTCAATTGACTTTTTAAGCCATGCAAACACACACACACATTAACACATACACATGGACACGGCTAGAAATTCTTGACCATTCAACCTCATAGTTATTCTCCTAACGGTCTCATTCAAAATCGTCGTGTTATACAAGGGGACACATTTAAACCTACACCTGACAAACGCAGGCCACCTCTCAAATAAGAATTAGGATCTCCCGAGATTTTTTTACCTAACTGTACCGAGAAAAAGTTGGTTTATGAGTAATGACTTACATGCGAAGACTTTTTGTGTAAGTATGAATATTTTAGGATTGTAGGAATTTTAGATTAAATTGATGTAGACTGAAGCCTGTTGGCAGATGACTTTTGGGTAAGTTCCGATTAATTTATCTGGTAGATAATGTCACATGTCTCTAATGTTAATGAGGATTAAAATTTGGTGATTAGATCAAATAATACGGGCACTCTGTCCTGATTATAGTGTTTTAACTACATAACTATTATTTTAATTTTATTATAGGAACATCAAAGCAAATACAAAAATGTATAGAACGTATAGAGTAGCTTATCTAAAGTTTCTACGGTGAATTCAGTAGCAATTACTTATACACAAGTATGCACATTTTAAAGGAAACACCTACAACTCTAAAGCTATTTAAATAGCAAGTGGCCGAAGCATTTTAAACTGAAAACATATTCCTTTTCACGTAGCAAAGTTAACACTTCAAACGGATAGTCATGAATTTTGGACGGCGCGGCGGCGTAGCGTACTACGCGGCTACGAGAAGCTACGCCGTAGACACGTAGCGGTTTACTCTGGAGAATTTGTATTTTCGATTGCAATTTTTATAGACGTCACGTCTTTAGTGAACCCAAGGGGGTAAGCAGTTATGTATAATATGTGCACTGCTGTTTTACAATTCCATGTTATAGAGGAAGAACCTATTGCCGTTTATTGGTCATTCTAAAGTAGAATGGCATGACTCCGAGTAACTTGGGTGTCGCATTTCGACTTCGCATACATTCGTTCAAATACTCATAAAAGATAAATCTCGGTGAAGTTAAGTTAAAAATAATATTTAACTTTAGCTACAACCTTTTGCGCGTGTAATGCTTTTTCCCTTATTTTGGCTTTGGCATTCAACTCTATTTTATTTACATTTTTATTGTCTACAAGCTATCGCGACAGATGCTGTCCTGTCAAAATTTCACTGTGGTTTGAATTTGTATAAGAATTCTAAAGAAAAAAAGCACTTGCAGTTTTTTCCAATTTTTCGCCTGTTTTTTTTATTTTTCTTTCCTTAAAACCTTGTTCGAACTAGAACAGTTTAAAACAAAAAATAGCTAAATCAATCCAGCTGTTCTCAAGTTATGTGCTTACCAACGAACAGCATTTCATTTTTATTTATAAGTATGGTTTTTCCTAATTTTAAGATACGTAGGTAAAAGGTATTTTTTTAAATAGTGTTTGAAATGTAGCTCCCCACAGTCGAATAGTCCGGTTTTCAACTAGTGTTGCACCTCGCGTCCGCCTTCCGCAAGAAAACGTACCTCCACCTCCGTAAGTTTTTTTGCGGAGTTATGACAGAGTTTTTTTATGTTACGTCAACGCGCGAGAATCGACGCGACGTCGCGCGATTGAGTCTTGCGCACGAAATGGGGAAATCTGCGCCGACCACGCGCACGCCCCGCACACCTGTTGTGCCCACCTTGCACCCGCGTTCACCACTCGCAAAATCAGCTGTTCCCTACATTTTAACGAATTATTCGAACATAAGTGTAGGGAACAGCTGTTTTTTTTTCGCGATTTCAGTTTTGGTCACATAGTAAAAGCTGTTCATAATGATGAGTACAATGACCCCTTAAGTGGTTATTGACGACTTAAAAATAGCCCTGTATACAACAAATTTCAATGCGAACGGGGCGGGCTCGTGTTGTCTGAACGCAGCCTTAACTGGTAATGTACTATGACGTACCTACTTTGAATAAACACTTTATAAATATGATTAGGTAGATTTTATTTAATTAAAAACATTACCTTCCTTCTGAAGCAGTCGGATAATAAATGATTATTGATCTTTTTCCCCAACTTCGCTTCCACCTCCGCCTCAGCCTCCGCATTGCCTCTGCTTCCGCTAAAAAGACCTCCGTAACAACTCTAGTTACAACATACTGATATAATTTGATACTATGCCATTGAAATAATATTATAATGTCATTCATCTTCATTTCAACCGAAAGACGTCCACTGCTGGACATAGGCCTCCCCTAAAGGGGGGGGTTTGCTATAATCGCCACGCTTGGCAGGCGGGTTGGCGATCGCAGTATGGTGTTAAAATGCCCATTCTCTAGTAAGTCCCTTAGTCGCCTTTTACGACATCCACGGGAAGAAATGGGATGGTGCTATTCTTTACGTCCGGCACCAAATGGATTATAATTATAATGTACCTACATTTATTACATAATTTCACGCTCGAATTTCAACTAGGGAAACCTAGGGTTTGTAGAGGTGTTGTAACAGTAACTATAGTTTGCCAGTATAATGCATAACATAACATCAAGCCTGTGTTGCCAGCAGGGTAAGGCAGAGGCGCACCTATAGTATATCCACATTTCCCTAGTTATGTTTAAGTCCCATGTAACAGGGGACGAGTCTACTGCCAACAACCGGGCACAAATGTGGACACTGGGCTGCTTCTTAGAAATTCCAGATGGAAAAACCCAATAACACTCTTCCCAACCCCGAATCGAACCCTCATGCTCGGCAGTATCGCTTTGCGACCACTAGTCCATCGAGGCCATAAGCAATCAATAGAGTAAAAAGCAATAAATTTGTATTTCGCAATACTCCGTAGCAACTCGTAGTCCGGAGTTGTGACCCGTTAAAGCTTTTACATACTGGCGCGACTGCAGAACAATTTCTTTAAATTTTTCATAGAAACTGTTCTACCGGTGTCGCGTCGCGCGACAAGTCGCGGACAGTATGTAGAAGCCTTGAAAAGTAATAGGCTCGCCTCCTATTATACAATCTGATCACTACTCTCATTGTAAATAACTATAGGTATCCATCTTATTTAAGAAACGCAAAGGAATCTGACAAAGAATCTACAATAAAGCTGTCAGCTTGTGACATTCAGCATGTTATATGACTGTCTTACAGAACACTGGACAGTGAGTTCCCCGTTCTTTCGTTAAGGTTTCATAAGGAAATAGAGAAAACGGAAAGCAACTTTTTTTGCATTATTTTAAAGTAGTATACGATATTGTGCTAGTATTCATATTAATTCCCTCTCGAAGAGAGGAGGTCTGTGTCCCAGCAGTGGGAACATTATAGGCTGATTATGCTAGTCATGTTTTTTTGCGGAATGTGCAACTGTAACTTCGCATATTCGAATCTAGATTTTGTACTGTTCGTTTGGATCTACATTCAACCTACATTTCATCGTTTGAACTAAAATATTTGGCGTCTTTGATTTGAGGAGAAGAAGTGTCCGTTTGGTGCCAGACGTAAAGTGCCGGTTTAGTGCCGGACGTAAAGAATAGCGCCATCCCATTTCTTCCCATGAGTGTCGTCAAAGGCGACTAAGGGACTTACTAGAGAATGGGCAGCAGCGTTCTCTATGCATTTTAACACCCTACTTCGATCGCCAACCCGCCTGCTAAGCGTGGCGATTATGGCAACCCCCCCTTTGGGTGAGGCCTATGTCCAGCAGTGGACGTCTTTCGGCTGAAATGATGATGAATTGAGGAGCAATGGTGACCTACTGGAAACGCTCCCGACTGATGTGGTCTAGGCTTTAAACCCAGGCAGGCACTTAATTTGTGTTATTTATTTCATCACCACTGATCTTAAAACAGTGAAAGAAAACACCGTCAGAAAACCGGCATATCCTTTTTTTTTTAGGTTGGGAAATAATTAAATAACTTCTCCCGCTCTGGGCGAAGCAGGAGGGCGTGTCAGACTTTTACTGACTAACACCCACCCGTGTTCCTTCAGTTGCCTGTGTGCCAGGGCCACGATATCCCTTTCGGAGAAACTTGCAACCCTGGCAGAAACCGGCATGTCCTAGAACCAAAAATTCGAAAACATGTGACATCCGTCTACCTGCACTTGGCCCTTGTGGTGGATTATAGCCCACTCCTCACAGAGTAGAGGCCTATGTCCTAGCTCTAGATTTTATTCTCTGATTGTGTTACTCATTTTATTTATTTATTACACAGTTTACGTTCATGAGTACGTAAATGAACAGACAAGAAGAAAGGAACAGAAAAATACGTACAAAGGTGATGAGGATTTCAAAGGTTCAAAGGTTTTATGTACTAAGCTTACTTTTTTTCTGATTTCTCAGTATCGTAACTACTATGTTACCCGTTTTTATATACGAACGATCGATTTACTGTAAGAATGATTGTTCCTGAGGTTTTAAGATACAAAACACAAAGAAAGTGTTTAAAATTCCATACAAAAGCCCTCTAACCCAGCACGGGAGGGTAAAGGTTCTCAAGACATAAACCTTTTGCTCTACGTACCGTACCAATACAATGTCACGATGCAACTCAGCAACATTTTTACGACCCGCGACATATAATCCAGATCGAACGCAAGGCGCACGTGACGAGTCAACAACACGACGTGTTCCAAGCAACGTGACGCGAAACTACGTCATTTCGGCCCTCCTAAACTTTGTGACGTTTTGTAATTGTTGGATAAGAGTTGACGTCGAGTGTCTTAAAAGTTTGACGTAAATAGCTGTTTTGACGTGGTTTTTCTGTTTCCGTGGTAAGTCCTAAGACTTAACCGGGGAAAATTAACAGGCGCATGACTTGCTTACTTTATCTCGAGGGAGCTAGAGCTATAATACCAACATATAACTTTTATAATATTGTTGGCCTACTGCAGGGAAAAGGCTTTATACTATGTCGAGAAGAAACGAGCATTGGTGTTATTTGAGGTTATCGCATCACCTAAGTTGACTTATGAACAAGTCACCAGATAATATATCCAGCCCGCTGGGAGTGTTCAACACCGTCTTCCAGGCGGAATGTGTGGGCATTATACAAGCGGTTTACGCCATAGAAGCCAGGAAAGTTACGGACACTCGTATACGTATACTGTCTGACAGTGTCTCAGTTCTGCAATCCCTAGATAAAAAATATATTACCTCCAGACTAACACTAGAATGTCACAATGCACTGGAGCGGGTGACGGTGTGCAACCGTAACACAGTGACACTGCAATGGATAAAAGGACACAGCGGATCACTGGGTAACGACGCAGCTGACGAACTTGCTAGGAGAGCATCCAGCGCGTCAGTCTGGGGACCCGAACCCATCGTACCCATCCCCTTTAACCAACTACGCAGGTGGCTACAGGAGTTCACCCACACACAAGCGGAGAACTGGTGGACCTCGACACTGGGCTGCAGGCAGTCCAGGGAAGCCATGCCATCCTTAGATAGCAGGCTAACCAGGCGTTTGCTACGCCTGGACAGGAACGGCCTGCGCCTGGTGACGGGGACCATCACGGGACACTGCTCATTAAACAAACACTTCCACACAATAGGCATAACGGACAGCCCTCTGTGTAGGGCCTGCATGGAGGCTGAAGAAACCGTTGCGCATGTGCTCTTTGACTGCACAGGCGTCACTCAGATCAGAACGGAAACCCTCGGGTCACCCAGATCCTTCACAGATGTTCTATGCAGACCGGGAGACCTAATCAGCTTCTGGAGGGAGGTGGGCTGGTTGGAATAAAAAAATAACAGGCGGCCGCCATGGCCCACGTACAATGGTCCACATGAAGGACTAAGTGCGGAAACCAAACCCTATAACATAGAACATAGAAGTCACCAGATTCTCAACTCACCAGATTCTCAACTAACCAGATTCGCAACTCACCAAATGTACAATGAAACACAAAATCACAAAAAATAACAGAACAGGTATTTTATTCACCAAAAAAAAAACAAAATAATGTAAATCGAAACCAAACCAAAATAATACGGAATTCTTGATGTAATTTACTTATTAAATTCACACAACAATACTTTTCGTAAATATTATTCAACATGCATTAAGTATACCCACCTACTAAAAGTAAACTTTATTCGCCAAATTCACCTGGGTGCAAAATTTTGGTAAATTAGGCAGTATTTAATAATAATGTTTTATGATGTTTGTTTAAATATGACAGTTCCATATAACCTGATGTGCTGTCGACTGTACATATATGTATCTGCAGAGTTGCGAATCTGGTGACTTGCTCATGAGGGCCTTAGTTAACATACATAGCATTCTGTCTAAAACACTGCACGGCCTGGGATCGAACCTAGGTCCCAGTTAGCTCAGCAGTCGAGCTTGACTACTCCACCAGCGAGGTAGTAAGATCGTTACTAAAAATAACTGCTTGAATCATTCTAGATTCTCCGACTTCCATAGGCTCTTGAGAATTCTTACACCTTAGGTTTTCTCAATGTACCTTCCAATCCTGGAATTTCAATTCTTACAGATGAATGCAGTGGCTTCTACCAATGCGCTCACCAATTCAATTGCCAGTTTGTGCAATAAAAAAAATCTAAATTAAGACATGAACAGTCCATAGTGTTAGTTGTGCCTACTTAAAGCACGAATAAATAGATGGATAACACTTTAATCACTTTTATTTCACATCTAATTATTAATTAATCACAATAAGACAGTATTTAACAATAAAGAGAGATGTTGTTTCTACGGCGAACGCGAGCGAACTAACCCCCAGCCCGCTTGCTCGGGGTTTTTAAGGACTTGGTATCCCCACTGAAGTCACGTCAGCCGATGCAGGTAGCCAGTGATTCGCCAGCAATGTTCCAACGTCCGGTACAACGCAGGTGGCAGCACTGAACCCACGATGCGTCGCTTGACTCGCGATATTGGCGCTATCTATGTTTGGTCACCGGAAACAGTGGCGCAGTGGCTTTCTGTAACTAACCCATCACTAAACAACCTATTGAAACCTAAACATAGCTAAACTGCCTAAGCACGCCCTCGAGGCTCAGTGTGGTAGCACCATAGGTACATCTACGCCTCGCCCAATACTTCAGGAATCACAGGCATGACGTTATGTGATGAAATAACTTATCTACGTGTACCTATGGCTATTTCCACCCAGTGGCGTTATATAGGAGAGTCCTGGCCTATTAACAATCATTTTCAGGATGCCGTTCAGAGTGTTACGCAAGCGCTGTAGCAAGGAAGCCGCTTTTTTACGCATGATTGACTGAAAAACATCTGTGTGAGCTTCGGCAAACATGCCCGAAGCACTACAACGCCGTGGCAGCCGCAACAGCATCCTGAAGGCGTTGTATATGACACCCACAGGCCGCTCCAATAAAAGGACCGACAGAACGCTTTAATTATGGTCACTTTGACGTCTGCCGTGCCGCGAGCAATCCTGCGGGCGAGCATATTGCTCCTCACCGCCAACGCTCTGCGCTCCCTCTCTATATCGCTGTCATCGCGTAGGTCACTAGTGACAATGTGGACTAAATATTCCACGACATTGGGATATACCAGAGGTACACGGCGGGGCTGTTGTTTTTGTGACATCAGAACCTCACTCTTTTTAGAGTTGTATTTAAGGCCGTGCACCTCCGCATACGTCTCGCAGATCGATAGTAGCTCTCTCAGCCCACTTATCGATAGACTGAGCAGCACCATGTCATCCGCGTTACTAAAATTATTGACACAAGTGCCGTCTATGCTCTCGGCACGCGACACTGACGTCATCACACGCCGGGTGGTCTGGTGTTATCAGTAACGCGACGGTTTGATGAAGGTGAGTAGGTATCTATTTAAGGTTTATGTTATGTTGTGACGATATGAATGAAGGCTCGTGCAAACTGGCGCGATATCTCGGGCGCGACACGCGTCGCACTGCCTGTCACGCCCGCGATATCGCGCCAATCTGCACGAGCCTTGAAGTGGTCTTTGGAAAAGACTCGTTTCGTACCTACGAGGTTTGAACTGGAACCTGAACATGAGCTGTAAACGTTTATTTATTAAGACTGGTATATGGGAGGCATATTTGTAGTATTTCTTAACTCATTGCAAATGTAATAAGTGTCATGTCAGAAGCGGAACGGATGAGTCTTGAACTCACGAACTTTTCACTGAGTTTTGAGAGTAATTTTTTTTTATATACTTACTGAGTGAACCCGTCGAAACTGTGCCTTGATCTTACAACTTAGGTACCTGCAGTTGCTGGTAAATAGGTACAATGGCTCGTTTATTGGTGCAGTAAGGAACGCAAGGTTCACTTTCCCTGCGCGAATAGAAAACGATTGATAAATATTCCATAGTATTGGCTATATTATACATATTAACTACTTTTTGGTTCTGTGTTTATGCAAAGTAGTCGTATCTTATAGTTTTCCTAACAAATACGGTGATATAATATGATGAAAGTGCAAATAAAAGACTACTATTTTCAAACCAGTTTCTTTATTTCGTGTTCATCATTTTAATACAACATACAAGTAAATTTATCATCAGATATTATTTTATCAATTCTTAAGATCTACCTTAACTAAGACTTGAATAACAAGTAGGTATGTATGAGTATTCATATCGATTTATCGATACATCGAAATGGTATCGATATGTACCGAAAATCGTACGGGATTTAAATGCTCAACCCACACATAGTTAATCCACAGATAAATAAACAAATTAACAAACTTCTTTAAAAAAAAACCGACAATGGAATGTTCAGTATTAAAAAGTATCAATTCCAATAAACGCCTGTATAAAAAATGCTTGGCTGATAAAAAAGAAAACACAAAAACGCACAAATTCACACAATAACTTAAACATGGAAGATGAATGTCTTAACTTTTTACGGTGCGCCATTTTTTGTGACGTCATTTGACGTTTATTGTTGTGGCAGTATAGTTTTCCAAGATAGCGTCTACGATATGACTATGAGCGACTTTTATTAAATATTCAAAAGTTATATCTGTTTTGGTGATTAAGCTTAAACCTCACGTAGGCTATTTTAATAAAAATAATGTGTACATTTTTATATTTTAAAGATAATCATTTTTTTATGCCACAGTCTTCGAGCACGCGAAATACGACTTTGTGCGACAAATGACATAACAAAATGGCGCGTAAGAAAAACAAAACCCGAAACTCCTTTTATCTCAAAGACAAATGACTGTAACATTAATTCCAACTGCAAAATATACTTTACAATATACTTTTTATTATTTTTAAATAAAACAAGAGGTACACAGTCAGTATTATTTCGACAACGATTAGCTAACAGGGAATCTAATTTTCCATATATTATTATAAATATTGAAAGGGTCGATTAAGACAGTCACAGCGAAGGAAAGTTACAAGCTAGGGAAAAAACACAGGGTTTGTAATAGTGAACATGAAAAATCAAATTTAAATGTGGAGCAAAGTTTGTTAAACCAGCTCGCATTACCAAATCATCATTCTTCTTGAAATTACATTTGCCAGTCGAATTGGAAGATTTATATGTGTAGTCTATTGAAGGACATTCAACAAACGTATTCTACTTTCATGTTCAGAATTATCCCTACAGACACACGGTAAAGTGTCGAGTGTCGTGACTAGAGAAAGAAATAGTAAATGGAACTCCCGAGGGGATAAAATTAAAGAACACTATTATTAAGGGGGAAGTTACAAAAAGTTCCTTATAACTTAACACGCGTATAAGCGAGAAAACTTAGAGTCTAACCTAATCGAAAGTTAGATGACTAGCGTCGGCGACACACGATAATAAATTACAATAAATTATTAATAAATTACATATTTTCAACAAACAAAATCAAATAATTTAAATGAGACGATATTTAGTTTTGACAGAACCGATCAGAGGTGATATGTCCAAAAAACTGGATGGAAAACATTACATTTTTAGCTTACCCGAAGTAACCTTCCTTTTGAGCCAAGTTTAACATTATTTTTGTATCGAATACATTGTATAATATTGATAGATTTATCGCATACGAGTACTCTTAAATAATCAGGTATACTATTCAAATAATAATTGATAGATCACATGGTTGAAGTGCTCCGCTTGTTCATCACTGCTATAAAAAATTGACAAGCGGTCAACCCAATCATCAACTATTTGACCATCAATATTAAACTGCTCAATAAATAATCAGTCTCTTTAAAAAAAGTGGTGATTGACGTAACAAGAAAATCAGTAATAACTTTAAATGACCAACCCGTAAGATATTTTATATCTGTAGGTAACCAACCATTTGGAAATTTTAACCGGCGTTTAATTAACTTTTGCATGTAAAATGTTTAATCCTTCAGTACAAAGTTGGCCGGCTCTATTGTTTATCTATTATTTGGCGAGAGTTAACGGATCAACTTGTGTTTAAACTTTGATTAGGTAAGTTGGTATCCGAAGTCGTGATCATTTAGCCCTTGATAGGTTCAATGTCAAAACAATATGTTACCGAAGTGAAGAGATGAATTGATGGTGAAAAATGGTGCACGAAAGCCCTTTGGTATTATTCCTGTGTTCTTTCAATGAGTTTTAGAAGGAATTCTTTTGATACATTAGGTATCTCAATAGTATTACAGAAGAAGTTTTTTGTTCATGTTTGTTAAACTAATCAGGGCTATAAAACAATTATTTTTTATTTCAGTTTGTTGTTTTATCATAGGTAGAGATATCAATAAAGTGCTGGAACAATGGACTATGCAGAACCCAAATACATAACTTGTGTGTTTTTAAGAAAGTGATGGGTCATTCTTTATTTATATGAGAGTAAAAAATAAAATCGTGTACATTTTTAAACCATAAATCCATCTCTGCAATTCTGTATTCAATTATGGAAAATGCCTATGTAACAGTTGATTCTAAATAATGCTAAGAATCAGTCGTTAAGAACTTTTCCTTTAAATTGTCATTATTGCTAAAAATGAACTAATGTTCATGAAGGCAGTTTATTGCATGATTTGTCAGATGTACAGAAAAGTCCTGGTATTAAGGGATTTTGCACAAAGAGCGATAGCACTTTGTAAACGTATTATTTGCGGGTGCATCACTCTTTATGTATGCAAGAATTTATTCTTAGTATTGCGTTTTGAAGGTTTAACACTATTAAGACGTCAACCGTCAACACAGACACTGCCCCTAAAAATGAAATATTTTGTGCAATAATCATCAGTGCGGTGAACATAAAAAGTGGGTTGATATCGATAAAAACGGATGTGCTAAAAAGGCGGAAACAGGTGTACCGATTTAAAGATCAGAACTGTCGAATACAATCTAATGTAACATGAACACTAAACAACTAAATCATTTGCCATGATTTCACTGTGTATCGAGTGAATTTGTGATCTTAATCATCAATACTTTTGGTTACAATATCATCATTATCTCAAATAATCAAGAATAAATTGGTAGTTAGAGTATACAGTTAATTGAATATAATTGATGTTTTTCTACAAAACACAGTACAAATCATGGTAAAGATACATTTTATTACCACACGTTAAGTTTAAATTCCTACACAGATATAAACCTTAAATATCGATTAGCATTCAAGTTCATTATGAAAAAATATATCAGTGGAAATATTTTTCAACTTCTCTCCTTAATTTCAAACCACCCAAGAACAACTTAATTATGCATGTGACAACCGATTTTTATAACTACATGTTTATTCCTAACAACACTTTGGCAACAAATAGTATTTTCAATTTTTTTTTTCATTTAATTTTTTCCATCAATTACAAATGTAACGTCAACATTATTGAAGTTAACATTACCATGGTTTTTATCGAACTCGATCGTTTATCGATTTTTATCGTCGTCTTTAAAGATAGAAGACATAGAAAAGTATCGACGGAAGATGAATATCGATCGATAATGTGACATCACTGGCTTTAGTTGACGAAACATGTTACACCATTCCATTATTAAATTTGGCTATCAAAGTTCATTACACTATCCTACAGTTCCGCCAACTAACGTCGTGTAGAAGCGAACTTAAAAAGGTCTATTTACCTAAAATAAGAAACAGTTATCCAGGATTTTTAATTTTTTTTTAGTTTTTTTTTTCTTTTTCTGTCATCAGTCTTAAAATTGAGTCATACCATCTAACTAAGAATGATGAACTCTTATATTTAAGTTCCTAGGCCTGATCTAATATCTGAATTTTGCGGTGATTTTCTTAAACTGTAGCTTAGTGGAAGTTAGAATAGGGGAGGTAAAAAGTATGGGTAGTAGCAGACGAGTAACATTTAAGAGATGTTAACAAGTGCCATTCACATCATTTAACCAACAATTAAGAGTACAGTTTGAAGGTATACGTCTAAGGAAAAGGTGTCTCAACTAGTAAGGCTCTCGGGGAAACTATTTCACACATTCCTTATTCAATAAGTTATTGGTATTTTAGAGTAATCAACATTGAATAGTTTATTTTAATATTAATTCTTAACACTAAAGAGTACAAAAAATAAAGGAAATATTATTGAATATATGAAAAACAACAAGTCATCAGCGAAAACCATCGCGTTTTCATATAAGAACAACATTGTTTTTTTTTTTCGTTTACAGTAACATTTAATATTCGCGCTCACGAAGATGCGGGAGTTAATAAGATCCTCGCAGCGTGGCCGTGAGAGGCTCCCCACAGGACGGGCCCTCGTCTGCCTCGCCCCTCCCCCCAAACACTACCAACGTTTCCCTTCGATCATCCTCAAAGTATCAAAAATATCTGCTAGAACATCCCTTTCCCTTAGTGAAAAATTCTCGATAGTACATTTTGAACAGTCTCAAAGTAACTAATGCGTAGGTAACAATTACAAATCTTCATTAAAATGTGGATATGCGAGAATGAAAGTATGGAAATCAACAATCGTTTGACATTAGGACGAAGTAAAGCGTTCCTACGTAGTGTCTACTGTTTAATATCTAACCTAAAGGATTACCATACACGTCAATAAGATATATTAGCACTTATATTAAAAACAGTTTATGATAAATGACTGAACATGTGAAACACAGAGGATCATAGTCTGTACAAAATTTCCCAAATGATTTTTTTTTTTATTTTATCAAAGGTTAACACATTCCTTCAAATTTAAGGCCACGGCGCATTATGGTGTTTCAGTAGATTATAAAGTTAGATTACTGAATTATATTTATGTTTTTAATGATGACGTTTAAATCTAATAACGGCCTTATTTACACCCGTGCAGAGTAGTGCTCGACGGTTCTGTGTTAGAAGCTGTAGCGTGTCCAAGTTCAAATAAAAGGTGCTGTGTGCAGTGCAGCTCAAGCTGTAGCACGGAGTGAGTGACAAGCGTCACTAGTGCTTACAAATCTACAAGTGGTATACTAACCGAGGAAAGCACGGCTTGAAACATTACATTAACATTACTACGTCTCGTATCGTAAAAAATATCGGTGACAGACTTACACTGATTCAAAGCTCACGATGTGCCTTACCCACTAAACTAACATAGACAATGCGATATCTAAAAATACACAACTACTCGTACGCTATATAGGATATAATTTAAATTTAGTTCATCATAAGCATTGTGTTCTCCTTACAACTGGCAGGATGGCATTTAGTGTGTAAAATCGATTTGTGTGTGGACAATTCAAGCTTCGTATAATTAATATAGGTTTATAAACTTACGTGCATACACATATTATGATAATATTTAATTATCTAAAAGCAATTTCTTTGGCGACTAGCATCGTTAAGAAAGATTCCAAATTTTACTTTACTTCGTTCCAAACTAAGCTTTCTATGCCAGCGACAATCCGAAATCATTCGTGCATTTGTCTATCAATTTGTCCTACGTCACCACTATGTGGACGATATGTCGTTAACATTTCTCTATTAAATATATTATTTGATCAACATTCGAATACATAATCCGTCAGTATTGTCAATTTAGAAACAGTGCCAATATATTTTAAACATCGCTTTACGCGTCTTCCCATCACTAACCGTCCCGACTCCCGCTCATCCACTCATATAATTAAAAACATTACTTGATATGTCATTTGCTAACTTTTCCTATCATTTGGAATCTTTCCACTATGTAAAAATATTTATAACTAAAAATCACACACCTTAGATTACAAAATTACCTACACGTGCTGAAGAAAATGAAAACGTTACTGTACCGGCTTCATCTTTGTCTGAAGACAGGAAGATGTGAAAGCTAGAAAGATAAGTAGCGTTGTCAATACAGAACGCTCTCTAATCAAAGTAGCAACACCGATCGCTATGGTACACAAAGAGCAAAGAATACGATAATACACAATCACATTAACCTACGTGTCAATATTTTAAAGTAGAATCAATATCATGTAAAAACATTTCAAGAAGTCCATAACTTCGTCACTAAAAAAATCGTCACCATTGTGAAAATAAACACTATTATATGCAAACGTCTCAACTAACTTAAGCGATACTAAAATATTTTGCATTTAATTTTTACAATAAAATGTATCATAAATTCAAACGTGAGTTAATTTTAAAAACATTCAGCATAGTACTTCTTCGAGGATGGATGGTTTGTGCTTATATGTGCTTTGTTAATCACCTTAACTTACAATCACAATTTTTGAGACGTGTTCTGACGGAAGCATTCCTATAGAATCCGTTCTACTAACAGCGGCTCATAACATCACGCGGCAACTTTAGGCTCTTATTTCCGTCAAAACACATCAACGAATTTTACATTCATTATCAAACTCAACATCAGTCGTGAATACAGTAAAATCATTGAATACAATTCTCTTTCAAGAAAAAATACATCAAAAATTAAGTGAAACACCAACGTTCTGTGCAATTCACTAAAATTATACTCCTCTATTTAGCGTATTCTCAACAATGACACAACATCGCTTAATAATACATATAGAAGCGACGATGAAAAAAACTTTTCGAATGTATAAGAAAACGAATACAATTCCTGAGCAATTGATTGCGGGGTACGTCGTGTCAGCCAGTTCGAACCGAACGCAGAAGCGGCTATTGTATTTACAACTTCGCATGGTTCAACGAGTATCAAATTCAACGACGCACTACCAAGTAAATGTAATAAGTGACCAAATCGTTAACCACATACAATATGATAAGCTAACATCGATACATTATATCTACCTTGATGAATACATTAACAGGTGAATCTTAACTGACACAAAATTATTCGATTTCAAACAATCATTAAGAGTAGAATACACTATCGATATGGTTACTGTAAAACCCTTATTATATCCTGTCAAATTCGGATATCGTTCCATTATTTCTGTCAACAATGTGCTACCTGCCTCGAATCGTCAGATTTTCTCAACAAACGTCATACCTAAATAACACACTACAAATATTTGGATTCTTAATTTCGTTTTATAAAAATACTCTCTCACGCTACGTACCCTCTCTCTAATAACCCACGTCGTGACATCACCGTCTTATACAGATCCTGGCTTCCCTTAACATCTAGTTAGTAATACTACCAACATCATTATTCTAAAACTATTTACATTTTTGCTCGACACACTTCCTGGCGATAATGGTGTTAGAACGGCTATTAAATCAAATAGGGGAACGATGAGTGGCTGAAAGCTTGAAATTTCATCAATGATCAAGTCTTCTTCACCTCGATTCTAACAATGACATGCTTGAATTAATGATTTAAGGGAGCAGCAGTAATCGAAATTCTTATCCTCAATATAATAATGGCGAATCGAATGAGAGATTCATTAAAAACGTTTATGTAAATGTAAATAAAGGGGAAATGAAATAATTTACTTCGATCTTAATTTTAATCTTAAGAAAAACTGCTGAGTATAAAATTATAAACGATCTTGTAAGCCTAGCTTGCGCTTACGTGACTAGTAGGTGCTAAGTTAGTAGTAAAATGTTCCCTAGAGTAATTGACTTTGAAATATTGGTTGTTTGGTAGCGCTCTTTTGAAGCAGTGCAGCTGACGGGAACTGTATCCAAGGAGTCCTAAAACGGATATTAATAGCTACGTTTTCGTAGAAAAGTAAAGCTTAGTTGGGATATTTGGTTCTTATATTAGAATACAAATAGTTCTTACACACGAAGATTTATAGCCTATATTCATAAGAATATGTATTTTTTATTTAGATATTTAGTGCTGGGAAATGTACCGCCTAATTCACTGAGAAGCATCGTTTGTGTTTTGTGAAGATTGTCTTCTGATGGTAAGCAAATGTTGATCATGATGAAAAATATTTGCGCTAAAAAAACCAGTCGTTTCGACAAAAATTGGATACTTTTTGTTATTTCTTAAAAATATTTTTTTGTTGCTGGATGGCTGTGTCGTTGCGTTAAGCTTTAAGCTCGGTAGAGGGGAGATTATTGAATTATATTGAAATTGATTTATTATTTTGTATTGTTTTTAATTATATACAATTTTTGTGCGACAGACTGATACAGAAATTGGATCAGGATCAATACTTTTGCAGATGTTGAGTGGTTGTTAGTGTGTTTGTTGTATTTAAATGTTAAGTTCGTACACTACGCTTTAATTTTAACTTTACTAAGAAGATATTTTTAGTAAATACCTTTATGGTGGATTATACTTTATTTGAAATTGAAACTGCAATAATTATGAATTTAAAACTGTAATTGGTGATCCCAATCCAAAATGTGTGTAAAAAATACTAAACGTACATACTACAATTTGATCTGGGTTACTCTAATTCCTCAATATGGAATGCTAGTTGGCATACTGTCATAAGAATTTTTTGCATACAAACTGCATACGTAATTATACTACATACTAAATTATCCTGGTGGCGAATACTGAATTTTCTTTGTTAAGCACCATTGCACTTAAAAAACTTCAGGAAAATTGAATGCAGTATTTTTTTTTATAAAGTTGCCATTTTGAAAAGCTAATTAGAGCAACCCTTTTTTCATATCTTGCACTTAAGACTAAAAAGCAAATACTTACGATATTCATGCCGCTTGTTCCCCTACACCAACTGTATTAAGTCTAGTCAAAATGCACACACACGGGGGTAACACACAGGACCTACACCGGGACATTTGTGCTAAAGAATCAATGTGTGAATAAAAGTGCTCGTTGCTTCGATCAGTAATAGTTATTGATCGAAGGCTCGTTGTGTAAAATTGTTTTTTGGAAGCCAACACCAAAAACTAGTGACTAGTAATTACCGAGCGAGAAAATGATCCATTTTCTGAACTTCCCAGATGAACTACATAACTGCTTGTCTGCTAGTAAATAGCTGTGGTTGTAAATGCATGTAGCTACGATTCAATACGTAGTTTTTAGCTAAAGGTGTGGTTCCAGTGAGTATAAAAAGTGAATAAGTTTTAAGACTGTGCCTTTTAGAAATTAACGTGACGACCTAAGATTTAAGGTATAATCTACAGGTATACTTACTTTTTATGACTAATCTAATAAGGTAGTTGGGTTCAAGAACGTACTGGTAATTCGGATGTCCATAACGAACAGCTGCGTTACTAAACAAATTTCTTAGGCTAGGGTAAAATTTTGTTTTGTAAAATTGTGAGTAGGATTTAGTAGGTACTTTGTGGAATTTAAAGCGTTTATTTCTATCATGATAAATATCAAAATATTTACAACCACAATCAAGTTAACCTATTTTAAAATTGTGTGACACTGTTTTATATCATAAGCAGATTCATTAGCACAAACATGCATAGCAAGTTGTAACTAAATTAATTTTATTAAAATAGTTACAACTCCGCAGATGAAACTACAGAAGCGCTACTTTGGTAAAAAAAGAAAATAAAAATAAAACACACATCAAAACTGCAATGAACTGGTATTATTATAAAAAGCAATTACAACAAAAATAATTCAAAACAAAACGATGTACATTAATTTAAAGAACAATTATTTATACAAATAATTAAAAAAATATAATAATTATAACAACAAACATCGACAAAATATATTTAAAGACAAAACATGTTTCAATTCAGTCCTCGAGCTTTAGAAATGCAATTTTTAAGAATGAAAATGTTTCTCGTACAGAAAAATCATTTCTTTTTCACTAACATTATTATGCAAAAACACAAAAAAAAATGATTGGGAATTAAGTTTGTAATAATAATTATAACTGAAACTTAAATTACCATTTTCTGGTTAAAAATAAAGAGTAACTATTGGTCGACAAAAAAAAACTAAAAAAATAAAATCGGGGGTTACACAGTTTTACTAGGCGTAAACGTGAAGTTGTCATAATTTGCAAATCTTACTTTATAAAATTTCGATACACTATACTATACTTAATATAAATATAATACGATGATAATGATCTCAATTAAGTAGAAGCGTATGTTGTTACCAAAAACAGGATTTTTTTTTTGTGAAAATTACAACCAAAATATGACATGACATGTCTGCAAAGGTGGCGTAATTTTCACAAAGAAATCCGGATATTAAAGTCTAAAATAACGGATTACCCAATTTCTTGCGTGACCTCAGTTCATTAGAACGGATTATTAATAAAAACAATCATTGGTGAATAAAATGGATAAGTCGATAAATTCGTTAAACCAAACTGAGGTAAAGCAGATTTACGGTCAATTGTCGACTTACAATCAATGTTCAGTTGTCAGTGGATTAAATGAAGTTCATCAATCACGTCGCCTTAGGATATAGGAACAGGGCAGTCTATATAATAAAGTCATTGGTGAATAATCACTGAAATTTGGACACTAAGACGCGTGACGTGTTTCAACTAATCCAGTGTTGATTAACTATTTGATCGAAGATGCGTCAAGGCGACGAATGCGTGTGCGCGGTGGTAGGCAAAATACAGAAAACAATGCGAGAAGAAATCAGTTGTTCTCAAAACGTTCAACTTTTAGTGCAAGTATGGTAATCCTAAATTCGAAGTTCGAGATTAATGATAATACACTAAAGTTGTTGCCGTTTAACCGTCAGCCATTTGTATTTTTTTTTTTGGCAATCTGGTAGATATTTTATTATTTATTGAGCAGTCATCATTAAAATTGTATTGTATATAGATTGCCAAAACTTACTATAATAAGGTAGGTAATCGGTGGTAAATAAATATAATTATTATTTTAATTAAATATTAAATAAAGACTTGTAAAATTTCCAGTATAACAATTACGATAACTTGCACTACAAGTATAAAGATGAAACAATCATAAGTAATTCGATCAGATAACCTTACGATTAGATTTATATGAAAGTATGGTACATATTTACAAACAATACTAAATATCACTTATTAAATCACAACATGATCTTATGGCACACGATATACAGGTCGCCACGGTGCGCACGCGACGCCTGCCGACGCATCTTCAAACATTTTTAATTTATTTAAGAAATATCACCAAAATGGAAACGCGTAACCTAAAACTAACAGATCTTCAAGATACCGACCCTGAGCCGGATCAGATCTCTCTATTGTCATAGATTCAGCGACAAAAAATACTAAAAAACCATTATTTACTAAGAAAACCAAAAAAAGTTCTAATGAAAAAATCAAACTAAAATAATTCTGCTAACACACTCAAACACACGGTAATGAAGTAAAAAAATAATAATAATAATAGCGCAATATCCATAAAATACAAAAGAAAAGTATACGTTACACATGCACCGTAATACTAAACACTACAAAAATAAAGTTGTTTCCATATAAAAAAAATATCTTACCAGAATAACAAATTGTATAATTATTTTGTATACCGAGCTGTTTATAATACTCGCAGTAAGTAGATGCGCTTACGCGCCGTTTTAAATCTGCTAAAAATCTCAAAAAATTAAAAAAATGCTAGCGAAACGACCATTTCCTAAGTGCTCTAATAGTTACTACCGTGTCCAATGCTTATAACATACAATCAATGCATAAAAACGAACAATATCAACCGAATGTTACTAAAACAACATCAGAAGACTTAGGTCCGTGGGCTCTCAGCGACTAGGCGGTATCGATAACATTACTGCTGAAGTACTGCCCTCCGATATAGAACGAGAGAAAAACTTACAATCTTTTAGTATCGAAAAATGCTTTATAAATTCTCAACTAAGGGCATCACTAGTTAGAATGCATACAATTTGGAACCAATTGAGGTCTATAAAACATTCTTGATCGCCACTTTGTGATGTTACTATTACGTATAAAAGAAACAGTATATTATTCAGTAGAGGTTAATAGTCATTGTTTTACTAATGTCCAAACGCCGCAGTCAACTTTGTCATTGATAAAACCCCTAACATCATTATTTCCCTAAAATTTAGTAACTACATTTAGTGGGGTAGTAACCAAAGATTGTCCATTTCAGCTCAATCAATTTAACACTTACCTAATTAATAATGTAACAACTCCTTACTTAGATTTTTTTATAATCCATAGTTTCCATCGACACAGAATAAGTGCTAATTAAAAACAGGAAGTGCTATTGTGCCGTAGAAATAATCTTAAAACTAACAACAATACCGCTCGATGCTCTCTTATTTACGATAAAATCACACGCTTAACGCCTAACAATTTGTTAAGTAATAATAGTTAAAATATTGGTCCAACAAATGGGCTAAATAATACAAATGCCCTTAATATTCATCCCTAATTTAACGATGTGGGATATGAAAAAATATTATTCAATAGATTAAAAAATGATAAGGATTCGAGAACACCGTCGCGCGAAATTTCGGATCGTTCCAACGGAATTTAATCTCTAACCATCAATCAATAGGTACTCGAATAACAATGTCAATACTATAACTAATCTCATTACAGTTTCGTTTAGAAATAATTCATAAAGAGATCTTATGCCGAATAATGTAGAGAATACCCATCTTAAGCCAGTATGATCACATCGAGACAGCCACGGGGTTGCACCACTTGCACAGTTTTAGCAAGTTCCGTTCACAAATCGTCACTTGAACTACAAAAATTGACACGCTTCGCCAGAACGATAAGTCCTTACGTCGATTAATAATAGTATTTACGTCTCAAGGTGTCGATTTTTGGCCTATAGTTCATCGGTCATTCGGATCTCCTGTGATCAGAGCGTGCTACTCACATGCCTATTGGCGGCACTTGCACGTAGCGGTATATGTAGAGCCGGTAGTCTTTGCTCGCGAGAACCACGGAGCCGTCGTCCATAAGCGCCACGTCGAAGCATTGAGCATGTTTCACTTTGCTCTCCAGTGCGGACACCAGTTGTCCGTCTTGCGTGAATATCGTCAGATTGAAGTTGTTGTGGTTGTCGGCGATCAAGATCTCACCAGCTGCGTTGATGCCGACACCAATCGGGTAGTTGGTGACACCTTCACCACCGATCTGACGTAAGTAAATACCCTCGTAGTTAAACACCTTGACGCAATGCGCGCGGTTGTCGCTGATGAAGATCTCTTGCTTATCGTTTACTACGACTCCGTTAGGGAATTCTAGGTGTTTAGAGCAGCCGAATTTCTGCAGCACGTTACCGATCTGGTCGAAGATTATGACGCGCATTACTTTGCATTCGACAACTACAATTCGGCCTTTGTTGTCAACAGTGACACCGCGAGGATGCTGGAGGATGTTGGCGCCGAATTTGCGCACGAATTGGCCGTATTGGTTGTAAATCTGAATCTGGTGTGTTGGTGATCTCTCCGTCACAATAATGTCGCCAGAAGTGCGGACTACGGCTACTCTATTCGGGTACAGTAGTTGGCCGTCCCGTTTGCCACATTCGCCAAATTGGAATTTGAAGCGTCCTTCCTTGTCGAATATCTGGATGCGGTGGTTGTTAGTGTCCGCAACGATTATATCGTTTTGAGCATTGACAGCTACTCCGCTGGGCTCGGTGAACTGACCTTCCATTACGCCGAACTCACCGAATTTGCAGTGATAGATCATCTTTTGCCGTTTGATTTGAGATTTCGGCGGGAAAATGGCAGTGGAGATTAGCTTGTTCGTCAAGTCTAAAATGGGGTCGTTGTGAGCGGCATTTGTTAGCGAGTAGGGGTCAGTCGTCGTCGGCGGGAAGAGCGAGTCGCAACCACCGTTAGACCACTTCTCATAAGGGTTGATGCCATTTAAGTTGATATCTCCAATAGCAGAAGAGAATGGACCCAGGCTGTTGGCACTATTGAATCGTTTTGAGATAATGTTGGACTCAAAAGGCGATGTAGATTGGCTTGTGGGTCCTAGGAGACCATTTGTGTAGGGGCGATCAAGCACACCGTTCAAACCGGTTGGTAGGTGGATCCCACCGTTCAGGCTGCCTGAACTTCCATTAACGCTGCTACTGCTGGACGATGAACCGCCGTTCAATAGATTGCCGTTGGTAGGGCGAGCAATCGGTGGCTGTTTACTGGGGCCAACATTCGCCTCTGAGCTAGAGCGCACGTAACCAAAAGTGTTTCTTACGCCAACTTGTATGGCTTGGTAGTTCGAGACAAATTCAAGCTCGCAAGCTGTCTGTACGGTATGTTCCGGATTAGAACTCAATAAGGTTTGCAATTTCGTGTCTAACAGTTTCCTGAACATAAGTATCTCTGCAATGTTAGCGCATTTAGTCAATCGCTCTACAAAGTCGCACGTCTGGTATATCTTATCAACAGTCTCTTGAGCTTTCTGCCCGACTACTGTGAGAGCAATTTGTTTCGTGGAAAATACGCTTTCTAGTTCCTTGAGTAGTTCTTGCTTACGCTCCTCAAGCATGGAGCGGTAGAATTGGAACGTATCGTTTATTTCATTTTGAGCTTTGTGGTACTGGACTTGTAATTTGCCAGCGGCATGTTCAACAGTCTTAATAACGTGCCTTATTTCAGTGGCTCGAGTCTTGGCTTCAGTTACAGCCGATTGCATCAGTTCCAATTGTTTAGGCCCAGCATCAGATAAGTGCTCGCAGTCGTGCAGAGCGGCCGGGTGTTCGATTATCGTACATTCCTTGCATACCGGCACGGAGCAAGTGCGGCAAAAGTATTTAAGAATATCATTTTTGTGTCTCGGGCAGAAAGCGGTTTTGTCACCACTTGCAGAGAGGGTAGATCCGAGCATACCCTTGTCATCTTTCAGGTCAGTGAACGCCAGCACACGGTGGCCCTCAAAGCAATGCATGAATTGGTGCGCCATTACGCAGTTTGGGCAGAGGAAATTAGCGCAATCGACGCAACGTGCGACTGCGTCTGATTCCTTAGATTTGCAGCCGGTGCAGCGGGCTGATGGCGAATTGGTCTGACGAGCAGTTGGCAGGAGATCGGCGTCCTGCTCAACGGCGGCGGCTATCACAAGGTTCGTGAGTAGCCCAGGTACGCCTGCTGTCGGTAGCTGGCTGTCTACGCGACAAGTGACGCAAGTGACTTTGTCGGGGTGCGTTTGTTCCCTTTCCAGGCAACCCCGGCAGAAGGTGTGAAAGCAGTTGAGTACTTTGGGGTCAACAAATGTTTCTCGGCAGATTGCGCAGGTGGTGTCGAGTCCGTCGAACTCGCGGAGGTCACATACGGCGGAGTCACTCGCTGGGGGCGAGGATCCACTGAGAGTCAGGGGCGATAAGGAGCCACGCTCCAGCGAACCTATTGAGTTGGCACCGGGCAGCGACTCAAGGGACGGGGTGCGTGAGGCCATCTTCAGGAAACCGGCATCCCTGAAACAAGAAAAATTAGCCATTAATAAACTAGTAAAATAACCAACTCTAGAAGGGTAGGGTCATAAAAGTAACCATTTCTGTTATTATACGAGTATGTTAGAAAGCTATCTAATATTTCTCAAATATCTTTCATACGGGCATCCTTTTACGGCTTTCAGGAGCTACAAAATTCCTACATGAATAGTGGGTATTACGTAAATGCATTTTCCGTCGGAGCCGTGACCTTAGATACAGGGGATGCCGCTGCTATAAACTTGATAAATAGAGAAGCTTTACCCAATATTTTCGGGAAATTTACGAGCCGCCGAGCGATTCACCGGAAGAAGCCGAGTGAAGTTACAAAAACATCAATAACGGTGTCGAAAATGCAGGGAGCCAGGAATGTTTACGTCAGATGCACTTCCCAAGGGCGGGGGGTTACCATGGCAACGCTTAGGGTGACGCTGAAGGGGATCCGTTCTCGAATTAGAGGGTGGAGTATTTGGACTCCCTCGTTTTACCTTAGGGGAGATATTTGAGGTGAATGGCCCTGGCAGCGAGTTGGCTCTAATGTCTATTTTCAGAATTGCAATTCAGTTGTAAATTTGGAATTGTAATGACGCTAATCCGGAGCTTGCGGTGCGAAGCTCTATGAAATATAACCCTCATTGTTACAACAGGTTTTTTGTTCGACTTGTTTTGAAGGGTTTATTTACAGGACATATTAACGAAGGTCCTGATGTGGCCTTCTCATTTATTTATTAGTGTTTTTTTGTTTTATTTTTTTTGCAATTTTCACTATAATCACACTACCTATATTATTTTTTATCTGACACAAATTTATTTTATTTATTTATTTATGTATGCAGTATAAAACTGATTCACATCCGTCACCTCACACTTCAGGTCCAGTTGAAAACCAGCGTCAGGCACTAGTTGTCTGGCATTTTTGCTGAACTGGGCCTTTTTGGCGCAGCCGTGAGGCACACTTACCCGCTAATTTCTTACGTCGCACTTTACACTATTTACTTGTTTTTTATTTTTACCTGCTGTGCTTATATTATATTGTGTGCCTTTAGTCTGTGCTAAATAAATGTATTTTCTTTCTTTCTTTCTTTCATAATGATGAGTACAATGACGCCTTAAGAGGTTATTGACGTTTTAAAAATAACCCTGTATTTATCATCATCTGCCTAGCCTGTTCCCAACATGTTGGGGTTGGCTTCCAGTCTAACCGGATGGAGCTGAATACCAGTATTTCACATGGAGCGACTGCCTATCTGACCTCCACAACCCAGTAACTGGGTAACACGATACCCCTTAGTAAGACTGGTTGTCCGACTTTGTAGGTCCCGTTGTATATTTATATGGTTTTTAATTAAAAATGCACGCTGATGAGGCGATAAAATGCGTCTGACATTAATGCGAAAGCGTCAGAGTAGACAGAGTTTTTTTTTTTGCAGGTTTGCAGTATCAGGTTGTATGTTGATCTAAATATGATTCGCGGCTATATCAAATTATATCATTTACAAAAATTATAATTATAAAAATAATCAATACAACACTCAAGTTCATGTTACCGTATTGAACGACTATTTCATGAAATCATGACTTTTGAGACCAATTCTAACTTTAGGAGTTATATTGGTGATTCTAATGATTATAATTCTGTAAATCCGTATTTGTTACGGTCGAGAATCATATTTTAATCAACATTCAACCTGACATTGATCTGCAAATTGCAAAAAACGTAAAAAAAAATGATATTCGCGGGCTACCTTAGCGCATCCCCTTAAGAAGTCATATGGTTACTTCACTTCAACTATGAAGTAATCATACGACTCGGTACTCGATACTCACGATAAATCGATTCAAGTTAATAATAATAAATAAGTTAAATGTCAAAACGGGCCTATTATTTTTTGACAACTATAGTTTTTTTTTAATTTTTAGGTTGATTTCTGTCGCCGCTGCTCAGTTGGTTATTACCAAGATGAGATGTCAGATGTTACACATCTTTAGGTTGATTTCTGTCGCCGCTGCTCAGTTGGTTATTACCAAGATGAGATGTCAGATGTTACACATCTTTAGGTTGATTTCTGTCGCCGCTGCTCAGTTGGTTATTACCAAGATGAGATGTCAGATGTTACACATCTTATGCAACTACTGTAAGGCTCACTCGTTTTTTATTTTTTTAACAATAACATCCAAAACCCTCAAACTAACAATGAACTCCGACGAACTGATGTTCAGTAGAGATTTCACAAAACTTAACACATATACCTACATATAAACGAGTAGTTAGTTACAAGAGATTCCGTCCACGTAGACCGTTCCCTTTACAATACATCACAGGAAGCCGGCCTGTCTAATTCCTGATACGTCGTAACAAGTTTTGGCTCACACTATATAGGGGTACCATTCTCGACGAACATTCTAGGACAGACCGTCGTGTAAGTAAAAATTATGAAATTACTCGTTGGATGAAGAACAGATAGAAAAACCGATAATATCTCTTTGTGAATCCAAAATAAAGCTCTAAATTAATGAAATGCACCGACCCAGCGTGGTTAAACCAGATTCACACCAGCCCCTGAAGCCTCAAGTTTCATAGGACTACAGAGACCATTGCATATCAAAGAGTAGACCGGGTGGCGCGATAATGGTAGGGAAGACGTGCCCTTGGGATAGGAGGGATTATTAGAGCCTACCGGATATGCATCCTTGAGCAAGCATTGGAATAGTGGGGAGACGGGTTAGATTTATCTATGGGTGGGAATCTTTTAATGACGTCGCCACTCGGTTGGGTACAGGTCCAGCTTCGCCGAATTATGAATGGTGAATCTTTTGGCGGGGTTAAACTGCTTTTTCAACTCTTTTATATGTCACTGCTATGATGTCACTTTTGTGGATCCAAAATAGAGCTCTGAAGTTAGTTTTTTACAAATAGTAGCTAGAGCCAGGTACATTATTCTTCAATACTGAAGTCGTTATAATTTGAGCCTACTAAGAATTTATCCTCACTATCAGGGCCTCAAGTCTGCTATTACAATAGTGTCACAATGGTCGATCATTGATTTCATAATTGTTGATTTTGACAAGTTTGGTTATTTACTATTATAATGGCGTCATTATGACTTTCCAATGGTCTACCACTGACACTACATTGAAAGAAATTGCATTTATTGGTAATCTCGTACATAATGACAAATGAATGACATTTCTACTAATGGGTTTTATATTATTGGCAATACGACAATGCCATTATAATAACACAATTATATTAAGAGAACATTGACCGACCAATGATCGACCATTATGAATTTAGCAGATTACGAACTTTTAGCAAAATGAGAATAGGATCGTGTTGGAATGACTGAATTTATAAAAATACAAATAGCATACTTGGGCCCCAGTTGCAGTGAGTTTCATTTTGACAGTTCAACAACATTAATAGCGTTATTTAACGTTGTTAAGCAGACAAATTTTTCGAACGTATTAAGGCAATGGATAAGCTAAATCATTTATATTATGATTGATAGTGTGTTACGTAATTAGGTTACAGGTCAGGTTTCAACCAACAATAATGTTAGTTTTAAGTATTCATTTGATCTCGTGTAAATGACAAACAAACTGACACCACAAACATTTAGTCGTTAGATACATGCATACATACATAGATAAATATTATAATATGTTAAATGTTTAATTGACCTTTGAAATAATTATTATCCGCACGGCTACAGATCAAGCTATACATTTCCAGTATAAGCTGATCTCGCAATGTATAGGATTTCCTTACAATGAGAAGTCAGCGTAAACTGGAAATTTATAGCTTGATGTGTAGCCGTGTGTACAACCTATGACTGATCTCAATAAAATAAATTTTATATTTAATTAATTAATGTTCATAATCTATTTAAAAATTGTTGATTGCTAATTGTTTCCAAATTTAATTGTTATTTTATTTTAAGAATTAATTTCATTATACCTTTTGCTGTGCCCTATAGGGTCCGTAATCGTACTTTAGCTTTAATTAAGCCATTGTAACACCTTTACCTATTCATTATGGAATGCAGATAAATATATGAATATGAATAAATTATGCTGTTTAGCCTGACAGATGTCCCGAGTGTAAGTTTGCAAGTGAGTAAACGTAACTAGCGCGTTTGCGTTAAGATTTTTATTCTCACTCTTATACTCTTAGCATTATGATCTATCCGACAAATTTTAACGCAAACGAAATAGTTACGTTTACTCTCTTGCAAACTTACACTTGGGGTACAGGTCATCTCAGAAATAACAAAATACCCAATCAACATAACAAGGCCCTTCTAATCATTCCGCTTTAAACGTATCCAAACTGCCATCCACACGATGTTTGTCACTTCGATATCCGGACAATCTAGCCTATAGGTATTTGCGTGATGGATGGAAACGGCCGCAATACATTACGGGAGCAGTTTAGTCCCGAGTGACGGGCGGCTCGATTGCATTGCCGATGCTGCATACAAAATGGCCGAACGGGGACCAATGAAGACATAGCGACGAATTTGTACCAGTTTCGGCTACAAATTAGGTACGTTTGGTACTTGGTACGTAATGTGATTGAGTTCGGAAGTTTAGAGGCATTTGGGTGTAGCGAGTTGTGTGATTGCGCTGCAGTACTTGGTTATAAGCTATTTTTTCTTATGAAATTTTTTAAGCCATTACAGTGCATACAATTGAAATGATAATAAAACATGAGATACTTCATTCATTTTATAACCGAAATCAATATTGCTCGATAAAATAAGTTTCAACTTGGCTACTAAACATTTACGGCCCCAATAATCCTGTCTTAAAGCATAATAGCACCAATTTCTTCGGCCATATTGACCAATAAAAGGGAATTACGTAAAAGCATTTACTTTACCCTCAGTCCACTAAATTGAGACCTTGTATTAATAAACTGTAATCTCTAGGGTCTTTAATAATTAATTTCTATTGTTTGGAACACTAGAATATGCAATGGCTTCGAAACCTAGGACTTTTAGCCACGTAACAGTACAGTACTTAGAATACATTATTTTTAAATCAGGATTACTGTTTTCAAATCTGTTTGTGAATTTCTAATCCAGACGTAAAATAAAACAAGCATTTTTTAATGAGCCATGATGAAAACAAAATTTAAAGAAACATGGCGCCCAGTCAACATTGAACCACCCCTTCTCCTCTCGCGTATTTCTAAAGAGATCGCAGATATTGTTTAAGGGATTATAACAGGTGGATGCCACTGCCCATTCGCCTGAACAGTATTCTTCTAAGCATTAACCCCACCTGTGCCAATCCGATTTATACGCTCACAATATCTAAGACGCGAACATTTCCATTAGAATGACTTCGTACAATCATGTTAAACTTATACTTTTTTACTTATTTTCTACGTTATATTGAAAGAAAGAAAGGAAGAAATTATTTATTTGCTGATAATGTAGGTATACATATAAGTTGGAATATTTATTAAGTGTCCCGATACATTTTACCTTAAGGCATGCAAAATATTAGGTTTGAATTAATAATATAGATACAGCTATTACAATTATTATTAGCCATAGTGACAAGACAGTAATAGTCTTTAGTCGTAATAATATTTGCACACCTTGTTAGGTAATGATACAGTGTACTTAATTAATAATTATTTGTAACATCTGTGTATGCGTGCACCTGTATTAAGCAAATAAATAATTTGATTTGATTTGATAGTCGAATTGAATAGGTAGTTACCTATAGTGAGAAGGTATGTTTTTGCCCTGCAGTGGGACAATCCAATTTTTTTTTTTCTAGTAAGACAAGTGATTAACTTGCGTTAAAAATCTTAACTAAACACGTTATTCTGACTAAATGTATTCTATTCACATTCCATATCAATATATTATGTGTCACCCCAACGCAATTTAGCAAAACGTCCTCATTAATTTGTCTTAATGCAACTCTCATCTAATTTACGGTAGTATTCCAGCCATTGCAGTTGGCTACACCGTTGCTTATTCAGCAAATTGTGACGCGTTGCCATGCAAGCAAATTGCGGTGCGCATCAGCCGTAATTACAGCTGCATCGATATCCTGCCCAGTCGGCGGTTTGGGGGTTACAAGTACCTCTATGTATTAATTAATGTACAGAAGTTAATGGTATCGGGTAAGGCATAATAGGGAATATGCACGTAATTCAAAATTTATCCATTATTTAAATATACATTGAGTCAAGAAACTAATTCCTATATTTTTTTTAATGCATTAATTATTACACAATTCATTATTTTATGTTGCGTTTTTTTGGTGGAACGGAACGCAAACTCAAAAAGCGTTGTCTTTGACAATGAAAACTATGTGAATAAAAATTTATTCTTTGCAAAGTGCTTGAAATCTCACTAAGGTAAGTAAGTGCGATTTCTGCTTGACTATAGGATACAAAATAATTTAATTTATAGGATTTGGGGCTAAAACACAAATGCAAACAAAGCAGTTTCGTGGTAAATGACGTCACATCATGAACGCGACAGAAACGGACGTTTGAACTGTAGTAGAAAATTGTTGGAGTTTCATAACTTTTTTGAGCAACAAGCAGAAGTTGAATTTAACTTTTAATAGTTTTCTTGGGTTTATAAGCATCATCATCATTTCAGCCGAACGACGTCCACTGATAGACATAGGCCTCCCCCAAAACGGGGGGGGGTTGCCATAATCGCCACGCTTGGCAGGCGGGTTGGTGATCGCAGTATGGTGTTAAAATGCGAAGAGAACACTGCTGCCCATTCTCTAGCAAGTACCTTAGTCGCCTTTTACGACACCCACGGGAAGAAATAGGGGGGTGCTATTCTATACATGGTTTATAATAACTGTTTTCTATTGATTTAGCAAAAATAGAAAATACGTGTATATTCCCCATCTGACCGGATTAATGACGACCTGCATGTGGAAATATAGGTACTGCAGAGTAATTATTGTTAGTGTAACTATACGTGGATTTTAATGATCTTGGAACTACAATTTAGGTCGCTAGCTGTAAATAAATAGGTGTGATATAAAAAAAAAAATCAAACGTTTTCTTGTCCAATATTTACAAAGATCATTTCATGATGATGACAAGGACGACCATTCTCCTATCACAGACATAATACTGCCGTCCACAAACTCTCTAAGTACGATAGGACCTTCCCCTTACAAAGATAACAGTCCTGCTATTACATACATCCAATTTCTGCCCTCCCATTCCCTTTTCATAAGAAATAAATTCACACCTTCATAAATATCGAATTTGTAAGGAGAGAACTCAATTTGAAGTTAAGATTTGTATCAGAATACTATATGCTTTGGCACAATAGTTGAAAATTGTGTACCGTTGTGCCCACAGACCTCTGTGGCTTCTTTGACATAGATATAGGAAAGGCTGGCTGGCTGGATAAGGCTACATTGTGTGGCAGGTAAATGTGAGTGTTGCGTTGGAAGGAAAATCCTTTGTGTGCTTTTCTTCATTTTAAATGGAATTGTTGTTGCAGTAAGGGCTCTTGGCTCCCATAGTGTGTTTCTGTAGAGGAGAAACCGAATAACATACACAAGTTTGCTTTCCAAAAATAATCATTTCAATATAATAATGTTTCTATTTCAGTTTGTGACATCATAATTAGATCTTTATAATACGGCAACACCTGACGACAATGCCGATGGTAAGTGCTCGCTTTGTCGTATCGGTAGGAATAAGACCTACTTGTTTGTAGGTACCTAGGTATAGGTAGCTGATGTCTGTTAGTAAGTAGGCACTGTTCTCATGTTCTGTTAGATAATTGTTTGTGGTAAGAAGGTAAAGACAGGCACTTCTAGTTCCAACGCATCTTCGCGCCGCCCGGCCCGCCATTAATTGCGACTGGGTCGAAGCAGATTACTGAACCCCAAAAGGCTTCTCGAACTATCGTAAATCACAATTTGTCCGACACAAAAATAGACTTAAATACCTAGCCATTAGAGTTAGTATTCGTGTGTGGTGTACGGTGACAATTGAAATGTTAGGGCGCGGGTTTAGTTGTACAAAATTGGACGGTAGACGCAAGGTGAAGCGAAGACTATTATTTTGGGGTAACATGTACTAATTTGGGGCCATTGGTAAGAAATACGCAGGTAATGGTGAAAGGTCGTAGGATTATATTAAGCAGCTCCTATTTATAAGCATTGCTGGGCCAAAGTACTCTTATAAAGTATGAACTTTTAGTTCACAGGCAAGAGTTATTGCAGTGTGAAAGTCTTAGCGGTTATCACCGAGTTATTAGATAAGCATACGTCAAAACCAATGCAGCAGTGACCTGTGAGGAACTGTTTCCATAAATATTTAAAAATAATCATTGTTCTTGATGTAGCCCAAATTATAAACTTCGAAGCTAATCAAATCGTCGTTATCTAATCAAGGATTTATGCAGGCAGCTACTGCAATACATTTGTTCCGAAGTTTGCACATACAGGGTGTGGCGTAAATAATGGATAACCCTGAAATTGTCGATCGGCCAGATTATTATCTACCATTTACCCCACTTATATCGCCATATACCCATGGATGCCAAATTATTGATATCTTTAATATTTTAAATAAAAATCGTACTTACTCTTACAAAATCAGTTGCTATTTCTACAATTGGCGACTTGTACTCGTTTTGTTTTTTTTATGTCACTCTTGAATATTTGTATTATCAGACCAGTATCAAGCTTTTTTAATACAATCTAAGATAAAATTGCAAAAAATCATGATCATCATCATCATTACAGCCGAAAGACGTCCACTGCTGGACATAGGCCTCCCCCAAAGGGGGATGTTTGCCATAATCGCCACACTTGGCAGGCGGATTGGCAATCGCAGTATGGTGTTAAAATGCATATAGAACGCTGCTGCCCATTCTCTAGTAGGTGAGTCCCTTAGTCGCCTTTTACGACACCCACGGGAAGAAACGGGGCGGTGCTATTCTTTACGTCCGGCACCACGTAGACAAAAAATACTTATTCTTAAATGTTTAAATTTGTTCTAAGGATTTATGCAATTTTGGGCCCCTATATCGAAAAAAATATGTATGCCATATGGCGATATAAGTGGGGTAAGGGTGCGTTTCCACCAGAGATGTGCGAGGATGCGTAGCGAGGAATGTGCTTAAGATTAACCAATGACAACATTAGCTTTAATCATGCTATGAAAATGAAGCGATGTTATTCGTTAGTTTCACACACATCTCTCGCTACGCATCCTCGCTCATCTCTGGTGGAAACGCAGCCTAAATGATAGATGATAATCAGGCCAATCGACAGTTTCAGGGTTATCCATTAATTACGCCACAGCCTGTATAATGTAATAATCGCAAACATAATTATATGGCATACAAGCTGGGGCTGGGGCATTTACTAAGATAACTAAGTTTCTGGTTGGTAGGTTCGTGCTATACCTAGAGAGTGACTTTCAAACAAAAGGGGACTACCTACCCATCTAAGTTCGAGCCGTACTACATAGAAATCTAAAATTAATATGCAAAACACGCACAGAACAGAAATTATCATAACTAATTAAACTTTTATTACTTACTAAGATTACTACGGCCAGATTGTTGAAAATAATTTAGTTAGGTTTTATCAGGACTAAAGTTTTTGCTATCAGATTCAGACTTCGAGTAGGTATTATAATAATAATGTTAGGTCAGAAGAAAACTTTACTGTCCTTGCGTTGGGACAGGATCAGGTTCTTCATTTTAGTTTCAAAATTAGTCTAAACTAATATTATAAAGAGAAAAGATTTGATTTTTTGTACGTGTGTTTGTTGCGGTTTCACGCTAAAACCGCTGAACGGATTTTTATCTCGATATTCCCACGGGATCGAGACTTATGCCGCACAGTGGGCTGAAAATCGGCTTTCATAGACATTCGATTTTTTTTTCGAATTGGTCAAATTTTTTGATTGGAATTGTTTAAAACAATCATGACCTTGAGGTATAATTGGTATGACGTCATAGAACATAGTGGAAGATAGACTTTTGATTTTTTTTCAAAATACTTGTATGGGAATTATCATAAAATCTTCAATATCTCAGCTATCGCATATTTGCGCAAAAGAATTCTTTCACACAAAAAATCTCCTATTTTTTTGCCAATTTTTGATATATTTCACTTTTATGGCAGAGGTGCGATGAAAAAGAAAAAAAATAAAAATAATTTTATTATTTTTATTTCTTCATTTATAACGATTATAAATGAATTTAACATTTATGCATTAGAATAATATAACAAAGAATATATAGCACAATAGTCTAGGCCATCGTGAGCCGCTTTTTTAGTCATTGATTTTTATACTACCTAGCAGAAAAACAGCATCTTATACGTAAAAAAACAATTCTTAAATTGTTGACAACAAATACTCGACTTTATCGGAAGCCTGACCCTTTTAGCCTATAACAATTACCGAGAATTATTGCTAATAGGTACCTACCTATTAACTAATAGGTAGGTGATCACTGATCACCTAATTTAAGTTTTATTATGACAATGAAGGGTTTTTAGGCTAATTACTAATCGTTCTCCAGAGGAACTTACAGAATCACTGTGCAGGTGCCTAATGAGTTATAATCATTAGGGTTAATTTAGTTCTGTACAGATATCTCACAGGTATTTAAAGTGCAGTATTGGGAACAATTATTCAGTTCACATTGATTTCCCCTTGTGTTAACAGTGAAATTGTGCTTGCAAAAAATGGAGAGTTTATCTACTTACCTAGATTTCTTCATGATTTTGAAGAATTCGGGGAAGTACAGTGACAGCCTTGCACTATATAATGCTGTAGTTTCTCGTTTGAACTTAAATCTCTCCGATGAAGATAATTTAACATTAAAAGAATATTGCAGAAGGATTACACTAGCTATTACAAGGAAATGGAAGCAAGCCAACAGAAAACTGGAGTGTTTCTTAAAGGAACACAAAAACTGGCTTGAGACTGATATTGATTGGCCTAGTTGCATAAAAGTACCTGCTGCTTCAGGCATTGTGGATTCTGAAGTAAATGCCATATCTCCTCAACCTTCCACATCTACATCAGCAGCAATATCAGTTGGAACAATGACAAAAAGAAAGGCACCAACTCGTAAACCATTTCAAGATCTAGGAAAGAAACAAAAAAGAAGGAGAATTACAGATCAAGAAAATTGTGAGTCCAGTGAGATAGCATATGCTGCTATCATAAAGATGAGACAAGAAGGAAAGGAGAATATTGCTTCAGCACTAGAATTCATGTTGACAAATCCAGGAGCTGCTGATAAGTTCAATAATTTAATTCATCAATCGTCGGCCAAGCAAGTTTTCACACCCGAGAAGGCACTTGGCATATTTCTCTCTTTAAAATTATCTAAGTGGCAATATATAACATTGAGAGAAACAGCCATACGTGAAGGCGTAAAAGATTTGTATCCATCTTATTACAAAGTTCAACAGGCGAAATTACAATGTTATCCTTCCAAACAAACAATAACAGTGACGGATTCATCAGCAAAAATTTCTCTTCAAGGATTATTAGATTTAACAGTCAAAAGAATCTTCGACAGTTTACCTGAGTGCGTAGAACAGAAACAGTTAATATTAATATCGAAATGGGGATTTGACGGTGCGTCTAGCCAGAGCAGATATAAACAGACAATGGACAGTGAAAATGATGATTCTAGTGTCTTCATGACATCATTAGTTCCATTGAAACTAATCAATGGCAGTGACACCATATGGAAAAACCCGAAACCCTGTTCTTCATCATTTTGTCGTCCCGTGCGATTTAGCTTCATGAAAGAAAGCAAACTGGTTGTCAATGAGCATTTAGACAGTATGAAAGAAGAAATAAAAGCGTTGAGACCGACAGATAGTGGCAGCAACAAGGTCACCCATGACCTTAAGATGACCATGATCGATGGCAAGGTCTGCACTTACATCTCTGAAGCCAAAGCCAGCTCAGTTTGCTATTTATGTTTGGCAAAACCTTCAGAGATGAACAATTTAACGGAAGTGTTAAAAAGGCCTGTTTCTGAGAATTTATACGAATTTGGGCTGTCTTCGTTACATGCACGCATCAATTGCATGGAATGCCTTTTAAATATTTCTTACAGACAAGATCTTAAAAAATGGATGGCAAAAGGGGAAGAAGATAAAGCTATTCTGCAGGCAAGGAAAAAAACAATCCAAGACGGTTTCAAGCGGGAACTGAACCTGATCATAGGTGTGGTTAAACAAGGCTCAGGAACAACCAACGATGGAAATACAGCACGGAGATTTTTTGAATTTCCGGAAAAAACCGCAGCCATTACGGGTCTGGATGAGAATTTGATTCGGAGATTTGCTGTTATTTTACAGGCTATTACATCAGAAGAAAATATATATATTGAAAAATTTAAAGAGTACTGCCTAAAGACAGCAGAGAGGTATTTGGCACTTTATAACTGGTATTACATGTCGTCAACTGTGCACAAGTTACTTGTACATGGGGCAGATATTATAGCTTGTAATGCAGTAGTACCAATTGGGTGTCTTTCAGAAGAAGCATCAGAGGCTCGTAATAAGGACTTTCGAAGATTTAGATGTCATCATTCAAGAAAAAAGAGCAGACAATGTTCTAATGAAGACATTCTAAACATGCTTCTTCTCACTTCAGACCCTCTCATTTCTTCAGTTAGACCAATTATGGATGTAAAGAACAGGAAAGCTCTCTTCGCTGAAACTCGGGATCTTTTGGATAACCTGCAAGAACCCGATGTCGAATTTTGCGATATAAATCAATTAGATTCCGAATCTGAATCAGAATCAGAATGTAGTGATTGTGACTAACAGTAGGTTAAGATGTTTTTGTTTATTTACTAACTTTTTATTAGTTTTACTTTTGTTAGTATTAATTTAGAGCATGTCTGTAAATAATCAATTAAATTTTATTTTTAGAATGTATTTAGATTTAGGTACTATTTTTGTTCTATTTTTTTTTATATAAAACTATTTAAAATTTAAATGTAAGTCATATTTGTAGTTGTATATTATATGTTTAACTGTTATTATACCCTAATGATAATAACATGGACATGGCTAAACTATAACCGCCTTATTACAAAACAAGATTTATATTTTGACGTGTCATAAACCATGGAGCCAGTTTTTGTAATAAGAACGTAACAGTGATTGAAATACCGTTCTTTATACAAAACTGAAAACGTAATTCGGTACTAAGTTGACAGTTTTGTGTTTAGGAACTTTACCATAGTCGGAATAAAGTTCGAAATTCAATAATGGCTCCATGTTTTAAACCTGGGTCTGAAGATAAACCTTGTTTTGTAATAAGGGGGTAAGGGTTCGTTGTTGACTACGGAACCCTAAATCCTTGAACCCTACGGGGATATAAACTATAAGATTCACGAGTTGATGGTATTCTAACTAATATAAGAATAGTATGTCAAAAAGAGTCATCTCTGTCCGAAAACCGGTCAAGAGCGAGTCGGACTCGCGCACCGAGGGTTCCGTACGAATATATGATGTTGATGATTTCTGAAAAACTGTGCTATTTAGAGACATCGTTTTAGTTTTCCTGTAATCTTTACATAAGCTTCTATCATATAGAATAATTTCAGATTTTTATCTCTGCAAACTTCGGAGATAAGTAGTAATATTTTTTTTACATTTTTCATCAAAAGTCGGAAACTATGATGCCTAAAAAAAAATTTTCTTTTGAGAATGTGCAAACAGCGTTCTTTCATATGATACCCCACATGCCCTAGTAGCCCCACTTTACATTTTTAAGACCCCGTTCAGTCCCTTTTGCAAAAAAGATATATATTTTTTAATTTCTTTCTTACTTGCAAAATAGTTGGGCAAACGTCATCTAAAACTATTCTAAATTTCAAGTTGATAGCATTAGTAGGTCTTGAGATATCCAGGTGTGACAGACAGACAGACTTAGTCTCACCATAAGGGTTCCTTTTTACCATTTTGGTACGGAACCCTAAAAACGTGTGTACGTTATCTACGATGTGTCATACAGTCGCCGAATCTATAACTTTGGTCGTGGAGTAGTCATATTAATTAAAATTTTCAGTGTCTAAAGATTAGATTCGCATCATAAAGTGACTCCGCTTGTGTTAAGACTAAGCATAATTATGTCAGATTATAGGCATAATCAATACACCTGTGTTACCCAGTAACTACCTTTACTATCTTAACTAACTTTAAATATAACAAAATGACACTTGATATTAATGATAATTACATTAGGCACAGTGATTCTGTAAGTTCTACCTCTGGAGAACGATTAGTAATCAGCCTAAAAACCCTTCATTGTCATAATAAAACTTAAATTAGGTGATCAGTGATCACCTACCTATTAGTTAATAGGTAGGTACCTATTAGCAATAATTCTCGGTAATTGTTATAGGCTAAAAGGGTCAGGCTTCCGATAAAGTCGAGTATTTGTTGTCAACAATTTAAGAATAGTTTTTTTACGTATAAGATGCTGTTTTTCTGCTAGGTAGTTTAAAAATCAATTATTAAAAAAGCGGCTCACGATGGCCTAGACTATTTTGCTATATATTCTTTGTTATATTATTCTAATGCGTAATACAATTCATTTATAATCGTTATAAATGAAGAAATAAAAATAATAAAATTATTTTTAATTTTTTTCTTTTTCATCGCACCTCTGCCATAAAAGTGAAATATATCAAAAATTAGCAAAAAAATAGGAGATTTTTTGTGTGAAAGAATTCTTTTGCGCAAATATGCGATAGCTGAGATATTGAAGATTTTATGATAATTCCCATACAAGTATTTTGAAAAAAAATCAAAAGTCTATCTTCCACTATGTTCTATGACGTCATACCAATTATACCTCAAGGTCATAATTGTTTTAAACAATTCCAATCAAAAAATTTGACCAATTCGAAAAAAAAATCGAATGTCTATGAAAGCCGATTTTCAGCCCACTGTGTGCCGGTGAAACGGCGGGGAGCAGCTAGTTTTTCATGAAACCAATTTACTAATTTTCATAAAACGAATTTTCCACTTAAATATGACATCATTTGTATTAATAAAATAAATAAACAAATAAAAACAAAAATAAATGGGACTTTATAATGCACGCAAAATTAAAAGGGATATCATTAACTAGGTACGCACGGCTACCTACACATCAAGCTATACATTTCCAGTTTAGGCTGATCTAGCATTGTATAAGATTTTCGTTCAATGAGAGGCCAGCTTATACTGGAAATGTATAGCTTGATGTGTAGCCGTGTGAACATAATTATTGTTTTTTTTAAAGCATTTTTGTTAGATTTAATGCTTGTCAATTTTATTTGACCATGTAGGTAGGCCACATGCGCCACATAGGAGACGCGTATGCTATTAAAATATACACGGATCAAGTCTGATATTAACCAAGGAAGAGTTACACGTGTCCAGAATATAAACGAGAACATAATTAACCTTTCAGTGCTTCCTTTAGACCCAAAATTATCATTACACATCTCTGCGTAGACAAATTTACTATGGTATACCCGGAATAGACCACATTTATCCCGTGCCCAGAAGTAGGAACGGTCCACATGAAAAAAGATACGAGTTTCTTTATCCGTCGCGACTTATGTGGTTTTATTTTATTAATGGACCGCACCGAGCTGTTGGGGCGGCCATCTTTCTTTATTGCTACCTTTTGTTGTGGAAACGTGGTTTAATTTTTTAATTTATAATATGAAAAGGTTAGAAATATTCTTTCTTTGAAATTGCAGGAAATAAAAAGGTATGCCGCAAATTGCATTGCGCTAAAGTATTTGACAGTCAAATAGAACTTTCCAGATACAACGTGAAGGTTCATTAAACAGTTGACACAATTGTGTATTAATAATTAAAAAAAATGCACCACTATTATCAGTTTTCAACATGAATTTTAAATGAAAAGCTATTATCATACACTTGATATGATCAAACGAGCGTTAAAAATAGTTCGTCGGTTACCAGGGCTGCCACACGGCATTATTCAAAACACAGGGGCTGCTTGTAAAAGTTAAAATTCATGAGGACCGTGTAGGGACACTGAGCATATATTTCATAGAAGGCAACATCCCTACTTTTATGACGTCACGTTTTACGTTAATGTACCGGGTGAAGTTTTTTAATGATAATAAAAAACGTGGATTTTTTACATTGGAAAAGTTTGGACTACTTATATTATTTTTAAACAAATCCTTTGCCTGGCTTCGGTATCTGTACATTTGTGTAAGAATCTAGTCCTAATGTGAAACACTTCAAGGGAATGAGTCAACATGTTGAAGTAAGATTACATTAAGCCTCGTATCCACTAGACAACATTTGGCGCGCGTCATGTTGCACAACATGTTGCTCAACATGTTGAAAGTTAGCGCGGAACTTTTGTTCAGCAACGTTGTCTGTCTACTAGTGATGGATTAATTAGCAATCGCATTCATTGTTAGCGTGTGAATGATCATTTAGCAGTTAGCAAATTAAATGTAGTCGCGAAATTCTGTGAAATGCGAAGCGATGTACTTTTCTAAATAGTCAGAGCGTCGAGCAATCGCGCATGCGCGTGCAGCGCGGTAGCGTGGCGTGCTATAAATATATTTAATTATCGGCGAGTCGGCGAGTAAACTAAACGCGAACGCGATTTTTAATTCGTTTAATAACAAAATTGACATACTTCATTATTATCAATTATCGTCATTAGCAAATATCATAGCAATAGCTATTAACACGCTAAGACTCAAGAGTTCACACGCTAATAAAATTAATTCGAAATAGCATTAATTGCCATTACTACTGTCTACGCATCTACTACCTACTACGTCAGTTGTTGACAACATGTCGCCAGAGGAACTAGTGTTGATTTCAGCGCCAGTGGTTATAATTTTATCGCTTTTTAAATTTATTGTTGTATTCTCGATGAGCAGTATCCATAAACATTCGTACTTTTGGTACAATTCGATTAATTTGAGCATTCGTTCATTACACCACACTACGGACATTGTTGCGCGTCACGTCTTTATTCGACAACAATTGATGCTCAACTTACGATACTCTCTAAACAAACAACAAGCCGCTTGTCATGTTGCGCGCCAGCTGGCAACGTCGCGCGTTGTTGTGCAACGTTGCCGTACATGTTGAGCGTCACGTGTTGCGCGTCAATTGTTGCCTAGTGGATACGAGGCTTTAGAGCACAAGTAGTGACGACAGCAGCACGCTAACTTCAAAAATTAAGCAATAATAAGACTTCAACTTTCACATCTGCCGGCGAGGTTATTTACATAGCTCTTTACTATCCCCTTTTTAATATCTTCGAAAACACGACAACATACATAATATTTGATGAAAACTTTCATGGCTAAACCGTCTTAATTTCTAATAAAAGTCTAAAAATATTCTGCAGAAGCTCCCTAATCTTTAATATTGAATGAAAATACATAAAAGTTGTTCAATATGGGTACCCTAGAGAAATGTAAATCCCTTGTCCTTTATAAATAAATAATGTATGAGCTTCGAAAGCACGTCGCAAGATAAAAGTGACACCAATCTTTATTATTTACGGTAGCAATCAAGTTGGTTCGTAAAAGTGACGAAACGTGTGGATGTCTAGAACTTGTAGTAGGATACCGCTGTAAAACCTTCGGGGCAAGTATCTCGTCAAACTACAGATCGAGTGATTAACATGTGTTTGAAAGCTATTTTTTTTTACTGTGTGATTTCTGTGACAGTCGTGAAGGTTAACTTTCGTCAGACTGAAATGTTCAAGCTTATGATCATACGAAGATCGCAAGAAACAGTGGATAAAATCTTGTAATGCATAAAATATAGTACGCGTAGATGAATCAGTATATTTAAGGAATTTCTTAAATAAAACTGAACGCGTTCAGCACATCTAAACTGCGTTCAAGAGCTGTGAGTGTCGAAATTTTTGAACGCCGTTTTAGAAGTGCTGATCGCGTTCAGTTCATTGGTGAAATCCGCACAAACTAGTCAGATTAAGGTGTACTAAAGTGACTCATCTTACCTACCAGTACTTAAACGATACAAGCCTGGCAAAAATTTACGACGGTAAAAAACGTCCTTATGAGCAAATAAACACGCTCTCACATACTCCTTATTACATTTAATCACACATATTCGCGCTACATACATCGTAATAGCGACATTTATAATTCAACAGAATTGTCAGCTTTGCCAGTAACTGTGATCGTAGTCGCAAACAGAAATGAGTGACAGTCAGTATGGGTAAATTCCTCGTCAATCAATGGTCATGCGATGAAACCACACGTTGTCAGAATGTACATACTACGTGTTTTGTTTGATTTGATAGTATGTACTGACAACGTGACACTTTTCAGGCTACGTAGTTATACAGAATATTTTATGACTACTTATTTTAAAAAATAGGACTTGAAACATAGCTGACGAAATGTGGGTGTACTATCGGTTCACATCTGCCTAACCCTTCGGGGATTACAGGCGTGATGTTATGTTATTTAAAAAATATATTATGTCAACACCTAAATTTATATACAACATTAGTTTTTGTTTATACTAAACCCGAAAATGGGTCATTGTACTCATCATTTTGTACATTTTTTTCTATGAGACCAACTTTGAAATCCCGAAATAAAAATCAGCTGTTCCATACATTTTGTCGATATAAGGGTGTTTTTAATATCGTGCGGATTTAATCACGCATGCGGGATCGCCCCGCAAATGTCCTTTTCATACAAGTATTTATTGTAAGGTCGCGGGGTGTGAACCTGGGCAGCAGTTACGCGTGCGGGGCAATCCCGCATGCGTGATGAAATCCGCATGATATTAAAAACACCCTAAGTGAACACAAATGTAGGGAACAGCAGATTTTTTTCGGGTTTAGTATAAACTAAAACTAATGTTGTATATTTAGCAATCTTTGGTAAAAATTTAATTATATTATAAAAAATTAATTATATTAAAATTAAATTATAAGATTAAGAAATAAGTACTTGTAAATTATTTTTTTGTACACTTTAAAAATGTGTTTCATACGTTTTTCTAAACAATTGTACGGAAATATTTACCCTCTACATTTTTCCATTAGGTATAATATTTTTCGTCACATTCCGTACATAATCGCCCACCACGACCTACGCAACTGTCATGTTATTCTGTAATCCGTCACATACGTACATACGTCACATAGGTACGTACGTACAACGCGGGACACGTAATGCAAATCCGGCCAATCTAACCACTCGGTGCGAATCCCCACATTCCCACTTTAGGCCCTATGTTCGCTATTACGAATAAATTGTCGATTAGATTTCGCGAATTTGAATAATTCCAGCATGATTTATTCGGAGTTTATTGACGGCTTTTTATGTTGGAAGGCATATTTTTTTTTACAATTTCCCCGGTGTTGCCGTTTTTTCTGTAGGTACCGGTATTTTTTCAGCTGAGTAGCATTCAAATTAATTATGTTCCTATTTCTATGACAACTGAAAACAATATCGGATATATCAACTATGAGAAATACGTCAAAACGTTTCCGAATTTCATTGATAACAGATCTCTATTACCTGACGTCTGACGTCACACGTAGCGATGACGACAAGTTCCCGCTCATATAATATTAATTAAGACTTAAACACAATATTCGCGACTAAGACGATTACGTCATCGTGATAGCGTCACACGCCATCGCAAATTGCCGCCATTAAAATTCAGCGGAGATCTAAAATACGAAATTGTAGGTAATGAATCTAAACGCTCCTTCCAAATTGAATTTGAAGTACATTGTAATGACGTATCGCCGTCTCTTTCGCACTTGCTAATAAATAATATTGACGTTAATTCGAGTGATCGAGTGAGTGGTTACGGTCTAAATCATCTGATTTGCGATTACCTATATACCTAAGTTAAATTGAGTACTTACTTATTCGATATTAGGCTAAGCCGAAACATTATTGGCTCTTAATTATTAGACGATCATTGCTAATACTGAACTAAAATCCGCTATTTATTTACTTAAATCATCACAAACCGTTCATAATGAATTGATAGCTTTAATTAAGAACAGCAAACATTTCAGCAAAGACATCAAGCTCACTAAATCCCGTGAGAACGTAACAGTGTGTTGTTTTGCATAAATAAATAGTTATTTATCAATATATGCGACTCAATTTAGCACACGAAATTGATAAGCTCGAAGAAACACTTAATAAACAAGAGAATAGCGACAATGATCAATATTAATAAAGGACAAACTAAAAGCTTTGGTTAGCATAAACCTCTTCAATCATCTTTGAAACGTTATTTACAGTAAACAAACATTCACTAATTGGTTAATTGTAAACATTTTAACGTTTAGATTTAAGTTAGTTTTGATAATTTTGCGAGGCAAATAAATACAATACCTACTACAAGTGGGTTATAGAAAAATTAACTTCACTTTTTCAATAGGGCCGTGACATTCATTCATATCGATACTTAAATTTATGGTAATTATTTGTTTTGTATGGGAATAATAATAACCTGTATTTTGGTGTTATGATAAGCTATACTTACATATTTACTGCAAGAAGAAATGTCTACAGTTAACATTTTACCTCCTTTGCTTCTTAGATTAATCCCAAACTCAATACTTACCTGAAAAGGAAAAAAACACATATATTAGTACGCTTTCAAGAGAATACTTTTACAAAGGCTTTAAAACGTTTTATTATAAGAAAGAATATTAATATTTAACTGGTCCCTTAAGGCGGATGCCTAGACAGGCCTCGCCATACATTTTTCAGGGGTTGTAATCTCCGTAAATAAACGGTTTCTGCAGAATAAAAGCAAGTATAATGAGACTTTATAATGTATTATGTTCGCGTAACGCCAAAATTTTATAAAAAAAACAGTATTTCTAGGAGAATTAGACCCAATAAAAAACGAAAAATCTTTACATGTGTGAGTGACCTGAATCGCGCCATCTAACAGAAATTTGAAGGACCACCAAGAAAGAGTTATTTGCTGTTGTGTTACGAGTTTACGTTCGGTAAACATTTATAATAGATGGCGCTTCGAAATTTCGTTCGAAAATTGGAACAAGCGCCAAGGTTACACGTCGAGTGACCGGCGATGCGACGTTGCCATTCAGACGCACCCCGCGTTGTTGCCAAATTGCTCCAGTCAGTCCATGCGTGATTGTCTTGACAACTTGCGAATCGTTTCCAAAATTGTGTTTCTAGAAAGTTAGCGCCGGCGCGCGGGTTTGCCCGCGGGTTTTACATTTTATGATTGATAAAATGTTTTTTATTAGGGAATGAGAAAGAATGTTAGAAAGTGAAAAAAAATATCTGCGATCTCCATTTGGTTCACACAGATACAATACTAATGTAATTATTGTATTATCTACTTTAAATATAAAGTACCTAAAGATTTAAAAATCTTTCTACTGTATGTAAGTAGGTACTGATAATACATTTTCTGACACGGTTAGGTACTAATTCATTGGTTTGGGTTGAATAAAATCAGAGAATAGAAGTTCATGTAAACTTAGGGTATACCTAAATCAGGCGATCAGCGTAGGCAATTTTACCTATTTTTTTTCTAATTACCTACCTACGCAATGGTGACACGTAGGTACTACTTACATCTATTGATTGAATCATATTTAATTTATGTGAAACCATCAAGATAAGTGAATACACAGACAAACCACATTGATTTTTCATAACAATTGCACATTTTATTATTATTAGCACACGTCAAAGTGCGTCGAGATAAATTGGTCTTGCCATCTAAGAAGTTTACCAAGAAAAAGGGGAAATAAAACATAGGGCAGTATTTTAGTAGTAAGTTGTAGGATGTTCTGATATTTAAAACGATGAATGATATAGGTACAGCAGTGGTGGCTCTGACTTACAAGTCAGAGCCACCACTGCTGTACATCATTCATTTATGGTTTCGGGGTTTTTAACTGTCAGCGAAATTACGTTCGCAAAATGGTAGGCTGTAGTTCCAATTTCGCTCGTCTGAACAGCTAAGTAAGTAGTAAGCACCATTCAGGTTTAGAATTGGTGACTGGGGCTACTACTGAGAACCATTCATACGAGTGCCATCCGTGAAAGAGTTTTTATTTAAAAGTGAAGTGTTTTTGTGTTTTATTGACGGTAAGTGTTATTTTTATGTACAAAGGATGCTTTTCTGCTTGAAGGTGATGCAGAGTTATATTATAATAGTAATTACCCTTAAAACTTAAAAAGTGTAAGATTTAGAAGAGGAAATACAAAATCAAACGTTAGCAACACTCGTTGATTGTCATCACATCACATACCTACCTACTCTAAATTTCAAATATTTCCCCCTAATAGGGACGTCAATTCTCTCTAAAAAATGGCTGTATGGTCTCAGCTCACTTTGCCTGTCCCAGAAAGGAACCAAAAAAAAACTCTGAAAAAGATCCGTTACTGAATTGATTCGAAAGAAAATATGAAAAATCGATTCACAAAAAAGAAATAATTTTCCAAAAATCAATCATTTGTTTTCGATGAAATTCGCAATGTAGGGGTTTACGGGGTGTACGTTACCCTAGCAAGAAAGTGTCTCCTATAGTTATATGAGTGGAACGTATAGTTGGTGCCTAATCTGCTGTAAATGTTAAAATAAAAAAAAATAAAAAAATTAAAAAAATTAAAAAAGTAAAAAAATTGGTGCCCCTTGTCGTTTTGAAAAAAAAAACCGAAAAAACGATTCCTGCTAGGGTAACGTTTTTCCAGCAGAAAAATTCTAAACCAATGATCTGAGAGAGAAACATTGTGCAAGGCCAGAGAGCTTATAGTATTAGTGCCAAAGTGTGCACCTAAAAAGAAAATGTGTGCCCCTTCAGGTTTTCGAGATATCGCGTTTCCTGTTGGAGTTATGTTTCACAACAATTATGTCATCCTCTGTGACAAAAATATTTATTGTATATTATTTATTTTATTACACACTTTTAAATGCCCATTTATAAAAATAACATTATTTATTTACTATCTACTACCCTCATCCGTGTGTCACTGCGGGGGGCCTACTGAAAAGCAGCGCTGAGTGTTTTACACCCAGCATATGCTGAGTAGGTGACCCTTTCGTTATCCTTCTATCTGGCAGAAGAAGTCTCTCTCAGATCATTGGTTTAGAATTTTCCTGCTGGAAAAACGTTACCCTAGCAGGAATCGTTTTTTCTGTTTTTTTCCAAAATGACAAGGGGCACCAATTTTTTATGTAAGGGCACATTTACAGCAGATTGGGCACCAACTATACGTTCCACTCATATAACTCTAGGAGACACTTTCTTGCTAGGGTAACGTACACGTTTACGAGGGCGAAAAAACGATCTATGAGCGAAAAGAATTTAACTAGTCTCATATCTGGAAAAAATCCGTATTTTTACGCAAAAGGATTTGCACTGGATATGCTTCGTAATTTTCCCGCCACCACAATTCTTAACAATTCAAACAAACAAAAAACTGATGTTCTAGGGTGAAATATCGATTCCCTGTATCGATTCAGTACTAGATATCGATTTGAAAAAACGTTTTTATTTGTTCCAAAAAATCGATTCTTTGCTCAATCGATCTCAGATTGACATCTCTAATTGGTCTGTTCTCATGTTCTGTCAGTTGTTTTGCAAATTTTCACACACAGCTTGACAGCTTGATTGATGGTGACAAATGGTGGTGTTATTTCTGACTAATACAAATTTCTTGAAGCATTTCATAATTACGATACTTTTGCTGTTGTGTTTAATTATTCTTTTTGATTACAGATTGAATTGCAACTCTGCCTAAGATGAATCCGACTAATAAACTTGCCTATATACGACATATGTATTCAGGGCCGCGAAAATCACGGAAAAAAGTGCAAGCAACATTGAAAAGACATCATGGAAATTCTTCTAATGATTTTTAGTGAGTAAATCAGATTCCCATAAGATTCGAATCAGATTTACGTGAATGTACCTATGAGTGTATTTGATACTCGTTGGCCCGTGATGTAATGTCTTCGTTTGCCGTTGGTTTGCCGCCATTTCTTCTGTAGACCCTTGTCTGTTACGATACCTCCAGGAGATTTATGACAATTGTTTATCTATTGTGTCTCGTCGATAACAGTAGGAAAAAAAGAAACGGCTAGCTCGATAAGGTTAGTTTCAAGTAGTGTATTGAGCAAGTTTTATCAAATTGCAGCCGGCTGGAAGCATGGCGTAACAATAAAAAAAAAGTAGTGGAAGAAACCGCGGACTGCCCTGTTGTGTTTAGGTAGGTACAGACATATCAATATGTTTCTGTCTCTCAACATTGTTTTTAATAACTGTACCTATTTCATTTATTTATTTTTTATTTCAGTCCAAATACAACTCAAGATCATGATCAGCTATCCAACCCTTCCACAACTCAAGATACGCCCAAAACGTATTCACGTGGTATACCACAAATTCGTTACGAAGCCATAACCTGCAGCTCTAGCTCTAATAGAGTTGAATCTGTTACAGAGCAAGTAGAGACAGTTGATTTTGATTGGCCGCAACCCGATCCACAGACTGAAGCTTATCAACTAACTGTGGAAAGAACATCAAGTGACAACTTATCAGGTTTGGTAGGATACCGTATTGTTGACTTGAAACATGTGATCCAATGGGCATTTCAAATGGAAAAACATCGTCAGTCTTGTGAGTCATCTCAAATTGAGTATATTAGTGAACACCGGAAAGGATTTCACAGTTTGTTAACATTTAAATGTAGCATGTGCAATAAAATATGGCAGCAAAGCACAGAGAAGAAGCAGAAAATTAACACTGCATTTGTATGGGCAACTGTGACTGCTGGAAGTTACTACACGCAAGCAGCACACATCACTAGTCTAATGGATATACCAACAATGACCGGACAAACGTTCCGTTCAATTGAAAAACAATTGGGCAATGTGTGGCATGAACATTTGACCGAAGAAATAAAGAAAGCTGGTGAGCAAGAAAGGTCTATTGCTATTGATAAAGGAAATGTTTCTATAGATGGTATTCCATACATTACTGTATATGTAGATGGCGGATGGTTGAAAAGGTCATATGGTCACAACTTTGATTCTTCATCTGGAATGGTAAGTCCCAACTTGATACCATATTTTTGTGTTCATTTCATTAGTACTCTTTTGCTTGTCAACATATTTTACACAATGTTCAATGTTTTGATTTATGATTTCTTACAATATTTGAACTAAGAACTTTTATTTTAGGCCTGCATTATTGGAAAGGAAACCAAGAAATGTCTTTTTCTTGGTGTCAGGAACAAATATTGTTATACATGCCAGTATTATGAGCGAACAGGTTCAGACACTAAAAGTCATGGTTGCTGCAAAAACTTTACAGGGCCATCTACTGCGATGGAATCTGATATAATTGTTGAAGGATTTCAACAGAGTGAGAATATGCATAATCTTCGGTACCTAAGTTTTGTAGGAGATGGGGATTCTTCAGTGTTTGCTAATTTGAAAGAAAAGGTGTCTTATGGAAACCAATTAAAGAAAATTGAATGCAAGAATCATGTTATAAAAAACTACACGAGTGCACTTTACAAGGTATACAACCACTTCTTAGTGTTATAATAATTATTTTACACTAGCTTTTACTTGCGGCTCTGCCCGCGTTAAAATGTTTACCTGGATAAAAAGTATAGTAAGTCCTATGTCGCGGTTATAAAATATCTGTGTGCCTAATTTCATCCATCTCCGTTCAGTAATTTTTCAGTGCTTGGTATACATTTAATATAAAAAAAACAAAAATTTCACATAAAGTAGGATTTAGCTACTATAAAATAAATGCTCCTCTCTTTTTCAACCGACTTCCAAAAAGTAGGAGGTTATCAATTCGACTGTTTGTCCACCGATTTCTCAGCCAATTGTCGACCGATTTTCAAAATTCTTTGTCAAAGTTTTTTGTCACAAATGAGGACCTGATAATGGGATCCCAGGGAAATTGAGGGTAAACCTCAAATTTTATTGGCATTTTCAATGTTTTTTGTTGTTTTTAGAAGTCTGTTGTATTTTTTTCAAAAAAGATTTTTTCTCTTCCTATGTTTTAATATTTATATTTTATTTAAGATTTTAGGTAATACGAAACTCCCTCTGTATGGACGAAATATTTTGAGGCCTAAATTGATGAAATTGACACTAGTAGCGCGAAAGATTATTGTTCACAATAGCAGTCAGCCAGGTTCAATGGCTGATGATTTAAGGAATAGTCCACTTCATGTATTTGGACAGCATGAAAAATGTAAGGAATATTACTGTTCAGTGAAGCAATTACCACCTGACGAGAATAAACAGCAAGACAACCAAGTAGAAATCCTAAGAAATACAGCACCAGAGGTCTGGGCTTTTATTTATGCTGCAAATGAAAGAATTGCTTTGAAAGCTGGACGGTTGTCTAACGAGACAACAAACGTTGCAGAGAATTTTATGAGTGTCATTAATAAATTTAACTGTGGAAAACGACTCAGTCTTGGAAAAGGAGGCTCTTATCAGCGGCGTGTTTATGTAGCAGGTAAATAAGTTTTTTTATAGATATTTTAAAACAATATATGACATCTCTAGCAACCCCCATGATCTATGACTTCTTCTCTTCATAATATAAGAGGTTTTTCTCAACTTATAGAACTTTCAATGGTCATCAATGAAAGCTTAGGTTGCAAACAGGCATGTATGTGACTATGATTTGGTTTTTCAGGATTGTCTCATTCTGTAGGACATAAATGGCATCAAACTGCATGGAAAAAGAAGACAACACAGAGCCCTGGACAATATTTTAAAAAATATGTCCATCAAAAAGAGAGAAGTAGATTGCGCCAACAGAAAATGACTCGAAAACGGCTTTTTACTGAAAAGACTAAAACTCAACCTGATAAGGACTATGGCCCAGAAGCAAGTGACCCTGTCGACATTAATGAGGTAGAATTAAAACGGCTCTGTGAATTGAGATTGCTTAAATTCCAAGAAGATACACAAAACATAGTACTAATTGAAAACCAGACTGTGGGTCAACATGATAATGAAAAGTATCTCTCATACAGATCTGACCGTCTCACAGCAAGTCAGTTTGGAATGGTAAGATATCAGCCATCCTCTTATTGTTTCTTACTTTCTAAGAAGCCACAGCTCAAGCCAGTACAAGAATTATGATTGTCACTTTGTTCATTTTAGGTTTGCAAGCGTCGTAATGCCACACCATGTCACAATCATGTGAAATGCATTCTCTACAAAAATAATATTTGTACTAAAGATATGATGTATGGACAACAAAATGAACATGTTGCAAAGAGTATGTTTATGCAACAATATGGCAAAATTGTCAGGCCATCAGGTCTATTTATTGATGAAGACTTTGGATTCTTAGCAGCTAGCCCTGATGGTAAGATTATTCAATAATAAAAATATACAAATAACTAGCTTTTGCCTGTGGTTCCACCCCCATGGATCTTGTGTGTCGCGTGGATTTTTTAATTTGGTTCAGTGGCGTAGGCCTAAAAATTGTTCTTTTTTACAGGTATTATAGATGCAGAAAATACTATTGTAGAAATAAAATGTTTTCCTTCCTTGAAAAGGAAATCTCAAAATATTAGAGAAGCATCAGAAAATAGAAATTTTCCTATTCATTTGGAAAATGATGTTTTAGTTATGAACAAAAAGCATAATTTTTATTATCAAGTAAGTAACCAAGATCATTATTTCTTGGTTCATGTATGTATAAATATAATGTATTTCTTGGATTGTTTCTCAGCTATTATTATTTTGATTCTAGGTCCAGGGTCAATTGCGAATTACCAAAATGAGTAAATGTTACTTCATTTGCTTTATATCTGTCACCCAACCATTGACTGTCATAGAAGTTAACCGGGATGAGGAATTTATCAACGCTATGATGCCGAAGTTGGTAACATTTTTCAAAACATCTGTACTGCCGGAAATTATTTTGAGACGAGTTGAGAAAAATGCTAAATGTCTAGACATCAAGGAATTAAAAGGTATGAAAATATAAGTCTTACTCATTTCCTAACTTAATCCTCAGGTTTCTGAGGTGTGGGTTCAGTAAGAATAGTCTAACAAAACTGTGTAAATTCATTTGTTGCAGCGAAAACTGTGTCTCCCAGCAATTGATTCAGATCGCACGGAAATGATATAAATGGAAGTAAAAACTGACAAGCAGAAGATTGATACTGCGCGGCGACGGGGCGGCGCAGCAAAAAGTAGCGTGTAGAAGAGAAGATATTTTATTATAGTATTTTTTATGTATCTTTGTATGGTGGTACGAGTCGATGGTTCGAATCCAAGCAGACACTTTGCTTTGTGTAAATTATTTCATCACCACTGTTCAGAGGAGGCCTGAGTCTCAGCAGTGAAAACATTATAGACTAATTATTATGCTATTTTTGTACGTAGCGATGTATAGTTTATGTTATTTGTTAGTTTATAAGATTTTTCTGTGTACATATGTTTCACTCATGTATTTAGGTACCAGCCAAACAATTCAATTGTAAAAGAATATTTATTGTTCAAAGTTGTATAATAAGTGGGTATTCTTGAAACATAAATGTTATGGTTAGCTAGCAACCACTTTTGTGTTGTTGTGTAAGATACTTATCTTTGTGTGGTGGTACGAGTCGATGGTTCGAATCCAAATTCGAATCCAACCAGAAAATATTTAGGTAAATGCAGTGAGAGTAAATAAAACGATATTTGTATGAAAATATTAACCATAGATAAATATTATTAATTTATAGTAAGATACAATAAAACGCTTTACAATTGAATACATAATCTTTTATTTATTTAGTACAGGTCACAATTTATTTACACGTTAGGTACTATTTAGGTTCAGTCACATTACAACAACCTATTTATGTACAATATACCTTTATTACCCAAAATAATTTATCTGAATAATTTGATAAGGTGAAAAGGTATCTGATACCGAGCCTAGAAACAAAAGTATGCATAACCCAATAATTATATTATTAAGAAATAGATTGGAACATAACAATCCTCTAGTAATTTAAAGTATGCTTAATTAGTAAATTAATATTTGTTTTCAGTTTTTGCTATACTGTAAGGATATTCATCATATAAATAATTTGGTCCTCTTTATTTAAAATTAACACCATCTGGACATTTTAATTTCCAACCATGTTTGAATAAAACGACATCTAGTAGAGTCGGAAGTTACTACTATTTACTTTGCATGTGTGTGTAAAGAGTAAATTCATGCGGCTAAATCATTATTATGTTCTAATCTTTGTATGATACCAGTTAACAAGCACAGTGATGATCTAAAAAAATCAAGTTAATGCCCTAGGTTTCGCTAATAATAAAGTTGTTTATTAAAAATGTCTATGTTAAGTGTAAAAATTGAAAATGTTCGAAATTGTGGATGTGTCGCCATCTAGCGACAAAATGGCAGTGAGATCATCTATGCTTCCACCTTAAGATATTGCGTTGTGAGGTTTTATACAACTCTCAATCAACCGCAAGTTGTTAAAAATATTTTTTTTTAGAACATTTTGATGTGAGTGAGACTCATTAGAATTTTAAGGTTTTTTAGCCTTATCATTCCCATGAGCTCCAAGAGTGTTTTTCGAAATAGGACCATAATAGAATAGTTTGTTGAGAAACTCATCATCATCATTTCAGCAGAAAGACGTCCTCTGCTGGACATAGGCCTCCCCCAAGAGGGGGGTGCCATAATCACCACGCTTGGCAAGCGGGTTGGCGATCGCAGTATGGTGTTAAAAAGCATAGAGAACGCTGCTGCCCACCTGTAGTAAGTCCAAAGGAGTCGCCTTTTACGACACCCAGAGGAAAAAATGGGATGGTGCTATTCTTTACGTCCGGCACCAAACGGGACTGGTGGTTGAGAACCTATATTATCATAATAAAAAAACACAAATAAATGCTTACTTCCTCACATAAACACAGAAATAAATAAAAATGCTTTAAACTAGTTGAAACGTAGAATTCACTTAAAACCATTTACTTAAGTGCAGTGGAAATTTAATTTCGAATGTCACGTGTGCAGACAATGGTAGCAAATTTTAAATGCAGCTTATTATTACGCCATTTTATAAAAGTAATAGTGCACATACTGGTGCAATACAATATTAAATTTAGTAAACTGTTTGTTCTTTCCGGTGGTGGCCCAGTGGTAACTGCCCCAACTTACGGTCGTGGGTTCGAAGCCAAGAAAGTGCTTTACTTTGTGTAAATAATCTCATCACCACTGCTAACAAAACGGTGAAGGAAAACAGCATGAGGAAACCGGCCTGTCATAGAACCAAAAATTCGAAGACATGTGACATCTACCAACCCGCACTGGGCCCGCGTGGTGGATTATAGCCCACTCCCTTGAAGAGAAGAGGCCTTATAATGTTCCCAGCAGTGGGAACATTATAATATAATGTTCCCACTGCTAGGCCACAGGCCTTATGCTGATTATGCTATGATTGTTTTTACCTACAATATTTAGTAGGTCAGTTGTAGGTCGATTGTTTTAAAAATTAAATCTGGACCGTTCAATCGCTGTTATGTCACATCCCTATTCGTATCTGTCGCCTTAATTTGTTTATAAAATGTCGCAATATTTTTGCACAGACTCATCATCATCATAATTCCAGCCCAAAGATGTCTACTGCTGAACCTAGGCCTCCCCAAACAGGGGAGGGGTTGCAAGCGTGGCATAATCACCACGCTTGGCAGGCGGGTTGGCGATCGCAGTATGGTGTTAAAATGCATAGAGAATGCCGCTGTGCATTCTCTAGTAAGTCCCTTAGTCGCCTTTTACGACACCCACGGTAAGAAATAGGATGGTGCTATTCTTTACGTCCGGCACCACACGGAAGCACGGACCCTAGTAACTAGACCTAAGTAAATGGGGTAGGGATGGACGTATGAAACTTAAAAAAATCTACTTCGATACTTCATAATTCTATTCAGTCAGCACAACCATATAATATTTTGCAGTAAAATCTGTATTCGCCGAGTTTATTTTAGAGCTAAATTAAAATTCCGACTGTGCTCCGAATAAATTTCCTCGTAATTAAGCTAAATAGTCTAATTAGGGTCTTCTTTAGAATATGGAATTAAATTTTGATTTAACGTAATTTAGTTTTGTTGTGAGAAAAAAGTACAGGGTGTACGACAGTTTTGCGTTTGATTTTTGTTTTAATAAACGACGGAGCAAGCAATTGCTGATCTGAATCGATGTCCTCTGAAAATATGCGGTAAGTTTCAAAAATAGTATGTCTGTCTACACACCTAAGTATATAGCTATACAACCTGTTTTTTTTATATCCCATAACTCTAGGGTTATATTCTGGACGTAAAAATAATACTAAAACTCCTAGAATAGGTGTTCCAAAAATGCATCGTTTCGGAGATATCATAATTAAATTAGGTCAAAAATTGTCACCAGTATGACGAATCTTTACTTTTGCGAGGTTGCCAAACTTCGCAGTAGTGTAGTAAAATAAATAGTAAAATAAAATATGTAGGTATGTTGGTATCGGGGCTTCCCGGCGGCAGCTAGTGAAGGGAAAGCTACCTTGTCGACGTTGTCATATTTCACGTAAGGGTGTTTTACATTAATAATCGTGACTTTGCCGAATTATTTTGTATGAAAAATTAAAAAAAAAATAACGACGGATTGGAACATAACTCATATGCCAGTTGATTCTTTGATATGGCCTCAATCATACCCTAGAGTTATGGGATATAAAAAAAACACGTTGTATACAACATTAGTTTTTGTTTATACTAAACCTCTTAAAGGGTCATTGTACTCATTATTATGAACAACTTTTACTATGGGACCAACCTTGAAATCGCGAAAATAAAATCAGCTGTTCCCTACATTTAAGTTCGCTGAACTCGTCAAAATGTAGGGAACAGCTGATATTTTTTTCGCGATTTCAACTTATGACGACACGGTTGGCGCAGTGGTTAAGCGATTGACTGCTGCGCTGCGTGTTCGATTCCCGCACGGAACAAATATTTGTATGACCTACAAGTAGTGTGTGGGGCAACGTTTAAAAAAAAAAATGATGAATACAATGACCCCTTAAGAGGTTTAGTATAAACAAAAACTAATGTTGTATGATACTTTAGATGTCACAGGACAAGTCACATCTCTCCTTGCAGTAATAAGCTGCTAATATCATAAGGATGAAGATTATACGAGTAAACAACACAACATACATGAGCATCAAATACATAATACCCATGTAGTATGTATTTATTGCTATAGGTGGAGACTACCAGGAAAACACAACCTTCGAAGAAATAGATATGCCACGTGTATGCTACCTGTGATGTTCGTTTATTTTCAAGGCAGCATCTCGGCAAAGGAAACCGTAGTTCTGTTCCTGTAAGCAGCTTATCATCTCGGGTGAATGGGTAGCCTACTAGCAACATATGCGCGCCTGGTACCTTTGATTTAGATTGCACCTGGCGCTATTACATAAGATCTGTATTTCTGAATTGGATGGCAGATTCCGAATCTGTTATAGAAAATCCCAATAATATTTTGCCCGTGCTGGGAATTGAACCTTGGACGTTCGGTTATACCATTTAATGAGAAGACACTATCTATCACACCATACTGCAATTTTACTAACCATATTAATACCAAACTTGGCTCAAGACCAGATTTGGCACGGAACGTAACTTTCATTACTCCGTGAGGGCTCGTAAGCACAATATTATTTATTAACCAATAATTTCATCTCCAATATAAACTACGTTACGAAATATGTACCTACTTACTACACACAGTAGTACATCACTCTACCCCATTATGGGAAAACTTTGATAATCACACACTAGTGATGCGAAAAACAACGAGATATATATTTCCCAGGATAACACCTATTTCCCAACACCGTACAAGTTTGGCTATACTCGTTAATGTGAGTTACAAGTTCACGGACGTGTCAGTACGCGCGGGAATTCGATGAGACTCCAACCGAACTTTGTTATACGTCACAGAAGGACGGATGCATTTTAAAAACGGCTTTTACACTTTGTAATAAGATTCAGGATCAGTTTTGTTCTGCTTGTTTACCGTATGTTTGCGTTGCAATTTCTTTAACACCTTTTTTTTTGCGTAAATGTTGGGTGGACGTATTGGTGTAACCTTTGATTTAGTTTTGGTTTTGGAGAAAATGTGATAAAAACATTGAATACCATTTATTTCTGATCCCAATGTCATTCATAATTAATATATCGATCATAACCTCAAAGTCAAACAAACCTTGAGTTAAACTATTAATCCAAAGTTAACTCGTAAAACAAAACACTAATAGTAAATAAACAGAACTAAGGACATCAAACAGATAATATTCCGATTATTCCTAATCGAGTACTCTACTATCGATGTTCCATATAGACGTCTTGCGTAGGTAGGTAGGTAGGTAATAGCTGAAGTTTCGTAATTAACGATCCACAATAGTCGTAATTACGGCACGGCCGGTAATTAGCACACAGAAATGTGGTACGGCTCAATCAAATATAACGACAGCGCCTATCTTGATTGCTTCTTGCTCCTAATTCTGCGCTAAGTAGTCAACAGTCGGTTATAATCGATTTGATGTTGTATTTTGATGATTATTCTATTGTTTGACTAAGATTTATTACTTAATTTTTGATTTGTAATTTTAAGCTTACTTGCTAGCTTTGTTTAAAGGCTTCTACAGACCAGCGCGACTCGCGACGCGACACAAATTGCAAGTCGAAATGAAAACGCAGAATAAAATCAAATTAAGTATTCTTTTTTGCATAAATCGATTGGGAAAAAACGATTTTCCCATCGCGGTTCCCAACTGTCATGTCCGAACGTTATTCAAATCGCGAACGTTTCTAAACGTAGAACGTGTCATTTGCAAAGCGCCGGTTTAGAAGCACTGTATAACGACCCCCGTTCGTATGATTACTTTTGTTTCAAACAACAGATGTCCGGAATAGACGTTGATAGCAGTTTCGATTGGGACAAATCGATTCCTACGTTTTGAATTATCATCGGAGTTGAGTAGAATTAAGAGCTGTACAAAACAGCTGTCTACCTGAAACTAGGCAGTGAATAATTGTTTTCTAAATTCATTTACTATTCCGTCAAGCCGTCAGCGGGTCTTAGTCTGTCTTCAGATAAACCACATAATCAACAACACAAAGCTAGCAATTTATATACAGTATTCACTCTGAATGTACCAAAACTAAGAGACTGCATTAAGACAGTATGACGTCACAGATTAACATATTAATCAGTCGGTGGAAGCAGGAAGTCTCCTACTCTATACAGAACGCGGGAATGTAGTTTGCAAACTTTTAATTACAGTTAGAGCGATACAAATTGACCTCTATTAGTTACTAGATAAGATTCAAATTGGATGAAAGTCCCAGTTTCAATAATTAATAGGAGCATTCGTTTGGGTGTCACGTTGCTGCATCATTCTAAGCGAAATATTTATAAGGGGATGAAGGTAACACGGATTCGGAAATGACTTTAAGCGACAGATGGTTGGCGAAACGAGTTTAAATAAGATTCTGGAATATTAAAGTTACTTATCAGAGGAAAAACACAGATAGACATCGTAAGTCAATAAGTCATTGGATTAGTTAACAGAGACTGAACTAATATAACATTTGTGAAAATGAAAATAGGTTATAAAATACTTCGGCACGAAATAGATAAAACAACGTAGTTCACGAAAGTCATAAGACCCAACGCTCAGTCAGACGATTCATCAAATAACAGGTGAAAATAGGCCAATAACAGGGTGTCGCTGAAACAAATCGAAAAACATCTGTGTAACGACAACACTATCAGCTGACGCCCATTTTTTTCGCACACACGTACCTACAGAGAAAAAAACTGACTCGAATACGTTACAGACAAAAAATCGTTAGTCACTCGAAAAAAATCGTTGAGAATGAATGACGCTTTAGCTCACTCAAGTTGCCAGCTGTTTCCGTTGCACAGCTGATCGACCGGATATTGGCTGTTAGAGAAACTATGCCCCTCTCTTTCCAACCTCATATCCTCTTTCGCGGCTTTTAATTTTTCACTCTCCATTAATGAGGCAATGAACGCATGAAATGAATTTTTAAAAAATCGAATGTGTAGACCAGCTTTTATGACGTTGTGACGGTGATTTTACAACATGAGGCACGTTTTGAACAAACTGTACCCCGAGTGTAAGTTTGCAAGTGAGTAAACGTAACTAGCGCGTTTGCGTTAAGATTTTTATTCTCACTCTTATACTCTTAGCATTATGATCTATCGGTCAAATTTTAACGCAAACGAAATAGTTACGTTTACTCTCTTGCAAACTTACACTTAGGGTACAGAAGAGGTGAATAACTTTTATGAGAAACGAAGCACCTAGTTAAAACTTATAACGAACGTCATGCGACAAGCAGTAGCAGCATAATGAAGTAATTTACCCAACTAATGCCATGTTCAATAAAAAAGTTGCAAACAAAACAAAATTATGCTATCAGGCACGAAGCAAACAATTTTCGCCGTCTAGCGTGATGAAGTCGAAACAAAAGTATTGCAACTTCCTGCGGAACACGCGATTCGAATTTTTAAAAATTAAAAACGGACCTGGCTCCTTGCAATTTTAGAAATAAAAAAGTTTTATAAATCACACGCTTCCATCGTGAATGAATAATTAATCAGTATTGTTAGCAAAAATAAATGGTATGTACAAACTTTTCCTTAGAATTTTTGAATGAAACAAAGAAAATATCTACGTATTAGGGACTTTGATAAAGTCATAGCTTACTCGTAATAAAGGAATTTTCATAGCAGATACATGCTACAAAAAGCATGTTTATTTAATACGATGGTGCCAATATTACTAAGAATTTCATAAGTTAAAATTCCGTTCATTATGATCAAAATCATTTTAATAAGAATAAGAAACTTCGTAAGTCTAAAGAAATTAACATGTCGGTAGGTTGATACTTTTATTTAACATTTTAAGATAATAGAATGCTCGAGCATTCATTATCGGTTTCTAAGAATGTGACGCCTTATTTGTCTGTTTCAAAGTAAATTTTCGATATAAACAAGTCTATAAACTTTGACATTTTCCTAAGAATTACTCAAACTTTTGTTCGGGGTTACTCTGGTAGGTACACATTGAAGGTGACTAAAGTTAAGTTAATATAATTTTATACAATAACCCGTTATTTATAAAAAAAAGCTATTGCAGTCATATATTTTTGTTTAATTATTTTTTACAAAATACGGTAATCTAAAAGAACTCAAAACCACTTAAACCACAAAGATAGCACTTAACTGAATGAGTCACAGTATCTTTTTAGAATAATAATATTTTAAAATGTGACGTAATTGCCCAACTGCGGCCTATTAAAGGCATGAAACTTGGCAATAAGTAAAGGCTTCTACATACCAGCGCGACTTGTCGCGCGACGCGACACGGCACAAAGGCCCCGCGTGTCGCGGGACGAGCGGTGCCTTTGTGTCGCGTCGCGTCGCGCGACAAGTCGCCCCGGTATGTAGAAGCCTTAACAATATTGTCCTCTACTTAAAGTATGAAGACATGTTATAGAGCGCGTAAAGGAAGCTCGATTAAAACTATTTTTTTGTGACAAATGTTGCTGTTTAATCAAGTCTTATCAAAATGTTGTCAAAAATTAAGGGATATTCATTAAAACAGAATAATTAATGAAGATTCTACACGAAATAACGAACCTTGTTTGTAGCTTCAATTAATTGTTGAAAAAGTGTAGCGTACTTTATATATCTGAAAGGACTCTTTATCTGATCGTTTGATTCAACTGAAAGAAGAACGAATTGCAAGGGGAAAGGCGCGAATTCAGAAGCTTGGATAATTAATCTCAAAAAGAATAACATGCAGGAGTCATTAAAAAACACCATTTCAAACGTATCGACAAACTTGAAAACAAACAATACCGGAGCTGTTAAAAACCATTTCTATGTCAATGTAACTACGAAGAGGCCAATAACGGCACCAACACTCAAACCGCCAAAATTTCGCACATTTAGCCGCTTACGCTCCCCTCAAGACAGCGCACTGATAACGCCCGCAAGCCCAGCGATCCCGACTGGCTGTGCCGTTTCCACTACAATCGGCAGTCGGCAACGGGGCACAAAAATGTGAAACGCCATGTACATTTGCAAAGCAGGAAAACTAGAACGTACATCGATAGTGGCGGGTGTCGATGTAAACCAAACAAGCCGTCGCCTATGTGTGATCGACATCAACAATAGAGAAAAGTTTCATGTCGACACGGGAGCCGCCCTTTCGGGAGTGGAGTCCGTTTCACTCCCGACAGCGAGGGCGAGTACAGCGGTACTTGACGGGCCTGGAGAAGGACAGTGGCGTTTCCTGGTTCACCGACTCGCTGCCAGCAGACAGAAGCATGAAGATTGCAATTCGGGGACTACCGGCGGATACGGACCCCCAGGAGATAGAGGAGGAACTCCGGGCATTGGGGTACCAGCCGGAGTATGTGCGTTACATAAAGGGCGCACAAGGACGACACGGCTACGTGTTCCACGCTGTACTGAAGAAGACCCCAGACGTCCGGGCCATCTTTGACACCACCGTATTTATGTATATGCGGGGTCAAGATCGAGGCTTGGAGGGGGGAAGCGTAAGCCCGCTCAGTGTCACCGGTGCCAGCGCTTCCGACACAGCTCGCACCAGTGCCCCCGTCCGCTCGATTGTGTGCGATGCGGAAGCGAGCATGCGGCACACGATTGCCCGCACCCGCGGGAGGAGCCGGCCATCTGCACCAACTGTGGTGGCCCGCACCCCCCGTGCAACATAAAGAGCCCCGTGTTTCAGAGAGAGATCCGGAACAAGCGAGCGGGGACCGTCGCTATCACGGCCACACGCCAACCACGAGTGGTCGAAGAGCACCCACTACAGGCTACGGACCTGGAGGCACAAGGCACGACGCTGATGGCGGCGGCCAACGAGCCCACACGAAGCCCAAGCCACCTCCACTTGAGAAAAAGATGCGCGGGGGAAAGGGTAGAGGGAAGAAACCCAAACCACCCACGGCGACCAAGGAAGAGATTCCCGAAGCCGCCCCTGCCTTATACAGGGCGCAGGCAGTGACGCAGGAACGCTTACTAGCTGTCGCTGGCGCCGGCAAATCGCAGCGGTGCGCTACTGAAGGCAAATTCGCTGAAATCCCGCGAGGCGGCGCCACCATTGCGGGTGGCGCCACCAAACTACAGCGGCAGAACGCTGAACTACACCAAAGGCCGAGACGATTGGATTCCGAGTTTGGTGGCGCCACCGGCGCCCTACCGACAAGAGCAAGGAGCGACTTCACAGCTTGCGCCATTAAATTATTAATGGACCTTATCAAGGCTATAAGGCAGATACAATATGTTGAGACGGTCATCCTCGATGGCCTGGCCACTTTACTAACTATGTATAATGGCTAGGCCACTGAGGATGATCCATTGGAATGCCCGCGGCCTCCGGAACAAGGTCGCCACCCTCCGACATCTCCTGAGGGAACAAGATATCGACGTGGCGCTCATAAACGAGATACACCTGGGACCCGAAGATAGGGTTAGGTTCCCGGGGTATCTCGCTTACAGTAAGGACGAAAGGTCGGCCAACAACAGCCGCTATCGTGTTCTGGCGGTTGCCGCCACTAGCCGCACTAGGCGTATACAGTGAGAGGTCCGTTTTAGCAGAACACCGCATACCCTCCGCGGCCGGGGAACATATGTTCCGGCACCGCGTGCCAGCGGGGGCGTTGCGATATCCCCTACTGCAATAAATAGATCATTCAATCCTGAGTAGTTTTCATTTAAACAACGAGCGTACCTACCTATACACGCCCACGCTAAAAGTGCATTAGTTAGAGGAATAGAGTACTTATTTAAGTGACACACGGTTGTATGATATCTGATTAGTGATTAATTGGTACGCTACCAAAAACTGTATTAGCGCTCTACAGCTTGTTTTATCATACATACCCCAAGGGTCTGTCCACATTACCCTTAGAACAAGGATTTTAAGTGAAAAGTTTCTGACAGTTTGAGTCGGAAGTTAAGAAGTTTATTAATAAACAACAAATTGTTCCGACTAATGAATTAATTTGCACGTTGTTCCGTTTAAATATGACCCTTTCATAATTTTTATCGAAACGGCCGGTTAGTACTGAAGACATAAAATTGAAATTAGAAGACGGTATTACGTTTATGGGAATACAAATTACAAGTCATGCCATATACATTTATCTTGTTTATTTTTTGTGGATGTCGTATCGTTCTCGTGCCGTTTCATGTGAAATTATAAAATCGTCTAATAGGTCCGGTTTGGTAGATTTATAGCGTTGCCCTGTTTCCGGAGACGCGTTTTTATTTAGTTACCGGTTGCTGATTATGATGTCATACCGGTAGAAATAAATGCCAAATGTTTAGGCAAAACTTGTTATGTAAGACATGACAGTAAAACCAATTTTTGACTACTTTGTATTATTAGTAGAACTCGTATGACTTAGCAACTGTACAGCACGCAATTTGTGCAAAAAACTAAGGTTATAAAAGAAAGAAATAATAGAAAAAACATGTGATTATAAAATAACGTTGTAATTACACTACTAATATTGTTAAATCCCTCAACAATTTCCATAACAAACATACACAGAGAAGAACGTTAAAAATTGTGTTTAAATTATGTAAAAGATAACTGAATGTTTTATGAACATGCCACCAGAGTGACATTAAAGCATATTTGACATTACACCTGCATTTTGCTAAATCAAACTTTATTACGAACACGAAAAGGTGGAAACATCAGAAAATTTAAGTTTGCCCATACATCGCGTGTATTGCTACATTGTTGCAAATTACACAGGCGCCACTGTGTCCCACAGTGCCAAACCTCCCGTACTTCCGATCTAAAGATCCCTAGTAAAGTAACACAGTATTACGTAGCTGGAATACACGGGGTATTTCACTCGGTCTTATGAAAATTCATGTTGCAAAGGTTGGCTAAAAGGATTTCTTGGTTTTGGGAAATGTTTATTTTAAAATGTCGTGTTGAGACTTCATAGCGGACCGTATTTTATAGTTTTCGCGAGAAATGAGTTAGTGCATAGTTTGGGGCTAAATGCAAAACGGTGGCAATGTAATCAAAAATTCATAAAATGTTGTGCACATTCCGAGTTTTAAAGCACCTACAAATTAATAATAAAGAGTATGTTAAGATATGACCTAGAAGTTGCTAAGAACTCTTACATCTAAACCTCGGTTTCTGCTAAGCCTGATCTGATTCATTTAAGTATAAAAGCTGACATCATATTTGGCACCAGAATACAAATTGACGACTAAACATTACGGTGCCATGATGAGGTCAGCCATAAGTCGACAATTCCGAAACCATGTCAGTAATACCATAAACATAACAAACAGGTCAATATGGCCCATAAAAGCTATAACATAATCTACTTTAAAAGCATCCTTTTATCCCGATTTACCGGTACAAAACCTTCCACTATATCTGGGAGCAATTTAATATCACTCAATTAAGGTTACAGTACCACGCTATATGCTATTACCCCGTGTGTCCCAATGGGGTACGCCGGTAAACCAGATAGCTGCAATGCGGTTACCAACACGCTAACCATTATTTCAGTACTTCTATAATTATTACTATACAAGCGTCCGCTATTGAAATTTTCTTGCGAACTTTGCAGGTCATTCTGAGTTAATAGGTAAAGGTCTAAATAAGGGACCGTACAACCCCGGTTAAGAGCCTTTCGAAGGCGTAACCCAGTCAATGGGTTACCTTTATCATGATGTAACCCTTTGAAAGGGTTTTATACTAGAAACCCATTGAAAGGGTTACATGATAACCCATTGAATGGGTTTTATACTTGAAACCCAGTGCAAGGGTTACCTGATAACCCATTTCAATGGGTTCTATACCTACTTGAAACCCAGTAACATGAAAAAATCATAATATTATGTTATTTCGATATCCGCCCAGCACGCGTAGCATGACCAATTCTATCTCTATTCTACCCAGGGACCATTTTGGTTACCATTCTAGAAAAACCCTATCGAAAACCCTTTCATTGGAAAGGGTTTTCGATAGGGTTTTTCTAAGCAGTTAATCAAAAACCCACACGGTGTGGGTTATTTTAAATGGCTTAAATTAAGCCATTCAAAAGGGTTACCGCTGCCGTATGGGTTTTTATCGAAAACCCTTTCAATGGGTTACCGGAATTAAATTTAAGCCGTTCATAAGGGTTACCCTTATCGTATGGGTTTTTGTGTGTCCCTGGTCTAAATCTTAGCAAGCTTTAAAGGTTTATAGTTCGTTAGGAAGTGGAGGAGCTTGTTGCTATAACAGATGCACGGGTCGATGCATCAGGTTAAGCTACGCTTACCGGAGTTGGTCCGTGGATGGGTGACTATCTTTACACACCGAGACTCCTACGTGCCTCGGAAAGCTCATTAAGTCGTTGGTCCCGGCTGTCATTCGTGGATCTTCGACAGTCTTTAGGGGTCGTCAGAAGCCCAAACGTCTCAGCAAGGGGTATCGGATTACCCAGTTACTGGGTTGTGGAGGTCGGATAGGCAGTCGCTCCATGTGAAATACTGGTATTCAGCTGCATGCGTTTGGACTGGAAGCCGACCGCATGCAGGTTTTGCTACATCCATATCTACTATCCCATTCCTGCACATTGCCTTTCGTCTGAGTGGGAGCAAGACCAAGCTACTCGTCACCATATTGGAATTAGAAGAAACCAATAAGGCGGATTGTCTGTCTTCGTATTGCGCCGCGTGAGAAGCTCGTTTGCTCTAATCCGTTTATCAAGTGAAAATTCGTGGAAATCGGTTATGTATCGTCGCTCCAGGCCATCATCGCATCAAATAAGGTATTGTGCAACCCTTTCCTTAAATACAACTGCTGATTTTTTACCAATTTTTTGTCCAACAGTCGTTGTACGTCCCTCCACCGTTTTCGTAAAACCAAATACCAAAATTCTATCGAAAATTATCGCTTCGCGCATCCAGTTGGGAAAAGACTAGACAGATTGAAAGTAATGCTGTCACTTTCTAACACGTTCCGTTAGATAGAGACAGTATTACTTTTAATCGGGAATTAAATTTAATGGACTTGCCTACGTGTAACTAGCGGTGAGTTGGTTAGTAAGTGATAATTTTGTCATTCTTTAGCTACCTTAAGATTTGTGATTCCCTCATCGTACTTCCTAGTCTATGAGAGGTCTGGGCTTCTAAATTAATTTGCAATTGTTTCAAGCACAGTCAGATCTTCCAAAGTATATTACAGATTTCTTTTCACATTTGCAACATTGAAATTAATTCGAAACTGTACGAACGTTTGAAAATTTCAGACACTGATCATCATCATCATCTTAGACAACTTTTTTGGCTAATTTTAAGAAAATGATCGATAAAAAGAATATATTCTATTTTTGTAGATTTGTCGGTATTTCTGGACGAAAAATGGCTAACTGTCGATGTTCATAACAACATGACAAACGTCAAACATTTTCAGTTTTTATTTAGTGCCTAAAAATATTAGTTATTATGAAATAATACATTCTTTATTGTATTCAGGGGATCGGTTTCCAGGTTTTCTGAAGCGTACATGTTATGGCCGGAGTCCTATACAAAAATGAAACTTCTCCTATACTCAACTCATACTTCATGTAACAACAATACCAGCTACCGTTGACACAAAAAAAAAAAAACTAGATATCGATTTCTATCACGTCCGCAGATTAATGCTAGCTTAGTTAATTTGACTCTGTATATTATGCTATGACATTCGGCAATACTGCAGCTTCCAACTGGCGAAATAATTTTCGAAATTAGATCAGTATTTCCGAGATTAACCCTAGATAAAAACTCACATACCTCTTTGTAATATTAATTATAGATTAAAATATCCCACTCAAATCAAAGTTAGGTCAATGAAACATTTGTTGTACGAAACATTTACACACAAAACGACTTATTTGAACAACCCTCAACTGCGCTTGTATTGTGCGAAAATCACGTCGAATTACTAAAATGAGATTCATTCATGTTTAAAAATACAAACGGTACTGTCTCTTGTGAGTTTGTGTATGTAAGTAAGCTCGTTTTGTATCGTTCGTGAATAAGATGACTGTATAAATTCAAAGGTAAGTTGCTGGTAAATACATCTTAGTCAAATGTAAAGGAATCCCAGGTAACTATGTGTACTGTAATATATCTTTGTCTCGAATAGAGCTGTGCAGTCTAGATTTTGGTATGGAAAATGATTAAGGGTATTAACAAACCTATTTGTAAGACAGCAGTCAGCTAGGGCTAAATTTACTGCATACAATTTTGTACGCCGACGCAGTTTGGACTTAAAAAAAGATACGCGGCATACAAAACTCATTATGTAATAAAATCAACAAAATCAAAACACCTATGCATAACCATTGCTGACTCTTGCAATATCGCCGATACTCCAAATGTATGCAACCGTGATTTCTATGCGAACAGATGGGGTATTACGAGCACCCCACGGGTCGCATTATAACCTAAATACGCCTCTATATCGATAATAGTACTGATTTATCGTCCCAAGTCGATGGTAATATTTATGGATACCATCGTGATTAGAACTGTCATATATATGGCTTAGAATGCAACCTTTTCGTGGGAGTTGATATATCGTATACGGAAACTGATGACGCATTTATCATCGTACTTTTACGGGTAAAGGGAATTTAAGTGGAAGACACATTAGTAGGTTGTCGCCTTTATGTTCAGGAAACAGCGATATCAGTCTGGAAATTTTCCAAGAAACTGCTGCGGATCAGTTTGCTATCTTTAAGGTTCAATGCGCAATACAGCTCAGAATTGCAATTCCAGGTCCGATTAAATCTTTTTAAAAGAATGGATGTATATAGCAAAGTCTTTTTAAAAAGAGTGAACAGATCTTATAAAATACAAATACAACTGAATGTTGCCGGCTGTCGGTGAAAACCAGCGCTGGGGCTCTGTCTCGCATAGGGTCGCAGCAATATGCTGAGCGATGGCCGTTTTGCGTGGATGTAACGCATATTGTCCCCCTACTTGTTCTTTCATATTTGTATTTCTTTGCGTTATGTTTACCACAAATATACGTATTTCCGTATTTTTTTATTTAATGTCATTACGAAATTGGTATATCAAGGTAACATAAAATTTAAGTATTCGGCCCCAAATAAAACTCCCGCATACAACTGCATTAGAGCTGCAGTTTCATTTTTTCCTAACTATCAAACTGCTGTAAGTTTTATTTTGAAACTAAAGCTAAACGAGCTCTGTACGTGTCCGAGGTACAGTCGCGTGTAGTACCAGTTGCTCGAGTTAAACTGTGGGGGTTATAGAGTTTCGTTTTAAGTGTACACTATTACCCCACAGTCTTTTTACTTTAAATTCTCTGAAACTTTTAGACGGTTACTTCGTATTTGTTTTTGGGTTTTATTACTAAAAGGTGGAATAAATTAGCTTAAAATTTCAATATTTTTTTTTTGAAAGTTTTAATTTAAACAGATACTTAATTAAGTTCTACCGGGAAAAGTCTGTCACGTTTAGCTGTCCAGCCTTAACTTGACGTAGGTTGTTGTATATTTACGCTGAATACAGAACACAGGTAGTCAGGGTAGATACCAAAACAAATGTCAATTAAACTGTAAAACGGCACGTAGGGCGAACGTGACGGCTTCCAGATGGGGTACAAAACGCCCCACTTGTTCAGGAGCGGTATGTTACGGGTTACCCGTGTATATACCACAACCCTATTCTGAACTTTGAAGAAACTTAGAAAATTTCTTTCGTTTCGCATTTATGAATTATACATAGCTTGGTTTTAATACGCTTCGGTGGGTAACCTTTCGCAGCCAAAATGCCGGAAAATGTGACATGGTACAATATTAGCGGACGGCGATATAATCTTGTTGCAATATAGCCAACATTCGAAGCAGTTTCTTGGATGAATATTGTATTTATTATTTGGTAGAGAATAGAATAGGAAAATACAGGGTTGTAAATATAATATGTAACAAAAACCCTGTTGTTTCTTCTACCTACGTTATAAGAATCGGTATACCTACGTAATAAAGCAAGTAATTTATAAAAACTGTTTATCAAAAATAATTAAAATAAATATTTTATTTAATATTTTTGTCATGTTTAACTGATTTCTAACATCTTTGATTCTTGATTTTAACTTCTCGACAAGCCAATGCTTAATTTTTTTAAATTATAATACCACCAATGTTATGCTTGTAGGTTAATGTATACGTCCCTAAAAGGAACAACAGGGTTTTTGTTACATACTGTATAATAATGTCGATGGCTATAAGAGTAGGGAAAACTAAAGAAACGATGGATGGACTTTGTGAAAGATGGTAGGTATGGCTAGAAAGGGAGTGACTACCGAGATGACGACTAATAGAGAAGTATTGAAGAAAGGGACATGTTGCAACGACCACAAATAAATTGGAGTAAGGGCAGGGGAATGATGATGATGATCACACTAATATTATAAAGGTGAAACTTTGTGAGTGAGTGTGTGTGTGTTTTACGGCTGGACCAATTGAATGAATGAATGAAATGCACCGACCCCAGCGTGGTTTGGCCAGACTCGATTGCTCGAATGAACCCAAAGATTCACACTAGCCCCTGGAGCCTCATGTTTCATGGGACTACAGAGACCATTGTATATCAGAGAGTAGACCGGGGGGCGCGATAATGGTAGGGAAGACGTGCCCTTGGGATAGGAGGGATTATTAGAGCCTACCGACTGTACAGCTTTGAGCAAGCATTTTGATAACATTTTGTATCAAGGTAGCTGACACCCTGGATTAACATGTAAGCTACTTTTTATCCCGATATTCCCACGGGATCGAGACTTACGCGGATAAAACCGCGGGGCGCACTTTTAAAAGGTGGTTTCACCTATAAGCCCTTTTTTGCAAAGTTATTTGCACTAAGAGATAAGATATTATGAAATTGACTAATTATATTACGGAAAATCTGGATAATGGCTTACATTGCTTGGGAATTTTCCTGGACCTTGCCAAGGCTTTCGACACTATTTCTTGCTCTAAACTATTGCACAAGCTTGAATCACTTGGGATAAGAGGAACACAACTCCTACTTTTTTCTGATTATCTCAAAAATCGTTATCAGTGTGTAAAACTCGGTCAGTTTAAAAGTTCAGAACTTAAAAACAGCTGTTACGGCATTCCACAAGGAAGTATTTTGGGACCTACGTTGTTTTTAATATACATAAATGAACTTTGCAGCCTGAAATTACCAAATGGTATCATAATGTCATACGCAGATGACACAGCCCTATTGTTTTCGGCTAAATCAAGAGAGGAGGTCTATAAATATGCTCAGAGTGGTTTTAATTATGTATCAAATTGGCTTTGCATGAATCTACTAACATTAAATGCAGATAAAACCAAACATATTTTATTTAGAATGAAAAACACTAAATTACCACTTACTAACCTTACCATTTATGCTCATAACTGTACGACAGACGCTGACGCTGTTTGTTCGTGTCCTACTCTAGATAAAGTCGACCATATGAAATATTTAGGTGTTACAATTGACACAAATCTAAATTTCCGTAAACATATTGATTTGCAATGTACTCGAGTTCGTAAATTAATCTACATTTTTAAGAACTTACGTCACATTGCTGACTATAAATTAATTAAACAGGTATATTTAGCTTTGTGCCAATCTGTACTTACATACTGCATAACTACATGGGGTGGTGCTGCAAAGTCAATTTTACTACCTCTAGAACGTGCTCAAAGAGCAATTCTAAAGGTAGCCACTTTTAGGCCTTTCAGATTTCCTACACACCAGCTGTACATGGCATGTGAGGTGCTAACAGTACGCCAATTATTTATTCTGCACATCATGTTACATCAGCACGCTGAACTCGCTTATAAACCTTCTGACAAGAGAAGGAAAGATCTGGTCTGCATAAAGCCACAAACTAGGCATGCTTTTGTAAACCGGTTCTATGTCTATTTAGGACCCCATGTATATAATAAGCTAAATAGGATACTTAATATATTTAGTGCCACTCACAAACATTGTAGTCTGAAGATATGCGAATATTTGGGTAAGCTTGATTACACAGACACAGAAAAGCTTCTAGAAGTGCTTCAATAATTATGTAGATATTAAATTGGTAATTTTTTTTATTTGTATTTAGTAATATATGTAGGATAGTATTATTTCAATAATCAATTAACTATGTACAAACAATCAGCTTGATCGCTTAGTCTTGGGATGGCCTGAAACACAGGTTTTTATTAACCTAGCTCAGGCAGGTCGCCACACAAGTTATAATGTTAGTACCAAACCAATGCACCTTTCATAGGTAAGTAACAACATGTGTAAATTAAATTAAATTGAACTACTTTGTTTATAAGTACTTAAGCTAATTTGTTGAAGAACTTGGTACTACTAAGTATTTATAAGTTTGTAAATGTTTTACTTTGTAAAAGGACGTAAATAAAATTATTATTATTATTATTATTATTTTAGAACTACCCACATAAAATAATCTGTCTAAAAGTTTAATATTTTAACATTATCTGTAAAATATTCGACGGGCCATTGCGTGCGGCCGAAAGCTTTGTCTTTTATTATTAATGGGATGTTTTAGTTCTAAAAAAACTTTTCATTGCTCCTAATTTATTCAAGTAGGTCTCTCGGGATTTTTGATGCATAATCAGCCTATAATGGTCCCACTGCTGGGACACAGGCCTCCTCTCTTCGAGAGGGACTGGGCTGTAATCTACCACGCGGGCCCAGTGCGGGTTGGTAGATGTCACATGTCTTTGAATTGTTGGTTCTAGGACATGCCGGTTTCCTCACGATGTTTTCCTTCACCGTTTTGAGAGCAGTGGTGATGAAATTATTTACACAAAGTAAAGCGCCTGCCTGGGTTTGAACCCACGACCTATGACTCGTAAGTCGGGGCCGTTACCACTGGGCCACCACTGCTCTCTGATTTTTGATGGGCTGACTTTAAATTTTTGAGTTTGTTTAAAATAAATTCAGATTTAATAAGGGTTGAAATTGTTTTTTTTTAAATCGTATTGGTATCCTTCTTCCATTATAAGGTGCAAATATCGTAGAATCGTGCAAAAAATTTCGAATCCATCTCGACTCGAAGTCAAATTAATGACAAAGCTAAGTCTTCTTCAGACTATGAAAAGGACAACGCTCTAACAATAGGTATCATAATAGGCAACATAAAGATTATATCAGCTGAATGGCAACAAATGGTAGTTGCGCTACCGATAACAAAAGAGGTGATTCCTGCCACCGTGCAGAAACAAAACACGATCTCGAATCGTCTGAACAGTTCAATATACTCAAGTTCCTTTGACCGTCTTCGATAGAATAGGACGGTTACAGATAACATGAGTGCAATGTGTGCATGCCGCAAATATTCTAGTAACCACTACTGTTGAGAATTTATATGGACTGAAATGGTACATGTCTCACATTCTATTTATTATATTTTGCCAATCTTCCGTTGTGTTCAACTGTTCACTATTTTTGAAGTCACGCAATTGTCATAGAATGACAGAAAATAAAATGAATGAATGAATGAATGAAATGCACCGACTCCAGCATGGTTCTAACAAGACTCGATTGCTCGAAGTGATCATATTTTGAGAGTACGAAAAAACCGGCCAAGTGCGTGTCGGACCACGCACAATGAAGGGTTCCGTAGTTAGGATGAATTTATCCTAAAAACAAACTTAACATTGTAGTTGAAAATTATGTTCTCCCATACATCAATATACGTCACAATCAATTCTCCAACTGCAAATATAAGTTTATAATCGCAAAAAACATTTTTTTAATGTGATTACACTACAAATTTACAATTTTAGGACTTTTTCTTATACTTGTGCTGTGGGACCTTGCTTCTGGTCAAATTTCATGATTCTAGGTCAACGGAAAGTACCCTATAGGTTTTGATGTATTTGCGAGTTTCGAAATATGTCGCAATAATGTCGCTTAAATCGCCGTATTTTTTTATTGCAGTGACTTAGAAGATTTTAATTTTTTTAGAGCTCCAAGGGACCATGGACTTACGTATTTGATATTAATTTCAACTTGATACCTACACGCGTTCCTGAGAAAAATTGTCTTGACAGACTAACAGACAGACAGACGGACAACGAAGTGATCCTATAAGGGTTCCGATTTTTCCTCTTGAGGTACGGAACCCTAAAAACACAGGAGTGTCAGTTTGCTGTCTTTTGTTTTCAAGTATGCATCAAATGATGTTTGATATTGTTAGATTTCAATTCAGATACCGACATTACCAATCGAATTTTGGAAGTGACTTATTAATCATTATTATACCTATCCCTTAAGTTACAGGTCGATGGTTTAATTGATTTTCAACCCTTCCTTCCCGGAAACTTCTATTTGGCTTGGTTAAACTTAAATTAGACAAAGAAAATCCAATCAAACAAGATCCTATATCCGATGATCATCCATCTAATAAGTTTTAAAGATAAAAGGAAACCCGAAACCACAACAAAAAGACAGCACAATAAAAAAATAACAAAGAATTACACTGTACGATATCGTATCAAGAAATTCGAGCAAACCCACATTCGGGGTTGTTAGGAAGAATTCCTTTGGTCCAAAGTTTTATAGCACAGAAAGCCAATAAAATTGTATAAAGGATCCGGACAATGGCACTTACTGAATTGCCTTCGCCTATCTTAGTGACATTTGATACATACAACTTTTTTGTTCTGAAGTAATTTTTTGGGAACTTCGGAAATTTGTTTCGAGTGGACCCCGGAGTCGGAAATTAATTCGAATTTCAATTTAGACTTTCTTCTTTGTTTTGCTTGTGTTGATTTTACTGTCATTAATGCTCGAATAAACCGATGTTGTTTTCAGAAATGTTGTTATTTACTTATTAAACCAGTTGGATTATGACGTAAACTTCTTCCATTAACTCCCTTTAACAATTACATCCAACTTCTTTTTATCTTCGTCAAACACATCAAACAGATTTCAGTTATCATCAACAATGTTGTAAGTACAAATATTTGCCATCTGTTCAGTTCATTCTACTACAAAACCAACATTTGGCGAATCAGCCAACGTTTTAAACATTGCTATTGCACTCCATAAAACCGAAAGCGCCGAGACATTAACTGATTAAATTGCAACAGGGGTTGTATCTGACGAGTTATGTAAATTGTCCTCGGGAAGCAGGGTATGGATTTGTATTGTCTACACTGCTCCCAAAAGGGAATTGGAAATGGAATACATTTTACCGATAATATTCTCCCTATAGAACCCGATACTGAAGAAATATATACTTTTTATGACATGATTTATACGTTCAGGAACAACAAAGAAAACCGATCACTACTTTAAATAAAATTAATGATTTGATTCGTTTCAAATATTCACTAACGAAATCTCATACAAAAGCAAGGCGAGTCCACATTCATAAAATCTATTACAATTGAAAGCAACTCTAAAAAGGCTCAATCAATCATCGCCATCATCCATCAAACATTCAACAAGTAAAAACAAAATGTTATCGGGCGGGCAGTGAAAGCAATGTCGCACAATAAAGTAACAACCCTGTGGACGCGCGGCAAGGTGCGTGCGTGTGTGTTACAATCGAACCACTTCTACGGGAGTGTGCGTGACGAAGCGCGTCGGTGAGAGGGTGCCAGAGTGTGCGCTGTCACTGTGTGCATGCTTAGGGCTGTGGCAGATGTACGATTCACACGCAGCTGTCGACATTTCCCCCCGTAAGCTGTAAAGTACTGTATTATAATACGGCACGCTTTCACGTAATTATGCATTATTATTACTGCCGCTTTTTAAGCTTATTATTAAGCGATTGTATTATTTTGTTTCGATGCAGTTGCTATGTCGCCATTGTTACGATTATTTTACTCTGTAACATGTTTGCCCGAGGGTAACATGTCCTAACACTCAATGTTATTATGAGGGAAAGTAGTTTGTTTTTGGTCGTGTTCGTGATAATTACTGGTTGTATTGTTAATAATTACAACAATTAGTAGGCTAGTGCCTAAGTAATAACAGCTGCAGTTAAGCTATGCTTGCCGAGGTTGGTCCATAGATCGGTGACCACATTTACACACATTTGGTCCCGGCTGTCTGTCATTCGTGGATCTTTGAACGTCGTTACGGGTCGTCAGAAGCCCGAAAGTCTTACCAAGGGGTATCGTATTAAGGCTTCTACATACCGGGGCGACTTGTCGCGCGACGCGACGCGACACAAAGGCGCCGCGTGTCGCGGGACGAGCGGTGCCTTTGTCTCGCGTCGCGTCGCGCGACAAGACGCCCCGGTATGTAGAAGCCTTTATACGGTTACTGGGTTGTGGCGATCGCTCCATGTAAAATACTGGTAGGTATTCAAAAAATCAAAAATGAAACATAATAAAATTGTGTGCATTATATTGAAAGTTATGAACTTATGTATTGTCCAGAGTTGCCTTTTATTTGAGTGTGAGCACAATGCTACTTCCACGGCACGAATGTTTTATATACTATACGAACCAGATTATGTTAAAAACCAGCCAAGTGCAAGTCGGACTCGCGCACGAAAGGTTCCGTACCAGTATCTATAAAACATGCCTAAAAAATCACGTTTGTTGTATGGGAGCCCCCCTTAAATATTTGTTTTAATTTAATTATTTATTTTTCAAGCGTCTATCAGTTGCCGTTATCAATATCGAGCAAAAACGAGCAAAACAAATCACGTTTGTTGTATGGGAGGCCCGTTAAATATTTATTTTATTCTGTGTTTAGTATTTGTTGTTATAGCGGCAATAGAAATACATCATCTGTGAAAATTTCAAGTCTAACTATCACGGTTCATGAGGTACGGCCTGGTGACAGACAGACAGACAGCGGAGCCTTAGTAATAGGGCTCCCGTTTTACCCTTTGGGTACGGAACCCCAAAAATGAGGTCATAGTTAGATTATTCTTTCGTACCCAATAACTGTGTTTTATGTCAGTCGTGTGTATAAGGTTTACACATTATTATGATTTAAAGACTGTTATATTTATTATTTTCCTTTATTCCTGTAACAAAATATTTCTGGCCAAAAGCGTCAGCTTATGAATTTTTTTCATTCCATAGAAAATTATATCTATGACAAAAGCTAAGCTTAGTTCAGTCCTCTTTCAAATAAGCGGTTGGCCATTAATCACGTGATGTTTCTTAGCAACTTTTGGACCCCCCTCCCCCGTGGTAATGCGTGGTGAGGTTTTGGACTACCTGCCCTCACGCAAAATCACGTGTGGTTTTTTGGTACAAAGTATCCTAATATAGAGTATTTTTTAAATACAGGTATAATCTAATTTATACTTGTGTAGCGGCATCAACATCGCCACATGCGAACTACGCGTCACACTGACGTCACGCAAATCCTGCATCGCGCAAGCAAAGTTTACCACGCAACTAGCATATATACAACATCCCGACATCAACCGTCGGGCAGTTGCCCACCAGACACGACACCCGTCTGGTCGGAGGATGCTCCCTTTTCTATGGTGGATGAGTGAACTTTACACCCTGTTCCTCATACCACCAAACTTGCATGTTCTATTGGGTTTGGTTTTCGCACTTTTTCAATTTTTATACTTGTATTTAAAGTCGGCGAGTTAGTCACGCGCCGCATGTCGGTTTAGAAATCGCGCGTTCAAAAAAAAAAAAATACACGTTATAGCTCACTACACCCCTTCCCCTTGTAATATTTCGTAATTTTTTCCAACCCCCCCCACTCGCCGATCCCTAAGTTTCGTTTTATTGTCCGATGCATATATACTGAACATTCTAACTGTCATTAATTTACCTAATAATCTATCATACACTCTATCTACATATTCCACAAAAAGCATGGGAAAACAACATAATTACTTTATACATTACACTTTCTCTGAATCATTAATAACGATACCCCCTTGTTATATTTTATTATACCAACCCCGCTTTTACAACCGGCATCTATAACTACAGAAATACATACCCAACACATAAATTAACTTAATGTGTTCATTTTATCTTTCGTGTTCACATATAACTCTGTCTTTGTCTAAAATTAACGTCTACAACTCCCGTACCCACAAATGCTTGTTGAAAAATTGCCCATCTACCTACACATAGGGGGTTAGGAATAAGAAAAGTTTTATGGTCGTATATAAGAAAAATATCATTTTCTTGTGAGTGCGTGGACTTGTTCTCCTGTATCATAATATATTGTAAGTTATTAACTTGTGTATATGGAGTCCATTCGGAAAAATCTTCAGTATGACGGAGAGTTGCCATTTTTTTGCGTTAAGGGACTGTAAGTTGCCAGTCTGTGGAGTATGGAAGCGTGTGTAGTATTTTTTCGGAAGCCAAGACGTTTGTTTACGAAGAGGAATTGTTTTGTATTGAGATATGACGGTAAAGCATTTCGTAATGTTTTGTTATTGTGGCGGTACCTGTGGCTTCATAATATGAGAGAAATGGTGTATCCGTTATGAATGAATTCGTGATTACTTCGACCTTTTCTATGCTTTTGATTCAGAATCGTACACATGAATAGATTCTTGTTTCTTTAATTATTGTTATACTTAGGTTTAATTCTTGGTGAGTTTACCTACTACTTGCAACCATTTCGAACACGTGTCAATTGGTACTGTTTACAAATTGTCACCAATGTGAAAATATAACATAATCCGATATTATTTACAGAGAAAATTACAGGGTCCTTAAATGCAACTTACGAAGACTTTTCAGCTTCAAGCTGAAAAGTATTCGTAAATTGATCAATCAACTCGGCCTATAGCAGTCCGCTACTGGACATAGTCTTCTCCCAGGCTGCGCCACAACACCATGTCCTCCGCCTTCCGCATCCAGTATGTCTCATGCTGTCTATCTTTTTAGCTTATTAGAAAGAAACATTATCAGCAGCATCAGCAAGTTTGAAACTTATCACAGCCTATTAAAAATTGCACGTGCAGCTCCGTACACGTGACAGAAGTGAACTTCTTAAAAAATAAAGAAATAAGAGAGATTTAGTGTGAGAGACAGAGTGAGTTATATCTTTCTACTCTCTCATGTAACACAATGTGCCTAAACGTGACGCATACTTGAAATTGCACTCTCAATTCTCGTGCAATTATCGAATCGCCGACAAATAAGGGGGGACTAACTACATTTATTCAGCTCTATTCGCGTTTCGCTGAACGATTTTGGTCACACTTAGGTACCTATATACAGTTCTGCTTCTATCAGCCGCGTACAGCATCGTACGATTTTGAAAAGCCGTCGCTGTTCCGCTACGTTTGGCGCTGAACGTGGACTGTTCCCGACTCCTCGTCGACAAGTTGCGACCACATACAGCCCTGAACGTGGCGGGTCAGCACCGAACGCGGCGGAACAGCGCTGGATCTGTATCTATAGCATTCGCATGATTAGAACACATTTGTCCTCATTTTATACCTGTTTGCCGCGAAGACGCGGAAAGCTGAACGGATGCGTACACATCTCCATACAAAATCATTGTTTTCTATGGATAAAAGCTGAACAGAGCTGAATAAGTGTGGTTAGTCCCTAAGAAGTTTCAATTCAAAAACTCGGTACGAAAAGCACTACATAAAATTTTCCATCACACATTAGGGCGTTGTCCACGGTAACAATTTACGTAGTGCCTGTTCATGTATCGATTGTAACGTGATCATTAGGGCGCGTCTGTCTGCACACAGCCTTGTTTATACACCACGACACGAATTGTGGTGTGACGACCTCGCTTTATAGAGTTTTAAGTGACTTGATGTACTGTTTGTTTGGGCTCAGTGCTTGTTTTAACTTTTTTTTTTCAGGAATATCAATAGGGTGTGAAGTTGGTATGTTTTTGTCGTGTTTGTCGTAGTTACTTCTGTTTAAGTGTTAAATTGGGACTGTTTTAAATGCATAATTGGTTACCGAATTCGTGATTTGTGTTAAGAGTGTCCGTGGAGTTTCTTGCCCGTTCTTCTCCATAGGAACCTACTATTTGGAATAGGCAACTAGCTTCATATTTGTAACTGACCGACTTCTTGACAATTCAAAAGTGCCTGTAAATGGTTTAATTGAAATAAATGCTTTGAGTTTGAGTTTGTTCGTAAAATATGTACCCACTGGTAAATATGCATAAAATGCAAATGCTACCTTCTAAACAGCATTATCAGAAAAGTATGGTCATATTTAAGAGTGTGGCTTAGATCATCAAGCTGAACAACTTTCTCCATGGGACCAACATCGTAATCGCGAAAAAATAATAAACTGTCCCATACAAAACTACAATACCTACTCGACTCAAATGTATGGCACGGCTGATTATTTTTTCGCGATAATGATGTTGCAAAGATGTTGGTCCCATAAATAAAATTGTTCAGTTTGATAGTCTGTACCACAAAACAGCAACAGTGTATGGACAACATTGTCAAACTTGTAACTTTTAAGGTTTTGAATAGGTACTAGGCTTTTGGCTACTTTTAAATTATTTTTATTTCTGGATAATACTTGCATCATATCATGCTGAGTGCAAGCCTTTTTGTCACAGTCATGACGTGCAGTTGCCAACTATTCGGTTTTTTTTTGTGCTCGTGATTATATTGTAGATGTGTTTTGTGTAATGTTTACCTACTCGAGTTTATGTTTTCTTAAGCACGTGTTTCTGTGACGAATAAAATTATTTTTCTTGTTCTTTCTTTCTTCATTTAAGTTAATAGTCAAATATGTAGTGTTACCACTTAGGTACTGTAATATTTTTGTATTATAGTGTATTTAGTAAAAAAAAATTTTTTTTTTGTAAATTTTGTCTCTGCAGTCTGTGCAGGATAAACAAAATTTTCTTTCTTTTTTTCTATCCTTAATATGGCCACATCTTTTTGATACACGCTGTATAGTCTAGCCTATATTTGCCATTGACATCAAATAAGCATTTATTACTCCACTTTATTGTCATCATCATTTCAGCCCCGAATTACCCAGTTGCCGCGTATAGGCCTGCCCTTTCTTCTGCCATACTTCCCGGTTCCGTGCGTCCCTCATCTAGGGGTTTCCCACTTTGAAGATATCATCAACCCAACGCGATTTTGGACGGCCCTGGTTTCTTTGGCCATAATTCGGTCACAGCTTTACTCCATCTGCCATCTCCACCTATAAGCAGATGTCCACTGTCTAACTTAACTTGAGGCGCATCGTCCTGTCCCCGAAGACGTCATAGACTTTCGACCGAAACCGGATTTTGGTTACGTACTCTCGGTCTAGTAGAGTGAAGGCTTCTACATACCAGCGCGACTTGTCGCGCGACGCGACACGGCACAAAGGCCCCGCGTGTCGCGGGACGAGCGGTGCCTTTGTGTCGTGTCGCGTCGCGCGACAAGTCGCCCCGGTATGTAGAAGCCTTTATGCCAAGCATGGCTCGCTCCATGGCCCTTTGAGCTATGTATTAAAAATAAAAACATTATAATAATATAGATATGATATTAGCTCAGTTATGCACATTACGAAACTTCACGCTTTAAATCATAAGCAATATGGATCGACTTGGATGAATTAATTTAAACTTCGTAGACTCCATAAGCCCGGCGTAAGTTTTTGTGCCACTAAATTATTCATGAGTAGAGACATGCCCGCGGCTTCGCCTGCGAATTTCAACTGTTTTAATCTTGTTTTATGATGTTTTTCTGTTATGATACAATGAATAGATTATGGAAGAAGTGAACTAAAATTAAGATATTTTTGCTTGTGCGTTATCTTGGTCTTCTTCTGATCATATTTTTAAACTGTGTTTGCCACATAATAAATGTTTTAAATCTACAGCATTTTGTATGAATACTGAATCGGAATTTTACTTCTTTATATCCTTGCCGTTGTGTGAAAGAATTCAAAATTGTATGACGAAGCTTTTACAAATAAACAACCTCCCCTCTTAGTCATAAAACAAAGTAATTTTCACGAAATTCACGCAAACTTCATTTCAAAGCGCAATATGAGTGTTGCATTTCATGAAAAATTAATAAATTAAGGCGATGCTTCAACAGAAGCTGTCTTACAAAGCGCCCCTTACATTTTCCCCGGTGAGTGCGGCATAATTACTGAACACGTTAGCAGAAAATAATGAAAAACGTCTTCGGAACGCCCAATTTGCATATAACAGAACCCCACAACACGCCCATTATATTACATTTTTATGTTTTAAACCCTCGTTCTTTATAATAAGCAATTTATTTATTACAGACACCACTGCACTGTTCATTTACTTTAACATAAATATTTCTCATTAAATAGGTAGCGGTGACAAAGGATTGTACTTCCACAATTTTCCTTTACACGCTCTTTCTACGGACGGAAAATGACATTGCATTCTACCCACCAATTATTCAATTTAAAACCGAGGGGTGAGATTAAATGGCACAAATTTAACCGTTTAAATAATGCTTCAACGGCCATTTTGGATTCCGAACTGTCACTTTTGGCGCGCATTTTGACGACCAATTAGCGTTCCGAATTTGAAAGTGTTTGTGTGGAATGTTTTAATTGAAACAGTGAACAAATGAACAAGTTGTTACGACAGTTTGCTATATAGGCGGACGATCGGCGATCGTTTTCTGCTTAGTCACCCATCAAGCGGTATACAGGTTGTCATGAACACGTGCTGACGATATCGGCTCAATTTTTCAGAAGCTTAGAGGTAGTTTTTTATATGAAAGCCCGATATTTTCCTCTACTTCTTTTAGGAGGAAACACATTCAATGGCCTAAATAATAGCCATGTACTCTGGCCAATTAATAGCCCCATGTTTTGTACATGCAAGAGTTATGTATAAACCAGGCTTATGCGTTACAAACCTCTATGAATCATCCGAAAAATCCTTAATTAAAACAGAACTTTTTTGGTATTATGCTAATATTTTCCAGCTGCACGATAAGGCAAAAAGTGCTTAATGCCACTATATTTAAAACATCTAATAACATTTTCCACTACACAAGCGCAGGACATCTTTATTACTTTCGAACCCTCTTAGAATGGCGGATTAAATGTGCATCTCTTTCACACCTGGGAGTTTTATAATGAGTGTGAAAGGGACGGACATATTAGGCTTATAGAATACAAAAGGCAAATTGGTTTCGCTAGGCACCCCCTCAGTCGCACCCCAGCTTTGCATGACACGTGGCTTGTTTAGGGGATGATTTTGAAAGGGGGTGTTTACTTAAGCTCTATTTTGTACAGTTCGGTAGCTTTAATTCTTTTTTATTATTATATTATTTTTAAGTACTTTTTTGTACCAAGCTGTTTGTTTACATTTTTGCCATGAACGGCTGCTGAGTGCTGATCCTTTCCTTGTTTTTGATCCCTTGATACCTATACTCCGTTTGAAATAAGATTAGACATTTAAATAAACCGTTTTTTACAGTCCGTTCAATCGATTTTGACTTCTATTGCGATGGTGGCATGATCAATGACAGCTGTAATAAACAGTTGGTATTGTAACCACGTTTTTGCTTTTAATACCATCCTTATACCTGCGGAATAGATGTCAAAATCGCTTGAACGGACTGTAAATAAGTTTATTTAAATGTCTAATCTTATTTCAAATGGAGTATAGTAACATTTAATATAATTAATTCACCCGTATTTTTCTGACAAATGGCGAACATTTTCAGTCGCGAAGTCTTTTCATAATTTTAAAGGAAAACTATTTCGAAATTATTCTGGCAGATTGTTTCATTGAGAGAGAGCAGTAGTGGCTGCGCTTTACTTCGTATAAGTACATTATTTCATCACTACTGCTCTCAAAACGGTGAAGGGTCCTAGAACCAAAAATTCGAAACATGTGACATTTACCTACCCGCACAGGGCCCACGTGGTAGATTACAGCCCACTCCCTCTCACAGAGAGGAGGCCTGTGTTCCAGCAGTGGGAACATTATAGGCTGATTAGGATTGTTTCATTTTATGGAACCCTTTGCAAATGTAACAAAGGAGAAAACAGATCGGGCCAAAAAAATTAGCACACCTTTGAAAACTGAACTTATTCAGCGAGCACAGATGTATGACGTCAGCATCCCTTATGTGTAATCATTGTATTTAATCAACGGGCGGTCACGTGCCGGTCCAGGGATCAGGGAGGGTAGTTTATTTCGTCCCATTGTGTAGCCAACTGTTGGGTATAGAAAGTTTTGGCGATACGAATCTTGTATGATTGGTACTGTAATTGGTTTGGAGTTTAAATTATGTAGGTACTATAGAATTCGGAGGGTTAGAGAAAATTGCTTGATTTTACCCGTATATATTTGGGTGTTGCCACTTTGCCACCATATTTTTTTTTAAGTTAGGTAATTTTTTTGCTTGCAGGTCAAAGTCACTGATTCTGAGGCTAATCTTCCAAATAGACTAACATCTTACATATTAAAATAAAATATGTATAATATTACGAAGTCAAAACTGTACATTCAATATTTTTGGAAAAAAGTAATTGCTACGAGGTGTGGGAAAGAGTCTCATTCCCGAAATATAGTTTTTAGAATTTTTGTCCGTTTGTCTGGATGTATCTTCCGGATTGGTGCAAAAACGGCTGGACGGATTCGGATGAAATTTGGCACACAGATAGTTTATAACCTGGATTAACACAAAATATATTTTTAATCCCGGTAGTACCTATCTACGTTCCCATGGAATATTTTCAGACATATACGCGGGCGATGCCGCGGGCAAACGCTAGTCCTACACTATATAACATTGGAATAAAAAGCTTAGGTATATATTTTAGCATTGACATTTAAGTCAGTTAAGAAGTTAATAAACAGAAAAGATTTACGAACTAAAGATAATACATTTAAAACAGATGTTTTCTTTAAAATATTTAATTCAAATTATCTCTTATTAAGAACATCTTGTTAATACACGTTCACGTTCTGAGTTCTGACTCAATAGAAATGTTCAGAACGTCATGTGTTCAATTGTGTGTAGTAGCAAAATCAAAATCAAAAGTCATTTATTCAAACTAGGCTGAGAATCAGCACTTTTCGAACGTCAAAAATTACATGAGACAGTCCCCCAAAAACGCCCACCCTTCACCAATTCCTAGTGCTTTAGCTGGGAAGAAGAAGTGGCGCAACAAACTCCCCAGCAGCACAGCTGTCTGTTCGCATAAAAAAAACTTGAAGCTATACAATACAAGGGGTATAGCATAGGTATAGCAATATTTACTATACCTACTCCATTTGAAATAAGATTAGAAATTTAAATAATCTTTATACAGTCCGTTCAACCGATTTTGACTTCTATTCCGCAGGCATAATGGCATTAAAAGCAAAAACGTGGTTACAATACCAACTGTTTATTACTACCATTTATCATGCCACCAACGCAATAGAAGTCAAAACGGATTGTAGAAAAGGTTTATTTAAATGTCTAATCTTATTTCAAATGGAGTACGAGTATACAACCTGTTTTTTTTGATATCCCATAACTCTAGGGTTATATTCTGTAGGTAAAAATAATACTAAAACTCCTAAAATAGGTGGTCCAAAAATGCATCGTTTCGGAGATATCATCAATCTCAATTAAATTAGGTCAAAAATTGTCACCAGTATGACGAATCTTTACTTTTGCGAGGTTGCCAAACTTCGCAGTAGTGTAGTAAAATAAAATATGTAGGTATGTTGGTATCCGGGCTTCCCGGCGGCAGCTAGTGAAGGGAAAGCTAAAATGCGACGTTGTCATATTTCACGTAAGGGTGTTTTACGTTAATAATCGTGACTTTACCGAATTATTTTGTATGAAAAATGAAAAAAAAAAAAAATTACGAAGGATTGGAACATAACTCATATGCCAGTTGATTCTTTGATATGGCCTCAATCATACCCTAGAGTTATGGGATATCAAAAAAAACACGTTGTAGTATCTATAGTAAGTTTCATTATAGAAAACATAAAGGGTCAAGGAGCCCTTAACTTAAGACAGTATTAATCACACACAAAATTATAATTAACTAGCTTTTCCCCCCGACCGCGGCTTCGCCCCGCGTGGATGTAGTGAAAATCAAATCAAAATTCAAGTCGGAAAATATACTACGGGAACGTTACTACACCGGGTTAACAGTAACCTATGTGTTATACCAGGAAAACTAATGTATTAATTCCGTAATACATTGTTTTCATACAAATCTTGGTTTACGCGGCGCACACCATTAAATCTCCCAGGCGGCATGAGTTTTTCCGACATCTTAAACAATCATCGCCATATTTCAGCCAATTGATACAAAACCTTTAATGAATTATACACGTAAATCTTTCTCAAGAATCACTCCGTCCATTGGCGAAATCCGTTTGGTAGTTTATGAGTTAATTTCGTTCAAACAGACAGACAGACGCGGTATAACTTCTACATATTATTTAAAACAAAGTCCCCCCGACTATGTTTTAAATAATATGTAGAAGTTATTAGTTATATTCCCCCTATTTCTCATCTTTATTTTCCCTATTTCTTCCCGTGGGTGTCGTAAAAGGCGACTAAGGGTCTTACTAGAGAATGGGCAGCAGCGTTCTCTATAAATTTGAACACCATACTGCGATCGCCAACCCGCCTGCCAAGCGTGGCGATTATGGCAAACCCCCCCAAAAATCTCCTTTGGGAGGCCTATGTCCTGCAGTGGACGTCTTTCGACTGAAATGATGATGATTAGTTGTATGTAATTTGGTCTTCTAAATCATATTTCTCGGTGTCAAAAAAGCTGGCATCTAGTTCGTCAAGAGAAGAGGTTTTATACAATTGTGGCGGCATCAACATCGCCTCATGCGAACTACGCGTCATACTGACGTCACGCAAAATCCTGCACCGCGCAAGCAGAGTTGCAACTAGCATATATACAACATCCCGACATCAACCGTAGGACAGTTGCCCACCAGACATGACACCCGTATGGTCGGAGGATCCTCCCTTTTCTATGGAGGATGAGTGAACTTTACATCCTGTTCCTCATACCTCTATACAATGTCGTATCACTAGTTTGGATGTTATGGATGGCTGGATAACGTTTGATAACACTACTTTATCCAAAGAAAATGTTTTAATTCCAATAATAGAACGACTCATCAGCACCCCAATTGGGTGAAATGATTTTGAATGGAATTGCTAACTAGTTATTATAATTATGTCTAGATAGTGTCCCGCTGCAAAATAACTAAAACAAACAGGCCAACTTTGCTAGGCTTTTTTTTTTCGGTGGGAAATTATCAAATAACTACTCCCGCTCTGGGCGGAGCGGGACGGCGTGTCAGACTTTTACTGACTAAAACCTTTTGTTCCTTCATTTGCCAGTGTACCAGGGCCACGATATCCCTTTCGGGCAAACTCGCAACCCTGGCAGGCATTGGCCCTAACGGACTCCGTCATTTCGCGCTGAAATCTCTTTGAGGCGCACGTGGAACACAACGCACCGTCGACTCAAGCCTGGTATTTATCGGACGGCGAGCTACCCATCGCTCACCGTACGCACCCTCCGCGCCTACGGTGGCCGGGAATCGGCCTACGACTTCCGACGCCGGGGCGTCTCCCGCTTAGATAGGCTGGTGTGCGTGCATTTTGCGGCCAACAGCTGGATGCAACTATCTTCGACGAGTTTACAGCTTTGACTATCTATCTAGACATATTTATATATCTGTTTATGTGTTTGAAAACTTCGTCTGCTCCACAACGGTCGCAATGAATGTTGTCGAATTGTCAAAACGTGAAATTGGCAAGTGTGATGACATTCTGAAAGTCATCAGTGATAAGCCGTGTTGCACCATTATGGCGCATTGGGTGCTTGTACATGTGCATTTACCCGGTGCGTCAGGTGAGTGCAACTGGTATACGAACTAAAAATTTGAGTTGCATTTGGTTACTGACATAGCTTATTGTAATGTGTATTACTAACATTATATGGATCAAGGTCCGAATTAAAGTATATATTTTTTTTAAACGAAAGCCATAGCGCCATAGCGTTACGCTATTACCTCGCAGATCACCAATCAAAAAGTGTTGATCCCAAAATGGCGACAGATCATCGTCACGCAGTTACCTTTTTCTATTTACTCTCAAAGGGATTTAATATAAGCTCCATAGCCGTAAATAAAATACGTTCAAAGCGAGAATAGAGGATGAAATAGATTCCGCTCGAGCGATATCGAAAGGGACATTAATTTTCTGCCTACTTAAATTGCTAGGCTGTGTAAGGTAAAAGATTACAGCGATTCTGTGCACGCAAGACACGCGGGAAAGGCAGAGAAAGAACTTTGCTCAGCTGCGGGACAGTAAGGCGGCAACACCATATTGCGATGAGCAATTTCTTTGATGAAGCCTTACTACGATTGTCTCACTCTTACGTTGTAATTTTTACCTTTCTATTATTTATGCTACCGTCCATGCTCAAGATCTTACAGCGAAATGTCGTTACTTTGGATCACAACTACTGCGAGAAACAAGTTGCTTTATTCACTTTATTCAGAGGTCACAAGTTTTATTGCGCATTGCCTACAATAATAGCACTAACTAGTTTCTCTTGACTACAACTTCCAACTGACAAAACAGCTGATACACTGAACTCTTTCATTCATTCATTCTTGTTCATTCGACTTTGCCAACATTTTGCCACTGACTGAGCAAACTTTAAAAAATCCTTTTAAAAGGCGTACAAAGGAGTTCGCTACCGTCTTGACGATTCTACGAGTTTCTTTTCATTTAACGCATAAAAAAATGGGCCCAGTAGATACGATCGGAATAAAAATTATATCAATGGTATAATAAAAAATATGAATACCAAAATCGCTTTTGACTTGTACCAGCGGTCACTAAGGGTCACCATTTTCCGTCACCTGTCATCACTGAGTCCGTGCCACTGTATTTGCAAGGCACCTTTTATGCTTAACTTGTTCTTAACATATAGAATTTTTCAGATATCCCAATAAATACGGATTAATTCCGTTCCCTACCGAATACAGTGACGTGAAATATTTCTCTTAGATTTGAATAATCACGTTGAGAGATAGCTGTGAATGTTTTTGCTGAATTTGCGTTTTTTTTTTGCATATTTTGGAGCTTATGAAGAGTTTTAATAGGTTTTTTATTAACTAGATAAGATATTGCGTAATTACCTTGCCTTTAAATAAGGCCAAAAACATAAAACAGTATTTGCATAACTGTCTTCAACTATCTGCTTTATGTAAGTAACTTTTTATCAAACAGTTTCAAAAACAATTTGACAACTTCCTATGGAGACTAAGTAGACTATAAAATATTTATCCGTTAACAAGAAATCGGCATTCTTTGCTCAAACTTGTGTAACTCAAATAAAAGCAGCTCCTTAGTACTTTACACAACAAATAGTTGGCAGACTAACATTATTGATGAACACCAAATTGAATTTTAAAAGTATGCCGCCGATACAAATCAATACCATCCCCGGTATTTACAACTTCTAAAATGAGGTTCTTAACTTTACCCTTAAGCCGTCCGAGGCAATATTGAAAGAATTCCACCAAGGTTATAAACATTAAACAATCTATTTAATTTAAAATTTAATTGATGGATAATTAAAAGTTCAGGCAATTGAGTGAGCTACAAATATTTTTTTAATGAATAATGGCCCTTGAAACGTTATTCTTTTAATTATTTGAGTTTGGAATACGGCGAAATAAAACAGGTTTACGGCCTATTTTTAAAATTAGATTTTTATTTCTTTTTTTACGCTTGATCTCCCAAAACCTTTTTGTAGGGTTATTTTCTTATTTTACGTTTAAAGAACGCAATATTTAACAACCGGTAGGGTGGATACACCAAAACTCAACCTCATTATTATGGCTCTCACACTTTCGTGTTATGGGATCCCAAAAATCCGTCGATTCGTATCTTTTTTAATTGAATAAGCCCCCGTCGGGATTATATGACGTACCTAATACATCATCTTTTTCGAATATCTCGTATAATATTAACGCACAAGATGATGTCAAGATTCCTTATTAAAATTGTTCGGGAATAATCTACATACGGTTTCGTTTTGGCAGATTCACTTTCTTCAATTCTTTGTTCGGTTTACTCAGCTACTTACCTGCAAAAAAAGAAATCAACTGTTAAAATCGAAAGTTTAAGTACAGATTTAAACATTGAATACACAAACAGAAGTAAAACATTATTGAATCCGGCGAGAGAAGATATTAAATTGTGATCTTTAATTAAAATTACATTTAAACTTCGCTTGAAGCATCAGAGTGCAGTTTTCAAACAGCTTACGTACTCAGTTTGAAACTTAAACCTAGAATCAATAACACAAGGCGTAAGATAAATAGGAAATTAATAAAACATTCCTTCGAACGAGAATTATTTGCGGAAAAATTAATTACTTTCTGAAGAATTCCTATTACGAAGTCGACCTTTGGATATAAGCTTTCCATTGGAGTTTGAGAAGTACCTATTTTAGGGCACGGTGGTGACGACATCAATCATTATCACACCAGTCTATAGGAGCCTTTATTCGGGTGTGGGCACCACTTGCTTGAATAAAAATACTTCTGCACAAAAACTTAATCCATACTAACAATGGACAATTAAGAAAACCTTCGGAAAAACTAATCTAGAATTGAAACTGCAACTTCGATAATAGTTTTTTACTTCACTGGAGTTTTTGAAATTGGCATAAAAGCTGCGCAAATCTCTGGCCTCACTCCAAACAGTTTTTCTTTTGCACTTAAAAGAAAAGGTGAAACTTAGTGAAGAGTGGAAATTCTATTGCCTTGGGCATAAAGGGGATCTTTGTGCCCGAAACCCGTAGAATAATGGTAACGGAATAGAATCGATTCGTACGCGACAAAGCTCAGGAGGATTTCCAATTCCGATCATGTATGAAATGCTGTATGTACTATTTGCATCTACCTGAGATATGGGAATGAACTGGGGAAGTTAGTTCTCGGAGATACAAGAGCTACTCGGGATCTGTATGCTATCGAAGTGAAGGTATACGGAGTTAGTTAGATATACTGTCTTAACCTAATACATGCATAAATAGATCCATAATAATGAAAAACAAGGAAGTAAGTTACGCCAAGGGTAACGTTGTTCCGTGTGGCGCCGGACGTAAAGAATAGCATCATCCTATTTCTTCCCGTGGGTGTCGTAAAAGGCGACGAAGGGACTGACTAGAGAATGGGCAACAGCGTTCTCTAAGAATTTTAACACTACGATCGCCAACCCGCCTGCCAGGCGTGGTGATAATAAAAATAAAATAAAATCAATTTATTGACACACACAAGTTAGGAAACATTTGTAAATAGGAACAATGTTAATTGAAGGAGTGCTTATGTAGATATAGCCGTGGGCCCCAAACTAGGCACAGCCTGTATCTTGGTGGCCCAAGATTAAGGCAACCCCCCGCCCCCCCAAATTTTGGAAGAGCCCTATGTCCAGCAGTGGACGTCTTTCGGCTGAAATTATGATGATGATGAAGGGTAATGTTCGTAACCATTGTAATTTAGAAATATTGTAACAATCAATTATTTGTAAAACAGTAACCGTAGAGTTCTTGTCGGCACTTCTCCAAAGAAAACGACCAATGACCTAGCTTGTGACGTTTTAAGGTTTCTACATACCAGCGCGACTTATCGCGCGACGCGACACGGCACAAAGGCCCCGCGTGTCGCGGGACAAGCGGTGCCTTTGTGGCGTGTCGCGTCGCGCGACAGGTCGCCCCGGTATGTAGAAGCCTTTAAAGTGCCCATGTAGGTTTATTTGAAATAAAATATGTTAATTATGATTTCATTCCGACACATTTTGAATTGTTAGCTTGAGTCAGCTTGTCATAACTTGCCTAAACAAAAAGCCTAACCAGGCAGCAACAAATTCTTCATTACCTAACCCCGTACCTAGTTAATGTTTACGACACAAGCACTAATTCTATATCCACATCGTAGCCAACCTTATAGCCATATTAAACAGCCAACCTTGACCCCCCAAACCAATATTTGAGCAAGTAACTTGAAAGCTTGCAAACAAACGAAACGCGACGCCAAATAAACCCAAATTGTACAACGAAAAACGATATTGACGGTTTAGGGGTTTTTCGTAAGCAGAATTACGACCCTTTGTTCGGGAGGGGAGGTAAGGGATGAAACTCGATACGACACCCAGATAAATAGTGTGACTTGCAAATGTTCGAGTTTTTGGTTCCGGAACCAATTTTTGGTAAGCCGACTATAATGAGGTGGATCGTAACTATCTATTGGTTCTTTGAAGTGGCATTTGTGTGAATGTTGTACTATTGTGTCTATGACATAATATTATGTTAAGGACTTTTTTTCAGGGTTTTTGCCTACTGAGGACCAATTTAAAAGAAAAATATATAACACCATCAAATCATTTATTTGTTTGCAAACATGTTAATAAAAAGGAAAAAAATATATTGATTGACAAAAGAAAAATTGAAAAAAATCCTAAAATTCATTGTAAAAACTAATAATAGTAAAAGAAAATACGTGAAAATCTACGTAAAATACAAGTAACATAATATACTTACTTTACATAATAAATATCATCATTTGAGCCGAAAGACGTCCACTGCTGGACATAGGCCTCCACAAAAGGGGGGGGGGGTTTGCCATAATCGCCACGCTTGACAGGCGAGTTGGCGATCGCAGTATGGTTTTAAAAATGCATAGAGAACGCTACTGCCCATTCTCTAGTAAATCCCTTAGTCGCCTTTTACGACACCCACGGGAAGAAATGAGATGGTGCTACTATTCTTTACGTCCGGCACCAAACGGAACAAGTTCCATATACCAACTTTATGATACTAAAACACCTCATTTGCAAGCAGAGATAAGAAGCCGACATCGTTAGACCGATGTAATATTTTATGAAGTTCTACAAAGACGATCCGACAGGAAACGGAATGGACTGCAACGACAAATTGTACCGTCTCCTTGGAAAATATACTTACTGATATTTCTGTACCAAAGGACCAGAGGTCTGTAGGACCAAATTAAGGAAGTCTGGCGCTTTGTTATATGGAACATAAGATGGGAATAGTGTCGGTACTTAATTTGCCGAGAAAATTTCGTATCTGAATTTATACTTTGTTAGGAAAATTATGGATAGGCAAAGTACTTGCTAGGAAGATCAAATTGTTGCGAAAAACCGTAGTTCCTGGAGTTCAATGACTCATCTATGTATTCGCGTAGTATTCTTACTAAAACGTAAAGGTTTCTACAGACAAGCGCGACTCGCGACGCGACACAAAGGCACCGCTAGTCGCGCGACACGCGGGGCCTTTGTGTCGCGTCGCGTGTCGCGCCAGTATGTAGAAGTCTTAACACGTAACATGACGCCTGTAGGTATTCCCCGAAGGGTCAGGCATAGGTGTACCTATAGTAACCCCACATTTAAGGCTGATGACATTATTTAGATTTCAAGAAAAGTAGAAAGAATAAAGTCTCGTACAGACTCGTGCGATATCGCGGACGCGACGCGACACTAGGGACAATTTCTTTGTCGGCGCCTGTTGCTCCTGCGATATCGCAACAGTCTGTACGAGACTTTATTCTTTCTACTTTTCTTGAAATCTAAATAATGTCATCAAAGGTAGGACGAACCAAAATAACAATTCAATGTTCACAAATCGACTAGTACGGTCGCCATTTTGTATCGAATTTAATAAAACTAAAAGGAAGAATAACAGACCGATGCGATCCTGTGCTACGAGGCTTCATGCATACGTTCATAAAAACCAATAGCTAGAAAAAAAAATATCCGCTCAAAGGGATGCAAACTAGATGGTACGTGTCAGAAATGGACCTATTACTCGTACTAGATACAGTTTTAGTAAAAAATAAAATTAGTGTTAGTTTATTCCTATGTGACTTTGTTTATATGTTTACGCGAATGTTTATTTTGACATTTTCTTTCGGTGTACATTACACTGAAAATCTAACCTTCTGTACGAGTATTTGTTCCTCTTACCCTATTAAGTTTTCAAATTGTACAAACGATCACACAATATCTAAAAGTACATACAGTCACTGACAGACAATGTCACTTTATGGCCTTCAATCCGACCAGTCCAAATTGTATCACCTAAAATGTCAGTGGCCGCGCTTTTAGCCAAATAAGGCGTGCCGTACCCAAACAACAATGTCGCGGGGGGCCTGTGTACACCACTTGTTGCTATACCGCCTATTTATAGCTTTGGCCTATTTGCTAGTGTGTACTCTGACTTATAAATAGAATTTATTTGTGGAATGTACTTAAATCTTGTTGCAATTGGGGTCGCAATTAGAGGAATGTTACTTTTAGCTGTAATAAACAACTTTTGAAGTTTTGACTTCGTGTGCGGGAACTGCGAAGTGTCGAAGATGAATTCATTTTTATTAGCCAAAGCTCAAAGACAGGCTCCGCCTTATTACAAAACAAGATTTATATTTTGACATGGCTTAAACCATGGAGCCAGTTTTTGTAATAAGAACGTAACAGTGATTAAAACATTATCGTTCTTTATACAAAACTGAAAACTTAGTTCGGTACTAAGTTGTCAGTTTTGTGTTTAGGAACTTTACCATAGTCGGAATAAAGTTCGAAATTCAATAATGGCTACATGTTTTAAACCTGGGTCTGACAACTTAGTAATAAAGGGGAACGTGTTTATTTTTGAGAGACACTGTTTATACCTACTTACCGTTTTTCTCACAGAATTCACTTTCATTCAATAACCAAATCTATTGATTCCTATAAACGCCTAAATACATGAAGCTTAATATTTTCAAGTCAAAACATAATAAAAATACTTTTCGCGCGCGATAAGCGGACCGTGCGAATCGCGTTACTGGGGCGCGTATTACACTACGTGATTCCGAATAAAGCCGTTCCGATATCTCGATATGCGAACGAGTACAAATTAAAATCGATGCTAAGCGGCGCCAAATGGTGTAGAAAACGGCCCAACTTGATAATGTATGGCTAGGGCTGAGGTTTGAAAAGTTTCCTGATTTTATTACGTAAGAAAATGAAGGGTTTTTTATTATTTTGCAAGCTATAGGCACGTTTAGATTGTTTTTCTGAAGTCATCAGCTATCATAAAATAGCTAGTATGTATATGTCTTATGTAATTTCGACGTTGATAAGTGCTGATTCTCAGCCTAGTTTGAATAATAACTTTCGATATTATGAATATTTTGAAAAATTTAAGCAACCTTTTTGTTCTTTTTTCATCTTACTTGTTTATTATTAAATACTCTCATTTAGGTACAAAACGAGATACTGAAAATTGCCATCCCTACACATCATATCTCACGTTCAAAACTCGGCCTACCGCTCCAGTTATCACCAAATCTAATGTCGATTGAAAAACTTATATCGAGCGTAACTTTAAAATATCGTTTCGCCAATTTCGAACAAAGTTCGGTTGAATAATTCGCGTTAATTCAAGCATAATATATCGATAAGATATGTTGCTTAACTTTAGTAATAATCGGTTTACGAAATCACTTAGTGTGAATCGAGTTTTGAATATGAATGTGGTATTTTTTTTGGCGATAATATTTATCAGGGTCAGCGGGCCGAGCACGGGCGTGTCAAGACGTTTGTGACAAGACATGACAAATTATGTCATGTCAATTTGTACTAGCATTTTATGACAAAACAGTTTTATCGCTCAAACTGTGATTGTGAGTCATGTCACAGTAGGCCGTGCTCGCCCCGCAGGTGAAATGAAATGAAATGAAATGAAATCGTTTATTCTGTAAATAGGATATTAAAATCACTTTTACACGTCATATAAAAAAAAAAAAAATCTAGATGTAGCCGACATTTCCTATCTGACTACCCCTGAGAAGAAATGGCGAAACAAACTCAGGGGTTAAGTCTCTTTTAAAGTCCAGACATAATCTTGGTCAGATCATGTGAGGACCATGTAGATCCGTGTCTGAAATGGTCTTTTGAGGAAAGAACCACGCAAATTTGAGCGGACCTGACCAATCAGTGTAAGCATTTGTCAGTAATCGTGCAGCTCAACTCAAAACTTAAGGAGCTCAACGACTCGACGAACAGTACCAAAAAAAGGACATTTGGGTAGGCCGCATAAAGCGCTCAAAATGTCAGACCATCATTAAAACTTAACTGAGAAAAGAAAGGAAAACATTTAAAGAAAAAAAAAAAAATGACCCACATAGTGCTCATAGGTCATGTTCTATAATCTATTTTAGAATGTGTTTGAACTTGAAAACAGAAAACTCAACTTATCAAGTGAAAAAATAACATACAGTAGAACTTAACATTACATTAAGTAGTAACATTTCAATAGGATTACATAATATTTGCATAATAAAACATTGTGAATGTCGTAATTAGCAACAGCACCGCAAATATATGTCATGTCAAACAGCAGTAATAATGTTAAACATGTCACAAATTACATTTACATGAAGAGAAAAAATAAACAATTCCAGTTTGATTAACTGAAGGAAAATAAACGCAATGCAGCGACATTATATAGTAAAACACTTTAAAGGTAAATAAAATACATACAAGACCTTTTTTGTTGCCTTTTTTACCAGTTTTTAACAGGGACCGTACAACCCCGGTTAAGAGTTAAGCCTTTCGAAGGGGTAACCCATTCACTGGGTTACCTTTATCATGAATGTAACCCATTGAAAGGGTTTTATACTAGAAACCCACTGAAAGGGTTACATGATAACCCATTGCATGGGGTTTATACTAGAAACCCATTGAAAGGGTTACATGATAACCCATTCAATGGGTTCTATACCTACTTGAAACCCAGTAACATGAAAAAATCATAATATTATGTTATTTCGATATCCGCCCAGCACGCGTAGCATGATCAATTTTATCTCTATTCTACCCAGGGACCATTTTGGTTACCATTTTAGAAAAACCCTATCGATAGGGTTTTTCTAAAATGGCAACGAAAGCAGTTATTAACAATTTAATTTAAGCCGTTCATCTGGGTTACCCATATCGTATGGGTTTTTGTTTAACCGCTTAGAAAAACACTATCGAAAACACTTTCAATGGGTAACCAAAATGGTTTTTAAACAAGGAAATTTTAATTCTAAAGTACAACCGATAACTGGCTATATACCTTACTCACTTTATTTAATCTTGGCTATTCGTTCGGGGATTTACTGAAAATATTCCAAGAGTTTATGCAGCAACGCGCTTATGTATTTTAATGAATATTCTCAACAGTAAGTCCCATAAATATACCAGATAGCATAAACTTAGAAAACCAACCAGTTATAAACTCAAAAAAACACTTTAATACTCGACGTTAAAACCACATAACCACCCTCTTTCCTGTGAAACTTTAAAAAAGTATTTAATGAACTCCGTTAACGCTGTTTATAAAAACTAATATCACTTGAACTCTGGTGGTGAAAGAAGGAACTAAAGTGCAGCAGACACGAATTTGGTTTAGTGACAACTAACGCCATTGTTGGGGTTCAACTTAATGTGGTGGGGAAGGGAAGTCGCGGCGTCCATTTACAGGGCATGATTTAAATACACGGCGCCATGTTTTATCTGGCATCTGCGACGTGACGGAACAACTAAGCACGCTCGTTTTGACGTTAATCGTGAGCCGGGGTGCGTACGAAAAAAAAAAAAGAAAGAATTTCTTTTTTACTAATGTTGAAGGTAATAGGATCGATGTTGTTTTTCATATTTTCTGGCGTTTTTAATAGATTTGATTTTGAATTTGGATAGATTGTTTGACGCGCCAAAAATAACTACCCTTGAATCGATATGGTTTCTAGATAAAATGTATGAAATTAGAAAAGCAAAATGTAAAAATAACTCAAAATCATGCCCATCCCTAATGAATTTCGCTCGATATTAAAGGCTTCTACATACTGGCGCGATTGGTCGCGCGACGCGACACCGGTAGAACAATTTCTATGAAAAATTCAAGGAAATTGTTCTACCGGTGTCGCGTCGCGCCAGTATATAGAAGAAGCCTTAAACCGTTTAACGTTAACGCTATTACATAAATTCTATCGAAATGTTGACTTCATTTTAGCAAATTATAATCGCAGTATTATGTTAATGGAAAAGGTTTTATAAAACTGTTCTAGGGCTTTGAACCTCGTCCTTGAAATTCAAGGACTACCTAGCTGAGTTAGACCGTAAATATTCAATGTTGAAATAAATCTTAGTTACTTTTTTCAGAAGGTTGCTCAATTTTCTTCGTATTTTTGTATGAGATGAACTTTTTTCTTTTCTATATTAAAGTTGGATTTAAAAAAAAAAAAATTACTGTATGTATACACTGCTACATATCAAGCTATACATATCCAGTTTAGGCCGATTTCGCATTGTATTGGATTTCCGTACAATGAGAGGTCAGCTTATACTGGAAATGTATAGTTTGATATCTAGCCGTGTGTACTGTCGGGCTTATATCCTGATTTGTTTTTTAAAAACTAGTAATTTTTCAATATTAGTATACGAGCATATTTTAAGGTATCTATTTAATGCAAGTAAGTACCTATACTTACCGATGAATTAGTAAAAAAAAATAACTTACAAATTCATATTTGGACGTTTTTCACCAATTTTTCACAACTGAATAAGGCAAACCGAAATTCGTGAGTTACTCAAAACAATCGATCGACAAACAAACAAAAAAAAAATAACACGACTGGCTGGACATAAACAAAGACGAGAAAATTCGACTTTTGAATAAGGAAAAAGAAAAACTGTTACGTTTTTTTAAACGGTATTATCACGTCTTGCCACGGTAACAGTCCATTAATTCAACAAGGGTTTCGACTAAATTAAAAACGTTTTAGACCGCTAATGGTCTAAGTTGGGCCATGTCCGGCCGCAGGAAGTAGTATTATGATCGAGTTTTAGATCTAATTTAAATGGCCTGTTTTGTAGTATTTTATGGCTTTAATGGAGAATTTTATGTATTTAACGGTCTTTATTTGAATGTACTTAAGTATATGTAATAATGTATTTACTCATCATGTTTTCAAAGGCAGAGTTAACTTAAGTCCTGGTGACTGCTAGTCAGGTTTTAACTGTTTTTGCTACCTCTGAAAAGCACACAATTTTGTATCGCAATTATTTTATTTCATAAGTCTTCCCGCAAATTACCTTACATAAATAACCCAGAGTACCATATTAATTGATTTTTATATTTCAAACTCATATTTTGATACAAAATGAATAATAGACAAAAACCCCAATGGCTATAAAAAAACTCGATTATAACATTTCATTCAAAAATATTACGGGGAGGTCTACCGGTACCCAATTAAAATCAGAACAAAGCGGCGCGGCCTTGCACCGACGATACTGAGCACGATTTACGAAAATTCATCTACATTTAGATTAGAATTACTTTCGTGATAGAACGGGAGTGGGATTTTCGGGATAATTTTTCCCTACTCAAGTATTTACTTTATTATGTTTACGAGGGGCATGATGATATTGCGCAGATGGGGAACCGAAATCAGAGTTCAGGCTTACTTATGTAAAAGAATATAACTATAAACTTCTCAGAATGCGAGCGCCAAAACATTTTCTTGATGTTTATTTTTATTAGAAGGTTCCCAGCACTCATTTCGATGTTAAATTTAGACATTACACACAAACTATTCAAAACAACAGCTTGTTTAATAACGCAGCAAAGGGCAAACTGTCTACCATTAGGTATGTTGGAAAACAAATAGAAAATTGTGTAATTACAACGTAAAACGACGCAAAGAAAAGCTAATATTACTCCTCAGAGTAAATGAACATTTTAAGCTGAAATAAAAACTAAACCACATTTTCCATTTACAACTCCCGAGCCAATATCAAGGCTCGTTAAACATTCCATTTTGCTTACCCCTTCGTTCCGACGTGGGTTGTTCGTCAACTTAATTTTACAACTCCGGAACACGTAAGCGTGATATTGTTAAATTCTGTATTATTTATTGCCAAGTTGCGCCTTATGAGGTGCTAGATGTCGGCCCGCCGCGGTTGGCTCACGCATTACTTTATATCACGATTAAAATTCGACGTAGTGAGACGGTACTTTTCAGTATTTAAAATTTGAATGTTTTTTATTTTACGTAATTGTATGCCAATGATGAGACACGTTCAGTATTTAAAACGAACGAATTTATTACAAGGCTTCAATTTATTCAAGTTTTATTCTAGATGTATTCATATTTTAGTCGGCAACAGAGGTTATGTAATCAAAACCATATTCACACTTACTGAAACGAATTACGTAACCGTTTTTTTACAACTTTGTAATGAGTGTTTAAAATGATAAAATAAAAATGTAAATTATTTAAGCGAATTACAAGACGTGTTTCATAAAAATAAAACGTGTCGGTTCACATTATTCTAATCAGTTCAACGACTTCGCTCTTACAAAAACCTTTTAAACCGATCCTAGAAACTGCTAACCTATTACGCGACAATGGCTATCCCGCAAACTCTCATACATTAAAACCATTAACTGACGTCACCCCAAAAATACAAACAATTGAAGGCAAAATTCACACAAAAAAGGTCATGAAATATTAACAAAGAAAACCGTTAGGGCGCCATATTCAGACAGGTCTAATCCCAAGAAATAGTTAAATAGACACCTGATCGTGAGAAAGTAATAGAAAAGAAAAGGGAATCTTAGGGGTCACACAAAGGTGAATAGTAAATTCCCTAGTAAAGTCAACGGTTCTCCCTTCCCCAGTCATGGATATTGAGCTTTTTACTCTATTGTCGTAAAACTAATTTGTATGTGATGCATCTGTTTTTTTTTAAACTGAAATCTCGTGAGAATCTTAAATTAACGGTCAAGTCTGCACTATGATAAAGTTCTACTATTTAAATTAAGAATGTGCGTTTATATTCTGATTTAAAAAGTAACGTTTATATTTTTATTCAAATTATTTGTCAAGTTTTGTTTACAATAGTGGTCACTTTAAATTATTTAATAAAGATAATTTATGCTACTGATTATGCAAAATAGTTTCTTTTATTTTTGTTAGAAAGCTGTTGTCTTTGCTACAGGTGACTAACGATATCTGTTGAGCATAGTAAGACGGTTGACATAAACATAGACTAAAAAATGTTTCGAAGACCATGGACAATGATCTGGATTGACCTAGAGATCTAAAAAAAAAAAGGAATTAAGCTATATTCCATAGAAAATCGCATTCAGAACTCATTCCATAAATAACGTACCAAAGAGAATTTTAAATACAACATTACAAGCGGAACTCCTTCGCATATTACTCTATAATTTGGTTAGCTCCTGCGCTGCCTACATACGTCACATGCTTCATATATTTAACTTAGTTCACTACTAATTGCGTTACGGCCCGTTGCCGACGCAAATACGCAGAAATCGTATTAATCCATCCGTTCGTTGGTATCGGGGGCTAACTTTAGTTAAGAGTGTTGAGACCAGTTGAGACTAAATATGGTTCGCAGTTTGCTGCTGCAAGTGGGCGAGCTAAATTTATGAACTAAAATTAGTTCTTATAGTTTTAGTTCAAGATACTTACTTACTTTTTGCAGGAAAACGAGCTAAGTAAATAGATCGAAATATAAATAAATATTTTTTACGGAATGGTAAGTGCAACTGAATCCCGACTGCCGAGGGAGCGGCAAAATCTTACTTAGTAAAGTGACATTCGAATCGAATTCAACTTTTGAATTCGAATAATTAAAAAAAGAACAACCAAACTGAAAATCATTACTGGCCTGCATTCTGCGACAACAAAAAAAAGTGTCGTGTATCGTGATTGTCGCTAAATTAGCAAGCTCGTGTGACGATAATCAACGGTTTATTAACCTGTAATACAGTTAGATAATTATCCTAACTATTGAGAGTTTAGTTACGTACTCGTAGGTACTTAAAACATATATTATTAACCCCAACATGATTGATTGATCAATGATAATTGCGAGTGATGACACTGAAAGTTAAGCGCCCATCAATCAATCTGCCTATCATTTACCCAACTATTTTGGGGTCGGCTTCCAGTCTAACCGGATGAAGGCTCTGAATACTAGTATTTTACATAGAACGACAAAAAGTGAGGTAAGAACATTTTCGAAATGTCTTATTTAAAAACAGATAACTGGAAATCTCTGTTTTTATGGAAAATTTAAAATCAGTCTAATTTGGCTGTAACACTATTTTTCGAAAATTTTCTAACTAACTTCTTATACCTTTGTATCCTGCTTAAGTTTTATTGAAATCAGAAGGCCAATTCTCGTAATTTAAAACGTTCAAAATCTAGTCCCAATCTCATCTTGGCGACAAACAAACGTCAAAAAATTGTCAAAATGTAGGGAAATAAGAGGTATTTTTGACAGATTGAGACTGAGATCAGACTGTGAACGTTCTTAAAATTAGTAGAATTGCCCCTCTGGTCAGTCATTTCGCAAAACAATTGCTTGACAGTATGTGTGAAATGCCGTAAGTCGTAAACGTTCTAAGGCGAAAGTGTCAGGGTAGCCCTCGAAATTCAAATCTTACGTTTTTTGAAATTTGCAGGTCCGGTTAATTTTTATTTCCGAAGACACAAATTATTTTTGATACAATTACTATTAGCTTCAAATATTGCTTCGTCACATTAAGTTCAGCATTGATTTTGTAACAAAATATTACGAAATATGTTCGAAAATCTTTATAATAACGGTTAAGGTTACGTAGAAAATTAACCGGTTTCCAAGCCCTGGTCAGGATCACGTTGTATGTTGATTTAAATATGATTCGCGGCCGTATCAAATATTTATTTATAGAATTATAGTCATAAAGATCATCAATACAACTCTTTAAGTTCATAAATCCTATTGAATGACTATTTCATGAAATCATGACATTTGTGGCTAAATCTAACTTAAGGGGACGATAACCGACTTTTAATGATTTTATACTGAAGATCACGTCTAAACGAGTAGTGTAAATGATTTGAAAAAAATTTATGATAAATGGAATTTTCTCAATAACTTAATATGTGAATATTTTAGATTATGTTTATTTATATTACATATTGAAATTAATTTGTAAAGTTATGTCTAACGCGGATAAAAAACTGAGAATGGCGCAAAATCTACCAAGCGTATTTTTCTGAAATCTTCATCAATTTAAACATAGTTTAATTATTGATCTTTTAGTATTCGCGTTTTATTAAAATACCTTTTGTTTTGTGTATAATAAATTATTAATGCGTCAAATTGGGGACAGCGCTCCTTGATGGGCGAGTCCTATTACTGGCTGAACGTACGACGCGTTCCGTGAGCTCAGTAGAGAACACGCAAGCTAACCACTCAAGGTCACTGGTATATATCTGCGTCTTAAGGGGTGGTATTACTGATTCTAATTATTATAATTCTGTAAAAACATTTTTTTTTTACGGTTGCGAATCATATTTCAATCAACATACAACCTGACACTTACCTAAAAAAAAAACGAATTTCACGGGCTACCTGAGTGCATCCCCCTTAAGGAATCCTGCTCAAAATATTACTAATAATTTATGACTAAAAGGAATTCTCACACAAAATAGGAAGAATTTCGTCAGGGGATATTCAAAAGCGATATGCTAAAAGCACCTAAAATTAACAAAATGCCATCCACTAGGTAGCCGTTTACCTTGATTTTCTTTGCAGGCGCTTAATATAAAAGGGATAGCGATATTCTGGGAACTTTTAACACCCATCATATTCAGGTTCCTGGACAACGAGCAGTGGGCCGAGATATTGAATCCAGCGGGCCGAGCACGGGCGTGCCAAGACGTTTGTGACAAGACATGATAAATTATGTCATGTCAATTTGTACTAGCATTTTATGACAAAACAGTTTTATCGCTCAAACTGTGATAAAATGTGTGACTCCAAGTCATGTCACAGTAGGCCGTACTCGCCCCGCAGATACATAGGATTGTCATCAGACATACTCTTAGTGACATCAGATATATACATACATACAGAAGCAGAATTGGAATATGGATATACGATGCTGTTGAGCTCAGTTTACAGATCGGTTGTTTAAGGACAGTAAACACTTATCAATCCTCAGAAAGTTTTTTTATGAAGAATAAATATGTTGGTTTGCCAAAGGTACAGTCGCCAACACACTGTCAAATTTCTCCAAATGATTCTAAACCTTAAAATGTTGAAGGTATCTCAGGTGAAAGTTATTTTTATTCATCAAAAAAAATAATACTTAGATACAAGTTATGTGAAGATTGAAAAATCTGCTCTTAACGCAGCTGTATTTATAAATGCAATCCGAGTTTTTGTTAAGTCATAGAAAAATGCTTTAAAATGATGAGTTTATTTAGAATAATCCCACTGGACCTTGAGGGAAAACAAGATCAAGATCTGACAGCTTCACGGTAGCCAACGAAGAACTACCTCAGAAATTGTCGTTCTCTCTATCGTAGTTTATTTGTAGATCTGTAGGTACCTATAGTATCATAGTATTAGTTTTGAGCAGTGATGTGGTGGCCCAGTGGTAACGGCCGCGACTTAAGAGTTGTAGGTCGTAGGTTCGAACCCCCACAGGTGCTTTCATCATCATGTCAGCCGAAAGACGTCCACTGCTGGACATAGGCCTCCCCCAAGGGGGGGTTTGCCATAATCGCCACGCTTGGCAGACGGGTTGGCGATCGCAGTATGGTGTTAAAATGCATAGAGAACGCTGCTGCCCATTCTCTAGTAAGTCCCTTAGTCGCCACAGGCTTTACTTTGTGTAAATTATTTCATCACCACTGCTCTCAAAACGGTGAAGGAAAACATCGTGAGGAAACCGGCATGACCTAGAACCAAAAATTCGAAGACATGTGACATCTGCCAACCCGCACTGGGCCCGCGTGGTGGGTTATGGGCCACTACCTATCACCGAGAGGAGGCCAGTGTCCCAGCAGTGGGAGCATTACAGGATTATGTTGTGGTGTTTTGATTGATATTTATTGCCAGAATTTTCCATTTTCTTCTTCAGTATACTACGCATCTTTGATTAAAAATCCACAGGCTTCTCTTAAACAGATCGCTTCCGCCTCATCGTAACCATTAAGACGACCGTAGACAAGCTCTTACGAGCGAAATGAACGTAATTAATTTGATTAATCCAGATCCAGAAAGGCGTCTCCGAGACATAGCCGCGATGAGTAATGGGGGATATTCGCCTTTTTTCTCTCTTCCGTCATCTATGCCATAGATCAGAAAAAGGCGAGGGTTTCTATGGTCAGTACAGCCTCCCTGCCCCGCCCCCCTCCCAATTAAGGAAAGATTCTCGGACTTCTTTTTCGATCTTGCAACTGTTGAGTGAGTATGGCTGATATGCATGACATGGTGTGTGTGTCTTTGTTATAGAGATAGCTTTCAGGTTTTTTTTTAATGATAAATTATTTATTTTTCTGTAAGTAGGTTTGTACACACGGCTACACATCAAGCTATACATTTCCAGTTATCGCTGATCTCGCACTGTACGGAAATCCTATACAATGCGAGAGCAGACGCAGCTTATACTGGAAATGTATAGCTTGATGTGTAGCCGTGTGTACAAACACTTTTACAAGTCAATTATATTTAAGAAAAAAAAAACCAGATGAGGTTAGTTCACTTAGGTCGAATTTATGGCTGAACGAATAATACTGAATGGGTTTTTTATTAACATGTGTTTTAAGCTTTTCAGCGATTATTTCAGTAAAATTTAAAGTTTCATAATAATCATAGTATAGTTCTAGCTATTCAGAAAAACAAAAATACAGTTTTTTCCTGTTATTAAATCATTTATGAATTTTCACGAAAAAAAAACAATGAAAATTTAGTGGACATCCGAAAAAAGTTGTATTTTTCATACGCATTATTTTGCCTTGTTTTTCAGAGTTTCAGCTTAACCTTATATGTAATGGGATTACTGCCTTGCCAATTAAATAAACGTGGGCTCAATCAGAGCGATAAAAGAGCACAAAGTATATTAAATTAATGAAAATAAAAAATAAATCTGTCCGGAGAGGATTACCTGAGCAACAAAAAATAAGTCTTTTTACTTATATTTTAGGGCAACATTTAATAACGTTTAATGATATTACCTGACGGTATAAGGGATAATAGATTTTGCTTAAAAGGTACAGGTAGTTACAGAAACAATGTTCTATTTGCTGTTACGATACTGGAACGCCAAAGAACTCAAAGGGTGAAACGTGTTTCACAGATGTAAATATAAAATGGTAATAGTAAAAGCTTCTTGGAATGTAATGTTTGGTTTGTCATCGTGGGAATTACTGTAAGCATATTACTTCATAATTTTTTTCTTTGTCTGTTGTATCACTTAAGTAGTGAAAAAAGTGATTTAGTAACGAACATGTCATTATATGTCTCTGAAGTAGGTGATATAGTAATGAGAAGTGTCATGAGAAGTGTTTTCTTGGCACATCTAAACAGCACACATGAATAAATACGCCTTATCACTTATTAGAGCATCAAGTTACAATTACGCAAACCATTGCTACAATATTATTATCAGGCGTTACGAGCTATACAATATTAGTTTTAGTATATGCGAAAACCAAAACACGTGTCTAGTATTTTTATGTAAAGAATCTATGTACAAAATTTCAAAACTGTATCATGAAGAATCACAAAGTTATAACTTATAAGGTTGTTATGTTATCGGGATGTCCATACAAAAACATGTTAACGGCATCCCCGCGCCTCCAGGGTCGTCTTGCACTTATTGATAATAATTTGGCAGTAGGTACCCGTACATTAACCGTACAGCGCGGCGGCGATTGCATTGTAAGTAATTAAATGGTGATAACATTTTCCATCACTTAAAATTTTTGGGACAATATAACATGGTGTAAAAATTATTTAAATCGATTCAGTTCCTTATTCTGAACAAAATATATTCAGGTTTCGCCTATACTAAAATAATGTTGTATATATGCACAATATTACTGTGTGCATGATTTACATATAGTACACACGGCTACACATCAAGCTATACATTTCCAGTATACGCTGACATCTCATTGTACGGAAATCCTACACATACAATGCGAGATCAGCATATACTGGAAATGTATAGCTTGATGTGTAGCTGCGTGTACAATATTACTGTGTGCATGGATTTAATTAATGTTACAATAATTACATATTATAAGACAATCAGCTACAGTTTAGTCGCTTAGAAGCTGCAGCCATTCACAACGCCTTTTACGACATTGAATTTCTAACTTGAAGAGTTAAGACTCAGATATATGCCAGTGCCCTTGAGTGGTTAGCTTGCGTGTTCTGTACTGAGCTCACACAACGCGTCGTACGTTCAGCCAGTAATAGGACTCGCCCATCAAGGAGCGCTGTCCCCAATTTGACGCATTATTAATTTATTATACACGAAACAAAAGGTATTTTAATAAAACGTGTATACTAAAAGATCAATAATTAAATAATCTTTAAATTGGTGAAGGTTTCAGAAAAATACGGTACGCTTGGTAGATTTTGCGCCATTCTCATTTTTTATCCGCGTTAGACATAACTTTACAAATTAATTTCACTATGTAATATAAACATAATCTAAAATATTCACATATAAATTTATTAAAAAAATGCTCTAATTTACCATATATTTTTTTCAAATGATTAACACTACTCGTTTAGACGAGATCTTCAGTATAAAATCATTAAAAGTCTGTTATCGTCGCCTTAAAATGCCTTATGAGGCCAGCCTAACTTTTATTCAGCATTAAAAGAGTTACGCATGAAAGGAGGTTAAATAAGTGGGCAGTTACAGGCGGGAAGCAACGCCGCAGGGCGAAACAAGTTTCAGAATGTAAACAACAATTCTTTTGATAGATCTCGCATCAAAGAGGGAACTTTTAAAAGAAAATAAAGTCTCTTTTGTGACATGTTGATTTTGTGAGGGAAAAGTTTTTGTATAAAAATATGGTTAATGCAAGACTGTGGCTGGTTTTAGGTACGTGTTTAGAGATAGAATGTATTTTGGGGCTCTAACTGTATATACCTACATATGTATTGATGAAATTACTTACTTGTATCCTTCTTTACAGTAGGCTAATATGGCATTAGGTTCCAGTATGATACGACCATCTACTCGAGGGGTAATATGGACACCCAGAAATGGAAACCTTGGGTCAGGTACAGGATAAATGTTAGCTTTCGGTAAAATATCCTTCCTTGGAATTAGGTATAGGTATTCACCTCTGAAAGGAATTATCTTAGGCTCTACAGTGCATCCTGTTAATACTGCTACTGTATCTGAATGTAAACCACAGCATGTAAGGACATAAGGCGGTTTCATTTCATTTGATATCATCATATCAGTCCTAACTTCTTGATTTTAAAATTTGTAGCGAGTAGGAGTATAAAGCTTGTTAAAAAAGCGTGTTAAAAAATCCTCTAGAAAATTATTACAGTATGTATCCGCAAAAACAGGGATCAAAAAGCTCCTAATTCCGTCACTTAGTTGTTCTTAACATTCAGCTTTCATTTGCGTCTGAATGTCAACTCCTAATTTTTGTGTAGGTCACGTGGTACTCCGAACAGCCAAACTTTTCGACCAACTGCACACTAGCTTTTAGCGGAATCCTAGCAAGTTTTTGGAAGTCAGTCGCAGAGGGATTCGCTTTATATACGATGTTCGGGATGGAATGGACAATTACATCTATTTATGTTTCAATCTTTTAACATTTGGACGTTTCGGGAGTCGTTGCTTCAAATGTGATGATATTTCGGCGGCGATCTCTCGCGTCCGGCCCTGGTTCAGGCCATAGTTCGGAGCGAGATTGCATGGGAGGCCGTCACCTCCTTCTGTGAAGTAATGCTCACGAGCACAAAATAACAAATAGTCGGCAGCTGCACGTCATGACTGTGACAAGAAGGCTTGCACTCAGCATGATGCTGTGCTATGGGGGGACACCACATGTGACTGTTCCTAAATGACCCCAGGCTGATAATATTTTCGTTTTGCCTAATTCTGTTAATATTAGTGGTTGGGTCAGTTTTCCCTAGGGGCACACAGCACAGCGCTGATTAGAGGTCAGTGGTTAGTCCTCGAAGACAACGCTTTCGTGTGTATTTAAATCTTGTTACAATATAATACATTGTTTTGCTCAAGAATAAACTCGACACCTCAAATTCTCCTTGCTTTTTACAAGAATCGGTCACTACAATTTAAAATCGAGTCTTCCAATTCAATTACAATTTTCCGAGATAAACAACGAATCCAGTTGAAAATTCGCTCGTGGTCGCTCCGCGCTACAGCATCCTCGGTCTTACTTTCTCGTGATAGTTCAAATACTTATTAGAACTACTTCCGAGTCTACGGTAATGGTGAGGACATAGTAACTTACAAGAGCGGGTAAATTATTATGGTTGTTAGGACTTGTAAACAATTTGAGCGAGTGATGCAGCAATAAATTATGTATTTGAAGATCTTGCCTTACTTTTGGTATTTTTTGTACCTATCCGTGACATTACAGCGGGCCCTATTAGAATACCGGTACGTATTTTTGTCATTCTCTTTCAAACGAAGCGTATCACAAACTTGGACCCTAAGCAAATCATGCACATCGTCGAATATATTAGATCTCTCGCAAGTTTCCCCAAACATTTCCTATCCGCTGTTTGAACAGCACAATGTCGCAGCCGACTCGCTCTGGATTTGCCATTCAGATTTCTGTTAGCCGTTCGGCCCGATTTGATTAATGGATCTAGCAAATATCAGTGTACAGTTCGTTATGAGAGTCGGATATCCGCGAAACAAGTCAGTTGAGAGACTTTAAGATTTCTGGAACGTTATTTGGACGGAAAATGGATGATTTTGAGGTGCTTTTTGCGCGCAGTTAAAAGCGAACCATGTTTTGAGGGGCTTGGTTTCTGAATGGGCTTGTATTTTCGGGTATTAACAGGTTCTTACTTGTTTTTGGAGATTATTTTGTGGCAGTCACTTGTCCGTATTTCCAAAAATGTATGGGCTTGGTAAATATCAGTGCACAGTTCGTTATAGACTCGGGTATCCGTAAAACAAGTCGGTTGCAATGAGGCTGAGATTTCTGAACGTTATTTGAGCGGAAATACGGACTGGTAGATGTTTTTTTTTTGGGATATTTGGGTGTTCTTTTACCGCACAGTTAACAACGAAACATATTTCGAGGGCCTTTTATTGCTGAATGGAATTGTATTTTCAGGGGTGATGTTTGAACTTTAAGTGGCAGGGACTTTGCCAAGTCAAATATGGTTATTTCCAGAAAAAATGTACCTACTCGCTTAGATATTACTTTTGGTTTCTAGCAGTTATTTTTAGGAAATCTAGTTATTTTTGTGGATTAAACCGCTATTTTGGTGAAGCTACTCATTTTTTATACTTTTTATAACTTTATATAATTGACGCTACTCGCTTTTGTAGGAATGTGCGTTAATAAATAGTAAACAATCGTTATCATAACAGTACGGTAAACTTATTTAAATCTTGCTATAGGAACAAAAAAGAAAGAAAGTTTTTATGCGTATTTTTTTTTGTAATATTTTGCGTTTTGTTTGTGCACAAACAAACACATACAAAGTAGGCAAAAGCTTCGTATCGTTCAACCATAATTCTAGACAGGATAGGAACAAAAAAGAAAAAATGTTTATGCGTATTTTTTTTGTAATATTTTGCGTTTTGTTTGTGCACAAATAAACACATACAAAGTAGCCAAACGCTTCGTATCATTCAACCATAATTCTAGACAGGCATTCAATAAACAGATATTTTAATTGCTTCCTCTTTCACTAAAGCCCTTACATTTAACACAATTTCACCTAGAACTACCTACTTATCTGTTTGAACTTAAAACAAACAGCTCCTGATTAAATCACCAAGACAATATAATACGATTAAATCAAGTTGGTCACGAAAGATAAACCAGTTGATTGGGTAATATATCTTTTCAATTTATGCGGGTTATAAAAACGTCCCGCCGTTTGAGTTCCGTGACGTTTATTGGAGACCACCAATTGAAACTTTGATGACGTCATCGGCCTTGGTGCCGGTTAAATATTTTTTTTATATGTACATATTAATGTTATGCGTAACGTGTTAAGGCGTGTTTAAAGTTGCCAGTATACAACATGTGTTCAGAAAGCAGGTGTTATGTAATGTAATCGTTATGTTTTATTGATGGTTTCCGATATAAATAATGTAGTTTCGATCGTATTTTAACTTGTAAACTGTTGTCATTACCATATAGTAGGTATGACACAAAAAAATATTAAAAGCAACCTTATAAAAAACACAGATGTCCTCTATGTACAATTCCAAGAAGTCTCACGAACCACCAAAAGTTGAAAAAAAAAGTTTTTACAACTCACCAAAGTAATCCAAATCCGTTCATTAAAGTCAGTCTTCTTCAGAAAAACGATTATTTAAATAATTAATTTAAAAACACACAACCGTTATCAGCTAAATTTTAAAACTAAGAACGCTCATTCACGTTCGGAAACACTAAACTAAAATACTTTTGGACACAATGACTAGAATTCAACCGTTAGCGGAGACACAACCGCTCGCGTCAACTGCCGAATCATAACTGAACGTGGGGGTCAAGTTTTCGGAAAAAAAGTTGTGCTGTAAGCAAAGGCACCCATACGTTACGGACGAGATCATTACAACAAAAAAGAACCCTAAATATTATCGGTCGACAAAGGCAGTTCTCAAAGTTGCCAGTGCATTAATTTTTCGGTTGGTAATTTTAGTAATAAAGACTTAGACGACTGAATGTTTTAGTTCATGATTTTAGAAAAAAATACTCAATATAAATATATTTTTACCTTTGTTACAAATAATTTCAGATATTACTTATATTTATTCAAATAAACACAAGAATCTTCAATAACAGATATCATTCGAACCATTTAATATCTACAAAGAATTCCATACTTTTTTTTGTTTTGCGAATGATTTTCAACAACTTCTCAAGGCGATCTGGCTCCGTTCATTGTACTCGTCTTTATTACATGGCAGATATTAAAATTACATTATAAGAAAGAAAAAAAAGATAACTCGTTCCCGCGTCAACAATTTATATGGATATCGGTTTCCATTTTTCACGTGGCAATTAAAGATTTATAGTTCTTTTAACGTTTTCACAGTTTTTTGCCAATAATTGATAGGTATTTGAATTTTAAGTCACGTTGATTGCAGATAAGGACATGATGGTTAAAAAGTTGTGTGAGGTTGTGTGTTAATCATTCGTCAGACTAATTTATGACGTAATTGGTAGGAAATATTGTTTTTCTAGAAGAATTGCACATTTTGCATAAATTATTATGTCGAAATAGTGATATGGCCGGTTTTAAAGATCTAGTTCACATCGATTAATTAGTTTGCTATTTTTAGTAACTGCTTTGCATATTTTTACTCTTAACATAAATTTTATAGGATGCTGAAAAAAACTCCTCGTCTGGCTCATAAAATAAACATGTATGTATCTGCATCTAACTGCCCTTTCTGAACTTCAAGTCTCAAAAATGTAACAATACTAATTCCACACACAGCACTCATCAAGTTAACAAACAAATTCGTAACAAAAGCTTAATAACGAATCATTTATTCACGACAAGCGACGCCGAGGCGCCAGCCTAGTTAATAATAAAACTTTGACATTCGCAGGCAGTTGGATTCAAGTTTTGCAGCTGCCGTCCCTACGTGTATTCACACACGGTAAGCATGTGTGCAAGGCACGCGTTCCTATCCTCGTGTGCGTGCAATTCGTAGGGGTGCAGCGTGAATAATATTGATTATTTTTTTCACTCGACACGTAACATAAATTGAATTTTTATAGACTAACGAACTTTTATTGTTTATAATTTTGGCAACGGCTGGCGTGTGAAATTAGGTAATGTAAGTTTACAAATAATTACAGAGAGAGCAGTAGAATTTAATTTTATCGGTTTTTGTTACGTTGTTGGTAATGTTATTGTTATTGCTCTAACGGCTGTAACTCGGAAACCTTTTCCATTAAAGCTAAGGATGGTGGAATAATTTCGTTTCTTTTAGGCTTACTTAGGAAGTGTAAGAGCAAGGTTACACGCTCAGTTTGGCGTCATTCTGGTCCATCAGTCTGGATTCACTTGACTGAAGCCAGAATGATGGATGATTTTCACGTTTACACGGTCAATCTAGACTGACAGCAGACTGATGAAAAGTACTTAGTCGGTTGTCAATTTATCAGTGCTTAGTCATGGATATTATAAGGAAAAAGAAAGCGTGTGCTATTATTATAAGTATCGCGTTGCTGCTAAAGAAACGCGTAAAAGAGAGCGATGGATGAGAAGCTGGCTACAAAGAAGAGATCATTACACTCATCTTAATTTATTGAATGAAATACGAGATCTATAGGAAGAAGAAGACTTTCAAAATTACTATCGGATGAAAGAAGTCTTTTATGATTGCGTTGCTTCTGCATTGCGTTGCTGACGGTGACTGACGCGAGAATGATACGAGCGGGTTACACGATCATTCTCCCATCAGTCTTTCATCATTCAACACAGAATGATAAAATTATTTAAAATATTTAATTTTCATCCGTCTGGACCATGTCTGTCAATCCAAAAACATGACGCTCGTAATTATGCTTGTGAAGAAGTTTTTATGCCGTCGCTTCATTATGACGTTTTGAGTCACCCCATTTTCCGGAAGCTTGACTCACTGTGTTGAAGAATGGATTTGAAGAAACAACCTTGTGATTTCATAGTGACAGGAGTATGAATGTTTAGATTACTTATGCCTGTATTTTTGTATTGTGACTCAAGTGTGTTAGAAAAACCTTTTTCTTTGGTGTTTCTTGACAGCTTGGATGGTATAATAGACTCGCTTATCAGAGGTTTACTATGTAAGTAAAGAATCTTGTATTTTTGTTTGTTTATTGTGAAAAGCAAACTGATAAAATATTCGACCATATATTATAGTCTGTCATCACCTTTTCCTTTTTTTTTGCCAATAAAACATTTTGTATTTTTTTTTTTTGTATATTTGTTACTGCTTCAGACAATTTCTAATGGCTAAGTAAGGTAAAGTTAATTACTACTTAAAGTTATAAAGTAAACACATACCTACATAGTTATAAAGTAAAAACACAAAAAAAGTAAAGTAAACAAAGTAGGCAAAGCAGGTAAAGGCAAGTAGGTAAAGTTACATAGTATAAAACTTATTTAAATTCTGATTAAAGGCTCGAACAGACTAGTGCGATAACGCGGGCGCGACGCTAGTAGCACAACTAGTAGTTCTTTGTCGCTGCCTATCGCGCCCGCAATATAGCGGGAGTCTGTGCGAGCCTTTAAGTCAAACATCTTCACTTTACTTATTATCTTCTCAACAGAAATAAATACATTTAACGAGACGTCTCTCCATCTTTTACGACTAACCAGATGACAGCTGACAGATTGTACTTCTTATTTCACTCCCAGATAGGCAAAGGAATCCCGTACATGCGTCCTTTAAAAAAATACAAGTAACAATGCAGAACTTTTAATTAGATACTTTTAAAAGGACTTATGAGGTTTTAAACTGTCATTCGAAAATCAACTTTATTGTTGTGTGTTTAAAGTTGTATTCGGTTAACGATGAACAAATTGCCAACAATGTTGGGTACATATGCAAGTATCATTCGTGGCATATAAAATTAACGCATTCATAGTATGTTGAGGCAAGCCGGATGCTAATAAGTATAGGTATGGAAGGGTCAACAGACCGGTGACTGACCTCCGATGACAGACGCGTATTTATGTATTGTTGATTGGAAAGGTCAATCATGAATCAAGTATGCGATTAGTGATTTCGCAAGTAAAGGCTACACACACTACATGACGACGACTGTTCGTCGAAAATTCCGTCGCATATTCGCAATATCATTCTCAATTTTCCAGACACTGCCGTGGAACTAATCTATTTATGAAAATGGTCAAAAATGTGGTTTTTTAAAGCAGTGTATCTCTTAAACTGTAAATAATTTTTCCAAAACAAAAACAGTATGATATTTTCAAGTCTTTTGTGCATTACGGTGATGGAACTCAAAACATAATATAACATGGCATAATTTAATACATCAAAAACATCTTCAAAGACAACTCTTAATTATTTTTAAAAGCAGTTTATCCCTTCGTTAACAGTTATAATTAATTAGTTAATATTTATCTAATTTTATACGATTTTATTTGCATTTTTACGCCATACGTTGTGTCATCGCGCATCTCTTTGTTTTGTATTACCTGTTGTCGGCGTCTTAGGATATGTTGGGAAACAGGCTATCGTTGCACCTGCTAAACAATAGCTACTGTCTCATTTTTGTAGGTACCTGAAACACCAAGGGGTCCACAGATGACCTGTCAACATTGAAGGCAAAGTCGAAATGGCTGGTGTGACCTTAGTATTATCGGCACCCTTCCGAAACGCCACGAAATTGCTTGGCAACAGAAATACTTATTGTAGCAGTACCTACTACGCCAGACAAAGCATTTTATTGACTAGCTGTTGGTAGTATTCTCAAGAAATTTATGGTGCAAGGTTTGAAGGGACATGTACTACTAACCTAGTCTGGTTCTGTGTCTGAAAATCGGCTGTATACTTGCCCCCTATAACACAGGACTTTGCTATGACAACTGGGAGATGAGACTTTATAAGCCTCTGTCTATATGCCATCGGGAATTCGGGACATACAACATGTTATTCGACATAACTGTGACTATGTTTTTGTACGATTATACTCTGACTAACTTCGTCCGCGTAGTTTCTTGTTCCCAGACCCACCATCAGATCGCATCGCCCGCCTGCGTTATTACTTTTTTTCACTTAGCATTTTTCTGACTTTCTTATTTTTGCTCGGCTCCTAAGGGTCGTAGCGTGATGTTAAATAGCCTATAACCTTCTTCAAGAGTTGGGCTATCAAATGCAAAAATATATTGTCAAATCCGACTGGCAGTTCCAGCGATTAGCGCCTTCAAACAAAAAACAAAGTATTCAGCTTTATTATATTAGGTACACACGGCTACATATCAGGCGATAACATTTCCAGTACAACCTGATCTCGCATTGTATAGGATTTCCGTAAAATGAGAGGTCAGCTTATACTAGAAATTTATAGCTTGATATGTAGCCAAATGTACTATAGCATAGATATAATCGCGACAAACCACCGATACCGTCGCGCTACTGAATCGATAAAAAACGCGACGGATCATATTGCCATTGTAGGGCGTTGCCATTGATACAAATACAATAGGGCAGCCATTTTGTCAATTGACCTTGTGCAGCGATGCAGCTGCGGGTCGTACGCGAGTGTCGGTGCAAAAAGTCGCCATGTGTGGAGACTGTAGCCAGACACTGATTACTCAACTGAATTGGCATCTTAATTCCGTAAGGTGAAATATATGTCGGTATGCTGTCGCAAGTTGGTGGTAATATAAGAAACTATTTGAAACTAATGGCATATTATCTTATTTTTGTTTTGAAACTCAGATGATTGCAGCCCGATAAATGACGGTTGGCGAACTATCACGTCTTAACATTGATGTACAAACATAGGAAGATATGGTACGCGCTCCTCGACGTGGACTGCATAAATTAGGGGAAAAGGACACAATCGATCTTAGTCACAATCGAACTGGCGTTTGTGTAGCACGTAATAGTGACAATTATTGCTATCTCGTTCCCACTATAGCCCGCGTAATATGTATCTCAATTTCAGTTGTCGAGCACATGACGCACGACATCGGGAAATGTAGTTGTGTGGGTGTGTTTAAATGTAAGTGTTTCTAGTCCATTTAATATTTACGTGATGTTAGAGAGTGGCCTATCTTCCTATTTAATACATCAATACGTTTTAATTGCGTTCTGCGACCTAACACCTCGGTGAAATGTATGTGTACATAATATATGAGTGTATATACCAGATCACAGCCTGGCCGACTCTTTGATTAAGTTGTTCCAACAGATCGCCAGCTACAGGGCAAAACCATAACTAAGTCCGGAGCATCTGACACTCCTTGGCACCGCACTCCAGTCGAGAGCAAGCCACTATAACTTCTCAAGAAAGATTAAGTACCTAAGTCCGACATAGGTACTAAATTCTAGAAAGAAACTTCCAGGCCGCTTCTACCTCCGGGGGTGATAGCGAACCCCCACTGCAAGGCCAACGACCGGGTAAATGACCTGGCCAGATGACTCCAACAGTTTTTTTTTTAAGTCATATGATTCATACATGCTATATAAATTATATACAAAATGTTGATCCAATGAATAAGCGCTCGCCAGTCTCAGGGTTGGCAAAAAACGAACGTAATTGGGGGAAGCCTAAAATAACAAAACGTCTAGATTTTAAATGTGTTATTAATAAAGGTTATGGACCGATCACGCGATAAAAGAAGGGAAAAACCAAAACAGATTAAAATTGAAAGGGTTGTGTTTTTGATGTTGTTAGAACATGATATTTTGTTAGTAGCGAAGTGTGTGAAGTTTGTACAAACCAGTTGAATTCCTATCGTGTAACAACCCTGAGAGGGTCGAGTCGGTGTCAAGTTCGAGGAACCAGCTAAAGTTTTTGCCTCCAAAAGGATAAGGTTTAACATTTGCATGCAGTTTCAGGTTTCATAAATCTGTAGTAAATTAGTTATCATAATTATGATTGATAGGTATTTATTTTAATCTGTAGTTAAAAGATTTATTGGCTTTTTTGCTTGAATTTGCTGATTCATCGGGTATAAAATTGCCGTTTATTAGGAATCTACCGGTCAGTTTTAGCTCATAATTTATTTATGATCTAGAATTATTTAAAGTAGATTCAACAGCTCAAAGTCAACCTACGAATCACAAACTAACGCAGTCTAAAATGCAGGGGTCGATTTCGATTGGCTAACGAAATTTAGCAATTAACGTTTCTAAATTGGATTAGATCTAGTCTAGGGGTCCAGCACCCTAATTGCACTTTCGAGAACAATCCGAATGATTTTGAAGGATATCGCTAATCCATTGCTAGAAAAAATTGTCTGCTCAAAAAAATAAATGAACGTGGCTGGATTGTCAAAATGGAACTCATTGCGATCAATTGTCATTTTACGTGCAATTACCGCTTGCTGGTCGTCCGCATAATATAATTTTTCCTTAATATCTGAACTGTGAGACCAAAATGAAGCAGTGCGGCTGTCCCATATCAAAACCTAGTGGAGGACACTTTTTTTCGTTCATCGTTTTATTGCATAATCCTGCTAAACTGGTCCACGTTAGCAAGATTATGCAATAATGTAATAATTTATTCAATTTATTCAATCAATCAAATAACAATGTTAACATTAAATACTATCATCTGTAGGTACACTTGACTTAAGGCTTCTACATACTGGCACGACACGCGACGCTACACAAAGGCACCGCGTGTCGCGCGACGAGCGGTGCCTTTGTGTCGCGTCGCGAGTCTAGCTGGTCTGTAGAAGCCTTTATGCTAGTTAACAAGACAGGAAGGTGTTGCAACCTGCACCCTTACTAAGTTATGAAATAACTTGTATTAAGGCTTCTATATACTGGCGCGACTTATAGCGCGACGCGACACCGGTAGAACAATTTCCATGAATTTTTCATAGAAATTGTTCTACCTTTGTCGCGTCGCGCGACACGTGGCGCCGGTATGTAGAAGCCTTTAAGGGCAGTGAAACAAACCCATACATACTACATTATCACAAAGGAATTGCAGGCAGAACAAGTGTTACAAAAAAGAAACAAACCAAAGTTATGATATGATCATAATTGCAGAAATCAGAAATTACAATTTATTTTATTTTTATTTTTTAGCATTTGGATTATTCGTGTGCAATAAAACGGTGTACGAAAAACAGTGTCCCTTACTAGGTTTTAAAATGAGACGGCCCAGTGGTGACGGCCGCGGCAGGTTCGAACCCTGACAAGCGCTTTACTTTGTGTGAATTATTTCATCACCACTGCTCTCAAAACGGTGAAGCAAAACATCGTGAGGAAACCAGCATGTCCTAGAACCTAAAATTCGAAGACATGTGACATTTACCAACCCGCACTGGACCTGCGTGATGGATTACGCACTCCCACTCACCGAGAGGAGGCTTGTGGTGTCCCAGAAGTGGGCACATGATAGGCTGATTATGCTAAGGCCTAAACGGCTCTTAACATTGATTCATAATAAAGGGGGTGAGTCTGGGGGCGATACCATCTTAAGACAGTTAATAGGATCACTGCCGAATTAACTATGTACAATATCTTTCTACCTACATATCTGCTGAACCCTTTAGGGGTCAAAGATGGAGATTAGGGACATGATACTCTATGGGTTGATCTTGTTAGTTTTAAATATCAGCTATTTTGGCATCATATAGCCGTGATAACGTCCAAAGAGGGTACGCGGGGGTGTCCTATCCAATATTAGTGACTATGTTCGGGCAGTACCTACTCTGCATTACCTGAAGGATTCTAGCAAAGAAGAAAATGGACGAGGGGTCGGGTTAAGGCTTCTACAGACCGTGTAGAAGCCTTTAAGGCTCTTACACAATTGAAAAAGGCAATTTCTTTGTCGGTGCCTGTCGCGCCCGCGACATCGCGTGAGTGTGTAAGAGCCTTTATGCAGTTCACTAACTTTACTTCTAGGTACCTACGTAGTTCGTAGGTATTTATAGTAGGTGCTTTCAAATTCCGAGCCAATTCTGAATTTTCCGTATAAAAACCTAAATAGTAAAGGCTTCTACATACCGGGGCGACTTGGCGACACGCGGGGCCTTTGTGCCGTGTCCCGTCGCGCGACAAGTCGCGCTGGTATGTAGAAGCCTTAATACGCATTGCCTGACAGTATTTAAATTGAAATATCGCAATTCAACTGTTTTAGCGATGACATAAGTAATAGTAAAGTGGTTAGTTATAGCTTCCCATCAATATAAATTAAGGCACTCGGAACCAAAAACTAAATGGCATCGAACATTATACAAAGAAGCAGTTTGTCTGCGTCTAGAAACGTTCCAGACTCCAAACTAGCCATTTCTAGTTTTCGGTCTAACCTACCTAGGTATCTTTGGGCGGGAAATTCGAAGATTTTCCAATGCAAGAAGGAAATGGAGTCTGAGACGAAGCGGCTGGTACAGTTTGCTGCGGAAATTTATGTCTATCGAATATTTCGTTGGTGAAAAATAGTGTAGTGAATTGTAATTTTTGAGTCCGGCAGGAAATCAAGTGCAAATAAATAGTCGGGAATTTTGATGATTATGTTACGATAAGTTTAAAGTAATGTAGGTAATGTTATTTCATTTGTCTAAAATATTAAGAATGTGCATATAAAATATTTGTCGCCATGATTTTTGCCCCTTTGAAAGCGAAATACATCCTGATAAATACTTGTAACTGCAAAAAAGCTGCCCAAAAAGTACAGTAATCTTTGCACTAATCTACGGTTAAGTAGAGTTTAACAATAGGTACTATAAGTTGTTAGAATCGGGCAATGAGTTAGTGGGTTTAGTTAATCTTTTGAGTATTATCTTTAACTATGTGTAAATGATTGTAGGATCACATTCCATTGTTATTATAGATTTTTCCCAAAATTGGTGAGGTATGCTAGTTCCAACCGTCAGTTTCAATATCGGAAAACGAGTTATGGAACTTAAATAAAGCTGGTCATGACAGCTGGCAAGGCGCAGTGATGACAGGTGGAGTAAGGCAGAGACCGAGAGGCGTCCAAGAACTGGAAGATGAAGTGTCGGTTGTCCGGCGGCGAGATGGGCGGACGACACTGGTATCATCTCAGGTAGAACCTGGATGAGGCTGGCACAGGAACGTCAGGATTGGCACATGAAAAGACAGGCCTATGCACCAGTTGATGATGTCAAGCTTGTGGGTGATGATAACGATGTTACATTATTTTTTGACACAGTCATAAATCTATTGATCTAATCTACTGCTTTTCAGATTAGAACAGTCGTGTATTTCGAAGAACATTATTTGGCGTTGAAAATCACAATACGAATAAAAAATCTTCAAGATTCAAGAGTTATTTACAACAATAAAATAGAATGCCAAAGTGCATTCGAATTAATTCTATTGCTGCTCCGTCGAGTGACCTCATTGTGTGGTCGACTGTACCGGGTGCATTGTAGATCAATCTTTAAGACATCCTGACTGATGCGACGCTCTTAATGCCGGTAATAGGAACCTCTTAGCTTTTGTAATAATGGAGTTAGATGGTTAATGGTATGGCGATTAACTAGTAATGGAAGTTGCAGATATTAGTTCTGTCTTGATGAAGTTTTGGACATTTAGAAGGGAAGGTTCTTGCGGTTGTGTATGTTAACAACTTAGCCGAAATATAGTGTTAGCTCTTTTGTAAATAAATATGTGTTTAGGTACTACATACTGTTGCATATAGAATCAAGTTCTGCTCGCTGCTGGGGAGTTTGTTGCGCCAGTTCTTCTTCCCAGCTAAAGCATTAGGAAGTTGTTTTGGATTGACGTTCAAAAAGTGGAAAGGTCTTAGCTTAATTTGAATAAATGAACTTTGATTTTTAGTTGAACGGAGTTCAAACATTTTCTTTAATAAATAGAGAGAGACTAGTATTATAACAATACCTTGTAGGTACAGACGCCAGCAGATCAAGTTACCCGAAACTGTCAAATTTTCCCAATCAACCTTGAACCTTATGCATTAACGATAATATTGAAAATCTTTTAAAGAAATTTGACTGACTGTAGTAGCTTGATGTGCTGGCGTCTGTACTACAGGTAGATGCACGCAGGTACACTCACTGCAGTACCGTTGATTCAAAAAATCTAGGATCTTGCAATTTATGTTTCTCAGCCCTACTACTGAGATTTTGCACTAGATTTTCGTTCGTTTTATATACTTTTCTTATCCAATTGTCTGTATATTCAATATTCACGATTTTTTTCCATATTTCAGACAATACTTTCATCCAACAACCATTGACGTCTGACACACCAGCAGTCCTTCCGTTTCTCCTACAGTTACACACCGCACACGTATCTGTATCAGTAACACGATACATTGCATCACGCGGTGTCGCTTGCAGGTGTCGAGGTTGACTACTTGATCTAGAATCTGGATTGTCTTGGTCTTATTTTGTTTGTTAAGATTGCTTCATAGAAGTAACACTGACTGGCGATATCTAAGACTGAGCTCCTAATCGAAAAAACAAGACCTGACTTTTTGAGAATTTAAAAATGTGTACGGGATGAGGGTTGCACATTACTTAGTACAGACGCCAGCAGGTCAAGCTAGCCGGAGCTGTCAAATTTTCCCAATCAACATTGCACCTTAATCTGTAGCGATAAAGTTGAAAATCTATTAAATAAATTTGACAGATTGTAATAGCTGACGTTCTGAATTATTTTAAGACTCAGATATATGCCAGTGACCTTGAGTGGTTAGCTTGCGTGTTCTGTACTGAGCTCACGCAACGCGTCGTACGCTCAGCCAGTAATAGGACTCGCCCATCAAGGAGCGCTGTCCTCAATTTGACGCATTACTAATTTATTATACACAAAACCAAAGGTATTTTAATAAAATGCGTACTTATACTAAAAGATCAATAATTCAATTATCTTTAAATTGGTGAAGGTTTCAGAAAAATCGCTTGGTAGATTTTGCGCCATTCTCAGTTTTTTATCCGCGTTAGAAATAACTTTACAAATTAATTTCAGTATGTAATATAAACATAATCTAAAATATTCACATATTAAATTATTAGGAAAATGCTCTAATTTAACATATTTTTTTTTTCAAATTATTTAAGTGAGAGAGTGAGTAACTACTGGGCTACTGGGTTGATGTCTTTACAAGACCTTTTTTTTTTTTGGGTGGGAAATTATCAAATAACTTCTCCCGCTCTGGCCGGAGCGGGAGGGACTGTCAGACTTTTACGGACTAAAACCCACCGTGTTCCTTCAAATGCCTGTGTGCCAGGGCCACGATATCCCTTTCGGACAGGCTCGTAACCCTGGCAGGAATATAAATATGTCTTGATAGACAGTCAAAGCTCTGAAGTCGAAACACGACGAAAAAAAAATTGCGTCCAATTGTTGGCCGCAAAATGCATGCACACTAGAATAACACAATGACAGCACAATGACGTGGCGCGAGTGTAAGACGTAGCTGTCACGCACACCAGCCTATCAAGGATGGCCTGCGGGGGCTGCGGGGCGCGCACGGCCTACTGTGGACATGGCTTGAGTCACACATTTTGTCACAGTTTGAGCAATAAAACCGTTTTGTCTTAAAATGCTAGTACAAATTGACAAGACATAATTTAACATGTCACAAACGTCTTGGCACGCCCGTGCTCGGCTCTTTGGCAGCGCGACACTATCTAGACACATCTAAGGCTGAGCTGCTAATCGGAAAAACAGTACCTTACTTTTTGAGAACGATACCACTTAAAAATAAATACATCCTACCTAAATTTAATAATGTGTCGGGATGAGGGTTGTAGATTACCTACTTAGTACCTTTATTTCTTATTAAACTTCCAGAAGACTTGCAAACGTTATACAAAACGAGTTCGAAAATGTATAAGTACAAATCAAAAGGTTTCCTTACACGAAATGTCTCTTAATGTATGTATGGATTAGTGTACGTTTAAATTATTATCATCATTTTAAAATATCATTGTAGTAATTAACATTTAAAAATAACATTTCGAAAATTTATAAGTATAAATCAAAGCGTTTCCTTACACAAAATGTCTCTTAATGTACCTATGTATGGATTATTGTACGTTTAAATTATTATCATCATTTTAAAATATATCATTGTAGTAATAACAATTAAAAATAACATGTATTCGTTGTGTGGCTAAAAACCAAACAGTAAAATAGGCTAAGTGTTTTCGAAAAAAAGGAAAAAAAAAAAAGGATTCTATGGTCGGCCAATAGTCGGAATCAATTTTTTTTCGGCGAGTGCACTGCTTCGACTGTCATCTAGACATATTTATATTTTTGCCTTTATCAAACTACATACATAATTACCAGCAACCACAAACTGTTGATCACAAACGTGTGTTATATGAAAATTTTGCTACATGTAAACACGATTCGGTTCAATACATCGAGCATTAAAAGCAATCGAATAAGTAAATACGAATCGAGTTATGTGGACGTCAAAACGTAATTTATTCCTTAACAATTATTCGAGTTGGTTCGCAATTGAATTTAAACGCGAGTATGGACGGACAGACAATCGATGTTTGTGTGCGATTTTATAATTGTTATATCGATAACGATTCGATTGTGCGTGTTTAAGTTTATTATTAATGAATGTAAGTATTATATTGTGTTCATTGCTGGACAGATTTTGCTTAATCTCTGTTTCCGTTTAGTAGAGTATTTAGTTAGATCAAGACTTTTCATGACAATAACTGGAAGGTCTAACATTTTAACAAGAAAAGCTTGATTAAATTCAATAACATTAAAACCACATGTTCTCCCACAATCAAATTGACCACGTTTTTGACCTAAACAAAAACATAACCCCAAAAACGTTTAACTTTAAAATTACAATACACAAAAATAAATTTCCGACGTTCTTTTGTTGCCCAAAAGTCTGGAACACAACCACAAGAAACCCTGTTGGTATAATTATATGTACAATCAACCGCACGTAGTCGGAACACTTAAAGAACTGAAACTTGCTTAACTACTCCAAAATAAAGACGTTGTTAAAATCAAATTGTTAACATGGACGCGTGGTTGACTGTACCTACCCACCTTTATACCTACCTGTTTGTATTGCGTGATCCCCTAACAAAGGAAAACCGAAAAGGCAACAAAGAAATCGCATAAATTTCACTTGATTGACAAAACAATTACTTAAATTAAAAACGATGTTCACGCGAGCCCGCATTGAATATAAATTGGTAGCACAGGAATAATTACGACTTCAGCAATCTTCTTAATCACTACATATTATAAACCCCCCCCGCCCGGGCCGCCGAGTCTGTCTGACTGGACGCGATAAACTGAAAAACTACCGAACAGATTTTCACACGGTTTTCACGTTTTCACCAGGGACCATTTTGGTTACCCATTGAAAGGGTTTTCGATAGGGTTTTTCTAAGCGGTTAAACAAAAACCCATACAATATGGGTAACCCAGGTTTTCGATAAAAACGCATACGGCGCGGTGTGGGTAACCCTTTTGAACGGCTTAATTTAAGCCATTCAAAATTACCCACACCGTATGGGTTTTTGATTAACTGCTTAGAAAAACCCTATCGGAAACCCTTTCCATTGAACAGGTTTCCGATAGGGTTTTTCTAAAATGAAAATAGAGATAGAATTGGGTAGAATAGAGATAGAATCGGTCATGCTACGCGTGCTGGGCGGATATCGAAATAACATAATATTATTATTTTTTCATGTTACTGGGTTTCAAGTAAGTATAGAACCCATTGAATGGGTTATCAGTAACCCTTTCACTGGGTTTCAAGTATAAAACCAATTTAATGGGTTATCATGTAACCCTTTCAATGGCTTTCTAGTATAAAACCTTTTTAAAGGGTTACATCATGATAAAGGTAACCCATTGAATGGTTTACCCCTTCGAAAGGCTTAACTCTTAACCGGGGTTGTACTCGTGGATCTTTGACAGTTGTTACGGGTCGTCAGAAGCCCAAAAGTATGACTGACAACCGTCTCACCAAGGAGTATCGTATTACTTTAAGGGTCCCGGGTCGACGGCGCGTTGTGTTCCACGCGCGCTTCAAAGAGACGTCAGCACCAATTGACGGGGTCCGAAAGGGCCAATGCCTGTCAGGGTTACGAGTCTGTCCGAAAGGGATATTGTGGCCCTGGCACACAGCCATTTGAAGGAACACGGTGGGTTTTAATCAGTAAGTCTGACACTCCCTCCCTCTCCGCCCAGAGCGGGAGAACTTATTTGATAATTACCCACCCAAAAAAAAAAAGGGTACAGACTCACAATTTTTCAAGGGCCAATGATAGTATTCTGAATTACCTACAGTTTATATGAATCATGCTAAAGTCAGCATAACAACAGACAAAGAGGACAAAGAGGAAAAGAAAAGACAAAGAGGTCCTAAGCTTCCCCATCTAGTACCAGAGTTCTAATATACCAATCCATCTAATGAAAACAAGCTCTTTTCCGGACGGAATCCTTAAATTTCTGCAGTCTCCAGAAACTTCTATCAAGTTTCATTTGCGTTATTCAACCAGAAATCGAATCCGAATCCCCGTTGCAACGCCGGTATGTAAACAGGGAAACGCAACGATCGATATGGCGGGGTAAACACGGCGGTTGCCATGGCGACGCGCCGGGAGTTTCGTCACTTCCGCCCCTTCGCCCCCTGAACCACCCTTCCCCCCCGCTGGGGGCGCTGTCCGCGGCAGGCTTTGTGCCGTACCACAGGGACGATATAGCAAGTTAAATTGGCTCTGTCCTTGAATTAATGGTTATTTCGATGCAAGTCTGGACCTGTGCGTATAACGAGATTTGACTATCAAAGCTTCGTGGAAAATTCTGACATGCAGTCGGAGTGACGTTTTGCGTTTTGTTTTGTGTTAGGCCGTATTCATATTTTTGCTATACTGACGAAGTGTGGCAATGGGAACGTACTGCAATTTGGACAGCTCTGAAACTAAACTGGAACTGAAATACGAGCATAGCTTTACGGCATTCTCTCTTAAATTATTTTTACACATAATAAATAATATTTTAGTGACTGAAAATGACTTCAACAATGCCCACAGCATCTGGCAAGCAAGAATACAAGTCACTACACCATTTGTAAATATTTAAATAATCCCTCACTATTGTTAACTGTTAAGACTTATTTGTTCTACTGCAGTACATTGTCTATACCCCGGGCATTTTCAATGCGTCGGCGAATTTTAAATTGTTTATTATCAACTGACGGCCAATTATTTAAGCTGAGATAATTAGTCTTTTGTCATGGCATCGGCATTTGAACAAAATGGGGCCTATGGCTTACTGAAGAGCAGGGGGTGCTAAACGGTTTATTTGTGCAGATTTTGGAAGAGACAAATGGACTTTAGAAAATTTAAGCATGCAAATGAAGCAAAATGGAATACATAGTCGACATTGGCTTTAGGATAGAAATGCCTTTTGGAATTTACGTATCAAAATCTGCATTTTTGTAATCAAGAACAAATATCTTGACAAACCCTATTTGTGATTTCTCGCCAACCCCAACGGAAATGGGAATGGTTGGCGAGAAATCACGAAGTAAACATAGAAACACGGTAAATTCAGATCCTTATGTGATGGTGCTAGGACTAGAATGATTCCGCCATTTCTACAGACTTGCTAGAATGGTGGCTGGTACCTTAGGAATTAGAGTGACCAAAGATTAAGCTCAATGGCCAGCAATAAGAGAGGCCTATGCCCATGTCTAGCAATAGATTGCTATTATACTCCAATGTCCTACCAATATCCAATGAAATACCGGTATTTTTGGAAACCGGTATTGGCCTTGGTGTGATACCAGTACCAGACGTAGTAGCGGTACTATTGGTATTCCTACTCAATATCGGTACAGTAACGGTACCAAAACCGGTATCAAACAAATATTTCCGTAAGTTAGAGTGAGAAAACAGATACAGTAAAGTAAAAAGGATGGTTTTCAGGCATGAGAAAACAGATTCAAGGCACAAATACGAGATTTTTGGTACGCGGCGGGTACCTGAATTTGGTACCGGTACTTGTAACTTGTAAGGTGGAGTAGGTACCGGTACCCGTCTGGAACCGGTAACCAGGTACCGAAATGGCAAGAACCTTAAGTATCGGTACAGAACCTGTACTTTTGGTACCAGTTCCAAGCCCTGTGTCCTACACAACAGAATCAAAAGAAACAAGGAAATTGGTCTCTTTCTTTCCATATTTTCAAAGAAAATTCTCTATAATTATGGTAATAACATAAGCTCTTCGAAAAGGGAGGTAATGCCCCTAGGATACGCGTGGCTACGGGGTTGATGACCGCAAAACCGCCCTTACCAACCGGTAACGTTGTTCGCTGTCTACGACTTGATTTAATGTGGTATCTTAGAAGATGTATACATCGACACCAATTCATTATTATCATCAATCTTGGTTTCATAATATTGTATCAATGTGTAGCTACAAAATATACTATTTGTTCTGCGAACAGTAGACCCCGCGAGCACAAGCTTTTTTGAAATAATTAATATACTAGCCATTCTACTGGTAGAAATCTAAAAGTGAGCAATTTACTGCATTTTGAGGAGCTATTCTGCTCATAACGCCAAAGATCCTCATCAGATCTTCACCAAATTTCTATGAAACCAATTTAAAGTTTCTACCTTTCAAATAAAAAATGAACCATCGAAATCGGATCTCATAAGGCGGAGATATCCAGTACTCTTTGAAGGAAGTAAAATCCAATAAAAAATCCCCAACGACAAAAAATTATATGAAGTCATCAAAATCTGTATACCAAGTTTCATCCAGGGCCTCAAGTCTGCTATTACAATAGTGTCAGAATGGTCGTGGATCATTGATTTCATAATTGTTGACTTTGACAAGTTTGGTAATATACTATTACAATGGCGTCATTATGACTTTCCAAGGGTCGGTCACTGACACCACATTGAAATAAATTGCATTTATTGGAAATCTCGTACATAATGACAAATTAATGACATTTCTACTAATGGGTTTTATAATAATGGCAATACGATAATGCCATTATAAGTAACACAATTCTATTACGAGAATATTGACCGACCAATGATCGACCATTATGAATTTAGCAGATTATGGGATCGTGTTGGAATGACTGAATTTATAATAATAGCAGACTTGGGGCCCAGATCAGTTGTAAAATACGACGTGTAGAGGAGTACCAACAAACTGACAGAGGAAAACAAATTTTGCCAAACTTGAAGCAAAGACGCTTCGCTCGCTCGGTAAATTAATTATATTGGGTACTTGATTGTAGCTTCACATTGATACAGTATTATGTAGCACAAATTCAAATCAAATCAAATGAATTCTTGTCGATGTATAAACATATATTTTTAGGGTTGAGTGTACATATGGGACACTGCGAGCAGTGGTGGCCCAGTGGTAACGGGCGCGACTCACGAGTTAAGGCTTCTACATACTAGCGCGACACAAAGGCCCCGCGTGTCGCGCGACGAGCGGTGCCTTTGTGTCGCGTCGCGAGTTGCGCCGGTCTGTAGAAGCCTTTATAGGCCGTAGATTCGAACCCAGACAGGCGCTTTACTTTGTGCAAATTATTTCATCAAGCTGCTCGCAGCTGCTCGCACTGGTGAAGGAAAAGATCGAGAGGAAACCGGCAGCTTTTTATAAAAGGTAATTTTCTGATTCGAATGGAAGTTATTTGGGGAAAGACATGATATAAAGATGGACAAATTTAAATACGTATACATCCTATCAGATTTTAATAATTCATACAAAATTTCCTTAGAAAATGTACTTTCAATTTGCAATTTTTCTTTTTTTGTTTGAACCTGTTTCTGACTTTTACTCACATTTTAAAATAACAATTTCCCAATTCGGTCCAGCCGTTCTCAAGTCTACGCTTAGGAGCTGCTCATACATTACGTAAGACGATTTGAGGGGGGGTCCGAAAAAGTCTCACTTTTTCTTACATGGGGGATTTAGGATTCTGGATTGTTCTTACATAAGATCACAAAAGTAAGATTTTTATAACACAAGTCACGGCGTTTTTATATTTTTGCTACTTTTTTTTGCAATTTTGGTAGATACTGATCCTACGTCAGATTCAAAAGGGGAGGGGATTTATCGAAGTCTTATTTTTTCTTACGTAGGCAAAGGCGGGTCAGAAAGTGGTTACAATTATCTAACGTAATAAATTAAACTTTTACTAACAAACAGCATTTCATTTTTATTATACAACTTTATTTTTAGTTTAATTATGCGAAACCTGAATATAGTTTGTTCAGAATAAGGAACTGAATCTATTTCAATCATTTTATACCGTGTTATATTTTAGCATGTTTTTGTACGGACAACCCGATAACATAACAACCTTGTAACTTTGTGATTTTTCATGATACTGTTTAGAAATTTTGTACATAGATTCTTTACATAAAAATACTAGACACGTGTTTCGGATTTCGCATATACCTACTAATACTAATATTGTACAATAAATGATGTATTAATTATCAAACAATATAGCACTTCTCTAAATTATAAGAATAACGTCTATTTTAGCATACTATGGAACACAGACCATCTCCGAGTCTAGAAAAATTCGTAAGGAAACTTTTGGGCCATAAACATATTTAAGTTTTAGTAGTAAGAAAAGTACGTGAGATGCATAGAAAAACTGGCTAAGAATTATGGTCCCAAGAATAATGTTTTTTGAGGATGTTAGCACTGTTAAAACACTGCCAGGGTTGCGAGTTTGTCCGAAAGGGATATCGTGGCCCTGGCACACAGGCAAATGAAGGTGTTCAACGCTACCTTTGGACATTGACTCAGCACTCGGCCCGGCTGACGCGCGGCAATAAAAATACTTAATAGTATCTCTCGTCGGTTGGACATATTTTCTTGCTCTTTGGCGGAATTCCAGAGGGTGACACTTAGTGTGTTGTCCACTGTGTAACTTGTGCTTTACCCGGACCCGTCATTAGGGACCGAACGATTAGAAAATAAGACTACCTTTGTTAGCTTGGGTATTATATTACCTGTTAAAACAAATGTATGTGATGTTGAATAAATAAATAAATAAATAAATATTGATTTGGTTGCATCTCACACGCATAGGACACAAAGATTTTATGTAATAGTGTGTGTGAAGAAAAAGTAGTATATAAGCTGTATAGTTTTGTAAATAAATCAGATTTGAATTTTATATTCTTGTCTCATTACCCCTCACTGTGGCCAAGACACCTTTAGCCATCTCTGATCAGTCTCGTGAGTCTGCGCGACTGGCAGTGAGTTTACCCTTCCCAAAACCTGGAAATCCTGTCTACTATCCGTCTGTAACCTTAGGTCGCATGGTGGTGGTCGATTTATCACATACTAGGTATATGGTAGGTTAGGGCTGTAGGGCTTATAGGGCTTAGGGTCGTAGGGCTGTTAGGCTTGTAGGTCTGTGTAGGTTCCCTTAACTTATCATACTTATATTTTCATGTACTGTCACTCCCTTACCAATATTGCGGCCTTACGTGACGTTTGTTAAGGGTGGACGTACAGAAGGAATACGGGTGGGTTTTAGTCAGTAAAAGTCTGACACGCCCTCCCGCTCAGCCCAGAGCGGGAAGAGTTATTTTAAATTTCCCACCCAAAAAAAAAAAAAGCACTGTTAAAACAGACATTTTTCTTTCTTGTTTGCTTCGTCCTATAAATCAGTGTAAAAAAACAATTAACGGCACGGTTGGCGCAGTGGCTAAGCGATTGACTGCTGCCCTGCGTGTCGCGAGTTCGATTCCCGCACGGAACAAATATTTGTATTACCTACATGTAACTAATCCGGGCCCAGCTGTTTGTGTATGTGAATTAAAAATGTATGTAAACGCACCCACAATACAGGAGAATATCCTAGTATGGGGCAACGTTTTAAAAAAAAAAGAAAAGAGACATAATATCACGCCTTGTTTCCCGGAAGGGTTGGGCAGAGGTGTACCTATAGTACACCCACATTTCGTTATGTTTAAGTCCCACGTAATAGGGGGCGAGCCTATTGCTATCAACTGGGCACAAATCCAGACCCCGGACTGCTACTGAGAAATACAGATTAAAAAAACTCAATCACACTTCGCCCGACCCGGGAATCGAACCCAAGACCTCATGCTCAGCACTTGCGACCACTAGACCAACGAGGCAGTCAGTAAAAAGGCTAGGGGGTTTAAGGCGACGATAACCGACTTTTAATGATTTTATACTGAAGATCACGTCTAAACGATTAGTGTTAATGATTTGAAAAAAATATATGTTAAATAAGAGCATTTTCTCAATAACTTAATATGTGAATATTTTAGATTATGTTTATATTACACAGTGAAATTAATTTATAAAGTTATGCCTAATGCGGATATAAAACTGAGAATGGCGCAAAATCTACCAAGCGTATTTTTCTGAAACCTTCACCAATTTAAAGATAATTTAATTATTGATCTTTTAGTTTATGCGTTTTATTAAAATACCTTTTGTTTTGTGTATAATAAATTAATAATGCGTCAAATTGAGGACAGCGCTCCTTGATGGGCGAGTCCTATTACTGGCTGAGCGTACGACGCGTTGCGTGAGCTCAGTACAGAACATGCAAGCTAACCACTCAAGGTCACTGGCATATTATAGGTATCTGTCATAAGTTAGTGTGACACGTCGAAGCTCATGACCAAAAATCATAATCCATTTTTAGTAAAAAAAATACACGGCCTAATAAATTAAATCCCAGTCCGTAATAAAGGAATAAAAATTGAATTTAAAATAAAGTAACCAACGAATTATCCAACACTTACAAACAAAATGAATCCAATCTGATAATCTTCCTTTCATTTTATCCGCCACCCGGCCACCGCGAACATTGTGAAGAGGGCATAATGGAGAAAATAATAATTTAACCATTTCAATATTCGGTACAGAGGAATTAAAATTAAGGCTCGTACAGACTGCTGCGATATCGCGGGAACGAATGGCACCGACAAAGAAATTGTGCTACTAGTGTCGCATCCACACCAGTCTGTACGAGCCTTTTTTTTCATCTTTAAACGTTGCCCCACACTAGGAATTTCTCCTGTATTGTGGGTGCGTTTACAAACATTTAAACTCACATAGACAAACAGCCAGACCCGGAACAACTACTTGTAGGTCATACAAATATTTGTTCCGTGCGGGAATCGAACCCGCGACCCGCAGCGCAGCAGTCAATCGCTTAACCACTGCGCCAACTGTGTCGTCTATGTTTTTTGTAATTATAATGGGAAAACCGGGTGCTTACTTAGTGTTATAATTTTTGTTACTTTAGTACCGCCATTTATTAGCATGTTACCTATGCAATGTGTAACTGAATTAATGCACATTAAAAGTAGTTAGTTCAGAATCGTTTATTGAGCCGATTTCTATAATTTATAATAAAGGTAATTTTTTATCCCAAAAATGATTAAAACTACTTTAATTATAGTCACACCCTCCGCTCTACAGGCAAAACAAACCAAAATGGACGAACTACCTACTACGCTAGACGCATAAACGTGTGCGAATGTGTGCGTGCGTAGATTTGTAATGTGACCACAATTTTGTGCAACAATCAGTATAACTAATTTAATGTATAAATAATGTTTTATACATCATAGAAATAAATCAGTGTATGTGTTACGATTATAACATAATATTTTAATTGGGGTGTTTGACGGTGTGCATTAATTCCGGGACATGTTGTCTATGAGATGGTGGTTCATTGTAAAGATTTTGTAGTCTAGATAGGGATCTACAGTTATGAAGATTTATAATGTGTTATACGGAAAAGAAGTTGTTGTTTATATTTCCGCGCAAAGAAAATAGGTTAAAGCCATAGTGGCACCATAGAGTGTGCTTACCAAGTCAATAGTTCAAGAAGCACAGTAAGTATATTCAAATCTTATACCAAATCCATGTCTAATCCAAATTGCAAGTAGGTACTTACCTGTAACAAAGAAATTAACAAATGAGTAAAAGAAAACACAAAAAAATACAAAACGCTTATAAAACATCTACCTGTAGGCAGACATTTACTTCTAAACTTGAGCCTTTTTGTCTGATCAGAAGTATAAGGGACCGTTACCTCTTTAATCACCACGCGATCTTGGTAAACGTAAATACAATATGTAACAAAAACCCTGTTGTTCCTTCTACCTACGTTTTAAGAATCGGTATGCATACGTAATAAAGCAAGTCATTTATAAAAACTGACCAACAAAAATAATTAAAATAAATATTTAATTATTAATATTTGTAATGTTTAACTGATTTCTAACATTCTTTTCTAACTTTCTAGACTTCTCGACTAGCCAATACTTATTTTTTTTTAATTATAATTTCACCAATGTTGTGCTTGTAGGTATACGTATATATACAGGCTGACTTTGAAAACATGCGACAAAATTTGAGGGAGTGTTCTAGCCATCAATATGAACAACTTTTATTATGGGACCAAATAAGAATTCGCAAAAAAAAAGTCAACCTTCTTATACAAAATGGTCCATTCGGTTATGTACCTTTATAGGAAAGTCGACTTTTTTTTTTGCGAATTCTAATTTGGTCCCATAGTAAAAGTTGTTCATATTGATGGGTAGAACACTCCCTTAAATTTTGTCGCATGTTTTCAAAGTCAGCCTGTATATACTTGTATACGTCCCTAAAAGGAACAACAAGGTTTTTGTTACATACTGTATAATCAGCCTATTATATTACACTGCTGGCACACAGGCCTCTGTGAGAGGGAGTGGGCCGTAATCCACCACGCGGGCCCAGTGCGGGTCGGTAGATGTCACATGTCTTCGAATTTTTGGTTTTAGTTCATGCCGGTTTCCTCACGATGTTTTCCTTCACCGTTTTGAGAGGAGTGGTGATGAAATAATTTATAAAAAATAAAGCGCCTGGCTGGGTTCGTACCTACGACCAAGAACTCGTAAGTCGCCGTTACCACTGGGCCACCACTGCTCAAACGTATTACTAATATTTGCATTAATTTGTTATAATAAAAGAATATTGGTATGTGCTAGACTACATACTCTGCAGTCGTTTACAAAAAAACCGGTCAAGAGCGAGTCGGACTCGCGCACCGAGGGTTCCGTACGTATATATGATGTTGATGATTTCTGAAAAAACTATGCTATTTAGTGACATCGTTTTATTTTTCCTGTAATCTTTACATAAACTTCTATCACATAGAATAATGTCAGATTTTTATCTATGCAAACTTCGGAGATACGGGGGGGGGCGGTATTTTTTTTTTAATTTTTCATCAAAAGTCGGAAATTGTGCGTACTTACTAAAAAAAAATGTTAGAGAATGTGCAAACAGCGTTATTTCATATGATACCCCACATGCCCCACTTCACATTTTTAAGACCCCCTTTCAGTCCCTTTTGCAAATAAGTTATATTTTTTTTATATCTTTCTTGTTTGCAAAATAGTTGGGCAAACGTCATCTAAAACTATCCTAAATTTCAAGTTGATAGCATTAGTAGTTCTTGAGATATCCAGGTGTGACAGACAGATAAGACAGACAGACAGACTTAGTCTCACCATAAGGGTTCCTTTTTACCATTTTGGTACGGAACCCTAAAAATTAGTCTTTTAACCAGCCCAGTTACCTACTAGGACAATAAGCCCATAACGATGCCTTTCGGACTCGAATCATAGTCAGCTCTCTTGAGAAACCCTTAATTATAACATAACAGAAGCCATGTTATTTTAGTTCAATACGATTTCGGGCCCAAATTCAAACAGAAACGTGGGGCCACCGGTAACCCTCCAAAACAAAGGCCTTTCTGTAAAATAAACCCTCCTTTGGGACCTTTATTTCTGTGTTGCAAGGGGTCCAACAGACCCATCAGATAAAAGTATTGGGTTAAAAAGATTTATAATTTTGAATTTAGAGTATTATACTCGTATATGTATTTGACAGATTAGTGTAATGTGGCCAGTGTTATCTTAGTGGTTTTATTATTTTTAATGCGTTTCCGTCCAAATTCAAGCTGTAATTTCTAGGAGTTAGTCATATTTTGAACCAACAATGTTCAGAACTCTATCTGCTAAGATTTCTAGACCCAGCAGTCAAATGCGTAACATACTTTTAATCACGTTAGCATTTATTTTGACAGCTCTAACCTCAGATATGGGCTCTACCTATTGATATGAACGGGCTAACCGATTAAAATGAAATAAAATGTCTTGAAAAGTGTCAAAATTTTCAATCACCACCTTTTAACCAGGGACCGTACGTTACGGTTAAGGGTTAAGCCATTCGAAGGGGTAACCCATTCAATGGGTTACCTAAATCATGGTGTAACCCATTGAAAGGGTTTTATACTAGAAACCCATTGAAAGGGTTACGTGATAACCCATTGAATGGGTTTTATACTTGATACCCAGTGCAAGGGTTACCTGATAACCCATTTCAATGGGTTCTATACCTACTTGAAACCCAGTAACACGAAAAAATCATAATATAATGTTATTTCGATATCCGCCCAGCACGCGTAGCAGGACCAATTCTATCTCTATTCTACCCAGGGACCATTTTGGTTACCATTTTAGAAAAACCCTATCGAAAACTCTTTCAATGGAAAGGGTTTTCTATAGGGTTTTTCTAAGCAGTTAATCAAAAACCCATACGGTGTGGGTAATTTTGAATGGCTTAAATTAAGCCGTCCAAAAGGGTTACCCACACCGTATGGGTTTCTATCAAAAACGCTTTCAATGGGTTACCAAAATTTAATTTAAGCCGTTCATAAAGGTTACCCTTATCGTATGTGTTTTGGTTTAACCTCTTAGAAAAACCCTATAGAAAACCCTTTCAATGGGTAACCAAAATGGTCCCAGCTTTTAACACATCCATGGATGAGCCTTTTCACAAAGAAGTCCTACTGCCTTCTACTTTTAACTACATAATCATCAGTAGTACTCGTATGTCAATCCAAACAAATATCGTTACTCAGACCATCGCACAGCTAATCTTTTAAAAGCCTTCATCGTTACAGCAACAACCTCCCAAGGTACGTTACAGTAACAAGTCTGTTGCGCGGATGTCATTCAGAGTTCGCTCAGTGATAATTGGATGAAATCTCTTAGACGCTAAGGGATCCGTTTCCCCTTTGTTACGTAAAGATTGCTACGATTTGTTATGTAGGTGTGTTGTATTGACAGTTTATGGTTTTGCAGGTAGAATGATTGGTTCTGATTTTGATGAGATTGCTTGGAAATTGGAGATTGTTTGTGTTCTTAAGATTGTCATGTTTTGACGTAGGTCTCTACTCAGCGGACTACGAGCTTTTAAAACTGTCTAATGAATTAATTGTATTCGTTCCATAATAACAGAAATAGGTGTTTAGTGTCTTTGGTAAAAAAATCTTCCATCTACAAGGTGTTACATAAATAACGCACAACCTTCTAATGGGTCATTGCACTCATCATTATGAACAACTTTTATTATGGGATCGCGAAAAAAAAATCAGCTGTTCCCTACATTTTGACAAGATATGAGAACATAAATGTATGAAACAGCAGATTTTTTTTCGCTATTTCAGATTTCTTTTACATATTTTCAATTCTATATTAAATTGATAATTTATTGTAGTTCTATTACTGAGTTCAAAGGACAACGTCTTACGGTCACAATAACCTAATGTTTAACATAATCATGTCGATTTACTTTTCATATTTTCAATTATATATTAAATCGATAATTCATTGTAGTTCTATTACTGAGTTCAAAGGACCACGCTTTACGATCACAATAACCTAATGTATAACATATTCATGTCATTAGCAAAAAAAGTATGAACGTACGAAATATATTTCCCTAGAGCTTGTTAACTTTAATTAAAACGAAACGAGTTTACAAAAATTATTTCAGCCTTTGACCTACAAACCGTTGTTAAAATCGGGTAATTTATAAATGTATGTTAGTTAATTAGATGTACCTATGGTTTAGTTAATGTTAATTTAACCTACTTCTCGAATTTATGAAGTTTTTAAATGAAAGCTTACATAATAATACAAACAATGTACCTAATAACGAAAAGAGCATCACAATTTAGGTTTATAATAATATAAATGACGGCGCGTCAAAAGGTTTTGCGAAGCTAAACTTGAGTTGATTTTAGAACGAATTTGACAGCTGTCAACTTGACGTAACCCCGAGTACTGAGGAGGCGGCTCCCTGCCAAAAGATCATGGAGATAGATCAGAAAGTCGGCATTTACATTGACAGTCAGGTTATGATATTGGTGATCGTTGTGACTACCCTTTGCAGCGAGTTGATTGATTTGCGCTCGCGTCTCACGTACTCGGTGGGACGTTCTTTACATTATTGTTCATTCCCTAATATGATCAACAAAGACTTGTGATTATTCAGAATATTATTGACTTTAATTTACTTACATCGCCTCGCCCGCTAGCCACGCGCAAGTCTTATTAATATCTCTTCTGATAAAGACGACGTATTGCCTTTGTATATAATATACGTATACAAAGTGAATATTTTCTTATGATTCTGCCTGTAGGTACTACTACCGTACCTGCTAAGGTGGGGGGCGGGCAAAAGATCACCACAACAATATTAAGTGGTCCCAGAAGGAACGTAACTCGATGAAACAGTTAGGGCCTTTGAAAGCCCCTTGGCTAATGGGATAGTACAAAACAAAACACTAGCGTAAAAATTTCTCTCTATTGAATTAATTCCCGTGTCTACTCGTAAAGTGTAAGAACGGTCGCATTCTAATATCAAACTAAGTCTCAATATTACATTAATTTCCAACATTTTTGAGATTGATTGTCACTGATGAGGTCGCTGAGATAAGATTGGGACTAGCTTTTGAACATTTTTAAGAGTCTATAAAGGCTTCTACATACCGGGCCGACTTGTCGCGCGACGCGACGCAACACAAAGGCACCGCTCGTCCCTTGACATGCGGGGCCTTTGTGCCGTGTCGCGTCGCGCGACAAGTCGCGCTGGTATGTAGAAGCCTTAATACCTCAGCGCCATCTAACTCTATAACTCGCTCGCACACTACTGCTTGCGGTCATGCGAGCAAGCGAGAGAGAGAGAAGGCTCTAAGGCGCCGATAGTTTTAGGTGTTTTTTTTACGATTAAACTAATGGTAGTTTAAAAAAATCTCTGTATCTGCTTTATATTTAGTTCAGTTAATAAGCAAAGTTATTTGATACATTTTTTTAATAGGTACTTGCGGTTTGTTGATCGGGTTGAAATAAGTTTGTAATTATTTTCTGTCGAGAAATCTTTTATGGAATCGTGTTTTCGTCAACCATAATACTTAATATTAATCCTCAACTTTGTCATATATTTATTTGAAAAATAATGCTGCAGTATTTTTGATTATCAATACGGGAATTGAACTGGGGCATTGTAATACTCGTAATACTGTTTTTTTTATACAGAATTTTGATTGCGAAGACTTTCCAATCAAAATTTCCTTCAAGCTCCCAAGAGAAACAGTCAATAAACCCTTATGTCCCAAATTGTCACGAAAATTGACTCAACGACGCAAATTCGTCAAAACTCAGTCAACAAGACAGAGGGAATGCCGAACAGGAGGTTTTATGCAAATGTACGCACACACTACGCGAGTCTTAATTATGGATGATAATTAATTACATTAGCAGTTTAAACTCTGGGCTGTTAATTTACATTGTAGGTACGTGTGACAAATCCTGAACTATTGTGTTAGGAGTTTGACAGCGTTGCGTTACGTCACGCCGGAATTGCGTTAAATTATTCAGATTGCCGGTGAGAATAGTGTTGTTGTCAACGTAATTAAATGAACTGAAAGTAGCTTTTGGGCTGTGAATGTTTGATTGAGCGGTCAAAGTAAACGTTTTTGTTTAATGCGAATGAGCTAAAGTACCTAAGTAGGTACGTAAAGGTAAAAAAAGAAACAAAAATGAAATAGTACTACATGTTCCCATAACGTGAAAGATTTTTTTGAGAATAAAACTTGAAGAATGATTATACTTTAACACCCCCGAAACTATGCCGCACAACACCAACACTTGAGAATAACCGACTTAAAACATCTGTTTTGTATCATGTAGGTAAAAAATATAAACACTCCCGCGCAAAACGACAAAGGTTGCTTATGTAGCAGTACTTGTAAGTGGATAGAAGCTACTGTTGATTTGAAGTGGTTGTTTCAAAAAAACTTAGTCTATAGAAAAGCAAAAAAAGGCTTTCTTAGTTCAGTGGTTTTTCAAGTACACCTCGAGTCTTTTCTATTTACTAAAATAGCTGCCTTCTTGAATATATATTTTTACGATTATCTCACGCTACAGTAAATTTCTATTAATTTTTTTGGAGAATCTTCTTTTAACGTTCATATTAGTGAGAGCGAGCTTTCATAATTTATTTGCTTATTCAGCGGCTTATTTTTGAATATCACAAAAGAAAGTTGAGTTATATCTAAATTAAGACAACCCAACTTTACAAAAAATCTCATCTCCGTCCATCCAACTAAACAATATTTTAATTCTCAAAAGGTATACAACATTTTTGCGAAAGGAAAACTGGCAGTGAATTAGGGAACCGTGTATTGTGTAGCGTTTAGGAAAATGTTAATAAAAAAGTAGACTACGTCATGATAACATACAGTTTACAATATTTTTGTTTGCTTTCTTTTACGTTAGCTTGTAATTTCAGGCTTGAAAAAGCATGTCAAAATAATATAAGATAAACAATAATAATATCTTCTTTAAAAAATATTTTTTAAGAGTAAAGTCAAGCGGAATAAGCATTTCATTTCGAACATACGTATAAAATTGCATTTCAAACCCAACGTCATACCCAGCAACCGAAGCATTGCATTGCCGCGGTTTTCTATAACGCGTACGTTGCGACCGCATCCGCATCCGAAAAGAGAATTAAACATTAAATCCGTACGAATTTTAAACCATTAAATTCAATTCCGATTCGCGGAATCGACCCGTGTGTATCGGCTTTGATATTCTCTTGGAATGAAAAGTTTTGGACAGGATTCGTGATCCGGTTATCCGTGTTCGTGGAATTCCGGGTGGATGAAAAGTGACGTTCTGTTTTTGGGCTTGCCATAAAAATGTGTAAATATTTTCCGGGTTTGAATCCAAGTGAACTTTTTATCATAGGTAGTACAAATACGGTAAGCTTTTTTATTGAAAGAAAAATATCTTATTTGACAATACAAACTGAAAAAGGGAGTATTTAAAACTGACAAAATTAGCATATTACATTCATCAACTGCCTAACTTTTTCCCAAGTTTGTTGGGGTCAGCTTCCAGTCTAACCAGATGCAGCTGTAGCAGTATTTTACATGGAGCGACTGCCTATCTGACCTCCACAACCCAGTTGCTGGGTAACACGATACCCCTTGGTAAGACTAAGACTGGTTGTCAGACTTTCGGGCTTCTGACAACCCGTAACAACTGTCAAACATCTACAATAAATAACAGCCGTGACCGCTTTACGTGCTTCCCGAGGCACTGAGGAGTCTCGGTATGTAAAGATGGTCACCCATCCACGGACCAACCCCGGTAAACGTAGCTTAACATGATGGATCGACCCGTGCAGCTGTTATTACTTTGTTGTTGTTATTAATAACAAAACAAAAAAATTAAAAAAAGTCCTGTGCGAGGCCAAAAATGCTTTTATCTCAGCATAATGCTGCAGCGCTGGATTAGCTTTTGATAGGGCCTGATTGGTGGTACGGTCTAGCAGTCAGTCGACGGATTAGTAGCTAGATTAAGCTATTGAACAATGGCACTTCTAGGCATCGTTCCTTTAAAAACATACTATCTAAGCACTATGACCAAAACAGAAGATGGAGAACTGCTGGTACTTCTCCATCTTCTGTTTTGGTCACAGCACTAACCTAACCATTTCGGTTAGAAACTATAGCAGTTTCCTCAAGAAGTTAAGACACAAGGGGGTCTACTCCGAAGCGATATTCCTAGGTATCGTTTCTTGACCTATAAAGTTTATTTTTTGACTTTGAGTCCTTACCTAACTTTTGACTGTCGTTTTTTTTTCGACCTAGTCAGTTATAGTTAGCCGTAGTCAGGAAACGGCCGAAAATTCGGCCGATACTTCGCATTTTTATCTTCGGAGTGGCCCCCAGGTAATACCAGCTCACTTTGACTCATAAACAACGCAATAAGAATTTTTAGAATTGTTCAAAGATGCTCACATTACATGAAGACAAAAGAAGACTCGGGTTCCGACGCTCTTCCGAGTGCTTTAGGAGAGGGAACGATATCTGAAACTCGAAGACTATTGTCTGCAGAACAGAATTTATCTCTTGGATAAAATGTACTTATCTTGAAATCGATTCATTACCGAATAAGGTTATTTGTTTAAAGTCTAGACGATTCTACGACAACAGTAAATGACGACCTTTTTGAGTTTTACACCCAGTACTAAATGAAATTTCAGTCTGTTTCATGCAGACTATGTTCTCAGTTTGATTGAAATCTGGTGAATAATATGTAAAGTTTTACATTAAGGTGATACGTACAAAATAAATCATAGCGAACTGGGATAAGAAAGTGACAGAGTCAATTACTTCCTTCAAAAAGAGAGCGCAACAATGCGCTGGAACCAAAATAAAACAACGTAAGAGCGCCAAACCAAAGAAAAATTGTTTAAAAATTCATAAATTAAGCTATGTATCAAAAATATGTTCAGCCAGTTTTCTATTACTTAGTACGCACATTTTGAATGCAATTTTGCAATGAAATTACTTAGGTTTTAAGAATTACAGGAAAAAATATAAAAACGTAGAGGTCTTTTCGGAATTAAATTCTATCGAGGAAATTGAACTAATTGCGTTTTCCTTCAGTCAGAGTATTAATCAAATAGTCAATAAATATACAACATTAGTTTTTGTTTATACTAAACCTCTTAAGGGGTCATTGTATTCATCATTATGAACAACTTTTACTATGGGACCAAAGTTGAAATCGCGAAAAAAATATCAGCTGTTCCCTACATTTTGACGAGTTCGGCGAACTTAAATGTAGGGAACAGCTGATTTTTTTTTTCGCGATTTCATGGTTGGTCCCATGGAAAAAGTTGTTCAAAATGATGAGTACAATGAGGGCCCAATTTCGGGTTTAGTGTAAACAAAAAGTAATGTTGTATATCCAAAAATTAAATCCATACATGCTTTAATAGTGAAATGAATGGTTACGAAAAAGTCCCCAATTTATTTTGGTATCGCCTTAAAAGGTCACAAGTCTGTCTATACATTTTATTAATTACTTGATGTGCGTGCGTCTATGACAGCGTTTAAAGTAATTACGCTAATTATTGTGTACACTACAGATTTAAGGCTTCTACATACCAGCGCGACTTGTCGCGCGACGCGACACGGCACAAAGGCCCCGCGTGTCGCGGGATGAGCGGTGCCTTTGTGTCGTGTCGCGTCGCGCGACAAGTCGCCCCGGTATGTAGAAGCCATTAAGAAGGTACTACGATGTCGAAATTATACCTCAGCCGACTATTTTGAGGGTTATTGCTTTATTGCTAGTAATACGGCAAAGTGAGAGAGACTCTTCTGATCGGAGGGTTACTGGTTGCATATTTTTCATAACATATAATATTACCGGAATTTTCAAATGGTGTTTCTTTTATTTTGAGCTAATACGGCAAAGTGAGACTCTTCTGATCGGAGGGTTACTGATTGCATATTTTTCTATGTTTAGCTAATCAATCTCATCTTATCCCAAAGCTGAGCAAAGGTCTCTCCATACTATTCCAGTTTTCGTTATGATGTGCCTTCTGCGGCCAACGGTCAGGAACTGAACATTACTCCCAAAATCGGGCCCTATCAGACAGCATTATGCTGAGATAGGGGCCTTTTTGACGTCGCACAGGTCTCGATTGTTTTTTTTTTTGTATTTTGTTTATTCGAACAAATATATCAATTTTGTTAGTTTTAAATGCTCCTTTAAATATTCTTCTTTCTTTCAAAATGCTGAATATTATTCCCAAAACTGTTGAATCTTAAAGTTGCCAAATAGATGTAACGTCAATTCGGTTTTATTACGGCAAACGTGGAAGGAAAAATATTACCAACAGTTGCAGAATCCAAAACTATTTAAGTAAACGAAACATTGAACAGAATATTTTCTTCCTACAAACTCATACCGCCTTATTACAAAACAAGATTTATATTTTGACATGACTTAAACCATGGAGCCAGTTTTTGTAATAAGAACGTAACAGTGATTGAAATACCGTTCTTTATACAAAACTGAAAACTTAGTTCGGTACTAAGTTGTCAGTTTTGTGTTTAGGAACTTTACCACAGTCGGAATGAAGTTCGAAATTCAATAATGGCTCCATTTTTTAAACCTGGGTCTGAAGATAAACCTTGTTTTGTAATAAGGGGGATACGGTTCCAACTTTTATTGTGTAAAACAAACCAACAGTATTAAAATTCATATCACGGAAACTTTGTTGTTTCCGTAAAGGCAACCGCTTTCGCGCCTACGGCGAAAATTACTCCATGTTAGCTGTCAAATTTATCTGTAGCTCGCAAAATATTTACTTGATCCGACTGGTCACGTAATCAACGGACGTACCTGTACAACACAGGAATTCCCGTATTTTGGACGCGTTCGCATTTTAATCTCGCTGACAATCTGCCAAAAATACCTCCATTTTCCAAAATTTTTGACATTAATATTGTCACCGTGATGAAATTCCGACTAGATTTTGAACGGTTTCAACTAAGAGAATTGGCTTTCAGGGAACCGAGAATAAATTCTCAACACTTCCTTTCTAAGTATTGGTAGATATCTTTTTAGTTATTTACCTCCGGATCACATCCGGTTGATCCGGTTTATCAGCTATCGTTCTTATTTTAGGACGTCACACGGCATTACGGATGACGGGGTATGTAATAGAATGTCATGTGTCGGGGCGAAATTGAGTTCATGCATTAATTGATGAGTGTGTGTGGATGAAGTTTGGAGGAACCGGGTGCTTGCCAAGTTGTCGGCTTAAATATCTTACAACAGATTCAGGGGAGTACCTAAGTCTGCAGTATTCAATCCTTAAGTTTTGAATACCGACTTGGTACTTATACGATAATGTCCTTCGACTTTACGTATTTAAAGAGAGTACTGTAGAATCTATCCAAAATTGGCATTATATTAATTTATACCGACTCAGATTAATTTGATATTCGTGTCTGATTATCGCGTCTATTTCTTAATAGAAGAATAGAATAGAATACTCTTTATTATCAGAAGGTTGATCCATTTAACATTCATCAGTGTCATTTCCTAATTGATTCATTCATTCATTCTCTAATTGATTTTTTCTTTCATTCATTTCCTAATTGATTTTTTCAATAAAAATGCAGTTATGACTAGCGGCAAAAATTCAAAACTCTGATTGACAACCAACATAGTTCCGATAAACGAAAACTTTTGAAAGAGCCCCGAAACGAAAAGTGTATGGAAATGAAAAAATGACACATTCAACGCATCACGCCACAAAATCGGAGCTCTGAAGCTTGGCTTGGAGGGTAGAACGATAGCTTGGCTTTCAACTATATTTGAATAACTCTCGAAACCACGAATCGGGGTAAATATTGCATTTTTGACATGCGAAGTCGTTATGAAAGGATGTTGTATTTACGTTCGCTTTTAAATTGGGAGCCTCCAATTTTTGTTTGGCTAGGAGATTGTTTTTAGTTGTTTACTTTTCCGAATATAGTTAGTTACTAGTTTCGAGGAATAGACCGTAGAGTTGATTGCTATTAAAATTGACTCTTCGAGGGGTGATACTGTAATCCGTAGGCAGTCAGCCTCACTACTACCTTATTAAGGCTCGTACAGACTGGTGTGATATCGCGGGCGCGACAGGCACAGACAAAGAATTTGTGCTACTAGTGTCGCGTCGCGCCCGCGATATCGCAGCAGTCTGTACGAGACTTAATATAGGTACTTAGTTCATACCTATCGAAAAAAGAGAAGATAACAAAGGTAACTGTAAAGAACAGACATGTTCCGTGTGGTACCGGACGCAAAGAATTATAGCACCATCCTATTTCTGAAATAATTTTGTTTTTTTTTAATTTTAATAGGAGGAAATTAGCAGCGTCTCATTAAAATTAAGACCAATAAAAACATTGACTGCACACGAAACATTAGAATTCAATACCACTACTTTCTATATCATCGCATACTCCAAAAATAAAACAGACTTCCAAAAAAAAAAACACCACAAAGTGAAAAATAACCTTCATTTCGGAAGTCGGTGTCTTTGGATATATTTTATTTTTATGCCACCTACTTCCGAAATGAAGGGTATTTTCACGTGTATTTTTTTTGGAAGTCGTAAAAGGCGACTAAGGGACTTAATTAGAGAATGGGCAGCAGCGTTCTCTAAGCATTTTAACACCATACTGGGATCACCAACGTGATGCTCACTTTGGAGCGACTCAATATAAAAGTTAGAGAAAGGTGGTGGTGGCCTTTCTAGGTAAGTACAACTCGATGCATTCACGGGCTATTTGACCTTGATAAACCAAGACCTAGTTTAATAATAAACAATAATGAACATTACTTTGCATACGATGTTGCAACATAAACAACGCAAGAATAGGAACAATTATTTTATTACACAATGTAAATAACCTTGGGTTTGCAACGTACGTTTTATTGGTTATAAAAAAAAGCACAAGCTGGCATAGTGACCGGCTGTTACTTTGAATAACCGCATAGAAATCTCAACTTGAACTTCCACACTTACATAACCTTTGTAATATCAAAATGGCGTAACAAACTGTAGATAGAGTCGCGAATGTAAAAGACAAAGAATAATACGATGGAATCAGTTATAGTGTGTTATTTTTACTTGATATATTTTGTAAACAAATAGAGGGTCGTGGCTGAGTAATAACAGCCGCAAGGGTCGATGCTGCGGTTGTTCCATGGATGGGTGACCACCTTTCCATACCAAGACCCCTCCGTGCCTCGGAAAGCACGTTAAGTCCCAGCTGTCATTCATAGATCTTTGACAGTTGTTACGGGTTGTCAGAAGCCCGAAAGTCTGACAACCAGTCTTACCAAGGGGTACCTCCGTGCCTCGGAAAGCACGTTAAGTCCCAGCTGTCATTCATAGATCTTTGACAGTTGTTACGGGTTGTCAGAAGCCCGAAAGTCTGACAACCAGTCTTACCAACGGGTACCTCCGTGCCTCGGAAAGCACGTTAAGTCCCAGCTGTCATTCATAGATCTTTGACAGTTACGGGTTGTCGGAAGCCCGAAAGTCTGACAACCAGTCTTACCAAGGGGTACCTCCGTGCCTCGGAAAGCACGTTAAGTCCCAGCTGTCATTCATAGATCTTTGACAGTTGTTACGGGTTGTCAGAAGCCCGAAAGTCTGACAACCAGTCTTACCAAGGGGTACCTCCGTGCCTCGGAAAGCACGTTAAGTCCCAGCTGTCATTCATAGATCTTTGACAGTTGTTACGGGTTGTCGGAAGCCCGAAAGTCTGACAACCAGTCTTACCAAGGGGTACCTCCGTGCCTCGGAAAGTACGTTATTGCAGATCTTTGATAGTTGTTACGGGTTGTCGGCAGCCCGAAAGTATGACAACCAGTCTTACCAAGGGCTCCGTGCCTCGGAAAGCACGTTTAGTCCCAGCTGTCATTCATAGATCTTTGACAGTTGTTACGGGTTGTCAAAAGCCCGAAAGTCTGACAACCAGTCTTACCAAGGGCTCCGTGCCTCGGAAGGCACGTTAAGTCCCAGCTGTCATTCGTAAATGTTTGACAGTTGTTACGGGTTGTCGGAAGCCCGAAAGTCTGACAATCAGTCTTAACAAAGGGTATCGTGTTACCCAATAGCTGAATTGTGGAGGTCAGATAGGCAGATGCTCCATGTAAGATACTGGTATTCAGCTGCATTCGGGTAGACTGGAAGCCGACCCCAAGATATTTGGGAAAAGGGTAATATTTGGTTAACAAATATATGTATCAAAGATGATTTGTCTAGAAAGGGCTACCGAGATGACTACTCGTATTAATAGAGAAATATGGAAGAACAATATACAGGAAAAGTTTTTATCCACTGCGCAAATTTTGACAAATTAATCTTAAACGAGTTTTATTAAACATATATTTTTTATTTTGATAAGTCTTAGTACAAAAAATTCAAAATATCGTTAACGAAAGATGTTTACTTTAAAAGTAGTTGTATGGCTACCCGGCGGCGCGCGGCGAAGCGGTACGCGCGAAAGTACCTACCTATCAGCTGTGCGCTAGCTTGATTCGCCGGCGTAGGTATTTACGTGGGTTACAATGTACTGATCGCTAATTTTATCAGGTTCGAACTAGACTTTTTTATGTTTAGACCGTGACCTGAAGTTATTTGAAGAGTAATTCCAAATTTTCCTTCTTACTTGAATGGGCTTAGGATGGCTTCTTCGATTTCGATCGCCAGTCGGGGTCTGCCAGACCCTCGTGCATGATTCGGGGTTCTGAACTGTCCGTGATCAAGCAGCCTTTGAGTGGCCGCTAAAATGGTCCTTTCATTAGGGACCGCGGGGTTAAGGATTCCATGGGCTCGCATTCGAGGTATGCTCTACGTCGCATACATTCTGCGAGCTGCTCGCAAACTTTCACCACTCAGTACATACACTCGCACCATCTCGTAAAACTCGCGGTTACTGAAGTCCAACATCGTGACCGGTAGGTACAAGCACGACACACGTGCGGCGCGGCGCTTGCGCGGAAAGCGATTAGACGCGACGTCACACAACAGCGCGTGCGATGAGCGAACTGTCGGCCACAGCGCCCGGGGCGCCCTGCCGCCCGTGAGGGGGGTTCACCCCCGTGCAACACCGCCGCTTGCGCCGGCCGCCGCGCGCGCCCATTGATATTATTACGAATAGATTGTGTCCATATTTTGCTGATTTAAAGTAGGATAATTTTTTTTGTTAAGTATTGAATAAATAATGCAAATGTGTTCTATTACTGATATGAATAAAATTTGCGCACTGGTTAAAAACTTTTCCTGTATAAATATAATAAATGACGATTAGATAAACAAATATGGCTAATAGTGATTTTGAAAAAAAAAAAAAAAAACGGCCAAGTGCGAGTCGGACTCGCGCAGGAAGAGTTCCGTACCATTATGTATAAAAACGGCAAAAAATCACGTTTGTTGTATGGGAACCCCCCTAAAAAAATTTTTTTTTTTATTTTAATTTAATTATTTATTTTTAAAGTGAATATATAACTGAAGATTCTGTGAATATTTCAAGCGTCTACCTGTTGCCATTAAGGCTTCTACATACTGGCGCGACACAAAGGCCCCGCGTGTCTCGCGACAAGCGGTGCCTTTGTGTCGCGTCGCGAGACTCGCGAGTCGTGCTGGTCTGTGAAGCCTTTATCAATATCTAAAAAAAACGAGCAAAAAAATCACATTTGTTGTATGGAAGCCTCCTTAAATAATTATTTTATTCTGTTTTTTAGTATTTGTTGCTATACCGTCAACAGAAATACATCATCTGTGAAAATTTCCACTGTCTATCACGGCTCATGACATGAGATACAGCCTGGTGACAGACGGGCAGACAGACAGACAGACAGACGGCGCCGGCGGAGCCTTAGTAATAGGGTTCCCGTTTTACTCTTTGGGTACGGAACCCTAAAAACAAGTTTATATAAAAAAAGCAGTTTTTGATGTCAACTTCATGCTTAAAGTGTGTGAATGATGCAAGAAATCGTGATCTGCGACCCGTGTTTGCTTACCAAATAAGTCATACTGGGTATAAGGAAAAATGTACTGTACGTAGTTTTAGAACACAGTTGGTTGTGAAATACAACTGTATAATTAGTCTGAAGTTAGCTCCAGTTATGAGAATGTGCGAGTGATCTACGGTTATGATGTGATCGAGGGACTGGTGAAAGGCGTTTGAGCTAGTACTGAGCGTATGAATAAGGAGATGGAGCGCTGGTTAGTCCTTCAATACTCAAAGCGGTAACCCTCAAGCCAGGGGGTCTACTCCGAAGATAAATCCGAAGTACTGCCGTGTCCAGGAGTACGGCAGACTATGGCAGACAACGGCGAAAAAAAAATAACCGACAGTCAAAGAGATAAGTCAAAGTCAAAGATGTGACTTTGTCACTAGTCGGGTAAGGACTCAAAGTCAAAAAGGAAACTTTGGAAGTCAAGAAACGATCGAACATTCGGCCGATACTTCGTATTATCGCTTCGGAGTAGACAAACCCCCTTGTGTCTTAACTTCTTGAGGAAATATAGTTTCTAACCGAAATAGTTAGGTTGGGGATTGCGGAAGTAATAATAGATCCCTAGGTCCCCGGTGCAAGTGTGGGAGGAACACTGGGGTGTTTTTTAGTCAGGAAGCGTCTGACAGACTCCTCCGCCCGCCCCAGGGCGGAGGACATCCATGAGGATTTTCCACCCCGTGAACAAAAAAAAAAGGTTAGCGCGTTTGTGTTTCTGACGTAGGTAGCTAATGAATGAATGTAACGAAAACAAAATCAATGCCATATTTTAAAGATTTTCCGAAAATAAGGTTAAACTAATATAATAAACGGAAGGGGAATTAACTTCTAAAATATCATATTTTATCACACATCAGTCTGATGCTAGCCGTTGCGACATGCAGCAACTTTACTATGAATGTATTTATGTATCTAATGGCCGATTCTTACGAACCGTTATTGTTTAAAATGAAGACTTGTATCTTTACCAATAATGAAGCAGACCTCTTAGCTTTGCAAAGTAGACCCTCCCTTATGGAAGTAGCTATCAGAGGTAAAATTATGTTACGTTTCTATCTATATGCCCAGTTTGCCAATAATTTTTTTTACCATTGGTAAACAAAACGATTCGTTTTAGTTTATAGGAAAGGAGCATAAATTAATCTTGTATATCATATGTCGAAGGTGCGCTCTACAGCGTATGTGTACCCTGACTTACCGTAAAAGGAGTTTCAAATAAAGTGTTCTGATCTGCATGGTTTATTGTCATTGTAACCTTTTTGAACGCTGAACAGTGAGTGATAATTACGTAAGAAAGGTGAAAGGAGATTAGCAATGACGGGCAAGATTTGAAGACGAAGATAGACAATCACAATGCGACAGGAGTGGAATGATGAGAACCGACTTAGAAGATGTCTGTATAATAGTGGTTGTCTTAAAGTTAGTAGATAAAAAAGTAGCTACTGTAGTTACTTAAAATAATAAATTGTTTTGTAGGAAAGGTTGCGATGAAAATCCAATAGCAATCGTCAAGTAGTGGATGCTCTTAAAAAGTTCTAGACTATTGACGTAACAATAAACGGAATTCGCAGTAACTTGAAAGAATAAATTGTAGGACAAGTATCGGATGGATTACATAAAGGATTATTCGAATTTGAAGTTTCTTTTAAACAGTCAGTTCTTACCGAAGCAGTGGCAAGTTATAAATAACAATACAACACGTATCAAGCCTGCCAACCCAGAATAAATCTACCCAAATGTACTATTACAAAAGTTAGAACTCCATTTGACAGTCCGCCAGCTCATTATTGCGCATAAGCAGGGGCAAGTCTACGCCTACGATTCATACTCCTTGCGTAACCTGATGACGTCAACTTTGGAAACTGTCAATTAAAAATGTTAGGCTGTTTTATGCTTCGTAAACTGGGCTGAGATTGTGATTCCGATCTTGTGTTTGTCTTAGCTTTCGCTTGTGACTTTTTGGTGTTTGTGGTTTCTTAGTCCGTTATACCGATAAACAAATATCTTCTGTCTGGGCAAGGGAAGGCAGAAAACTTGGGGTCGGTAAAATGTGTTTTTGCTTACCTTTCTTCCTTAACAGCCGTTGCCTTATCATTCACTCCCTTATCCTTCATATCACCCCCTCACAATCTTTTCTTTGGTCTTCCTCTCCCCCATTCATCCATCATTTGCACCCATTCATTACTCTCTTAGTCAAATTACTGTTTCAAATCGTAGGTTTTACTTATAAACGAATACATACATGACAAAAAAAAATAGATTTAAGGGGCCGGCGTAGCATGCGTAGTTCATACAAACGTAATTCCAAAATAATTTGTAAATCAAACATAAGGTAGAGTGTATTTATTTCGATTGGATTACAGAATATCTAGGTTCCCAAATATATATTTTGAAAGGACAATGACCCCTTAACACAAACAATGGCCTCTTAACACAAACAGTTAGTCGTAAGATACATGCATGCATACATAGATAAATATTATAATGTGATAAATATGTTTAATTGACCCTATGAAATAATTATTGTGTACCACAACCTATCTCAATAAACTAAATGTTTTATTTAATTAATTAATGTTAATAATCTATTTAAAAATTGTTGATTGCTAATTGTTTCCTAATTTTATTTTTATTTTAAGACTTAAATTTGTAATATCTTTTGCTGTGCCCTACAGGATTCGTAATTGTACCTTAGCTTTAAGCCATTGTAACACCTTTAAACATTATGGAATGCAAATAAATATATGAATATTAGTCATAAAATTTGTCGCTTTAAACATTTAACGCTCGTACTTTTTCCAATACCACCGCAAATTCTTTGCTTCTTATATATTTTACTGAATAAATAAGACTACTACTTCTTTCTCTTGTTTATTTACGAGGGTCATTCTCAAGTAACAATAAATCACTACGTCTGAATAGTGCGAAACCACTCACAGTCAACATGTGCTTACTCCAAGTAGAATTCAAGATCAGTTACAGAATCGCCCTTTATTGCTTTGTCCTTTTACGTAACAACTACTTCTAGGGTTTAGACTGCCTAGTTGGTCTAGATTTCGCAAACGTGACTGTTCTAGGTTCCATCCCAAATCACACAATGTTAGGTACTTATTAGGTTTTTTTTTTTCAGGAGAAGCGGTCCCAGATTTTTTATTTGTAGCAATAGGCGTGGCTGGAGCAGCTTGTGGCTACGTAATAACAGCCACACGGATCGATCCATCAGGTTAAGCTGCGCTTGCCGCGGTCGGTGCGTGGATGGGAAGTTGAGGATTAATGTTAAGTGCTATGTTTGACGAAAACACGACTCCATAAAATTTTCTCGACAGAAAACAATTACAAAGTTACCTGCAAACCGAACAATAAACCGCTATTATAATTAGATCATGAAACTGCATAGGTAATAACTGAACTAGATACAAAGTAGATACCGTTTTTTTTTTAATTACCCTATTATATTTTATTATTTACACCGTAAAAAGAAATTACCTAAACTATCAGCGCCTTGGAGCCTTCTCCCTGCCGCCCTGTCTCGCTTGCTTGCGACTGCAGTAGTTTGCTAGCGAGATAAAGAGTGAGGTGAGCTGAGGTATTCCGCTATCCTATTTCAATAAACGATTTAATTTCATTACGTATTATGGACTCAAAGGCCACTTTTACGTACCAGGTAAACACTTAAATTAAAAATCTTTCAGGGATCTCGTAATACTTCAAGCATTCCAATTCCTTCAAATATTTCAACTCAACCTTTTATCCATTGGCAGGACAATTCTTTGCCTATTGTAGTATGTCCTTGGTCTGAAATTGAAAGACTTTTAGTAGAACAATTTCAATAAAAACTTCTACCAGAATCGCGTCGGACCACCACCGCGCCGCGCCGCGTCGCGCCTGTCTCCGGGAGCATAAAACAGATTCCGCTAGCGAGCATAAACCGCGTCGTGAGCACAGCCTCTTATCGTAAATCAAATATTCATATCTTAGCAAACTGAATTTGGTATAAATCTTAGCGTAAGTTACCCAGTTGTAAGTTTAATACGTCGTTCGTAGACAGCTCAAGGGATTAATTTTTAATAAGTTCGGTTGTCTGCGCTTATAACACGGTTATGTTATGTTTTAGCGTTATCATGAGCCCTTAGGGGGGTTATAGTATAGATCGAGTTTTAAGGTGGATTAAGTTTGTTTCTGGACAATTTGTTGCTTAAGGCGACGATAACCGACTTTTAATGATTTTATACTGAAGGATCACGTCTAAACGAGTAGTGTTAATGATTTGAAAAAAATATATGTTAAATTAAAGCATTTTCTCAATCATTTAATATGCGAACATTTTAGATTATGTTTATATTACTTAGTGAAATTAATTTGTAAAGTTATGTCTAACGCGGATAAAAAACTGAGTATGGCGCAAAATCTACCAAGCGTATTTTTCTGAAACCTTCACCAATTTAAAGATAATTTAATTATTGTTCTTTCAGTATACGCGTTTTATTAAAATACCTTGTGTTTTGTGTATAATAAATTAATAATGCGTCAAATTGGGGACAGCGCTCCTTGATGGGCGAATCCTATTACTGGCTGAACGTACGACGCGTTGCGTGAGCTCAGTACAGAACACGCAAGCTAACTACTCAAGGTCACTGGCATGTATCGCCGTCTTGATTATGAGCTTCTGGATGCATTAAAATAGCATCGACGATTGGTGATTAATTATTGATCTTTCAGTATACGCGTTTTATTAAAATACCTTGTGTTTTGTGTATAATAAATTAATAATGCGTCAAATTGGGGACAGCGCTCCTTGATGGGCGAATCCTATTACTGGCTGAACGTACGACGCGTTGCGTGAGCTCAGTACAGAACACGCAAGCTAACTACTCAAGGTCACTGGCATGTATCGCCGTCTTGATTATGAGCTTCTGGATGCATTAAAATAGCATCGACGATTGGTGATTAATTATTGATCTTTCAGTATACGCGTTTTATTAAAATACCTTGTGTTTTGTGTATAATAAATTAATAATGCGTCAAATTGGGGACAGCGCTCCTTGATGGGCGAATCCTATTACTGGCTGAACGTACGACGCGTTGCGTGAGCTCAGTACAGAACACGCAAGCTAACTACTCAAGGTCACTGGTATGTATCTCCGTCTTAATTATGAGCTTCTGGATGCATTAAAATAACATCGACGAGTGGTGAGATACATATATGTGTGCAATCGGTCCTCGTTGCTGAATGGTTCGTATTCTTCCAACACATGAGCTATCCTTCTACACCTACTTACTTAGTTTCTAAAAAACGAGAGAAGACGAGCTTTTCTTTTACGAAAGCTAAGTAAAATATTATGAAGGGTAATTAATGAGGGTTTTCATGGAAATTCACGCCGCCAGTTGACGCCAGTTTGGCAAGAGGTCTTCCATTTAGACAATTAATATAAAATATATGATGAAGTTCATCATTCGTTTCATTCATTCGCTCATCGAATTCACGACTAAAGACGAAGGCGCACGTGACGAAGGTGTCACTTTTGACAGTTTCCCGAACCTGGGCTCTCAGTGCTGACACCGCGTGACCTAGTCAACGTCATTTCAGAAAACGCTCATTGAAAGCAATCTTCCAAAAACAAATGACTAGCTCCACGAAAACAAACGTCTTTGAGAACTTTTTTCAATCAGAACGTAAGAAGATTGCCAGATTGAATTATCCAAATTACGCTCATTTTCATTAAGCACATAGGCCTGTGAATAGGTCTTCTGCTTTTTCATCTCAAAATAATAATAAATATTATCAGGCTTCAACGTTTCCAATGTTGCCATTATTTATAATTAAAAGTAAACAACAGAGCACCAGCGAGATTCGATTGAAAGCATAACTCTGTCACAAGTACTATTTATTTTTCGACTGAATTCGAAAATTATAAAGTTACAACTGTCTCAATTAGCGAGTAAAACGCAAAACGTGTTTTGAAATAGTAGCATTAGAGTTGAAATTCCAATAACTGCTGGCTCATTCATTAGTTAGTACATTCAGGGCCTAAGCAAACATCCACCGGTGGATTTTGTTTGAATAATTATTATTTCTGTTTGAATTATCCTAAACAACGCGAGTCCCAAATGGAAAATTCTCGTTCTGTGTATGAAATCTAATTATGTACGTAGTAAACCCCTGTTTTGAATCGTTTTCGCGGGAATCAAGATACACGAGATCAGCGAATTTAGTACAACTTTCATTGTTATGTAATTGTATCTACAGCTCTGGGAAGTCTCTGAAGCTCTTGTGTTAGTTATGTGAGCTAACAACTACGTTTGCGTTAGTGACGTGATTCGTGGACATTTACAACGCAGCAATATCCACTTTATCATAGAAGTGCAAAATAAAACGCTGATTAGCAGAGACGTGAGATTCATACATTTACTATGCATGTCCGACATGAATCTATTTATTACATTGGTTTGGTTGCTGTGCAATAATATCAGCACAGGTATGTATTACAATAACCAAACTGTTGGTAACGATGATGTCGTCTAAAGAACAAGGCTCACGGCCCATACAAAGTTAACCCACGTCCTACAGCAAAGAGAAGTATCTCAAAAAATTTATAAAAATTAGTATAAAAAGATGGCATACTTCCGATCGCCATCCTCACAGTCTAACATATAACAACAATTATATGTAAGTTTGTTCAGGGGCAGTAATAATCGAGCCTGAAAAGGAAGAACATCGTAAGCGACATAATGTAGGTATTTCACTTTTTCAATAAATAACCTCTCCTGTAAATTTTAATTTATGTCGCTTACGATGTTCTTCCTTTTCAGGCTCGATAAGTACAAGAATAGAAGTACAATATTGAGAAATACTTGGCTATTTTGACTTGGTAATCAAGCTCAACAGACAGTAGAAAGTATTTCTAAGAAGATCCTATGAATAACAGATGTTTAAAAAAATATTATATATTTTTTTTTACATTGTACATTAAGCGGTTGTTTCGCACTCCTGTGAAATTGCTAATTTTGACTTATGTGGTGGTGTTAGAAATTAGAAAAAAAAAACAGTTAATCATCAACAGAATGTTCACCATATCGATGATGAAACTATAATTGCAGGCATGTCAAAATAGTATTAGTAGTATTTCTCAATATTTTAGCAATATTCTTGTACATATTACTGCCCCCGAACGAATTTTCATAGCAAGTTTTTTTATATCGGAAGTATGCCGTCTTTTTATACTAATTTTTATCATTATTTTAAGATACTTCTCTTTGCTGTAGGACGTGGGTGATTTTTTTTTTCTTTAGGTACTTGATTTATTATACCAGGTCAAAAAAAGGCTGACACTGGTTAACGTTCAAGATAACCTCAAGATAATCTCTTGAGCGTGTCGATGCATATCTCAGTTGTGTCACCCCAGAACAGAATTTTGCTAATTATGTACCTATGGTATGATCAGTGCATGTGAGCAATGTCCCTGCCCACTGCCGCTTAAGTTTGGAAATTCTTTGGGCTATGTCGGTTACCGTGGTTCGCCTGCCGATCTCTTCATTTCTGATTCGATCACGTAGGGAAACTCCAAGCATCTCTCCATTGCCCTTTGGGTGACTTTTAGCCTTCTGATAAGGCCCATTGTGAGCGACCACGTTTCAGTGTCATAGGTCATCACTGGCAACACGCACTGTCAAAGACTTTCGTCTTGAGACACTGCGGTATGTGGGACGAAAAGATATTGCGTACCATCCCGAATGCTGCCCAGTATCTGCTGGATGCGGGAAGCAGAGAACCTGCCGAAGTGGCGGAGCTTGGGGAGGCCTATATCCAGCAGTGGACACCTTTCGGGTGAAATATTGATGATGGTATGATCAGTAGCATAGCTGCTAGTTCCATAAAATATATAATTAGAATACTTCTGTTCGCACAAGAGAAAATGTTTGAAAACAAGACGAAGGGAGCATTATTTGTAGTTCAGATCCCAAAAAAACATTGTATTTTTTTGGGATCAACGACTAGTTACTTGAAATATGAGTTTAAAAATCAGTTTTTTTTTCTGTGTAAACTTCACAGATGTGATGGGTATCGATAACTAAACTTCACTGCCAGTGGTCGATTGACACCAGAAAAAAAAACATCAAATCTTTCTTTTTTGCGTTTTATCGTATTTAGATATCGATACCCAAAACGTCCACGGAGTTTCGCTAGCTAATTAAATTTGACCCTGTATAATTTACACAAAGTAAAGTTCCTGTCTGGGTTCCAACCTACGATCTACAACTCGTAAGTCGCGGTCGCCACCACTGCTCTTGATACACACGATATGATAATTATGATGACAATATTATAGGCTTGCCCCTTTTTTTTTTTTTTTGGGTGGGAAATCATTAAATAACTTCTCCCGCTCTGGGCGGAGCGGGAGGGAGTGTCAGACTTTTACTGACTAAAACCCACCGTATTCCTTCAAATGCCTGTGTGCCAGGGCCACGATATCCCTTTCGGACAGACTCGTAACCCTGTCAGGCATTGGCCCTTTCGGACCCCGTCAATTGTTGCTGACGTCTCTTTGAGGCGCGCGTGGAACACAACGCGCCATCGACCCGGGCCTGGTCCTTATCGGACGGCGAGCTACCCATCGCTCACCGTCCGCAAGCCCGCGCCTACGGTGGCCGGGAATCGGCCTGCGATTCCCGACGCCCAGGGCGCATGTTTTAAACCTGGGTTTGAAGACAAACCTTGTTTTGTAATAAGGGGGAGAGAGTTGTAATGCTAATTCTAATGATTATAATTCTGTAAAGCCTACTTAATAAAAATACTCAATAAAAGTATACTTGTTATGGCCGTGAATCATATTTAGATCAACATACTACCTATAATTGAGTTGCAAATTGCAAAAAACGTAAGTAAAATTGAATTTCGCGGGCTACCTTAGCGCATTCCCCTTAAATTACCCCCCAGTGGTGCATGGCAGCCATAACCTTCATTGCCCGACCATCTCATGCTTTGAGGCGATCAATATCGACATTATCGACTGTTCGACGTCGAACGACCGCAATCTACTCGTAGTTGCACCTTCAGAAAACTACAAAACACAAGTATACTTACGTTTCGATATCGTTGGAGCGATATCTAATTCATGTTTGGCGGCCAGCGCACCGACTCTCTTGTAACTTCAGTTCTGAAACAATTCAGGAATGAATATTAATATTATCGTCTTACATTTTGTAAAGACAAAAGGAGATGCTGAATTGTTAGAGGTATTCGTAATCGTTTTGGAAATAAAGAGAAAGAAAATGTTATAATAAGTTGTTAATTTAAGATTTTTTAAGACTGTTCAACAGAATTCAGAGCTATGGCTACATAGTGAATTATCAAGGGATGCTCATGATAACAACAACTTCGAATCTCTATATTCTACCATGTTATACAGATACTAATGATCCTATGATGTCTTACAATAACTCGCACACAATGTACATTTTCCCAGTATATGCATATAACAAGAAACTACTAGACTTCTCAATAATGTAGACTATATTCCCTAGGGGCCTGTGCACACCACGTTTTTTAAACGCGCCGTTGACGCGCGTTTTAAAAACGTGCGTCTTCGGCGCGCTTTTATCCTACAAAGGTCTACAGGCTGCGCCTGACTCGCGTGCGTATCGCGTCTGTATCGCTACAAACGCGCGTCGACGGCGCGTTTAAAAAACGTGGTGTGCATAGGCCCTAAGATGACGATGAAGGCTCAACTGTCCAGCTCCACAATACCGTTTACAACAACCTTCAAATCATTAAGCCCCCCAAAAAAAAACAGTTGAAACTACGAGTATCCTCCCATGCCTTTACCACACATCCGCATAAAACCTTTCCTCAACCGTCTATTCGACAAAGAGTACTAAAAGCGGCGCATGATCATTATACAAGCCGAACAAGTTCGTTATGCGTTATCCTGCGACTGTGGTAGTGGGGCACGTTTCGAACAACGGTTGCTTCTATAGCCGTCTCGGCCTTGGATAGACAAAAAAACATAATAACCGAGCTCAGGTAGCAACAAACGTGATTTGAAGGCCTCCAGACGATTTCTAGGATTTTTGGGGTTGAGTTTTTATGGATTGGTCGCTTTCTTTCTCCCTCTATATCTTATCTGGGGTCTTTTGTTTGAATAGTAGGTACGTATATATTTTTTTGTTATTTCTTTTGGTTTACGATTATATTTTTAGAATTATTCTCATTTGAATAGTAGGTATTAGCGTTTGTTCCCACTAGTTCTACTGAACAGTTCTACGGTAGAACTAATGGGATTTTTTTTTCTCACTAGTACTACGATATTAGGTATAACAAAATAGTACAACTATTGGGATTCTCTATTCCCTCTATTCCCACTTGTTCTACTAAACAGTTCCACGGTAGAACTAATGGGAGTTTTTGTTCTCACTAGTACTACGATATACTATATTACAAAATAGTACAACTAGTGGGAGTCTCTATTTCCCACTCGTATAGTGGTATAGTGTTCCCTAGCTGTGGTCTGTGGGCAAAAAGATAACAATGAGTACAAGTATTGCCGAAAAACGAGAGCAAGAAGACGAAACTGTGCCCCGAGGCTTTAACTTAAATTAGTAGGAACATTAGTAAGTCGTTGGTGTAATTATCTAATCATTTTTTTCGACAAGCGATCACACGACTGAAGTAAAACTTACAAATAGTACTAATTATACTTACAACAATAGGCCTGCACTGTGTCTAAGATATACGAAACGCAACTGGCTATGAGAGAAAGAGAGAAAGAAAATGTGTGCTCGCACCTCTCTCTCTTGCCCCTACAATAATATAAGGAGCGTTACGAAACGTAACTCTCTCTCTTTCTATCTTCACTGACTTATATCTCTCTCAACTTCCGCTAGCTCACTTCCGTAACGCTCTTGTCATGCATTCACCAGCTTACTCCCAAGTCAAGCGTGCCTAAAGAAGTTTTACTTAAAAAAAAACCGGTCAAGAGCGAGTCGGACTCGCGCACCGAGGGTTCCGTACGTATATATGATGTTGATGATTTCTGAAAAACTGTGTTATTTAGAGACATCGTTTTATTTTTCCTGTAATCTTTACATAAACTTCTATCATTTTATCTATGCAAACTTCGGAGATAAGGGGGGAACGGTATTTTTTTTTTACATTTTTCATCAAAAGTCGGAAACTGTGCTGCCTAAAAAAAATTAAAAAATGTTTGAGAATGTGCAAACAGCGCTCTTTCATATGATACTCCACATGCCCTACTAGCCCCACTTCAAATTTTTAAGACCCCCTTTCAGTCCCTTTTGCAAAAAAGATATATTTTTTTAATTTCTTTCTTGTTTGCAAAGTAGTTGGGCTAACGTCATCCAAAACTATTCTAAATTTCAAATTGATAGCATTAGTAGTTCTCGAGATATTCAGGTGTGACAGACAGACAGACTTAGTCTCACCATAAGGGTTCCTTTTTACCATTTTGGTACGGAACCCTAAAAAGACAAACAGATTATAATTACTCGTACGATAACTATCTTACATTGATTTGCCAGAGCAGCACCCTAATTGCGTAACACAGTATGAATCGGAATCGGAATGATTTTGAAGTATATAGCTAATCCATTGCTTCATATGTTAGAAAAAATTGTCTGCTCAACAACGTAAATAACGCAATGAATGTTGTTGAATTGTCAAATTGAAACCGATTCCTACTGATGTGTGTGTGTAAAAGTAACATGTGACCATCGAGATATAAGTACTAACGTACTAGAGAAGACCGTCAATTCCTACTTTGTCTCGTTCAACTGCGGCGATCGCGCCGCACCTCACTCAGTCGCTCTCTAGCTCTTTCGCGCCTAGTACTTCCGACAATAATAAATTATATAGAATAAATACACTTCCGCAGCAAATCTAGCGCTGTGGTAAATTAGTTACGGTTTAGACGAATTGTTATTATTTTAGCGCTGCGCGAACTAAAGATTCAAATTACGAAGAATAGGACAATTCAGTTATTTGACGTAGCTTCTCTAGTAGTACTTATATCTCGATGCATGTGACTAATAATACCATTCTGTAATGTGGCTGTTCAAGTGCAGGGCAAAGGCCTTATTCGAATGTTGCATGACATACAAATGAGAGGCCTTTGTTAGTAGTTGTCATATGAGTACCTATATTCTTACAAAAAATGCTAAAACACTAAACATTTTTTGTCAAAAGTCGAAATGCCTACAATTTCGTGATAAAATAGCCAAATTCCAATTTCAATGAAATATTTATTTGAAATCTCGATAATGGATTCGTATTACAGATTTTGAAGTTCATTGTCACTAGCCCAAGGTTATTACGAACTTGCCGACACGCTTTCGTTAAATTGACGGACAAAACGATTTTGTTATTACGTTGTATAATGCTAAGAATTTTTAGTAAACCTTGATAGATGAATGAAATTAGGTTACTAGATTTTTTTAAATATTTTCGATACGACTCGTAAGTAGTTACGTTAAATAAAAATGTTAAATCTTAAAAAAGACAACTGATATATGATACACGTACTTTTTGTTTTTAAGCTGAAATTATAAAAATAAATTACAAATTATTTTGCTGTTGTGTGTTGTTGTCATCGAACCTTTTTTTGGACAAGTACTGCAGTTACAGTTCGAAGGGTTCTAAATTAAGTACAGCGCCATCTAGTCGCTCACACCGGAACTTTGCCTACACCAATATAGTCACTAGATGGCGTTACCTCTCGAAAGGTGTTCAATAAACTGCCATGCAAAGGCGAATTTAAGAACGTCATTCATTACCTATGCGATTTCTAATCTATTGTAAATGGACTTAGATCGTAATCTTACGTAAGATTATTCATGTGAAGCAATCGGCTATAGACTGAAGATTAAATTAGGTATTCTATGCGGTAAAGACACTATTCACAAAGGAGAATCTAGGTAATGGAAGATTTTAAAGACTGAATTGGATTTTTTTATTTGTAAATAATATATATTACAGACATTATTTATTACTTTTTTAACTTTTAAGTAAGTTTATAAATGTTTGTAACACCTTTCAGTATTGAGATTTTTTACTGAAGTAAGTAGGAATCTTTTATTTTAAATTAAATAAATTAAGTACAACAATTTAAAGAAAATTCCGAGAATTTGTTTCGAAACCATAACAAGGAGCTATTGTAGCTTGTGTAAATATTGTCTTCCAAATAAACTTAAAATAAATACTTATTTCGAACAAAATGTAACATTGCTTTTTTTTACAAATACAAGCCAACATCTTATTGATAAATTTGTAAAAAAGAGACACAGATACTTATTGACTTTCATATTCATAAAACCATTAATACTTTTAAGAAAGTATGGACTTCATTGAAATAAGTTTAACTCAACCCAAAGCATTTATTTATGCACTCTCATACTACACTCACCTCTACACTACACTTACTCTTACACTACATTCACTTCTCCACACACACATATTTAAGTATAGGTAAAATGGGTAATAAATACTTAGTAGTTAACATTAAATTATTTTCTTTTTAAGCATCATCATTTAAACAATAAATTGGGCTACGCAATGTGAGGCACCAGGGAGGAACGCTGACTCCTGGGAAACATACAGGACATGTCCTAGTTTGAGTGTCAGGAGTTTCACAAAATCAAGCATGTACTTAGTCTTATTACTAATAGGATCTAAGCTACTTATGTAAAACATTATTAACCTTTTAACTCATTGTTAACCCATTGAAATAAATTATTATTATTATTCATTTCAAACTTTTGAACTGTCTGTCATTGAAGTCGGTCATTCAGAAAGATGAAGCTATAGTTGCCAATTCCAAAGGGTAGTAGGTTCATAAGGAGAAGAACGGGCAAGAAACTCCATATGTCAGAACGACGTAAGAAGCCGTATACGTTAAAAGCGTCCAGATAACTAATTAAAATAAGCCATGGCAGTTAATGAGCAGTCCCTACTGACGGCGCCCGTTCACGAATATGACGCAAGGATCAGCACCATTCAGGTCAACCATTCTGAATGGAACTAAATGATCCAACACACGCGCCACCATCAGCGAGACATTTGAGTAAGCATGACATACTCTCAGCCGCCAAGGTACATTCAAGTCAATAAAAGACTATCAAAAAATAAAATCAATTTATTGACATACACAAGTTAGGAAACATTTGTAAACAGGAACAATGTTAATTAAAGGAGTGCTTATGTACCTAGATATAGCCGTGGGCCCCAAACTAGGCACAACCTGTATCTTGGTGGCCCAATCAAATCAGACTATCACCACAATGTAACTTTGAACTTAATTCAAATCAACCTAAAAGGTGCGCGATACATGTGTTTTACCTAAAAGATAAATAAATATATTTCCAAATCGATGTCAACATACGATAACCACAATGTCGTCATTGAGGTCCCAACTCAAACTTGGTAAATTCACACCGTATCAACTAAGTACTAGCGATTAAAAGGGCTCGTACACACTCTGCCTGGCGCAGAGCGAGTTTGTATAACCATTAAATCTCAGGAGTGATCCTGATCATAGATAGGAAATGTCGACTTCATATAGCAATTTTTATATAATTATGACGTGTAATAGTTTATTTAGATATCCCATTTACAGAATTAAAAAATAAGAATAATTTGCGTCCGAGTTTCCGTTTAGGAATTTTAATTATACTGGCCTTTCTTATTTTCCTTCGTGTTACTTACCTTTTTTATAGTATAGTCATATTGGCACGGATGACCTGTGCCTTGGTTGGTTGAAAGATCTAGCTGCTATTAATTATAGTGCGCGTATTAGATTCTCGCACAAAAAAGAGATACTTAATTTGACCTATACTCCATTTGAAATAAGATTAGACATTTAAATAAACCTTTTTTACAGTCCGTTCAACCAATTTTGACTTCTATTGCGTTGGTGGCATGACAAATGGCAGCTGTAATAAACAGTTGATATTGTTACCACGTTTTTGCTTTTAATGCCATCCTTATCACTACGGAATAGAAGTCAAAATCGGTTGCACGGACTGTAAAAAAGTTTATTTAAATTTCTAATCTTATTTCAAATGTAGTATAGGTACAGGCAGTTGTTCCGGTTCAGGTTATTATAAAGTGCATGTCAGATTTGTCTGTAAGACTGGAAAGATCGAGATAATTATAGTGCGTTCACTATAACTTGACGCGTGACGCGATTTGTAGCACTGAATTTTGTTCGTTTTAATAAAATACAAAATGGCGACTGATGAACAGAACTGCCAATCACATGACTGCCAAATTCAGTGCTGCCAATCGCGTCACGCGAAAGTTATAGACGCACAGTACGGAGCAATGTTAAAAAATAGCAATAATTATTACAAAAAAGAATCCGCGTGTTGCACCGTATACGTGAGACTTCTTAAAAAATAAAGAATAACAAGCGATTTCGTGTGAGAGACAGAGAGTTATATCTTTCATCTCACTTATGTAACGAAATTTGCCTAAACGCGACGCGTCCTTGAAATTTCACGCTCAATTCTCGTCCAATTATCGAATCGAGACCTAAGAAATTTCTCTTTAAAAATTGCAAGCAATATCTTACATGGAATGCAATCCAGATCTCTCATTTGGGATCCATGTACCTATTGTACGCTGTTAAGTTCATTAAACGTAATATCTTCAAGTAGCAATTAACCGTTGATCACGGTTGTCAACACGCAGTTAATTCTGACATGTTTGCCTTCAAGTACCGCAGTAATCCTTTCACTTAACTGGCCTTTATCATTTACGTCAACAACGGATGCATCATCTGCCTACTTTATGGAACAACAAAAGGTAATTGTTATAACGAAGCTATATATAAAGGGCGTATGTTAATGTAGGTTTGTGAAATAAGTTAATGAAGTGAGACTCAATATTACGTGAAATAGTCATTCAATAGGATCGAATAATAATAATATAAAATATAAATAAAGGAATAGGAACGAAGATAGAATTCATATTTGTTACGACCGCGAATCATATTTTAATCAACACACTGATGTTGACACAGACCTGCTAATTGCAAAAAACGTAAGAAAATTTGAATTTCCAGGCCGGGGGAAAATTGAATAAACAAGTACTTAGTTAGAGATCGTCTAATTTAAAACTGCACGCCCCTCCAATGCTTGCTCCCCTCCCTCCACATTTTAAATGTTTGTATATTAAATTTTAGTGGAGGGGCGTGCAGTTTTAAATTGGACGATCGATACCTTCTACCTACCTACACGTGTAAGAAATAAATACGTAAGCCAATGACCGACTAAATCCAAAGCTCCAGTCTTCCAATTTCAAAGACACACCAAGTTTACTAACTGAACACAAACGAGCACTATTCTGCAAACAATTTTAGTATACAGTTCATTAGTAATAGGTATAAGTTCAGTGTGTCCGTGACTTTAGGACGCTCGTCGTAGGCGTTGACAAGGGTCCGACTTTATTTACTTGCCAGCGACGCCCCTTTTCATTACCGGCCCGTATGCTAAATGCTTGGACCCTAATTAAGGAAACCAGAATTGGAATATGGGCAGAATGATATTAACGAATTGTTTCATTACTGCAGGAGTTGTGTGTGGAGTGTTGGAGTTCTTAAGATTTTTAATGTAAGATCAGGTATGTCGTTTTGTGGGTGTGCGTATTTTTGAGGTAAATCTCAATTCTAGTTTTAAATTTTTAAGAAAATAAACAAGCGGTTTACAACATACCATAGTTCAACAACTATAAATAAAATACAGTCATCATCTGCCTAGACTTTTCCCAAATACGTATGTTGGGGTTGGCTTCCAATCTGACCGGATGCAGCTGAATACCAGTATTTTACATGGAGCGACTGCCTATCTGACCTCACAACTATTAAATACTACATAAAACGCAGTAAAGTAAAAGAGTTTGCAGGTATATTAATGATAATGGCACGGGCTATCTATGGGGACGATAACCGACTGTTAATGATTTTATACTGAATATCACATCTAAACGAGTAGTGTTAATGATTTGAAAAAATATATGATAAATTAGAGCATTTTCTCAATAACTTAATATGTGAATATTTTAGATTATGTTTATATTACATAGTGAAATTAATTTGTAACGTGTTGTCTAACCCGGATAAAAAACTGAGAATGGCGCAAAATCTACCAAGGGTATTTTTCTGAATCCTTCACCAATTTAAAGATAATTTAATTATTGATCTTTTAGTGTACCCTTTTTATTAAAATACCTTTTGTTTTGTGTATAATAAATTAATAATGTGTCAAATTGGGGACAGCGCTCCTTGATGGGCGAGTCCTATTACTGGCTGAACGTACGACGCATTGCGTGAGCTCAGTACAGAATACGCAAGCTAAACACTCAAGGTCACTGGCATATATCTGCGCCTTAACTCTTTTTTTGCCAATAATATAGCGTGGCGTTCGGTAGTTTCTGCCTACCCCTTTACGAAGAAGGTGTGAGTTTACGTATGCATGTAATAAAGCATAGGCCCATTGTTTTGTACATCAAATTACACTACCAAAAGTTAATTTAATAACCAGTTAACTATACTCCATTTGAAATACGATTCAAATTTTAAATAAACCTTCTTTACAGTCCGTTCAACCGATATTGACTTCTATTGCGTTGGAGGCATGACAAATGGCAGCTGTAATAGACAGTTGGTATTGTAACCAGGTTTTTGCTTATAATGCCATCCTTATGCCTACGGAATAGAAGTCAAAATCGGTTGAACGGACTGTAAAAAAAAGGTTTATTTAAATTTCGAATCTTATTTCAAATGGAGTATACTGTATAAACGAGCAATAAACAGGGAAACAGCTTTCCGTTCTTTTCCATAACGAAATTAGATTACTACTCGTACTTTTAAACAACTAAAAAATTCTAAGACGATTAGCTGATATTCCCTTCAAAAATTGTCTTACCCCAGGTATTATGTAAGTACTAAAAGTAAATGGCTTCACAGAGACTGATCTTTATCTACAGCGGCCATTCGGTAAGGCCATAGATAAATAGAGTACACAATGGAAGGGACAGTTCATAACACGTAACGTCAACCAAATAAATTGTAACTCGGTTAGACTTGTTGTTGTTAATGAAGCTGATGTTGATGTTACTGTTAATTTCTTTGTCTATTTAGTGTAAACTGTAACTAACTATTGATTGTATTTCGCCGTTTGTATTAAAAACTAGCTGACTCGACAGGCGTTGTCTTGACCAATATTTCAAACAAAAATCCCATAGAAAAATTAGATTGTTTTTTTTTTCTACAGATAATCTTTCCTATTTTTTCGACTACATAATCAGCCTATATTGTTCCCACGGCTGGGACACAGGCCTCCTCTCTGTGAGAGGGAGTGGGCCGTAATCCACCACGCGAGCCCAGTGCGAGATGGTAGATGTCAAATGTTTTCGAATTTTTTCTAGGACATGCCGGTTTCCTCGTGATGTTTTCCTTCACCGTTTTGAGAGCAGAATTTAGACTATTAAGATCGCTTTTAAATAAAAAATTGTAAATAAGGCCAACCGTTCTCAAACATAACTTTAAAAAGAAGCTGACAGAAAAATTGTAAGTATTTCTTATTATTAAAAAATATTGTTTTTATATTTTAGTAAGTACGTAGGTACTCGTCCTTAAGATGTTGACCCAAAAAGGTTCTCGAAAGTTCAAGGTGCACCTACCAAATGGAACACAATAAAAAACGCGAAACCGAAATTAAATAAAAACGAAAACGTAAGCGAATCAAGTTAAAACGCGAAACGCCGACGTAATTACCCCGTACCCAGAAAATGGCGGACGAATCGAAATAAATTTTAAATTAACCCGCGACAAAAGGTGCGCTTATTAATTTTGAAAACTGCTGCTGTGTGTATTGTCCTAATTAAGTTATTGTTGCATTATATTAAATTGTGTCATATTTTTTGAGCGAGTACATGTAGGTATTGAGTTTGTTTAGATCCTGTATGTTCCAAAATATGGCCGTATCATCGGGAAAATGTACCAAAAACCCGTTATCGTTGTAGAAACGCTGACACAATCATATTGCCAAATGTATCCAACGTTTAATTTCTCTCCGTACACACACACTTATAACACTATTATACATGAACACACAAAATCGTTAATCTGTCTGATAAACGAGACCATTATTGCAATACCCCTTTTGTTCCATGTAGTTGAACATGGAATTTTTTGACGTCCATTCCCAAAGAATAAGTTTCTGTGTTCCAGCTGGCCTCAAAAATGCGGTAAGTTTGACTAGCAATTTGTATCTATTGGATAGATAATAATCACCACACTTTGCTCCCAACCTGCGTAGCAAGACGCGTAAGCTAATCCCAAGGCCACAGACCGGCTACGTGATACTTATGTACTTACCTAGACTCCCAAACAAGCTACCGAAAATATTCCAAATTGCAAAACTTCATTAAACAAAAACAACGTAATTCTCAACTAAACTTCTAAATTAATTCCAATAAGAGTTCGAAAATCGGATCAATTTGGAACAATGAAAAGATACCTAATATTATTATAAGTAATGAAAAGTAAAACAGAAAGTACACAAACGGATCTGGTCGTATCATGTAATCGTATTACAAAAGCCAAATTAATGATAAAAGCTGCCAACTTTCCGACATCCATTAAATCTCTCGTTGAAGTTCCAAATAAGTTTTCGGTCGAAAAGGGAATTATGGTGAAGTGGGACGACTTTTGAATCAACGATGTCGTTATGGGGAAAACAAAACATTAGAGATAGAATTTGTTCTAAAGATTTTACAAAAGTTTGGAAACACTCACACCCGATAACCCGGTTTCTGAAAGGTCAATCCAGTCTCTGAGCAGTAAGATAATCACTATGCTCTTGTGATTTGCTGTCGGAAATTATAACAACAGTGAACACGAACACGAGATTTGACAGCGAATAACGAACGTAGGAGATGATAATAAATCAGTTGTAGATGAGTTTTGAAAGTATTTTGGACGATTAATCACTGGAGTGTGGATTAGTCAACTATCAACCCACGTAGAATTTCAAGTCTACTGATACAATTTTTTTAAATTCTCAGAACCATCAATTCATCACGTTAAGATTTCAATTTATTATTCCTCTTATTCGAAGTTTGACGTCCGATTATGCCATAGACTGTACGGAATATTTGGACTTACAATGGACTCATTTAATTAAATAACTATGTTGAATTATCATCACGTGTGGTTATAAGCAATATCATCAGGGATATAAAGTATAAAAATATTAGTTATCACAATAGTCCCTTTTATTGTAACTGTCTTAGGCCCGTATTTATAGAGCGTTACTCAGTACTTAAGCATACTTAAGGCTAGTTTCAACCAATCCAATGGCTTGAATCTTAGGCCCGTATTACAGAACGTCACTCAATACTCAAGCATTACTTAAAACTAGTTTCAACCAATCAAATGGCTTGAATCTAGTTTTAAGTAATGCTTGAGTATTGAGTGACGTTCTGTAATACGGGACTTATAGTCTTAAGTAATGCTTGAGTACTGAGTAACGCTCTATAAATATGGGCCTTAGAGAACGACGACTTAAACACGGTAAATCTATAGGATGATTACGCGACTCGCTTTAATAAGATAGGAATTAAAGCTTAACACCAGTGACTCTCCCAATCTAAATCATCTTTATTTCATAGATCCCTTTTAACGCGCCATTTTTTTGGTATATCAACAAAGGGATATCAATGAAAAAATATTTATTTATTCATCGATGCAAAGTGGCCGACTGGAGAAACCCCAATACAAACATAGTGTAATTCACGACAGCCCTGAGATCTGAACAAAAGTTATTTGGGTCTATGAGGGCCTGTATTTATTTTACCGAGATATCGGTAAATAGGAAAGTGTAAGTACGTAATGGGAAGGTATTTTTTTTTAGAAAAACTTAATAGAAGTATCGTATCATGTATAAATAAGGGGCTTTCATAAAGACTGCTACAATGAGCGGAGTTAAAGAAAATATTCTCACGCTCACCACGCGTAACATTTAACAAGCGTAATAGTGAACGCAACAAATATAAGCTATTATATAGCACACGAGCAGGATGCTGTCAATCGTGATAATAGCCTTTTACGAAATCTACATAAAAAAAACGGTTGGCCTAGTCTGTCAGAATTCAAACAACAACTAAATCGAACGCCTATTATTAGACATTGACTAAAACAATTAATTAACGTTCCAGACAGCAGATAACGAATAGACACAGTCGCAGAAAATAGAATATTCATTCACATTAAAACCAGGTATTTATTTATTCAAATGCATTCCTTATATCAGACCACTTGATTTACTCGACCGAGATGGCACTTTCATTTCATGCGAACAGGCCCTTACTTTACATCATTTGGTTTTACATAATTTCGCACGATCACGGACATAAAGCTATGCATAGACCAGCAAGTTGGAGTTACTCGTTTGAATTGTGATGCAACATACGCAATGGTCCGCACGCAATGATGGGAGAATTGGATAAAGGCGTATTTGTTTGTGTCGACTCTTCTTGACATTTGTTAGCATCTGTGCTTGAACGAGCTGATTTTGTTTTAGAAACTGAAAGCATAAATTTAATAATGTACAGTCATTGGAAGAAAATATGAATTTATAATCTAGGCGAGACGGCTCCATTCGAATTCGACAATAAAGCTTGGCGCCGATTTGTCATCTTAGCATCCTGGTTTGATTTAAGTAGCATGTTGAATGCTAGACGAACATTCACAACAAATTCACGTCAAGGCGAATTAGCGTCACTCGTCTTTAATATCGTGCCTCTCTCGATGAGTCGTAGGCCTAATATTAAGTGGGCTTCTTTCGACACTAACATTAACTGCGGTGAGATCTGTAATTTCTGTTTTGGTATGATGCAAACAAGTGTGACTCAAGATTGTATCTAATTCTAAAAGTGTTTCAAGAGCTCTATTTAGTTGTAGCTTCTAAATTATAAACATGTTTTCTGATTCGGCTAAAACGAAACCAACCTAATTATATTTATTCTTAGAACTAATATTCCATTCTCAATAATAACTTAGCAAAACGCAACAATTTTCCATGTTCACAACAAAATCCTTTAAGTAAATTAGATTATTAGATCCTTCTTAATACAGAGTTGGAGGGCCAACGAAAATAGAGGCTCTATTGAAAGATATTTGGAAGTCGTTGTCGTTAGCCAAAGTTGAGGGCAGAATATCATGGAGGCATTTGTGGGCATTCATCTATAAATATAATTGGCCAGGCTTGTTAGTTTCACAGAACTTTGGCTTTGAAGTCTACCGAGGTCTGCACGCACAATCGCACGCCGTAATGATAAACGTTGGGTCCTTGACGGGTGAATAGATAGACGAGAGCATGTGTGGGTGTTTTATGTAAGATTTTTCCTATGAGATCCGAGTTTTTCCGGTTCTATTGTTAGTACTTCTCTTTGCAAGGATTTGAGTATCAAAGTCAAAGGGTCTTCTGCCATTAAATAATTGCTTAGACAACAAGTTAGCTCTGTTGTGATGGTTTCCGATTGCACGAAGTCGCTGATGATACAATACAATTTCGCTCAAATAGTTGATGTATCTTTACCCATAAGCTTACAGGCCTTTACGGTCATAGTCTGCAACAAAAGCTGTGATAGGAAAAACACCAAGACACAACGTTCAAACTCGTGGTCTCAAATTTCCTCACTTGCCACAGTTCCAAATAAATATTGAAACTCATACAATATTTACGACGCAAAACATTATGCAAAACCAACACACAGAGTGCCCATCAAGATATTGATCCCTTATAAAGAATACAGTTATAACAACAACACGAGCCTAAATAAACAAGTCAAACATACGTTACATACGGCAACACGTATTCAACATAGCAATACATAATAAATGTATGATATTTACATATGAACTAGGACGGGGAGCAGAGTATATTTTTGCGAGTAGCCGCCGGTTTTATGTGTACGCTTCGTTTTCTGCAAGATGGGTTGAGAATGTGGATATGTTATATGTATGAGAGCTGTATGACTTCTTATGCGTAAAATATCGCTCGGCTAACACGGACCACAGGATACCTCCTTGAGGAATGCCATAATTATATATCTTTAATAGGCCGCTAGTGATGTGTGATTTTAGAAAGGAATATTTAAACCAATAAAGTATTAGACTATCGGAAGTCAGTAATGAGTTAACACCTACTAATTAATCTTATTAATATTCACTATGCTTCTCATCGTCATCTTCCTTATTTATGACCCATACCGCTAATCCATTCCGCTTATCAGTGTAAATTGCACTGAACTTAAATGAAGAATTTATCAGAATCCGTGTTCAGCAGTATTCAGAAGCAGAGATTCAATCAAAATGTCTTCATTGAAACACTGATTCCTTTTCAATTAAATGCAGCACAAAGCCTGCTAACATATTCCATCGTATCGAAAGGATTAACCAGAATATTCAGGCAACGCCGTAAAATCGAACTGGTCCTTTGTGGTTCCAGAGCATTCGACGCTTTCAGTATAACCAGATTTACAGGAATCTGGACATGCACCGACAGAACGATTGGAATTCCTACGCAGAATGTGTGAAAAACGCCATTCGATGTCTATGAAATGCCTATATGAGGTCCGAAACTATAGGACTGGTTGGTTTTTTAACTGTTTACATTGTAGTGAATGTTCAATGAATATTTTTAAGCGCTTTTCCATTTGATCTGGTGGATAAACCTGTATGTAAAAATGGGAATTTAGGTCTTATTTGTATGTAAAGTGCTACAATGAACAAATTGACTGAAGCTCGTTGGAAGTCGTCAATGCAAAACCAGTCAACTATTATAATGTTTGTACTTCTATGAAGGGAAATGGTGATATATTATGAGGTGCCGATGTGTTTTATTTATAAGTTGGACTGCAAATGGTACGCATCAAGTGTGAGAAATGGGTCAAAACAGTGGTCGAAGGCGGTGAGTCATTTTCGACGCCTGAGTTTGGATTGGAATGGTTCGTAGCATTTCATACTAGTCATACTAATATATCAATTACGTAAAATTGTTTAGCAAGACAAAGCTTGGCAAAATACCATAGTCTAATAGGAATGCCCTTTATTTCCAGCCCACTAAGTGAATGTTTTAGACCATTTACAAGCCAATAATTCAATGCCTTAACCATTTGCAAACAAAGTATATGAGTTAACCTAATTTTCTAAGTTGTGTCTACTACCAAATATTTGGTGCTTCTAAACCCAAAACTATATTCCCACAGGCTAGATAACATTTCCAGTACACCAAGTAGGTACTAAATAGTGAAGTCATTCACTCTATGATCGGCCACACGCATCGAACAGATGGCGTAACCGTTGATAACAGCATGCGGGCCTCATTTGACGATTACTGACAGCTGTTAAGGCTGGCTATAGACGGGGATCGCTTGAAGCAGGCGACACAGACTGCTAAAAACGGCAAACATGACATTATGAAAGAAAATTAAAAAGAGGAATTGAGAAATTACTTGACTAGTAAATCGCGGTTTGAAGAGCCTGGTTATTGTCACACAGAAATACTGATGCCTACCTCTTAAAAATTACTTAAGTCTTTCAGGACATTCAGTTAAAGAAAGTTTGTTTGTTACCTTTTCACCCCAAAACCACTGAACCGATCATCCTGAAATTTTGCATATACGTAGTCTTGTGTACAGAAACGGCCATACCTTTCTACCCGAAAAACATTACTGTTCCCGAGGAAAACAACAATAACGTGCTTATGATAATAGATGGCGCCACGTGTCTTTCGAATCGTGATTGAATTATATTAATATAGAAACTTTAGCAGTGTGTTAAGAGTTTTTTTTTGCCGCCAAACGCCAAACAACAAGCAGAGTACAACCCGAATTGATTGTCAAATTCTAAATTAACGCGAGCGAAGCGGCAAAAGCTAGTCTATTATATTTGTCGAAACTATCGAGGAACTAAAGACCTTTTCTATGTCAAATAAATTGTTTGGCTATGGCTTGCAGTCGACTGCCTTTTCGCCCGTTTATTGCCAGCCTTAGATGTGTACTTTTTATTAGCATCTTATCTACAAAGGAAATGGAGAAAACAGTTCAGGTGAGAATATTAGTGTTACTTTGTGCAGTACCCGAAGGAGGTCAGGTAAATACAATATCGTTCGTAGCTTTTGTTCTAGAGATAAGTTATATTCATGTGCTTATCTTTAGAATGAGCATAATGATTGATGATGATTTTCCAAAAGCTAAAAATTAGAATAGAATACTCTTTATTAAGTACACCATACGAGAAATGTAGACATTTTACATAGGGGTAACAATGGGCGGTCTTATCGCCAAAAGCGATCTTATAAAGACAACCTTTGCATGGATTTAAATCCGGGAGGGAGAGACAATACTGCAGGTAGTCCATGGTGATACAGTTAGTACTTTTTCTTTAATCTTATTGATTTCGACGATAATGATAATAGTTTGAAAGTAAATGGCAATGTGACAAATGAATTTAACCAAACATTATCTGACATTCAATTTCCGTTCTCGGAATGAGATTTGATATCGTTATTCGATCAGCATTATTATTTTCAAAGAAGTTAATAAATTATCGTTGAACTGATTAATAATTACGGGAACGTATTAGTGATGTGAATGTTCGGAGAAAAGACGCGAGATTATCGAGAAGAGTTACTAGTACATTGTAGCTATGTTTGTATAATATAAGTAATGTACCAGTTATGCGGTTATTGATCATCCAAATAATGGGTAGGATAATATCTACTGTGATCTAGTTACCTACGTAAATATAGGGTTGTTAATTTCGTTGTTATTGGCAGAATATGACATTAAGCCGCAAGCTTTTGATCGTCAATGCAGTTAGCCAAATGAAGTCAAATATTAAATAAGCCACCTCAGTATCTAAACCGTCATAACTGCTCATAGCTGCGCTGTTTTATAATGTCAAGGATGTTTAAGAAATATTTCAATATTCACTAAGACGATTTTGTAGTTTGATTAAACTAAAGAACATGATACAGTACCCCGAGTGTAAGTTTGCAAATCAGTAAACGTAACTAGCGCGTTTGCGTAAGATTTTTATTATCACCCATATAATCTTAGCATTATAATCCATCGGTCAAATTTTAACGCAAACGAAATAGTTACGTTTACTCTCTTGCAAACTTACACTTGGGGTACTGAAATAGAAAAGAATGATGAAAGCATTATCCAGTGCCATGCAAAAAAAATCGTAAATAAGTATTTTATTTTCTGCAAAAACGGCTCGGCACATCACTAATAAAACTCCGAATCTCTCCATTCAGGTTTGAATTTAATTTAACAAAATATAGACGCCATTACGCCTTTTATAACGTCGGCTCTCAAATATAATGGATTTTAATTGAACTTGTAACGATTTTCGCAGAAATTCACGTTCGTTATAAATCTTATAAGGTTTATTTTGATTAATGAACGCCCTAGGTAATTTTATTTCGGTAATAAGATACTTATTTGTGATTTTGAAGCACATCAAATATTGATGTAGGTACTGTCAGCGTCAAAAATATAACGGCGAACAGACTGACGATCGTACTTAGTGTTTTACGGTTAGAAAATAATGATAGGCTATTTTCTGTTCAATAAAGTAATAGGTTTTCATAATTACCCTTTTTTTTTGTTTTACAACTAGGATCCTTTTATGTTCTCATCAACTATCAGACGTCTGTCTCATAGTCATGACAGAGCACCAAAGTTTGTAGTCAAAGGGCATAAAATACATCCAAACAAACATTTAGTACATCATAAACGTCAATTAATACAATATATGTCCCAATTAAAACTTTATAAGCCGTATTTACATAATCCATTCAATCCACCAGCTACGCCTAATCTGACATAACAGGTAACTTTCCCAAAGATCCTTATTACAACCGTATAAAGCACAAAGTCAAGTGATCCTTGATAGTTAAATAAGCAAAGTTATCTTTGCAGGGACATACGGGCACAAAAGTGCTTATGAAGCCCTAACGAGTAGTGCACATGTGAGACGATACGGGCGCCCTCTATACTGAACAATGCCTTCATTATTCAAACTACTCCAGTACAACAATAATCCTTATTCCTTAAGTTATAAGTTTCGAAGTTGAATGAATCTAATCCGGAACAAAGGATGGAGTTTTACAAAGAAAATCAACAGATGGCACTGTGATAAAGATGAGCACATCTCGAATGTTCATTATGAAAATAAAGGGTCACGTCAGGAGGATTTAGACCTGTAAATTTTTTCGGGAAGGGTCTGCGGGTTTCCCTGACACGTTGAGGAAATGTACGGATTAAGTTGAAAAACATTTTGAATTAATATAAATTGTTTACTTGACACTGCGTTAATTAAAATGTTAAATTCCTTGAATTACTTGCAAGCAGACATGCATTAATTGCAGATACACAAGATTCGTAATTAACAAGTTTCACTGAAATATTTTCGTAAGTATAAAGTAAAAGTAAATCGTGCAATGTTTTGCGACAAGATTTGATAGAAATAACATATCATAACATTACGCCTGACAGTATTTCTCGAAGGTTTAGGCAACGGTGCAACGCACAAAAAAAAATTGTAGTCAATACAATTTACGAGTACATTATCAACAGCCAAAGTTCAAGTAAAATTTGTGATTTTTGCAGGCTTATATTGAATTTGTTTCTCCAAATGTTTCTTATTTGTTTTCATAAAAACCTAGATATAGTGCACAAGATACCTACGAGTATTATAAAAAATAAAGAAAGATGTGTTACAACGCCATAATCATGTACTTACTAGCGTTTGTATGAAAAGTATGACGGGTTGACCGCTCTTAAATGTTACTTTGATCTACCGTGAAATTCATGACAGCTATGAAAAATGAAATTAACATTATCAACAGCCAAAGTTCAAGTAAAATTTGTGATTTTTGCAGGCTTATATTGAATTTGTTTCTCCAAATGTTTCTTATTTGCTTTCATAAAAACCTAGATATAGTGCACAAGATACCTATTATAAAAAATAAAGAAAGATGTGTTACAACGCCATAATCATGTACTTACGAGCGTTTGTATGAAAAGTATGACGGGTTGACCGCTCTTAAATGTTACTTTGATCTACCGTGAAATTCATGACAGCTATGAAAAATGAAATTATGCGTGTTCAGAGTATTTTACCTGAAACATTAAATTAACGGTTTACCAAAACACGGTACAGCTGAACTAACAATAGTGGTGTGGTAATTAAAAATAGATTTTCTTCCACCGAGCAATCAAAATGGGATAGATACCTACCTACTTTTGTTTTTAGAAAATGTTCGCCTATAATTATAGTAAAATTACTGTAATTACATAAAAAACTGTTTTACCCCCTTTTTATTTTATTAGGGTTCCGTACGTCCGAATGAAAAAAACGTAACCCTTAAAGGATCAGTCGTATGACTGTCAGTCTGTGACAGCCAATTTAGTCCGAATCTAATGGACCAACTAAGTTGAAATTTGGTACACATATGAATTTCTGTGACCCCAACAGGGACGTGTAACGTAAATAAATGAATTTCGAATATGGGATTATGGGGGTATAATATAAGAAAATTATAAAAAAAAGTTTGGAAACTGTACTGTGTGCCATACCTATCATATTTAAGGGCTTACTGTGAGGGTCTCAAATATTTTTTTAATAATTTTTAAAATAAATAGTTTTAAAGTTATTTAAAAAAGTACATGAAAATTGACCTTTGAAGGGTTCCGTGGTTGCGATGAGCTTATTCAGTAGTTTTTTGTTTTAAATTTTTTTTTTTTTTTTCCTTATCCCCAAAACAACCGATCCAAAAATATGAAAAAAAAAATACAGAAAGTTGTTCTATGCTTATAGATTACAGGAAAACCTATAAGAAGTGTATTGTCTTGATATAACATGGTAAATCTCTCAATATTGTGCACACATGTTCTCCCATACATTCCAACTGCAAATGTAAGTAACATTTGCAGTTGGAATGTATGGGAGAACATGTTTTTCAACTAAACTACCTATTGAAAACAAAAAACTACTGAATAAGCTCATCGCAACCACGGAACCCTTCATTGTGTGTGGCCCGACACGCAATTGGCCCGTTTTTATTTATGGGTTAAATATTTTTGGACCGCATACAAGTACAATTATTCAAATAGGTACTGTACTGCAGATACCTTTCAAATATATCGTATTCCTCAAGCAAAAAGGCGAAACTACTTTTTTTGTTTGTAAAGAATAAGATAGAAATAGAATAAGTCAATTCCAGCCAACTTTCTTTCAGCCAGTCCATATTTTACACGGACCATTTCAAGAGCTTAGCGCGGAGCCCGTCAAATATGCAACACGTGGTACCAATCTCCCATAAATAAGATCGACTAGGAAAACGTTAGGCAACCGTAAGAAACAAAATAACGGCGAATAATATAAAAAAGGCCCAGGTTTTATGTGAATGCCCACATTAATAATTCATCTGTAATCCCCTAAAGTTGGTGGTGGGATATAAAATGTATTTTACGACACAATCGAGCGTGTTTTATCCACAAGCCACAGGGCCGGACTGAGGTGCTAACTCGCCAATGACGCCTTCTATTCCATAATATTTTTACTTCTCTAGTAATGTGAACTCGTTTTTATGGTTAATAATATTGTACAGTCGCCAGCACATCAAGATGCCAAACTGTCAAATTTCTCCAAATGATTTTAAACCTTAAAATGTTGAAGGTTAAGTTCAAAATCGAATGAGAACATTTTACAGTTTGTGGTAAAATGATGTACTGACGACTGTACCTTTTAGAGTGAGCAGAGGATGCTAAGACTCTTGGTTTTCCATTGTTAACCACACCGTGTAATAATTGAGATGTCCCTTTTTATTATACAGGGCGTTAAAGAAACTGCGTGCTATAGCTTAGGGGTAGGGTCAGTATACTTAAAGGAACCCAGAAAAAAATATATTTTAAGATCAACCTAATTTAGTACCTACTAACTTAAAATAAGAATCGTTTAGTATTAAAATTATTTTATTTGAAGGTCCTAAGCCCTAGCTAAGAGGATCAATAAGTACAAAATAAAAGTCTACGTTGCTTATAGGTTGTCTAAAGATCATAAACTCGTAGCTGAGCAAAACTAAAAGAGAAACACGAAAAATACAACATAATAATAGTGTTTCCGCGACCCAAGAGTGACAAGAAAATTAAAGACCACGTAGGTAGCGCCAGTTATTGGCTAAATAAGAACGATGAGGTAAACCGAGGTCGTTTGAAGAGCTATTTATTTATATCTAACTAGCTTTTGCCCGCGGCTTGGCCCGCGTCAATGTCGGAAAATATCCCACGGGAATTTATCCTAACGGTATTAAAAGTACCCCATGTGTTAATGCAGGTTATAAACTATCTGTGTGCCTAAGTTCACCCAAATCCGTTCGGCCATTTTTGCACCAATCGTCGGAACATAATATACATCCACAAACGGACAACGGACAAAAAAAAATCGTTACTACTTATGTAAATATATAGATTTAGATCAACCCACGACATTTGTGTCGTTTGAAGAACTGTTTTGTTTACGGCTTTATTAGGTGTAAAAGTTTTAGTATTGGATCTGAAATGTCATGTGTGTATATAGTCGTATATTTTTATTGTGATTTAGGTGTTATACGTTATCTTGGTAATGGCAAAGGTGAGACCTGGAATAATGATGTAGGCAGTGGTTGATTTGATTACACAAAAATGTGTAAGGAAATCTTTGACATAGAAACTATACACGTTTCAATGTTTAAAGTTACGGGAGAAGCAACATAAACAAAATTACTGAACCTTACACCGTAATAGAATGTTAGTTGCTTCAAAATCTATTTCTACCCTTACTAAAATAGCTGAAACACCTACGCATACTAAAATACCAGCACCAGATTGCCACACTCCATCCCTGTTCCCATTCCCACTACACAATGCCCTTAAAATGAAATTTAAGTCACCCGCCGAAAGTAGATAAAACTTCAGTTTTTGTCGGCAGCTTTCGGCAAACTTTTTTGGGTAGCGCAACTTCAATGAATTTCGGTGTAGTTTCCCCAATGGTTTTAGGAAACAACCGAACACGCCATCGAGAAAAAATCCTCAGCAGGTAGGAATGTCTGAGATAAATTCTGAGATGTCGATCCCAATGCTAATTTTACACCAGACCTCATAAAGCATTTTTGTTTTTATTTTTTGTTATATAATAAACACCGAAAAGGGACCAGATGTAAATTTGGTATATATAATATGGCGTAATTTGGGGTCTACCATCTCGTTATTCTATTGCCAACCACCTTAGGCGATGTATTAACCATCTTGCGGTCCTACAAAAAGATTAAGCGATAAACAAGGACGCTCAAGACAAAGACGAAATTGAAACGTCATGTCCTGAAAAAGATGTTATGGCACAAATATTTACCAAAAAAGGAAAATAAATACACCTAACGCAATACATTACGAAAAAAGGAACTGTATATATACACGTCAGGACACGAAACTAACAGAAAACGCGTAAAAATAACTCATCTAACGTTTTTATGATTTTGGGGAACAGGGATGGCGTTCATTACTGTCTCGGGGCTAAAGTAAACAACGGCGGTGGAATTTTTTCATCAAAATTTGACTTACACCATCTGCTTCCGCGGTAATCTTGGCTAGGACAAATATTTGTACCGCCTCTGTTACGTCGCCTCATAATTATAACTAGGGCCAGGGATTACGGGAGGTCACTGTGAAATCTCATTATCCTCGCTTTGTGTCATCAGCGATACAATTTGTGAGGGCTTGAATCAATTATAGTATGTTGGTGATGCGCTTTGGGGATTATCAAACGTTAATTAAGTTTAGAAGCTGATTTGAATAACTAAGTGCTTTGTTTGTAGATCAGGGGTTTATGACATACGACAGTTTGTTGCGTTTCCGTTTGTTAGCACTAAGCAGAGATTAACATGGTCGAAATGTTTGAAATATCTCTAGGAACTGCATATGTTGTACTACAAATCCGTAAATTCTACAACATATTCCAGAACTGATATTTCCGGATGTGACGTATAAGACGAAAGAGTTGTCGGTAACCACCAGTCCAAAAACTTGTTTTGCGTGTTATTTCGGGACTGAGAAGGCAGTCGCTGTCGCTAACGAACGCAAAACTTCATTACGTAAAGACAATTATAAATTCTTAAACTTTTCTAAACTTCTTCAGTTTTTAATTGTTTTTGACAGACTTAATTCCAGAACATAACTCCTCTGGAAACTTTATTAAACTAACGAAAGCTACAACAAATGATACAGCTAATTCACTTTACTAAAGACTCATTTGTAAAAAGTGTCTTAAATCTCAGGTAGCAAGGAAAACCAAACACTAGAATTTACAGTACCCAGTATATCTTTGTGGTTCGCAGTGGCGCTCTGCTCGTAAAGGAAAACCATATGTCAAGTTCAATATAAATGTATTTAAATTTAGTTTCGCATTTTGCCGCATACCAAGATATATTGGGCGCTATATTCACTCACTATATGCATTCACCGCTGTGCTTGACATTACCTGCAAACAAAAAAATTCAAATTAGGTCACGCATTTATTAAATGACATTTATTATGACGGGACACGAATGTCTTCGGTAGTTAAGAACGTTTACGACGTACGGCATTTAACACAAACTTTCAAGCCCTTGTTTTTCGAAATGACTGAACCGATTTTAATGAAACTTCATACGCATAAGCAAGATATTTGTAGATATCGGTATCCATTACGTCTGCGGAGTTTCGCTAGCTTATTTAATTTAACCCTGTATAAGGAAGAATATAAATAAAAAAGAAAGAAAGAAAAAGCATTTGTTGAGATTTTTAAGGATAACTAAATAAATAGGCCGAGAAACGACCACATTCGTTTATATTATAATTTTTAGGGTTCCGTACCAAAATGGTAAAAAGGAACCCTTATGGTGAGACTAAGTCTGTCTGTCTGTCACACCTGGATATCTCAAGAACTACTTATGCTATCAACTTGAAATTTAGAATAGTTTTAGATGACATTTGCCCAACTATTTTGCAAACAAGAAAGAAAAAAAAAAAAATATCTTTTTTGCAAAAGTGACTAAAAGGTCTTCTAATTTTGAAGTGGGGCTACTAAGGCATGTGGGGTATCGTATGAAAGAACGCTGTTTGCACATTCTCAAACATTTATTTTTTAGGTCGCATAGTTTCAGACTTTTGATGAAAAATGTAAAAAAAAAAACCGTTCCCCCCCCCCTTATCTCCGAAGTTTGTATAGTTAAAAATCTGAAATTATTCTATGTGATAGAAGTGTATGTAAAGATTACAGGAAAAATAAAACTATGTCTCTAAATAGCACAGTTTTTCAGAAATCATCAACATCATGTATACGTACGGAACCCTCGGTGCGCGAGTCCGACTCGTTCTTGACCGGTTTTTTATTATTAAATTAGTCTATGGCAAATTCGCTTTTAGTTAGCTTTGCTAGATCTTAAATCAGAAAAAATAACATAACACCGCTTTTGTTTTTGGCGGCAATTTTTCTTAAGCTTGGTATAAGTACAGTGAGTAATCCATGTAAGTACGCCATCATCATTTAGTTTATGAGAAATAAGGTACCTACCTACTTACAACAGATTTTCAAAACCCATTATTGATTTGACCAAGATTATGTCTGTGTGACCTCTGAGTTTGTTTCGGCCTATCTTGTCAGAGTTCCCTCATCTAGTTAGTTAGACCTCATCTAGTTTTTAAAATATGATTGACGTGTAAAAATGTTTGTACAAACCAACTTACAGAAATAAAAATAATTTACTTTTATCATTATCCATCCTCATTTTTTACTAAAAAAAATCCTGATGTGTACACCCTAAAATCAAGTACCTAACTCAATCTTGAAAAAGATCAAGTCTTAACAGAATAACTTTTCAGAATCCATATACTCAAGTCAGCGGATAATAATGTGCCCATGCGACGTCGAATAAGCTCAGATTTATGTAATCCTAGTATTCTTATTATGTATTATCCGCCATCTTTGCAAAGACTATGTTACTATGTCGTATTTTTAAAAAGAAATCCTCTCAAAGGACGGGCTAAGTTTGGAATACTTGATGGAACTGGCATTTTTGTTTTACTTTGCATAACTTAGGATTTATGATAGACTGTTTTGAGTGAAATTAGGGTATTTTAAGTTGGATAAAGTGAGATATTACAATTTGTCTTGTTTTGTCTGTATTCTGCTTACGCTGCCTCGTTGGTGTGATCGCTAGCGCTACTGCTGCTATATCCTGGGTTTGATTCCCAGATCGGGCAGTGTTATTGGGTTTTTCCATAAGGAATTTCTCACACAATCCATCCAAAAGTTTGACAACATATACATTATACAATATTTCGCATTTTGAACGATAAATTCATCAATAAAACTGAAAATACCAACACGCGTTAAAATGAAATATGGAATCGTTCAACCTTTTATTTAGATTTCTATTTATCCCGCTCTGACTGGGGATTGACAGAAATCAAATAACATAGCACCTGCAAATCCTGACACGTTTATAATAGATCGGGCTTTGTCTAACCTTGCTGTTAAAATATATTTTTTTTCCAACACTTAACAATTAACAAGTCGCTTTTTGTTTGGTCTTCAACAACCAAATCACAGTCAAATACACTCCCGGAGTGCTAAATCGAGCCACCGTGCAATTCCATGTGAGGTATGAAGGCTCGTGCAGACTGGAGCGATATCGCGGGCACAACAGGCAACGCGACACTTTCCATGAAGTTTTCATATAAATTGTGATACTAAAGTCGCGTCGCGCTTATCGGCCTTGAAGGCCTAAAGTCAAAGAAAAAGTTTTATGCAGTTTTGATGCCGACTTTTTACTGGCCATCATTTTAGTATCGTCATTGTTCAGAATTTGAATTCACGACCATTTAAAAAGATATAGACTTGCGATTTAGGGCCACAGACGCAAATCATGTTAAATTAAATACAACTGTGGTTCTGTCTACCCTATTCTATGTAACCAACTATAAAAGGAATGTCCCAAGACACTACTCCTCTTAAATTGACAATTGTGAAAGCGATAACAATCACCATAGTAGAACGTGGTCCTTCGACCCTAGAAGTTAGGACCTCATTCTAAAACGTCCCTGGAGATCAACTAGACCTAACTTCAAACATGTCCTCAAGTATATCTAGAAAAGTTTGAGAAATATATTGCTAGTAAGGACCAGAATTTTTTATCAGGGCTGTCTGTGAAGGTTACACTATCCTATCCTATAATTTTATCCCATGGCAAATGTAAGAACAATATATTATGCTGAAGCTCAAAAATGAGTCATTATTGTCTATAATATACAACTAGAAATGTGTGGTCATATCTATGGGTATGATACAGACCATCAAACTGAACTACTTTCTCCTTTCAACATCGTAATCGCGAAAAAAATATCAACTGTCCCATTCAACTTCAATCGTCTCGACCCAAATGTATGGGACGGCTAATATTTATTTCGCGTTCATAATGTTGGTCCCATGACAAAGTTGTTCAGTTTTCTGAACCACCTTTCTGATACATGTATGTAACATTATTTTTAGTATTATGTGAATCCTGAATATAATTTGTTCAGAATAAGGAACTGAACCGATTTCAATAATTTTTACACCATGTTATTTTTTGTTCCAAAAATATTTAAATGTGATGGAAAATGTTATCACTATTTAATTACTTACAATACAATCGCCGTACGATTAGGGTACCTACTGCCAAATTATTATCAATGAGCGCAAGACGACCCTGGAGGCGCGGGGGCGCCGTTAGCATGTTTTTGTACGGACAACCGGGTAACATATAACTTTGTGATTTTTCATGATACAGTTTTGAAATTTTGTACATTGATTCTTTACGTAAAAATACTAGACACGTGTTTCGGGTTTTGAATATACTAAAACTAATATTGTATATTGTTTATGTCTATATATACGTACATATAGTGTTGGTGTTGTGTGTGTTGGTGGTTATACACGGTGTACATAATAAAGAGTATTTTGTTCTATTGTGTGTGATTAACTATAACTCATAGATCTTTGATCATGATGATAGTGATAGATAGCTCCCATTAGTGAGAGATAAAAAATTCACAAAGAGACGCCATAGTTTAAGAAATCTAAACACAAACATAGCAAAAAGCAATTCATCAGTATTATTTCAGTTCTTTCTAGTTGATATTTTTTTTACTAAGGAATAGGTGAGCCTTTAAAAGGAATACGATCAATTTATCTTTATTGACGTCTAGAAGGAAAATAAATTGACTTCGCGTCGTAGTTCTTTCGAATAGGCTTTAAAAAAAGCTGTAGTTTTTATTATATTTCAGAAATAAAATGTGGACGGTATTACATTGATAGGAGGTTATTTATTTTATATATTTAGGTAGGGAGAAAATATAAACTGTAGGTACAATGATCGTATAAAAGCTTCTGCATACTGGCGTATGTAGAAGCCTTAAGTTTATAAGCGCAGAGACGCACACAATTCAGACGGAATTGGATTTAAGAAATATTAAGGACAGACGAAAAACTATGCTAAAGATGAATAATAAAAAATTGGAAATAAATGACTATTACATATATTTTATATTAGTTTGCAATAAATCCATGCTGTATAAGATTGGTAGTAGTACTGAATCGGCTGAAATAAATCTAGAACAAAAATAAACCAATAAAATTCAAATACTGCAGTTCGTAGTTCAAGCATCAGCATTCGAAAATAAAAAAAAAGAACGCAATTGAAAATCGAACTAACGAAGCTCAACTTTTTCACAAAAATCAAAGGGCCGAGACATCTCGTTATACAGCCAGCAACGCCACTACATGGCCACACGTGGCGGAACACACGGCCAGCTCCAGAAATACACAGAGTAAACACGGCAATATGTTCACAAGTAATGAAGCGAACACTTGGCCCAGCCTATAAATAGATAAATAAATAACTACGCGGCCCGTTTGTGTTACTATTGGTGTTTTGAAGTGCTTTTTTTGTTTAAGGGATGGGTATGTTTACATCGTTAGTACTCGGCCTTTCGCATGTGGTACTGTGATTATTACATGTGTATTCCATTTACAGTAAGATCAATGAATGTTTGTGGTAATTGAATTTTTAATAACGCATGTTTTAGACAGCTTCGTTGATAGGAGTTGAAGTAAGAAAGATAATCTCAGATTGAAAATGAATGAAACTTAAAAGTGATTTTTAAACTCGCCAGTAAAAATCGATTCCGACGAAACAACGACTCGATTCTTCCTTTGACTACCGGTCAGTATTAAAATTTCCTACAAGGGATGCGAATCCTTGGCCTGTTCGTGACATTGACAGCGGTCAAAACGTCGTCTGTCCCTTAGGATACAGAGGGCAGACCCAAATCACTTGATAGCATAGAGGTATTGTTTTTAGACTTGGAGTCTCTGACTGTGGAAGGTGACTTCGAGCCCCAGACGACAAATATTTTTTGGTCCCAAGAGGAAAGTTTTTCGAGTAGGCCGAACATTTTTGATTTAATATTTAGGTATTGTTGCTAACCCCCTTAGTTAAGCTGTGTTGTTAGAACTTAGGATTTGTAATAATAACCAGCCTTCTTTAGTATTTTTGAAATACTGATAAGTAATTGACAACACTAGTTGTCTTTTTTTTTTTTTTGTTTTTATCAAGCCATCATTTTTACTTGTAGTGAAATGTAAAATTAATGAAAAGTAATGTGTGCTGCCGCTGCGACACGGAACATTTTTTCGTTTGTTTTGTGAGTGTATAACATATCTGTTTAATATAATAATATCATTGCCTAAAACCGTACAACTAATCACGCAAAAATAATAAAATCCAAAGAATTTTATCTCTTACTTATCTTAAATTAACACCCAATAAGCGAAGCTCCCATCTATTTAAGTAAACATTCCGGAGCGAAATTCAAGAAAACGTGACATGTTCAACAACTAGCCGCATCTCAAAATGTTAAAACGCTTACAGAGGCAGCACAGAACATCTCCGAAGGCATTGCTCCTTAGGTAAAATAAAACAAGTCCAGCCCACGGACCTTTGTTGTGGTGGTCAGTGCTTCGTGCAAAACAAAAATAAGACAAAACGAACGGGACAGAACAGGTCGGGGCCGACCGAGACCAGTCCGACGACTTTTGACCACTTTTCTGGTCCCACATCCCGACAAACGTATCTCTACAGATACTTTCCAACTTCTCCAACCTTATTGTGAAAGCAACAAGATCTAATTTTGTCTTATAACGTTTTTGAATGTGTTGTCTGCTTTATTGAGCTATGATTTAAGAGCATTTCGATTTCTTTAGGAATTTCTGTGGTTAGGATTACGAATATGAGTTTTGGAGTTATATTTTATGCGTTTATTGATAATTTTGGGATATCCACAAAAGCTATGAATTTGATTTCGTAAAGGTATGTGTCGACAAAGATGTCTTTCACATACATTTATCGTGAAGCAGTGAAATTATTCTTAGTTGAATTGAAAGCCTGAGTCGGACAGGATAAATTCTGTCCTACTTTAGTAACCAAACTTGGAACTTTAAACAGGATTAAACGCAAAACTGGGGGAGCAATCTCATCTGAATTGGACGGCTAAATTATTTTAACTCCGGTTTGTTTAACAATTAACAAGTCTTAACAAGAATTGCATTACATACATTATTAAAAAAAAAAAAGTAATATGTATTCTTGTCTATAATGATTTACTGCCTTGAAACTTGTTTCAGATAATTTAGAATTTAATAATATACAAAATAGTAGTGTATGATTTGTATGAACACAAAGTAGCCATTATTGCAAGCCGAGAAAAACTTACAGCTATTAATAAAGAGACATCAACCCGTGGTGCACTAACCAGACATTCTTTCAAGGCCAACAAAACGACCAGAAAACATATGGTTGAAAAAAGTAGCCAGTAACATTGATGCGCACAAGACCACTGTAACTTGACCTCGGCGAACCAGCCAACTTCCTTTATTTCACGTTTAAAAATAAAGCAAAAAGTAACGTCGGGAAATGTAGAATGAACGATGCATAAAAGACAAATATACTGGACAATTCTGAATAACATATTTCGTTTTAATGTAAATTTTCGCGTAAATGTCACAAATCATTAAGACTGCTAAGGGCCGAGGGAGGTCGTTGTAGACTGGCTAAGTTATATCCATGACTTGCGTAAGCCGAGCCTCGGTGCCGTTAATTTAAGTTGGAATGAGGGGTCTAAGGATGTTGGCGGAACAGTCACCCCAAGCAAAGGTCCCTTGTGGTCACTGACCATCGACGAGAATAACGCAAGTACCTGGACTCAAGCGCAGCCTGTACTCGTGACGTCACTCTCGATTTATGAGAACAAGATTACTTGGACTTAAAAGAATGTAAAAAAAGTTCCATCATTAGCACGGAATGAAAAATTGAATTAATCGTAACGGAAAAAGTTAGATGAGTTCTCACATAGAAAATAGGAAGGCTGGCCATGACAGCCGCCCGTCGCCATTTTTCTTTTGAAGACTCGTTTAAAATAGAGTAGGTCTCTAAGGTTTAATTAAGCATTTCATTAAGAGTAGTTTTACGGCGAGTTTGTGATAGATACGTAAGCGAGTGTAAATATGTTTACAGAAATATTACCTATTGAATTTATTTTTCGCAGACCACTTCAGTTCGTTTTTGTCCTTGATTTGCATTAAGGTTTTGCAAAGTAAAAGTATTCAGAAATTACATCTCAATGTTTTGTTTTATTTTAAATAAGAAGGCTGCTTCATATTATAAAATATTTCTAGTTTCTACAAAAAGATTCCTTATTTGGGCGTGAATTAATTATTCGCGACATAAATCAACGCGATATCTCGTTTAAAAACCAGATTAACCTGAATTAGCATCATTTTATTTTTAAACAAAACAGCGACGTTTTGCAAGGAAATTATTGAAATTTAAAAAGGAGACACAATTTAAATTCAGCATGACATCCGTTGTTTGGGATGAAAGCCCCAAAATTATATACAGGAGAAATACAAATAAATAAAACAGGAAATTAATGATAATTTCCTGTTTTTTTTTTCCTTTCCAGAGGTTGCCAAGTGTGGTCATCAAAGTTAGAAACCCAACAAAATTTTTCAGCAAAAAATTAAGAAAGCCCAGGTAAAGGGTAAAGGGGTTTTTCCCGCGGCGAAATTTTGTTCACGCACTGTATTTTCAACGATCTGTACCCCGAGAGTAAGTTTGCAAGTGAGTAAACGTAACTAGCGCTTTTGCGTTAAGATTTTTTTCTCACTCTTATACTCTTAGCATTATGATCTATCGGTCAAATTTTAACGCAAACGAAATAGTTACGTTTACTCTCTTGCAAACTTACACTTGGGGTACTGCTTAGCACCGAGAGTTCAAAATTCAACAGTGTGTTTTTTCCACGCGCTGCGATGCACTCTGTTGGATTCTCAATGCTCGGCTGAACACCCTAGAGTTGAAAATCTAGTGCGCGATAAAATTCCGCAGCGATATTTTTACGTCCGTGCGAAGGCGAGCACTATCAGAATAGAATAGAATACTCATTATGTACACCATCAAAGTTACAGATATAAATGTTGAAATTACAGTATACCTATTAATAAATCATAACAATAAGGAGACGTAACCATCACAATCTTTCAACCACGATTCCACGCCATAATTTTACCCATCAAAGACCGCGGGTCGCTAGCCTGTACATACAAATACTGTCCCATACTCGTATCATAAACTGTACATATAGCACAAACATAATATTCAATCTACTGAGCAGGAAAATACGCACCAGTTATTTTGCTACATGCAGTACGACTGTTCTCGCTGAAGACCTACTTATCCCGATACTGAGTGTACCTACTTTTATATCCCAACAATAATCCTAACTATATAATTAATGCGAAAAAGAGTTTGTTTGTCTGTTACGCTAAAACGGCTGATCGGATTTGGATGAAATTCGGCACACAGATAGACATGACCTGGGGAAAGGACATAGGCTACTTTTGACCAACAACACGTCACAAGTCCCGGGCAACAACTAGTACCGTAAAACGGGGTGAATATAAATGCAGGGGTGAAACCAGACGCAACTTTAAAATGGATTTTAACCTTGAAATAATATAGTTTAATGCCAACAAGGACACTTAATCGTTAATTATAGGACAGGTAACACATTATAGTCCTTTTTGGCAACAAAAGATATTATTTCAAGGTTAAAATCCATTTTAAAGTTGCGTCTCGATTCACCCCTGCATTTCTATTCACCCCGTTTTACCCGGTACATAATATTCACGTTTACGAGTAAAGTAGATATATTAACTCGAAAGAGATGCAGTCACTGGTAGCTCACTACTGGGAGCAAACGTGCAATTGATGATGATTTTGATGTGGCCAAACAATCAACTGTTGAGTTGATACATTTTCAACAATTTTTACTCAAGTCAAGTCGTATTTTACAGACAACCTTTGGATGGATTAAAGGGAGCAGGAGAGACAATACTGCAGGTAGTCAGTGGTACTAGGCAGTTGCGTGGCAGGTGGTCAGTTTTACATCACATCTGTAATCCCCGAAGAATTAGGCAGAAGTGTACCTATAGTACTCGTACCCACATTTCGCCAGTTATGTTTAAATCCCATGTAATAGGGGGCGCGCCTATTGCCATTAACCTGCTACTGAGAAATTCCTGATGGAAAAATCCAGGACCACATCCTCAGCATGCGCTTGCGACCACTAGACCAACGAGGCAGTCTGGAAAGAGGCCAACTGAAATTCAATGATATTGAAATTCTTAGCCATCTAGCTAGACAGTCATTTTGATTCGATTCAATGTCTGTGACGTTGAATCGAATCCATAAACACATGGCATTGAACTTGATAAACCAAGACAAACTTGATAAACACATATGAAATGTCAATGTTGGAAGTCAACATTGACATTTCCATATGTGGCGAACGACAAAGATCACCATTATCTAGAATTGCTTATAACTCAACATCGCCTGCATCAATATCAACTCTAACGTACATATTTAAATGCCTGTCTTTATCAGCTGTTTCTTCTACAAAATCAAGATCCTTTACATCCTTAACCCTCACTTTGCAACACACAGTCAACCTACCATCTGCTACTACGTAAGTGCCACCCTTCACTGTAAGACCGTCACCAGCCGATTTATGGCCCAAGGAAATTAACCTAAAGGTGTCGTGCCGAGATTTATAATGAAGGAAACGAGGTATTTTTGAGGGTAGTTTAACACAGCTTTACGGGTATAAGATGTTTGGTTTGCAATTCGAGGATTAAGTAATAATATTAGTTGGGAAGTGTGTCCTTTATGACGGATGTATTTGTTGGAGGAACGTTTAGTTGTGTTTCAAAACACACGTGTAATTTTGAAGTATGTTTAAATAAAGGCAGTAGTTCTTCAAAACGTATAGACGTTTGGAAGAACTACTGCATTTATTTACACATATCGTCGTCTTTTGTTTCATGTGATCTTTTGTATAAAGGTCCAATCTTCGATCAATAATAGTACTATTGATCGAAGGGTCCAATCAAGGGATTTCTCGTTCTTAATCCCATGTCTACTTTCATTACTTGAAAAATACTCCTAATACCTATCTCCTGTTTTCTGAAAGCCAATCTATTTTAATAGATTACCGAATATCATGTCAACGTTCACGACTGGTTGTCGTTACTTTTGGCCAATCACAACTATAACAGCTAAGTAAAATAATATTTGACAGCTGATCAACTCAGGCTTTCAGAATCCGGGGGTACTTAAGGCTTAGAATAATTAAGTTCATTATCAAGAAGGCTGTATTTTCTCTTGAAGTATATAGCTCATCGTCCTCGTCATTTACTGCAAAGAAACTAGTATTTTTAATTAGAAAAGGTTCACGACCGCCACTCGAACCTTGGACTGGATCAGATCAACACTCCGCCGATTATGTACAATTATCTTCAATTACATTTTCAAGTGGAATTTTAATACCATCTGGTGTGGTGTGTAGAATATATTTGTTAAGGTATCTTCTGACAATTGTATCTAGAAAACTTTGCGCTACCGCCACAGTTTCAATGAAATTTTCAATTGGCACTGTATAGCCAAAGAATAAATATGTTAAGCACCTTATCCTTATACCTTATTATTTTTCCAACTGCAAACATTTTGAATGAAACGACAGTTCGAAAAGGTGACATATGCCCGTTATGTGGGAAAAGGATTTGTTTGAAAATTGCTTAACATTATCCGCTCCCTGACCGTACCTATCTTAAGAACAACATGATTGGTCCACTATGGTCATTGTAGTAAGTCTTTAGGGATTCCAGACTGAAACACTCACACCAATCACTCACTCACATCAATTTGCAGATAAGCCCGGTATGGGCCAATCATATCTGGCTGGACTAGGTTTACCGGATCAACATGCTGTTCTGTGAGTTCCTCCTGCATCCAGGTTGAGTGCGAAGGCATGGTCAAGTAGTTTTTGTTTTGTCAGATCATACTTATGTCCGAGTAGCATCCAAACAATGCGAGTTTCCAGTCAATGGTATTAGAATTTGACACAAATCATAAACATTTTATGCCAATTCCAATAGCAGTGGCTTCATTTCAGTCCTCTGACGTCACATGGTAAGACTATAAGATCTTTTCTTCGAAGCGGAAGCATAAGTCGCATTCGAAGAATTCTCGAAACAAGAGAAGAATATGAAGTAAATTCTATATTTATTTGCTGGATGACATTTTGACATTTTCTGAAGTGATTTCAAAGTGGTTGCAAGATTTTTCTTCCTTTGATGTCACATGCATATGAACTTTAAAGACGCGGTAAGTAATTTTGAAACCCGTTTTCATCCTTCTTTGAGATGCTCGATCAGCGGAAGTCTGCAGAAGTATGACGTCTTTGTGTTTGTTCATTTGGTGCAGCAAACAGACTCCCATGAACCCACATCCCATTCGTAGCCGATGGCACAACAATAACGAGGATATAAAAGGTTACATCAACCACCTTTTAATAACTTTAGAATCCAATGCTAATTAAAATGAGTGAGGTGATTCACTCAGGCATGGTTTGTTTTTCCAAAAAACTGGTCTAAGAATAAGGAGCGCGTTTCCCTTATCCTTTTTGTTCGTATTGTTTTGAGGGCCTCGTTTTATAATAAAAGTTATTTTTGTGAGATCTGAAATCACAACATGAATTTGTAAAAAATATTTTTGATATAATTTTCACATCATTTTCTTTTTATTTCCAACGATGTTTAAACAACATAATCCACGAAATGTGTATGTAAAGAGCCTTTTTAACTTAAACCCCTCCCAAAAAAACAATTAAACATTCCCTACCCGACGTCGTTTAAGGGCCTACAAATTTGAATTTCAAAAACTCAAAGTTAAGCCTAGGGTTTTGAATTTTAACATAATTTACATACACAAATGAGTCATCTGCGTTCGTTACGGTGTCTGGACGTCACCTCCACCAAAAACTGAAATATAGCCATGTATAGCGTACTCTGCTGGATGGGCTGCGAAGTCTTTTGAATAAACCAAAAGTTGGCGCGCATTGGAAATTAAAGCGCCGAAATTGTCGACCGCACCATCACGAATGTCGGGAAGTTTGTTTAATATGCAAGGCGAGTGAGACTCTCAATGAAATCGAAAAAAAAATACATCAAAATCATGCATTTACATACACACAACAGGATGATTCAATGGACGGAAATGGTTATTTGGTACAATGGTTTTCTGGAAATTTATGTGTAGTTAGGACGGAAACAAGGGGCTTGGTCATGTCCTAAACGGGGATAAGTGGAATTTTTGGAGCGTAATGAATTTTGGTCAAAAGTGCAAAATTTTATTTGGTGCCACAAAATTGTTGACAAGCTTAAAGTTAGTCGGTGTGACAAACGAAGAAAGGATTTAGAAACGAGTCATTGAAGATGACAAAGAGAAAATAAAGGTCTTAAGAAGCAAGAGACGTAAATGCCTACAGAAGTATAATATGCGTGCCGTGATTCATCCCAGGCTCCTAGGATGAATCACGGCACGCATATTCTTCTTTTTCCTATAATAAGAAAGGTCAAGAAGTTGTCACCAGTCTTTTTCGAAGGAGTGCTGCTATCAAACTCAAAACTCAAACTCAAAGCATTTATTTCAATTAAACCATTGACAGGCACTTTTGAATTGTCAAGAAGTCGGTCAGTTACAATTTTACAAATATGAAGCTAGTTGCCCATTCCAAATAGTAGGTTCCTATGGAGAAGAACGGGCAAGAAACTCCACGGACACTATCTATTACTACTTACCGAAAGGCACATCGACGTTTGTCAACCTTTTCACCCACAGACCTTTTAACCCGATTGCGGCGAAGCCAAAAAAAAAGGAGGGTTATGTGTTTGACCTGTGTGTATGTATGTCTGTCAATATGTTCCCTCGTAACTACTAAACGGCTGAACCGATTTTGATGAATGCTATGTCGTTAGATTCGTCTTTATTGCGCGAGTGTCATAGGGTATATTAAAATTATTAAAACAGGCTCATGCACTCGGAGGCAATAGGTCATTATTGTTAGGAAGATGCCTCCGACTGCATGAGATTGTTTATAGTATTAATTTACATAAATCTTGTTTCCATCCTTTTTAATTTCACTTTTTACGCGTTCGGGTTTTTGATTTTTTTTATTAACTTTTTTTTACTATACCAACCAGCAGGCTAATTGCGCAACGCAGTTTGTTTTGGAAGCAGATTCCAAATTTAAGCAAACTCCAGTCGGAATCGGTTTCCATATTTGGAATTGTGTAACAATTATTTTTCCAATCCAGTAGAATTTTATAGAGGTGTACAAAGCAATCGGCCAGAGTAAGTTTGCTTGCAGCGTTTTGTTTCATCATAAAGGAATTATTTGTTTCTGAATTATTGTGCTACAATTTAATTTTGTTTTCATTACAACTGATGGTCTACTAATGCTATTTGAAGAAAATGTCCAATGAATGCCGAAAAATGAAAAATCAATTTTTAAAACACTTTCTACCAAAAACTACCATAGTTGAAATACACGAACAATACGTTTTTCTTTACACGTTTTAGTTATCTGTGGCCAATGCAAAAATCGTAGAAAAGCAGTGTTTTCAACTTAGTGGGATTTCCACTAAACCTGGGGATTTGGGGCACCCCTACTGGCGGACAACATTTACACCGAAACTACTGCGGATTCGAACGCTGATTTGGAAAGACTAATCAGCAGGTCGAATATAGTGAAGTCAAACAGAGGCTACGCGCGTGTGGAGATCGAAAAACAACGTAATTTCGAAAATAATATGCCACGGGTAGATACTGCTAGGATAAAAAAAACCGTCTATAAGCCATATTTTATAAGTATGTAACAAACATCCAAACACGTTCACTAACTTTTTCAGTATTGTGATATTATATTAGGATGATGTTGAAAAAATTACTACTACGTTTTCATTTTCATTCTTAAATCTTCAAATGAACCTCCGAAAAGAGACCGAACGTCGAAATAGGCATAAAAAATACGAGTGTGCTTTATACCACACGACTGAAGTAAAACTTACAAAGTAGTGTGGTACTTACAACAATAGGCCTGCACTGTGTCTTAGATATACGAAACGCAACTGGATAAGAGAGAAAGAAAATGTGTGCTCGCACCTCTCTCTCTCTTGCCCCTACAGCGCGGATATACGGAGCGTTACGAAACGTAACTCTCTCTTTATATCTTCACTATCTTAACTCTCCCTCTCAACTTCCGCTGGCTCACTTCTGTAACGCTCTCGTCATGCATTCTCCAGCTTACTCCCCAAGTCAAACGTGCCTAAAAAAGTTTTACTTCAAAAAAAAATGAGCCGTCACAGGACGCCTGGCAGATGTGAAACATACAAATTATTTACACACTACTACATAAAGACTGTATAGAAGCGACGCGTCGCCACGCCGCTTGCGTCACCCCGCCAGCAATCGATTTTACGTGCGGCTATAGATGTTTCACATCAAAAAGCGACTAATCTAATTTGAAGAACCGCCACTACACTAGTAGACTCGGGGAAAAGTTGGCAACACTGAGTAAAGTTATTAATAATAGGAAACTTCGCATTGTTTGCCTTGAATTTTGTTTTTACTATTAGTTTATTTCCGTGCCTGGGGTAAATAACTTGACAACTCGACTAGCATGATTTTTTTTTTATTAGCTCAAACGCTTTCTACGTATGTGAATTTATATGAAAAAAAAAAAAATCTCTGAATTCGCATTAGTTTTGTAGAAATTGTCTCCGTAACTAATTTGACATCTTTCATTTTAACGTGTTTATTTTGACAAAATGATATATCAAATATTAAATACCACATTTAAGAAACTAAAATTGATATGTCATCATATAAACTTATGCATTATAAACGAATTAGAGAGAGAAATTGACATCTTAAGTAATACACTTAATGATTTTTCAAAACCGTTAAACTTATCTTGAGAAGTCGAGATGTCAACTTATTCACGCCTATTATGTGAAATATTTTAGTTGACATTTTTTAATATCAAAATATGGACTGCTAATAAATATTTAAACTTTATAAAAATATAAAGAAAATATAGCTAAGTCGATATCGATTTTCCCAAAAAAGAAAGCAATTACTGGGCCCAAAACATTAGATAGAAATTTATATGCCAAGTACAAGTAAGAAGTTAATAATGAGGAGACACCTATATGCAAAGAGTGTTTTTGTAGAGTACTAGGAGAAACTAAGGGATTTTTAATGTGATTATACAAAAAAAGCAAATGTCTTCTAACGGAATCATCAACGAGGACCAGAGGGGTCGTCTACCTCTTAAAAATAAGAAGAGTGAAGAGGAATTATTACTTGTCACAAACCACATTTTAAGTTTTCCAAGATACGAGAGTCATTATTGCAGAAAATCGTCTAGTAAGAAATACTTATCGTATGATCTATCAATTGCTAAAATGTATAGAGAGTATAAAAAAACTGCTACATGTGTCCTTAAAATTATAAAGCAAGTGTTTTCATGATCTTAATCTGTCCTTCAAAAAACCGTCCAAAAACACCAAGTTGCAGATGAAGACCATAAAATAAACTTAACCGCTGAATTAGTTGAACACCAAATAATGCTGAAATAGCTTATGCTGAAAAACGGCTAGATAAGGAAAAGCCAAATCAGATTCATCTGTTAGGGCGTTTACATTTGATCAGGGAGCCTAAAATGGACGCTTTGGCAGAATCATGCGTGCAATTCCTACAGCCCGCAATTCATCTGTTTGACAGCTGCTATTTAACATTAGACTTCACTATAATAATTCTTAATTTGTGGACCATTTTACGAAACTCCATACACAACCGTCAAACAGATGAATTGCGGGATATGAATTGTACGCAGATCATAATATGATTCTGCGAAAGCGTCCATTTTAGGCCCCCTGTAACAGTGTTTGCCTACACCATATTTAAAAACTTCTATTTAATTTTATAAGCGGCAGCTTTGGTCCTTTAACTTAACCATACATGATTTAGCAAGTAGCAATGCAACATGTTACATGCGGAACGAAACGATCGGAGCTCGAGGAGCAAACCAAATTGGATCTTGTTTATGGCATTTTTGAATTGAAACAGAGTGGTCGTGTTATCCAGTAACTGGGTAGTGGAGGTCAGATATGCAGTCGCTCCATGTAAAATACTGGTATTCAATTGCATCCGGTTAGACTTGAAGCCGACCCCAATATAGTTCGGAAAAGGCTGGTCACATTGATTGATGTTTTTACTATTTACAGGCACGTTTAAACCTAATTCTACTATAAAATTCTTGAATATGAGCCTTGTTTTATGATGCAATATAAATTAAATCCTAGGCAGCATGATTGCACATAAACCCTACGAACAAATTGCTGCTGGCAAAATGACTCCCAAAGCCCACATAATCAGGAAAAGAATTATAATTTTATTATATCTTATGCCTAACTTATTTTGTGTGACCTCGGCTTTTATGCTCGTACCTCCAAGGAGTCACTGCGAAAGAATTAGATGCTACAGCGGCGAAAAATTCTTATTATGATGAAATATTAAGACAGCTGATTACTAATACTCGTAATAACAAAAATATCATCAATCCTCTTTCGGAGTTTTCCGGATGTAAATTTTCGGGCTTACAACCATCAATGTTAACTTTAACACTTTTTTTTTCTCCTAAGCACTACATTCGTGAATAGGTTACAATTAATTAGTAGATATATTCACGTAACGCAGATAATTAAAAGAGTCAAAATCAAATCAAATCAAAATCCATTTATTCAAACTAGGCTGAGAATCAGCACTTTTCGAACGTCAAAAATTACATGAGAAGTGGAGTGTGTGTGTGAGTGGAAGTGGAGACGGGTGGGGCGTTTTTGGGGGACTGCCCCCAAAAACGCCCCACCCGTCTCCACTTCCTAGTGCTTTAGCTGCGAAGAAGAAGTGGCGCACCAAACTCCCCAGCAGCACAGCTGTCTGTTCGCATATAAAACTTAAGAGTAATAAACAACCCACTCATTTTCTTGTTTGCACCAACATTGTTAGTTAATTTTACTTGAGGTCCTCTTTTCTCGAATCTATCAAGGTAATCTTCAAAGAAACCACTGAATTAGTTAAGAGGGTATTTAAAATCATTTTATGAATTCTTGAGCCGTATAGGAACCTCGCAAATCCTAAATCCCAGAGGGTTTTAATAATAAATAGCAGAGCGGTCCAATTTGAAAATAATAAGCATTTAAAATACAACGATTGGAACACTGAATTTAAGTAAATATCCACATTTTTATACTTCGGAGAAAATTGTTTTCCTTTTATTCACAATGGCCGTTTTGCAAAAATCGAATTACTCTGTTATTGACAGTTTAAGTAAAAATACTTATTGCGATTTATAAGGAACCCGTTAAAGGAAAATGAGTATGTTTTCTTTGCTCTCCAGACTCTTCTTCAACTAGAAATAATACATTTTCTTTAGTGTATTTTATTACACTACTTTACTAAAATATACAACAAAAGCTTAAAGTTTTATCATCGCATTGTCAAAATGACAGACCTTTAATTCCAATACGTCGCATTGTGTGTATAGTTTGATCCTCGCTCTCGATCCTCAATTCAAAATGCGATGTCATTCCTGTAATTTGGAAGATCGATCGTTCGAGAAATTATGTTAAAATCTAATATTTTATACGAAACGAAGACAATCAACACAATTTCTGCCTCTTGCGTGATTAATAACCCGCGGTATTCCTGTGACAGGTTAAAAAAAAAAGGCATCACGTCACATCATCCCAGGACCCAGACCCCAAATCAGGTTCTATTCAATAGGTTTTTTGACAAACGAAAGTACCAACAGGCCTTTATTCCGAGCCTCGTAAAGTTCATTTTATAGTTCTCAATTTGATTATCACTTTGGAATTTGGTCTTTGTTCAATTTTGATAAGGTTCATATTTATTTGGGGAAAAGAGAGGAAGGAATTTCAATATGGCGAGTGAAGAAAGGATGCGTTCGAGGGGATATAAAAAAATTGAACGCACGTGGGCGGTCGCATTCTATGGGGTATTAGTTAGATACACATCTTCGCGCTATATTCAATGTGGAGTGGGCAGGAATGTTATGAATCCTTCATATGAATCATAAGCGTATATTTCTAGATAAATGTTCCTGTTTCACTAATATAAACATAAGGATTGCCTTTTTATATTACTTTCATTTGTTATTTTTTGGCATATCTCAAGTTGTGTGTGTATTGTTGGCTTTGTGAACAGCAGAACCAAACCTTGAGTGTTGTGAACTTCGGAATATCCTTTGCACAAGGTCAGAAGTCGACTGCAGAGGATTAAGTTGATTATTTGGTACCTTGGACAGAATTACAATACCCCATAATCCCAACGATCCTCATTTTACCCAATAGTTCAAGACTTATGTAACAGTTACATACACAGGGTGAACAAAGACAGCTGATCGATACAAAACCTAACAACATAACAAACACTGTTGCGTTATCCAACGCTGTTTTAATAACAATTACTATATTAATTACGTAAATTAATAATGCAATGTAAAATAATATGAAATTTCAATATTTATTGCAGCGCAAGTTTTTTATGTCATAACCTTGCATATACTACGTTTTGTTTAACGCTATTTTGAGCTTAACACCCTTTGCTTAAAGGTGAGAATTGTCTGGTTTTACGTAGTGAGAGTACTACGATACTCCTAGGTATATGAAATCGGAATCGTCTGGTGACACACGATTCACGTGTCTTGATATTACCAGACAATGCCTTATCGCTGTAATAATTTAATATTCAAAGTAATTCGTAATAAGTCAGTGTACATTTTGTAAGTTATAGTTTTTATACACGCTAGTGCAATTTGTTAAATAACATAATAAGTTATTTATTTCACGAATTGATTCGTAACAGTGGATGTGTTATAATTAAATTGGTTGGTTATTTAATTATGATTGTTCAAACAGAACTTGTAAAATACAATGCAGCTTCAGGAATCTATGCACTTAACAATTATTGATTGTAATGTGAGTAATGACTACTAATGACACAAAAACAAAAGAAAAAAATCGCAAGAAAAAACCGGTCAAGAGCGAGTCGGACTCGCGCACCGAGGGTTCCGAACGAATATATGGTGTTGATGATATCTGAAAAACTGTGCTGTTTAGAGATATAGTTTTATTTTTCCTGTAATATTTACTTATGCTACTATCATATATAATAATTTCAGATTTTTATCTCTGCAAACTTCGGAGATAAGGGGGGGGGGGAACGGTATTTTTTTTTACATTTTTCATCAGAAGTCGGAGACTACGCTGCCTAAAAAAAAATATTTATGCAAATGTGCAAACAACGTTCTTTCATATGATACCCCACATGCCCTCGTAGCCCCACTTCAAATTTTTAAGACCCCTTTTCAGTCCCTTTTGCAAAAAATATATATATTTTTTTAATTTCATTCTTATTTGCAAAATAGTTGGGCAAACGTCACCTAAAACTATTCTAAATTTCAAGTTGATAGCATTAGTAGTTCTTGAGATATCCAGGTGTGACAGACAGACAGACAGACTTAGTCTCACCATAAGGGTTCCTTTTTACCATTTTGGTACGGAACCCTAAAAAGCATAATATGTATTCGCTATTTATCAGTATCAAGGATAATATTAATATAATGATTCAAGATTTAAAAATGATCATAATGTGCAACATCATTCTCCTGCCCAATTTATTTGGAGTCGGCGCAATATGTCCCTTTCTTCCACACTTATAGTCGTCATCTCGGTAGTCACCCCCTATCTAGCCATATCATCTTTCACACAGTCCATCCATCGTTTCTTTGGTCTTTCCCCTACTTTTATAGCCAACGACAATCATACTCAAAACTTTCCTCACGACATTTTCCTCATTCCTCCGCATCACATGCCCATACCATGACAACCGATTTCCGCACAAATTTTTAGTCATCGGTGCCACTTTCAGACTTCCTCTTATGAACTCATTTCTTATTCTATCCATTCGTGTCACTCCACACATCCCTCTTAGCATTCTCATCTCAGCTACTTGCAATTGCCTTTCATTCATCTCTTTTGTGGTCCAACATTCTGATCATAATGTGCATATGATAACATTTATTTTTCTAAGAATATTTATTGTTTTAGCATGAAATATTAGTACATTACGACGTTCTTAGAATCAATGCTCATCAGTATGACATCAAGATTATTTAGTAGCCTACTACAACTTCCAATAAACTACGCACAGCTGTTAGTATTGGCAGTTTAAGGGCGTAGGTATTTCACGAATGAAACCTATCGCGTTCAACACATCCAAACCGCCTTCAAGAGCTGTCAGTGTCAAAATTGTTGTACAATATTGACAGTGACAGCTAGTGCTGATCGCGTTCAGTTTCATTGGTGAAATCAGCACTACATACGTGTTACTACGGTATTACTACGACTTACAATATAAAATGTCTGATACAATTAAATAGCGTTCCTCTTGAAATCAGATTTTAACCACTGAAATGGTTTCCTCAAATGTTAACTACAAAGTTGAAGACTACGCAGTAAATTTCGCGAAAAGACGAGTGTTATTTTAACCAAAAACAGACGGTCATTTATTAGAATCGGGGGCATGAACAGAATTTAAAAAAAATCGACATTCTGCTCGCTTATTTTCTAGTAATATTTTATTACAATTTCATAGAACTAGTAAAAAAATATATTTCTTTAATAGCCTTTCAATAACATTATGTTGTCCACTTTTGTATTCGGTACTAGAAAAATCACTTCGAAGCATTTACTATGAAACCTTCTGTTGTTTACACCGCTAATATTATTTACTTATAGCTATAGAGGAGAGCCATTGTTTTTTTCCCTAAACATTATTACTCACAGGAACAGAAGGGAGGAAGATGTTGTGATTTCTGGCAAAGAATACCATATCTTCTCTTGACGTGGTTAATAAGGGATAACGTTAAAAGATGGTCAACGAAGCCATCCTACTAGGCAATAGCAAAATCTAATATGTTCACAGAAATTCTAACAAAAATCGTTCATTGGGAATTTGGGACGCCCGGTGATATTTACACCTACGTAAATGGGGAGACCCATGACGATAACAATGATAAGACTATTTTTAATAACGGAAATTACTTCATCTTAGAACCAATACAAACTTCTTCACATACGGTTAAAACCAACTTACATCCGAGTAGTTCATAAGTCACAATTATTTCCGACATAACGTATAAAGTGTAATTACATGACTATAATAGCAACCGGAACTAAAACATGTTCATGCTAAATGAGTCAGGGCTATCGAGTTTCCATTGATAAATGCATTATAATCGTTATGGAGAATCTGGTAGGTACATGAGAAATATAACAAATGTTACGCGCGTCTTTGAACAGTATTTATAAATCTTTGATAGCTGTTAGTATATATATATAACAAACCACTGAATTGTTAGGATAATTCCATCTCTGACCCTAGACAGAATCTATTAGTCTTTCAATATCTATATGATGAATCTTATTTGAAATATGACTTAAGGTATTTATTTAAGGAGATACTTTTACCTTTTAGAACATTATATATGCTAGCTATAAGTTTTCCGAAAACAATAACATAAAATATTAGTTTCAATATAATTTAAGAGTGTTCATGGAGTTTCTTACCCATTCTTCTCTATAGGTACCTACTACGCTTTGGGATGGACAACTAGCTTCATATTTCTGACTGACCAACTTCTTGACAATTCAAAAGTGCCTGTAAATGGTGTAATTGAAATAAACGCTTTGAGCTTGAGTTTTCCTACAACTGCCGTTGGTTGACCTCAGATGAGGAAGAGCTCCGAAATCCCTCTTATCTAATTAGCTCATAGTAGTCTACATTATCTGTAGACCTAAAAAAGCGGAAGACAAAGATACTGGAGTTGTCCAGTATAGATGTTGGTACAGATCATGTGAGAATTATTATCGGGTAGTATCAATATTGCATCTAAATATTAGCCTAGCCTTAGACAGTTTAACCAAACACAGATTCAACGAAGCCAACTGATTTCCTCAACCCAATTAGGTTGAGGAAATCAGTTGGCTTCGTTACGTAGGACATCAATGTTGGACATAGCTAGTAAAACATTTGATCTACATATAACAATCACCTTTGATTCCCCAGCATCAAATAGCAAGCCGGATCTTACGTAGATCTAATATCCTGTATGGAGGTTGTCAAGGCAATCCTTGCACATGTATTTCGTTTCCTGTAATTTTATGTAAATGTTGTTTGCTCTCCAATTGAGAGTCCAGTCTGTATGTTTGAAGGACATCGTCATAATGGCTGGGACAATGGGCTCAGAACCATCTAGAAGTTAAACAATATGCTTGGATGGAACAGTATAGATTACTGGTCACGTATAGGTAGTCAATCTATAGTTCTCTTGGGTTTTATCAAGACTAGATAATGTCAAGTAAAAGGATTGGCAGCAAGCAACTCCTATGTTCTATGTTAGAGGGTTTGGTTTCCGCACTTATATCCAATACAAGCAACTCCTATTACAGGACATTCTTTTTTTTGAGTAATGGCGATTTGTAATGTTATCCTATCAAATATAAGAAATGCGAAAGTGAGTTTGTTTGTTACGCTTTCACGCTAAAACGGCTCAACGGATTTGGATGAAATTTGGCACATGGGTAGACCATGATTTGGGTTAGGGCATAAGATACTTTTTATCCCGATATTCCCAAGGGATCGAGACTTATGCGGATGAAACCGAAGGCGCAGCTAGTAACTAATAAACCTGATGCGTATTTTAGACCAAATTAGGATACTTCAAGCAACTACAGAAAGTTTTACTAACTAAGCCCAAAGACTGACTGACTATGAGATTATTTTGACGGATAATTATGACAACGCTTTTACCATAATTCCAGTCTCTTCTTGCATCCCATTTTTCCCCATCTCATCAAACGCATTTCTAATGTCAGTCAACTCAACATGCTCCGAACTAACGCATGCTGTAAGTTCAAATCTAGTCCACTATAACCTGGCCCATTCGTCCACGCACCTGCCACCTCGTTTACAAACGTAACCAATGTTTCTATAACAAGTTTACGCAACCACACACGTGACATAGAGGAAACATAGCACAATGGTGGCGGATGACGTCATCCGATATGACCGCTTGAAAGTAGACTGCTGACAGCTATTGGTTTTATAGATGCTGTTGATAGGCTGGTTATTACTGGTTTTGATAGGACACATAATGACGGTATTCTGAGCAGTGTAAGCAGAGCTGTTCAACCACTTACACTTTTTACTCAACTGGTTGATGAAGATACTAGAGGAGCCGGGGAATGAAACTTGGGAAAACGTTGGGATTCCTATTAGTTTGGTAAAATCTAATATCTCATTGCAGGGTGCTGAGTTGGTGTCCCAGGCCGAAAGTTTAATCGGGAGTCGGGAATTTTTCTGAGAAAAAGCATGGCAAAAGTCAGGGTTTGGAAGTTGTGTCCGGTAAATGGCAATAGACTCTCATAACATGTTTCTTTATAATATCGTCAGCTATTTTCTGAGCAGGTGAGCCCATCTTTGCTGATAGAAAATACGATTATAAAAATCTAAAATAAAGCAGATAAGTTTTTCCAAGAGTGGATGGCGATAACTTGATGTAATAATTGAAGGTAAAATAATGATCATGCGCATGATGGTGTTGCAATTAGGAAAATGTGGAGTAGGTCACCTGATTGTCATCTAGTTTGCGCAAGTTGCAATAATGAACATTGCTGGTAGGAATGTCAGTGGTTCGAGTAGCAATACCATTGTCTTTATTGGTTTGGTCTCACACATTATTTTAACAAGGGATTTCTTAAAACGTGGACTGTGAATGTACACCTCCGCTCAACGTTTAAATGTACTGGTCATAATTAGACAGTGCTTTTTGATGATATATTGATGATGTTACAAACATTGTACATTGTTAAAAGATTAAAATAACTTTTCTTCCATCAGGTTCCGATTTTATTATGTTAATGATATAAGAGCCTTTAGGATAATAATGAGATATTAAATTAAATCGAATGGATATACCAAAAAAACTAAGTTCGTAGAATCCTATTGAATGACTATTTCACGAAATAGTCATTCAAAAGGATTCTACGAAGAGTTAGTTGTATTGCTGATTCTAATGATTATAATTCTGTAAAGCCATATTTTTTACGTCCGCGAATCATTTTTAGATCAACATACAACCTGTTACTGACCTGCAAATGGCAAAAAACGTAAGAAAAATTTAATTTCGCGGGCTACCTTAGCGCATTCCCTTAACAAGCAGCACCATATTCAACTGTCAATATAAACTGGACACTTAACACGTCGAAGGTAACTTTCGATAATTCGCCTGGCGTTAAAAAAAAATAGCCCGATGTCATCGAATACGTCGACAACGACGGACGTGGTTAAAATCCTTGAGAACGCGGAAGCCATGGCATGGGCACAAATAGATACATCATTTACCTTCTATAAAGTCCTTGATTCTGCTGTTACGATTTATTTTTATTGATGAAATTCCGGAAATTACCTGTAACAAGAATAGAAGAATTTATTATTAAATAAACATTTATTTTTATTCTTCTTACGTTATATATTTCTCGAAGTCTCAATTAGATGAACCCCAAGTTATGAAAGCCTTATGAAAAAGTTATACCTAATTAGTGTATCATTGTTATGGAACAAATTAATTCCAATTTCATTATTATAAAGTTTAAATTAAAATAATTGCCAAGTTGTATACAAATCACCGCATCATTCTAATTTATACTTTATAACAATGAGGTAAGTTACATTGCAATGACTTATAACACGATTCTTGTCAGTCAGCTCATTGGCTATTATTTTTAGCAACCAATTACAGCTAACATGGGATTTGACAGCAGATTCACGGATCTCAAACTAAACCATGCTTTCAGGAAAAAGTGCTTCATAATGGATAAGGCTGTCAAAAGGCGTCTTAACAGGCTGCACTAAAAGGTTTCCAAATACTGATTTCTTATATTTTAATCTCATTACAGAAGGCTCCATCTTATCCAGACAAAAACAGAGCAAACATATAAAGCAGACCACACACGGGCGGTCCGCATTTCGTCACTGGAACAAAAACGGTGATCACAAAGATTAACAAGTCAGTGAAGGGCCTAAACACACAGTCCTTTCGTGTACCAGCGCCTTAACTTAAATGAGGCTGGAAAAACAGCGGTACAAGATGTTACATGCGCTGAAGCGGGGAATAGTAGATAGTGTCATAAGGGACCAAAATAATGTATTGAAGGCGAGAGCGATTGTTTGAATCCAGAGCGAAGCGAAGGATTCTAGAGTAGAATCCTAAGCGTAGCGAGGGATTCAAAGTACGTCGCTCGAGGTTAAATAATTTTTGTTCCGTATGGCACACTCTTGCTTTTCACCCCCCTCTATGAAAAAAATAAATAAGAGATGCTTTTAGTAGTGACGAATGTTTATATTTACATAACCAAATTTATATTAATGTTAGATACGTTTTCGCAATTTTGGATGTTTATTGTAACTGTTTTGTTGGGAACAGAAAATTTCGTTAACTTATTTATCACTTGGGTATTCGTAATAACTGACTCTATAAGAAGATCACGCGTTTTTTTTTAATTTGCTTATTCAATGCCGCGTCGGCAGGCGCGCTTTTTTTTTACTACCGACCAGGACTTTATCGAAGCGAATTGCGTTCAAACGTTTTAATTAAATAGTGTTCCAACTTCAAAAGTCATTTCGTCACTGTTCGCCAAAATCATAAAGTGCGCCGGAATGAACCCATTTTGCTCGCACTTATCGAGGAACATTTCGGCTCTTTTCGAATAGATGGGATGAAAAAGATTTTTCCATAGGTATCATTGAGCACATATATCTTAACACATCCATGGAAGCACAGAACCGGTCGAAGTGGCGGTGCTTGGGGTAGTCCTATGTCCAGCAGTGGACGTCTTGCGGCTGAAATGATGATGATGACAGCCATAGAAAGTGTTACGGCAATAAAGTTACAGATCTAAAAGATCTGGATGACTGTCATGATACTTTTGTAGTTCTTGTGGTCATGGTCAGCAACTTATTTTATGGCTCTTATATGGCCGACTACTGGACACTGCACTTAGTGTGAAGCCAGACTGCAAACGCGGGCGCGGCGCGACGTACGCGGGCAACTCGCGCCATAGCTCGTTCATTACAAGTGGCCGCAGTGAGTGCGCGGGCGGCAAGTGACAACCCGCGCGGGTTCCCATATAAAAGTGTATAATCTATGGGAGCGGGGATCTCAAACTAGTTCGAGTTGACCGCGCGCGGCGGAAAGGCACAATCGCGCGTGATCCCGCACCCGCACCGCTCTCTGCACCGCGCTGCCAGTGTGGCCAAGCACTTAGGATCTGCGGCATATTCATCACAAAACTCATCTTTACAATTCAGAAAAATTACGACCCTTAATCGGAACACCTGATTAAAGGCAGACAGGCGCGTCGCGACACTAGTAGCACAATTTCTATGAAAACTTCATTGAAAATGTCGCACTGCATGTCGCGCCCGCGATATCGCGCCAGGCTGCACGAGCCTTAACACTAAAGATATACCGACGCTCAAATTGTTTGCAGTTTTCCAAAAAGTATACAAAATACATAAGAACTCCCTCGTGTTGCGGGATTTTAAACCCTATTCCAGACTCAGTGCAACTAAAGCCAGTCACACACTTTGTTCCGTTCCACACACCGCTCCTTTCAAAGCCACACCAGCCCCTAATCCTGTGCTCATACCCTAAGCACACTATGTTTATGTTTTAGTACAAGAAATTCGACCAACCGCTCGTACCGTGGCTTACAAAGATATAACACGATGGCACAGGATTATCGCACCCCGAAACCTTTGCCTTATTTTTATAAAGATTTATATAGGGATAGTTACATAGAATAGCGCTAACGCTACTTAAATAACGTAAAAGTTTGTTGCTAATGTTTAGGAAAAAGTTCTGAGTATTTAGTGTTTCAAAACGACAATGGTCCAAGACCTATTCTTTGAGAACCTGAATTACCAGACGGAACACAATCGACTGGCTTGAGGATTGGAGGACATTAACTTAGCTTCTTCTCCAAATGTGGATAATGTTGTCAAGTTCCTGAGTTTTAGGCGAGGTTTATATCTAGCAGAAGAGTTGATGAGTTCCGTGGCGCAGTGGAATTTTCACCTGGTAGGTATTGAATTTTGAAAATCGATGACTATATACTGTAAACGGTGCTAAAGACCAACTTCGACAATATAGACATACGCGGAATTCTGATAAAACAATAGCTCACAAATTAATTACGACCAAGAAGCTTAAGTTACATCATAAAACAGATCGGCAGAAGGCGTGGTCGTATCAATTCGGTATAAAGACAGGAGAATTCTGTACCAGATGGGAGAACACAGATCAGTCTTGAGCTGTTTAAGTCATTAGCAGTAGCAGGCAGTACCTACTCACGGTGATGTTTTAGTATCTTATATCAGTGTTTTGGACAAGTGTTCACCCCTTGCGAGTTTTCGAGACTGCGAGGCCTTTGAGAAGGGAGTGTGGATTCTTTACAGTAACTACCATCTTTACTTAAAATTATAAGCGAATGCGTAAAAATTTGAACTACTCTTAAGTGAAGACTTTGGAAAGCGATTCTTTTTAGAAAGTTTTTCTTTTTCAGTAATTTCAGTCTTTTGTTTGTCAACGTGGACTTTTTCAATCCTTATTTTGGGGAAAAAGTAATGTATTCTTTCTGCACTTGTCTTCTATATACAAAGCCCTTTAAGTTACTCATACGCCATTATGTTTATCTTTAGGAATATTAATTATTCGCGAAATGATTAATTACTTCACAAGAATTCCTATAGATTCGTATTAACTGAAGGAAATTGAGATACTTACATAAGTAATAATTTAGGAGCGGAGAAGTCTTTTGAAGTTAGTCGTTCGTTAATAAATAATTATTAAGATTTTGTTGAGGTATGGAGTCATCTTAAGAGAAATGTTGAGAGATGTTTAATGGTTATCCTACTATGTGATAATCTTTTCATTCGTGACAAAGGGTTGTATTTAATTAGTTCCGCTGTAGCTACATTGATTTGTAAAAAAAAAATACACATTTAAAATAGTGACCCTACTTTTGTTTTCACATAACTTTTTAGGTTCTTGAATCTCTCCTCTTCTTACTTATTTCAATGAATAGTGATGTTTCTCTCTGTAGCATTTGAAGGACTGCAAAGTTTAGCGACTGTAGTAAAGCAAAGAAACCGGGAATTTCATGTAAAATCGTTTTTCAAATCAAAATCAAATCATTTATTATTGCAAACATGGGTAATTGGTACATATATGTTTTCTTAAAAGTAGTCCTCCATATTCTACCGTCTCATGGGCATGCAAATAATATTCTATTCAAAAAATTCTATTGATACCGAATAAATATAAATATCAAATCATTAGAATTACAAAAAAAAAACACAGACTAATTCAGTAGTAACATTTTCACATTGTCACAAAAATATAATAAAGTATGTCAAAGTATCAATCAGAACGCGCACGACGCATGTCTTCACAGTAATCCAACACTGTCTAATGAACCATGAACGAACCCTTTTAACTAAACTAAAGGCTCGAGACCGGCGCAACTTGTCGCGCGATGCGACACCGGTAGAACAATTTTTATGAAAATTTCATGACAGACCGCCAGTTGCACGTAACTATGTCCATTAAATTTAATTTCCCATTAAAAGTAACGCTGTCACTTTCTGATACGTCCTGTTAGATAAAGACAGAATTACTTTGAATGGGGAATTCGTTTTAATAGACTTACGTGCAACTAGCGGAGAGACTTACAAAGAAAAAGAAAGAAAGAAAAAGAAAGAAAATACGTTTATTTGCGGTAAACATGACGCAAAGAAAGAACATAGATACTAAAATAACAAGTAGGTAACTTAATACATATAATTAGTGGGTTAACCGTCTATTTCACCAACGCATACACACTCCTAATCATACCTTCTGCACACACTACCAAACACATACACACACCAAAACACACATATACTTGTACACACACTCACACACTTACTCCTTTGTTTATATCTTCGTTTGTATAGTATAAGTTAACTATTCTTTTTGTTCAGGATTTATTCAAAATTAAATTGTATATAGAACTATCCTAGTTGGTCCGGAGGAAGGTGATGGCATTCGTGATACAAGGTTATCCAAGTACGAGTGCCAAAGCACTTCTTTGACACCTAAGCGCACATTACCTAAGACCAAATTTGTTTTAAAGGAGATTTACTGTAACCATTCTTCAAGTAATAAAGATGATTAATATTTATTATTTTATTATTTATTTAATCACAAACACTGTTATCATTACAGGAAAAAATCCTAATGCAGTAGCGTGGTCCTTAATTAAACTATTTTGATCACCGGTGTCGCGTCGGTCTGCACGAGCTTTAAATATAGCACCATAATTAATTAAGTTTGCTGAACAAACCAAAATCATCGATGGTAAATAACCGAACGATCCCATCCCTAATTTTACCATAACAAAGAAGAAGGCTGGTTGTCATCAGCCATTGTTTGAACCAGACGTTATTTAAATATTCCGTCGGAGACGGCTCAGTCTGGCTCCAGTATTTTTTTTTTTACTTTTTTTTTCGAAATCTGACACGGCATGTTTCTGACGGGCATTATAACGTGAATACTTTTATTGCTTACTTCGATGTGTTAAGTATTTTCGAGTTCAATTTGGTGTAATAAAGGTCTTTTATTAATATTGGGGTTTTTAAAATAGAACATTCGGATTTTAGTAAAAAATTAGAAGTTCAGAATAGTTTCGTTTAGACAAATTTTGATATTGTTGTACGTATGTGTAGGTACGTATGTTTTTATTAAGGTTTGAAGTCAGATTTTATACACTTTACAGACAAATCTAGACTTGATTTTAAATTAAGTGACAATTGTCAATTAATTTAGTAAATAAGTCCAGATGTCCAGAAGCATAGCTAGTATAACTAGATGTTAAAAAGGCCTAAAACTCAAGTCTTCTTCGGCTCTTTGTTTGAACAGAAATTGAGTCAACAAAGATTCATTAAGCATTTATCGATGCTACACTTCACATCACTAATTGCAATAAAAGCAAATAGTAATCCTCAACTGGCGACCGCCTCATGCAATAAAACTAACTGAACCCTCCCTTCCTCTCACTCTTATTGACATACATATAAAGCTGATTTTCCTTTTCCCGGACCGCAACACCAACCTTGCAGCCCTCTACCATTGTCTCGACGCAGATTGTATATTTTGACAGAAGTTGACAAGTGCAGTTTATTTTTTTGTAAGAAAATATTAATAACCCGCTTGTATAAAGTTTTAATTAATAATTCACTGAAAGCGCACTGTTTGAAAACACGTACGAAAGACAAAGGGTTAAACAAGGCAGACTGAACACATTTATGGTGACTCACTAAATTATTCGCGTTGTTAAAATCAGGTTTAATAATAAAGCCTTAATTTTCAGTTAACATACCTACATTATAATATGAATTTAGTGGAGTTTACTCCTGAAGTATCTCGTTCATCATCATCATCAGCCCATAGCAGTCCACTGCTGGACATAGGCCTCTCCAATTGCACGCCATTCAGCTCGATTCTCGGCAACTCTCATCCAGCTACCACCCTGCGAAGATCGTCGGTCCTACCTTACGTTTGCCGATTCACAGTATCCACTCAAGAACACGTCTACAACGGTAATCGGTTCTACGGCTAATATGGCCGGCCCATTGCCACTTCAGCTTGCTTATTCTGTGGGCTATGTCGACAACTTTGGTTCTCTGCCGGATCACTTTGTTACGGATTCGATCCCTCAGAGAGACTCCAAGCATATCTCGTTCCATAGCTCGCTGAGCGACCTTGCATTTATGGACTAGCCGTACCGTGAGTGTCCAGGTTTCGGCTCCGTAAGTCATAACAGGTAGGACACACTGATTGAAGACCTTCGTCTTTGGGCTCTGTGGAAAACGCGTCGGTAGCGGGGTTATATTATCGTCTAAAATTTATTTTATGCAACCATAATTGTGGTGAAATATAACATAAGCCGCTCATTTGCACAAAAAATGGATAATTGACCGAGCGAGCGAAGCGTCTCTGCTTCTAGTCTGGCAAAAGTTGCTTTCCTCTGTCAGTTTGTTGCCTACCCCTTTACAGGTCGTATTTTACAACCGATCTAAACGAAACTTGGTATAAACGTTTTACGACTCTATAGATTTTTTTTTCTCTGTCGGGGATTTTTGATTGGAGGGGTACTTCCTCCAAAACAAGGCAGTGGGCTACTGGATATCTCCGCTTTATGAGATCCGATTTCGATGGTTCTTTTTTTATTTGAATTAGTAACTTTAAGTTGGTCTCATAGAAATTTGGTGAAGATCTGATGAGGATCTTCGGCGTGATAAGCAGAATAACTCCTTAAAATGCAGTAAATTGTTCACTTTTAGATTGCTTCCAGTGGAATCGGCCCTTTACTACTAGGTAGGGATTGATGGAGCACCTGGGACCACCTTCTTACCACAAAACTAAGCTGCAGCGTTACCAATTAAAACCTATTTATTTTTTCTAGCTGGCCTACAAATTCTTACTCATAATTTTTCTTGGTAAATTTAATTGTTGCAAATAGTTTGTGTTCGCTAGGTCTAAGGGCCTGTGCACACCACTTTTTTAAACGCGCCGTTGTCGCGCGTTTTTGAAACGTGCGTCGACGGCGCGGTTTTATCCTACTGAACAGACTGACTCGCGTGCGTATCGCGTCTGTATCGCACAAACAAACGCTACAAACGGGCGTCAACGGCGCGTTTAAAAAACGTGGTGTGAACAGGCCCTAATGTTCGCAGAAGTACTAGTGATATGAAGATTTTTTATCACTTCAAGTTGGTGTTTAGTTATTTTATTAACAGGCTAATGGCGACTATTTAAAAACCTACTAAAACACAGCTTTGCTCGACATGTATAATGTGATATTATATGATATATTCATTGCAACTTTGTAGAATAAACTCGGAATAAATGTTATAACAAGTTTACTTTAAAACAAGGAAAACATAATACAACTTTGCCAGAAAATATTGTTATCTCTTAGGGCCTGTGCACACCACGTTTTTTAACGCGCCGTTGACGCCCGTTTGTAGCGTTTGTAGCGATACAGACGCGATACGCACGCGAGTCAGTCTGTTCAGTAGGATAAAAGCGCGCCACGACGCACGTTTTAAAAACGTGGTGTGCACAGGCCCTATACATAACCAAGAATTTACAAATAAAAATAGAGCCCTACAGAAGACAAAACTTCTTCAGTTTCTTTACTCAGTAAGCTCGTTTTCATAAATAAATATCTATAAAATAATACAAAAGAAAGAAAAGATAAAAAGAAGTTCTCTTCACTGTTTCTAAGTAATTTTCCTATAAATCTTTTCAATGCTCAATAAAATGCTGTAAATAATGACGATATTATTCTCATTTTAAGGGTTCCGTAGTCAAAAAGGAACCCTATGTCCATCTGTCTGTCTGTACCGGGCTTAGCTCAGAGACTCTTAGTACTAGAAAGCTGTAATTTGGCATGGGCATAAATATTAATCACGCCGACAAAGTGATAAAATAAAATCTTGAAAAAAAATTTGGGTACCTCCCTTACACGTAAAGTGGGGATGAATTTTTTTTTCTCGTTGTCCCACTGAAACTGAATAACTTTCTCCCCGAGACCAACATCGTAATCGTGAAAAAAAAAAACTGTCGTTCCATGCAAAAATTCAATACCCCCTCGACCAAATGTATGGGACGACTGATATTTTTTTCATGATTACGATGTTGGTCCCCAGAAGGAAATTGTTTGATGGTCTGTACCACACCCGTAATTTTCGCCACACCGTATACACGTTGTATATCGTTGGATAGGCCGTTGAAAAATATTGCGGAAGACCATTTCTCGATTCAGGGATCCGTTTCAGTAATATTAAACTTTGAAGTGCTCATTTTAGATACGAGTCAAGTGTCGTCGTCATCCCCCACCCCCCCTGCCAGCTAAATGGTTGTTTTTGGATATGTGAAAAAAATCATGGCAGTAGTGTAAAACTATTACAGCTATATTATTGCGGCTTTGCAAATTAACGAGTAATAGTAGAACATATTACATTTTCAGTTAGAGAATTGACCGTGACGTATATCGATGTAAGGGAGAACATGTTTTACAACTACACTGAAGTTTGTTTTTGGGATAAATTTATCCCAACTACGGAACCCCCTACTGTGCGTGGTCCGACACGCATTTGGCCGGTTTTTATCTGATAATGTATAATGTTAGAAAATGATCTGTTATCCTTCGTTAGCTTTGGATACTGAAACAAGTTACTATTTATTTATTTGCTCTTTTACTGGAGAAAGAAAGGAATTATCGTACATTACTTTAGCTATCCAAGACTTCCTAGAACCCGTAACGAAATAAATTGCTCTTAAATAACTGTTTGGTGTAAATAAAGCTGTAGCGATAAAACTCACTTTTATTCACTTCGTAGAAGAAACGTCGATATTACACTAAGTAATCTCTTAAACCGATCTAGTCTATCCAGTATCTACCCACCAAAAAATACTTCCTAGATTTCTCAACGAAAAACACCCCTTTAATTAAAAGGATCTCTACATAAAAAAATCCAATTTGTTTCAACTTAAGCTCTAAAGCCCGTTCGATGAAATACGGTGCATCCTTTTTTCGCTCCAGATGCAGGTAGGTAGGTAACCGGAGTGCGCTCGAGACAACGCTGCTAATGTATTTTCAAGATCGATGTCCCGCGACGGTCGGTGTCGGCAACCAATCATAATCCATATTTAGACGTGTTCCTTGGCGAGGTTTTACTTGCCGTGTCGCTGTTGTAAAGCCGAATTTACATTACGAAACTAGTTGCGCAAACTTAGTTAGTTATTCATTGATAGTTTTACGTGTAAATATACACGTGAAACTATTGTTTTGTAATGTAAATTCCGCTTTAAAGTTTTCAATGTACAACCGTTTTAGAATGCAATGAAATGCTAGATTTTTGGTAGGAATAAGGTAAGCGGTAGCGAAGCTACTACGTCCAATTTTGGCATTTTATTGGGCAAGCTTGCCTGGGTACCTAGTTTGGGGCCACTGTCAAACAAATTATTTATATTATTGTTTTCTGTCTGGAAATAACATTATGTATCATATCTTCCTTAATAGTTCTAAGAGCTCAAAAATAATAAATAAATATATTCTTTAATTCGGACTACACATACAAGTGACACACAATCCATATACCTAGTATTAGTAACAATGACTTGAAAACTATGTTAATAAACTAACTTATAATGTGATTATTTCAAAAACTTCTTCATTTTGTTTTTGACAAACAGCTGCCTTGCCTGAACTTGTATTTTCATCAAGACATTCTTCTCTATTACAAAATGTAATATCTTGTTTTCAATCATTGGAAAACGAATATAAAATCTATAATATTCTTGTTCCTTTCATTTGATAAAATATTCTTGTGTAGTAACATATCAGAACATTCATAATAGTAATTGGATCTTTCCATTCTCTGGAAGGTAAAAGACGCGAGTGCATATAAAATTAAATTAGTTTGTGAAGGCTGAGATGTGAAAATAATATAAAACTGGATGTTATTCTCTTTCTAATACATTAAAATGTTCTGGTATTTTTACCCTACTGCGGCGAAGCACAAAATGAGGGTAGGTAATGTTTTTTTTTAACTCTTATGTTGGTACCTACCTACATATTTTAAAGGATGGGTTTCGGTTCCCTTAATATTTTTTGGGTAGCAGACGAGACCAGAGAGGCCTTTGCCCAGCACAGTGTGATGATGCAGTTTAACAACAACAGTAACTGACGTAATAAATATCACTAAAACAGTTCAATAACATCGTTATAAACACCATGCCCTTAACCCCAGGCAAAGCTCAGCAGCGGAAACTGCAGCTATTTTAGTTAGTTAAAATAAATTGAACGGCTGAAGTTTACTCGCCCACACATTTTATTACCTTTTCCGTTTGCTTGCGACGTTTTAGTTTCCTTTGATCGGAATGTTTGTACTTTTGTTGTTTTTTTTTTTGTTAATACAGCATTGAGGAAAAGTTTGTTGATGTTAGTGTTAATTTTTTTATGTGTTTCATTAATCAATTATTTTTATTTTCCAGGAGTCAGTCATGATTTATGTGTGCAAAAGGTTGCACATTAATTTAGTGTAGCAGTTGTATCGTAAATAATTGTTTCAGCAAGCATTCGTTATAAAGCTTTTTTCTGATCATCATCATCATTTCACCCGAAAGACGTCCACTGGACATAGGCCCCCAAGAGGGGGTTATTTTCTGATACTTTTCCGTAACCTAAACTTATGATTAAACAACATGCCTACAATTTACATTCCTGAACTTTTCTAAATCACATTCTGAAAGCCTTTTTACAAGCCCCACCACAAATTTGAACTTTTATGCCCCAAGTTTCAAAATTACTGCAAAACTATAACACACTGTGGTATATAAACTTTAAAATACTTTTCAAGAGAGCCGTTAAGTGCATGCTGTTTGATTTAGTGCCCCTGCAGACGGTACCGTGAAACCCGGACACCTGCTAAGCGAATAAATTGGCCGGAACACGATTGCCCCGGATATTATATTACGTAAAAATAATATCGCGAAACACGGGGTAATTTAATTTCATTAAGGCGAACTGTTTTTGTTGTGAATGAAATTTCGGCTCGGTGCACAGAGATCCATTGTTATCACGAGTGCTTCTTGTTGATACGTTTAGTCAATTTGGCTTGTTCTCTGGCAAGTTTCGTTTTAATTAATTTTCGGTGATTCTCAGAGACTAAGCGCTATGAATCCGAAAAATGTTCCACATTACGTTTTTTTAATGGTAAATTAAATAAATAAAAATTATTTACCTATTGCGACTCAACACAGGACAAATAAAACTAAAACACACTCTTAGAAACATCAAAAACAATAAAAAACAAAGTAAAATAAAAAGGCAAATCATTTTCCAGGCGACTAATAACTTAAGGCTTCTACATACCAGCGCGACTTGTCGCGCGACGCGACACGGCACAAAGGCCCCGCGTGTCGCCGGACGAGCGGTGCCTTTGTGTCGTGTCGCGTCGCGCGACAAGTCGCCCCGGTATGTAGAAGCCTTTAAAGGGCGACTAACTATTTGCTACTAAAATAATAACTTGGCAGCGATTCAATATTATTTTTAGGCTAATTGTTTTTCAGGCGACTAACGGCTTAAAGGGCGACTAACTATTTGCTACTAAAAAATAACTTTATAAAACAAATTGTTTGTGGAAGGTATATGATACTGTTATTGCATCATTTGGGTTAGGTTAGGTTAGAACAGTGACCATTCGCCTCTATTGTTGGTAAATTCAGTTACCAAAACAAAAAATCGATGCCAGTTTAAATTAAAACAAAGCTATCAACTGATTATTAAGCTGCTACTTTCCACTTAAAATTATACTTCGCTGTAGCTGCCAACCTATTATTTTTGCTACCGGCTTTAATTATTTTTTAATCCCATATTCAGATTAATTTGTCGCCGCGTTAAATACATGCCAAATAAAAACAACGGCCAAGTGCGAGTCGGACTCGCGCACGAAGGGTTCTATAAAAACGGCAAAAAAATCACGTTTGTTGTATGGGAGACCCCTTATACATATATTTATTTTATTCTGTTTTTTTAGTATTTGTTGTTATAGCGGCAACAGAAATACATCATCTGTAAAAATGTCAACTGTCTAACTATACCGGTTCATGAGATACAGCCTGGTGACAGACGGACGGACAGCGGGGCCTTAGTAATAGGGTTCCCGTTTTTATCCTTTGGTTACGGAACCCTAAAAACAAAGTCCTGTACGAGGCCAAAAGGCTCCTATCTTGCCATGATGCTGCGACAGTTAACAATAAGTGCCGCAGCGATGGTATTCTGATAGGGCCCACTATGATGTCACGCAAATCTTAGCAAACTGTGCTATTTAGGGACGTACCTTTATCTAATCGTGGACTACGAGTGGTTAACTTAATATTTTACATACATAATTATACATAAACTCACGTATTCTTCCCATGGGGGTAGGCAGAAACTATAGAACGCCACCTGCTACACTCCTTACATACACCTTTTGCTTCGTTTACAGAGTAAATAATATTTTATCTTTGGTTATAAGAAAATAATCTTAATGCAATGGAAAGTGAGGGCACCCAATACCCGAGGAGTCTGGAAAAACTGTTTTAAAGGCATGGAATTGATTATTATAATAAGGTGATGGGTAGTAACGTCTACCTGGGCAGTTATGCTGCGGTGAAACTCTGCAATGCGAATCTCGCAGAACCAAACTAAATCGCGTATGTAAGCAGAAGTCGAGCAGTCTGCAGTCAGTCAGTCAGCAACAGTTACAAAGTTTACGAACTACGAAGATACTAATCTACTGCATACTAAGAAAGTAGCCACAGGTTATCGTTAATCGACCATTTTGTAGTAACAGGTTGCCGCATATCGTTAACCACTTAAGCCTCAAGGAAAATAAACAGTCAACAAAACAATACAATAACGGAAAAATACCTGATGATTAATACACGAACAGTTCTTACAACCTAATCGGTTAATACAGGGGTAAGTTTGTTCTAAAACTCAAACTCAAAGCATTTATTTCAAATAAACCTATTATAGGCACTTTTGAATTGTCAAGGGGTCAGTCAGTCAGATGAAGCTAGTTGCCCATTCCAAAGCGTAGTAGGTCGCAACTCGCAAGCATTACTGCTGACCATGAGGTCTCGGGGGCCTACTAGTACCGAAGCGATAATCTGAAGTATCGGCCGAATGATCGGCTGTTTCCTGTCTTTCCTTATTTGTCTTTGAATCCTTACCAGACTTCAAGTTACGTTTTTAGGGTTCCGTAGTAAACAAGGAACCCTTATAGTTTCGCCATGTCCGTCTGTCTGTCTTCTTTTTCTCATCTAATACATGGTGTGGGGTATCGTTGGATTGGCAGTTCAAAAATATTGTGGGTCTGTGAAAACATTTTTCAATTCTGAGATCCGTTTGCGTAATATTAAGCTTTTGTCTTATTTTTTTTAGAGTCAAGTGGGGGACACCCTGCCAGCTAAATGGTTGGTTTTGGGTATGTGAAAAAATGTATGGCAGTAGTATATATAATGAAATTAAAAGGAAAACTATCACAGCTAAGTAGAGTTTACAAGTTAACGAGTAATCGTCGACCAACTTAAATTTGCAGTTGAAGAATTGACCGTAACGTATATAGATGTATGGGAGTGCATGTTTTTCAACTACAATGTTAAGTTTGTTTTTGGGATGAATTCATCCTAAATACGGAACCCTTCATTGTGCGTGGTCCGACACGTACCTGGCCGGTTTTTTTGACTTTGACTTATCTCGTTGACCGTCCGTTTTTTTTTCTCTCGTCGTAGTCAGCCATGGTCAGCTGTAGTCAGGCCCTTTTTTTTTTTTGGGTGGGAAATTATCAAATAACTTCTCCCGCTCTGGGCGGAGCGGGAGGGAGTGTCAGACTTTTACTGACTGAAACCCACCGTGTTCCTTCAAATGCCTGTGTGCCCCAGGGCCACGATATCCCTTTCGGACAGACTCGTAACCCTGGCAGGGTAGTCAGGGCCTGCAGTCTCGACATAGATAGCGATCGCTTTAAGCCATCTACATGCCAGCGCGACGCGACACGGCACAAAGGCCCCGCGTGTCGCGGGACGAGCGGTGCCTTTGTGTCGCGTCGCGTCGCGCGACAAGTTGCCCCGGTATGTAGAAGCCTTTACGACCGAATTCGATCGCAAAGTCCTAATGGGATCTCTAGACGGTCAAAATTTCTTGATAGGCTCGAAAAAATCACAATCTTGTCAAGACTTTGCGACCAAATTCGGTCGTAGAGCGATCGCTAGGGTATTTTTGAAATACATTGCAAGCTATAGTTTTGTATAATTTAGAAGCAATTTTTTTTTTTCATTTTTGTTAAAGTGAGTACCATGGAGCCGTTTATTATGATAAGATGTATGTTGACTTAAAAAAGTGTGGCATACTCTCAGTATGTCATGCTCACTTAAATGGCTCGCTGATGGTAGCCCGTGTGTTGATCATTCGGTTCCCTACAAAATGGTTGAGTTGGATGGTGCTGATCCACGCGTCATGTTCGTGAACGGGCGCCGTCAGTTGAGACTGGTCTTCTCTTAACTGCCAGGGCTTATTTGTAATCTTTTAATCTTATATTTTGAATTGTTTTTTAAATAAAGATTTTTTTTTTTTTACATGGTTCTTACATATAGAAGCAACAAGAATAATGTACCCAGGATTTTGTAATATCTTGCTTTAAAAGAGTGTCCTTGGAGTTTCTTGCCTATTCTTCTCCATAGAGATCTACGTTTTGGAATGCGCAAATAGCTTCAACTTTCTGACTAACTGACCGACCCTTTGACAATTCAAAAGTGCCTGTAATAGGTTTAATTGAAATAAATGTTTTCAGTTTGAGTTTGCAGGCCCAGGAAGCGGCCAAACATTCGGCCGATGCTTCGGATTTATCTTCGGAGTAGACCCCTTGGGCTCGATTCCCAGGTCCGGCATAGTGTTAGTGCATTTTTTCACCTAGAATTTCTCAGTAGCAGCCCGGAGTCTGGATACCAGACTCTGGGGCGAACCTACTTCCCGGTTGATGGCAGTAGGCTCGACCCCTAATACCAGGGCCTCAAGTATTGTAATACAATAGTGTCAGAATGGTCGATCATTGATTTCATAATTGTTGATTTTGACAAGTTTGGTAATCTATTATTATAATGGCGTCATTATGACTTTCCAATGGTCGGCCACTGACACTACATTGAAAGAAATTGCATTTATTGGTAATCTCGTACATAATGACAAATGAATGACATTTCTACTAATGGGTTTTATAATAATGGCAATACGACAATGCCATTATAATAACACAATTCTATTACGAGAACATTGACCGACCAATGATCAACCATTATGAATTTAGCAGATTACGAACTTTTAGCAAAATGACAATGGCATGAAAATGGGATCGTGTTGGAATGACTAAATTTATAAAAATAGCAGACTTGGGCTCCTGGACTGAAACATAACTGGCGAAATATGGGTGTCCTATAGCCACCTACACCTCTGCCCAACCCTTCGATGATTACAGGCGTGATGTTATGCAATGTTAAGTTTAGGTATCAAGAATATTTTTTCGGTCAATCACCCAAGTACCTGGCTTCTTTTTTTTTTGTAGTTTTTGTTTTGTTTTTAGCAAAGGTTCTGCGTATCGATACTGCATAATTTATCCGCTCAGACACCGTGAGGGGTCAAAATACCCACATTTAACATTACCTTATTAATGTACTGTCGTGAGGTAAAGTGAGAGGAGGATTTAGTCTCATTCTAAGTGGCGGTTAAGTAGATTTCGCAAAATATGGCGTAGAATATTCGTGGAGATTTATTTCGTTGTAATACCAATAAGTAATACTCATAAAGGCTTCTAACTGTCTGTGACTGTACCAAATATCCGTTCGGAATAGAAAATAAATTTGAGTTGAAGCAAATAACAGTGGTATTAGTTGTTGGTATTAGAAAGGAATAAATCTTCGCGAAATGTATGAACTTATCACTCGATCTGTGTGGTTCTTTCACCAAAAGACCACTTTAGACACCAATCTACATGGTCTTCACATGATCTGACCAAGATTATGTCTGGACTTTAAAATAGACTGTGACCGGTCTGAGTTTCGGTCTTTCTTCTCAGAGTAGTCAGATAGGCAACGCCGACCTCACCAGTTTTTAAAATATGATTGACGTATAAAAGTGTTTACAAACCCATTTACAGAAATATCATTTATCAAAAAAATTAAAGTTCATTAACAAACTCACAATGAGTGTTACTTGCGTAGGTCGCGATGACGTAGGCTTCTAAAGATCAGCTAGACCAAGGCCCGTATTACAGAACGTCACTCAATACTCAAGCATTACTTAAAACTAGATTCCAGCCATTTGATTGGTTGAAACTAGTTTTAAGTAATGCTTGCGTATTGAGTGACGTTCTGTAATACAGGCCTTAGACTTTCCTTGAATAAAAATACCGTCAGTTTTAAGGTTCAATGCCAAAAGAGTAAAAAAGGTTAGTACGGTAAAGGTCCGAGTACGACTGAAGAGTAGGTACCGCTTGTACCTAAAGGATTTTCTAAAATCGTACCCAAATATTGTAAGAAGCTAATGGAAGCCTACTTCAAAGAGAACGGTAGGGTTCTTTTTGTTTATGGTCCTTTTTTCATCGCTACGCTATCACATCCACAGTTTCACTTCAATTAAAGCAAAAAATTACTGAACCACGAAACCTAACACCGTCACAATTTAAGAAAGGTTGAATAGCCCTGATTTGACGTCAAACGATCGTGATCTTAAATAAATTCAACTTTGAATTGAGGAAAATTTTTGAATTAAGAACATTCAGCGAAGTGAGGTCACTGACATAACTCAAATTATTGACAACAGCAGATCACGATTGTGGCAGAAATGTGACCTTTGATCAAGGTCACGGGATGAAAATGTATGGATGTAAAGGTTTTTGGCTATATTACCAACTGCAGTGACAGTTATTTCTTTATGTAGCTTGTTTTTTGTTTTCCTTTAGTACTTACATACAACACTGATCGCGATTCAACAGTAATAATCGCAACAAAACATGTCTTAGCATGAACTTCACCAATTCACAGCCCCCATTCTGTTCAAGGTTCGAAGAAATAAAGCCAAAACCTTTGAAATTAAACACCGACAAAACATCGATCCCAACAATAAGTAGCCAACCTGTTGAACGGTTTTATAAATTCGTAAGACTTGCGTTCCTGACTGTACGGACGACCGACAATGACTCAACCCTGCCACAGGGATGCTATGCTACGCAGGTAGCGGTAGACCGCATAAAAAGAACAGGTAGAGAATGAGATGGGTGATACCTCTCTCCCGCTCGCACCTTTGTAAATTAGGATGTAACACTCCACAGTCTATGAATATCTAATAGACCAAGTTTTTCTGTTTCAGTTTTACAAATATGTTCAGTCTTGGTATGCATGTATTTGTACAACTTTTGTCTATTTACAGACTCTAATCTTGAGTATTGCACACTGTGTATAAAAATAATTAACAACCATGTAAAAGTCATCGTGGAAAAGCAAAAAGGTCACACCTATTCCAATTACAAGTATTATTTATTTGCATTGTAATTTTAAAGATTGTCCTTGAAAAGAATCAATCAAGACAACAAGATTTACGCGCTTAGCACAAGAAGTAAAATAAAAAAAAAATACTTTAACAGTCAAAAAAGCCTTATTAAAAAGAAAATTATAAAGAAAAAAGTTGCGGTACAAAAAAAATATTATAGTTACCTACTTAATTTGAATAAAGAACGATTCTCAAAGTCCAACAGTTGTTTGACTGACGGCGTTGACGGTTGACGTAAGTATTTTAGCAAAACTACCATCGCGTAACGTGTATGATGGGTTTTCATAAACAATATCCGTGCTAAACGTACGGTGTGAATGACCTACGTAGCCCCCAACCGCGCCTCTTTGTTATAGTATAAAACGTACAAGTTTATTGACCGTTTTCAATCTACCTGTTTACTCCAAGTGTGAATTATTGACACATGATGACCAACCGTGAAATTGTGCATTAATGTTGCTAGTGTCAAAATTTGGTGTTACTTTTTTTTCTGCAGTCACAACACTGTGTTGCGGATTGTTGCACAATCAGGCGAAGTTGGTTTTGATTAGTTGGTTTTGACTAGTTGGTTTTGACTAGTTTTTAATATTTATCAAAAAAAAATTGCCTTCCTTATGGACTTTCGTTTTTATTATTTATAACGTCTTAAATTGGCTTTTTGATTAAAACGGAGTGGAGTACTTTGAGAACATTTTAAAATTACCATGGAGTAGAATGAAACCTAATTAAAAATATTATATTTTTCATGGAGTAGTTTGGGAACTCTTTTTGGAGTACTTTGGGAATAACCCATAGAAAACAAATGAAAAATAAGATTGAGCATTTTTTACCCTAAAGAACTACGCGACTTAAAATAAATATCGGAAAACTAGTAAGTGGCAATAATACGTCTTGAGAGCATGATTGTTATTTCTATGTCATTACACCTACAAAGGTATTAGAACTTAGTGTAAGTACTTAGCAAGGTCACGTGTTTTGGAGCCAAAATGGAACGCGGGTTTATTTTTTAGATTTTTTTTTTCTCGAATTTGGTAGCACGAGTTAGTTATTCATGCTGTGTTCTCATTTCTTGCGAAAACCACGCAATACATATTTTTTTTTAGCAAGTAACGAAATTCTTCGATCTAAGATCAGTGCCTCGGGACTCCCGAGCGAGCAATCATAACTCTCATTCAATTTATCCACAAAAAAAATTCTACCACGGTGTACTCACGCCTTTATCAGATTAGATCGAATTTTCCTTTTCACAATAATTTAATAAAAGTAGGTGTAAAAAGGCTTCTACATACTGGCGCGACACCGGTACAACAATTTCCTTAAACTTTTCATAGAAATTGTTCTACCGGCGGCGTCGCGTCGCGCGACAAGTCGCGCCAGTATGTAGAAGCTTTAGGTACTTTGACAACACATTCAATGTCTACAAAAAACCGTGATTCATATCTTTTTGCTTTTATGTGTAATCATGACCTTCATGTTAAAAGGTATCTCACAGATCAGTGCCTACGCTTTTAGTCCTTGAAAAGATAAGCATTATTTCGTAACTTGAAGCAAGTTTTCACAACGTTGCTCATTCTTGTTTAATCTGTTATTAGGCTTAGAAATGTAGTCGAAGACCTCATAAATAAAATCAATCTAGATTTAACAGCGGGCCGAGCACGGCCGTGTCAAGACTTTTGTGACAAAACATGATAAATTATGTCATGTCAATTTGTACTAGCATTTTATGACAAAACAGTTTTATCGCTCAAACTGTGATAAAATGTGTGACTCAAGTCATGTCACAGTAGGCCGTGCTCGCCCCGCAGTTAACAACTAACAGAGCAACGACACGATTAACTAAATCCTACGTAGAAACAAAGTTTACAGACGAGAATAAGCTTAATAACCTTTTAGAAAAATGTTTCATAATCCTTGAAACTAAGACAACGTAGTTTCAAAGAACCGCGCCCTAATCTTTAACGACGACTTTCTTGGAATACCTCTATTTATTTTTCGTTAGTCAGTTTTCCGCCCGACTATCTTTTTTTATGAATCACTACAAAGAGATAAATATTTTGTTCTAATTGTTTAATCTATAGCAATATTCAATATGTTAAGCCGGTAATCTGATATAGATAATACTTTAATAATACTCGTAGATACTTGACAGCATTCGCCAGGAGCATGCAGAAATGCATATAACACTGCACCCGGTTTCAAAATGTATGACCAACTTAGCAGTTTCAAAGTAAGTAGCTTTATTTACACTTACTCTTCGACTTACAACGGTTATTGAAATATTTATATATCTAGATCTACTAGATATAGAAATATTCGTTGCGAAGTATGAATCAATGAGTCCATATTTTGTTATATGCAATCGAAAGCGATAAGAACGCGGAATTCAAACTGGCGCGAATGATAAACATTTACAAAAAAAAAAAGCTTATAAAATATTTATAAGTAGGACTTAGGGACTAATCACACTTATTCAGCTCTGTTCAGCATTTGTCCATAGAAAACAACGATTTTGTATGCAATACGCATCCGTTCAGCTTTCCGCGTCTATTCAGTATTCGTGGCAAACAGGTATAAAATGAGGACAAATGGTGTTTTTATCATGGGAATGCTATAGATAGAGCTCAGCGTGTACGCGGTCGTCACTTGTGGACGAGGAGTCGGGAACAGTCCACGTTCAGCGCCGAACGTAGCGGAGCAGCGCTGAACGCTATGACGGCTTTTCACAATCTTACGATGCTGTACGCAGCTGATAGAAGCAGAACCACAGAATAAGTAATAGTACTACGAACTGTATAAGTGAGACCAAAATCGTTCAGCGAAACGCGAATGGAGCTGAATAAATGTAGTAAGTCCCCTAGTGTGATACTAGCAAGCAATGTCATCAAACTTGTAAATACATTTTTTTGAGTCTCGTCGTTTTTTTTTTAACAAAACAGTCATGTGGCATTAACAAAATTAATATTATAAGCTACATAAATAACTTTAATTATTATTTATTTTATAATTGCTCACGAAAACAACAGAAGTTCCACAAAAGGATACATGCAAAAGGAAAATATTACAAACACCTAGATATATTTTTTTTTTACGGAAAACTTATGAAAGGTCACGATTGTCTCATTGTATGCAACACGCGATTAGGGTCACGTAGCTGCGCTCGCTGATTCGTAATAGTTCCTTGTAATTATTGATTTACATAGCAACCGGTGTATCGGACTTCGTTAGATATAAATATTCTTTTGCATACAATTTATAAATTGTATTAAATAAAACAAAAATTAATCGGAAATGGATAAGAACTGATAAATTGTCTTTGAATTGCCATTGCTATTATGCTCGCCCCTATTACATGGGGCTTGAAACATAACTGGCGAAATGTGGGTGTACTATTAGGTAACCTCTGCCTAACCCTTCGCGGATTACCGGCGTGATGTAATGTTAATAATAATTATGTTAAACTTGAAGTAAAAAAGGCCTTATTTCACACATGAAGAATTGCAAAAGTGAAAGTATCAAAGTCGTCTTACATTATTTTTACTATTTTTTTTCCATATTAAATGCACTACAACAGTAATAAAATGCCCCTATTGTGTCAGCACAAGGTACGAATAATAAATAAGATTAGTCACAGACAATTCTATTTACATTCCACTAATTTATACAGCTATTAGGATTTTTTTTTACATAAAAGGCAAGCTGGCAATGTAGACCACACATAAATGTTACTAAAAGGATTTCCCTATTATAATACGTCGTTTCTATGCAGTAAGACAAGGAATTATAAACAAGACACCTCACAAATCACGAACATTCGTTTTATTTAAAAACATAAAAGTAATGCCGATTTGAAAAAAAAAACAAATTCGAACAAAAAATTAAAGAAAATGTCAAAATAAACATTTTGACAGTTCAACAACTTTCCTTGCGTTAATTACGTTGTTGAGCAGACAAATTTTTCAAACTTAAAATGCAATGGATTAGCAATAAACTTCAAAATCATTCGGATTGTGGTTCAAACTGTGTTTCGCAATTAAAGTGCGGGACGTTGTAGAAATATCTACATGTAATAAATTAATTATAACGTGTTGGTGAGCAGTAGTTCTGTGCTTATCAACGGACGTACGAGCTGATACGTGGTTTTGTTATAATGTTCGTAATATAATATCATAGTAGTAACTGCGTGAATACAATTTACAATTACTTGTCTACTTAAAACAATCACATACTATCCGTCTGATTCTTTAACTTCACCAAGGAGACATTATTGAATACATTAAAATTGTTTATTAAAGTTATCCTGCCACACAGTGCGTCCACACGGCCTGCGTCGTGGACAAAATGAAAAAAATATTTATTATGCGCATAAAAACGATGGTCGTGTCGCGCGCCGTCTTGACGTCCACGTCCGACGCGCCTCCCGGTTAGATAACGTGAATTATTATTATTACACGCTCACGTTTCCACGTAAAACATGTGAACAATGTAAAAAAATATATTCAGAGAATCCAACACAATCGAGACACCCCATCGTACTACGCTACACGAACAAAGCATAAAAAAAACATTGAATACCACGTCTTTATATCCACGATAAAACATTGGCCTCTCTAAATTGAGACATTTTATTATTAGAAATACGATTTTGACAGTCGTAAAACAACGTCGATCCGAAGTTATTATATCAGTTTACGAGTCGAAATATCACAATACGGCCTAGGAATAAAGCGAGAATTTTGAATTACGGCGCAACTGAAACTCGATGCTTAAAATATTTAAAATTTTATGCCCTGAGGGAGTGTGATTTGTGCCACTAGGCGAAGTTGTCTTCCGATTTCCGCGTTGACTGCGAGCCAATGTCATTGCCGTTCTCTTCGCAAGGTTATTGTTACGGTGCGTATTCTAAATCCGTCAGTTGCGAAAACTTCTGATTGAAGAGATTGGAACAAAGTGTCGTTAGAGGCGCGCTAACGAGATGGCAGCACATGCTAATTCGCCTGGTACTACGTGTTTGTGAGTCACGTTTTTTCGTCTGTGACGCAGTTTTTCCTGTCGCCCGCTGTGTACGACCGTGACATTTGGTTGTCTGACCGATTGCACGGCCTTCGCTCGCGGTCATCAACTCCGCGTGTGAGTCGGTACCTTACCTTACGCTGCATTTTCACTAGGCGAACGTGTTGCCTCTCGCTCGCACTTATGTAAACATAGGCATCGAGATAAAGAGCGTTCGTTTGTTCCTCTAAGCGTAAAAAGTAAAAAACGTTGCTCATACCATTTAAAATAGTTTAAAATAGTAATGGTCGTTGCCATGTGGTTTAAAGTAACTCTTTATGGTATCCTTAAGAAATCATAATTCTGAATAATTCGGTTGGTTTGTCAGGCGGAATGGAATTTTGAGGCAGGAAATGACCGGTAATTGATGTAAAACTATCAGATCTACGATAATAGCGAACAAAAAAATCGTTTTAGTTTTTAATACAATGGAAGTAATTAGATAAACAAAAAATCTTCACCACAAGTAATGTCCTTTGAAAAGGCATGTTGCTGAAGCGAATCTTTACGATTTATATTTAAAACTGCGAGGGTCGTAGGCTGTTGCTTAAGTAAGTATTTTCTTTTCTCTTTATATCACAACTTAGTTCATTACTTATGGGTCAAAAAGAATCCTATTAAGTGCGCAATTTCAGTCTAAAATTGTATTCATTACGTAGAAAACTTTTAGCAAAAGAACTAAGTTTAAGTACGGCTATTTGCTGGTTTCAGTAAGTACATTTATTTCAATAGAGAGCATTTTTTGTGACCTAACATTCATTACGACTGAAAATTTAAATTAATCACATAGTAGATCCATGTTCCAAACATTATTATTAATGACTTCACTAAACTTCGACCACACACAAGCCACATTAACTGTTGGTTCGAATAGACCATTAACAACGGAATTAACTACAAAGTGTGGAGCGGTTGCAAATCGTCTGCGACTAACAATATGCCTTATAGATAGATACCAAGAATGGCAGCAAAATGTTTGCGGAACTATTTACAAGGAAACGCAAAGCGGTCTGTGCTATATCAACAAGGTTAGCAGAGAAGGTGGTTTGGATAGTTAAGAAACATTTCTCTACGCCAAGGCCCATTTAGACTGTCTTAAAGATAAAGTTGACTAAACCTCTTAAGTGTTCAGTTGCATGAATAAAAGCGTGTGATTTATATGATGACGACGTGACAAAATGACTCGACCAAAATCCGTCATGCTAGGCCCAAAACAATTGTTTCGTGAGGTCACAAACGGAGTCAACGCTCTTTAAAAGATTGTATCTTTGTTCGGAAGATTCTAGAAAGAAATGCGTACGTGGCTGGAATTTGTATATAAAATGATCATCACGTCAGTTCAGGAGTATATCTCGTTCAGTTTAAACTTTAAATAGTAGTACTATACGGAGTGTTTACGCACTTGGCGGGCTAAAAAATTGGCATCGTTTCTGGATAAAATACAGTTCAAGAACAACATAATATTTCATTCACGTTTTCAAGCAAAGTTATTTAAGGAAACAATTTAATTTTAGAAACGAACTCGCCGATCACATTTGAATGCCGTTGTTATCGCAAGTCATGTGTTCGTGGAAACATTATTATCAATTCTACTGTACCAAAACATTGACCGGCTTCAAGCAAACATTCTGAATTAAATTCTAAGTTGAGCAGTTAGTTCATAAATCACAAAATACTTTGTAGTAAACATAGGCATTACAACAAGAGAAGAACGGAATCAACAAAGAGACGTATGACTAATTTTACTCGCTACATTATGACTCAACGGGTTAGTACCAAATCAGCACGAACGAGGCACAGGCCTGAGAACAAACTTGCGTGGTGTTACGCTTCTTGAACAAAGAAAAAAGGGGATGTTAAAACACGGCCAATGACTATACTATAAACCTCTGAGAATTCGTGTCTGGCTAGCATAATGAGGCACGCCGTTCCTCCCGTGTGACATCTATAAGTGGCAGGAGGATAGGTAACAAGGCGGAAGGTTGGGGGTCTTCCTAGCTTGGTTGGTATTAACAAATCAAAAGGGGAAGGTGTGTTAGAAAAAGAGCAGCGTTGGTGACTGATGACGTCGATTCCCATGTCTGTTAAAAGCGATTAGTTTGTAATTGCCCGCCGGTTGAACTGGAGCGATCGCACTGTTTTTATCGGGAGCTCAGGAAATAAATTGAGAACAGAGTGCTTTTTCAAGTAACCAATTTTGTGGATTGTTGCTTTCTATCGGTAAGGAGGTGGAATAATGATCACATAACGTATTACATACGTCGTTTTTAGACGTCTGTTGCAGGATAATATACAAAAGTAATGAGAACGCTATTTTGCCGTCTGATCGTTTATTTTTGCTTTGTCATATTCGTTTATCTATTCACCTACATACTTACATAAGAGTAATTTGTTCTAATACAATCTAATGTGCATAAAGTGTTTTGTTACACAATTTAATACTGGCATTTAAGAATAGTTTGATAATATTTTGTTTTAGTTCACAGTATTATTAAATTCAACATTTACAGGTCAAATAAAACTTAATATGAATTTATAAAAACTGTCATTTAACCAAATTGGTGCGCAAAGTGCAGTAAAATAAAAAAAAAGAACGGTCGCCATGACAACAGTAATAATAACGTCGCCCTAACGTACTGACTAATTGAATGATTGCTTGTAATTGTATGTTCCAGCCCTTTTGTTAAAGTACCGAGTTTGCGGTTTAACGGCCACATGTAGCAATTTGAAAGGGAAAATTATATTGCTAGACAGACAGAAATAAAATGGCCGATCAAGAGTGGGGGAGACGATTTGATTGGTTCGGAACCTTGGGATAGGTCAGTTACACTACGAGCAAAGTCGGGAAAAACCGTATGTTTCATCGTTGTAGTCGTGAAAAGTTGAAAGTATTAGTTAAGAACACCGGTTATTTTCGAAGAACTTCAAGGCTTCTACATACCAGCGCGACTTGTCGCGCGACGCGACACGACACAAAGGCACCGCTCGTCCCGCGACACGCGGGGCCTTTGTGCCGTGTCGCGTCGCGCGACAAGTCGTGCTGGTATGTAGAAGCCTTTATACGTGACATTATTCATGTTAAACATGGTAGCATAACTCTGTTTAAAATTAAAAAAAATAGAGTTAGCGTCGCTTCGTAGCAGGACGCCTGGCAGATGTGAAACATCGAAACTGTTTGTATAGAAAATATGTATAAAATGATGGTATAATACCTATAGGTAATAAAATATAGCTTAAGTAATCACAAAATATGGAATGTATCAAAAAGAAAATATTCAGTGTTTTTTATAGAATAAAAATGTTTATTGAAATTTCGTTTGGATGTTGGCTGTTGGCCGCGTCGCCACTCGCCACGCCAATGCCGGTTTGACCCGCTTCATATCATTAAAGGCTCATGCTGACTGGCGTGATGGCCAAAGTTCAGGTAAAATTCATGTCATACTGTGGAAAAAATCTCCAATCAACAAGGTGCCACGGACGTAGGTACTTGATTATCATACCTACCATTTACAGTACGCACAAACGAACGATACCATTTTATTACATTCTGTTCTTCCTATTCTAATAATATTATTATTATTTACATTTACGCACGACACTTTAATAGTTTAATAATACTATATACAGGGTCAAATTAAATTAGCTAGCGATACTCTGCAGACGTGATGAGTATCGATATCTGAACTCGATAAAATTAAAATTGAAAAATTTAATGGATTTTTTTTTAGGGTCAACTGCCGCTGGTAGTGTTGTTACTTGAAATATGAGTTGAGAAAATCTGGTTTCTTTTGTTTTATCGTGTTTAGATATCCCAACACGTCTGTGAAGTTTACACAACAAAAAAAAAAACAAGATGTACCACAAAAAAATCTTTAATACAATTTCTGTTTTCTTTTCTAATGATTAGATATCGATACCCATAACGTCTACGGAGTTCCGCTAGCTAATTTAACTTAACCCTGTATAATTTAATTACCGACTATGGTCAAGACCGCTTGTCAGCGTCGCTTACAATGAGGATTGAACGTAGCGCTTAGATCAGATACTATTACTTACTACCTAGGATATAATTCCTAAGAACTTTTCCACTGGTCTCATATTTTCTATGACACGACCCGAAGAATGACCATTTTATTTATTAGCATTGGCTTATGTAAGTGTCGCAGGAAATTTGTATGATTCCGCTTTTTAAAAACGCTCGCAGTTATGTTTTTGTCGAACTGCCGAAGGTAAAATGTGAATCTATTTCATAAGGCACTCGCCGGCTGCTGTCGCGGCTCTGCTCGTTTCGCTCGCTCGGCTCGCGCGCGGTTCGTTACGATTCTAATCTAACCTAACCTAATCTATTTGGTCGTCGGGGTACCCTGGATGTCGAAAATATTACAATTGAAAGAGTTGCCATTTGCCTTCGGCGTATAATGGTGAATCATAAAATCTCCCTTTGACATATACATATATATATATATATAACATTGCATAAAAGCTACAAACCCTGCCTGACTCGAGACAGAGTGCAGTTTTGAAACATCCTTTCTTGGTGCACTCCCGTTCAAAGAACGCATCTTCTAAATTCAGCTTTAAAATCTTCGATGGCAGTGCGTTGCCTATGTCAGTCAGTCAGTCACTGACCTGCATTCAAAGTCAAACCAAACGACGACAACCTATCTTCAAACGACGATTTTATAATCTATGTCGTTACAATTTTGAATGATTATCTAGATTTTAAGATGAATTTTGAAGTAAATTTTATCATTATAAAGACAAATTCTCTACTTAGGGAATCACATGAAACAAAGAATTTACCTATAATTTACGAACCAATTTCACATGAACCCACTAAAGCCAAATGAATACCCACAAAAGGGTCCCAATTATAAGTGCGGATATTAATACCCGTAGTGACAAATAGGGGAAAGATATTTGAGTTATGAACTGTACGGAAACTCTTTGAACTTTAGACATAAGAAGCTTCCCCTCTCATGAACTAAAAGACAATCAATCAAGAAGTAAGAGGTTTGCATTTAATTAAGTGTGGCTATGAATAACAAGTGTCGTATCTGCGTTCGGAATCTTTTTATAGTCTATGCCTCGTGTTCTGAGAATGTATGTTGACACTTGTAATGTTATTTCAAGGTTGGGGCTTCTTCAGTATCGGCAGTGAATATGGAACAGGTCTACTTTCTAAGTCAACGAAGATACGGGCCCCTCCATAAGTAGTTGTTCCATCCCAAAAAAGTGTCAAATTAAATTTTTTGTACGGGAAAAAACACGTCGGGAGTACGGACAACTGTCAAATCGTGTTGTCATTAATTCTTAGTTCGGGCCCGAACTAATCCTATGTCCGCAAGTGATACGGAATAGGAAATTCTGGAAACTTCAGCCGAAACTACACAGATTTCATGTGTAGGGAGTAGACCCAGACATTAGCTTCTGGTTTTTCTGAGGCGACAAGTCGCGCTGGTATGTAGAAGCCTTAACAGTTACATAATGGCTACATTATTTATTTCTCGTATGTAGCAATGAGAATAGCCCGTGCTATCAGCTATGGAATACTATCCCGTCAGCAATGTGGTAACGGAGCTATAGTTTTAATTTAAAAAAATAAAAATTTCACGAAGCGACGCGCGCTTTACTTGTGATAACTAACTGTACAAACACGCTGTGAATGTATGTGTAAGCACAGGAGCTCTCGGTACCGTCCGAGACACGGGCGAAGTCGGTAGTGTGTGTGTGTTACGTGCTAAAGGCTTCTACAGAGCGGCGCGACACAACAGCCCCGCGTGTCGCGCGACGAGCGGTGCCTTTGTGTCGCGTCGCGCCGGTCTGTAGAAGCCTTAACGCTACTCTTCTTCACGCACACATTCACAGCGTTTCTGTACACTTGGTTAGCACAAGTAAAGCGCGCGTTGCTTCGTACGATATCGTGGGCGCGAAAAGCAGCGACATAAAAATTGTGCTACTAGTATCGCATTGCGCCCGCGATATCGCGCGTGTCTCTACGAGCCTTATAAATAAACCTGTAAACTAATGTAGGTACACAAGGCTACACATCAAGCTATACATTTCCAGTATACGCTGACGTCTCATTGTACGGAAATCCTATACAATGCGAGATCAGCTTATACTGGAAATATATAGCTTGATCTGTAGCCGTCTGTACCTACGTCCAAACGTAGGTACCTACATTAGTTTAGTATACTAGTAGAGAATATTTAAATTTATATTCATTAAAAAAATGAGATTGATTGATCCTACTTTCTGTGAAGGACCGTGATTAAAGGGTGACCTGACCTAAAGTGGAAGTGGGCAGGGTACCTATGTATCTAGAAAAGAATATAGAAGGTAGATGGAGCAAAATTTAGATAGGTATAGACAAATGAGAAGGAATGTTCCTACATTCTTTCTCATTTCTCTCTCCCTGTCCCTCTTCTTCCATCTGCCTCATAGACATCCTTGTCTAATGAGGCAGATGGATGAAGACAGAAAAAGTCGGGAGTATGTAGGTACCTACGTAGTAACACCTGGATGCGGGTAGCATAGGATCGGGGTGGATGACATGCTAAAGGGGAGGTGTACCAATACGCATCACTGGAGTATAATTTAATGATCATCAAAACAAATTTTCTAGTATTATTTAGGAAGGCAAGTAAGTACTTATTTAGGCTTTCACACTTTATTACCCGACTGCCCCAGAAGGAGGGTAATGTTTTTTAAAGAACTTCTTATCAACCATTAAGTAGTTTATAAATATATTCAACCTACCTACTGAGCATTTTATTGAGTATTTTTGTAAATTAAATGATAATGAAAGTAGAATGCATCAGCTGCTTCCTTTGTGTCAAGGAGTTCGGGTTATTCAACGGCTTGTAGGCGGGAGGCACATGACTTGACTCTCATAAAGGCTTCTACATACCAGCGCGACTTGTCGCGCGACGCGACACGGCACAAAGGCCCCGCGTGTCGCGGGACGAGCGGTTCCTTTGTGTCGTGTCGCGTCGCGCGACAAATCGCCCCGGTATGTAGAAGCCTTAAGACTACCTAGATAGGTATGAATAGGTATAATATAATGTGATACGAGTATACGATATTACAAGCAAGATTTTTTAAATTATTTTTCTGAATGTTTAAAGGCTACACTGAAAATTTAATAGACAATGAAGGGATTGATTGTTTAATGTTTAGTCTATGGGTGAATATTAATAAGTTTCAACGGGCTATAATAGGTAATAGGTAAGTATATGATTCGTTTTAATAATGTTGTTTTTTTTAATGCTATTGGAATTCAATCTGACACAATTTTCATGTCAAAGAAAGTGGGCAAGCTGTTGTGAATATTAATCTAGTACATTTAGGCCTACTTTGTTTCCTAGTTCTCCAACTACCTACTGTATTACGAAAGCAATGGACCCGACAAAATATAGTCATAATAGTCATGAAATAAAGATACGTAGGTACAATCTGGCCGTCGCGTCGGGAGAACGCGTTTCCGACACCTGTCAGATGGACAATTTCTAGGTTGGATTCAGACAAAGAACGCATTCTCTTGCGGACTGTAAATGTGTAATGACTAACTTGATCTAAAGATAGATCTCAAGAGTATAAAATTATACATATAAGTAATAATAAAAATGTTATTAAAAAAGACACCATGCCGCCTTGCGTGGGTGATAACGTGGGCCATGAGAATATAAAACTATGGTAGGTAGGTAGGTACTTACTGTATTATGATTAAGTAATAAAAAATATGGGAAGGGAAGTAATTGACTCTTTAGTCTTTAATACGAGTAGGTGAGTATTGAAAATATCTACCTACTTTCTTACAAAAATATAAATCTGTAAAAAAATACATGTAAGTAGGTAGACCTACCTAAAGTAATAAACACAATCGACAAATTCATTTTAAAAACGAAAACAAAAATAAAATAAAAATTATGTAAAAAATAACATGTAAGTACCTACTTACATGTGTTTTTTTTACATACATTTTTGTTTAATTTTTGTGGTTATGTTTATTACTTTAGGTACCTACCTAAAGTAATAAACATAACCGACAAATTCATTAACAAAACATAACAATAAATCATTTACGTAGATAAAAACACTGGAATATCAGACTCTAGATATAACCTTGAATGGTCGTCTACTGGGCCGTTCACCCTAATTTATCAACAAATAACCTACTGTGGTGTGTCTGTAGGATTATTTCTGATCTATGAACTACAGCGTACCTACCTAAAATAGTTTGTTTGAAAACAGAACGGCGAAAATACGCTAGGTAATACAACAACACTAGCTTTGCCAACGAATAAGAGCAACAAGTACCTAACCGATTTATTCAAACGATTTGAAAGGCTTCGACATCAAATGTCATACAAAAGGTTATATACATTATATAAGGTGTCCACAGCCCCGATGCCTTGCTCTGACATGCAACACAATAGTTTAATTACATGCGACTACACGCATTAAACGTTACGTAAGGTACGCAATTTGCGCAAAAAATTACTTCTTACCTACTTAAGCATAGACAATGAGGTCAATGACACAAAAACGGATTACGCTTCGTTTCCGTGCGACAGATACGTTGTAGGCATTTCAAATTGTAATTAGTCATGCGGACGCCGGTTTAATCTATGGACTAGGATTTGACGTTCCAACGTTTTAAAATTCTATGTGACACTTGGTAAAAATTCAAAATTACGACCGTTCGTAAAAACATGACTTCAAATAGATTCAAAATTCGAAAAAGTATGACCCGTAGGCGTACAAGTGTGTACCAGTTAATGAATTTCTTGTTCAAACATACCTGTAGCGAGTCGAATGAAGATCGTTCACCTTCCGACAATGTAAACCTTTGTTTCAACACAAGTCAACGGCTCCCAATCAATCCCAACAGTTTATCTGGAAATAGAAACGACTTATTCAATGTGGGTACTCCGCTTTATGATTCATCCAACGCGTTGAACTACCCGTGTATTAATAAAATCCTTACATTACGAGGGATAGTAGAAAAAAACGAAACACATGCCTATATCTACAGATGTAAACAATGAACATGTGTAGACAAGACGGGCGGCTACAAAAAATCCCAACTTCAAAAGGGGATACTAACCGTTCACGTTAGATAAAAATCACGTTCACAGAATGTCCACAAACACGTAAAATTTAACAGCGCACAGGAGGCGGTATGTCGTACCGGAACAAAACTAGTTTATTTCCCGATCACATCGCAGAGAGCGACAAACGTCCGACCTCAGTGGGGGCCGGCGCGAGACTGAGCGACGGTAGCGCCCTCTCGGTCGGTCGCCCTGCGTCGCGCGTGTGTGCGTGTGTGCCGCTGTGGGGGTGCCGCCCTCAGCGCCCCGTGTCGCTCCGGCCGTTTATTTATTTTCGAGTGTGGGGTGTTCAGTGTACAAAAATGGTGCATTCATCATACGAATACGAACGCACCGAAGATGCAGCTCGGCCAATTACAAGCGTACAAGGATAAAAGCGTTTTTAAAACAAACTTCTTTTTATAAACGGCCGTGAACCGAACATCAGCCGCGGTCATTGCCACAGGCGTCATTGATATAAAAATATTCACGTCACAATAACGCAGCGCGTGTTTTTATTATTTTTTTACATTCTATTATCTAATTGTTATTAGTAAATTGTCCGGATACACCTGGCAACACGTTTAAAGTGGCTTAGAATCTGATCCTTTTATCCTTTTTCGTTCAGCGTCGGACGGACACGATAAATTAAATAGGCACATACTTACATATAACATAATACATCTACCTTTAATACATGTTGTTTAATTTTAGTACTTTTAGAATAAGGTTAGAAATAAATTATTATCCTTTACCAATGACGTAAGTAAAATCATAATTTCGTGGCAAAAATTATTGCATTTTTTAACAATGTAACTTTTTAATTTTTAATTAAGCAAAGATTGCTCGTAATGCATGACCTACGAGAAACCTCTGACAACTTATTTTTCGTAAACAAATAATAATATAATGTAGTACAAAGATACGCTAGGGACGAGTTTATTTTCGTCCTCTACGGCCAAAGAGTATAATAATAAATAGGGAGAACAAGGCCAAGGTGGAAACATTCCTAGTTCTACAATATTAAATTAGAATTCAGGGCCAGATTTAAGGCAGGGCAAAAGGGGCCCTGGTTTAGGCCCTCCACAATTTGTTTTTTTTTTTTATAAAGAAAGGGTGATACAAGAATACTTTTTCCGAAGATGAAAATAATAGAAAAATGGAATCCTGCCTACAATGACACAAAACCGCCTATCAAAGATATCCTTACTGAGTATTGAAAGTGATTTACTCCGTAATTATCAATGATTCGAAAGCTCGTAAATTTCCATTCGCCTAACATTTATATTTTTTGCTTATGTATATTTTTAGTAGGTATTATGTATAAATGATTGAAAACTGTAAACTTGTTTTTTCGTCTGTTCCAAAAAAAAATCGGGGCCTCCACTTCTTGGTTGCCCCAGGGCCTCCACACCACACCTTTAAATCCGGCCCTGAATTAGATACATGTCATCATTGCCTAGCCTTTTCCTAAATATGTTGGGGGTCTGGTTCCAGTCAAACCGGATGTAGCTGAATACCAATATTTTACATGGAGCGACTGCCTATCTGACTTCCACAACCCAGTTACTGGATAACACGATACCACGGTAAGACTGGTTGTCAGACTTTCGGGCTTCTGACGACCCGTAACAACTGTCAAAGATGTAGGTACAAATGACAGCCGGGGCTTGCGGTTTAACGTTTTTTCGAGGCATGGGAGTGGTTTTGATATGTAATAGATGATCACCCATCCACGGACCGACCTCGGCTGGCGTAGCTTAACTTTCAACCGACCCGTGCAGTTGTTATTACTTTACTATTACTTCAAATTATAAAATGTAACATAACTTATTAACAGACATAAATTTACTCTATTCGGTATAATAGATCACAGAATCATTACTCAGCGTTTTTAATCGATTACGAAACAATAGAATCGATTTAATGATTACTTACAAAAATACCTTATCGATGATCGGTGATTTTTTTCTTAATATTATTTATTACTCAATACTCCAGTACTCAATACGTATTGGGTATTGAGTCCAGTGCGTGTTGCCAGTGATGACCTATGGCACTGAAACGTGGTCGCTCACAATGGGCCTTATCAGACAGCTAAAAGTCACCCAAAGGGCAATGGAGAGTGATATGCTTGGAGTTTCCTTACGTGATCGAATCAGAAATGAAGAGATCCGTAGGCGAACCAAGGTAACCGACATAGCCCGAAGAATTGCCAAGCTTAAGTGGCAGTGGGCAGGGCACATTGCTCGCAGAACTGATGGCCGATGGGGCCGAAAGGTTCTAGAGTGGCGACCGCGTACTGGAAGACGTAGCGTTGGAAGGCCTCCTACAAGGTGGACCGGTGACCTTGTGAAGGCCGCAGGTATCCGCTAGATGCGGGAAGCACAGAACCGGTCGTAGTGGCGGTGCTTGGGGGAGGCCTATGTCCAGCAGTGGACGTCTTTCGGCTGAATGAGGACTGATGATGAATGACTCAATACTTATGCTTATTTTGGTAGGGACCCCTTAATCTACTATTTAGGGGGAAATCCGTTGTCTGAATACAACTGTGATCAACTATACTACTTTTATACTTTATTGCCAAATAATTCTGTAATTCTGTACAGTTGGAGGTCATGCCAAGTACAATTATTACGACAATAGTAGTTATACAGAGTGTTTGGTGGAAAGATTGACACAATTTTTTGAGGGGTTTTTGAGGTCATCTGCAAGTTATTACCCCATTGACTCCTATCCCGAGAGTCACGGTAATGGAGATATGATTTTTATCTTCCATATAAATAAAAATCAATGTTTGTTTGTTTGTCCTCTATGGACTCCAAAAGGACTGGACTGATTTTAATTAAACTTTTGTGTGAGTTAGGGTAGGGTAGGGTAGGAGAAGGGTCCCCTACCCTACTCCTACTCTAGGACACCACGCGAACTAAGTCGCGCCGGGCATCTAGACTACCCTCAAAACATCTACCCTAAAAACAGATTAAACACCGATTCATAACTTGTTACTGACTCAGTAACCAAATATTAGTTAATTAAACTTAAAGAGGTACTAAGGCACAAAAGGAATAACCCTCCTTTTTGCTTCGCCGTAGTCGGGTAATAATGTACTTAGACTTAAAAAAAACCAATGATAGAAGATAGCAAACAGAATATTCAGCAAGATAATTTGAACAAATATTATATTCTCAATCAATCAGATAGGAATCGTCCGTACTACTCGGTTCGTTGGTAAACTTTGATTAGTTCGCCGAGCAACTCAAATAAACATACAGAAATAGAGTTCTTCTAAAAGCCAGTTTATTCATTGAGAAATTTTACTTTCCGTAAGGAAAGAAGAAAATCGAAAAGCGAGATGGAATGAGTTTTTGGAGTTGGCCTTAAGAATCGATTTTCATATGGCTTCCGGTATATACGGAAATTTTATGAGTAGTGAAATTAATACAAGCGTTAAGGGGCCGTGCACGAAATCGACTGATTTTTATCAATTTTGTTCATTGTTTGTGAGAAAGGGAAAAATATTTTATTGTTGTGCACGGAGCCTTAGGGCGAAACCGTCAGGGTAGCCCGCGAAATTCCAATTTTCTTACGTTTTTTGAATTTAGCCTGTGAATTTCGCGGGCTACCTTTGCGCATCCCCCTTAAGAATCGAGGTCCTCGATAGGGAAATTTTATGAGGAGTGAAATTAATACAAAGCGTCACGTTTTTCTGCGCAAAGTACCTTGCACACCTTTCAAGGAGTAAACTCCAGTCATGCGTCGGAGCTGACACACACACTTTTTTGTTAACGTGTGTGTGTGTGTTTTTAATATAACGCCGCATGCGTTTGAAGCTACAGTTATTTTACATTATGTTTTTTTTATTAGTTTTTACAGGTAAAGTAGAAAAAACGGAAATCAAAAGATCATTTTAGTTAATAAGTACCAAAATAATGCATGCATTTCAATCATGGACGCAGATTTGATATTATTATTTTATGATAAAAAAAAATACACATACACACATACATAAACTCACGCCTTCTTGCCATGGGGGTAGGCAGAAACTATAGAGCGCCAGTAAAATAAAATTCGTTTATTTCGACCAACAAGGATCATAATTATGCACAACATGTTTATATCAAAATTTAAATATAATTTAAAAAAAAACACACAATTAAACATACCACATACAACACATTACCGACCTTGATTGCTCAGTATGTGAACCATACAGCAATGGTTCAGGTACTGGCAATCGAACCTCTGCGCGTATGCCCTCAGGATGCCGTTGGAGCTAGCCCGAACCCTGCGCAACAGGGATAGAGTACACCGTTTTCGCATAGTAGAATAGAAACAGTCTACATGCGACTCGGCGAACATCCTTGATGCGCTGCAGAATCTGGACAGCCCCATCAGCACCCTGAATGCATTATTATATTGGACACGCAAGGCGTTGTACTGTCTGAGGTTGTGCGTTAATTCTGGGACATGTTGTTTATGATTATATTATATATTAAATAGTTATGTAAAAATAAATAACAATGGAATTTTATTCAATTATTAATATATACAATAATGATATGTTATACAATTAAAATCAATCTATTATAATAGGAAAATAAAATAATTGAATAACTAAAATATATTATTAAAAGGAGTCCCTTTAGGCAAGGTTCCGAAGATACTGGCAGCGTTCCCCCTTTGAATAGCTAGACTAATTCTTTGTCCGAGGTAGCTGCCAGCTCTTCGGTCTCCAAGATTATGAAATTAGGGTTCCTCTCAAATTCTCAACTATGAACATAGTGTAGGTTCACATCATCATAATCATTCCCCTCCCTTTATCCCAATTTATTTGTGGTCGGCGCCACATGTCCCTTTCTTACACACTTCTCTATTAGTCATCATCTCGATAGTCACACCCTTTCTGGCCACAACATCTTTCACACATTCCATCCATAGTGTAGGTTCACAAAAACCGTCGTAAAACTGTCAAAGATAACCTATGCAATTAATTGTGTATGTGGTGTATTCAATAAAATTGTAATTTTTCAATATTTTTAAAATCAAGAATAATATAATATTTTTCTACATGCGGCCCTGGTATGACGCCTAGATTCCGATCTCTGAAAATAATTAAGTATGTAAAAACTTAAAATATCCCTTGAATGTAAAACTCACAAGCTTACAGTATACAAATTGTTACTTTGTAGTATATTATAGATAATAAGTATAAATATAATTTCCGAACTCACTAGCCATGTATAAGCCATCAAAGGCTTCTGTGGTTTCTAGCTTAACTCTGCGATATATATTTTTTGAACATTAATAAAAAATAAAAAATTAACTAATAACTAACTAATATTCTAAATTATGTGAAAGTTCCTTTTGGTGCCGGACGTAAAGAATACCACCATCCCCTTTCTTCCCGTGGGTGTCGTAAAAGGCGATTAAGGGACTTACTACAGAATGGGCAGCAGCGTTCTCTATGCATTTTTAAAACCATACTGCGATCGCCAACCCGCCTGCCAAGCGTGGCGATTATGGCAACTCCCCCCCCCCCTTTTTGGGGTAGGCCTATGTCCAGCAGTGGACGTCTTTCGGCTGAAATGATGATTATAAATGCGAAAGCAAGTTTGTTTGTTTGTTACCTTTTCACGCCTAAACCACTGAACCGATCATCCTGAAATTTTGCATATACGTTGTCAGGTGTACAGGAACGGACTTACTTTACCTTAAAACCCGGAAAAAAGTACAGTTCCCGAGGAAAACAACAATAACGTTCTTATGAGAATAGATGGCACCACGTGTCTTTCGAATCATGATTGAATTAGATTATGGGATGTATTTAATAGCACTTTAAATTTTATGAAAACATCTATAAAATTGTATATCAACACTTTAAAAAAATAATCCTAATCCTAATGCTAACTATCCTAATTTCCTAACTATTATGACACTAATATTATAAAGGCGAAAATTTGTGAGTGAATGTGTTTGTTACTTCTTCACGCTCAAATGAATAGATCAATTTTGATAAAAATTTGTGCGGAGGTAGCTGACATCCTGGATTAACATATAGGCTACCTAGGTAAGAATATATGATACTTTTTATCCCGATATTCCTACGGGATCAAGACTTACGCGGGTGAAACCGCGGGGCGCAGCTAGTATATTATATACTACTACTGATTAACATAGTTTTAAGATATTACTGTACTAACAAAATATGGACCAAAATTAGGTCTGAATTAAATGTTTATTTTTATTTTTTATATTATAAATGTGAAAATGAGTTTGTTTATTACGTTTCTACGCTCTCTGTTAGACCATGATCTGGATTAGGACATAGGATATAATTATACAGACATATGCGGGTGAAACCACGGGGCGCAGCTAGTATTACATAAAACGCGCGAGACCTTATTCCTCCAGCCATAATTATATACAGCCCCGTAACCGTAAGTAGGTTGTGGCTACAATCCAAAACAATAATTCTCCAAATAAAATTACCAGCCCTAATGGAATTATCATGTTTAAACAAAACACAGTTAAAATTTACTTTTTTAAATTGGCTATAATAAGTTATAATCACCTCTTTGGCGCTAATTCAGAATTTAAAGCGCCATCTATGAAAGTATTATCAAGTAAGACAAGGAATTTTTCTTTTATGATTGATGTTGATGGATGCTTTGAGTTTAAACGATGGATTGAGAGATCGATGGTCAATGGATAAAAAGGGGCGACATGGAAACAATTTTTAGAGTTTCGTACCCAAAGGTTGTCTACGAGACTCTATTAGGTACCTACGCGTACGCTGTCTGTGCTGCGCTGTGAGAGACAGACGGACAGACAAGCCGACAGGATTTGTCCGTCTGTATCTCACAGGGTTGTATCTTTAGAATAGGAATAAGTAGCCAGATGTTTTTTTTTATAAAGTATGATATAACTTTAATATTTTAGTGGTGAGTACTTAAAATAACAAATTAATAATAATAAATACTCTTCTTTGTTACATAAGAAAGAAGGAACACTATTATAGTATTTATAGTAGTTTTGGTAGGACGGAACCCATAGTGCGCAAGTCCAATTCGCACATGGCGGGCTTTTCAAGTGCGAGATACGCCACTCCGCGGAAGCCTTAAATATTAAAAGAAAAATGATGACTATCAATCGCTCGTGAAAAGTAATGAAATCTGCCAAATTCTTAATTAAATTTCTTTGTTAAATTAATTAGCAAGTAAAAAACTTTGTGAATGTATATTTTTGATCAGATTTTTAATGATTGATTACGGACTTTCAAGAGACGGATTTTCTGACTTTTCCAGCATAATTCGAAGTTAAGTTTTAAAAGTTAATTTTATTGTATCTGGAAAATTAATTACGAAGGTATGGAACCTTTCCCTTTAATTAACTAAGTTGCTATTACGATTTCAATATTGGGTAGATATATTCCTAGTTCCGCGTGGTGCTGTAAAAGGCGACTAAGGGACTAGTACTAGAGAATGGGCAACAGCGTTCTATATGCATTTTAACACCATACTGCGATTGCCAACCCGCCTGCCAAGCGTGGCGATTATGGCAGCCACCCCCCATTGGGGGAGGCCTATGTCCAGCAGTGGACGTGGTGATTCCAAGTTCATTTAAAAGTTAGCGAAGGAAAACCAATTTCGATAAATTAATGTTCAGTTACCAATACGAACTTGTCAAGCGTGATCAATTTTCGTTCCTTGTCTGTATGCAGGCCTTTGCCTTGCATGGAACAATATCAGGCTGGTAGGAGGGGGTTCTTGGCGGGAAAGTGAAGCGCCATGTTTAGCAGTTTTATTTTCAAAAAATTGTGTTTAACCGAATATTAATATGTATTAATGGTGGATTATTAACCATTAAGTGTGCGTGAACGTGCATTAGTGTAGGCAAATGAAACGAAACAGTGCAACATCACTATAAGTTCTTTCAAGAAGTCCGCGTCTTTACTGAAACTCCAGGGGAGCGGGCGGGCGGGGATATCATCTATCATGCATTGTATACATCATTGTTTTTAGTATATGCGAAACCTGAATATATTTTGTTCAGAATAAGGAACTGAATCGATTTCAATAAATTTTACACCATGTTATATTTTGTCCCAAAAATATTTAAGTGCGATGGAAAATGTTATCTCCATTTAATTGCTTACAATACAATCGTCGCGCCGTACGGTTAGTTACCTACTGCCAAATTATAATCAATGAGCGCAAGACGACCCTGGAGGCGCGGGGGCGCCTTGGTATGTTTTTGTATGGACAACCCGGTTACATAACAACCTTTAACTTTGTGATTTTTCATGACACAGTTTTGAAAATTTGTACATAGATTATTTACATAAAAATACTAGACACGTGTTTCAGGTTTCGCATATACTAAAACTAATATTGTATAATTCATTTCATCATTATTTAAACAAACTTTGTAACTAAATAAAGACGTGGCTAAAAGGTCCCAGCAACCAGCCATTAAAATATTATAAAAAAAGGCTGGTAGCATGACGCCACTTACCGCATCATTTCAAATTCACTATTTATCTGGAAGTTGGAAGTTCAATACTCAATATCTTTATTGCTTTAATTACCATAATGTGTACTTAGGTGGTAACTATAAAATTCAGATCATTATGGACCCTGTAGGGCACAGCAAAAGGGTACGAGAGAGGAAGCCCTGTTTTAGGAGATCACTAAGTTGTTATTGTTGTGAAACAAGTTTTAATTTACATAATATAGTCATAGACAGGAGATCGCGAAATAGATGCCAAGTTCTAATGTTCTTAGATAAACCAATTAAATTATACAGGATGTTAAAGAAATTGCGTGCTTAGAGATTCAGTATCGATAAAATAAAGGAACACAGGAAAAAAAATGCAAAATCATAGGTTGATTTTGCATTTCTTTTTCCTGTGTTCCTTTTAGTACCTACTAACTTAAAATAGGAATCGTTTAGAATACAAATTATTTTATTTGTTTAAATGCTTTAATTAGTAAGTTAGTACTATAGTAGATACTAAATTAGGTTGATCTTGCACTATTTTTTTTATGTTTTTATTTTTTAATTTTTTTTCCTGGTTTCCTTTATCGATACTGAACCTACCCCTAAGCTATGGCACGCAATTTCTATAGAGTCTAGCAAACGAAAGAGCGTGACCAGAAAAAACGCGGCAAATTCAAAAAATCTATAATTAACTGATCCTTGTTGGCTGATTATTTCCCTTCCTTCCTCGTAGTCAAACTTAATGGTCAAACTGACATATATTAACGATTAGATGATACCTTTTCTTATGTGTCTAGATAGTCTGGATAACTTTCTAGATAACTAGAGGTATAGTTAGTAATGCCACATAAAGATTTTTTGAATTTGCCGCGTTTTCTCAGGTCACGCTTTCGTTTGCCAGACTCGTAACACCCTGTATAGACACGTTTATTTGTGCATACAGGTACTTGCAATTACAAAGGTATGTGTTACAATATTTATATTCAAATAAATCATCATCTGCTTTGCCTTTCCTCAACTATGTTAGGGTCAGCTGCCAGTTTAACAGGATCCAGCTGAGTACCAGTATTTTCATGGAGCGGCTGCCTATCTGACCTCCACAATCCAGTTACTAGGAAATATGATACCCCTTGGTAAGAGTGGTTTTCAGACTCCTGACAACCCGTAACGACTGCCAAAGATCCATGAATGACCGGGACCAACGAAAAGGGCTTAACTTGCTTTCCGAGTTATGGAAGGGTCTCGGTATGTTAAGATGATCACCCATCCACGGACCAACCGCAGCGTAGCTTAACCTGATCGACTGTCCCGTGACCCTTTTTTTTTTTGTACACGAGGTGGAAAATCCTCATGGATGTCCTCCGCCCTGGGGCGGGCGGAGGGGTCTGTCAGACTCATACTGACTAAAAACCACCCCAGTGTTCGCCTCCCACACTTGCGCCAGGGATCTTGGGATCTATTATTACTTCCGCAATCCCCGGCTGACCCGTAACCCTAACGCAACTAGGTTAATTTATGAAAAATAATATGTCCGTCAGTTGAATTTAAACATAAAGCTTCATTTATTTACATTTTCATATTATAAGGAAAACGCAAGTATTCCTGAGCTAGATTCAGAGAATCAAGTGTCAATGAGAGTCGTTCCTAGAAAAAAATGACGTACATTATTTTTATCTCACGAAGTGACGCGCGCTTTACTTGTGGTAACCAAGTGAACAAACACGCTGTGAATATGTCCGTGAAGACGAGTAGCGTCAGTACATAACACACACACGTACTTAGTACACACAAACACTTCCGACTCCGACCATTGTCTCGAACGGTACCGAGAGCTCCTGCGCTTACACACACATTCACAGCGTGTTTGTACACTTAGTAACCACAAGTAAAGCGCGCGTCGCTTCGTGAGATAAAAATAATATAATAATACTATGAATTATTTCGGGCTATGACAGTAGTTTTGTAACACATAAGTATTTTTGATGTTTTTTATCCGCGTCAATGACATCAAACTATGATGATTTTTGTGTGGTTTGTGATCATTTATGTACAGATTTATTAAGTAATATAACTAATAATATTTTCTATCTGTTTGTTTCAGTTTACTAATACCCGTCAACAAGTTCCACATTAAATTGGTAATCAACCTATCAATTTGATTTTCAAAAGAGAATTCATCAAAAAAAAGAGAAATACATTTGAATGGAAACAGTAATTACCTTTTCTTTTTCGAACACGATGTGTCATTATTCCGTAGCAGCTGCTTTGTTGCAATCAGGAGTCCATTGGTTTGTTCGGTAATGACAATATATGGCAATTGCAAACTGATTGCGCAGCAGGTATATGAATAAAGTAGATTTAAAAGATAAACAAATGACTTTTCTGTGGCCGTAGAATGTTAAAGTATTGCCAGCAAAAATTGCCACAGTTTTAATGATTTTACCTTTGATCAGCCATAAATGAATCTGTAATATTCAATCCAAATAAAAATACCTTCTTGCAATAACTTAATTTATGAGCGCAATAGTATGTACAATTCTGCAACGAAATTCACAAAATCGAGAAGTCCCAAACTCGACAACTGCCAAAAATCTCTTTCTGTACAGTCAACAAAAATCGACTAAACCAAAACTTCCTCTATGCCGCATGCCGCTCAAAAATGGCGGCCGAAACTCATTGTCACTATAGTTAGGTAGTACATCGGTGATTTCATTAAGCGCTGCACCCCCGTCTCGACGTCTAGCCGTCTGGCAATGCATATACAGGGGAGGCTAGTTGCTAGGCAATGGCGGATAGTGAGGGGATATTTCGTGGTCGGGGTATCCGTGTCGATATTTGTGTATGGCTTTCGATTAAATACGAAAACTGAGCGCTGCCGCTGGCAGTTTGTTGAAATACGTTTGCGTGGTGAGTCAACGTAGAAAAGTGTTGCGTGATTTTGACAGTTTGCGGAATTGGTGGGAAATTAATTTAATTTAATTTAAAAAATAGTAGTAGAATGCAGATAAAAAATGTCCTTGGTTTACACGTGTGCAATGACAAGTTCTTTTTAATGGTTCGACTTGATAAAATCCAAGAGTCCAATGCTTAATTTATTTGAGTTACACTCCAATTTCTGTTTGTGATCTATTCAATTACATGCCACAAAAAGCCTTTGGCAACAAAAGACTTAATGTATATTTACTCAGTAACAAAGATTTAATACCTTTCTAGACGCATAGATCAAGTGCAAAGTGCAGACGTCTCAACAGGAGATTTACTGCCTAAATCGTAAATACTCTCTAAAAGGAAAGATGGTGAGGTCAAAGTACTATTGTTCTTTATTTAAAAGTTTATTACTTCAAATTAAAATGTTTAAAGTTGCTGCTAGTTAAAATATTTGTACATTAGTAAGTAGGTTTTATGTATAGTGATGTACTTAATGTTATTTTTTGTTTCCAAATTATTGTAATTTTTTTTTCTTTTTGTCTTTGTATTGCCATGGACACCAAACCCAAAGTTCATAGTTAGTAGGCGCGATTGCGGCCATTAGACCAACGAGGCAGTCATCGAGATAGACACGATAAATTTTCCTGTTTGTCTGGATTTGATGTCCATTTTCCTGTTTGTCTGGACTTTTGTTTGATGACACCTGATTAATAATAATAAACTCATTTATTTCAGGTAAATAACACCCATTGCCAAAAATAAATTAATAGAAATCATCAGATATACTTATAACCAAATAAGATCAAATAAAAATAAATAAAATCAACTAAACACAAATTAAAAAAAACAATAAAAAAAAACAAAATCGGTTCATCCGGTCAGGAGCTATCATGCCACAGTCAGACATACAGATACACACAACAAGCTTATAACACCCCTCTTTTTCGTCGGGGGTGAAAAATAATAATAATCAAAATTATATATGTCAAAAAATAATAGGCCCGTTTTGACATTTTACTTGAATCGATTTATCGTGAGTATAGTTACGTCGCGATTGACCATCGCGACGTAACTAGTGAAGTAACCATACGACTCGCGGTACTCGATACTCACGATAAATCGATTCAAGTTAAACGTCAAAACGGGCCTATTATTTTTTGACAAATTTAATGGCAGTAAGTTTTTGGGTTGTTAATATTTTTAACATCAATAATAATTTTAGTTTTGCAAATTACACACAGTCGTTTACTTTTCTTGGTCGAAGAAGCAAACAAAAGTCGACAACTTTTCTTAACAAAGGATGTGGAATTTAGAATGATTATTATTTAAAAGAAAACACACTCGTAAAATAAATAGAAGTCTTGTTTTTCTCCCAACATTGCTAGTGACGTGTAGACCTTATCAAGTAAACTGTGTTTTTATTTTCTAGAATATTCCAGTTATATTGAAGCCACGTAAGAGGTCGACGTCTACGTTACTGTCAATTTCAGATGCAGTTCACTCGAGTGATGGTAATGTATCGTCCTAGTTTAGTCCTAAATGACCTCGTCGATAAGGTCGAAAAGGTATACTTATGAAATACATACGTTTTTAAAAAGAAACGTGTATTTATTTATGTTAGGGCTAATTTTGATTAACTGTTTACAGGCGATGTCTACGTATCTCCACTAATAAGGATTTTCTGTAATGACTGATATGACGGTGGCAGCACTGAGACATCAGGTCCGAGCACCTGTCAAAAGTGTCAAAACGCCTATGTTTTCTTTAGTCGTGATTGAATGATGAACGAATGAATGAAACGAATGATCAACTCATCTCTTTTGAATTTATTGTCGAAATGGAAGACCTCTTGTCAAAGTGTTGCTGAGAATTTTCATGAAAATCCTCATTCTCATCCTCTTGAATTTCTTTCAAAAACCCGTTTTCTGTCCGGCTAATTCAAATGCTCTTTTATTCTATGGGATAACAAGTGACGGTCGAGTCAAGTCACGCAAGTGGAAAAAAATCGAACATTTTTTTTTTACCTTTGATGTTGTTTCGTTACCACTTTTATCACGGAAGGAGGAGGATCCGAAGGATCTCTCTAGTTGGATAGTATAGTAATAAGAAGATATTAAAAGCAACTAACCTCAGACCTACTTACATGAAATAAGCTAACGATTTTACATAGAACTAGCTGTAGGCCGCGGCTTCAGACACGTGGCCTTATTTCTAAAATAAAAGTAGCTTAAGTTACTCTTTATAACATCAGTTATCTGCCAGTGAAGTCCCGTCGAAATCGCTCCAGCCGTTTCGGAGATAAGCCGAAACAAACAGACGGACAGAAAGACAGAGAAAAAAATAAAGAAATGTTTTTTTTTGTTGTAAGTACCGTATATACTTTATGCATTTATTTTAAAGCTGTTATTTTAACATTACGAAATTACACTTCAATTTTATTTTTTTGTGCAGATATTTCAATATTATTAGTTGATGTAGTACATACGATTCGATGTGTCGATTTTCCAATATTGCATTAAGGCTTCTACATACCAGCGCGACAAGTCACCCCGGTATGTAGAAGCCTTTATACCTTCTTCGTTTTCCTAAATTAAGATTTCTTGTACTAAAGCATTAATTATATCTACGTATGTATGAGAAACGACACAGGTAGCTCGCAGTTAGGTAGTGTTCAGATTAAAACATTTTAGATCATTATCATCATTTCAGCCGAAAGACCTCTCCAAAAGCAGGGTTGCCATAATCGCCACGCTTGGCAGGCGGGTTGGCGATCGCAGTATGGTGTTAAAATGCATAGACAACGCTGCTGCCCATTCTGTAGTAACTCCCTTAGTCGGCTTTTACGACACCCATGGGAAGGAATAGGATGGTGCTACTCTTTACGTCCGGCACCACACGGACAGATAATCGTACGTACTCAGATAATAATTATTAATTAATGAACAAAAACATGAAATTGTATCAATTGAAAGAAAATAATTTGATCAACCACGACAGTCGAATGTGAACAAGCAATAAAAACATCGTTTGTGCTTTAATTATGAAACTAATTAACTGAAAACCATGCATTCGTTGTACTGATATTTTGAATTACATTAATTGAATGAATTTAATTGTATCACGTTCCATTCTGTAATGTTCAATAAAATTTAATTAGTTATGTTAAAATATTGGGAAAGTAATTAATGGACTTTTTTTTTACTAATTAAAGAAAAAGTTATCGCTGTTTTACATGTAAGAAAAAACTTTTTACAAAAAAATAATAACCGACTACCAAAAATAACACTACAAAGTGAAAAATAACTTTAATTTCGGAATTCGGTGTCTTAGGATCTGTATTTGAGTTTTTTGCTACCGACTTCCGAAATTAAATTTATTTTTCACTTTTTAGTGTTATTTTTGGTAGTCGGTTATTATTTTTTTGTAAAAAGTTTTTTATTTTTCACTTTTTAATGGGTCAGTTTTGTATTTATCTAGGTTAGAATAGCCTAATGTTAACTGCTTATCACCTTTTACAAAATATTGCTTTTCCCGATGCCGGGACGTTGATTGTTGAGGAGTTCTCCTGGTAAGAATCAGGAGAACTGCCACTCACCATATGCATAGTGACCAGCATAAATTGCTTAATCGCAACCCGTTAAATAGGTACTCATTATTATATTGTTCCGGTGGCCATCTGTGGTCTCCATCATCAGTTCCACTTCACCAAATGGTGCTTTCGGAGAGCATATGCACGAGTTACTATAAAAAATACCTAAATCGCTATAGGTATGCATATAAAATTTGAGGGTTTCCCTCGATTTCTTTGAGATCCCCTCATCAGATTCTGATTTGGTGGCAATGGGACCACGTCGGGAGTATACCCTTTCAAACAAAAAAAGAATTTTTAAAATCGGTTCATAATTGACGGAGTAATCGCGTAACAAACATACAAAAAAAAAATTAAACATACAGCCGAATTGAGAACCTCCTCCTTTTTGGAAGTCGGTTAAAAATCAGACATGATTTTTTCTTTTAACAACATTATAATAAAATTTAGTTTTCTTCTTTCAAAATATAGGTAAGTAGTGTTTTTAATCCTCTGCATCACGTGGGTATACAACATCATGGCGAGACATAAAGGCTTTGAACAGCGGCGGCGGCTGAACAAACATTATTTATCAGACACACTACACTACGTGGGCAGGGGCGATAATATTATGCAAGAGTTTGTGATGTAACAATTTTAATTATAGCGTCATATAAGTAGGTACTTACCTACCTACAAATTATAAAAAAACATTGAAGGAAGAAAGAAAATACGTTTATTTGTGGAAAGAACAAGCTGGGGGAAAATGAGCGTCACATCCAGGCAAAACGGCCATCGCTCAGCATATTGCTGTGACCCTATACGAGACTGAGCCCCAGCGCTGGTTTTCAGCAACAGATGGCGGCATTGACGGTACAGTGAGATTATAATTAAGAAACACTACTTAATTATACGGATTTATGTAAATATACAACATTAGTTTTAGTATATGCGAATCCCGAAACCGTCTGTTTGGTGCCGGACGTAAAAAATAGCACCATCCTATTTCTTCCCGCGGGTGTCGTATAAGGCGACTCAGGGACTTACTAGAGAATGCGCAGCAGCGTTCTCTATACATTTTAACACCATACTGCGATTGCCAACCCGCCTGCCAAGCGTGGCGATTATGGCAAACCCCCCCTTTAGGGGAGGGCTATGTCCAGCAGTGAACGTCTTTCGGCTGAAATGATAATGTGATGATGAAACACGAAACACATGTCTAGTATTTTTATGTAAAGAATATATGTACAAAATTTCAAAACTGTATCATGAAAAATCACAAAGTTATAAGTTTGTTATGTTACCGGGTTGTCCGTACAAAAACATGCTAACGGCGCCCCCGCACCTCCAGGGGTGTCTTGCGCTCATTGATAATAATTTGGCAGTAGGTACCTAACCGTACGGCGATTGTATTGTAAGTAATTAAATGGTGACAAAATTTTCCATCACACTAAATACTTTTGGGACAAAGTATAACATGGTGTAAAAATTATTGAAATCGATTCAGTTCCTTATTCTGAACAAACTATATTCAGGTTTCGCATATACTTAAAATAATGTTGTATACACGTATATGCATAAGTAGACATAGCGCTACGAACAATACAATGAAGCATGCCAAAACTACACCTCGCTCTGTGCATACACGCACACACACACACATTTACAACCAAACTACACCTCATCGGAACACACTATACTCGTACTCCGTTTGAAATAAGATTAGACATTTAAATAAACCTTTTTTACAGTCCGTTCAATCGGTTTTGACTTCTATTGCGTTGGTGGCATGACCAATGACAGCTGTAATAGACAGTTAGTATTGTAACTACGTTTTTGCTTTTAATGCCATCCATATGCCTACGGAATAGAGGTCAAAATCGGTTGAACGGACTGTAAACAAGTTTATTTAAATGTCTAATCTTATTTCAAATGGAGTATAAATGCATGTTTACGCAACCGGCCTCACGTCACAGTTAACAGCTCTATGTCTTGGTTTATTATTTGGTCTGAGGGTAGAAATAGACAGTTTGGTTCTTCCTCGGACGAGAGCCTTCACAAAGAACTTTTACTACCTCGTAGTGAAGTGGAAGAGACCAATTTACTGCATCCAAAACTGAATTCCGGACCGGTATTTTGTACACATATCGCCCTTTATGCTCCGAAGTTGCGTCCTCTCTGGCTACGCTATTGATTGACTCGTCATGTATGTATATTACACAGAAGGTTTTACCACCCCTTTTGCACCCTTTAGGCGGTAAATGCATTAGCAAACTTGGTTCGAATCGGACGCGTTGCATGGTTGACCAACGCCTCCCCCTCGTCGGTGGTCGTGCGTGTACTTCCTCAGTAAGGTCAGGCCTATAATATAAAGCCCAGAGTTATGATAGTGTCTTGATAAATAAATATACATAGAACTAGAAACTTTTAGTATTGACTGTCATAATATGATAAATGATTTTTATTTCTGTAAGTAGGTTAGGTGACGGACGGAAAGAATAGCACCATCCCACTTCTTCCCGTGGGTGTCGTAAAAGGCGACTAAGGGACTTACTAGAGAATGGGTATAGCTTCAAGTTTTCTATGCGAACAGACAGCTGTGCTGCTGGGGAGTTTGTTGCGCCACTTCTTCTTCCCAGCTAAAGCACTAGGAAGTGGTGAAGGGTGGGCGTTTTTGGGGGACTGTCTCATGGTTCGAAAAGTGCTGATTCTCAGCCTAGTTTGAATAAATGAGTTTTGATTTTTATTTTTTTTTTTGGGCAGCAGCTTTCTCTATGCATTTTAACACCATACTGCGATCGCCAACCCGTCTGCAAGCGTGGCGATTATGGCAACCCCCCCTCCTTCGGGGGAGGCCTATGTCCAGCAGTGGACGTCTTTCGGCTGAAATTATGATGATGATGATTTTTTTTTCTGTAAGTAGGTTTGTACAAACACTTTTAAGGCTCGTAAAGACTGGTGCGATATCGCGGGCTCGACAGGCACTGACAAATAAATTGTGCTACTAGTGTCGCGTCGCTCCCGCGATATACGTAGCACCAGCCTGTCCAAGCCTTTACCCGTCTATCATATTTTAAAAACTAGATGAGGTCGGCGTTTCCTATCTGACTACTCTGAGAAGAAAGCCCGAAACAAACTCAGAGGTCACCAGTCTCTTTTAAAGTCCAGACATAATCTTGGTTAGATCATGTGAAGGCCATGTAGATTGGTGTCTGAAATGGTCTTTTGAGGAACCACACAGACTGAGTGGACCTGTCCAGTCAGTGCACGCATTGTCAGTACTCGTTCAGCTCAACTCTATGTGCTTATTGGTAAGACAATTTCTGGTTGTAATAAGGATCTAATTCGCCTACTGCAGGGATATTGATCGAGAGACGTAAAAAAAAAGAAGTTTGTTGAATCTCCAAAACACATTAATTATACATGTTAGGTATTAGATAGATTAGACAACACATCCGAACATCATTAAATTATGACTCAATTAGCTTTTGAACCGGAGTTACCGACATAGCCAGCAGAGTAAGCAAGCAGAAGTGGCAGTGGGCTGGTCATGTTTGTCGAAGGACCGATGGCCGGTGGAGCAGACGAGTCCTGGAGTGGAGACCGCGTATCGGCAAGCGTAGTGTGGGACGCCCCCCAGGTAGATGGACCGACGACCTTAAAAAGGTGGCTGCCTGGCTCGTACAGTCTGGATGCGGAAGGTGGAGGACAGGGTGTTGTGGCGCAGCCTAGGAGAGGCCTATGTCCAGCAGTGGACTGCTATAGGCTGAGTTGATAGCTTTTGCCCGCGGCTTCGCTCGCGTTTTTTTAGAATTTGACAATCAATTCGGGTTGTACTCTGCTTGTTGTTTGGCGTTTGGCGGCAAAAAATGCTAACACCCTACTAAAGTTTCTATAATAATATAATTCAATCATTATTCGAAAGACACATGGCGCCATCTATTATCATAAGAACGTTATTGTTGTTTTCCTCGGGAACAGTACTTTTTTTCGGGATGAAAAGTACCCTATGTCCGATTCTGACACATGACTACGTATATGCAAAATTTCAGGATGATCGGTTCAGTGGTTTAGGCGTGAAAAGGTAACAAACAAACAAACTTACTATCGCATTTATAATATTAGTTAGGATAGCAATCACAAAAGGCTTTCTTATTCATCGCTGCTAACAGAACATTCCTAAAAAAATATGTTAATCAAAAGGCATTTTCTTTGAATTCCCGTTAGCTCCAAGAAATTAATCTTCTAAGAAAGAAATTATGTCGTATTTAGTCTCGGATGCGCCACAGATGCGTCGGTATTTTAAATAATTTGGTTCTGTGTTAATGTATTCAAGGAATGTGTGGAGGACCGTACTCATACGAGGACCGATCGGGATTTGTGGTGCGTTTTGAAAAATGTATTCGAATTTTGAACGATAGAAGAAGCAATGATTTGATGCTCAATGACGAGCACGACGTCGTGTGACTAATATTATGCAACTATCTGCGCCCCGCGGTTTCACCCGCGTAAGTCTCGATACCGTGGGAATATTGGGATAAAAAGTAGCCTATATGTTAATCCGGGGTGTCACCTACCTCCATAATTTTTTTTTATCAACATAATATATGATCGATATTTAGGACGTTCGATAGTTCGAACGTCCTAAATATCGATGGGACATATATTATTTGAAAATCGAAAATTGATATACCTACGTGTAAAAATGGGTTAAATGTTACCTAGCAGGTAGTGGTATTCGAATTTGTGTGGGGTTAGGTACCACAGATAAAAAGTATAAATAAAAACCTTTAACAAAAAAGGAAGTTTTCGGAAGTCGGTGGCAAAAAAACGAAAATACGAGACCAAATACTTCCGAAATTAAAGTTATTTTTCAATTTGTGTGTTTTTCTTAATGAGTAGATAAGCAAATAGTCTTATTTTTAACCGACTTCCAAAAAGGAGGAGGTTATATGTTCAGCTATATGTTTTTTTTATGTTTGTTCACCGATATCTCCGTCATTGATTGACAAATTAACTAAACTCACAAATTAACTTGACTCCGAAATTGACAAATGTACTAAAAAAATAATTTTCAAAATCGGTACATTTTTGAAAATTATTTTTTTAGTTAATTTGTTTAGAATTACACACGTTTTCGATTTCTCCCAAAACCTAGTCGTCAATATTTAAAAAACTGGCCAAGTGCGAGTCGGACTCGCGCACGAAGGGTTCCGTACCATTATCTATAAAAATGGCAAAAAAATTACGTTTTTTGTATGGGAGCCCCCCTTAAATATTTGTTTAATTTTAATTTAATTATTTATTTTTAAAGTGAATATACAACTAAATATTCTGTGAATATTTCAAGCGTCTACCTGTTGCTATTATCAATATAGAGCAAAAACGAGCAAAAAATTCACGTTTGTTGTATCGAGCCCCCTTAAATATTTATTTTATTCTGTTTTTTAGTATCTGTTGTTATAACGGCAACAGAAATACATCATCTGTGAAAATTTCAACTGTCTAACTATCACGGTTCATGATATACAGCCTGGTGACAGACGGACAGACAGACGCACCGACAGATAGACAGACAGACAGGTGGCGGAGCCTTAGTAATAGGGTTCCCGTTTTACCCTTTGGGTACAGAACCCTAAAAACACTTTATATACGCTACTTATGTGTAATACATCCTCCCTATAGAATATCCCTATGAGTTATTATTAAAGATAAACCATGGTGAGTTGGTGACCGATCCCAATTATGTTAATTTGAGACAGGTATGCGACCATTAGTCCAAGGTGTCAGACTATGGTCACGATGTGTACTATGTACGAGTCTTTTTATGTTATTTTTAAACCTTTGGTAATTTCTTTTATACAGGGCTGGGGTTTGATAGAGAGGTAATTAAAATTATTATAAAATTAATGGGCATATTTTAGTTATAGATAGGGTGTACTCGTTTTTTTGGTAGATATGGAGTACAGTATTGCCAATGAATCATGGCCGGTCCGAACTGTGCGCAGAAGTTGCGCAATAACATTTTTTAGGAACCAAATGGTGACAGGAGGTGAGTGTGAGTGAGAGAATATGCGCGAAAGTTCTTAGTGGCTATTTTCAGGCCAGCCAAGATTCATCGGCTGTACCTACTGTAAAAACCATGTAAGAGCCATTATTGAATTTCGAACTTTATTCCGACTATGGTAAAGTTCCTAAACACAAAACTGTCAACTTAGTACCAAACTAAGTTTTCAGTTTTGTTTAAAGAACGGTATTTCAATCACTGTTACGTTCTTTTTACAAAAACTGGCTGCATGGTTTAAGCCATGTCAAAATATAAATCTTGTTTTGTAATAAGGCGGAATGTGTCGTGCTCTGCAAATATAAGGTTTTTATATTTGCTTATTATCAATTGACTATTCTAGATACCGAATCTACTCGTAGTCTTAACTCAATACCCCACTATTGGACCCTTTTTGCTTGGACGCCCACAATTGGTCTCTTTGACTAGTTATGGCGAAAAGGGTGAGTGACACAACAAAGTGTCTGCTTCAACTCGTTTAATAGTCCAACAACTAAACGTGGTTAACTTCAACCAACTATGAAGTAACAAATACAGCATTTGTACACACGGCTACACATCAAGCTATACAAATCCAGTTTACGCTGATCTCGCACTGTACGGAAATCATATACAATGCGAGACCAGCTTATACTGAAAATGTATAGCTTGATGTGTAGCCGTCTGTACCATATTAGATAACTTTAGACAAACGCCGAGTTTGGACAGCAATTAAACGGATAAACCTATTTTGAATTGCAATATTGCCCTACTTGAGATGCAAATATAAGATAAATTTGACTATTGTTAGTAAGTTTTAGTGAAGCAGTTATAAGTGGTAGCAGCTGGACGAGAGTGGACGAGGATTGCGTTAATTGGTTAAATTTAAATAGGTACTTTATTTTTTAAGTCCAATACCTAGATTGCTTGGTTTTATCATTGTGCCCGGTAAAGAGCATTAAGCTAACCTCATACTTACTCTGTCATCGGCTAACCTGAACCCCAATTGCGTGACACCCTTTCCATCCCAATACGAATGATTTTCATGGAAAATCCATTGATTTATAACCAACTTCCAAAAAGGAGTAGGTTATTATGTTTGGGTATGTTAAGCGATTTCTTCTTCAATTTTGGACCGATTTAGAAAAACATATTTTTTGTTTGAAAGCATATCCTTTCAAAGGAAAAAAGTTTTTGAAATCAGTGGTCGTGGTGGTCCCATTGTCACCAAGTTAGAATCTGATGAGGGGATCCCATGGAAATCGAGGGCAATCCTCTAATTTTATTGGCACACCTATAGCGATTTGGGTATTTTTTATTGTAACTCGTACATTGGATCTCGGAAAGCACTATTTGGTGAAGTTGAACTGACGATAAAGACCACAGATGGCCACCGGAACTACTTAATAATAAGTAATTAACGGGTTGCGATTCGATTAGGTACTTTTATATGGTTGCTAAGCAATTTATGATCGTCACAATGCATATGGTGAGTGGCAGTTATTGAGGAGTTCTCCTAGTAAGAACCAGGAGAACTCCTCAACAATTAACGTCCCTGCATCGGGAAAATAAATATTTTGTTAAAGGTGATGAGCCAGTTGACATTAGGTTATTGTAACTTAGATAGATTACAAACTGACCCACTAAAAAGTGAAACCTAAAAACCTTTTACAAAAAAAGTCTGTTGTTTTTTCTTGTAAAAAGTTTTTATTTTTGAAAGATTCGTCTGCTCGGTAACGTAAATAATGCAATTAATATTATTGAATTGTCAAAATGAATGGCATTGGGATTGTGAGTGTGTTACGTACGGATATCGAGGAATATGCCTTGGGGTATATACCGGCGGGATAATTGCGTAACACACTCACAATCCCAATGCCATTCATTTTGACAATTCAATAATATTAATTGCATTATTTACACACCATAGATATCCGGTATCTATGGTGTTACGCAATTATCCCGCCGGTCCCCAACATCGACATTTGTAATCAACAGACTGTACCAAAATCTTCTCAAGGTTCAAAATTATGAAGCATGGCCTGATTGGGCCACGCCACGTTACCAATATCATCGTGTCGTTTACAGCATCGCTCGTCATATTACAAAGGCTTGTTGCGTTGAAATCAGACAGGTTTGTCTGCCACGTCATTCAGTCTCAAATCGTGCAACCGCTCTAGTATTTTGCCTCTGTTTAATGTGTCGTGTTTGGCATCTGAAAACCGCGCTGTGAACGATACTTTGCATAAATTATAATAGGTTTACTTTGTGTTGGGTTAAAAGTGATTGGGCTATTGTTGTTAGTGATTGCAGAATCATAAAATTGATAGTGATTGAAATGTGGAGGAAATATCGAGCCTGAAAAGGAAGAACATCGTAAGCGACATAAATTAAAATTTACAGGAGAGGTTTATTATTGATTATTTTATTGATATTATTTAATTATTTATTGAAAAAGTGAAATAGAAAAGAAAAATTGTTTAAAACCAATGACCAAACCAATGAACTAATATTTGGTTGTTTTTGTGACATACCTTCATTATGTCGCTTACGATATTCTTCCTTTTCAGGCTCTATATGTGGATGGCTATAAGAGTAGGGGAAGACCATAGAAACGATGGATGGATTGTATGAAAGATATTACGGCTAGAGAGGGGGTGACTAGGCTGCTGAGATGACGACTAATAGAAGTATCGAATAAGCAGACATGTTGCGCCGACCGCAAATAAATTGGGGTAGGGCAATAGAGTCCGCCCCCCCTCCCCTTTTGGGGTGGCCTATGTCCAGTGGACGTCTTTCGGCTGAAATGATGAAGGGCAACAGAATAATAAGTAGTTGAAATGTGGTGGTATGGGGCCATAAACATTACTGGATCAATTTGTTTAGGGTATTACAAAATCAACTGGAAATAAATCTACAATACAGTGGGTTTTCTTCTAGACATTTTTGTGATTGAAATAGCCTCTCCAGTACCCGATGAGACCTCTGTGTAAGTGGCAGAGAGGCCGGCGCGGAACGGGGGCCATCCGGCCGAGCCGATCTTACTCCTAACTATGTATATGAAACTTATAAAAGACTTATTATCAATACCTAATAGAAGTCACTCTTGTCAACATTGATTAATAATTTGGTAGAGAAGCTGACTGCCCAGTGTGCGCCAGACGCAAATTCTGAACCATCGACACTCGTTTAAGCTTGATTCCAGATCACTGATTCCGATAGACCTATAATTACTCTAAAATGGACGAAATATGTACAGATGTGCCTAAGAGGGCTTTTGGGATTTTTTATTGAACCCAAACATTTAAAAGTCTGTCCACTCAATTATAAATAGAGGGTGCACATGTCAATAACAATTGAGTTTGTAAACAAGCACATCTGTCAAATATCCCGAACCAAATTTACGTCATAAGTGATAGTTAAAGGGATGGGACACGTTCAAAATTATCGATACTTTTTTTATCGAAATACTTACATATTTTTAATTTGATATTTGCCATCTCGAAAATAGTTTGAAGTTACCGCCTAGGAATAGTGAAGTGGGAATTCTTGACCGATGGCCGGTGGAGCAGACGAGTCCTGGAGTGGAGACCGCGTATCGGCAAGCGTAGTGTGGGACGCCCCCCAGGTAGATGGACCGACGACCTTAAAAAGGTGGCTGCCTGGCTCGTACAGTCTGGATGCGGAAGGTGGAGGACAGGGTGTTGTGGCGCAGCCTAGGAGAGGCCTATGTCCAGCAGTGGACTGCTATAGGCTGAGTTGATAGCTTTTGCCCGCGGCTTCGCTCGCGTTTTTTTAGAATTTGACAATCAATTCGGGTTGTACTCTGCTTGTTGTTTGGCGTTTGGCGGCAAAAAATGCTAACACCCTACTAAAGTTTCTATAATAATATAATTCAATCATTATTCGAAAGACACATGGCGCCATCTATTATCATAAGAACGTTATTGTTGTTTTCCTCGGGAACAGTACTTTTTTTCGGGATGAAAAGTACCCTATGTCCGATTCTGACACATGACTACGTATATGCAAAATTTCAGGATGATCGGTTCAGTGGTTTAGGCGTGAAAAGGTAACAAACAAACAAACTTACTATCGCATTTATAATATTAGTTAGGATAGCAATCACAAAAGGCTTTCTTATTCATCGCTGCTAACAGAACATTCCTAAAAAAATATGTTAATCAAAAGGCATTTTCTTTGAATTCCCGTTAGCTCCAAGAAATTAATCTTCTAAGAAAGAAATTATGTCGTATTTAGTCTCGGATGCGCCACAGATGCGTCGGTATTTTAAATAATTTGGTTCTGTGTTAATGTATTCAAGGAATGTGTGGAGGACCGTACTCATACGAGGACCGATCGGGATTTGTGGTGCGTTTTGAAAAATGTATTCGAATTTTGAACGATAGAAGAAGCAATGATTTGATGCTCAATGACGAGCACGACGTCGTGTGACTAATATTATGCAACTATCTGCGCCCCGCGGTTTCACCCGCGTAAGTCTCGATACCGTGGGAATATTGGGATAAAAAGTAGCCTATATGTTAATCCGGGGTGTCACCTACCTCCATAATTTTTTTTTATCAACATAATATATGATCGATATTTAGGACGTTCGATAGTTCGAACGTCCTAAATATCGATGGGACATATATTATTTGAAAATCGAAAATTGATATACCTACGTGTAAAAATGGGTTAAATGTTACCTAGCAGGTAGTGGTATTCGAATTTGTGTGGGGTTAGGTACCACAGATAAAAAGTATAAATAAAAACCTTTAACAAAAAAGGAAGTTTTCGGAAGTCGGTGGCAAAAAAACGAAAATACGAGACCAAATACTTCCGAAATTAAAGTTATTTTTCAATTTGTGTGTTTTTCTTAATGAGTAGATAAGCAAATAGTCTTATTTTTAACCGACTTCCAAAAAGGAGGAGGTTATATGTTCAGCTATATGTTTTTTTTATGTTTGTTCACCGATATCTCCGTCATTGATTGACAAATTAACTAAACTCACAAATTAACTTGACTCCGAAATTGACAAATGTACTAAAAAAATAATTTTCAAAATCGGTACATTTTTGAAAATTATTTTTTTAGTTAATTTGTTTAGAATTACACACGTTTTCGATTTCTCCCAAAACCTAGTCGTCAATATTTAAAAAACTGGCCAAGTGCGAGTCGGACTCGCGCACGAAGGGTTCCGTACCATTATCTATAAAAATGGCAAAAAAATTACGTTTTTTGTATGGGAGCCCCCCTTAAATATTTGTTTAATTTTAATTTAATTATTTATTTTTAAAGTGAATATACAACTAAATATTCTGTGAATATTTCAAGCGTCTACCTGTTGCTATTATCAATATAGAGCAAAAACGAGCAAAAAATTCACGTTTGTTGTATCGAGCCCCCTTAAATATTTATTTTATTCTGTTTTTTAGTATCTGTTGTTATAACGGCAACAGAAATACATCATCTGTGAAAATTTCAACTGTCTAACTATCACGGTTCATGATATACAGCCTGGTGACAGACGGACAGACAGACGCACCGACAGATAGACAGACAGACAGGTGGCGGAGCCTTAGTAATAGGGTTCCCGTTTTACCCTTTGGGTACAGAACCCTAAAAACACTTTATATACGCTACTTATGTGTAATACATCCTCCCTATAGAATATCCCTATGAGTTATTATTAAAGATAAACCATGGTGAGTTGGTGACCGATCCCAATTATGTTAATTTGAGACAGGTATGCGACCATTAGTCCAAGGTGTCAGACTATGGTCACGATGTGTACTATGTACGAGTCTTTTTATGTTATTTTTAAACCTTTGGTAATTTCTTTTATACAGGGCTGGGGTTTGATAGAGAGGTAATTAAAATTATTATAAAATTAATGGGCATATTTTAGTTATAGATAGGGTGTACTCGTTTTTTTGGTAGATATGGAGTACAGTATTGCCAATGAATCATGGCCGGTCCGAACTGTGCGCAGAAGTTGCGCAATAACATTTTTTAGGAACCAAATGGTGACAGGAGGTGAGTGTGAGTGAGAGAATATGCGCGAAAGTTCTTAGTGGCTATTTTCAGGCCAGCCAAGATTCATCGGCTGTACCTACTGTAAAAACCATGTAAGAGCCATTATTGAATTTCGAACTTTATTCCGACTATGGTAAAGTTCCTAAACACAAAACTGTCAACTTAGTACCAAACTAAGTTTTCAGTTTTGTTTAAAGAACGGTATTTCAATCACTGTTACGTTCTTTTTACAAAAACTGGCTGCATGGTTTAAGCCATGTCAAAATATAAATCTTGTTTTGTAATAAGGCGGAATGTGTCGTGCTCTGCAAATATAAGGTTTTTATATTTGCTTATTATCAATTGACTATTCTAGATACCGAATCTACTCGTAGTCTTAACTCAATACCCCACTATTGGACCCTTTTTGCTTGGACGCCCACAATTGGTCTCTTTGACTAGTTATGGCGAAAAGGGTGAGTGACACAACAAAGTGTCTGCTTCAACTCGTTTAATAGTCCAACAACTAAACGTGGTTAACTTCAACCAACTATGAAGTAACAAATACAGCATTTGTACACACGGCTACACATCAAGCTATACAAATCCAGTTTACGCTGATCTCGCACTGTACGGAAATCATATACAATGCGAGACCAGCTTATACTGAAAATGTATAGCTTGATGTGTAGCCGTCTGTACCATATTAGATAACTTTAGACAAACGCCGAGTTTGGACAGCAATTAAACGGATAAACCTATTTTGAATTGCAATATTGCCCTACTTGAGATGCAAATATAAGATAAATTTGACTATTGTTAGTAAGTTTTAGTGAAGCAGTTATAAGTGGTAGCAGCTGGACGAGAGTGGACGAGGATTGCGTTAATTGGTTAAATTTAAATAGGTACTTTATTTTTTAAGTCCAATACCTAGATTGCTTGGTTTTATCATTGTGCCCGGTAAAGAGCATTAAGCTAACCTCATACTTACTCTGTCATCGGCTAACCTGAACCCCAATTGCGTGACACCCTTTCCATCCCAATACGAATGATTTTCATGGAAAATCCATTGATTTATAACCAACTTCCAAAAAGGAGTAGGTTATTATGTTTGGGTATGTTAAGCGATTTCTTCTTCAATTTTGGACCGATTTAGAAAAACATATTTTTTGTTTGAAAGCATATCCTTTCAAAGGAAAAAAGTTTTTGAAATCAGTGGTCGTGGTGGTCCCATTGTCACCAAGTTAGAATCTGATGAGGGGATCCCATGGAAATCGAGGGCAATCCTCTAATTTTATTGGCACACCTATAGCGATTTGGGTATTTTTTATTGTAACTCGTACATTGGATCTCGGAAAGCACTATTTGGTGAAGTTGAACTGACGATAAAGACCACAGATGGCCACCGGAACTACTTAATAATAAGTAATTAACGGGTTGCGATTCGATTAGGTACTTTTATATGGTTGCTAAGCAATTTATGATCGTCACAATGCATATGGTGAGTGGCAGTTATTGAGGAGTTCTCCTAGTAAGAACCAGGAGAACTCCTCAACAATTAACGTCCCTGCATCGGGAAAATAAATATTTTGTTAAAGGTGATGAGCCAGTTGACATTAGGTTATTGTAACTTAGATAGATTACAAACTGACCCACTAAAAAGTGAAACCTAAAAACCTTTTACAAAAAAAGTCTGTTGTTTTTTCTTGTAAAAAGTTTTTATTTTTGAAAGATTCGTCTGCTCGGTAACGTAAATAATGCAATTAATATTATTGAATTGTCAAAATGAATGGCATTGGGATTGTGAGTGTGTTACGTACGGATATCGAGGAATATGCCTTGGGGTATATACCGGCGGGATAATTGCGTAACACACTCACAATCCCAATGCCATTCATTTTGACAATTCAATAATATTAATTGCATTATTTACACACCATAGATATCCGGTATCTATGGTGTTACGCAATTATCCCGCCGGTCCCCAACATCGACATTTGTAATCAACAGACTGTACCAAAATCTTCTCAAGGTTCAAAATTATGAAGCATGGCCTGATTGGGCCACGCCACGTTACCAATATCATCGTGTCGTTTACAGCATCGCTCGTCATATTACAAAGGCTTGTTGCGTTGAAATCAGACAGGTTTGTCTGCCACGTCATTCAGTCTCAAATCGTGCAACCGCTCTAGTATTTTGCCTCTGTTTAATGTGTCGTGTTTGGCATCTGAAAACCGCGCTGTGAACGATACTTTGCATAAATTATAATAGGTTTACTTTGTGTTGGGTTAAAAGTGATTGGGCTATTGTTGTTAGTGATTGCAGAATCATAAAATTGATAGTGATTGAAATGTGGAGGAAATATCGAGCCTGAAAAGGAAGAACATCGTAAGCGACATAAATTAAAATTTACAGGAGAGGTTTATTATTGATTATTTTATTGATATTATTTAATTATTTATTGAAAAAGTGAAATAGAAAAGAAAAATTGTTTAAAACCAATGACCAAACCAATGAACTAATATTTGGTTGTTTTTGTGACATACCTTCATTATGTCGCTTACGATATTCTTCCTTTTCAGGCTCTATATGTGGATGGCTATAAGAGTAGGGGAAGACCATAGAAACGATGGATGGATTGTATGAAAGATATTACGGCTAGAGAGGGGGTGACTAGGCTGCTGAGATGACGACTAATAGAAGTATCGAATAAGCAGACATGTTGCGCCGACCGCAAATAAATTGGGGTAGGGCAATAGAGTCCGCCCCCCCTCCCCTTTTGGGGTGGCCTATGTCCAGTGGACGTCTTTCGGCTGAAATGATGAAGGGCAACAGAATAATAAGTAGTTGAAATGTGGTGGTATGGGGCCATAAACATTACTGGATCAATTTGTTTAGGGTATTACAAAATCAACTGGAAATAAATCTACAATACAGTGGGTTTTCTTCTAGACATTTTTGTGATTGAAATAGCCTCTCCAGTACCCGATGAGACCTCTGTGTAAGTGGCAGAGAGGCCGGCGCGGAACGGGGGCCATCCGGCCGAGCCGATCTTACTCCTAACTATGTATATGAAACTTATAAAAGACTTATTATCAATACCTAATAGAAGTCACTCTTGTCAACATTGATTAATAATTTGGTAGAGAAGCTGACTGCCCAGTGTGCGCCAGACGCAAATTCTGAACCATCGACACTCGTTTAAGCTTGATTCCAGATCACTGATTCCGATAGACCTATAATTACTCTAAAATGGACGAAATATGTACAGATGTGCCTAAGAGGGCTTTTGGGATTTTTTATTGAACCCAAACATTTAAAAGTCTGTCCACTCAATTATAAATAGAGGGTGCACATGTCAATAACAATTGAGTTTGTAAACAAGCACATCTGTCAAATATCCCGAACCAAATTTACGTCATAAGTGATAGTTAAAGGGATGGGACACGTTCAAAATTATCGATACTTTTTTTATCGAAATACTTACATATTTTTAATTTGATATTTGCCATCTCGAAAATAGTTTGAAGTTACCGCCTAGGAATAGTGAAGTGGGAAATTTCGATAATAATTATCGATAGTTTTACCGGTTTTCATTCCATCCGGTGTCCTTTATGAAATGGTACAAAGATTAAAGCCAAAGTAAATTTCAATAAGAGCCTCATTTTATTGGCTTTTAATGTGAATTACCTTTCCATGTAAAGAGGAATACATTAAAGGGAGCAAATTAATTGAAGATAATTAATGCCAGGAGTGGGATTATGTAATATATTTACGAATTGTATTGTATTTAAATGGATTCATTGTTGGGTGTTAATGGATTTTATTTCACTGGAATGCCTCGGTGATTTTTATGTCATTAAGGATTTAATAAAACCTTGTATTGTATGAAAATTCCCATCAAATACTTTTGGTCGTTTTTTTACCTTTTTTATACCCATTCTACTTTTCGGTGTTTTGCTTTTGCTTAAGATCAAGAAATTATACGTATTCAAAGTGGCGAGAGTGATTTTTTATTTAATTACGCCAAAGTTGGTACATAATGTGATGCTACGGATAACACACCGTAAGATTTAATTAAAGCCTTTTTAGAATGTAGGTGTTTCAAAGGTAATAATTTTTATTTTAGATTCGTTTCAAAACACTCAAGGACTATTTAAATAAGAAATCCACATACGTTCAACAAGCATTCTTAAATGACAAAACATCTGTCCTATCAAATCATACCGGGTTTTGGAAAAACCGTAAAAGAATCCATCAGGTGGGCTTTATGTTATAGGCAGTAACATAAAAAGGTATTCAATTGTACCGAACCTGGGTCATTAGGCTCTCGTACCAGGTTTATGTCCAAAATGCTCAAGACGATCGAAATAAAGTGAAGACGTGGGCCGTGAACAGCGTTGAGTTAAGTTTGATCACTTGTTTTTTATTATTTGACAGGTTAGCCTCTATAGCGAATCATCTCTTTAGTACTTATTGGTATTGAGGATCATTGTAATAATTTAGGCCGTTCTCAAACTCAAACTTTTTTTTTGTTTTTGTTTTTTAAACGTTGCTGCAAACGACTAGGAATATCTCCTGTATTGTGGGTGTATTTACAAACATTTAAATTCACATACACAAACAGCCAGACCCGAAACAACTACTTGTAGGTCATACAAATATTTGTTCCGTGCAGGAATCGAACCCGCGACACGCAGCGCAGCAGTCAATCGGCTAACTAACTGCGCCAACCGTGCCGTCAAACTCAAAGAATTTATTTCAAATAAACGAATTGCAGGCACTTTCGAATTGTCAAGGGGTCGGTCAGTCAGAATGATGAAGCTAGTTGTCCATTCCATAGCGTAGTAGATATCTATGGAGAATAACGAGGAAGAAACTCCACGGATATTCTTTTAAATTAACAGAAATTATGGTTACAAAATATAGGTTACATCATTCATGTTGAAATTAGACATGTTATTATAGTACTTACTAATTCCATGCTATTAAAAAGTACTAACTTACATGCTCCTGTTACACACTTCCGTCCCTTTTCACGAAATCACTCTCACACTAAGCGAGAGGAATGATGCTGTTACATATCGGAAACTTTTGCAAAAACCAACCTGTGTTAGACAACAATGAAAAATATACCTAAAACGTCGAAGAGTTTATTATGTCATGAAAATTGATCACCAATATGGAAAGAGTAATTAAGGCTCTAGTTTATTTTATATCGATTAATGGCTCTTCACTTGTTTTTTTTTTTCGATTTGAAATTTCGAACAACGTGCCGTTGACATTTTCTTCATTAATATTAAGTTTTTAATACCTGTTATACCTAACAAAGGTGGAGGTCGTTTAATTAAGAAATTGACATTCAGTTTAAATGGTATTCGTTTTCGTTAGTTGGAGATGTAAAATTAAGTTTTAGTTCTGTGAGAAACTTTTGATTTGATTACATTTTGGAGATTTATTACTGGCTGACGATTGATGTAGGAGTATGTTCTTTGAAAAGTTTCTTAGTGTAATTAGTTTAAGAGTCTTACTCATGACAGATTTAGAGATCAAAGCAAATTGTATTAAACTACTAGGTAAATGAAAAAGACGTACCTTTTTGGGTGGGAAATTATCAAATAACTTCTACTCTGGGCGGAGGGCGTGTCAGATTTTTACTGACTAAAAGCCACCAGTGTTCCTTCATATGCCTGTGTGCCAGGGCCACCATTGAACTTAAATTATGCAAAGTGATTGTCACTGTAAAAATAATGATACGTTCACATTGTTATGACATGATAATATTCTACTATCCGTATAATTAATCCGCAAAATGTACTCGATAAAGATAAAACAATATTACAATGAGCCATAATTTAATCGATAAACGTCCAACATTAATATTATCACAAAACCGGTCTGAATCACCTAATAAACCAAATAATCTGATTGAAAATATCAATTCGTCCCCAAATGGACCGCTCCTACACAGTTTAATTAAAACAACGTGCAGCTTAATTTAAAGTTGGGTAATAGGAATTGGTATTATCGATATTAGCCCATCACTATCCTATTAAAGGCTATCAAGTCCCCCACTTGGGGTAAATAAGTACTTGATGTACCCGCATAAAAATAATTGTTACGACAAACACTTGACTGGGTAAACATGGCGGGTCTATCATCTGTTCGTTTTATATTGTGAAGAGTCTGAGAGATTTTTTTATACTTAGTAAAATATTCCTGGATTGATTTGTCGCCATGCTTGTACTGGCTGAAGGGCTTAGACAGAGCTGTAGGTTAAGGAGCTGACAAGAGGCAAATGATAAAAAGTAGGCTTGGCTTAAACAAAAAAAAAATGCCAAATCTATATAGTTTGTGGAAGCGGAAAAAATATATGTTATTCTTGAACATATTTCTCAGAACTTGGTTGTTACCAAAATACGATTAGAAAAAAAATCTCACTTTCAGTTTCAATCCAAAATATCTGTATTAAATATCAACGTACGGTTGGTATTTAATTAATAACAAAACCGTCTTATTTGTATGCAGAACTTGGTTGTTTTTTATTTTCGATTACTCAACTCAGTTTTAAGTAAATAAATAATTGCTTCATATTTTGCAATAAATTACAAGCGTTGTGTCATCGCGCTTCTTATTCTTTTGTATGCAGTCTGACAGTGACAGCGGTTTACCTGTTGTCAGCGTCTTAATGCATTAATAAAAAGAAATAAAACTACATATAAAAACTAAATTGCAGGGTAGTTCTTCTCCTTAGGAATCTACGCCATAGAACGCGCAACTAGTATTTTGAGTCAATTTTCTGACTAACTGACCGACTCCTTGATCAAAAGTGGGAGGCTCTGTAAATGGTTTTAGTGAATCCGCAGCCGTTAGCAGGTCCATGTCAGGTTGTTTCTTGATCAAAATATGATTCGCGACTATAACAGATAAGTATTTACAGAATTATAATCATTAGAATCATTCATACATCGAATGATTTGTTCCATTGAATGACTTTTTCATGTAATCATGCCATTGGGGAACCAATCTAACTTAGAGAGATGCATTAATAAATCGTATGATTATAATTCTGTAAATTTTATACATATATGTTATAGTCGGCTTCTTAAATATCGCAGCATTATGCTGAGCTAGGAGCCTTTTTGGCATCGCACAAGTCTTGATTTTTTTTTTGTTTATTGTTAGTTTTATAATGCAATTTGTGTATTCCAAATAAAAATATTTTCCTTTTTTTTTTTGTATAGTCTCGAATCATATTTAGATCAAGATACAACCTGACACTGACCTGGAAATTGAAAAAAAACGTAAGATTTAGATTTCGTGGTTTTGATTCACCTTAAATCAATTTCTTTGAGTTTGAGTTTTGAGCCAAATACGGACGGACCCCATGTCAACAAAAACTCCAACTGCAAAATGTTGCAGCCCGTATTAGGAGCCTCTTATCCAGCAGTACATATAAACAGGATTCTCGAACTTTCCCAAACAAAACCAATATTTCGCGCAAATAATTTCTCCAGTACCAAGCGTTGTTAACTTGTGACGTGCAACCCCCTTTGCCCTTAGTTCGGAAACTAAACAATACCATCATTATAGGGCCCGCATAAAATACAATATTTACAACCCCCATGGCAGGAAGTATGTGCTTAAACAAAGACAATTATGGGTAACAGTATGCCAGGATGAGGTGGGAAAGGAGATTCAGCTGCTTGCTTTTATGTTAAAGTATGGGAGTACCTGTTTCCTGTCAGGTAACCTGGGAGTGATCAAGTCATGAGCGAATGGGTTAGCTTTAGCTTTTTTTGTTGGCCCTATCGGACCCCGTTAGTTGGTGCTGACATCTCTTTGAGGCGCGCGTGGAACACAACGCGCCGTTGACCCGGGCCTGGTCCTTATCGGACGGCAAGCTACCCATCGCTCACCGTCCGCAAGCCCACGTCTACGGAGGCCGCGAATCACCCTGCGCTCCTGACGCCCGGGGTGACTCCCGCGGCAACTAGGGGCGTGAGGGCGCGAATTTTGCCTCTTCCTCACGCGTTTCGCCTCCTCCTTCGCGAGCGTTACTGCTTCGCAGAAGGAGGTGACGGCCTCCCATGCACTCTCGTTCCAAACCATGCTCTGAACCAGGGCCGATAGCCTGCGTGAGGACAAGGCGGTGCCCCGCCCAAGCCGGGCAGACCTCCACCGTATGCTCCACCGTGTCCTCTGGGCGATTCACACAGTGGTAACACACAGGCGTTTCCTCCCGCTTTATCCTGAACAGGAACCTCCCGAAACAACCGTGTCCGGTGAGGACCTGCGTCAGGCGGAAGGTGAAGACGCCGTGGCGCCTTTCTAGTCACTCCTCATAGAGTGGACTTATCGCCACAATTGTGGCGTGCCCAATCGTTTCGAGGACCCTAAAGATGGTTTTTTTTGTAAATATTGACGTTCAAAAGTGCCTTTTATGTGCCTATTTGAAATAAACAATTTGACTTTGACTTTGACTTTGGATTTTTGAAAACTCATGTTCTAAAGGTACACGGTTTTGCATTGAAAAAATCATAAGGGTAAGGTATATGATGGTGATTAGGAGTTGGCAAATGTTCCGCGGAAAATCAAAAGATTCTCTCTATTATCACACACGCGAATAGTGAAAATTAAAATACACACTGAAAACTCTAAAACGTAAAGGAAGATTTGAATGCTAAATTAATTACTAAAAGTTCTTTCTTATCTAATTAAATTATCTCTTAGTTAGCTCCAGTAGACAAGAAAAACAAGAGGAAAATTAAAAGCTTATTCTTGGCTGTAAAACTGCAGTTGCTATTTTATTTTTGTCGAAATTCACTGATAAACCTTCAAAACTAAATGGAAAAACATCAAAATATAATGAAATTTTCATTTAAAACAAAAGAACTCTATCATCCCAAATAGGATTCGCATTTTTGACAATTCACTAATTCCTCTATTCTTTCCGTCACAATGACATCTATTTTAAAATTTCGAACATCGAATACACGTTCGAAATTTAAATTAAAACAAAAAAGACCAACAATGGCCGCCAGCTGGGCCGGACGGCGCGTTCCGGCCCGGCGAGCGACGACGCGAGTGCATCGAGCTATGATCGCGTACGACTCAACGGGTTCCATACATGTTTGGATTGCAACGCACACGTAATTTGATGGCACATTTTTGAATAAAAAAATATACCGTGAAAATTCAGAAGCTTGTTTGAAAAGTAGCCAAAAAAAATCGAGATTAAAGGAAAATATTTTCAGGCTATTTTTTGTCGGGTTGGTCATAATTAAAATGTAACAAGAAACCGAAGAAGTATGCTTGTTTGGCACATTTAACATGTCCCTTTAATCAAATCGTTTATTAATGAAAACAAAACATTAGTACGGGACACGTAAACCAAACGTTAGTGGCGACCTGCGCTGGTATATTTAAATTCGTGACGTAAAAATCTGAATATCGAGCACGTAATGTGGCCGTACCTGACCTATCTCAACTTTCATAACGTGATTTATTGTAAAACCTCTTTGTAAAGGTCTAGAAGACCGTGCCATGACGGACAAAATGCCGGACGGTTTTAGATCGTTGTAAAAGTTTATTTTTGGATCGAAAGATGCCAGATGTTTCTAATGAGAAGTGGTAAATCGTTTAAGATAGTTCAATGCCGCGTATGACAAATTAACAATTTTTTTAAAGCAGCAAATACTGCAGTAAGACAGAAAAGCGGTATTGTACACTGGTATAGACAGACACAAAAAAGCAGTATATTTTAATGAAATGAAATAAAATGAAATCGTTTATTCTGTAAATAGGATATCGGAATCACTTTTTACACGTCATATAAAAAAAAAATAAGCTATATGTAGTCAACATTACCTATCTGACTACCCCTGAGAAGAAATGGCGAAACAAACTCAGGGGTCAAAGTCTCTTTTAAATTCCAGACATAATCTTGGTCAGATCATGAGAGGAGCATGTAGATCCGTGTCTGAAATGGTATTTTGAGGAAAGAATCACACAAAGAGTGGACATGTCCGATCAGTGCAAGCATTTGTCAATAATCATGCTGCTCAACTCAAGACTTAATCTATGTCCAGCCTTTTTTACGGGGTTTTTGGGGGAAAAATATAAGAAAACTGGACACTTGATTGATTTAAAATAAACAACAACTTAATAGTCAATTTAGAAAACATCAGATGACAAGCTAAAACTTACAACAACACTATTAATCTCAAAGGAAATGAGATCGAATCTTTCAGTTACTTCAAACTACTTTTTCCTCACTAGAAAAACAGTAAATAAATAAATAAAAACGTTACATAATCGACCTTTTTGCTGGCACTCGGAAGCCTGTGCCATTAGGCGTAAAAAAGAAATTAGTTTTTGTCTATATCAAGTTCCACAGATAATTAAGTGTAACATAATGATGCGTTCCGTTGATTTTTAAAGATGCGTTCCATGCGAGTGCATGTGAACAAGAAATATGGGCGTATATTGTGTATTGTATGCAGGAGACATTTGAAAAGACATGCATTATGGTTGGCAATGTTATTGTTGGTTTTGTTTCTATGTTAGCCGAGAATAGCTTGTGATTACTGTCGTAATGGTCAATTTAATAAAGAAAAGCGGCTTCTTGGACACTGAGACATGTGGGATGGATGGTAGATTTATGTTTTTTACATTGATTGTATAGCATGAAAGCGAAAAATGAAAGGATAGATCGTGACATAAGTCAATGCATTGATTGTCTATTTTAATCAAATCTACCATGCTTGCGCCAGAAATTCTGTAAATGGTTCAAGGAAGCTGATTCTGAAGTCACGCTCAGTAAGTTCAGCACTACTTACGATAATTAGTTTTCTCACAATGTTTACCGTCAAAGTTTTCCAGTATTCATTTTAAAACTACTTTAAAGAAATACAAAAATCACGGGGACCTTGACGTTGATACCTACTCAGGAAACCAGCCTTTAAAGTTTCGCTTGCTGAAAGCGTTACAAAAATATCGCTTTAATATCCCTTTTACTCTACCACAGAAGCCCTACACATTTAATCATACATCCAGAAACATGCCCACGACCTGCCTTAAACATCCTGCTACGAGTACAACAAAAGAAGTTGCCTAATAACGATGAGTTTCGATGCAGTAAGGGCTAGCCAGTAACCAGTGCCAGTGGTTCCAAGCGAGTGCGTGTGAAGTTACTGGTAGGGTGACGCGCTCGGGTTGGTTCACGTAATGGACGGCGACATTTGATGGGCATAGAGTGGATGCGGTTGAAAAAAATTGTGAATATAGTTAAGTTTTGGTGGTGGTTATGATTAAGGCAAATATTGTGAGGAATCCTGGGGGTGTACTCCGAAGCGATAATCCGAAGTATCGGCCGAGTGTTCGGCCGTTTCTTGACTTCCAAAGTTTACTTTTTTGATTTTGATTTATGTCTTTGACTGTCGTCTTTTGTTTCTTTCGCCGTAGTCAGCCGTGGTCAGCCGTAGTCAGGAAACGGCCGAACATCCGGACAATACGTCGGATTTATCTTCGAAGTAGACCCTTACTTATAGTTAATTTATTATTGATATGTAACATCTTTCCTCTCGCATTCTGTGCTAGCTTGAGCATGGAATAAGTACCTAAGTACTTTTTAATAGCATGGAATTAGTGAACTCATGGAATTAGTAAGTACTATTATGGATTGTAAGTAGAGGGGGTCAAATTTCGACAAGTGGGTGACCAGAATAGTAATGAATAATAATTATTCGGATAAATATTTTATATTTTGAATTGTTTTTTGAATAAACAATTTTTTTTTTTTTTACATTGTTCTCACATATAGAAGCAACAAGAATACCCATACCCAGGATTTTGTAATATATTGCTTTAAAAGAGTGTCCTTGGAGTTTCTTGCCTATTCTTCTCCATAGAGATATACGTTTTGGAATGGGCAAATAGCTTCAACTTTCTGACTGACTGACCGACACTGACAATTCAAAAGTGCCTGTAATAGGTTTAATTGAAATAAATGTTTTGAGTTTGAGTTTATTTCAGTATTTAGCTTTTTTTAACTTTTGAGGTTAATTTCCGTCGCTGCTCAGTTGCTTATTACCAAGGTCAGACATCAGATGTTACACATCATAGGCGGCTAGTGTTTAGCTCACTAATTTTTTTTAGGGTTGCGTACCCAAAGGGTAAAACAGGAACCCTATTACTAAGGCTCCACCGTCTGTCTGTCTGTCTGTCCGTCTATCACCTGGCTGTATCTCATGAATCGTGATAGTTAGACAGTTGAAATTTTCACAAATGATGTATTTCTGTTGCCGCTATAACAACAAATACTAAAAATCAGAATAACATAAATATTTAAGAGCCCCCTTAAATATTTATTTTATTCTGATTTTTCCATACAAAAAACGTGATTTTGTTTGCTCGTTTTTGCTCTATATTGATAATGACCACGGGTAGACGCTTGAAATATTCACAGAATATTTAGTTGTATATTCACTTTAAAAATAAATAATTAAATTAAAATAAAACAAATATTTAAGGGGGGCTCCCATACAAAAAACGTGTTTTTTTTTTTTTTATAGATTATGGTACGGTACCCTTCGTGCGCGAGTCCGACTCGCACTTGGCCAATTTTTTTATTATAAGCCTCACTTTCCTCTTTTTACTTTTCCCGGTCTACTAGGATTGCGGGCCAATCCTTAAAGAATTTTAATATAACTCTGAAATCGCCAACCCAAGCAAGGCTTGTGATCAATGCTCGTGCTTTCTCTATATAAGATGCTTTTGCCCTTCTGTGGGACAGTAATAGGCTAATGTTATTCTCATTTAACACTGCTGGCAGAATTTCAATTGAGTTGGTGCTGTAACTAGAGCAAGGGAAGGTACAGAACTACTGACGTTAAAAAGCGGGGTGCTAATGGGATTTCACAGTCATTTTATAACCAAAAATTTGAAGAATAGTTATTGATTAATAAATTTTCACCTAAATACGTTTTAAGAAAGCTTTTAAGGGATAATAAATTCAGTTATTTTGTAGGAGTTCGTGCTAAAATTTTAATTAATAAGTATAAAAATTATATATTTATTAAATTGTGAAAGAAGCTTTTATGACTATTCGTGCATCTAGAAAACATTATATAGCTACCTTTTTACGCTTTTGTGTGATCGACCAAAAAGCATAGATACACCTAATACCTACTAAATGTTCACTTTCATTTATTATTAACCAGATAATCAAACAAGTCACAAGTCTTATCCACACTTCGCCAACGCCCCCGACTTAACTGGAACGTTCTCAGTTCAAGTTCAATGTTCATTAGCGTTTGAAGGATGCCACTCATGACAGTGACTCGACTCGACCGTCACTTGTTATCCCATTGAATATTTAATAGCATTTTGAATAAGACCGGCAAAAAACCGACAACCCCATCTTTTGACCATGGGTTTTTAAAAGAAGTTCAAGAGGATGAGAATGAGGATTTTCATGAAAATTTACAATCGCTTTTCCATCTTGACAATGAATTAATATACAACATTTTTTGTTTATGCGAAACCCGAAACACGTGTCTAGTATTTTTATGTAAAGAAGTTATGTACAAAATTTCAAAACTGTATCAGAAAAAATCACAAAGTTTTAAGGTAGTTATGTTACCGGGTTGTCCGTACAAAAACATGCGAACGGCGCCCCCGCGCCTCCAGGGTCGTCTTGCGCTCATTGATAATAGTTTGGCAGTAGGAACCTAACCGTACGGCGATTGTATTGTAAGTAATTAAATGATGATAACATTTTCTATCACACTTAAATATTTTTTGGGGACAAAATATAACATGGTGTAAATTTTTTTGACATCGATTCAGTTCCTTATTCTGAACAAACTATATTCACGTTTTGCATATACTAAAAATAATGTTGTATACGATGACCACAGTCGTCCGACCACAGTCGTGTTCACTAAAATATTTAGATAAATATCTAAGTGATGACGACTGTGGTCGGACTCCTTTCTGAATACATAAATAAGATAAAGAAAACACATAACTATCACTGTCTCGTTCTTATGTGTGTTTTTAGAAAGAGAGAATCCAACCACAGTCGTCTACAGTTAGCTATAAATTAGAATATTGGCTCCACTTTTATCCCCCCCCCGTCCCTTGCACGTCGAATCGCCAGCCGCCCGCGCCGAGGCTGAGTGCGCCGTAGCATTAATAGTCACCCCTGATAATAATCATGATCTAAACTTTGATCCAGCCCGTCCCCAATTTGTGATCCCCCAACGACGCCCTAAGCCGAGGTCCGTACCCCACAGGGGGTGCCCTTAGTGCGCAGTCGTTTAGTTTTAATATAATATATTTTACGCCCTGGCTGGAGGCTTTAAGCTCACACCGTAAGGCAGACACAGGCAAATCCGGTTAAGTAGTCACGGCCTCTCAAGGCCACCTACGAGATGCCATACATAAAAAAAAAACACTTTTATCTATAAGCTTCTTGGTCATGACTAAAGAAAATATAGGCGCTTTGACCTAAGAACTTTGACACTTTAGACAGGGGCCCGGATCTGACGCCTCAGTGCTGCCACCTAGAGAAGGCCATGTCAGAAAATCCACATTGGCATCCTTCATAGCGATATTTATCATTAACTATGGTGATTCTAACATAGTTAATAGTATATTCTATCGCTTCGGGCAAATTTGAGCAAAAAAGTATGTTCTTTTATTTTTTTGGGTGGGAAATTATCAAATAACTAATTCTCCCGCTCTGGTCGGAGCGGGTGGGCTTGTCAGACTTTAACTGACTAAAACCCACCCGTGTTCCTTCAGTTGCCTGTGTGCCACGGTATCCCTTTCGGACAAACCCGCAACCCTGGCAACCCTTAGTATCCTGCAATTGCATATTTGAAAAAAAATCGAAACAAATACTCTCAGACGTCAAAAATTTTCTCGCAGTATAACCAAGGATATCCCATAAAATAGGAATAAAAGTTTAGTCGAATGTACCCTTACTTGGTTGGTGATCTGATAACTGATAACGTTATTGGGAAATTATATTCCCAGTGATAGAAATCCTTATTTATTTAAGGAAAAACAAACAGTAGCACAATACGATACAGTCATTATATCTATCTTAAATATTACATTTGAAAAATTTATGGTACCCACTACGTTCTCCACAGATTACAATGGAAAGTATTTAAAAACTAGCTAGTAACACAGATACAATACAGTATTATTCTAAAATGTTCAGTTCAGTTGCTTTTTAGATTTATTTTATATTTATTTATTAAACCTAGAAATTATATCTGGATTTTTAAATTAAAATAAAAGAAGAAAATGTAGGTAAATTGTGTGCGTACATTATTAAACATTACGTCATTATAACATACTTTGCTGATCCTTTAGGGTTGCTTGGATTTGCTTCCTAAATGCATTTTTACTAAGAAAAAGTATGTCGATTAAATTAAACTCATTGTTATATGTCTCAACCAAACGATGAAGTGGTGAACGCTTATAGTAATTAAAACGTCATAATTTTATGTTGTCACTTTTAATTTTCTTCTGTTTTGTTCTGTAATTCTTATATTCTGTTCTTCTCTTTAATCAAATCTACCGCTTACTTTACAGTCACGAAACGAGATTTTAGTCTATTCATATTTTCAACCCATATGGCAGTCGTGATGTTGCTTATTTTATGCATTAACAAAAAATGAAGCAGCATAACTGTTCAATAGCACTCAGCTGGTATAATCATTAATTATATTCATCTCGTAGATACCAACAACAGCTGGCAAGCGCGAAATTTTATACCTAGATCAATACACAATTATGTCAAAACAGATGTTTAACAAGTACTTGCAATGTACTTCAATGTACGTCTACCTGCCTTTTAAATAACTGGTTTCCAGTTTAACTGGTATTAGTTACGCGACAAATTAAGTACGATCGTTTTTATGTGGCCCATAATTCGTCTGCTACAACATCTCGGTACTTACATAGCAAAAATAAATATCGCAAACATTTGCAAGGAAAGACACGGCGATAAGAAACGTACGTGCGGACACAAAGGAAAGGAAAATGGATGCAAAATGTTTCATAAAGAACCTTCCGGAAAACAAAGAAAGAACGCACACCCAAAAAATACCTCATTAATTATCCGTTTGCAGACGTAAGCAGAAATACGTGAAAATGCTGCAATAAAAAAGAAACGGCACCCCTTCGCAAACGCAATAATTTTCAAAGTTATCTATACAAGCGTTTTAAAATGCGACACAGTAAACTATTTAAAGCACTGTGCTCTCATTCCTTTGTCAATTTCTAAGCGACTAAGTGAGCACGGAAAATCTCTGTTCGCAATTGGAAAACAAGTGAGGGAATCCGACCGAGAGACTAAGTAATTTATTTATGAAGTCACAAACGAGATAAGCTTTAATAAAATGGGAATATTTTTTTATAGAGACAACGTTGGAGCTTTGATGATGACTCTCGAGGCTTTATTACGCTTTTTGTAGTAATGAAACTGTATATAATAATAAAATTGATTCTGAGACAATATTAAAAAACAAGAGTATTTAATCAATGTTGAACTGTTTACCCTCTTCTTAGAAGTGGTCTTAGAATCGATTACGGCTCAAATATTAAGTTTGGATTAATATCATCAATATTAGATTTCGTGGAAATTCGGTGTTTTAGTTTAAGTATTAAGTTGACGGTTCTTTCAGAATGCAAAAATATCTGGCCTCTGTCCGAGAATTCTTTTGTTCGAAAACCTATCAGCCTTAAGGACAGCTAAAGGCAGTTCAACCTGTCCATGAAAACCAAGGGTGTCATCAATGGCTTATAAACCTATGGACTTGCCATACCTACAAAATAAGCGTGCATACCTACAAAATCGGGTACTTAAAATGGCCGCCTTGCGTGAGGTTGTAACTGCGAGTGCAAGAGGGAGAGCAAGCAACCGTATGACAGCACATTGCCGAGTTTCATACCACAAAACTTGGCACTAAACTTGGTGACCGGTCACGCATAGACATGATTTTAACGTCACACAAAAGTGTTGCCAAATTTAGTCCTTGACAAACATTTATATGTCTCTGTTTTCATATGCAGCTCTTGATAGTTAGAAAGAAACAAAACGATTTATGACATGTATGTGTCGATATGATAAATATTTGTATTACTTTTCTTCTTATAGTTGAATATGTCATCTCCATAGTTTTCCTACCTCAATGGGTGTCACCGTTCTCTTGCACCAATACAGAAATGACGTTTAGAAAATTACGGCTTTGAAGGCGTTCCTTGACAGAAGTTGTGCACAAAAGCAAATGGCCAAAAATGGTGCAATTTAATTTGTTTTCGCGGCCATCAATCAAACATTATTAATTGAATGCAGAATAATATGACGAACAAAAGTTAATATGCGATAACATAACCTAACATCAGTCTGAACCGAGTTATATGTATGCATAATATTTTTTTTTAACTTATTTATAGTCTAAAAGCAGGTCTGTACAGCTTAGAGCTTATTGTTGACATAAAAATTAAGTTCAAATATAACATTTCGGACTGCATTTGTAGAAAAATCGTTTATCAATTCATTTTTGTGATAAGTTTTTCCAATATCGACTAACGTTTCAACGATGGTCGCGGTATAAAACCAAATGATCTACTTCCCATAGTGTCCTTTTGTCCTTTTATTAGTACCTACTGCCATCTCTAGATCGCTGCCGGCGCAGCGATGCTATGCTCTGTACTTACGACAGACATTAACCGTCTTATTACTAAACAAGATTTATTATTTTGACATGGCTTAAACCACCATTTTAATTGTACCTATAATTTATTATTTTTATGACATTTATTTTAAATTCTGTGATTACCTTAACTCACACTGATATTGTTATATTTTAAGAAAACGTATATATTTTTTTTTACAGATTTTGTAAATATGTGAGCACCATATATCTATCACATAATTAATTTATCTGTCATTGCTTCATTCTTAACTCTTTTTATTACCTATTGTGGTATAGTAATTTTATTCTAGGTGCATCGTCTTCACATATATTATAATTATATAATTAGTGTAGGTACCTATAAAAAATATTGTACAAGATTTTAAAAGAGTAACGGTGGAGTTTCTTGCCCATTCTTCTCCATACGAAACTACCTTTTGGAAGGGGCGACTAGAATCAATCTATTTTTTTGTAAAAATTGACGTTCAAAAGTACCATAAATGTGCCTATTTGAAATAAACAATTTGACTTTGACTTTGACATGGATCCGCTTTTTGTAATAAGGACGTAACTGTGATTGAAATACCGTACAAAACTGAAAACTTAGTTCGGTACTAAGTTGTCCGTTTTGTATTAGAAACTTTACCATAGACGGAATGAAGTTTGAAATTTAATAATGGCTCCATGGTTAAACCTAGGTCTGAAGATAAACCTTGTTTTATAATAATACGGATACAGTCTATTCAGCCAGTGGTATCCATTCAAGAAGTCCTGTTCAAAAGACGGTTGAAATGTGGTCAGGATTTCCTATGAAACCAGTATTGAAAATAAAATTATATGTTAATAATGTCTTCGAACAAAACGTAATGCCATTCACTCAATTATTGAACCTCTTTATTCCATCCACATTGCTCATCAAAGATAAATCTCCTAATCATCAATATCTATCTAAAGAAATGTACCGACGACGGAACGAAGACCTAATTTCAAGGGGCTTAAGGCGGCTAATCGCGTGCTTATTGATACAAAGGCAAGTTCAATTACTTAACAGATTCTAACTTAGACGTACAACCTCTTTGGAGAGAACAGAGGAGGATGTCCATTTGGAAAGTTGTACAAAGCAATTTCGTTTCTATCCGGGCTATACGTAATAAGAGAATCGCTATTTCTTTTATGCTTTATCAAAAGGAAAAAGTTAATTTCTGAAATTTTGCCCGACCAATCGGTACGTCTTGATGTGTTATTGAATCAGAGTTTTTATGGTAAAGTCAAACTGTAATTGGTTTTTATTAACTTTGGAATAAGATTAATTCTACATTAGTCTGCAACCTAATTGTGTAACGCAGTTTGAATCACAATCTGAATGATTTTGAAGTATATTGCTAATCCATTTATTCATACGTTCGAAAAATTTGTCGGCTCATTAACGTAAATAACGCAATGATTGTTGTTTAACTGTCAAAATGAAATCCATTGCTACTAATAGTGTAGTACAGTCGGTGATCAGCATTGCCCAACCTTTATTCTTCTTCGTAAGAGGGGTCAGGTAATGCTGTTCACCGAACTTACGCAATAGCTGTGCGCAGCATTCAATCGGGTTCGATTCCCGCACGGAACAAATATTTGTATGACCTAGAAGTAGTTGTTCCGGCTCTGGCTGTTTGTGTATGTGAGTTTTAAATGTTTGTAAACGCACCCACAATACAGGAGAAATTTCTAGAGTGGGGCAAAGTTTTTTTTAAAAAAAGAAGAAAGAGTTACCTCCCTGGTGTTTAAGTCTAGAATTTGATTGAAAGTTCAGAAAAATAAATTGGTATGCTCTTCTATCACCAACCACGAGTCTGATAAGATGCTTGCTACATATTTTTTTTTTGCGAAAAACAACAAATGGATACTATTAATAGTAATAATTTGTTTAGGATATATTGGGACTGACATACGCTATGCGTAAAAGCCCCTTTAAATAAATAAATAAAAATAAAAAGTAATAATTTAATTTATTATTATTTAGAGAAGTGACCCAGTGCTAACGGCCGCGACATACGAGTTGTAGGTCGTAGGTTCGAACCTAGACAGATGCTTTACTTTGTGTACATTATTTTATCACCACTGCTCTCAAAATGGTGAGAAACCATCGTGAGGCAACCGGCTTGTCCTAGAACCACAAATTCGTAGACATGTGACATCTACCAACCCACACTGGACCCGCGTGGTGGATTACGGGCCATTCCCTCTCACTGAGAAGAGGCCTGTGTCCCAGCAGTGGGAACATTATAGGCTATTAATAATTTTATCTGGTCGAGATTAATAATATAACACTATATCTACTTACTAACCACTGCAAGATAAAACATAGCAAGCGAACTCAAAATTCAGACAATTAGTTGGTTCTCAGTTGCAACGTTAGTTATAGCTTTCAGAATTACAAAGCGAACTGAACCTCGGTGTTTTGAAAAGTTAAATCTTGCTGCAGTGGAGCGTGAGCCTAACCGAGCAAAGAGATTGCAGGCTTTGAGGTGTGGTCGTAGTTGCAGCTGGAAATATAAAGTAGACAGTACAGTCACGAGCATAAATATGTTACTTTGGACAGCTCGGCAATAATATCTGATTTAATTATTCATTCAATAATATTATGTCGTCAAGATGACGGAAAATATCAAAGGAACATCAAAACTATCTGAGGTGACAAGCGACGCCAAAACATAGGATGCTGCATAGGCTTTAAAAAGATGTGTCACTTCTTAGAATGTAATAATATCGGGCATGTCTTGCGTTATAAATATCTGCCTACTCAGTTTATTTCAGAAGAATGTGATGCCTTGTTGTGATCAAAAATATCTGACATTACTATGGCAGCAAAAAACCCGACGGTATAATGTTTCGAGTTTTCTTCTCTACACCAATCAGTACCACCCATATTTAAAAAAAAATGTGACATGCCACTGGCAGCATAAATATCTGTAATTACTTTGGCAGCATACATTTCTGACCGATAATGTTTCAAGCCGTTTTTTTTTCTTTATAGCATTGAGTTCTGTCCTTAATACAAAAATATGTGACATCCCATTGGAAGCATAAATATCTGGAAGCGTAGCGCAATGCATCCTGTCATGTTCCAAGTCAAAATCCAAGAGCCTTTAACTGTGGCCTTTAATGTCATCGACTCCTATGTCCTTTAGGAACTCAAGTACTGTAAACCAATATCCAATTTTGCTTTAAATTACATCCCAAGGAACCATGCCACTCCTTTGCCCACAAACTTAATCTAGTTTTAACAACCTCATTAAATAAATTCCTTCTAACCGAACCGCTCGCTGCAACTGCGCCCCAACCCACCGTCTGCACGCAAACCATTTGCCACAAAGGTTCCTTTACCTATTTCAGTATATTTGATGAGAGCCGCTATGTGCACCGGATGAAATTTGTTTTGACCTAGGAAATGCGGCAGACTGCGTCTAGATTGAGTTCAGCTTTGTGGCCTGGGATAGAATCTTGGGAAGATTAGCTAGCGTGCCTTCAGCGAGATTCATTTAAAATGCTAGGAGATGAGAGGGTTAGCCTGGTTTGAAGAGGCTTTAATTTTTATAATGGATTTTTTGGAGAGGTGTTAGATTTTACATGCAAGGTAACGATGGTCAGAGGAAGGTATGTATTTTATGACAATGATTATTTGAAATAACATACGATCACGCCTGTATTCCCCGAAGGTTTAGGCAGGACGCAGGGGGTATTTGATAATTTCCCACCCAAAAAAAAAAGGGGTGCACTTGTAGTACTACACCAACATTTTGCCATTTCCGTTTAAGTCCCATGTAATAGGGGGCGAGCCTATTGCCATAAACCGGGCACCAATCCAGACTTCGAGCTGCTACTGTGAAATTTCAGATGGAAAAATACAATAATATTTTGCCCGACCCGAGAAACGAACCAAGGGGGTTTACTCCGAAGCGAACTCAAAGTCAAATAGGAAACTCTGAAAATCAAGAAATGGCCGTTGACTTTGAGTCCTTACCTGAGTTCAAGTCACATTTTTGACTTTGACTTATCTCTTTGGCTATTTTTTTTTTCTTTCGCCGTAGTCAGCCATAGTCAAGTAACGGCCAAACATTCAGCCGATAATTCGGATTACTCTTATCCAGGACTTTATCATCATCATCATTTCAGACTAAAGTCGTCCACTGCTGTACATAGGCCTCCCCCAAGCACCACCCCTTCGACCTGTTCTGTGCTTCCCGCATCCAGCGGATACCTGCGGCCTTCACAAGGTCATAGGTCCCCGAATCCAAGAATTGCCAAAGTTAAGTGGGCAGGGCACATTGCTCGCAGAACTGATGGCCAATGGGGCCGAAAGGTTCTGGTGTGGCGACCGCGTACCGGGAGACGTAGCGTTGGAAGGCCTCCATCAAGGTAGACCGGGAATGTATGCCCAGGAAGTAATGCTTGCGACCACTAGTCTAACGCGGCAGTTCAGCTTATTTGCAATATTTTAAGATTTGGTAGTTTTAAATGTATAGTTAGGATTTTTTTCTATAATAGAAAAAAAATAACAAGGCGTCTGTATACGTACCATAGCCAGCATTAGTTACTTAACAACGTGTTTTCAATGTTCTCTTACAAAACGTACGCAAAAAAAAAGTAAAACAAAAGTCACGTCTAACCGAGTCGAAATCTTAATCCGTACACGAAAACATTTCCACTTTAGTAAAATTTCGCGCTTTTAAAAACAGTCGAGGTGCAAACTTTGTTTAAGCTCAGATACCCGAAAATGTAAATAATTTCATGCGGCAAGTTTTATGTTTCGTGAAATTTCTATATAAGTGAAGGACTATGAATTGTTTGAATAAATATTACTACACATTTCTTACGCCGGGAGGGGACGCCCTAGGAGGACATATAGTGACCAAATTGGTGATGTTCTTCAGAAAGGTCAGGTGCGTAGTACTCGCAACCGGCGTGCGTGTATGACTAGATGTATGAACGTAGGCGAAGCAAACGGAGTATGTAGGGAGCGTAGTAAGTGGCGTTCTATAGTTTCTGCCCACCCCCATGGGAAGAAGGCGTGAGTTTATGTGTATGTACACATTTCTTAGGAATTTGATGACTCGTTGAAATTAAAACTTTTTCATGAAACCTTATTTCATTGTGCTTTGATATGACATTGAGCTTTAATAAAATATCGGGTCATATTGTGGCAATTCTTCCGGACAAACACAACTGTACAAGATATTGTACTATTGCATTTGTCTGGAAGAATTGCCACAATATCACCCTAGTCCCCCCCCCAGTCTTACCGGATGCAGCTGGTTACCAGTACTTTACATGGAGCGACTGCCTATCTGACCTCCAAAACCCAGTCACTGGGTAACACGATACCCCTTGGCAAGACGGGTCCTCAGTCTTTCGGGCTTCTGACTACCCGTATCGACTGTCAAAGATCTACGAATGACAGCCGGGACCAACGGCTTAACGTGCGTTCCGAGGCACGGAGGGGTCGCGGTATGTTATGGATGAATCTATCCATGGATCAACTTCGGCAAGCGTGGCTTAACCTTGAATCGACCTCTGCGGCTGTTTTTATTTAACCATGAGCCCCAGAAATACCTAAATACACCTTTCTTAGTACTCTGCATTATCTGACCCCTCTTACAGAGATAAAGAGGGGAAGAGAGGTCGGGTTATGCAGAGAACTGACTGTAGCTAAAGTTTAAATGGCAAAATAACATAAATAAATAAGTAGGCATTCACTCTATTTCCAATGTATGTAACGGCGCAGGATAGCCTTTACTAGAAGTGATCATCGTATTAGTGGTTCAACAGCTTCACTATCATCAGAATTGTGTCGGAATATAGCAGTTCGTCGTGGTCGTGTTACGACAGCGGCTCCTCTGACACCCACTTTTGTCATCAGAAGACAGCCGCCACGCAACCATCGATGAGACTCGCGACGCTCTGCTATAGAGTGACTGTCACCAGCCAGTGTCACTCCTACGAGTATACGACCTTTTTGGTGATTCCAGTAACTTCGTAACAAAACTGGACGGCGCCACTTGCTGCGCCGTCATATGTATAATTCAGAGAAGAGTCATTAGTATTGACATTTATATTCTGATCTGTTTTTCAGGGACGTGTTTCAAGTTAATCGAATTCGCAAAAGTTGTTTACAAATTCAAGGTTTTCCAATATCTTAATTCCGATGAAAGCTTCTAACTTTTGAGCTCTTAAAATCTAAATTTCTTCTTTATACTATAAACATTTGCTACCATTATTGTTTTTCTTCGTAAGGTCAGCGCTAACATCTAAATATTTTTCAACTCCGAAACGCTGACGTTGTATCGTTGCAGCATCATATACATAATTGTATGGACCATCACTTCATGCAGCTCTTGGCTTCAGGATAAAGCTTATCTGCAAGAAGGCATCTTGAATGATAATCATGCACTATTGTTTTAAATAAGTGCACTTCGGGAAGGAAAAATCCGAGTCACTGCAGAAAATGACAAAAGTTTTAAAACTTTTTTGGGTTAAACGATTTTGGTAATTTTGAAGTCGTTTAGATTCAACGAGTGTCGTGAATTGTCGAGTTCTTTTGAAAGAAATGTGCTAATGTGTAAATGATGGGGTCTAACGACTAAGGAGTCTGGCAGGCGGTTGTAAGTTTGATCAAAATCTACGCTGCTTAGCTGTGATGGACGGTTTTCAGTTTATTTATTATGGTGATTTGTTTGGCTTACGAAGTCCTTGGTGATGGTGTCTTGTTTTCGTGAAAGGTCAAAAATCATAATCTTAAAAGACAATTATCTACCTTTTCTTGTTGAATTGTAAAAATTTTACGTCACATACCTGTAACAAAAAAGTATATTAATTAGTTATTTGCTGTTTATAATTTTTTATTTTAACATATTTAAGTCCTTAATTCAAATATTTTTACTATTGTATGAAGTATTCTTCATACAGTAAAATGTTAAAAATAGTCTATATAGTCTAGAATATTTAAGTTTACCTGCTACTCTAAAGGTCTGTTCAGATATAAGCGATACCGCTGACGCGCGGCAAACGCATTATTCCCCCACTACTCCGCGAGTCGCATTGCACGCGCACGCAGCGCTATTAGTTGGACCATTGTGTTTGAATAGACGAGTTCGTTTGAGATTGTGGCGAACTCCTAGTTACTGTGTACTTGTGATTACTAATGGACGGCACAAAACCCCACCGAGCAGACGTCACCAAGTGCGACGGCGATATCACGTACCGATTCGGTATCGCTACCGAGCGCGGCAGCGATATCGCTTATATCTGAATAGGCCTTTACTATGTTAACTTCATCATGATGTATATGTTATATCTAATTGGTCTTAAGATGACGGCTATTGTATGGAAGAAAAAGACGAATGTACCTATGCTCCGATACCAAATAAATTGGGCTAAAGATAGGAGGATGGATAGACATAATAATTGTGTATTACTTGTAAAATTATAACCTTCTTTGATCTTATCCGGAGAGGACAAAGATACTGCTGTGAACTTAACTTCATTAAAATCCCGAATAGAGGTTCATCATCCTTAATATAAGGTCCGATGGTGTATTTAATATTTCAAAGCGAAATCTACTACAAAATTACTTCCAAATTGTTTCATCAGCACAGATCTAGTTTTAGTCAGAAAGCAGTTGCTAGGGCTGGCATACGTTTATAGTGACTTTAGTTTTTTAATGTTTCTGACTTCCGAAACCACTGATTTTGAAAAAGAAGGAGGTAATGCGAATGTCAAGGTTTTTTGAACTTTTTGGTGTTGCTTCTCCGAAAGGTTATTTTTGAAGACAGTTGTTTTTCAAACGACAAGATTTTTTTGTCATTGTATCGCTTTTCCGAAATGTTATTTTAGAAGTCGGTTTATTTTTTTAACGTATTTCGCTTTTAAACACTTTATTCCGAGACCGTTACCTTCACAAATCTCATACTCTTCCAGAAATCCCAAGAATCTTCCAGAAATCGGAATTCATTTTCATCATTCCAGCCGAAAGACGTCCACTGCTGGACATAGGCCTCCCCCAATAGGCGGGGGGGGGGGGGGGGTTTACCATAATCGCCTTTTACGGGAAGAGGGAAGAAATCGGAATTACATGCTTGAAAAAATCGTGAAGAAGAAGGAGGAAGTTGTGCAAATTTCCTCCTTCTTCCTTACGCTTTCTTCCCATGGGGGTAGGCAGAAACTACAGAAGGCCACCTACTACGATCCTATTACATAAAATAACAAAGTTTAATTTATGTAATTACTAGCTTTTTCCCGCGGCTTCACCCGAGTGGAGGTCGGAAATTATCCAACGGAAATGTACTACCGGAATTAATTTAGCCTATGTGTTAATCCAGGTTATTAACTATCTGTGTGCGAAATTTCATCCAAATCGGTTCAGTATTTTTTTCTGCCGTAGTTTTAGCTGAGGAAAAGGTCATTGAATCCCGCGCCACCGTCAACCATAATTATTTTGATACGCGTAATTTTAATCTGTGATATATTTTAAAGTATTCATTTAAATGATATGTAATCTAAATTAAATGCCCAATTTAAATAACATGCTTTATTAGATATGGATTAATTAATATATTCCCGGTTAAAATTGCTTCATAATCATCATCATTTCAGCCGAAAGACGTCCACTGCTGGATATAGGCATCCTCCAAAGGGGAAGTTTGCCGTAATCGCCACGCTTGGCAGGCGGGTTGGCGTTCGCAGTATGGTGTTAAAATTCATAGAGAACACTGCTGCCTATTCGCTAGTAAGGCCCTTAGTCGCCTTTTATGACACCCACGGGAAGAAATAGGGGAGTGCTATTCTTCTTTTCGTTCGTTCTTCGTTTCTATTTTCGTCTATTCTTTACGGCCGGCACGGCCGTAAAGAATAGACGAAAATTGTACAGAATTTGCACACAATTGACACAGACGAAAATTGCTTCGGAAAGAACAATATTTTTTTTATCAAATTCGGAAAGGTAAAAATGATTACTGTGGATTATTCTTAGAAGATATAAATTATGCTATTGCGGATTTTTTTATTGAACTTTTTAAGATGAACATAAATTTTATGTAATCATAAACGGTTTACGCGGCGGACGCTAGTAAATCTCCCAGTCGTTTTTTTTTTTCCAATTTACACAAAGTCTTAATGAATTATACACTTAAACCTCATGAATCACTTCGTCCATTAGTGAAAGCGGTTTGAAAATCCATTCAGTCGTTTTTGAGTTTATCGCGTACAGACAGACTAATATACTCGGCGGGGGACTTTGTTTTATAATATGTAAGGATTTTCTATGCCGCAAGCCTAAACTAAAATGTATGCAAGACTACAAATGTCGCTGTACCGGATATACATGACATCTAGCAACCCTGTAGAGGATCGGAGGTTGTCGGGGTGTGAGGCACCGACCTCATTTGGTTGCCGAGAACTCATTAAGTTCCCTCACCGCTTAATTTTTAACTTAAGTGAAAAAAAATTGTGAATTTCCCAGTTTGTGCTCGCAACCGTGAGCTTAGTTCAAATATTTGGGACTTTGAGAGGATTTCGTTTCACAGAATTAGAATTTATTTCTTAAGCTTATTGGCAGTTGGGAATATTTCGTAGTATTTGACACGTTTGAGTTTAGAAGTACATGCTGTCGAAGAAGCATTAGGATTTTGTAAGGATCTTAACTTTTGTGGAGTTGATATACCTACCTAAGTATAAGTAGATATGTAGGTATACAGGGTCTACAATAAACTACTACAATACTACTACTATAATAAATAAATAAATAATGAATAAGTACATTATAAATAAATAATAAATAAATAAGAAAACAAATAAGTAAATTAATTAATTAAATTAGCTAGCGAAAGTCCGCTGACGTGATGGGTATCGATATCAAACCACGAAAAAAGAAAAAGATTTGATCGGTCGGTCGGTTTGGTTGCGTTTTTTTTTATTTGGTTTGTTTGGTATTTTTCGTCAACAACGACTGTCGCTGTAAACCAGCGCTGGGGCTCGTGTTTTTTTAAACGTTGCCCCACACTAGGAATTTCTCCTGTATTGTGGGTGCGTTTACAAACATTTAAATTCACATACACAAACAGCCAGACCCGAAACAACTACTTGTAGGTCATACAAATATTTGTTCCGTGCGGGAATCGAACCCGCGACACGCAGCGCAGTAGTCAATCGCTTAACTAACTGCGCCAACCGTGCCGTCAAACCGTGCTGTCTCGCATAGAATCGCAGCATTTTGCTGAGCGGTGGCCGTTTTGCGTGGATGTGCCGCATATTTTACCCCAACTTGTTCTTTTGTATTTATCCTGAGGCTTTTAACAATTTCTGTGTAATGCCCAACAGTGAATATGTTATGTAATAAACAAAAAAACAAAAAGCGTTTATAAACTTATTGAGTAAATGAGTAGGTATACGAACGATTTCCTTGATGAATTTTTTGCAACTTAATATAATTACACAATTATTATACATTTAAATGCTAAGTTCGAGACATGCACAGCTAAACAATATCGTTCCAACTCTCAAACACTATTGTCCCCAACTATAATATTCCAATACATACATGACACACACACTATCAACCCGCACTGGGCCTGCGTGGTGGATTACAGGCCACTCCCTCTCACCGAGAGGAGGCCTGTGTCCCAGCAGTGGGAACATTATAGGCTGATTATAGAACCGTTAACAAAATTCCCATGCGTCATGTTCGTGAACGAGCGCCGTCAGTAGGGACTGGTTATTTCTTAGCTGCCATGACTTATTTTAATTGAATTGAATTAATGAATTGTTTTTTTTTTTCTTTTTATCACGGATGCTTTTTGCATCATTCTCACTGGTCAGGGATCAGGTTTCTCTAAATAATTCTTCTTTTAAAACGGATAACAAGCTACCTACCATTTCATTTTGGGTTTCATTTAATACCATATCATAGTATTTTTTTATTTTTTATTTATTGTCTTCAGTTGAGCTGCAGGATTACTGACAAATGCTTGCACTGATTGGACAGGTTTACTCAAATTTGTGTGGTTATTTCGTCAAAAGACCATTTCAGACATGGATCTAACATGATCTGTCCAAGATTATGTCTGGACTTTAAAAGAGACTTTGACCTCTGAGTTTGTTAAGCCATTTCTTCTCAGGGGTAGTCATATAGGAAATGTCGACTCCATCTAGCTTATTTTTTAATATAATGTGTAAAAGTGATTCCGATATCCTATTTACAGAATGCCCTAATTATGTCTATCATTAATGCCTGCCAAGCGTGGCGATTACAAACTGGCCGTTTTTTTTAACATAAAACGGCCAAGGCCAATGACATACCAAGCCCAGTCAATAATAAAGGCATTCCCTGATAATACAAAAACATGTTCAAAAAATACCTTTTTTTTATGGGAAATTATCAAATAACTTCTCCCGCTCTGGGCGAAGTGGGAGGGCGGGTCAGACTTTTACTGACTAAAACCCACCCGTATTCCTTCATTTGCCTGTGTGCCAGGGCCACGATATCCCTTTGGGACAAACTCGCAACCCTGGCTGCCATTTTTTTATTAAACGTTGCTCCATACTAGGAATTGCTCCTGTATTGTGGGTGCCTTTACAAACATTTAAACTCACATACACAAACAGCCAGACCCGGAACAACTACTTGTAGATCATACAAATAATTTCTTAAATACCTTTTTATATAGATGTTTTTTTTACATATTATCATACTTAATTTTATGTCATTGCGTGTCATATTGCGATATTCAATAACTACAATTTTAGATAAGTATTTATTTTTATTTTTATATAACTTCTTTATGCATGCGGCGTTTGCCTGTAAGTGATTGTTGCACTGTTGCATACACACTTTCGCATGTTACCTTTAGCACGTATCCTGTGTAAACAATTATTGGTGAACCAATAAAATAAATAAATAAATAAATATTTGTTCCGTGCGGGAATCGAACCCACGACACGCAGTGCAGCAGTCAATCGCTTAACCACTGCGCCAACCGTGCCGTCATTGTCGTGTCATCGTGTCAGCATTGGCGCTAACGGACCCCGTCAGTTGGTGCTGACAACTCTTTGCCGGCGCGCGTGGAATACAACGCGCCGTCGACCCGGGACTAGTCCTTATCGACGCCAATGACATACCAAGCCCAGTCAATAATAAAGCCATTCACTGATAATACAAAAACATGTTCAAAAAATACCTGGACCTTAAATCCATTGTTCAAAAACAAATATTAAACCATTACCGCACTCGCGATTTTGCATCGAAAACGGGCGAAAAAATAAATGTTTCGTAAAAACGACGCGTAGAATAACATTTCGTTACAATGCGTACACTCGCTATTTTTGTTTGAATACAAAATACAGACGTACACACTGATTAAAGGGTGAAAAGAGACGTAAATAAAAATAAAGAATAAATGTGAAATAACGTGACACGCAAATTGGGCGAACGGAAACATAGACATTTTGTTTTGTTGTTGTTTTGTTTGGTTACGTTGACTTTTTTGTAAGTAATTAACAGGTTAGCGGGAACAAAAGTGAAATCTGTTATTGTATGCTGTATTCTGAGCAATAAACAATATTAAACGTACCAGATGGCCAATTTCCTTAATGAAAAGTGTTCAAAACATAGTCGCAATCTCTTCTAAGCGACAATCAAATTAGTTATTTTTGTCAAATTGAGAATTACATTAGAATACCAACCTTCTTAAAAATATGGGAATCGCCCACAAAGTTGTATTTAATTTGTGCAATTGAATATAGTTTTAAAAAGTTTCGTACCTCTTGTAATCCTAACTAATATTATAAATGCTAAAGTAAGTTTGTTTGTTTGTTACCTTTTCTCGCCTAAACCACTGAACCGATCATCCTGAAATTTTGCATATATGTTGTCAGGTGTACTGAAATGGACATAGGGTACCTTTCATCCCGAAAAAAGGAACTGTTCCCGAGGAAAACAACAATAACGTTGATATGATAATAGAGGGCGCCACGTGTCTTTCGAATCATGATTGAATTATATTATTATATAAACTTTAATAGTGTGTTAAGAGTTTTTTTCCGACAAACGCCAAACAACAAGCAGAGTACAACCCGAATTGATTGCCAAATTCTAAATGAACGCGAGCGAAGCCGCGGGAAAAAGCTAGTTAAATATAAATACTTTTATATTTAAATAAATACGGTTGGTTTCTAAAAACGAAACAACAGTAATGTAATAAGTACTAATAAGCTTCCTGGCTATACACTATAAACATCAATAAATCTAATAAAATACATCATAATAAAGGCGGTCCCTCACCTGGAGCATTACCCGCGATCCAGACGGGTGGCGTCTACCAATTTAGTTATGTTTTATTTTAATTTTAGTATATTTTCAATTATTTATTTCGTTTTTTTTTTAGTTTTTATTACGATTTTTATGTTACCCAAATACATTAACTAATTTCGTCATGACTAACATAGTTTTATTATAATCTATTATTAACAAAATATGGACATTTGAATAGTCAATCAAACTACTTCTTTCTTTTTATATCGTATTTTTTTAAGAAACCTCTACGTTTTTCATCAAATGTGCAAATGCAATCAAGAAAATGTATTAATGTCCTTATTTGATCAATAATCGTGTTTAAATGATTGTACTGTAGATTTTTGGAAAATAGATATTTATTATGGGTACACGAATATTTTGGTTTTTACGATCTCGTGAACGAAAAACGGTGGCGTCCAATCAAAGAATAATCAGCACCGAGCGATTATTTCTAGACATAAAATTATATTCTTTCATGATATAAAACTTTATTTTATAAGTTACAAATAAGTCCATATATTCAACTTCTTAAAACATATTTATCTAAAACGGATCACTCTAAAAGAAAACACATCGATACATCGAATTCAATTTACCGATACCCTTTAAGAAACCGCTTAACATCTAGATATTGGAATTATTCGTGCAAATGTGTGTCTGAGAACATACTGAAGACCTGCGACCTTGGGCATTTCCAAGTCAAGGTCAGAATGTCGACGAAGTCAATTTATTTTTATCGGTAAATATGTTCATAACATTTATGTTATTAGAGTAGGTACTGACGAAATATAAGTAGTAAAGAGGGATTTTAGAGGTACTTGCTGCGTGGGTAGTTTAACGTTTAATCTGCTGTGGATATGGATTTCAATAAAAACCAGCAAAGTGCGAGTCGGACTCGCGCACGAGGGGTTCCGTACCATTATCTACAAAAACGGCAAAAAAATCACGTTTGTAGTATTGGAGCCCCCTTAAATACTTATTTTATTCTGGTTTTTAGTATTTGTTGCTATAGCGGCAATATAAATACATCATCTGTGATAATTTCAACTGTCTAACTATCACAGTTCATGAGATACAGCCTGGTGACAAACGGACAGACAGACAGACGGCGGAGCCTTAGTAATAGGGTTCTCGTTTTACTCTTTGGGTAAGGAACCCTAAAAACGACTTTTGAGTAGAACTGTTTTTTGGTAATACCGTTGTTACTAAGTAATATCATATCATATAAGTTAAAAGAAATCGATATTAAATTCTTTTCAAATATTATTTGTCAATAACTATCAAACTATATAAAACAGTAAGTAGTTGCGTTAATTTTAATAAAGGTTAATTTGAGATCATTTTAGAATTACAAATACTAAATCTATTTATAAATTACTTTTTTTAATTATTACAACTATTTAATTAGTGCTGAACTAATTATAAACAAAATAATTTCTCCTATTTGTATATTTGAACGACTGTTGAAACAATTAAAAATAATAAAACATTTTACAGCTAAAAATAGTCGTAGAAATTTAAAAACCTACTTTTAAGTAATAATAATATCTACTATCTAAGAATTATTTTTTACAACATTAGATAACAAAATATGTATTTACATATATGTAGGTTAATCTTATCTCTATATATCACACATGTGTTTAAAAACCTTTCAGCAGAGCGCACGTGTAGCCCTCACATACTGAAACGACACAAATAAATCATTCTCATCATAAAAGATAACAGAAGCGGTGTCTACGCACTTCGTAGCGGTGCTACGGCACGCTACGCCGTAGCCACGTAGGCGTCATTTAGGAAAACTCGGTGCCAATGAGAATTATTGCTCTATTTGATATTATGCTTAGGTTTATGAGACTTTTTCTTGAAGTTTGAGATTTTTTGTTATGTTTACAGGCGAATTTTATACGTTGAGACGTGAAATGTTAATATGATTTCGAGTGGTTATTTCGCTGTTTTCTGAAGGGCTTAACATAAATTTGTATGGAGAAGGTTCTTCCTATTATTTTGGATATGACATGACGATTTTATGGTGAAAATATTCGACTTAATAAAATATTACCGTTATTAATAGAGATGGGCCGACTATGACTTTGGTCGACTAGCCGACTAATCGGCTGCAAAATGGCCGACTAGTCGGCCAAGCCAATGATTGCTTTCGGTTGAGTTCGGGTGACGTCGGCAATGTTCGTGACTACGCGATGCGCGCTTAGCGCCCAGGCGGACTTGTCGGGACATGATTTGTTTACATTGCATTTTTTCTATCATTGTTTACGTGCGAGCTTTATTTGTGTTTTAATTTAAAACAAAGTTGAATTACGTAGCTAACACAGTGTATATTGTTTTATTAGTAGTGGAACTACCTAATTGAAATTGAAAGCTTTAAAGTTAAATTACAAAGCATATTAATACGAGTAAAAATGGGCCGATTAGTCAGCGGTTTTTGCTGATTAGTCGCCGGCTAGTCACCGACTACAAATAAGGCCAACTAGTCAGCTTTTCCAACTAGTCGGTACATCATTAGTTATTAAGCAATATTATTTATGCCTTTTTGTAATGAAAGTGTTAAAGTGGTACTTTCTGCTTTTTAGTTCAGCTCTTAACCATCAAATAACCTACTCTAACTTTAATTTAAATTAACAACACACCCAACAAACTGTTTTAAATAAAATACTTTTATTACTGTACACAGACTTCATTAGGCGAACATATTAAGTGGAGAATCTTTAGAGCTCATTCTATGTAACATGTAGCTTTGAAAATAGGTAAGTGAATTATTGTATTCTTATGAGAATAAAGTAATGCAAACTCGCCCTCCGTGCATTCCTCCTGAATAAAACCTACGACGAGACTGAAAACTACTTAGTGACACTTAAGGGGACGATAACGGACTTTTAATGATTTTAAACTGAAGATCACGTCTAAACGAGTAGTGTTAATGATTTGAAAAAAATATATATTAAATTAGAGCATTTTCTCAATAACTAAGTATATGAGAATATTTTAGAGTATGTTTATATTACATAGTGAAATTAATTTGTAAAGTTATGTCTAACGCGGATAAAAAACTGAGAATGGCGCAAAAACTACCAAGCGTATTTTTATGAAACCTTCACCAATTGAAAGATAATTTAATTATCGATCTTTTAGTACAAGCGTTTTATTAAAATTTCTTTTGGTTTGTGTATAATAAATTAATAATGCGCCAATTGGGGACAGCGCTCCTTGATGGGCGAGTCCTATTACTGGCTGAATGTACGACGCGTTGCGTGAGCTCAGTACAGAACACGCAAGCTAACTACTCAAGGTCACTGGCATATATCTCCGTCTTAAATGAAAGTAACCCTATTTCAGTGCTATTATTGATCGAAGCTATTTCATTTTATTGAATTGCACACACACACGCTCACACCCACACATTCATACACAAACACACGCATGAACTCGACTCGCTACACCAGCACTCATTCAAAATTTTTTTTTTTGTTTAACATTGTTTAATTTAGTTTTATTATATTTTAATTTTATGATGTTTTTTTTTTAATATACATGATTATTGTGATACTCAAATAGGGAGTTGAAACTGTCTCTCCTAAATACAGATTACCCAGTAATCTAGCGATTCACCCAACGATTAGATGTACCTACACCATCTTACAATAATGCATACTTTTTAAGTCTCTCATGTACATCAAAATCTTTATGTACCTCAATAAAAATATCTTATCTTATCTTAAAGTTATCTCAAACCCCAAACTTGTACCGACAAGAAAGAACAAGATTCAACATCATTCATAAAAAGTCGCATTGCTACAGCTAGTTAAAAACTCGAAACTTACAGCTTAAAATTAAAAACTTTTGTTTATAAACTTCCAAACAACACAAAACTTTTACCTTTAAACGATTTTACTAAAGTAACTATGTATAAAGCTAGATTCAATCACCTAAATGAAAAACCGTTTCTCGGAAGCCACTTTTTAGCTGACGGCACATAAAGTGAGGCACAAATGGGTTCGCGGAGAATCAATTAAGTGCAAGCTGTATATCACGCTGGTAATATTTCCAGCTGCATGCTAATTACAAAGAAGTGGGTTTACTGGAAGTGGTGTAATAAAAGATTGTTATGAGCATAATATTATATTATTATGAAAGGAGTAACCGTGGAGTTTCTTGCCGGCTCTTCTCCATACGAAGCGACCAATTGGAACCATGCATCTAGCTTCTGACGTTTCGTAAGTGCTCATGTGAAACAAAAAGTTTTGATTTTTTTATATGAGTAAATTTGTCAAAAAATAATAGGCCTTTAGATGAGGAACAGGGTGTAAAGTTCACTAATCCTCTATAGAAAAGGGAAGATACTCCGACCAGACGGGTGTTGTGTCTGGTGGGCAACTGCCCGACGGTTGACGTCGGGATGTTGTATACAGGGTGGAAGGGACATCGACACAAATCCGTTTACCATGGATTCAGTACATCATTCTTGACCCCCCCGGGTTTGCCATAACCGCCACGCTTGGCAGGCGGGTGGGCGATCGCAGTATGGTGTTAAAATGCATAGATAACGCTGCTGCCCATTCTCTAGTAAGTCCCTTAGTCGCCTTTTACGACACCCACGGGAATAAAGAGGGGAGTGCTATTCTTTACGTCTGGCATCACACAGACGTGTGGGGTTCATTTCATGGTCAAAAATTAAAAAAAAAATGCGTACTGTACCGTGAGACATATCAAATAAAAGGACTTATTATGGGTTTTTTTTCTCATTTTAAAATCTTTAGTTATATGTAGTTTTAAAGTTATTAAAGAAATAGATGAAAATTTATCATTTATCTCCGAAACTGCTGGGCAATAAATAAAAAAAAATACAGAGAATAGTTCTGTGCTTATAGATAACAGCAAAACCTATAAGATTAAGTCTATGGTCTTAAAAAAACATGGTAAATCACACAATATTGAGCACAAACTTACATTTGCCGTTGGAATATATGGGGGAACATGTTTCGTTCATGTCATGAATAGACAAAGTCTAGAAAAGTTATTAAGTACCTACTTACTTAGTTGAAGTTATTTATAAGCTGAATTACAACTTAAAAGTGACCTAGATCCCGTTAATAATAAAGCATGATAAACCCATTCATTTAAAAGCTACTGGACTGGATGCCGCGTCTTTTAATACCCCTTTAGAGACGTTAAATGTCTAGCAAGATAATTTATTACACTTATTCCTGCTAAGTGACTTTAGTTACGCGAACTGACAACAGGGGGAGGGTAGGTTGACATTTAGCTTGAAAAAACAAACAAGTAAGTATCTAAAATACTACTGACTCGCTCTAGTGTCTGGTGGTCGAGAGCGCGAGGTTCTGGGTTCGATTTTAAATGTCGGGCAATGACTTTGTTTTTTGGATTTTGATCTCAAACATCTATAGCCGCACGTAAAACCGATTGCTGGCGGGGCGACGCAAGCCGCGTGGCGACGCGTCGCTCCTATACAGTCTATATGTAGTAGTGTGCAAATAATTTCGATGTTTCACATCTGCCAGGTCCCGTGACGGCTCAATTTTTCATTACGATTTTTTCGGTAGCAGGCTCGGGGTCTCGATTTGGGCCCATTGAATGGCAAAAGGCTCACGGTCTTAAACTCATACGAGTACCGTCTTATTACAAAACAAGGTTTATCTTCAGACCCAGGTTTAAAACATGGAGCCATTATTGAATTTCGAACTTTATTCCGACTATGGTAAAGTTCCTAACACAAAACTGACAACTTAGTACTGAACTAAGTTTTCAGATTTGTATAAAGAACGGTAATTCAATCACTGTTACGTTCTTATTACAAAAACTGGATCCATGGTTCCATGTCAAAATGTAAATCTTGTTTTGTAATAAGGCGGATACCGTTTTATTACAAAACAAGTTTTATCTTCAGACCCAGGTTTAAAACATGGAGCCATTATTGAATTTCGTCCTTTACTCCGACTATGGTAAAGTTCCTAACACATAACTGACAACTTAGTACTGAACTAAGTTTTCAGTTTTGTATAAAGAACGGCATTTTAATCACTGTTACGTACTTATTACAAAAACTGGCTGCATGGTTTAAGCCATGTCAAAATATAAATCTTGTTTTGTAATAAGGCGGAAAGCATTTATTTTAATTAAACAGGCACTTTGGAATTGCCTTGCAGATCAGTCAGAAAGATGAAGCTAGTTGCTCAAACATAACTTAGAACATGTGGGTGGTTGATGTGATCGGGAAACATGCGTGGTTTATGTAATCTAAAATAGTAATACCCAGTTTCTGATTTAAGCTCAGATCAGTAAACCGCTGTCAAACCTCATGTTAGCTCGAGTGATTGGTTGGTTAAAATAACAACTACCAATCATGTATGTTGGCAATAGATTAGTATTCGATTGTAGGAGCCGGGATTCAAATAGCAATTATTCTGTCTAGTAAGTCACAAAAGGTCACAAAAGCTACTTCTGAGTTGTGACATTCTGGGTTCGATTAGTCAAACAGTGAAATTGGGTTTTTGTTGTAGGAAATTGTAAGTAGCATCCTTTTTTTTTTGAGTGGGGTGTCAGACTTTTAATTCGGACCTTTCGGACAAACTCGCAACCCTGGCAAGCATTGGCCCTAACGGGCCCCGTCAGTTTGTGCTGACATCTCTTTGAGGCGTGCGTGGAACACAACGCGCCGTTGACCTGGGGCCTGGTCCTTATCGGACGCGAGCTCACCGTCCGCAAGTCAGTGAGCCAGTAAGTGGCCAGGAATCGGCCTGCGACTCCCGACACCCAGGGCGTCTCCTGCGGCGACTAGGGGCGTGAGGGCACGAATTTTGTCTCTCTCTCGAGCGTTCCACCTCCTACTTCGCGAGCATTACTGCTTCGAAGGAGTTCTATGTTCTATGCTAGCGGGTTTGGTTTCCGCACTTAGTCCTTCATATGGACCATTCAGAAGGGGTAATTCCTGTAGTTTTAAGAAAGTAAACATTCTGACCTCAGTTTCAATCTGTCAAAAACATCTCTAATTTACATACATTTTGACAATTTTTTGGTACTAATTGCCGCTGAGATGAGTTTTCGACTCGCATACCCGAATCGCTTTAGCGTGGCAATAGCTGTCGCTGACCCTCTTATATTTTCTACCATTCTTTATTTCAAAAACTGAAATAAAGTCCGTTAACGTCCTGAATCAATATCTATCGTGATCTTCAACATGTTCGAATGACGAAAAACTATAAACAGTTTGTCGAGTAGCAGGTCGTAGGTTCGGAACTATACAGATGCTTTACTTTGTGTAAATTATTTCATCATCGCTGCTCTCAAAACGGTGAAGGAAAAAATCGTGAGGAAACTGGCACCTCCAAGAACTAAAAATTCGAAAAAAAAATATATCCACCAACCCGCGCTGGGCCCGCGTGGTGGATTATGGCCCACTCCCTCTTTAAGAAAGAGGAGGCCTTTGTCCCAGCAGTGTAAACATTATAGGCTGATTAAGTTATACATAGTTTATTGTTTGGGTTCCTTCGGAGAGATATTAGGGGAAGGGCAATGACCGCTATAGCCACGCTAAAGCGATTCGGGTATAGATTTTAAACGTTTATAAAGTAAACCTTCTTTACGCCCGCTTGACTTGGGGAGTAAGCTAGTGAATGCGTGACGAGAGCGTTACGGAAACTGATCGGGCGAGGCGAACGAAAGTTGTTTAAATTTTAAACATGGAACACACCGCGTCCCCGCCGCGGGCCGTCACGCATAATAGGATTTTTTTTAAATTCTCACTGGATGTTTATACACTTCTGTTTAACTTCAGTCGCGTGGTCTAAAGCGCACTCGTTTTTTTTAGGGTTCCGTACCCAAAGGGTAAAACGGGAAGCCTATTACTAAGGCTCCGCCGTCTGTCTGTCCGTCTGTCACCAGGCTATATCTTATGAACCGTGATAGCTAGATAGTTGTTGAAAAGAGTGTCCGTGGAGTTTCTTGCCCGTTCTTCTCCATAGGAACCTACTACGCTTTGGAATGGGCAACTAGCTTCATCTGACTGACTGACCCCTTGACAATTCAAAAGTGCCTATAATAGGTTTATTTGAAATAAATGCTTTGAGTTTGAGTTGCAATTTTCACAGATGATGTATTTCTGTTGCCGCTATAACAACAAATACAAAAAATAGAATAAAATAAATATTTAGCTCCCATACAACAAACGTGATTTTTTTGCTCGTTTTTGCTCTATATTGATGAAGGCAACAGGTAGACGCTTGAAATATTCATAGAATATGTAGATATACTGACTTTAAAAATAAATAATAAAATTAAAATAAAACAAATATTTAAGGGGGGCTCCCATACAACAAACGTGTTTTTTTGCATTTTTTATAGATAATGGTACGGAACCCTTAGTGCGCGAGTCCGACTCGCACTTGGCCGGTTTTTTTTTTAATTCGCACTGGCTGTTTATAGACTTCTGTTTTCCTTCAGTCGTGTGGTCTAAAGCACACTCGTTTTTTACGTTACAAACGGATTGGCCTCCTGAAGTTTCCCCTATAACATGTGACTTATGACATAATTGGCAAAATGTTAGTGAACGAGCAAACATACACGCGTTACAGGCATAATTTTGATTTATGAAAAATCAAACCACGCTCGAGGTCTTCCAGTAGCCCACATCTTTGTTATTACATAACAGGTGCTGCAAGCAATATTCTTAATATGACCCACAAAAGCGATATGAGCGAGTAATATTTGTGCTATAAACTGCACTAGATACGTGTTTTCATAGTGGAAGTATAGTGTTTATGTTTTTATTTTAATTTTTATTTTATTTATTTGGGAAAATAAACAGTTACACATTATTTATTACATGAAATTTGAGCTGTAGAGTGAGTAAATGTATAACCCACGACATTTTCCACATATTATAAAAACAAATTATAAAACTAATGCGATATGCTCTTACAATTAGTATGTACAATAAAATTATGCTGTTAAGGATAAAACTAAACACTAAAAAGGCATGCAAATAAATGTTGCGTTTTATATCTGTGTGCTGACAATATGAGTTAATCGATACTTCTACTAGCTGCGTCCCGCGGTTTCACCCGCGTAAGTCTCGCTCCCGTGGGAAAGCCACCCTTAACACTTAGGGGTATAAAAATTTGTTATAAACCTATTCTCATACCTACTGAATATACATACCTACCTATAAAATTTCATCAAAATCGGTCAAGCCGTTTCGGAGGAGTTTAAACACTAAAACTGTGACACAAGAATTTTACAATAAGAAGATGATATTATACGAGTAAAGAGATAAAATTTGTGAGTTTTTATGAGGGGGGTAATTTTCGGAACCTGCCAAAAGGTTGGCGAAGATCAGCTCTTCACAGGAATAAGTGGAAGGAGATAGAGGAAGCCTATGTTGCAATACAGCCTGACCTGGTAACTGATAATACTTAAGTTAATAATATAGGGTTAACAAGCAGAAATTATAAATAAATGTTATTAGTTTATAAGAACTTGTTTATGTACAAAGGGTTAGAGGAAATAAAGGCAATTTTTTTTTTTAAATAAAATCACATCTGATTATGGCTATATAAGCCGATTGCAGATTAAGTAACATACAAACAAAATAAAAATTATATAATATTCAAAACTAATGATCCGATTCTAAAAATATTTCATTAATGGGTAGCTCAGTATTGCCGAGTGTATAGGCTATATTTTATTTATTTTATTAAAAAAAACACGCGGACGAAGAAGCGGGCAGAAGTTAGTCATAACATAAAAATAAATGTTGACTGTGGTGTCATAAAAATGGGACAGAATTGTTAAATGCTTAATGTATTGAGAGTTTGGTATGCATTTATTGGTTACAAAAACTACTGAAGATCTAGCTTTTGTGTTATATCTGCATGTAACATTGCAATGCTACGTACAAAAAGATCATTATGATATTAACAGGCATCAATTCTCATTAATAAACTGAGCTACTTATGTTATGAATCCCAGTTTTCTTTAATGAGAAATTCAGTAATCTAAAAATGAACGAATGAATTTAAAATTAAAATGGTATTGTCAAAATTTCACGCCGCACTGAATATCAATTTCGAACAAAGTAATCTTAAAATATATTATTAAAATCAATTTTTGTAATATCACTCGAGGGATCACGACAGATTATCCTTATTAAATACAAAATGTTAATGATATTATTAACGTATTCATAAATGCCTTGCATGTTACTATAATTTATTCATTGTATAGTTCGGGACATGTCCAATTAACTTTGTCATGTCATTTATCGTATTTCTACTTGTAATTGTTTCATTTTCGATGGAGGTAATTATTTTAATTTATCAACTGTTTCAACAAGTTACAATAATTATAGTATTCATATACTTCAACGAATACTATAATTATTTGGCGCTAGTGTCGTACTAGGTAAATCTGAATAACGTTATGCCACCACCATCACCATTTTTAAGTAAATATTCTTGGATACATACATAAACTCACGCCTTCTTCCCATGGCGGTTGGCAGAAACTATAGAACGACCTGCTACGCTCCTTATACCTCTTTTTGCTTCGTTAACGTTCATGTATCTGGTCATACACGCAAGCCGGTGGCGAGTACTACGAACCTGACCTTTCTGCAGAAAATCTCCAATTAGGTCACTATAATGTCGTCCTAGGGCGTCCCCTTCCGCCGTTTCCACTCACATCTGCCTTCTAAATACCTTTTGTTAGTCGCCTTTCATTCGTCCTCTCAACATGACCAAACCATCTAAGCATATACTCATTGAAATTGTTGTCACTACATCTTCTTTTAAACCACACCGTTGCCTTATTACATAATTTCTCAGGCTACATTTTTGATAGTGTGTAAAAAATCTACCCCGAACTTGGCCTCAACTCCTAAAAAGCACTACAAACACTAGCTACACTTTGAAACATAATCTATTCTGGATAACTTAAAAAAAATGGCGTAAACTATTTCGGTACTTACGTGAAGTAGAAATAATCGTTTTCTGAAGTTATTGTAACAAGGATTAGGAAAAACGATAACTTGATCTAGACTTATAAACAATTATAGAAGCAACAATTACTATTTACTCAACGTTTTTTTTTATAGATTACTCAGATTACTAACGATATGAATAAGGATTTGGATTGCATATTGTTATTAGAGTGGGTTCATTCATGTCACTAGTGGGACTGAACCGGTGAGAACCGACTTCAACCGTAGATTAATATTACAATAGCGTTTTTTTTATTTGGGTGGGAAATTATCAAATTTACTTTTCCCTGACTAAAACCCACCCGTGTTCCTTCCGTTGCCTGTGTGCCAGAGCCACGATATCCCTTTCGGACAAACTCGCAACCCTGGTAGGCATTGGTCCTAACGAACCCCGTCAGTTGGCGCTGACATCTCTTTGAGGCGCGCGTGGAACACAACGCGCCGTCGACCCGGGCCTGGTCTTTGTAGGACGGCGAGCTACCCAACGCTCACCGTCCGCAAGCCCACGCCTACGGTGGCCGAAAATCGGCTTGCGACTCCCGACGCCCGGGGTGTCCTCCTGCGGCGACTAGGGGCGCGAGGGCACGAACCTTGCCTCTCTCTCACGCGTTCCGCCTCCTCCTTCACGAGCATTACTGCTTCGCAGAAGGAGGTGACGGCCTCCCATGCACTCTCGCTCCGAACCATGGCCTGAACCAGGGCCCAATATTACAATAGCTGGGATATCCCAAGTGTCCATAGATTTGTACTTTTGAGGATCTAATGACGCTGCTATTAACGTGGCCACCAATATTGAACACACAACAATTTAAAAACGTCCTCGACTCGAAAAAAAGAAATACATAAGAATTTAATTTTATTACTTACTGAATCTTAAAAATATGCACAATCCAACTATTTTAAGCAACTAAATCAAAACGAGTATTTCAGCTTAAACTACCCTCCAAACAATCAACACGCCGACATTCAACTTACATTCAGAATTCTCTATATTTCTTTTGTCTCACAAAGGTAGAGAGGAATTAACTTTCAAGTCCTTTTTCTTGGAAACTTGTGCCTTTTCGATACGTAAGAGAAAAAAGGTGAAATAAAGAAATCTTTTGAGGGATAATAAAGGTTAACTTTTTCGGGAGCATAACTTTGGTTTCTTGGAATATAATGTCGACTTTGTACTTTTGATTGTGTTTGTCCTGGAATATTTGTGTACTTAATAGTTCTGAATTTGACCCTAGTTGAGAAAAACTTATGTCCTTTGGCCCACAGGTTGTACTCAAATCTTGTTGATTAATCTTTTTCATCATCATCATTTCATCATTTTAGCCGAAAGACGTCAACTGCTGGACATAGGCCTCCCCCAAAAAGGGGGGGATTTGCCATAATCGCCACGCTTGGCAGGCGGGTTGGCGATCGCAGAATGGTTTTAAAAATGCATAGAGAACGCTGCTGCCCACTCTCTAGTAAGTCCCTTAGTCGCCTTTTACGACACCCACGGGAAGAAATGAGATGGTGCTATTCTTTACGTCCAGCACCAAACGGAACAAATCTGTTTCACAGATATATTTTTATTATAAAAAAATCCGAAATTCAATCTCACATGCATATATGAGGTTTGTTACTAACTAGCTAAGGGTTAACGATATTTAAGAAATTAGTAAACAATTCCCGTAGCACTGGGTCCAACGAAATATCATGATAATGAGACTAAACACCATTTTCCAGGGGAAGATAGTCTACTAAGTTGCGAGACAATCTCTTCATACGGTAATTTCATCGTGACGATGGATTTGTTGCAAGACAATCTCCCGTGAAGATGGACCCTAAAATATCTACTGATACTAAAACGCAAGAACAACTGTTCAATATTCAAAGGAGCTTCCGAAAATAAGTTTGACATTGTAACACTGTGGAGCTGATGTATCTTGCCTGGGAAGCCTGCATTAACTTAACAGTCACTTAGCTTAAAGGGCTCTCCCCTTTACATATGAGAACATAGCTTTATAAAAACAAAATGAGATTGTTGTTTCCGCAATATAAAAAAAAATATTTACATATCAAAATAAATGTGAGACTCTGACTTGCAAATTGGGACGCTTCAATAAGTAGCTGTTAATGGGCTATCTACACTATATTTACACGACGCCTTTTATGTAAAAGGACAAGCTTTAAGTACACATTCCTACTATAGTTAGTTATCACAAAAAAGATTTTTCTTGTCTTGTATGAACTTTTCTTAGACTAGACTAGATAGGTGTCACGAGGTGTACCATCATCTGTACCATCAACTGTACCATTATCTGTACCAACTACTGTACCACAATCTGTACCATCAACTGTACCATCATCTGTACCATCAACTGTACCATCATCTGTACCATCATCTGTACCATCATCTGTACCATCAACTGTACCATCATCTGTAACATCAACTGTACCATCATATGTACCATAATCTGTACCATCATCTGTACCAACATCTGTACCATCAACTGTACCATCATCTGTACCATCAACTGTACCATCATCTGTACCATCAACTGTACAACATATTTTTACATAGCCTTTTCTCAACGTTGTTTGGGTTAGCTTCCAGTCTTACCGGATGCAGCTGAATACCAGTATTTTACATGGAACGACATAGCTTCACAAACTTCTTTCCTTTCCCCACGCGTTCAATGTAAGAAGTATTCTGTAGACTGTGCTTATAAGCACAACAAAAAGTCTCTCACCATATTATATTCAAACAAATTTAGGTAAAAACTTCCCAACTTCAACATCGACACATTGTACCATTTTATTAGCTTCACTAGGATTATTGCAGTCACTTAGCTTAGCCTCGCTCCCTCTATAATCCAGGGATTTCCACACGTCCGCCCGACTTGCATTTAAGTTTAAACTAAGTTAAATTTTATGCGCTTTTTATTTCGACCGGATTATTTAGACTAAGTAATTTTAATTAGGCCACTGGTTTTAAGCAAAGTTTGAGTATAGTTTTTAAGTTTGTGCGAAATTAATGAGGTCTAAAAATAGACTGCAAGGGACCGTAGTGTGTTAGAATGGGATGGAGTCTAATAAAAGTAAGGCAAATAGTAATCACCAATGCGTCTATCGTGTATGGTGATCATGGCAATTGCTGATGAGATCGTTCATCGCACCTACAAGACATAGGAAGGATTGGTTCAAAAATAGACTTTTTCAGGATGAAAAGTTCACTAACACACAGCGATTTAATGGTGCTATTAATGATTTTGTAGCGGCATCAACATCGCCACATGCTAACTACGCGGCACATTGACGTCACGCAAAATCCTGCATCGCGCAAGCAGAGTTTACCTCGCAACTAACATATATAAAAAACATCCCGACATCAACCGTCGGGCAGTTGCCCACCAGACACAACACCCGTATGGTCGGAGGATCCTGCCTTTTCTATGGGGGATGAGTGAACTTTACACCCTGTTCCTCATACCTCTAAAATGTAATTACTTACATAAAATTAATCTTTGGGGTAAACAAAAACAATAGGTATCTTAATTTTATATTGATTTACAAACAACGCTGATTTTCTTAATTCCAAATCTAAAAACTATTTATTTATACCATGTCACCCTGTTCCTCATACCTCTAAAATTTAATTACATAAAATTAATCTTTGCGGTAAACAAAAACAATAAGTATCTTAATTTTATATTGATTTATAAATAGTATAAATAGTGAAATAATAATAGTAACAATGTTGTGCTATACATATAACACGTGAAAAAAGTGTTTTTATTAATTATCAGACCCTAAGAAAGTGCTACGTAATTGTGTAAAAGTTCAAATTGACACTATTCTTAGATATAACGTAATCGTAAAATAATAAGTTAGAGTTAAATTGCTTATTAGGCTAGAGTGTAATCAATTATTAAGAACTTTAGTTCTTACTAATCAAGAAAAAAAAATTGAATTACAAACAACGCTGATTTTCTCAATTCCAAATCTAAACTCTATTTATTTATATAATGTATTCACCTTTTCTTATTAGAAAAGTTTTAAGTAAGCTTTTGAAAAGCTGAATAAGAATTCTCTAACGAGTTTGTTTACAAAACTCCAGTATCAATCTTACTTCGGATCTTAATATCTATTTACCTACGTTCTTCTAGACTCTTTTCTATCCATTTACAGACGAGATTTCTATCTCCAATTTCGAAGAAAATACTCTATCCAGTCTCTTTGACAGTAAATAATTATACACCATCTTAGCTTATAAAGTTGGAAATTTATCAGGAACCCTTTCAATCGATTCTATTGGCCAGCTAAACGACCTAGTAGGCAGTTCTCTGCAATCAAATGACAAATAAGACCCGGTTCAAGCCGAAAACCGGGTCGCAATCGGTCAAAACGTCCATTTCTGTCCGTTATAACAGCCATGCAACAAAGACCTCACTTCCCAAGCAATTTGGGAACAACGCTTAGTTCCATAAAGGGTCCAGACTTTCTGGTCGCATGAAAAATGACATTTAGTATCGTATTACGAAATACAGGACGTTGTACGATAACACGGAGTAATGTGACGTCATTTTACACGTCTCGGGAATCGATACTAGCTTTCACAGCGATTTCACGCTAATGGCCAAAGCATTAAGGTTGAAAATTGTCTGTTATGTATCTAGCCGATATTTGTTATCTAGATAAATTGTAGCGTCGAAATGTGTAAAAAATAAGGTCATGTTTGCGTTCAAATAAGCGGAAAAATCCGGCTTAAAGCGGTTGCAACCGGCGCGCGTCGGTAAGCATCGGATTATTAGGTGCACGCTGGCTTTAAGTGGATTTGCTTATTCCCAGCCAAGTGAAAATGCGTCTTAAAATGTTCCACCGTTGTATGTTTTAAATCGTTTGATTTATTACTGCAGTTTCCTGAAATCTGGTTGGATCCAGTGTTTATATTGTTAAAAGCTTGGGGAGCTTAACCGAGTTACGTAGTTTGAGTGCCTCTATTCAAATTTAATGTACACAAGACTACTCATGTAATTTCCACGACCTTTAGAGCGGATGGGGTGGGCAGAGTTATATGTAAAGCCATGGAGTTAATTAAGGTTTAGTCATGAGTTGACTGTTGAGATTTGTTTCAGTAAAACTAAAAGTTGATCAAGGTGTACACCGAATTTTTTGTGTAAAAGATTGTGCATTAAGAACAAAAAATTTAAGTTGGGAAAGTTGTTCTTCATCATCAAAAAGTTTAAAAGACAGCTGGAGGCAATATGTGGGTTAGGGTGAGGATAAAAAGGAGCTAGATAGAAGAGAATACCTGTAAAAACAAAGGTTGTCTGGAAGATACCGCGGCGATATCGGCCGAGATAAAAACCTCGCGGTATTAATCAATGCTGCTTTTATCATACCCTTACAAATTTACATTTACATACTTCACCTAACACAGGATTTTTCAAAATTAAACCAGTTTTGTACCACTCTCATACATTTTAAACCGCGAGGTTTTTACTGGCATGTTAGCTAAGTCCGGCTAACGAGCTTATACGTCTTCATTAAGTACGCCGCGGTTTTACACCAGTGTTAAAATGTTTTACTGTTTTGTGAAAGGATAATAATTGGTAATTTGTATTGTGTGTAATTATAGTCAAGGCCAAAAAAATGTATACACATTATTAATTTTGAACAGTTAAAAAAAACATACTTTAAAGTAATTTAGGTAACCGACGTGAATTGAAACGGATTCACAACAGACAGCGATGTTACGTATAAAAATATTCTCAACAAAAAATTACGTTACATCCTCGTCAATTTTAAAATAACTTTTGTATAAAATTTTATTCAAAAATCAAAATCCCAGCGTTTTAAAATCATGTACATAAATTCCAGTGCAAGCGATTTTCTTCGCTTCGCTTTTCAAATCTAATTTGCATTTCAAATTCAAAAATGGAAAACGCGCTGGACGCAACGGCCGCGCTATAAAACAGTATGAAAACCTTTTTCGTGATTTAATTTTATAATTAACTTGTCTGCTGGACTTGTGGAAAGGGAAGAAGAATCACGGAAACATGCCCAGATAGGAAGATTAGAAGTTAATTTTATTATGGTCAATTAATTATGTAAGATTCGGGCTCTGTAGGTTTGTACCTGTCAGAGCCTTCTTTGGGCTATTGAAGATAAGCTGTTGGTTGGTTAAGAGCAAAATCCAAAAATATATTTTTTTTTGAATGCCTGCTGACTTAGGTAGGTACTTTATCTCGTTTTAAAAAATATATTTTCCACCATCACCGGTAAAAAATCTGTCCGTCTTTTTAGCAGTCACTTTACTTAATTTACTTAGAATTATTATCAATAAATATTTTTTTAATGCAATAAATTCAAAGACTTAAAATATCTTAACATCTACCGATGCAACCCTACCCTATGAACTAGTGTTGTGCTACGTCCGCCTCTTAAAACTCCCGTTGGCAGTTAGTTTGAATTGTGCAAGCTTTTAATCCTCTTCCATTACAGAATTTTTTGGGCCAACGACGTAGGAAATACTCGGGTAGTTTTTTTATTTTTTCAGCTTTAAAAGGGCGGTGAATTGGATCGTGTATTAAAGGTGAAATGTGAGGAAAAAATGGGGGATTATTTCATGAATGCGAAATGATGTAATGAAGATACTTGTTAGTGAGGGCTTAGGGATGTGAATCGTGGGTTTTTATACAAATAATACGGTTTGTTTTCAGAGTTCATTTAGTGCGGTTGATTGGTCTGTTAGGTTTTATTGCCCATTATTCGTACACAGTATTCGTGTTCGTATATTCGTAGCCCACTTAGGCAAACGACTAAATGGAAAAACCTTAGATGCATTCGTGTGATTCGTTTATCATTGTAACATATTTTTGTTTATTTATTTATTATTTATTTATTTAAACTTCTCGCACACAATAATATACAAAAGCGGACTTAATGCTTTAATGATTTTGTTCTTTCGGAATTGAAATGGATATCGATTATTCCCATAATCGATTTCGATTTTAATTTAGATTACAAGTAGGCAGTTACTTAAAAAGTGGACACTATCTATGAGGAGTCAGGAGTGACTATTGCTATAGTAAGATAACTTTCAATATTGTACTGTTTTTTTCTAACTTGTAATAAAATTATTAAGTACAGTGTCCCCATTAAGTTTATGTTCCTACCGACTGACTGTTCTTATTACTTAAGATTTTAGTGCTATCCTGTTGCTACGACATAATTTTTTTCTTAGAAATGGTGCAATTATATTAACGTACCTACTTCTTCCATAAAAAAGCGGCCAAGTGCGAGTCGGACTCGCCCATGAAGGGGTCGGTAGCAGCAAGGAACATCATAATAAAAGTTTGAGTTGATTGAATGAAAGGTAAATTGCGGTTTACGATTTATGACGTACTATAAATAAAAACTACTTACTAGATCTCGTTCAAACCAATTTTCGGTGAAAGTTTACATGGTTATGTACTTACATCATAAATTTTTTTCATTCTCTTATTTTAGAAGTTACAGGGGGGGGGGGGCACATTTTACCACTTTGGAAGTGTCTCTCGCGCAAACTATTCGGTTTAGAATAAATGATATTAGAAACCTCAATATCATTTTTGAAGACCTATCCATAGATACCCCACACGTATGGGTTAGATGAAAAAATATATTTGAGTTTCAGTTCTAAGTATGGGGAACCCCCAAAATTTATTGTATTTTTTTCTATTTTTGTGTAAAAATCTTAATGCGGTTCACAGAATACATCTACTTACCAAGTTTTCTTATAGTTTCGGAAAAAAGTGGCTGTGACATACGGACGGACAGACAGACAGTCATGACGATTCCATAAGGGTTCCGTTTTTTGCCTTTTGGCTACGGAACCCTAAAAAGTACCATTACTATTCTATAAAACAGAATGTTAAAACCGTGTATAGTCTGTTTTAGCTCAACCTTTTAATGTTAGCTCGCTTCTAATGAAGTAAAAAAAATGTTAGCCTAATGGAGACTTCGTACAAACATATATTTTTACATTTACCGTGTAAAAGGCTAAAGAATGGAGGGATATGGGAATTATGTGTGATAGTGCTGTGTATGTACACGTTTATTACTACAGGTTATATTCAAAGTAGGTATTAAGGCGACGATAACAGACTTTTAATGATTTTATACTGAAGATCACGTCTAAACGAGTAGTGTTAATGATTTGAAAAAAATATATGTTAAATTAGAGCATTCTCTCAATAATTTGATATGTGAATATTTTAGATTATGTTTATATTACCTAGTGAAATTAATTTGTAAAGTTATGTCTAATGCGGATAAAAAACTGAGAATGGCGCAAAATCTACCAAGCGTATTTTTCTGAAACCTTCACCAATTTAAAGATAATTTAATTATTGATCTTTTAGTATGCGCGTTTTATTAAAATATCTTTTGTTTTGTGTATAATAAATTAATAATGCGTCAAATTGGGGAGAGCGCTCCTTGATGGGCAAGTCCTATTACTGGCTGAACGTACGACGTGTTGCGTGAGCTCAGTACAGAACACGCAAGCTCACTAAACTCAAGGTCACTGGCATATATCTCCGTCTTAAACGTGCCACCCTACTTTTAGGGTACCGTACCCCAAAAAGTGCCAACTTACTGAGCCTACGACGTGAGTCTGTCTATTTGTCTGTCACATAGCTGTAGGTAGTAGAAATTAAAAGCCAGACGGTTAACTAAGTATAAAAATGGTAGTTTAACGGAATTGGGTTCTCAACCCAAACTGCGCTAGTCTCATTTGAACGGTTTGTGTACCTTCCGCATGGATGTGAACTAAAATAGTAGCCAACATTGTCGTGTCGCCATGGACATATTATTATTTTACCTTCGAGCAACTTTAGCGTTTCGTAGATGATAGATCCATAAGTGGTCCAAGCAAAAATGTTCCATTAGTAGGGTATTGAGTTAAGACTAGATTCGGTACCTAGAATAGTCAATTGATAATAATGATTAAAAAATATTCAATAACTGGCACATTTTTTTTTAATCAGACATTTGAAGTTGAAACTCTGAAAAAGCTTGATTTGAGAAAAAGCATTTTCAAATTTGACATGCCACATACTCGTACTACTGGTACCTTTTTACTAAACATTCCTCTAAAAATTTCCGGTACTTAGAAAAATCATCAGTCATTTACCATAAGCGAAAGTAATTCAACTAACAAATATTGTTTAAAACAGTTAAAAAACCCGACGAATTTGTAGGCGGGACAAACCAATAACCTGAAATTTGTAACTTTTGTTTGTTCGCGATATCAATTTAAAATTTTCTTTTTTCAGTTACGAGTATATGTTTTTGCAATCGCGTTTTAGTTATTTTTTAATAATTTGCTTTACTTCGAGCTGTTTTTTAAACGAATCACACTAGGAATTTCTCCTGTATCGTGGGTGCGTTTACAAACATTTAAACTTCACATACACAAACAGCCAGACCCGGAACTACTTGTAGGTCATACAAATATTTGTTCCGTGCGGGAATCGAACCCGCGACACGCAGCGCAGCAGTCAATCGCTTAACCACTGCGCCAACCGTGCCACTCATTACTAGCTTTTATTTGATACTAATATTGTTGTAATTTATTTGAAAAAAACCTTCCCATCCCTTCTTTTTTGTAATTGCAGTTGTATTATATAAATATTAAATAGGCTATGGCACTCCCGCAATTAAGTCGAATCTAACGACACCTCATTTGTTAAGTATGAGTGAGTGTGTGTGTGTAGTATGTGTAGTGTGTATGTTGGTATCCGTCAAGCTGTTTAGGCTGCAAAGCATGCTAAAGAAATATACATACATAGGTCTATATCTAAACGTACTCTCGAAAAACATTTCCCTCGTTCTGGGTGAGTCGGATAAGAATCATAAGTCATAAGTAATTTATTTCATAACAATATAAGTACATTGTATTGAAAAATTAAAAAATAACATTAAACATTTACATACATTGTACATTGCAATTAAAATAAAATTCGTTAGATACATTAGAAAAGTCGATAAAAACAATAACGGTCAAATAATTCAAGTAATATAATAATACTCGTAGATCTAATAATAATAAATGTCAAAGTTGTAAAATCAAACTTTAAGTTTCAATGTCTTATTTATGTCATCTAGGAATTCATTGATACTGTAATAGCCTTTCCCCGATAAATAAGTCCCCAATTTGTTTTTAAATAAGTTAACACTGTATATGGTTTTAAATTCTATAGGCAACTTGTTGTATAAAAATACAGACTGATATCTCGGGCTATGTTTGACAACTTTTAATTTAGGTTGAATAGTGTTGGGCAAATCTTTCCTACGTGTGCTAGCTCTAGTTTGTCTTTGCTCGTCTGTCTCGATAAAAAGTCTTTTAGAGCAACCATTCTAAAAATAACCAGCCTTCACCTAAGTAAATGAGGCTTCCATTGAAAAACCTCCAGTAGAATGAACGGCGCACCGGTTGGCACACTCAATCATAATCAATCATAAATGAATGTTGGCAACCCTGTGTATAGCCATTGTTTTTCTTTTTTCTTCTCTCCCTTCCCGAGTGCATTTCGGTGAAAAATGGGGGCTAGTTTTTTGTAAACAATACTTGTTTGTTGTTTAGGTGTGTCTAGTTGGTTGTGGGGGGGGGGGGAGGTTGGGGAGGTCGCGGGATACATTGTATTAAAAGTTTTGGGAAGCTGAATTTGTTGTTTTCGGAACGAGGTTGGAAATTCTAAGTCGCATCTACAGTCAGAAAAATAGATTGTTTATGAAATTGAAACACTTCGCCAATTTGCCGTGTTATCGCCTTTTTATTATAGAACTATTTAAGAATGTTAGTTGGTATTCAATTGGCTAAACAATTAATTTCTTTGACTTCACCTATACTTTGTTAGTTAATCTTGACAAAACTAACTTGCGGTGAAGAAACAGAGTTTGGTGAGTAAATGGCACCTTGCAGGTCAATCTAGAAGGTTTTCGTCTGCTTAAGCGGACTTTCCTGTGGGTGCCTCAATAAATCAAGGCCTCCAGGCAAGGAATAAACTTATATACCTTAGTTTAGCGTGTAGCGTGTAGTCGTAAGCGACTTTCTTTGACTTGATTAATCAAAAATGAAGAGATCCGCAGGCGAACCAAGGTAATCGACATGCCCGAAGAATTGCAAACTTAAGTGGCAGTGGGCAGGGCACATTGCTCGCAGAACAGATGGCCCAAGGGGCTGAAAGGTGCTGGAATGGCAATCGCGTACCGGAAGACGGGACTCCTACAAGGTGGACCAATGACCGTGTGAAGGCCGCAGGAATCCGCTGGATGCGGGAAGCACAAAAACGGTCGAAGTGGCGGTGCTTGGGGGAGGCCAGTGCTCAGCAGTGGACGTCTTTCGCCTGAAATTAATGATGAATGAGTCACGGTGACTTAATTGCTGATATGTTGCAAAATGGCCGCCACCGGTTTTCTAAGAAACAGTGCCGTAGTGAAGTTTCAATTTATTGGCAACCGTTGTGGAAAGTGATAAGCAATTACAAAGTCGACTATACGTGACTATACAAATAGAATATTCATAACATAAAACATAACATCACGCCATTCCTCGAAGGGTTAGGCAGTGGTGTATCTTAGTCCCATTCAATAAGGGGCGAGCCTATTGCCAACAACCGGACACAAATCCAGACTCCGGGCTGCTACTGAGAAATTCCTGATAGAAAAACCCAATAACACTTCGCCTGACCTAGGAATCGAACCCAAGACCTCATACTCAGCAGTACCGCTTGTGACCACTAGACCAACGAAGCAGTCAGACCATCGAGGTAGTCTTAAGGGGACGATAACCGACTTTTAATTATTTTATACTGAAGATCACGTCTAAACGAGTAGTGTTAATGATTTGAAAAAAATATATGACAAATTAGAGCATTTTCTCAATAACTTAATATGTAAATCTTTTAGATTATGTTTATATTACATAGTGAAATTAATTTGTAAAGTTATGTCTAACGCGGATAAAAAACTGAGAATGGCGCAAAATCTACCAAGCGTACTTTTCTGAAACCTTCACCAATTTAAAAATAATTGAATTATTGATCTTTTAGTATACGCGTTTTATTAAAATACCTTTTTTTTGTGTATAATAAATGAATAATGCTTCAAATTGGGGACAGCGCACCTTGATGGATGAGTCCTATTACTGGCTGAACGTACGACGTGTTGCGTGAGCTCAGTACAGAACACGCAAGCTAACTACTCAAGGTTACTGGCATATTATATCTGCAAAATTCCAACTACAAAATGTAATAGCATAGGTATCACCTTTTAAAAGCTGATACGAGTTCAAACAAACAGAGACACAAATAAAAGCCATCGCGTATGTAATTTCCCTAGTGCCACATCGTCATAATTTCATAAGTGGTATCAGTGCGCATGGCACTATTAGCTATTACGAGCACTCAGCTAACTATCTGTGGGTACCTGGGGTTATGATTCGCGGAGATGTAGGGGTTTACTAGATGCGTTATGCGCAGAAATGATCAGAACTCGCCTGCGCTCTTATAAAAGCTTTTGTGAATGATGCAGCAATTCAATCGCCAGCGGTTGCAAGCTGCACCAGCCAAAGCAACTGTCAAATTATACAACGATTTCAAAACGAAGTACTCAGCGATATAGTCATCGCGCCCTGGTATATAAGAAACATCGATCTCCACCGGGACCTCAAGATGGATATCTTAAACATAGTAATAAAAAATATGCAGAAGCTCATGAACACAGACTTCATAATCACGTGAATGTCGAGGTGATCCAACTCCTTGACATCATTGAATTAGTGCGAAGACTAAAAAGGATAAAATCTTTTGAGTTAGTTTAGTGCAGTGTGAGTGAACTTAAACTGCAGAGCAAGTGCTGACTGAAGAACACGTGAATTAAGTAAGTGAATGAGAAAGACGTTATTGGACAATTTCTTAATGCTCCGTGTGGTGCCGTACGTAAAGAATCACCACCCTATTTCTTCCCGTGAGGGTCGTAAAAGGCGACTAAGGGACTTACTAGAGAATGGGCACCAGCCATATATATATAAGACTGCTTTTAATATTTCTATGGCAGCAGCGTGCTCTATACATTTTAACACCATACTGCGATCGCAAACCCGCCAGCCAAGCGTGACGATTATGGCAAACCCCCCCGGGGAGGCCTAAGGCCAGCAGTGGACGTCTTTCGGCTGAATGATGACTTTAAGTTATATTTAGGTTACCATGTAACCTAGCTAGGACGCCAGATCAAATATCTTGTTACTTACGCTCTTTAATATTTTTTCCCTAAATTGTTTAATCATATTTGTGTAACAGACTGTACCACACTTTTTTGAAATAAATAAATAAAATAAAAAAAATTAAATTACTTATTAGCGAAAAGGCTTGATTGTAACGTGAATAAAGTGTCACCAGCCGTGATATTTTATATTAGGAAAAACAAGCGGTTGCAGCTGAAGACCTGGTAATCCATTTTTGCAGCTTTTCATTGATATAAGTGGACTTTATTAACGTTGTTACTATTATGTTTTATGCGTGTATTTTACCTGCATGTCCAAGTAAACACGATTCGATAGCACTTTTTGTCTCGGGTATTTATTTTTTGGATAAAAACTCGGCTGCCAATACGGTCCGAAAAATAAGCACAAAGGAACCCAGAAACTGTTGCCTAATGGCATGTAAAACTACTCTCTTGCATTTTCAACAAAGTCAAAGTCATTTTTAGGGTTCAAAGTCAAAGTCAAATTGTTTATTTCAAATAGGCACATAAAAGGCACTTTTGAACGTCAACATTAACAAAAAAATTGAATTGATTCTAGTCGCCCCTTCCAAAAGGTAGTTTCGTATGGAGAAGAATGGGCAAGAAACTTCACCGTTACTCTTTTAAAAATGTTTTACAACATTTTGTTTAAGTACATTCATTAGATAATTATACAACTAAAATAGCAACCAGTTTGATTTTGTCTAGACTCTAGTTTGCCCTATGGAGCTGGACCAGCATGTTTCCAATCATTCCTATCTTGGATATAATCCTCTAATTTGTAATATGCTTGTTTACAAAGTGTACTTTTAATAAGAGGTTTGAATTTTATTTAGTTGAATTGCAATATATCACAATGAATTTTGTTATAACACTTAAGACAGTACCCCATAAACGATGTATGTACTTTAGATAATCTGAAACATCGTGTCAGTCAGTGTGTGAGTTAAGGTAATAAGACAACACCTATATACTCACTGCTGGATATACCTATCAATCTCACTAAGCAATTTCTACACCTCTCAAACTAAGCTTCAAGTCGGGTAAGAAAGATAAGTTAGGTATCTAAATTACATCCAGCAGAGTAATATCAACGACAGTGTTTTACTATCCAGCAGTATTTTTAATGAGTTCGGCCGGCTGACTTTATTAACCACGCCAAGTAATTAGCAAATGAACTCAGTTTTCATGTCTCGCTAGCAAAAGGTGAATGCTGTGATTTGACTATGTACTTACATTCGTAGAGGTGTTTTTATGAGTTTTTTTTTCGTTACTTATTTTGTTGGAGACTGTACCTGAAAATAATAAATAAATTATTAGTTTAAAACATATTATACCGTTCCGTGTGGTGCCGGATGTAAAGAATAACACCGCCCTATTTCTTCCCGTGGGTGTCGTAAAAGGCGACTAAGGGACTTACTAGAGAATGGGCAGCAGCGTTCTCTATGCATTTTAACACCATACTGCGATCGCCAACCCGCCTGCCAAGCGTGGTGATTATGGCAAACCCCTCTCATCTGAGGGAGGCCTATGTCCAGCAGTGGCATATTTCGGCTGAAATGCTGATGAAGATGATTATATTACCGATCTAAACAGAAACCGACTAACAAAAGGTATTTACAAAGCAGAGGTGAGTGGACACGTCGGGACGACGCCCTAGAAGGACTTAGGGTGACCTAATTGGTGATGTTCTTCAGAAAGGTCAGGTGCGTAGTACTCGCAGCCGGCGTGCGTGTATGACCGTATGAACTTAGCCGAAACAAAAGGAGTATGTAAGGAGCGTAGCAGGTGGCGTTTTACAGTTTCTGTCTACCCTCACGGGAACAAGGCGTGAATTTATGTATGTATGTATGTAAACAGCAAATATGGTAAATTGGGTGATAGGCGTTATCACGTTGTTTTAATACCAAATAAGTGATGGTTTGAAAGTTTCAGTAGTTCGGGATGCCCTAGAACTAACGGACATGTGAAGATTTCATTGGTGACAAGCCGAGCGCCCGATGTGTTTCCATCAGCAAAAAAAAAATCATTAAAAAAAAATGTAGTCGAGTTTTTTGTAATAATTGGTGTTATTTTAAGCTTTTTAGTGTTAGTAATGAAAAAATTGTTATTAGTAAGTTAATAAACTATACGATAAAGTAAGGTTAGCAAGATAGGCTAAGATAGGTTTTAATAAAGAAAATGTACTTTTTTGTAGTTTGTGTCAAAATAGTAGCTTAAAAGTTTTATAAATTTTAATATATATATTTTTGGAATTGGCTATTTAATGGCTTTTATTTGATACCCATGTTATTATAATCACAAAAAATATTTTTTAGCCCCCCTCTCTGTTTTGATTCGCAGATGCCATAATTATTAAAATTTTATATACGTCACTCCTGCATTAAAAACAAATCTAACGATAACTCATATGTTAAAATCCACCAAGCCGTTTAGGGTACAAGCGTGCCAATGAAATAGACGTACAAACAAACTAAAAACATTAAGAACTTCCATAGAAAATTTCATCACCTTTTTAACCCCTTTACGGAATGAATTTTCAAAAATCCTTGCTTATTCTCACCATTGCATTGCTGTAAAAGGCACGCTAAATGATAAATGATGATAAATTATTTTTATTTCTGTAAGTAGGTTTGTACAAACACTTTTACACGTCAATCATATTTAAAAAAAAAAGTCGGCGTTTCCTATCTGACTACTCTGAGAAGAAAGGCTGAAACAAACTCAGAGGTCACAGTCTCTTTTAAAGTCCAGATATAATCTTTGTCAGATCATGTGAAGGCCATGCAGATTGGTGTCTGAAATGGTCTTTTGAGGAAAGAACCACACAAATTGAGTGGACCTGACCAGTCAGTGCACGCATTTGTCAGTAGTCGTGCAGCTCTACTCAGAACTTAAGGAGCTCAACGATGCGACGATCAAAACCAAAGAAAGGACATTTGGGTAGGCCGCTTATATGACTCAAACTGCCAAACCATGATTAACACTAACTGAGAATAAAAGAAAAGGAAAAAAAAACCCACGTAGTCTTCACATTCACAATAGCTAGACGCAAGATCCAGTGGTTCAGGCTATGCGTTGTCTGCTGGTGAATAATTAATTTCATAATATTATTTCACCAAAAATAATACAACGGGTTACACAAACATATAGGCTAGTAATAGGGAGTATATAACATGGGAGCATCTGTAGCCAAACAAGGTCATGTCCTGTATCTCAGCATACAGCGGAATGAATTAATTTTAAATTTAAAATACGTAGGTATAGACTTGCATATTAGTTTCCAAAGACACCCGCGGCCTTATTACAAAACTAGGTTTAACTTTAGACCCAGGCTTAAACCACCGTATTTTTTTTTTATTTCGAACCTTATTTCGTCTGAGATTTGAACTTTAGTTCATAATACAGAGTTGACAACTTAGACTCTGGTTTAAAATCAATTTTTGTATTAAGAACTCAGATTAAGATCTCAAACGGATTCAGGGGGTCCACTCCGAAGCGTTCCACTCAAATGTTCGGCCGTTTTATAACTTCCATAGTTTCCTTTTTTGACTTTGAATCCTTACCCGACTTAAAAGTCACATTTTTGACTGCCGTTTTTTTTTTCTTTCGACGAGTTCAGCCATAGGTAGCCGTAGTCGAATTAATGTTCGGAATAGACCCCCTGGTTTGAAATTAAAAAATGACACGATGGTTTAAACCTGGGTCTAAAGTTAAACCTTGTTTTGTAATAAGGCCGCCGATGTTTATATATATTTTTTTTACATACATCCTCGACATAATCTTTTCTTTATTTGACATTATATGCCTACAATTTAATTTCAACAAGGTTTTTACTTTTATAATTTTAATAACATTTTATATTGATTTTCTTTTAATATTTTGTGAATGTGAGAACGTTGTAGGCTTAATAGACTGTAGATTTGTAGACTATTTTCTATTTGTTTAAGTACCTGGTACTTGTTGACGGGCCTACACTGTCCTCCCATACCTATTAACACTGTCATTTGAAATCATTGTAAAAGCCAATTCTTTTTTAAAAGAATAACCGTGGAGTTTCTTGTCAGCTGTTCTCCATAGGAAACGACCAATTGGAACTGTGTACCTAGCTTCTGACGTTTTATAAATGCCCATGTAGGTTTATGTGAAATAAAATATTTTCATTTTGATTTTGGCCCAATTTTAGCAAAATCATCACGCTTGGTAAAACATATTAAGGTATAAGTAGGTACCTATAGGGTATCATAAATAATAAAAGTGAGGAATAAAAGCGTACTTAAAGTTTGCTTTAAGCTATAAGAACGTTTTAATATGGCAATAAGAACGCTGCCAAGTGCGGAAAGGATATTAAACTTTATTACAATAAACAGAATTATGAAATCTTATAACAATTTTCTTCGTTTTTCGTAAAGTTAAACATTGATTTAATTTACACGATTATAAGGACTAAAATTTATCAACTATCCAGTTTGCCAACAACTTAAGACATTCGAGTGAGCCGCATAAGTATTGAGTATCTGAATTGCTTTTGATCTAGCTCCAAGCGTGTTATGCTATTCTCCAAGATCTAAGCTATTGCTGCCAAAATGCATCAAAAACGATTCTCTAGTAAGTTTAAATGTCAAATATATCCAACAAAGAAGAAGATGAATAGAAGGCAAAAAAGTAAAAAAAGGGGGGAAGTAATATACAAAGGCGTTAATTTAAAACTTAAAAATGTGTGTTTACAATTTTAGGTAATGTTTTAGGTGACTGAGTTTTGCACAAACCATTCTTATCTTTGTTTATTATCTACATAAATAATAAAATATAAATTAAAAAAAAAACTATTATTTCTTATAAACAAAAAGTATATAACAGTAAATTTACTGTATCTAATGTATGTATAACCTATCATTATATCTATTCTATATAAAAAATTATCTAATTATGATTGTATTATCCAATTTTTATCTAGTTTATATAGGTACTACTAATTATTATTATTTATATATTTTTGTATAACAATAATGTTTATAGTGATATTATGTAAATATTATATTAGTATTTATTATGTATTTGCAACTTAGCTTCGTCATTAAAAGACCTTAATTATTAAGCAGAATTTGCACTTTTAAATTGAACATTCGAATTTGCAGCCATTTTGTAAGTACAAGAGAGAAATGGAGAGGAGTCGAATGTATAATTAAAGATACAAAGAGAACATACAGAGTTGTCTCAAACGGTCCTTTGATAATTAATTACATACGGTCTTTCCTGTTCGTTAAATGGGTGTGTTACACCGAATAGTAAGAAATTCATTAATTAGGGCTGTAGGTTGCATTGAGGAAATGTTCGTGTGAGGTCAACCTGTGACCTAATATCTACTGTACTGGAAATGGATAACATCTTCGTGTACGGTAAGAAATTAAAAAGAGAGACAGAAAATAAGTTTTTTGCGGTAAACATGAAAGAAAGAAAAGAAAGAACACAAACACGAAAAGAACAAGGGGGAAATATGTGTCACATCCACGCAAAACGGTCATCGCTCAGCATAATGCTGCACTCCTATGCGAGACAGAGCCCCAGCGCTGGTTTTCAGCGTTGACAAAAAAATTACCAAACCAAATAAAAAAAAACAAAAGAAAAACCTAACCAAACCGACCGACCGATCTTATCTTTTAATTTTTTCCCACTCCTATGCGAGATAGAGCCCCAGCGCTGGTTTTCAGCGACAGCCGGCGTGCAGCATAAGTGAAATTCATGTTGATATCGACATCTTTTCATCTTAACTTTTAACTGTTTGTTTGTTTTGTTTTACACCAGTTATTTAATTATTGAATGTAGTGTTTTAATATAGCAGTTTTACTTTATTAAAGCACTGAATTTGACAAGCCATTCAACTTCTACCTTACGAATAACTAAGTCATCTTATTTATCACAGCATAGTCCATTATGAATTTCTCAGTAACTTTAGGGTGTCCCAGAAATCAACGTCAAGCCGGAAACGGGTGATAGGCCGGCCAGGTAGGTCGTGAAAATATAAATAAAAAATTTTGGTCATGCACTTTTCAAATTAAAAGTATCAAAGAATGAAGCTACGCCTTCATTTAATATATACAGAATCAAATTAAATTAGCTAGCGAAACTCCACAGACTTGGTGGGTATCGATAAAAAAACATGATAAAACAATAAAAATATTAATTTGATGAGTTTTTTTTTGGGTTAAACAACCGGATAGTTTTGTGTCAAAACTTCACAGACGGGATGAGTATCAATAACTAAACATGATACAATAAATAAAACAGATTTTCTCAACTCATATTTCCAGTAACAACACGACCAGTGGACCCCAAAAAAAAACATTTTTATTTTTTTGTGTTTCAATATCGATACCCATCACGTTTGCGGAGTTTCGCTAGCTAATTTAATTTGACCCTGTATAACAGATTTGAAAATCACTAACATCATATATCTGCGCCTTTAAGGTTTATAAAAACGCTCTGTGTATTGAACAGCCGATATAATGTGAAACTATCTTTCACGAAACACCACAATAAATACAAAATAGACAATAAATAACCACAATATAACAAGTTAATATGAACCATTTCATTTATAACCTCTAAACGTCGGTCGGTGTGACATTTAGCCACATTAATGAGAGTTTGGCCACTTTAATTACAATTACGTACCTTTTATTGTGTCGCCATTTGTATTATTAACGAACTGTGAAAATTGAGTTTCGTTTTGAGAGGTGGGCAATTTATTTGTGAACAAAGCGCTGAACACGGTTCTGTGTGATAGGAGTTTAATAAAATAACATCACGCCTTGTTTCCTCAAAGGGTTAGGCAGAGGTGGACCCATAATACACCCACATTTCGCCAGTTATGTTTAAGAGCGTTTACACCTTAGGGCATTTCGGGCATAATATTTCTGTTTAGTTTATTCTACCACTTATTTAAATTATATTATTTTTCTTTATATATGATGTACCGGCACAGCGTCCTATTGATTGTTTGCTGCACCGTACGACGTCATCACGTCAGCGCCGGCTGTCACTGAAAACCAGCGCTGGGGCTCTGTCTTGCATAGGGTCGCAGTATAATGCTGAGCGACAGCCGTTTTGCGTGGATGTGACGCATGTTTCCCCCAACCTTTTCTTATTTTTGTGCTTATGTTTTTTTTTGCGTCATGTTTACCGCAAATAAACGTATTTTCTTTTCTTTTCTTTCTTTCTTATTTTATACAAACTTTCAAGCCCTTGTTTTTCGAAATGACTGAACCGATTTTAATGAAACTTCATACGCATAAACAGGATACAAAGGTCTAAAAAGTAAGTAAAGAACATTTTCGAAATGTTTTATTTAAAAACAGATAACTAGAAATCTCTGTTTCTATGGAAAATTTAAAATCGGTCTAATTTGGCTGTAACACTAATTTTCGAAAATGTTCTTTACTGACTTTTTAGACCTTTGTTGCCTGCTTTTGCGTCTGAAGTTTCATTAGAATCGGTTCAGTCATTTCGAAAAACAAGGCCTTGAAAGTTTGTATGAAATGCTGTAAGGTGTAAACGCTCGTCCCATGTAATAGGGGGCGAGCCGGTTGACGGCAACCAAGCACAAATACTGACTCTGCTGGGCTCAGTTAGGTCAGGGTCAGGGCTGCTACTGATAAATTCCTAATGGGAAAACCTAATAACCCTTTGCCCGACCTGGGAATCGAATACAGGATATCATGCTCAGCAGTAGCTCTTGGGACCACTAGATCAATGAAGCAGTCAGAACTGTATGTGCATAGTTATAAGTACTTACTTAATGATCTATATATTATATGTTTGTTAGTGAGGGTAAGGGCAGTAATAAACTAGCTTTGGAGCAAGACGGTTGCGTTTCATTCGTACCAACATACCGTTTGGTGACGAGGATGGGATCTACCCACACGTATTATAAAATGACGAATTTCATAGGACATTTGAGCGTTTTTGACTCTAGACTCCACGAATGGGAAGTTTTTCACGGATGCAGCTGAATACCAGTATTTTACATGGAGCAACTGCCTATCTGACCTCCACAACGCAGTTGCTGGGTAACACGATATCCCTTGGTAAGACAGGTTGTCGGACTTTTGGGCGTCTAACTACCCAAAACGACTGTCAAAGATCCACGAATGACCGCTGGGACCATCGGATCGTGCTTTCCGAGGCACGGAGAGGTTTAAGGATGGTCATCCATCCATGAACCGACCGCTGTACGCGTAGCTTTACCTTCGTTCAACCCGCTTTTTTTTTTTTTTTGGGTGGGAAGTTATCAAATAACTTCTCCCGCTCTGGGCGGAGTGGGAGGGCGTGTCAGACTTTTACTGACTAAAACCCACCGTTTTCCTTCAAAAGCCTGTGTGTGCCAGGGCCACGATATCCCTTGCGGACAGGCTCGTAACCCTGGCAGGCATTGGCCCTTTCAGACCCCGTAAATTGGTGCTGACATCTCTTTGAGGCGCGCGTGGCACACCACGCGCCGTCGACCCGGGCCTGGTCCATAACGGACGGCGAGCTACCCATCGCTCACCGTTCGCAACCCGCGCCTACGGTGGCCGGGAATCGGCCTGCGATTCCCGACGCCCGGGGCGTCTCCCCGTGCGGCTGTTATCATTTAGCCACGAGCCCCTTCCCCCTTCCTCGCCCCTTCCCTTCCTTAAGAACACTAACATTAATTAACTAAAATGTTAAACTGCATAGAACGTATCACCAATTCACTCTAAACAAACGAACTCAACTAATAGAATCGAGTTATTCAATAAAATGTATCTAGAGGCCAGCATGGGTTAAATTAATAGGCTGCTGACCTTACTGGGAGCTTCGAGCGACATCGATATTAGATTATTAACTACGATATCGAAATGGGCGCAGGCACTAGAGTGTGCTATTTTTGGGGTAAAATGGCAAATGAGAGGCTGAAAATGATTATGTATTTATTTAACAAATATTACTTGTTGACATTATCAATTTACCGTAACCCTTACGGGTTAGGTCGATTCCTGGATTCTGGGCAAATTTTACATATTAACAACGTATATTTTTACAATGTTTGTAAATATGTGAGCACCATGTTTCTATCACATAATTAATGTATCTGTCATTGCTTCATTTTTAATTATTTTTACCTGTGGTGGTACAGTAATGTTATTCTAGGTGCATAGTCTTCACATATAAAATTAATGTAGCTTTACATAGTATTGTTATAAACATTCTAAAAGGGTAACGGTGCAGTTTCTTGCCCATTCTTCTCCATACGAAACTACCTTTTGGAAGGCGCTACTAGAATCAATTCTATTTTATTGTAAATTTTGACGTTCAAAAGTGACTTATGTGCCTATTTGAAACAAATAATTTGACTTTGACTTTGACTTACATACACTAACACTTTGCAAAGTTATGTTTAAGGTCCGCAAAAAGCAGCTTATTCCTATAAACTGGAAGTGATTTTTCATGCCATCTATTCGAAAAGAGCCGAAGGGTTCCCCGATAAGTGCGAGCAAAATGGGTAATTCCAGCGCACTTAAAAACAGCGACGAAATTACGTTTGTATTTGGAACACTATTTAATTAAAAAGTTTGAATGCAATTCGCTTCGATAAAGTCCTGGCCGGTAATAAAAAAGCGCACCTGCCGACCCAATTGGGTAACCAAATAACAAAAAAAAAATACGCGGGAACTTCCTATAGACAACGACAACGACATTTTCTGTTTCTAACAAAATAGTTACAATATACTTCCAAAATTGCGAAAACATATCTAATACTAATATAAATTTGTAAGTTGGCTATGTAAATATAAATATTCGTCACTACTAAAAGCATCTTTTATTTATTTTTCTCATAGAGGGGGATGAAAAGCAGAGTGTGCCACACGGTACCAAAATTATTCTACCTCGAGCGACGTACTTTGAATCCCTCGCTACGCTTAGGATTTTACTGTAGAATCCTTCGCTTAGCTCTGGATTCAAACAACCGCTCTCGCCCTCAATACATTATTTTGGTCCCTTATGACATTATCTACTATTAAAACCCGTACAGATTATTAATTGCTGATAAATAGATTTTTATTTCTGGTTTAACATAGGTCTACTAGGGACTAAAAGACTGGATTATGTAAAATGTTACCGCCATTAGTATTGAATAAAAAACAATACACGGAATTATCGATGTGTGAATGTAGCAAAGATACTGAAGTTAATAGACAAAGGGTCTGCTTAGCAATACAAATTTATACTAATATTATAAAGAGCGAATTTTGTGAGTTTGTGTATATGTGAAGGGTAGCCTCCGGAACCACAGGTCCTACGAAAAATTATTTCACCATTCGAAAGCTACATTATTCCAAATGAAATAATGCTATTATACAATTCAAACTCAAACTCAAAGCATTTATTTCAATTAAACCATTTACAGGCACTTTTGAATTGTCAAGGAGTACACCTTACACCTTTAATATTGAATTTATAACTAAATTCGAGGACGATAAAACAAAACAAAAAAAAAAGCGTCTATAGAAACAAACAAAGAAAGCAACAAAGAAGAAAATAGAAAAAAAATCAAAACTAAAATAATTTAAATAAGCCGAGGCAGCTATACTTCATTTGAAATAAAATTAGACATTTGATTAAACTTGTTTACAGTCCGTTCAACCGATTTTGACTTCTATTCCGTAGGCATAAGGACGGCATTGAAAGCAAAAACGTGGTTACAATACCAACTGTTTATTACAGCTGTCATTGGTCATGCCACCAACGCAATAGAAGTCAAAATCGATTTAACGAACTGTAAAAAAGGTTTATTTGAATGTCTAATCTTATTTCAAACGGAGTATAAGATATGCCCAGTCCCAACTGTCAGCGCCCGTTCACGAACATGACGCATGGATCATTGATAATGTAATTAATATACTAATGAAACACTATCTTGAATTCATGCAAGCCTAGTACTTTTTGTTAGGTTTCTGCTCAAAACTTGTGCACAACGTGTCGAGAGCAGAATACCGTCTTCACAAATGTAAATTGCACCCAGGGCGGGTCGGAGTGATTAATAATATTCAAGACAAAACAGCTGACAAAGTAACAAAATCACAATCACACTCAAAGCGTCAACATTCGAAACTTAAACAAAAACAAAACAGAAACGTGTTTTCATAAGTACCTTGTACTCGCGACCTTAGCTTGTTTTCTTGTGACCTCGTTACACTCTTACTTCGGCGACCTCATTGTTTTGACCTTGAGTCTGTTCCGATCGCATACGGAACCTATCACTGCTGTAATAATTGCTGGTTGAGTACTTTTTGCGAGGTGTGACGTCAGACAGAGTTGTCGGTTTTTGTCGATTTTGCATTCATGTAGCCTAGGGCTGTGTGGTAAAAAAAAATAGTAGCGTGTACGCAGCCTAGTTATAGGTTAACGGTTTCTGTAGTTGGTTTAATATCCTACGAAATAAGGGATTTATTTAGTAGGATCGAGTGAGGCGAATCTTTTCAGTCTTCAACGATAGTACTGTGTGTATAAATCGCAAAAATATATTTGGTTCAATGATATATCATCATCATCATTTCAGCCGAAAGACGTCCACTGCTGGACATGGGCCTCCCCCAAGAAGGGGGGGATTTGCCATAATCGCCACGCTTGGCAGGCGGGTTGGCGACCGCAGTATGGTTTTAAAAATGCATAGAGAACGCTGCTGCCCATTCTCTAGTAAGTCCCTTAGTCGCCTTTTACGACACCCACGGGAAGAAATGGGATGGTGCTATTCTTTACGTCCGGCACCAAACGGAACGATCAATGATATATAATATCATTGGTTTGGTTATTAAAAATCATCCTTGAGCAGCTTTTTTCATGTTTTTCTTGTTTTACAAGGTGTCTGGTTTACTATTTGTCTTTTCATGTTTTACAAGGCTGCCAATGATAATGATGATTCTGAATCCAAATAATTAAAAATAGAGTTCTCAATCTTTAATTATTTGGATTAAAAATTAAAATCACAACCGATAAATATGTAATTATAATTTATGCCAAAAAAGATCCAACCACAAATTTAAAATTCAACCGTTACTTTCCTTATTTGGATCTTTCCCTCGAGCGTCAACAGACTTAGCACATATTTTTAATACCGTCGCGCGTCGTCGGCAAAGATAATATTTATTCAAGGAAGGGAATTGTTTCTTCTCACAGTACAATTTTATTTTTATTGATGTAAGAACATTATCCAGATAGGCCTTTATTTGAGAATCGTCTTCAATGGCTCGCGTTTTAGAGTTCGTTGGGTGTAATGATTATTTTATTGATCAATTTCTTCTGGTGCGACGTCTGGCTCAGCGTCGGGCGAGCCCAAAAGTCTGACACCAATCTTACCAGGGAGTATTGTGTTACCCAGTAACTGAATAGTGGAGGTCAGATAGGCAGTCAATCCATGTAAATAAAATACTGGTGTCCAGATGAATCTGGTTAAACTGGAAGCCGACCCCAAAATAGTTGGGAAAAGGTTGGGTAGATTAAATTTCTTTTGGTGGGAAAGTACTTTTTGTAGGTTTTCTGGCTTATTGGAACCTCCGAACCGTTAATCCCAAATCTCGGCCAAATGTACGGCCGTTTTATAACTTCCATAGTTTCCTTTTTTGACTTGGAATCCTTAACCGACTTAGTCACATTTTTCTTTCTCTCTCTCGTCTCTTTGACTGTCGTTTTTTTCGCCCTAAGTTAGCCGTCGTCAAGCAACGGGTGAACATTCGGCTGATACTTCGGATTTATGTTCAGAGTAGACCTGTAGACATGTTTAGCTAAAGCTTAGCATTCTGGAATAGACAATTTCTAACTTTAAAAATTTGAATGTACCTACCATCGTGGTGAAAGGATTGATCAATTTAGACTCTGCGTTACCGAGTGCTAGCTGTGTAGGGCGCGCCGGGTGTTTGGAATCGCAGTACGATTTTTATTAACACCACCAGCACCCTTGACAATCTGAATAACGCCTCTGACGCCGCAATAAATGTGGTCGCCTACTGGGCTACAAGCCCCAACTGTTTATATGTACCGTCGAAACGAAAAGAAGAGACTTTAAAAAATACGAGCAATTTGTCTATTTGAACAAATAAACCTTAAAATTTAATGCAAAAATAAAGAGGGAAAACGCGAAGTAACGTATATTCTCTTGCATATTAACTTAAACTGAATAATTTGTTCGGAATCTGCGTTACCTATTGTTGATAAAATTCCTTTACAGCTATGAATGAATGAATGAATGAATGAATTCTTTATTTGCCAGAATATAGGTACATTGTTTATGGTAAAATTTGATATAGGGTTTCACTATATTCGACTTTCTAGTCGTGCAAAATTTTAAGTTATAATAGTCGAAGCTTATTAAAATTAAATAAAATTTTGGGCTTCTTACATTATAACACAAACAATAAAATTAATATTATCAATAATATTAAATAAATAAAAAAATAATTACTATGTCAAACACAGTACATACAATGTCAAAAGTATTTCAAATTCATAAAGTCATCTTGTTTGGGATGAATATCCGAACGAAATTCGGTCACGTTATCGTAAGCCAATCACAGCACAGTTAAATGACGTGATAGCTTGTTGTGATTGGCTCGTTTGTTCCCGTCCCCTTTCCCTCGATCGCTGTATAAAACTTTATAGAATTACATTCGCTAACGACCATTGTAACAACAACTTGTCTTTTTTTATCATCAAAACCCATTCAAAAACCCAAAAAGTAGTAGCTAAACAAGCAGCTCCATCACACCAGAACACATACAAACATATTTGGACCTTCAGAGCCATATTTCGAGGATTTGAAGCATCACAGCCAAATCGTCGAGTCAAGCGACCTTTGGACTGCCAAGCTGCTACGACCACGCAGGCACATAAAGACGAGCGAAATCACACTTAGAAGCGCAGATTCAGCAGCATATTCACGCAAGGGCCTTCAATCTTACTGATGTGAAAGCACAATAGAAGATTTGGAAGAATAAGCGGACACACGGTGCGTTTATCAAGTTCCAGTTTTCAAGACCTGCTGAGTTCATAAGTGTAATACCGTTTTGTGATCTGATTCCAGTGAGGGTGTTGGTGAGGGTTGCCCATTGCGCAGAGCGACACACCGGCTGATCGTGCCACTACTAGCACCAGCCGTTTTGACACGCAGTCGCTTTTCACGTGAGTACTCCACTTTTCACAGGCCACCAGAATGCCATTAACGGTTGATGATGAGAAGGGTCCTAGCAAAACACGTGATAGGTCCCCCTATAGAACTATTAGTGATGAAAAAACTGAGCAAATCATGCGCGATTTGGTTAGGAAACGTGGCATCGTTAAGGGCAGGTTAACAAAACTTTCTAATTATGTAAATACTATCAGTGTAACAAGTATATCTAGTGAGTTAAAAATAGATTTAAAATTACGTGTAAAGGGTGCTGAGATTTTATTTAGTGAATTTAATGAAATACAATCAAAACTTGAAGAACTAGTTTCCGATAGTGGTATAGATGATCAGTTAGATCAGCGCCAACAGTTCGAAGACGGCTACTATAACACTATTGCCCGAGCTGAATCCATTCTTAGCGTCAGTGAAGAGGTTACTGATTGTTCCAAACCGTGTCAGCATATAAACAGGCCAGTGTCAGTTAAATTACCAACCATCATGTTGCCTACGTTCGACGGCGTGTATGAACACTGGCTCGAATATAGGGATACGTTTATATCTTTAGTGCATAATACGACTGAGATTAGTAACATTCAGAAATTCCATTATCTAAAGTCTTCGCTCAAAGGAAGTGCCGAATCAGTTGTAAACGCGCTAGAGATTTCTGCAGATAACTACTCTGTGGCATGGGAATTACTCCTAAATAGGTACGATAATGATAGATTATTAGTGAATAGTCACCTAAAAGCATTGTTCTCAATACAGCCATTGAAGGAGTCACCTTCACTAATTAGAAAACTTATAGATACAATCATAAACAATTTACGCGCTTTAAAAACCCTTGATGAGCCAACAGATACCTGGGATACGCTTATAATATATATAGTTCTTTCTAAGCTAGATATAACCACAGAACGAGAGTGGGAACAACATAGAGGTTCATTGTTGGCAAACACCCCTCCTAGAACTAAATTGAAGGTTGACAGTTTGATTAATTTCCTTAAAAGTAAGGCTGATTTGTTGGAAACATTAGCATTATCACATACAAAAGATCACCATAAAACAGAAACAAAAAATGTCAAAGGTAATGTAGCACACTGCAATGTTTCCTCAAGTAACCCACCGTCAACAGCGGGCCGTAAAGCGCTTAGATTGTGCGTGGTTTGCAAAGGTAAACACCCAATTTACACTTGCACACAATTCATTAATATGAACTTACAAACAAATTAAAGGTTGTCAAAGATAACAACTTGTGTGAGAATTGCTTGCGCTCCGGACACACTTTAGACGGTTGCTTGTGGGGACCTTGTAAACAATGTAACATGAAACATAATTCACTTATTCATCCTAATGATTCCAGCCAATCTAGCTGTTCCGTGACAGGTACGACGACTGCGGCGGCAGCGGCAGTGGCTAGCGCTCCATACGCGCCCCCACCGCGCGTCTCTGAGACAGTACATGATCCCAATAACGGAAATCAATTCATTCAAGTTAGCAATGTTCACACTGATACACACACACATACACAATGCATAGATGTGCAACCGGTTCTCTTATCTACTGCGTTAGTTGAGATACCTGATAAACATAATAATTATCATGTCGCATGCGTATTACTCGACAGCGGTAGCCAGAGTTGCTTTGTTACACATTCGTTTTGCGAATTGTTAGATATTCCGCTAATACAGTCCACTCATGAAATTCGAGGAGTAGGTAATTCGGTATCACATTGTACACAAACGTGTGATCTAGAAATCAAATCACGTATTAATTCCTACTCAATTCACATTAAATGTTTCGTTCTATCTGAAATAACGGCCACATTGCCTGCTATGCAGGCACAAAGCACACGGTTGAGGATTCCTGAACACCTGCAGCTGGCAAATTCGCGATTTTTAGGGCCGCAAAAGATAGATGTTTTAATAGGCGCGGATCGATTTTGGGACTTGCTTATCGATGGCAAGATGCGTTTACCGAACGGTCCGTTCTTACAGAACACGAAGTTAGGTTGGATAATATCGTGTCCTATTAATAATACACATCATAATAATGGACATGTCCTATGTAACTTCACACAATCCATGGACAATCAGCTACGTCAGTTCTGGGAGTTGGAGGAGTTACCCAAGCTTCGGAATACACACACAGACGAAGAGCAGGTCTGTGAACAGTCTTTCATCACAACCACTACGCGCAATAAAGATGGACGATTTTGTGTTAACATTCCTCTTAAAGAGTCGCCCGAAGCTTTGGGTGAATCATTTCCCCAGGCAAAGCGGCGTTTTTTGTCCTTAGAAAATAGGTTATTACGCGCACCTATTAGCTATAAGAAATTATACACGGATTTTATTCACGAATATATCAACTTGGGTCACATGACTCGGGTTGATTCTTATACGAGTCCTTACTATTTTATGCCGCATCACGGCGTTTTTCGAGAACACAGCACTACTACGAAGCTTCGTGTAGTGTTCGACGCCAGTGCTGCGACTAGTAACGGCATATCTCTCAACGATATCCAGCTTGTAGGACCTCCTATTCAGGGAGACTTGCTGGGTATTTTGCTACGGTTCAGACAATTTAAATTCACAGCAATTGCAGATTGCGAGAAGATGTACCGTCAAGTCCTTGTTGATCCCTCTCAACGTGACTTACAACTTATCATGTGGCGTGATGATCCGACAAGACAGCTCGAGTTCTATCAGCTGAGCACCGTAACATACGGCACAGCGTCGGCGCCCTTTCTCAGTGTTAGGTGTCTTAAGCAATTAGGAGCTGAGTGTACGGACCCCGAGGTTAAAAGGGTCATAATTGACGATTTTACGTAGATGACCTTTTGACCTCGTATTGACGACAAGGTCAAACTACTTGAAATATGCAAACGTACATCAGACATTCTTAAGTCCGGCTGCTTTCCGCTCCGCAAATGGACCTTTAACTTTGAACTCGACGGTGCATCAGCTCCAACGACGTCACAGTCTGATCACAGTATGTTTCGTGACTTAAATTTAGGTAATAATAGTCAATGTAGAACATTAGGTATAGGTTGGTGTAGCATCGCGGACGAGTTTAATTTCCATACGCAATTTCAACACAGCAACAATCCTGTTACTAAACGCATAATTCTGTCAACTTTTTCTCAGATATATGATCCATTGGGATTGTTAAGCCCTTCTGTTATCATCGGCAAGGTATTATTGCAAAAACTTTGGCTATTAAAATTAGATTGGGATGATCCGCTTCCCACTGATGTCGTGCGAACATGGAACCGGTTTGTTGACAATCTTTCTTATCTTCGCACTATTAAAGTTCCACGACACGTCTTTCAATGTGATTCTACTCGGACTGAGTTACACATTTTTACAGACGCTTCACAAACTGCATATGGCGCGTGCGCTTATGTACGTAGTGTAGGTATCAGTGAGGTGACAGTGAAACTGCTTATGTCGAAGGGTAAAGTAGCTCCATTGAAACCCGTGAGTATACCGCGTTTGGAACTGTGCGGTGCGTTGCTGGGTGCTAGGCTGTTTGACAGGATTAATAGATCACTTACTCGTAACTTTGATGACGTCACATTTTGGACCGACTCGACGATCGTGTTAGGTTGGTTACGCATGGCACCTAATTTGCTTAAAACTTTTGTGCAAAACCGAGTCGCTGAAAGAAACGAACTTAACTTACTTAAAAGATAACCCTGCTGACCTGGTTTCGCGTGGTGTGAGTCTTGAAGACTTGTCTTCATCCACATTATGGTGGGGAGGCCCTAACTTTGTGCACAGCCTTGACTTTGATAGCAAATTAACTTTGCAAGTAATTCCTGATGTTAATGACATCTCGCCTAAAGAGTTACCTGAACTCAAAGCAAATGTTATAAAATCATTATTAACAAAAAATACTACACTCGAAACATTTTTTCCATTCAATAAGTTTTCGCATTTTAATCGCATGCGTCATGTCGCTGCATATGTACTACGCTACAGCTGTGCGCGAAACAAAACAAATCAGCTGACAGGTACGATCACTGTTAATGAATTAAGACATGCCATTAGTACACTTGCACGATTATCCCAAATGGAATCATTTCCAGTTGAGTATAGTTTACAAAAAAATGGAAAAGATGTCAAATCAAGCGTTAGGCTTGCGAGTTTAAATTTATTTCTAGATAGTGATAATATTATTAGAGTTGGAGGTAGGATAAAGAATGCGCCTGACTTTAATTATAGTAAAAAACATCCGATTCTTTTGTCTTCTGAACATCACTTTACACTTCTATTGTTTAGGCACGAACACAACCAATTTATGCACTGCGGACTTCAAGCGTTACTTTACCGTTTGCGTGAGAATTGGTGGCCACTGTCAGGTAGAAACCTAGCTAAGAAGGTGACGCAACAATGTGTGATCTGTAAGCGCATTCGAGGTAAAACATTAACCCCACTCATGGGCAACTTGCCCAAAGAACGAGTAACCGCTGGTTTTCCTTTCATTCGCACAGGTGTAGACTACGCAGGGCCGGTGTTCGTACAAAACCGAAAGGGCAGAGGCGCGAAACTAATCAAATCATACATTTGTCTGTTTATCTGTTTCACGACGTGCGCAGTCCACTTGGAATTAGTTAGTGACCTCTCTTCTGATGCATAAAGTCCATTTCACGAAAGAAGTCCCGCAGACGTGGCGCTGCAGGCATGGGTTATTTTAGGAATGTTGCTAACTTAGTGTATAATAATAATTAGTTCCACTTATTTCCGCGGGACTTCTTTCGTGAAATGGACTTTACTTACTTGCGCTTAAACGTTTCATTTCACGGCGCGGCAAGCCGTCAGAAATATTACGTCATAAGACGGACAGAAGATGGACGCAATTTTGTAGGCTTAAGTAATGATTTTGCTCAGTTTTTATTAAAATGTAAAAAAGATATTATTGACTACGCAAGGGGTCAACAAATTCAATTTTCTTTTATTCCCCCTTATTCCCCGCATTTTGGTGGCTTGTGGGAAGCTGGGGTCAAATCATGCAAGTACCATCTTCGCCGAGTAGTGGGCAACGCTCACTTAGCCTTCGAGGAACTCACTACAGTGTTATGCCAAATTGAAGCGATGTTGAACTCTCGACCAATGACTCCCTTGTCTTCGGATCCTCGAGACTATCTTCCTCTTAGCCCTGGACACTTTTTGATCGGACGACCACTCACCGCACCAGTCTGTGAAGATGACCTGCGAGACTTACCTGTTCATAGATTGACTCGCTACCAGAGAGTGGAACAGATCCGGCAGCAGTTCTGGTCGCGCTGGGCCTAGGAATACATCTCGGAGCTACAAACTAGAACCAAATGGAGGACAAATATGGCAGACCTAAAACCTGACACGCTTGTCATTATTAAAGAAATGAACCTTCCGCCGCTGAAATGGCAATTGGGTCGGATCATGAATACGATACCTGCCAACGATGGTATCTCACGAGTAGCAGACATTCAGACATCGTCAGGCATCGTGAGACGGCCATACACGAAGATCTGCCCTCTGGTCGAGGATTAGTAAACGGCATGTTCCATTGTAAGCTGAAGCTTTCAAGGCCGCGGGCATGTTTGGGATGAATATCCGAACGAAATTCGGTCACGTTATCGTAAGCCAATCACAGCACAGTTAAATGACGTGATAGCTTGTTGTGATTGGCCCGTTTGTTCCCGTCCCCTTTCCCTCGATCGCTGTATAAAACTATATAGAATTACATTCGCTAACGACCATTGTAACAACAACTTGTCTTTTTTTATCATCAAAACCCATTCAAAAACCCAAAAAGTAGTAGCTAAACAAGCAGCTCCATCACACCAGAACACATACAAACACATCTATTGAATAAAAACATCTTATGTATATTATAGATATATATACGTCCTGGATTGCTAATGTCAATAGCATTTAAACTAGTAATGTGTAACCCACAAATAAAACACATAAAGAAATAACACAAGTAAACTCTTAACTGCGGAACAGTTCTCAATAAAAACAACCGTCACTTCACCGCATTTTTTCTAAAGAAAAACTAATTATTTCTCGCTTCCCCACCATTCTTTTCCATTCAGTCTCGTTACTGTTGCTTAGCGCTATTTTCTTTTTATTTTCCTTTGTGCCGTCTCGGCATTTCTTAGGGTGACACTTAAAATCGTTTCGTACTGGAGTGATTGGTGAGCGCATATTGATTATCTTTAGTCGACAGATGTAATGATAGGATTTGAGCGTTGAGCTGTTAAGGACGAGTTTATTACTCCTTTTTTAATGATTTGAAAGTAGGACCAATAGGAATGAATGATGAAAGTCATGGACTTTTGACCAATGATTGAAAAGTTATGGTTATTTTCAGTTCTTAGTTCAGCATTTCATCATTACCACATAAATTCACGTATTTTTAAGAACGCCAATCCGCAATCTCTGTCTTCAATCTGTCAAAAAACTGCCACTTTAGCTAAATTGACAAGTTCTTTTTTACTGTAACTTAAAATGGCAATCTGTCAATTAAATACAATAATCTTTCAGGATGTTGATGGGGTTGCCGTGCTACTGCAGTGCTTCCGGTATGTTCGCAGAGGCGAGAATAGATGGGTTTTACGCCATCATGCGCAAGCATTGCGCTTCCATCATGCGCAGGGTACGCGCCAGCCCCAACATCATCCTGAAAATTATAACTTACAGGTGGGACCACAGAACAGATGTGTTCTGTAGGTGGAACAGCCCCATTCTGAGACATTAGATACGCCTACATGCCACTGTGGCGTAGTAATTAATAGTTGCGTGTTGTTTTTTGTAGATGTAAGTACTAACAATAATAGGCCTGTTTTGATATTGGACATTTTGGCCTGTATCGAGTACCGAGTCATATATTTACTTCACTAGTTACGTTATGATGTTCAATCACTACTGCCCGACGGTTGATGTGGGGATGTTGTTTAAATGCCAGTCGCGCGGTAAACTCTGCTTGCGCGATGCAGGATTTGAGTGACGTCAGGTTTTTGATGCGTAGTTCGGATGTGGCACACATTGGAGAGCACACTTATCTCACAGAGCTCCAGACATACTGACATTGATGATGAGATGAGGTTACGATTTGAATTTGAACCCTTTTTTTGATAGATATGACGATTAGTGATGATGCGCGTTATTAGAGTTACTAAATTATTTTCGAGTCCATGCCATCTTCATGTTCATTCCATGTATATTAGTAGTTTTCCATTTTTAATTGACGTCATTGGAAGCCTATTAAAACTGCCTATTGACCTTAACTTTATCAACATTAAAAAGACACTTAGAAGAATTCTGTGCAAGTTTTTTTTAATTTTTTTCTTCTTTAATTTTATAAGAGGCTTTTATCCACAGTGGCATGCCAGCCTCATCATAACTTAAACTATTCTAAATTAAATCTACAAATACAATATAAATTATGAATGCCTAAATAAATCAGTAAGTAGGTTTGCTATCTCGGGTGAAGGCTGCGCCAAAACTTTAACATATCTTCCAATATCATATTTATTACCTTTTGCCGCACTCAACAATGTTTCTCTTTCCTTCTTAGTCTTAGTACACTCCATAAGTAGATGATGAACATCTTCAACCGATCCGCATGTTTCACAATTGGGAGAATTTACTTTGTTCATCAAATCACCAAACTTGCGGGATGGGTAGTGACCAGAGCGTAATCTATGAAACAGAAAAATATGATACCGACTCATTTCCTTGATAGCAAACCATGGTATATACAGTGTAAGTTAATCCCAACACCCTCTGGTGATCGGCACTTACATAATTATTTCTTTATTAAATCTTTCAAAGTCAAAGTTGACATTAGTATTTTTAAGGATAGCACATTACACTTTTACGTCACACGAATTCTTAGGTCACCTCTATATTCTGAGAAAGTCTGTTGGTGAAAATAGATCATTTATCAAATGATAAATGATCTATTTGCACAAACAGACTTTCTCAGAATATTAAAACACATTAAAAGAAATTACTAAAATTTGTTATTTCTTTTAATGTGTCGTAGTTTTTTTATTTTTAACCTCTGACGCTCCGAGTCTGGTTTATAAGTAAGGCGTCATAAAAGTATACGAGTTTTAACTCAAATTCCCTTAAAACTGATTAAACACACCCTTAAATACTTTTAAGGGCTGGACATAATTTCTTAATTAATAAAACTGGACAGGTAACATATTTTAGTTTTTGGAGTTCTTTTACATAGAGGGCTATTAAAAAAAAAATTGTGAGCCGTCATGGGACGCCTGGCAGACGTGAAACATCGAAATCAAACAAACATCGAAAAAAGGTCAAAGTCGCGTAGCATCGCGCGGAGTGACTGGTGAATCGCCACGCGGCATGCGTCGCCCCGCCAGGTCGGTTTTACGTGCGCCTATAGATGTTTCACATCAAAAATAGGTTGATATTCGAATTTGGCAACATGGCCCGTTAAAGGTCCTTACAGATTTGCTCGATTTTTGACGATCAACACGTAGGATAGAAGACGATCTTGGCAACATGTCTGGAGTATTGTGAGATGAGCGTATGACTGTCGAGTAGTTGTATACTTTTGTTATTGTAATTAAATAATATGTTTGTGCCTTTAATTAATGTAATAGGCCTTGGCCGTTATCCGTTTAAATAAAATAAAGAAATAAAAGATCAAACAAAATCGAGTAAATGTGTAAGCAAAAGTAGATCGATATTGCTTTTTTTGTCGATCACTACCAGTGAATCGATTTTACCTTGTAAAATATTGATAATTTACACGCGATAGCGAACGATACAATCGAGCCAATCTGTAAGAAGCTGAACGATATCATTGATCGTCAAAATACAAGCATGTCGAGTGACAATAACGTTCGTCTAAAATCGAGCAAATTTCTATACCAACTCGATGACGACTCTTGTTTAATATTTCCGAGCTAGAGGCTAAAATGTTGTCATATAACCTTTAAGATTTCTAACAATCACGTAGTACTTACATATCTCCTACTAAACGGTAGGATATACAGGGTGGAAGGGAGACATCGACGCGAATTCGTTTACCATGGATTCAGTACATCATTCTTGACCCCTCTGCGTTAAAATTTCACTTCGGTAATTTGCAATACCTACTCGGTCAAAATGTATGAAACAGCGATTTTTTTTTTAATAACCGACAAAAACATTAACACAGGGGGTCAAGAATGATGTACTGAACCCATGGTAAATGGATTCGCGTCGATGTCCCTTCCACCCTGTATACAGTCCAACCGCGAGTCAAACAAACATATGCTACATACACACAAACTTAAGTATAGATAATCTGTAGTGTTGTGCAACTTAACTCATTAGATACTATCTTACTAACGACATGTACTACTTAGTTTTGGGGCACTTCCAACAGGGTACGTATCTTAGGGTAGGGTTTTGAAGGGTAGATAGTAATAGGGTAATGCAATTATATAGGTTATACGGCAGGTGAGGTATTTCGGGGTTTCAATAATACAATTATAGTGTAAGATTCTATTAAATGATTTAAATAAATAATATATTTTGACAAATCTTAAATACAATAGCTAACACTAAAATATACGTAAATATTATGTACAAGTATATAAAAAAAACAGTAAAAGTATAAACGGAAAAGCCTCCTGTTTTTTACTGCAAAAAATATAGTAAAAAACGTCTTAAGTTTTCAGTTTTTTTTTAAGACATTGGAAATTATGGAAAACGACCCTCACTGATCTTAATAATATAGTATAAATAAACATGATGAGTACTGCGATCACCAACCCGCCTGCTAAGCGTGGCGATTATGGCATATCCCCCCCTCTTTGGGAGAGGCCTAAGTCCAGCAGTGGACGTTATTTGGCTGAAATGATGATGATGATGATGAAACATGATACAAAACAGTGAATGGCCAAACAAAATACCCATATTTGGATATTTGTTAGAGATCAGCAGCAACGTTGGAAACATTTAAACCTAAACCGTCCTATTACAAAACAAGATTTATATTTTGACATGGCTTGAACCATGGAGCCAGTTTTTGTAATAAGAACGTAACTGTGATTGAAATACCGTTCTTTATACAAAACTGAAAACTTAGTTCGGTACTAAGTTGTCAGTTTTGTATTAGGAACTTTACCATAGACGGAATAAAGTTAGAAATTCAATAATCGCTCCATGTTTTAAATCTGGGTCTGAAAATAAACATTATTTTGTAATAAGGCCCAAAATGTTCGTGCATATCACTGTACTTCAATATTAAATTGAGAGAATTACAATCAAAGCATAATTATTAATAACTTATAGTTTATATAAATGAAAATAACTGTACCACGTCTCAGGTATGTGCGCGGAGATACGGGGGGACTGTAGTCAGTACAGGCCGCTCATTCGTCAATCCCGTCCCCTGCTTCACCGCGCATTCCTAAGGCGCAGTACAGCGGTATCGGTCAAACTGTGTTAATTCTAGACGATTTTATAATGAGAAAATAACACAATTCTTATTACCATAAAATAAACTCAAATAAAACTGCACTTCACCAAAAACTTTGCATTATCTTCCGCCATCTTATTTCGTAAATGATGTAAATGAATTTACATCAAAATGGCCGCTTGCCTGACGCGATACTGCATTATCTTCCTCCATCTTATTTCTGTCATTTACATCAAAATGGCCGCTTGCCTGACGCGATACCACCTCAACTTGAGGCACATAACTTAGTCAAGTTTATATAGCGTAGTTGAGGCTTACTTGTTATGAAGACAGTTCAAGTTTGGGTGACAATAATGTACCAAGTTTCTATTTAATATTAGCCTCTCTGGCTTATAGTTCTGTCATTTAAGAGATAGGTTAGCTATCTGTGTGCGATTAGTCATGGAAATCTTTTGGAATTGTTTTTACAATAAAAATGTTGTTGCATATCTGTCATATCTATAAAAATAAATCCTCTTATTCTATGAACTTTAATAAAGTGTCATATTAATCCGTACACATTAAAATCTGAAAATACAAAATACCGCCTAACCGACCGCTCTGAATGGTCCGGAGAAATTGGTAAACGTGTAATGACGGATTGGTTAATGCTGCATTAGCTTCCTGTTTTCTAAACAGAAATACCATATAGTAATTCCCTAACAAAACAAACCTTTTCTTGCCTGAAGATGTCTTTTTGGTCGTCGCCCAGAAGAAACTATAGTATTGAAAAAACAAATGCATCCCATTTTAGACGACCATTTTTTTATCAAACAACTTCTCCCGCTCTGGTCGGAGCGGGAAAAGTTGTTTGATAAGGCGTGTCAGACTTTTACTGACTAAAACCCACCCGTGTTCCTTCAGTTGCCTGTGTGCCAGGGCCTACCCTGGCGGGCATCGGCCCTAACGGACCGAATCAGTTTGTGATGACATCTTAGACATCATACAGATACATCGTAGATCATATAGATATCATACAAATACAGACACATAGCTGTCATTTTAGACGAACTGTGTTTCAAAAAAAAGATGTGCCATTCTTCAAACCAAATCAACAAAAAAACATGTGACAGTCGCGTCGCCGCAGCAAAGCTAGTCGCAACTATGTAGGAGGCTCGTTTACTTCTAGACACCTAATCACTAGACTCTTGTGCTACCAGCCTAAAACACTTACGTCGCCCAATATCTAGATTATAGCAGTGCTTATCGAACCTAATAAATTGAAATAGCGATAGTTGTTCTAATGATGCCTGGGACCCCTAACTGCGCTTACTTAAGCATCACTTAGGCTCCGAAATAATTTCAGTATGTATCTAGATTTTAGGTAAAACTTGTTGTTGTTTTGATCATGCAACGAGGTTTTTAAAGAGCTGTAGTTAACGGACTCCACTGCGTGATCAGCACATAATTATAGCTGCGTTTGAGTCCTGAAACGTTCATGTTATTGTTACCCATATGTTTTCAAAACTTATTTCGAATTTTCGACCAACATAAACTCTTTTTAATTACAAATTATAAATGCTCAAATATTTATTGTTATTGGCGGATGGTTTTTTTTACGGACTATTTTGTCTACGGAAAACATTTCAGGAAAAGAAAAGTAACATTGCCTCTTGATTTATTTAGTTGATGACAATACTAAGTTTAACTCGTTAAGGAAACACACAAACTTCAAAAAGTAAATATTACTGATTGTGATCATTTTGTTTTTTTTTTCTTCACATCTGACGACGAAAACTCCTATCCAAAAATGACCCTACATGAACGTAGTTACAATGAACATATTTCCATAAAAACTTTTTGCGAGCTCAATTCTCAAGTGCCTACATGATAATGAAGCCGTTACCAAGACATTACCATGTTTGGGGCCCTAAATAGTCCCTATTGACCCCTGTCGGGCCCTAATGTGGGACGTTTCGGGCCCCATTTGGTTTTATGTGATCGTATTTACTTGGTGGGCTGAACTATCTTTATGGTGTAATGTTATTTCACCTGTTGTGATGGGTTGTCTTGGGTTTTGTAGTGTAAATTGTTATTTTTATGGGGAAAACCTCTATCAATCAATTGCTTGTGTTTGAGATAGGAGAGAAGTCTTTGAGGAACAGGGTGTAAAGTTCACTCATCCTTTGAAAAGGGCGGATCCTCCGACCAGACGGGTGTTGTGTCTGGTGGGCAACTGCCCAATGGTTAATGTCGGGATGTTGTATATATGCTAGTTGCGCGGTAAACTCTGCTTGCGCGATGCAGGATTTTGCGTGACGTCAGTGTGACGCGTTGTTCGCATGTGGCGATGTTGATGCTGCTACAAGCTTTTCAGTAGTTTTCAGCATGTGTTTAGTAGAATCAATAGAGAAGCAAAGTTAAAGATCATCTTTCCTGCCCGTGGGTGTGGTTAAGTTTTTGATATGATACATCTATAGGCGCACGTAAAACCGATTGCTGGCGGGGCGACGCATGCTGCGTGGCGATCGGCCACTACACACTTATACAGTCTATATGTACCTAGTAGTGTGTAAATGTGTGTGTAGTGCGATGTTTCACATCTGCCAGTAGTCGCGATTGACGAGACGAGATCATATTATGATTCTGCCTAAACGTCCATTTTAGGCCCCAGGTGGCAGTTGCTCATAATACAATATTATTTGGTTACACTACAAAACCAACCCTATCTATTACTTGTGAAAAGCTAGATGGATGATGACTTTTTGGAAGCACTCGGATTCTGTCCCTTTAAACCCCATTTCAACATGTTTCTACCCTGCTTTTAAAAGCCAAAACACGCAAAAATACAGCCCCTCCCGTAAAAGCTTGTTCCATTACAAATTAAGGTGAGCTTAACCTGTAAACTGACTATAATTAACGGCCCACTTTATTGTAACACTCTTGTTTTAAAGTAAACGCCGCATTTTAGGGTTAACGGTCGTGCCATGCTTGCTTATGGTAATTTTATTTCACATATATACGTACGAAAACGTTGATAATCTTCTTGCGTATGATATTTATGGTAATTCTTGAAAAACAGCTGTTTTTATTATGAAAATTGGTGAGGTGAATGGCCCAGTGGTCTCACTTCTTGTTAGATATTTAGCTAGTTCAAAATTGTTTGAAAAATTTATTAGCAGGGTTTTCCTCACCTATGCTAAGGCTAGGTTAAACTTCAAAACATTTGGCTGAATATATCAGTAATTGATCGACCGTGGAAAGCGTCTCTGCTTCAAGTCTAGCAAAATTTGCTTTCATCGGTCAGTTTGTTGTTATTCCTCAACAGCTCGTATTTTACAACCGATCTGGACGAATCTTGGGATACAGGTTTTACGACTTTTGTATTTTTTTTTTGTCCTCTGGGATTTTTGCTTGGAGGGGTACTTCCTCCAAAAAGGGGCAAAAGGCGAGTTACTAGATATATCGCCGCCTTATGAGATCCTATTTCGATGATTTTTTTTTTATTTGAAAAGTAAAGGAAGAAAGATAGAAAGTTTTTTTTTTTTTTTTAATTTGTAACTTTTCGTTAGTCTCATAGAAATTTAGTGAAGATCTGATGAGGATCTTCGGCGTGATGAGCGGAATAGCTCCTCAAACTGCATTAAATTGTACTTTTAGATTTCTATCAGTGGAATCGGCTAGTATATTAATTGTTGCAAATAAGTTTCTGCTCGCGAAGGCTAATGTTCGCAGAACTCTGGTTTAGTCACGGCAACTTAGATCATTTCCACCAAAGTGAGGGGGGCGGGGGGTTGCCATAATCACCACGCTTAGCAGACGGGTTGGCGATCGCAGTATGGTGTTAAAATGCATAGAAAGTTTTAGTTGAAAAACATGTTCTCCCATACATTCCAACTGCAAATGTGAGTTGTTACGCGCAATATTGAGATATTTACCGTGTTATTTTAACACCATAGACTTCTTGTAGGTTTCCTGTAATCTATAAGTTAATGACTATTTTCCGTATTTTTTCAAAATGTTTGGCTCAGTAGTTTCGGAGATAGGGCGGGAATGGTAAATTTTCATAATTATATTTTCTTAAATAACTTTTAAACTATTTATTTAAAAATTATAAAAAATATATTTGAGATCCTCATACTAAGCCCTTTCATTTGATGTCACACGGTACAGTGTGCAGTTTTTTAATTTTTAAGATTGCCCCCCAAAAGTGGCCCTTATATTTTAAAAATTCACTTATTTAGGTTAAACTTCCCTGTTTGGGTCACAAAAATTCATAAGTGTATGAAGTTTCAACTTAATCGGTCCAGTAGATTCGGAGCAAACCGGCTGTGACAGACGGACGGACGGACGGACAGACAGACACACGAGTGATCCTATAGGTATCCGTAGGGAACCCTAAAAAGTGAATAAAAAATAATGTACCATTTCTTAAAAACAATATCAAAACCAAACCACTTAATTTCAAACACTTTAACGTAAACATCTCACTTACGACTCTCTATAACTAATGATTTACAATATACCCGTAATGAAGACATCGCCTCCCAAATGTTCAAGTAATTTCCGTGTAAGTACTGCCGTTAATTTAATTGACGCTATCAATTAAGGCGAAGGTGTACTCGTGATTTGTTTGGCGCATCAAAAGTTGGTGGTGCTTTGTCAAACGTTAGCTTGAAAGCGCTGTATCGCTCAAGCTTTGCGACGTTATTGTGTTGATGGAATATAGTAGCGGCTTTGTTGCACAAACGCCGGTATTTGTTTGGTGTTAAAAGACTCCTCATTATCTACTCATTCTGTACATCAAATTAAGTAACAATGAGCATAAATGATAGCTTATCTTAACACCCACGAGTAGAAAAGATGGACTATTTATTTGGTTTACAAAACCCTATCCATAAAAAAACTTCAACACAGCAAAAATTCAATTCAACCGTAAAAAACTTGCAAGAAACATTTCAAGCAGAAAATTTTCCGAACTCTGCCCGAACTGTTCCGAAGACACATTTGTTAAGAATTTGTCAACATGCAAGGACAAAATACCGGGTGTCAGTTGTGCTACAATGAAAACTTAAACGTTATGCGACTGTGGCGTGTACATCCCAAGGGTATCTTGAAAGTACGGGGGCAATGTTGGAAGGAAATTTAGGACAAATTGTTTATTCAGGGTTTTGTGTTTGGGTGCAATGCCGATGTTGAATTTCATTAATATAGGTTTTTTGTTATGTTTTTTATTTTAATTTTTTAAGTTTGTAAATGTGAGGAGCCGTTTATTATGATAAGATCTATGTTGACTTAAAAAAGCGTGGCAGTTGAGAGTAGGTATGTCATGCTCACTTAAATGTCTCGCTGATGGTGGCACGTGTGTTGGATCATTCGGTTCCCTACAAAATGGTTGAGCTGGATGGTGCTGATCCACGCGTCATGTTCGTGAACGGGCGCCGTCAGTTGAGACTGGTCTTCTCTTAACTGCCAGGGCTTATTTGTAATCTTATATTTTGTATTGTTTTTTTTTTAAGTAATTTATTTTTTTACATTGTTCTCACATAAAGAAGCAACAAAAATAATGTACCCAGGACTTTGTAATATCTTCTACGAGATCTACGTTTTGGAATGGGCAAATAGCTTCAACTTTCTGACTAACTGACCGACTGAAGCTTGCTTATTAATAAAACGTTACTTATATACGGTAGATGGTTATTGGATAGTTTATTAATAGATTTGTGTCTGATTAACATCGTTACGAAGGTGAACTCTGGGGCGTTCATTTACCCTCAATTTTTGTAGTAGACAATTTATTTGCCACATGCTAGACAAAAGTCATGAAACAATGACATGACATCGTTTATAGCTTATCAATAGAATTCTAACATTGTGATAATAAACTTAAGAACCCAAATTGATTAAACTGCAAAAAAATAAGTACAAGAATTGTTGACAAACTAATTTGTTTCAGGTAATTTATCAATACACCGCCAATAAGTAATGACAAGATAGGACATTATTTCCCACTCAATATTATTCTATTGTTTCTAAACGTTCTTCTTCCTTATTCGTGTGACTAACCTGGTGTCAGAGTTATTATGCCACCCATGGGCCTCTGACTTGGCTTCACATGCCGTCGTGAAATATCTCTCAGGCATGCTGGTTCGGCCTGCGGACGGTGAGCGTTGGGTAGCTCGCCGTCCGATAAGGACCAGGCCCGGGTCGACGGCGAGTTGTATTCCACGCGCGCCTCAAAGAGTTGTCAGCACCAACTGACGGGGTCCGCTAGGGCCAATGCCTGCCAGGGTTGCGAGTTTGTCCGAAAGGGATATCGTGGCCCTGGCACACAGGTAAATGAAGCAATACGGGTGGGTTTTAGTCAGTAAAAGTCTGACACTGACACTTTCCCGCTCCGCACAGAGCGGGAAAAGTTATTTGATAATTTCCCACCAAAAAAAAAAGGCATGCTGGTTTCCTCACGATATTTTTCTTCAGTGTTTTTGGAGCCAGTGATAATTATACATTACGCACATGAATCTGAAAAGTTAGAGGTGCGTGCTTTAAGTTCGAATTCGAGACCTATGACTTGGCAGTCCGACGATCATATTACTAGGCTATCACTGCTGTTAAATGTTTATGACTCAAAATGTTGGCTAAATCAATCAATAATGTAAAAGCGGCAAATATTAACCCATCGGTTAGAGTGCTAACGTTCAGTTAATGTTTTATGTGACAGACCAGTACCCCGGGTGTAAGTTTGCAAGTGAGTAAACGTAACTAGCGCGTTTGCGTTAAGATTTTTATTCTCACTCTTATACTCTTAGCATTATGATCTATCGGTCCAGTTTTAACGCAAACGAAATAGTTACGTTCACTCTCTTGCAAACTTACACTTGGGGTACTGATGGCTTTTTCTCCTTGGCACTTAAAAAGCTTTCATAATCAAGTCACAATTTCATCTCAGTGACAATCACTGTCATAACCTTGTCAAAAGTGTAGGTAAATCCTAACTTATCTATACTTAATATTATAAAGAGGTAAAGTTTGTGAGGTTGTAGGGGGTAATCTTCGGAACTGCTGAACCGATTTTGAAAATTCTTTCACTAATGGAAATATAGAATATATTTTATGTTAAAACAAGAAATTTTACGCGAATTACCTAGAAGCTAGTAATATTATAAATGCGAAAGTGATGGCTGAACGGATTTGGATGAAATTTGGCATGTGGGTAGACCATGACCTGTGGTAGGACATATAATACATTTTATCTTCACATTATCACGGGATCGAGAGTTATTTGGGTGAAACTGCGGGGCGTAGCTAGTTGATAATATTTTCGACAGTTTGAGACTGAGATACGAGAATTGCCCCTCTTTCCTAAACTTATACATATCATGTACACCCTAGCCTACATGCGGCACAACGTGACCTTGTTGCGACAGGCTAGCATCCCGAAGTCGGTCTCAAGCTTCGTAGTCTCAAGCCAGTCCGAACGTGTATGCATTCATCATTGTCCATCTGACCAAATTTGTGGTTAAATTAGTTTGCTTTGAGTAGAGTTCTATGTTTGTTTGATGATGATAGTTTTGGGTAGGTCTGTGTTTATAATAATACATAAACATACTTATATCAGCCTATATGTTCCCACTGCTGGGACACAGGCCTCCTCTTTCTGGATGTCACATGTCTTCGATTTTTTATTTCTAGGACATGCCGGTTTCCTCACGATGTTTTTCTTCACCGTTTTGAGAGCAGTGGTGATGAAATAATTTACGCAAAGTAAAGCACCTGTTTGGATTCGAACCCGTCGTGGGTACTACTCGTAAGTCAAGGCCGTTACCACTGGGCCACCACTGCTCATATAAACAGGGTCAAATTTGGGCGAAACTCCGTGGACGTGTTCGGTAGCGATATCTAAATACGATACAACGAAAAAAATAAAGATTTCATGTTTTTTTTTTCTGGTGTCAATGACCACTGGCAGTGAAGTTACTTGAAGTAAGTATTAAGTTTTTGTTTTATCGGGTTTAGTTATCGATACCCATCACATCTGTGAAGTTTAAGAAAAAAAAAAACTGATTTTGAAACTCATATTTTAAGTAACTAGTCGTTGACCCCAAACAAAAATACAATGTTTTTTTTTTTTCGTTTTATCGTTGTTAAATATCGATACCAATACGTTTGTGAAGTTTTGCTAGCTAATTTAATTTGACCCTGTATAATAATATTAGCCTTTAACTAAGTAAGGGCCTCTTTTCATACATGGAAAGAGCAAGCTTAATCGCTCCGCTTTCTTACTGCGTGTCGAAGATTTCTGACAATCAGCCATTTTTTTTTGGTGGGAAATTATTAAATAACTTCTCCCGCTCTGGGCGGAGCGGGAGGGTGTGTCAGATTTTTACTGACTAAAACCCACCCGTGTTCCTTCAGTGCCAGGGCCATGGTATCCTTGTCGGACAAACCCGCAACCCTGGCAGGCATTGGCCCTAACGTACTTCGTCAGTTTGTGCTGACATCTCTTTGAGGCGCGCGTGGAACATAACGCGCCGTCGACCCGGGTCTGGTCCTTATCGGACGGTGAACTATGTTTCATTGCTCACCATCCGCAAGCTCGCGCTTACGGTAGCCAGAAATCGGCGCGATTCTCGACGCCCAGGGCGTCTCCTGCGGCGACTAGGGCCGTGAGGGCGCGAAATTTGCCTCTCCCTCACGCGTTCCGCCTCCTCCTTCGCAAGCATTACTGCTCCGCAGAAGCAGATGAAGACTATTTGCCCTGAGTTTTTTACGATGTTTTCTCAAACCATTACGTAGAGAAATGAGAAACATTGATTTGCTCATTGCAGATTTTTGATTGTAGACCCTGTAACTGCTTGAAAAGCATCACTCTTTGAGCTACTATAAAACCGTGAAAACTAAACATAGCTAGGCTAGAATCCAATGAGTTTAGTTCCTTTACCAAAAATATCCACTTTATAAGACCAAGAAAACCTGAACACAATGACGAACCGAAGAGGCATCCGGAAAAAAGTTATCCTTATAAATTGTACAAAGCCACGCAATAATCCAGGTCCAACCTAGCTAACGAGTAACATAGACCTCAAATAACATTACCTCTTAGTCAGGCAACCTCTTAGTCAGAACATTTGACAAGCCACACACGTCCATAATTATTTGGGTGAATAGTTACAATAAAAACTAATGAAGCGACCTTTATCGGCTATTAAAAGCATTCGTGAGACATTTGCCAGATTTTGGCTGATTTCTTGAACATGTTTGATCTTTAATGTATTTTGTTAAGGTTTGAGGTTTAAGATGATTGGTGTTATTAACCGGGTAGCCAGGTAATTGCCATACATACATAATCAGCCTACTGCTGGGACACAAGCCTCCTCCCTGTGAGAGGGAGTGGGCCGTAATCTACCACGCAGGCCCAGTTCGGGTTGGTAGATGTCACATGTCTTCGATTTTTTGGTTCTAGAACATGCCGGTTTCCTCACGATGGTTTCCTACACCGTTTTGAGAGTAGTGCTGCCTGGGTTTGAACCCATGCAACAACTCCTAAGTTGGGGCCGTTACCACTGGGCCACCACTGCTTAGATTAATTAACTCAGGTTAACTGCCATTGGTCTTAAATTAGAAAACTTGTGTAAAATGTCCATTTCTGAAAATTACTAATACGGTTTCTTTGCCATGTATCGGTATGTCTTCTGTAGGTACTGCTAGCGTCGACGTTCACATTAATGTTTAGATTTTTCCCCTTAAGGCGCAGATATCTGATTTTAGCGACTAAAAGTCACTAAAATCTGTTATTAAGCCTTCAAATAATGCAAGTTATGCAAAAAATTTACGTTAATTTATAACGTTTATTTACACATCAGTTCTATATGTGAATATTTAAGTATTGTAGTAAAAGGCTATATGAAATAAATTCAAGAAGTAATATCAACCCAAAGCATAAGGAACGATATTACTTTCAAACTACTTAAGATATTTTCTTTTTGTTTTTTGTAAGAACAGTCTATTTTATCACACTAATATTATAAAGGCAAAATTTTGTGAGTGAGTGTGTGTGTGTGTGTATTTGTTACTTCTTCATGCTTAAACAGCTGGACCAATTTTGATAAAAAAAATTATGGAGGTGGCTGACACCCGGGATTAACATATAGGCTACTTTTTATCCCGATATTCCCACGGGATCGAGACTTACGCGGGTGAAACCGCGAGGCGCAGCTAGTTGTCTATAATTAGATCTGTGATTTTTTCAAGTATTCATATTTTCGTTACTAAAAATAAATTTTCCCTTTGAAACCGAATGGCAGTGCGGCGTGGGTAAGACGCGGATTTGTACGGCCAAGGTCAACGGCGTTTACCCGACCCTTAATCACAGATAAAGCACTAATAAGCTCACGACCTGTGGCTCTATTTGCTTATTGTTGAACTTCTGTCTAAAAAAAGAACTGCACGGATCAATCCGTGCAGTTCTTTTTTTGAGGATAGTATGTATTAGAAGAATAGTTAACAGTGCTCTTACCATCTTTCAGTAAACGACATTATTGATCTTTAAAAATCATTAATGGAGGCAAGTTTACTTATTAACAAAATACAGAAAATAACAAAGACCGTAAAGGAAGTAAGGAAACGTAAACGTTAACTCAAACTTACGTGTTAACGTTGATACTGTAATGTTCTTCGTTATTAAATTGGACCCCAACCCTGCTCACGTATGGCATTGTAGCTTAACTTCATAATCAAGTTGGTCATATTAGGTGGTCGGGTAATAAGGACAGCCTCGTATTACTTGCTAGTTTTTATCCCCAGCTTCGGTTACAAGTTTGGGGGAGAAAACTATACAGAAGTATTTGTTTTGTCCTTTTTTGGTTAAGTTAAAGGTAGTTTCATAGTTGCAATAAAAAAAGGGAATTTATATTAAATTCGTTAAACACTTTGATGTTCAGAATTCATTATTTCTTTTGAAAAAGTAAGACGAAGACCAAATAAATGATGGAAAGATGGCTTGAAAGGGGGCTACGGAGATGAAGACTAACAGAGATGGAAGATGACATAATGCGTTGACTCAAAGTAAGGCCAGACTGCCCTTTTCTGATGCACTGGTCCAGTACACATAGCTGCGGGCCTGGTGTTGAAGAAGGATATTTAAATTGATATTTGTTACAGAAGTTAAGTTATGGTCGTGTTTAGTTTAATTTTGACATAATTTTGATTTAATTTTAATTTGATTTTTTAATGTTGATTTGATATTGATTTCATTTTGTTTTATTTGTAATTTTTTTTTTTATGTACTTTTATTGACTTTAATTTTAATTTTGATTTTGTTTATTATTGTAATTTAAATTTTGTGTTGGAATTGGATTTTGATATTGATTATAATATAATTTTTGATTGGAATAATAATTTTTCTTAGATTTTTATGCTACTAACATATAATATTTTTCTAAGTTTTAATAATAACACAATATGGATATTTTTTTTCCGAAATAAATAAATTCAATTGAATTGAATTTGGGACTTAATCAAATATCTAATGTGGCTGTAATTTTAAAAGGAAGAAAGATGAAGAAAGAATAATAGTTTATTTTACAGGCAACATTTGAATAGGAACTGCTCTGGGAACTAGGAACGAAGCTTTATTATACCTTTATTGTAACATAGAATAAAGCACATCCTATCTGACACTAGGTGCCTATGGAGTTACGAAAGGGTCACCAAGATGCCATAAAAACCTACAACTGCGGCTAAGCTAAGATCTAGCAACAACGGTCTAATTTAGGCGAGTTTACATAATAACTACTACCAACAGTATAGTAGAGAAGGTCAGCTCCGTAAATCCAGCGAAAACGCACGCACACATAGACACGATTTTCATACAGTGAGTGCAAGAAAGAAAGAAAGAAAAATAATATTATTTGTCACAGAATAACGTGCATACGAAAACATAATAAGTAATAAACTCGAAGGTAAACATTACACAAAACAGATCTAAGTACATATTCGCACACGCGACAGTAATTTGTTTGTTATATATGGTCTATTTCAAGGTATGAGTTAAAAATGTAAACAAATGGATCACAAAACGTACCTAGCTGTGGATGCGAATTACAAATTGGGTGCTTTGATTTGATTATTTGTCATGGTCGTGAACGGGCGCCGTCAGTTGAGACTGGTCATCTCTTTAGTGCCAGGGCTTATTTTTAATCTTATATTTTGAATTTGTTTTTAAATCATTTATTTTTTTACATTTTCTCACATATAGAAGCGACGAGAATAATGTACCCAGGATTTTGTAATATCTTGATTTAAAAGAGTGTCCTTGAAGTTTCTTGCCTGTTCTTCTCCATAGAGATCTACGTTTTGGAATTGGAATGGACAAATAGCTTCAACTTTTTGACTAACTGACCCACTCTTTGACAATTCAAAAGTGCCTGTAATTGGTTTAATTGAAATAAATGCTTTGAGTTTGAGTTTCAGTTTTGAATGCTTAAGTCTTTGATTATTTATATGTCTAAATAGTGTCGCGCTGCAAAAGAACTAAAAGAGGCCAATTTTGATAGGCTGTTGTGCGTGACAGCTACGTCTTACACTCGTGTCACGTCATTGTGCTGTCATTGTGTTATTCTAGTGTGTGTAAATTTTGCGGCCAACGGTTGGACGCATTTTTTTTCGACGAGTTCACAGCTTTGACTGTCTATCTAGACATATGTATATCCTTGAAATTCTAATTTTCAATCGTCATAAAAATAAAAATAAAGTTAACAATTGGGGTTAATTTTATGTCCTCAATTTTCGCTGATGATTTTTCAATCACAATTTAAATAACTAATGTTATTCATACAATAATTTGTTGGAAAAATGTATGGGATACAATGTTGAAACCTGCTAAACACAGATGAATGTGTTACTTATCTCCTTTAGTGGGTGATTGAGTAAGAATTTAACCTTAAGAGCGTTTACACCTCATACAAACTTTCAAGCCATTGTTTTTTTTGCATTTCATACAAACTTTCAAGAGCTTGTTTTTCGAAATGACTGAACCGATTTTGATTAAACTTCATACGCATAAGCAGGTTTCCAAGGTCTAAAAAGTTAGTAAAGAACATTTACAAAAAATAGTGTTACAGCCAAATTAGACCGATTTAAAATTTTCCATAGAAACAGATATTTCCAGTTATCTGTTTTTAAATAAGACATTTCGAAAATGTTCTTTACTAACTTTTTAGCCCTTTGTATCCTGCTTATGCGCATGAAGTTTCATTAAATCGGTTCAGTCATTTCGAAAAACAAGGGCTTGAAAGTTTTTATGAAATGCCGTAAGGTGTAAACGCTCTTAACAGGCTTTGTATCACCACCATATACTTTTGAAACAGACATAAGTTTAGAATTGCCGTACGTACGCGTCTGTGTGCGTCCGCCTTTTTTCGGTCGTTGTATGGAGCTGACCTTCTGAACCTACTATTCTGTGATACTACCAAAGTCTAAACAAGGTGAGCTTAGAGACCGTTCCAAAAACGGCTATGTCCGAACCTGTTGCTGAAATGAGAATAGTATTAATGTGTAGCCTGGCATAGTTTAGATACTGAAACCTGTTTCTTAGTGAAGATTTTCCAGGAACTCTGGGAAGTGAGACTTTATTTTAGGCTTGTTTACAGGTTGTGTTCTAGGAAAAAGAGAGATTGAATTACTGGGACAAAATATAAAATAGGAAGCTCATTTTCTGGCTGGATTCCCGGAAAAAGTGATTGGATTTGTGATTGTACTGTGTTAAGACTTTTTTGTTGTTTGCGTGTATTTTATAGAATAGAATACTTTTTACTAAGAACATCATACAAATTACAAAGGGGATTAAGGGATTTACATAAAAAGCAAATTATTAAAAAAAAAACAAACCTGAAAAACAGATAACCATTTGGAATTGACTCATTACTAGTTTTTATTTGATACCAATATTTTTGTAATTTATTTTTAAAAAAACCTTCCTCTTTTTTTGCAATATATTAATAAAACATAATTGTCACTCCCACAATTATTAAGACAAATCTAACGACACCTCATATAAGTTATAATCCATCAAGCCGTTTAGGCTACAGACCGTGCCAAAGAAATATACATAAATACATATATACGTACATACATACATACTCTTGAAAAACTCACCCTGCTTCTGAAGCAGTCGGGTAAAAAGGATTAGCAGCTGTCAATTATTGAAAAACCACTGTTAAAAATGTGTTTCCAAATCGTGGCAATTGTATTCAGATTTATCGTCTGGCATTTTACTAGCAGTTGTGAGTAGGTCGGACACCAGTATTGGATCGACAGAAACTGTATCCCTCTGTAGTTTTCGAAGGAAAGCAATAACAGCAACACGCTTCTGTAACATGTTGTAATACAGTAAAATGTTATTGTAACAGACAATTTTCGTGTTCGTCAGCGTCCGTATTACGATCGCGCGCGCACGTGACCTGAATGAAAACGATGCTCAATTATTATCGTTACATTAAAATACAGCAGACGTAGTGCGTGGTACGTAAACGATGTCTTATGATTATAAATAGAAAAAAAATGGGGAAAAAATGAGTTAAATAGTTTATATTTACTGGTGGCCCACTCTTGCTTAAAAAGGTTATTAAGGTGCAGATATATGATTTTAGTGACTTTTAAATCTATTATTATGCCTTTATATAATGCAAGTAAGTTATGCAAAAAATGTATGTTAAACTAGAACGCATACACATTAATTCTATATGTGAATATTTAAGTCCCATGTAATAGGGGGCGAGCCTATTGCCATCAATCGGGCACAAATCCAGACTCCGGGCTGCTACTGAGAAATTTTTATGGAAAATCCCAATGAGACGTTGCCCGACCCGGGAATCGAACCCAGGACAGTAGTCTTTGTTATATGTATTTAAGTTTAATATTAATGTAATAAACACTTAAGCTTTCGGAATTAGTTCTCTAAGTGATATTTAAATATTTTATATGGTTTTTAGGGTTCCGTACTAAAATGGTAAAAAGGAACCCTTATGGTGAGACTAAGTCTGTCTGTCACACCTGGATATCTCAAGATCTACTAATGCTATCAACTTGAAATTTAGTAATAGTTTTAGATGACGTTTGTCCAACTATTTTGCCAACAAGAAAGAAATTAAAAAAAATATATCTTTTTGAAAAAGGGACTGAAAAGGGGTCTTAAAAATATGAAGTAGGGCTATTAGGGCATGTGGGGTATCATATGAAAGAGAGAGAGTTTTGCACATTCTAAAACATTTTTTTTTAGGCAGCATAGTTTCCGACTTTTGATGAAAAATGTAAAAAAAATACCATTCCCACTCCCTTTTCTCCGAAGTTTGCATAGATAAAAATCCGAAATTATTCTATGTGATAGAAGTTTATGTAAAGATTAAACGGAGAAGGAAAAATAAAACGATGTCTCTAAATAGCACAGTTTTTCAGAAATCATCAACATCATATATACGTACGGAACCCTCGGTCCGCGAGTCCGACTCGCTCTTGACCAGTTTTTTTTGTGTAAACTTCACAGACGTGATGGGTATCGATAACTAAAAATGATTAAATAAAAATAAAACAGATTTTTCATACAACATACAAGCCTACAAGCGGTCGTCGACCCCAATAAAACAAAAAAAAAAATCATCAAATCTTTTTCATTTTTATTTTATTTATTCATTTTTATTGCGGCCACGCCAGGGTTGCAAGTTTGTCCGAAAGGGATATCGTGGGCATCTGAAGGAACACAGATGGGTTTTAGTCAGTAAAAGTCTGACACGCCCTCCCGCGCCGCCTAGAGCGGGTGAAGTTATTTGTAATGTCTCACCCAAAAAAAAAAATGGGGCCAACATCGTAACCTCGAAAATATAATCAGCTGTCCGCCATACATTCAGGTCGAGTAGGTATCGAAGTTTGTTATAGGACAGTTGTTAAATTTCTCTACCAAACCCTTATAATTGACCAAGTATTTCTAATACATGCTGTAAATATAGGTAGATTACCCACTGTAACATAAGTTTAGTCATTCTTTAGGTTAATGTCGGTTACCTCGGGTCTTCGTGAATCTCCTTTTTTATTTGAGGAATGTTAATTAATATTCCAGCTATGTCTTAATTATACAAAAATATTCTGATAGTGTTATTCTACGGTAATTATTATTTAATTATAATTAAACATTCGTTTTGCAATAAAAGTTCGTTGACATTTGAGTTGACAATCAGTCATTGTGTTTTATACAATTCTTTGTTAGTGTCTTTATAATACTGGCAGGCAAGTAAGATCTACGCCACGTACTTTTTTTATAGAAAATACGAATAAAAAGCAAGTTTTTTTTACAAAAATACAATTAAATTAAAAATATTCTTACAACTTTCTTATCTAAATCAATCGACATGTAAATGTTAACCCGACAACCCTTACTTATCTTTGCCTCAATGTAAAAAAAAAATATAAATCTCCAAGATCAATTATTATCAACAAAAAAAATATTAGCCACCCTTTTTTCTTGAGCTTAAGAACGGGTGCTGACACCCGTTCTTAAGCTCAAGAAAAAAGCGTACCGAAGACATTAACGTTACGAAAATCGTTTTACGATATTTAATATCGTTTACGGTACTTAATATCGTTACGCGTTTACCGAATAAGTACTTTCGATTAAGATAGGGGTGTCTATTAAAATTTATTAGAGCGTTTAAAGGTGCGATGGAATATCATTGATTGTTTATGAGGTGTGAATATGTATATTCATGCTGTTGAGGTGGGGTGAGTAGGGTTTGAGATTCGTAGAGTATTTTTTGTTGATTTTAGAGGTACTGGTAAAGTTATCGTTGTTCCTAACTTATCGTGACTTTCTAAAGCTTTCACATTACTTTTGTCGAACTAATTGGCAAGGCAAAAGGGATTGGCAGAGGTGTGCCCAACGTACACCCAAATTTCTTCAGTTATGATTAAGTCCCATGTAAAAGGGGGCAAGCCTATTGCCTTCAACCGGACACAAATCCAGATTCTGTTACTGAGAAATGTCTGATGGAAAAATCCAAAAACATTTTCTTCTTTCTTTGCTTTTTGACATGATGTTGATAAATTTATCAGCAATTAATGAGTAATAAATAATTATTAGTAATTTCTACAAAAAAAGTTTAAAAACATGGCTTCTCCTAAATCATTTTTACACAGTAAAATAATTCTTTGAATATAAGGGTAATACCTACAAATTAGATTTATTTAGTTTTTTATAATACAAATGTTTTTGTTGTGTTTTATAAATTGTATATTAGAGTTTATATGTATCTTTATGTATCTTTTAGTCTTAAGTGTTTTTTATTGTAAAATAGACTAAAAGTAGTTTATGAGTTAGGTTTTATCCCATGTGCAATACAAATATTCGTATGCCGCTTTTAGCGGTGGATGTGTTCTGAATAAAACTCTAATAACCAACTTTGTACCTACCATATCCGACGAATAAATGTATTTGTCTTAGGTTACTTCAAAATATACCTTTCTTTCACAATTTCTCCACTGGACATTACCATTATATCGTTTGGTGTCATACCATTATTATTATTCCTATATTTACTTCTTCTAAATAGAAATTACTTCATAATCACACCGTTCACGAAAACTTATACCTAATCTTATTTCAAAATCCTGTATTTTAAAATAAGCTTAATTATGTAGAGGTTCCTAATCTTATTTCAAAATACAGGGTCATATAAAATCATCTAGCAAAACTCCGCAGACGTGAAAAAATCTAAACTCTTAATTTCAATTACAGCTTACTAGTTACGGGGTCAACGGCCGCTGCTAGTGTCGTTACTTGAAATTATGAGTTTACCAAACCTTTAACCTCATTAGATATCGATACCCATCAAATCTGCGGAGTTTGGCTTGGCTAATTAAATCTGACCCTGTATTCCATAGATTAAACATAAATCTTTAGCAAACTGATAACAATCACAAAACTGACATTGCCATACATTCTTACCCCCTATTACCTACAGTGTCGCCTTGACATTGCATACGGGGGTATTCAGACCCCGATGCAGGCTGAATGTATTATACGGGCTGTGGAGGGTTGAGCTCGGATCAACGGTAGATACGTGCTGTCTTTTTGAGGGGAATGGAGGTATATTTATCATGAGAGGTTATATGGACGGTGTTTTGTTAAATGTATGGTTTGTGTGCTTCTTAGAACTTATTTTTATATTATGTTGGCTAATGGACCGATGACAATTGTTTAATGTAAATCGTGACTCCGAAGGTTGTCTATAAAATATTACTTTTAGGGGTAAGCTCGCCCTTTGTATCATCCTGTGTAAAATTTCAACATATATAGCTGTAATTTATATAGTGTACATAATAAAGAGTATTCTACAACTTTTTTTTAAGTATATGCGAAACCTGAATATAGTTTGTTCAGAATAAGGAACTGAATCAATTTCAATAATTTTTACACCATGTTATATGTTGTCCCAAAAATATTTAGTGTGATGGAAAATGGTATCACCATTTAATTACTTACAATACAATCGCTGTACAGTTAGGTACCAACTGCCAATGCCAGACCCTGGACGCGTGGGGGCGCCGTTAACATGTTTTTGTACGGACAACCCGGTAACTTAACAACCTTATAACTTTGTGATTATTCATGATACAGGTTTGAAATTTTGTACATAAAACACACATCTTACACCCCATCACCCCCCCCATCTCTTGTATCTTTACATAAAAATACTAGACACGTGTTTCGGGTTTCGCATATACTAAAAATAATGTTGTATATCTATTTATCTATCCAAGACTTAAAACCTGAACTGCTAGAGTACTGGAAAGCCTAAGCGTAACGACCTTTTAAATACATTTTCTTGTACCTCTAATATTATTTAAACGACCAGCGAACCCTAAACTGACACTTAACCAATGCCATTGCATGTAATTGTCGACCCTTTTATATTCCTTTTGTTAGAATACTATTTCACAAATAGCGAAGTCATCTCAATTACCTCCTTTCCTTGAATTTGTAGGTATATTTATATGTATAAAATTAAGTTTTATAATTGGTTATTTATTTGAATGTAGTTTTTATAGTTTAAAGGAGTTTTTAGATAAAAAAATGTAATGTTTTAAAAATGCTGATGGTTGATGCCTTTTTCACCTACCTTTATAATTTTGCATGCTATGTTTGTATACTAGCTAAACATGTTTGTGCCATATAAATTTGTATTTAACACCATTTTATACCATGTTTTACGCAAATAAATATTTTGATTTATGATTTTGATTTTTATATAATTATGTATATTATAGTAAATATAAAATGATTGAGTTGTTTAGTCTAAGAAGTTTTAATTAAATTTTTTAATGTAATTTTGTAGAATTAGCAAAGATATAAGCGATTTGGTGTAAACTGTTAGCTTATATTTGATGAATAAATGAATTGAATTGAATTATAAGTGTAATTAATTAAGTATGTAATAATTTAATATTTTTTAATATTATTATTTTCTCTCCATCAGAGCACCCGCCATCTTATCTCTTCACCACCATTGGTTGATTGGTAGAGAATGCCTAAGGCATTAAGTCCGCCTTTGTACCTTATTGCGTGCGAGACGTTTAAATAAATAAATAAATAATATTGTGATCATTTTCTGCTCTTTTCAGATTCATTCTGTACTAACGAATCGATATGATCTCAAAAAAACCGGTCAAGAGCGAGTAGGACTCGCGCACCGAGGGTTCCGTACATATATATGATGTTGATGATTTCTGAAAAACTGTGCTATTTATAGACATCGTTTTATTTTTCCTGTAATCTTTGCATAAACTTCTATCACATAGAATAATTTCAGATGATTATCCATGTAAACTTCGGAAATATGGGGAACGGTATTTTTTTTTACATTTTTCATCAAAAGTCGGAAACTATACTGCCTAAAAAATTTTGTTGAGATTATGCAAACAACGCTCTCTCGTATGATACCCCACTTACCCTAGTAGCCCCATATTCAGTTTTTTAAGACCCCGTTTCAATTCCTTTTGCAAAAAAGGTATATTTTTTTTAATTTCTTTCTTGTTTGCAAAATAGTTGGGCAAACGTCATCTAAAACTATTCTAAATTTCAAGTTGATAGCATTAGTAGTTCTTGAGATATCCAGGTGTGACAGACAGACAGACATACAGACTTAATCTCACCCTAAGGGTTTCTTTTTATCATTTTGGTACGGAGCCCTAAACAGCAACAATTGTCCCTGTCAATAACATAACTGTAATCATCAAACCAAATAACCGAAAACAAAACTATAATTTTTCACTTATTTTTTTGGGTACCATATTTTATTCCAACCAATAGATTATTAATTGAAAAGACTATGCTTAGATAAAGAAAAGAAAGAAAGAAAAATAATTTTATTTTATATAAAGTTTGGTCATATTGAGAGGATGAATGAAAGGCGACTAACAAAAGGTATTTACAAGGCAGTGTGTTCTTCAGAAAGGTCAGGTGCGTAGTACTCGCAACAGGCGGAGTGCGTGTATGACCAGATGTATGAACGTAGACGAAGCAGAAGGTGTGAGTTTATGTAGATTATTAAAATAATGAGTGTATAAACAACCAGTGACGACAAACAAATGACGCAATTAATACTTTAATGGAGCAAGTAGTTGACAAAATTAATGATAAATTGAAAGTCGTTGGGTTATTCCTCGATCTTACTTCCGCTTTTGACACGGTAAATCACAAGTTACTATTAGGAAAAATGGAACATTACGGAGTAAGAGGACCGGTCTTGGGTCTTTTTAAGTCTTACTAAGAAAATCGTAAGCAATATGTGGAAATTAAAGTGAATGAAGATAGTACTCAAAAAGTTTTCAAATCGGGACTTAAACTAATAAAACAGGGAGTTCCACAAGGGTCGATATTAGGACCAATCTTTTTTATTTTATTTGTTAATGATTTAATTAGCTATATGCTGGAACGAAGTGATAGTGAAATTGTACTTTTTGCTGATGATACGAATGCTATTATTGCCGCTAAAGATATTGATACTCTCAGTAGTAAAGTAAATAATGCTCTTGCTCTCTTTCATCATTGGTTTACTATCAATAATCTCAAAATGAATGTCAGTAAAACAAACGCCATGTTATTTAGGACGACGTCGAGAAACAAAGAAAATACAATAACATTGGTAGACAGCGTAAAATTCTTAGGTATTCACATTGACGAAAGCCTAAACTGGAAAAAAGAATTGACAGCCATAGAAAGTTCAATTACCTCAGCTTGTTATGCCCTAAGAAGTCTTCGAGATGTGATCGCTATTAAGCAATTAAAAGTGGTATATTTCTCGCTTGTAGAGTCAAAGCTTAGGTACAGTATCACTCTATGGGGAGGTAGTTACGCGTACAATGTAAATACAGCTTTCATCATACAAAAAAGGGCAATAAGAACCATGGTAAGAATTCCACAATGGGTATCGTGTAAGGACTACTTTATAGAACTACAGATACTAACGGTCCCTTGTTTGTATATCCTTGTTCTTCTCACGGATCTTATGAAACAGCTGCAGAATTTCGAAACACCAGAAGAAAGAAGTAAGCGGGAAGCTACTAGGCGTAGGGACTTACAAAATAAAATACAGCCTCATTTAAAAGTCGTGAGTCATGCTGCAGGTTATCAATCAATTAAACTGTTTAATAAACTACCTGTACACTTAAAGTCAATATACAACTTTAAACAGTTTAAGCAGCAGTTAAAATCATTTTTGATAGAAAAGTGCTATTACACCCTTGATGAGTTTCTCTGTGACACATACAACTAGACTTTTATACTATTTTTATTGACATGATTTTATTAGTTTTTATTTTTGACATTGTGTAATGGATGAATCTGATTTAATTTGTAATTTTTTTAATTCTATATTTGACTTAAAATTTATAACATCACTATTTGTATTGACATTAGATTATATATTTGACATTTATGTAATAGTAGAATCTTTTATTTGTTTTGGTAATATTCTTAGATTTATTTTTTGACATTTAACGTAATATCAGGGAATTGCAAATGTTTTAATTATTAATTTCTAATTTGTATACTGTTTTAAATAATGATTTATATTGTAATTCATATATATTATAGTGTTATAATTTTGTGTAAAATTTCAATACAATGTTAAAATTGTTACAGAAATAAATAAATAAATAAAATAAATAGTGTGTATTTAAAAAAATACCCATTAGGCGGGACGGCCCGCGGTGTTGACGCGGTGTGTTCCATGTTTAAAATTTAAACAACTTCCGTTTGCCTCTTTCCGTAACGCTTTCGTCACGCATTCACCAGCTTACTCCCCAAGTCAAGCGTGCGTAAAGAAGTTTTACTTCAAAAACATAATATCCTAAACTAGCTAAAACTATTAGCAAACTAAAATATGTCGTGGAGAATTTCCCTCGCATTAAGTCGACTGGTAATATACCCAAGAGACTGGCGGCAGCGCCACGTTGTTTGGCAAAAGGAAAATACTTTTACTTTTCACATAATAATAAAATAATAATAATTCTTTAAACTTCGTCCCTCAGTTTCGTTACACCACAAATCATCAGAACTGCGCTGCGTGACAGCCCTGACGAAGATAAGACCCCAGAGGTAAGTCCCGGGTTTTACTTTTATTTACTACGGTGTGAATGGCAGCGATAAGGGAATAGGTATTTATATTTAGTCTGACATTGGACTGGGAGCGCTAAAGATAACGTGCTAAGAAAGTGAAAAGTGCGATAGTGAGTGGTTTTTAGGGATCAGTAAGCTGGCTAACGGTTGGACCGGTTTCGTTGAAATTTTGTATTTATATTTCAACGGGTTCCTGGATGGTTTGAAAACACAATTCACAATTGGACCCAGTAGGTGGCGCTGCTGTCGGTTTAAGGCGATACGATGTTTGCCGGGTCAGCTTACTAGCTGACCCGGCGAAAATCGTATCGCCTTATACCAAATTTATAAATACAAAATTTCAACCAAATCGGTCCAAGCGTTTTTTTTATTCGCTTAGAAGGTGACAAACACGTAGATAAATATTATAAAGAGAAAAGATTTGATTTTTTGTTTGTTTTTAATGGGAAACTGAAAAGCGCCTTAACTCATTTAAAAAATTCTACTGGTAACATGGGATGGGTATTTTATTTAAAAAAAAATAGAGATCCCTACGAAAATTACAATAATGTACCCCAAGGTATCAAACAACAACAAGGTATAAAACCCCAAGGTATTATACAGTAAGAATAGCTATGCAATGTGTGGTCGCATATTTAATGCTATACCTGAGAGTATTAAAATCTTACCAGCCAATAAATTTACGAGGTGTCTTAAATTATGGTTAAGGGAAAATAATTTCTACTCAGTAAGAAACATATTTAATAAGAGATTTAAAAATAAATAATAATTATAATTACCTCTGACATTAATAAGTATTTAAGTTTTTTTTTTTGACCTAATAATGTAAAAATATTTCTACTTAATTGATATTGATTATAACTATAAAAAAAATGATTATGCGTGAGTTTAAGTTTGTGTGTAGGTGACAATAATTATGACTACTTATTTATAAACCCAAATGTTTGCATGTCACATTGTTATGACTAAGTGTTATGGATCTGTATAAATTTATATTAAGACCGAAATTGTACCAACATTTATGGCAAATAAATAGATTTTGATTTGATTTTGATTTTGAAACATTTGACATCTGTCAAAACTACAGTGGTCTTAATACTCGTTGTATAGGTTGCTGCTGTCAAAGGTTAAATAACTGGGAAAGAACTGCAGTTCTTGTCTTGGAACGTTATATTTGTGATGAAGACCATAGGCTAGTTAGTGTGGACCTCTTCAGTACATAGAAGGCTTTATATCAGGGTCTTTAACCTTTTTGAAGTCAAGGGCCGAGAATACTATGATTTTGGTTCAGCGGGCCGCAACACAAGAGAAATCGATTATATTCCATAATTTTACAAGGCTAGAAACAGGAAATGATTCAATCAATGAGATGTTTGACATTGTTTACTCTTGACTAATTTATCAATATCTGCCCCGATAGTGGTTGTTGCAATTTTGAAACAGTTATCGCGCGTTAGTGCAAGTGTACCTGTCTATTTTGTTTTAATTTCCAGACATTAACTACACCGCGGGTCGCAGGCGGCCCGGGGGTCGCGGGTTGAAGACTTTTGCTCTGTATCAACGTGTAAATATGATTTTATTTTCGATTTTGCAAGTTCAATATACCAAAACCGCCGAAAGTGCAACCACACCCCCATTCCGTAAAGCTTATTATAGTTTTCCCCATTGTTAGAGAGTGACAGAGTGCGAGATAAAACAAATAACATTTATACCGACGACATGCGACATAAAGATTCATTATATACCGGACTGCTTTGGGAAAAGTAATTAGTGATGTAATAGCTTTAGGATGAATGGAAGCTTTCGGGGAAATTTCAAGAAAAATACGTTTTGGGTGTTCTCTTTATAATAAATAATTTCTCTTTTTTCCAGTACTCACTTATCCATTCTAATATTATTATGAACTAGCTGCGCCCCGCAGTTTTATCCGCTTATGGGACTAATTGTATTTATTCAGCTCCATTCGCGTGTCGCTGAACGATTATGGTCACACTTATACAGTTCTGCTTCTATCAGCCGCGTACAGCTTCGTAAGATTGTGAAAAGGTCACAACTTGTCGACGAGGAGTCGAGAACCATTCGTGTACAGCGCTGTTCCGCCACGTCCGGCACTGAACGTGGACTGTTCCCGACTCTTCGTGTACAAGTTGCGACCGAGTACAGCCCTGAACGTGGCGGAACAGAGCTGAACTCTATCTATAGCATTTCCATGATAAAACCACATTTATCCTCATTTTATACCTGTTTACCGCGAAAACTGAATAGACGCGGAAAGCTGAACGGATGCGTACGCACCTCCATAAATAATTATTGTTTTTTATGGACAAAAGCTAAACTGAGCTGAATAAGTGTGGTTAGTCCCGAAGTCTTGATCCCGCGGGAATATCTGGATAAAAATGTCCTATGTCCTCGCCCAGGTGGGTCTACCCATGTGCCAAATTTCATCCAAATTGCCCGCGACTTTATGTACGACCTAGGATGAAAGTAGCCTACATCCTTATCAGGTTCTGAAATCAGTAGCTCGCAACGAGTAAGCGTAGTTCTGATTTCTTCTCTGTTTAAGAAGAGGTATCTGCCCATAAACAGAACAAGACTAGTTCTGGCATCATTAATTTACACAGACAATGGAGGTATGAGGAACAAGGTGTGAAGTTCACTCATCCTCCATAGAAAAGGGAGGATCCTCCGACCAGACGGGTGGCGTGTCTGGTGGGCAACTGCCCACCGGTTGATGTCGGGACGTTATTTAGATGCTAGTTGCGCGGTAAACTCTGCTTGCGCGATGCAGGATTTTGCGTGACGTCAATGTGACGCGTAGTTCGCATGTGGTGATGTTGATGCCGCCACAAGCATAACCCTGCTTTAAGATTGGCTTTGGTCCAGACTAGACAGGGGGATAAGCTAATGCTAAGCGAACAATAATTATGTTCCTACTTATTTAAAAGTGTTTTACACAACCAACTTAGATAAAATAATTCTTGGACAACTGCCAGTCTGTGTAATAATGAAACAAGAAGGAATTTTGGGCCTATAGTGGGAAGGTGGGAACTATAGGCCCAAAGTTCCTTCTTGTTTAAAATAAAAAAATCATTGATTCTTTGACTGAGAATCAGAACTTTTTGAACGTCAAAATTACCTACGACAATCACCTAAGACAGTCCCCCAAAATGCCCGCTTTTCACACACCGATTGGATAAGGAACAAGCATATAGGTACCTATCCCTGCATTACCATGCTTGCTCACTGCCGATCCGTGCAGGTTGGCGGTCCTAGATCATGCATTATGTTAGGTATCTATAAGGTATGATGATCTAAAGAAAGAAAGAAAGAAAAATAATTTTAATTGTCACAGAAAAAACGATCGAACAAAGCGAAAAACGCAAAGTGCTCTGACATCCATATTGTGTTAGATAAACTTACTATACCTTCAATATGAAATTGAAAACTTTTCTGGGTACCTTTGCCCCGCATGGAAACAATATAAGTAAAAAATTGTGTAGAGACCACGCCACCACGACCTCCAAAAAAGCCCAACAATACATATAGATTACTATCGCAAAACATGCCGGTGACCTCATCAAGGTCTTCAATTAAATTCAAGAGGTTAACGCACTGCAAATAATATAATTGGATAATTTAATGTAATTTTAGAAGACATTTTTGAAGAGGTCGTGGCTAATTGTTGTCGCGCAATTTGCCCAATCTGAGGTCAGGTTAGAGGTAAGTCGTGAATTATGATAAAGTGTTTAAAAATTTGCCAAGACTTTTCCCAACTATTCTTGGGATCCAGTCGGAGTGGATGCAGCTGAAAACCAATATTTTACGTGGAGTGACTGCCTATCTGCTATCTGACCTCCACAACCCAGTTACTGGGTAACACGATACCTTTTTAGGGTTCCGTACCAAAAAGGTAAAAAGGAACCCTTATGGTGACTAAGTCTGTCTGTCTGTCACACCTGGATATCTCAAGAACTACTAATGCTATCAACTTGAAATATAGAATAGTTTTAGGGCCCAACTATTTTGCAAGTAAGAAAGAAATTTAAAAACATATATCTATTTTGCAAAAGGGACTGAAAAGGGGTCTTAAAAATTTGAAGTGGGGCTACTAGGGCATGTGGAGTATCATATGAAAGAACGTTGTTTGCACATTCCCAAACATATTTTTTTTTTAGACAGCATAGTCTCCGACTTGTGATGAAACATGTAAAAAAAAAATACCGTTCCTCCCCCCCTTATCTCCGAAGTTTGCAGAGATAAAAATCTGAAATTATTATATATGATAGAAGCCTAAGTAAAGATTACAGGAAAAATAAAACGATGTGTCTAAATAGCACAGTATTTCAGAAATCATCAACATCATAATATTCGTACGGAACCCTCGGTGCGCGAGTCCGACTCGCTCTTGACCGGTTTTTTTTTTGGTTTTTTTTGGTAGATGTCACTTGTCTTCGAATTTTTGATGCTAAGATATGCCGGTTTCCTGACGATGTTTTCCTTCACTTTTAACTTGAAAGGTTGCTGATAAAGTTACAGGGACAATTGACTTATCGAGGTATTTCTGCTGTCAGCACACGGCCGGTCTTTGCGGCAATACTTGGCCAAAGAACGGCAGTGAAGTCTTTCAGCTGGGATGATGGTGGTTGTGAGTCTTTTCAAATCTATTCTAAGCATCAACAATTCCGTTGTTGTTACCATAGGCGGCGGGTATTAAATGATACCAGCCCATCATCCATTTGCCAACAGGGCAAATGCCTGTTCTCATACAGCTCTCTGTGTCACGATATCTCTGTAGCTCTCCGTATTCACGAGCATTGTTCACCACGCTTGCTTAAGACCGGTTGGCGATTTCAGACTATTAACTATAAGTCCACGCTTCCTCACAAGTTCAGCAATGTCATCAGTCGAAAAAAAAATCAGCTGTTCCCTACATTTTGACGAGTTATGAGAACATAAATGTAGGGAACAGCTGATTTTTTTTCGTGATTTCAGGTTTGGTCCTATAGTAAAAGTTGTTCATAATGATGAGTACAATGACCCCTTAACAGGTTGTGCGTTAATTCTGGGACATGTTGTATAATCTCAGAAGGTACAAAATTATGAATTGAATGAGTCACATTGGGCAAGTCAAATCCGGGCAAGTCCCCGGATTTGAACAACCCCGTGGTGAGGCCGTAACCAATGAGCATTCACGACAGATAGGCGGTGGTTACCATCGTCGAATTTGTAGTCTGCTTACCCCATAATATGACTCCATCCTCATACCTAATACAAAAAATTCTTAGTATAGATAAATTCTCTCGTGACCTCACCAAGGTTTCCTATTAAAATTCGTCAGGTCAACGCACTGCAAATATTTGTATAATTAATATTGTTTTAAAATACACTCAATTAGAGTTCACACGTCGTGAGTCAGTTGATAATATAAATGGTGTGACAATAGGTATCATGCCTCTTTTTATCAACATTATCGTAATACCTATTTACAGTTTTTGACTATTTAATGAAGCACGTTAAGGTTGGTGCCGGTTGTCATTCAAAGCTTTGACAGTCGTTACAGCCAACCAGAAGTCCAAAGGCTGACAACCAGTCTTCCCAAGGGGTGTCGTGTTACCTGGGTTGACCTCACTGTGTTGTGGAGGTCAGATTATTTAATTTCATCATCATTCATGATTTCAGTCGAAAGACGTCCACTGCTGGATATAGGTCACTCACTACGTCCACGTGCACTAGTGGACGGCACGGTTGGCGCAGTGATTAAGCGATTGACTGCTGCGCCACGTGTCGCGGGTTCGATTCCCGCACGGAACAAATATTTGTATGACCTACAAGTAGTTGTTCTGGGTCTTGCTGTTTGTATATGTGAGTTTTAATGTTTGTAAACGCACCCACGATATAGGAGAAATTCCTAGTATGGGGCAACGTTTTAAAAAAAAAAAAAAGAAAAGAAAGAAAGGTCTCCGCCAAATGAGGGGGAGGGGGTAAGCCTTAATCGCCATGCTTGGCAGGCGGGTTGGCGATCGCATAATGGTGTTAAAATGCATAGAGAACGCTGCTGCCCACTCTCTAGTAAGTCCCTTAGTCGCCGTTTACAACACCTACGGGAAAAATAGGATGGTGCTATTCTTTACGTCCAGCACCACACAGAACTAACAAATTACGCATTACGCACGAATTTAATTGAATTTTAAATTATTTTACTTATTGTCTAGACTCAAGTTTTTCTAACTGAACATTTACCTAACAATGTACAACCACAGCACGTGTAAGTAAATATATATTGTAATTATAACTATTTCACTATATCAACCACTATATCTAGACCCGTGGAAAAATTTGGAACTAAATTCAAAATGTACTTGATTTGGCATCATAGTAATAGTTTTCCTTAACAACTAGCGCCTCTATGGACAAGCAAGATAAATTGGTAACCTCTAGATAATTCCATAACAAACATGGTTGCGGAAACATGAGAATGACGTCACAGGTCAATAGCCGTCGAGGTCATTCAGATGTAGTTAAAAAAACTATAGAAAAACTTCTAGTATTTGCTAGTCATTATTTGAAACTATTCTGGCGGATTTCGTTATGGCCGTTTACGTTTAAAATGGCTTAAATTTTTTACAAGGCAGGATGGTCACGGCGGGTTGGCACACAATGTCTAAGGTAGGCTTGTGTAGTACAGACGCCAGTACATCAAGCTACTACAATCTGTCAAATTTCTTTAATAGATTTTCAACTTTATCGCTTTAGCTTAAGGTTCAAGGTTGATTGGGAAAATTTGACAGTTTCGGGTAGCTTGACCTGCTGGCGTCTGTACATATACTATGTACAATTAAGAATTCATTCCTGACACTGTACTAGAATTAACTATTCCGTAAGCCTATTAGTACCTCGGTCATTTAGTACTTCGTTTCGATCACGTTCCCTGATCCGTCCGATCGCTCGCTCGGACTTGGTTCCACAGACTAAGTACACTAAGATGTCGTTAACACATATTCTCGAATTTCTCTATATTTTTTTATTATTTACCTATATTAGCATCTGCCAGCAGCTTCGTGGAGTTTGTAAAACAAAATAACACAAAAACTAGCACAATATACTAACATATCTGTAGGTACCTGTGATACCATCCAAGCACTCGTTGTAAAACTCCTAATTCAGTTAGTGTACTAATAGTACTAGAAGACCGGACTAGTACTTTTCACAGATTGTACTAGATCGGAGCGCTCCGTTCAGTGACCGAGCAAGAACAAGTCTAGTCTAAGGGTAAGCCCACATAAGCCACCGGTCACAATCGCCGGTAGCTGTTGCGAACATCGCGGTGAAGGAAAACATCGTGAGGAAAGCGGATGTCCTAGAACCAAAAATTCTAAGATATGTGACATCTACCAACCCGCACTGGGCCCGCGTGGTGGATGATGGCCCACTCCCTCTCAGCCTCTCACAGAGAGGAAAATTGTGTCCCAGCAGTGGGAACATTATAGATTAAAATTGCTAGTTTTTGCAAAACCAAAAATGGAGAGTGAGTCTATGTACACTTTATAAAAGTCGCTTTTCGTGTCTGTTTATGTGATCGCGTTGTTCTTCTAAACTAGGCAACGGATTTTGATGCGGTTTTCAACATCATTTAGAGCATTTAATCCGGAAAGTTTATGGGTATCAAGTATATTAAGAAACCTACATATAATAAAGAAATCTAGATGTTTTGTCAAGTCGTAAAAAGCGAATGAAGCAGGAGTGGGTCTCTAGTATTTTGTATAAAAGAAAGAAAGAAGGAAAAATTGTTCATGCTGCACAAACAAACCGCACATTAAAAAAAAATTAAATACATTGCACACAAAAAAGTAGCCAAACGCCTCGTATTCAAAGAATACAAGTTTGACAATCTTGTCCATATTACAATAATTTAATACATCACTACTTGTGTCACATCATTTACATAGAGATTATTAAAAAAAAAAACCAGCCAAGTGCCTATCGGACCACGTACATAAAGGGTTCCGTAGTTGGGATGAATTTATCCCAAGAACAAACTTAACATTGTAGTTGAAAAACATGATCCCCCATACATTCCAACTGCAATTAAGTAAGTTTGTACGCACAATATTGAGTGATTTACCATGTTATTTTAAGATAACAGACTTCTTAAAGATTTTCCTGTAATCTATAAGTAAAGACTCAACTGCAATTAAGTAAGTCTATTTTCTGTATTTTTATCAAAATTGTAGGCTCACTAATTTCGGAGATAAGGGGATCTAATGGTCATTTTTCATCTATTTTCTTAAATAATTTTAAACGTATATATTTTAAAATTATAAAAAAAAAATGGTAAAATACTTAAAACAAGCCCTTTCATTTGATATGTCACATGGTACAGACAGCAAAACTTTACTTTTCTATTTTCTAAATTGCCCCCCAAAAGTTAGAAGTTCATGTGTGTACCAAATTTCAACTTAATCGGCCCAGTAAATTCGGAGCAAATCAGCTGTGACAGACACACGAGTGATCCTATAATGGTTCCTTCTTTCCTTTTGAGGTACGGAACCCTAAAAAACCAGACTAACGATGAGCATTAAGATTAGTCAAGAAGAATAACGTATCTTTATATTTGACAAAAGACCTGCATTAGTGCATAAAAACTACAAACTAACAAGTCCATCTATAAAACTAAAAGCCGTAAAGCTTACTTATAAAAAATAAACATTTAGCTTAAGAGGTGTACTGGCGGACCGGAAGCCTGGTGTAGTGGTCTCCGACTCTCAACAGTTAGCGGTGAGACTAGCACTTATCTCGGGTGAGTACTCCCCCTTTATGGTCATCTTTATAGTACGTTTATCTGTGTTTGTGTAGTAGCTTTATTGGTTAGGTGTTTAAGACTAGGTGATTTAGAGATTAGGTGCATGGCAAATGGAAAGATGCATAAATGTAGAAGAAGTATTGTAGAATATGGCGTTCCGTTTTGGCTATGTGGAGTACATAACTGCGGACCTGTGGTATGAGAACATAGACGATACCATAATTTTGCATCATTACATTAAGGCGACGATAGCCGACTTTTAATGGTTTTATACTGAAGATCACGTCTAAACGAGTAGTGTTAATGATTTGAAAAAAATATAATTATGTTAAATTAGAGCATTTTCTCAAAAACTTAATATGTGAATATTTTAGATTATGTATATATTACATATTGAAATTAATTTGTAAAGTTATGTCTAACGCGAATAAAAAACTGAGAATGGCGCAAAATCTACCAAGCGTATTTTTCTGAAACCTTCACCAATTTAAAGATAATTTAATTATTGATCTTTTAGTATACGCGTATATTAAAATACCCTTTGTTTTGTGTATAATAAATTAATAATGCGTCAAATTGGGGACAGCGCTCCTTGATGGGCGAGTCCTATTACTGGCTGAACGTACGACGCGTTGCGTGAGCGCAGTACAGAACACGCAAGCTAACCACTCAAGGTCACTGGCATATATCTGCGTCTTAAGAGCGTTTACACATTACGGCATTTCAAAGAAACTTTCAAACCCTTGTTTTTCGAAATGACTGACCCATTTTAATGGAACTTCATACGCATAACCAAGATACAAAGGTCTAAAAAGTTAGTGAAGAACATTTTCGAAATGTCTTATTAAAAACCGATAACTGGAAATCTCTGTTTCTATGGAAAATTTAAAATCGGTCTAAGTTGGTTGTTACGAGTACACTATTTTTCGAAAATGTTCTTAACTAACTTTTTAGACCTTTGTATCCTGCTTATGCGTAAGAACTTTCATTAAAATCGGTTCAGTCATTTCGAAAAACAAGGGCTTGAAAGTTTGTATGAAATGCTGTAAGGTGTAAACGCTCATAAGTGTTTAAGAAATAGATTAGGTGCATGGCAAATGAAAAGATGCATGAATGTGGAAGAAGTATTGTAGAATATGGCGTTCCGTTTTGGCTATGTGGAACTGAGGACCTGTGGTATGGAACATACACATAGAAGATACCATAATAGTTAGTATGTGAGCCTTTCTCTGCATTTTTGCATCATTACATTAAATATACAGGGTGTTAAAGTAATTGCGTGCCATAGCTCAGGGGTAGGTTCAGTATCGATAAATGAACCTAGGAAAAAAAAAGAAAAAAAAATAGTCTTCGTACTTTATCGGGACAGTGAAATAAAATAATTTAATTCTAAACGATTGCTATTTTAAGTTACTAGGTATTTGTGAATGTGAGTATGTTGTAGGCTTAATATACTGTAGATTTGTAGACCATTTTCTATTTTGTTAAGTACCTGGTACTTGTTCATGGGCCTAGACTGTCCTCCCATACCTATTAAAATGCTAATTTGAAAACATTGTAAATAAAACGGTACTTTGAAAACATTGTAAAAGCCAAATTATTCTTAAAAGATTAACCGTGGATTTTCTTGCGGGCTGTTGTCAATAGGAAACAACTAATTGGAACTGTGTACCTAGCTTTTGACGTTTTGTATGTGAAATAAAATATTTTTATTTCGTATGACCAATTCTTAAACATTCTCAACGACTGTACTACTATTTTTGGTCGAAAGATACTCGTAGCTAGTGATTGTCTTCTAAGCGAAGATGTATTTACTCCTCTTGACTCTGCTTTATAAATACCTTTTGTTAGTCGCCTTTCACTCATCCTCTCATGACCAAACCATCTAAGCATACTCTTGACGTAACTTCAAATAATAATAATAATTATTGTTAGGGCCTGTAACACCACGTTTTTTAAACGCACCGTTGACGCGCGTTACAGAAACGTGCGTCGACGGCGCGTTTATCCTACAGAACAGACTGACTCGCGTGCGAATCGCGTCTGTATCGCTACAAACGCGCGTCAACGGCGCGTTTAAAAAACGTGGTGTGCACAGGCCCTTACCTAACTCGGCTCGACCAACCCCCAAAGGAAAAAAGTACCTATCCTATTTTCCAGGAACCCGATTAGATATGTCAGTTTGAGGTACAATTCTGCTTACCAAATGCCACAAACCAGTCACCGTGAACATATTCAAGTACATAGTTAATTACATAATGCACCACACTGAGTCAGCGATGCGAAATTCCTTTGCCATATGGTGTGATGGATCGGGTTACTGCAGTATTACCCGTGTGAAACTAGTAGTACTATTATTTACTATGAATATTATATACAATATTAGTTTTAGTATATGCGAAACCCGAAACACATGTCTAGTATTTTTATGTAAAGAATCTATGTACAAAATTTCAAAACTGTATCATGAAAAATCACAAAGTTATAAGTTTGTTATGTTACCGGGTTGTCCGTACAAAAAACATGCTAATGGCGCCCCCGCGCCTCCAGGGTTGCCTTGCGCTCATCCTATCCTACTAATATTATAAACGCGAAAGTTTGTAAGTATGGATGGAAGGATGGATCGATGGATGTTTGTTACTCTTTCACGTAAAAACGGCTGGACCAATTTTGATAAAATTTTGTATCGAGGTACACTCTGGATTGACATATAGGCTACTTTTTATCCCTATATTCCCACGGGATCGAGACTTACGCGGGTGTAACCGCGGGGCGCAGGTAGTTGATAATAATTTGGCAGTACCGTACGGCTATTGTATTGTAAGTAATTAAATGGTGATAACATTTTCCATCACACTTAAATATTTTTGGGACAAAATATAACATGGTGTAAAAATTATTGAAATCGATTTAGTTCCTTATTCTGAACAAACTATATTCAGGTTTCGCATAAACTAAAAATAATGTTGTATAGTTTGGTTATCAACTGGACTGATTAAGCCAGGCCATTATTACTTAATTTCGATTTTTTTTGGCAAATTATCCATATAATTTACCAAGAAAATTCCAAATTAAGTGAAAGACCTTGCCGAGTACTTAGTAGTTAACATTACGTAACATAATATCACGCCTGTATTCCCGAAGGGTTAGGTAGAGGTGTAGGTAACTATAGCACACCCACATTTCGCCAATTATGTTTAAGTCCCATGTAATAGGGGGCGAGCCTATTGCCATCAACCGGGCACAAATTCAGACTACGCGCTGCTACTGAGAAATTTTAGATGGAAAATCCTAGGAATTGAACCCCTCATGCTCAGCAAGGTCGCTTGCAAACAATAGACCAACGAGTCAACCAGTTATACCTAGTATTTACTATGTCAGTATTGTCGTTTGGTTAATAACAGAGGGTCTACCCCGAAGCGTTAATCCGAAGTATCGGCCGAATTTTCGGCCGTTTAATAACTTCCATAGTTTCCATTTTTGACTTCACATATTTGACTCTGGCTTATCTCTTTGAATGTCGTTTTTTTTTTATTTCGCTGTAGTTTGCCATAGTTAGCCATACTCAAGCAACGGCCAAACATTCGGCCGATACTTCGGATTCATGTTCGGAGTGCCTACCCCTGGTCTGCATGATATGGATAATTTGTCCAGAAAATTGATAATTAAGTAAAAGACCGCACTGACTAACAATCAGATTAAGTTACGCTTGCCGTGATTGGTCCGTGGATGGGTGACAATCTTTACATAACAAGACCTCTCCGTGCCTCGGAATGCAAGTTAGGCCGTTGATCCCGGCTGTCATTCATGAATCTTTGACAGTCGTTACGGGTCGTCAAAAGCCTGAAAGTCTGACAACCAGTCTTACCAAGGGGTATAGTGTTACCCAGTAGCTGGGTTTTGGAGGTCAGATAGGCAGTCGCTCCATGTAAAATACTGGTATCCTAGGAGACTAGATGCCGACCCCAACATAGTTGGGAAAAGACTAGGGAGATGATTATGATTTTAATGATAATAAATTGTAAGGAACTAGTCTAATAAGAATTAACTTTGGCCATACTCACGATAAAAATACAATGGAAACGTTTTTAGTCTTAATATTGTAGTTGAATCTATGACTAAAGTTGTCAAAAAATAATAGGCCCGTTTTGACATTTAACTTGAATCGATTTATCGTGAGTATCGAGTACTGAGTCGTATGGTTACTTCACTAGTTACGTCGCGATGGTCAATGGTGACGTAGGGGTTACGTACTAGTTACGTCACCTTCTTCTGCGAAGCAGTAATGCTTGCGAAGGAGGAGGCGGAACGCATGAGGGAGAGGCAAGGTTCGCGGCCTCGCGCCCCTAGTTGCCGCAGCAGACGCCCCGGGCGTCGGGAGTCGCAAGCCGATTTCCGGCCACCGTAGGCGCGGGCTTACGGACGGTGAGCGATGGGTAGCTCACTGTCCGATAAGGAACAGGCCCGGGTCGACGGCGCGCGCGCCTCAAAGGGTTGTCAGCACCAACTGACTGGGTCCGTTAGGGCCTGCCAGGGTTGCGAGTTTGTCCGAAAGGGATATCGTCCCCGGGCACACAGGCAATGAAGGAAAGAATGAAGGGCGTGCCTACGGGTGGGTTTTAGTCAGTAAAAGTCTGACACGCCCTCGCCAAGTTATTTGATAATTTCCCACACAAAAAAAAAGGCGTTTCATGGATTTTAGTGTAATTAAGTCTTTCATCACTCTGCTCTCAAAACAGTGAAGGAAAACATTGTGAGGAAACCGGCATGTCCTAGAACCAAGAAATTCGAAGACATGTGACGTCCGCCAACCAGCACGTTGCCCACTCCCTCTCACAGATAGGTGGCCTGTGTCCCAGCATGCAGCAGTAGGAACATTATAGGTTGATTATGTTCATGCTGTCTTTGTTACGATTACTTTCTTTCTGAATAAAAATATATACACCAAGATTTCATTGATTTGTAAAAAAGAAAAAAGTTAAAAGTTTGTTGATGACATGGTATTATGGAGTTCTTAGGGGTTCTACTTGATTATATAATTGCTTTCATTCTTGAAAGTTCCCATACTGAAACTGTTTTCACAAACAGGGCAATCAAAAGAACACAAAGTCACGTGAGTGAATCCGCGGGCATAGCTAGTTCTATCAATAAATTGCGAGGTCTTAAAATTTTCGGTAATTCCACCACATATAACATCTTGTCACCACATATAACATTATAACATCTTCTATGTCATAAACATTTATTTTTAACTCATCTCATTATCGTATCGTATTAATCAATGTAAACGAACCAAATGGCTAACAAGACTAAATAACGAACCATATTTAAACTTCTAAGGAACACTTAAAACTAATCAAAAGTTCTAAGAAATTGATATTTTCGGCTTCATGTCCATGATTTAATTTCAGTTACTAAGAAGACGTTGTTTATTCTATGAAAAAAAAATTGTTATTATTCAGTAGTAGTCGTTTCTGAGAAGAGGCTTTAATAAAAACGAAAATATTGAGGGTAGTGTTTTTAAATAAAGTTCTAAGTATCTCTTTTTAATTTCTCTGCTGTTGACTGGTACGTCAAATGATCTGATATCCTCGTGTAGATATCATGGATGCCTTTCTTAGAAAGAAGAAGACGTTTATTTGCGGTTATATAACGCAAAAAAAAAACACAAATATGAAAGAACAAGTTGGGAGAAAATATGCGTCACATCCACGCAAAACGGCCATCGCTCAGCATAATGCTGCGACCCTATGCGAGACAGAGCCCCAGCGCTGGTCATAATAAATATGTATTTACAGAATTATAATCATTAGAATCATGGGCCTGCGCGCGTTTGTAGCGATACAGACGCGATACGCACGCGAGTCACACACAGCCTGTAGACCTTTGCACACGCTCTGTATGATAAAAGCCCGCCGTCGCGTCGACGCACGTTTCTAAAATGCGCGTCAACGGCGCGTTTAACAAGCTTGGTGTGCACAGACCCTAATACACATCTCTCTTAGTTAAATTTGTTCCTTATGAACAAATCTTTTATGGAAAAGTTCTTATGGAATAAATCTGACTTAGAGAGATATATGAATGATTTTACTGATTATAATTCTGTAAATACATATTTCTTATGGTCGCGAATCATATTTTGGTCAAGATACAACCTGACACTGATCCACCTTAAGAGCAGGCAGTCTAAATCAAATTTCGAACGCAAGCTCCACCCCTTGCCACTCCGTTATGTGCTAAATGCTAATGCATCAGTAATAAAGTTGAATATCGCGTGCGCTCTTTGATCGTGTTCAAGCACGAAACTAAATAGCGTAAGTCTCATTTCTTATTTCGTTTATAACTAAAGTATTAATTGATCTAGAGAAAAAATATCTGGTGGCTGGATAATAAACTATATTTTCTTGCTGTGAATATTTATTTCAGACAAACAATCTTGTTTGTTTTTATAATTATCCTTAAAAAAGGACATGCTTTTCGAATAAAAAATGTATCTAGAGAAAATATTACAATTACGTAACTGTCTTCCACATGGATAGAAAAAGATCCAATAAATCATATACTAGTTTTATTTTGCTTGTACGTGTGACAGTTTCAGAATATTCATGCAAATTAACAAAAAAATAGGGAGCCTCCTCTTAAATAGATTGTGTCATTAATAATTTATTTCATTCATAATTCAACCAGAGTTATTTAAGGCAGGTCAGTTTAAAAACGTTTATGTACATTTTCTGCGCTAAAGAGTGCCAAAAGATTTATAGGGTGCCTAAAGAAGTAAATAACTTAGGTATATATGTGCAAATCTTTTACGTATTCTTGGCGGAAATGTATTTTATTCGGTCGTATAACAGTTTTATGTGCGCCTGCAATCCAGTTCGTTGATGCTTTCAAGTTGTTGGTAAGTAGAGGAAGTAAATGCATTTTGAAGAGAAGAATTTGTGTTGCAAATGGAGACCTGAAGACTCTGGAATAAAGTTTGTTGATGACATGGTATTATGGAGTTCTTAGGGGTCAATGTCTACTTGATTATATAATTGCTTTCATTCTTGAAAGTTCCCATACTTAAACTTTTTTCACAAACAAGGCGCTCAAAGTCAACTAATCGATTACCAAACCATCTCATATGTTCATTCTTATGATTTTATTTGCGGTAATGTTTTAGGCTGTCCATATTAGATTTGCATTCAGACGAAGAGTCGTACTTTCAAGTTCGGGCCGACCCAGAACTATCGTGAGTGACTTTTACAGAATATTTATTTATTACATACATAACCTACATAAACTGACGCCTTCTTCCTATGGGGGTAGGTAGAAACTATAGTACGCCACCTGCTGCGCTCCTTACATACTCCGTAAACTTCATACATCTGGTAATACACGCATGCCCGTTGCGAGTACTACGCACCTGACCTTTCTGCAGAACATCACCCATCAGATCACTATACAACATTATTTTTAGTATATGCGAAACCTGAATATAGTTTGTTCAGAATAAGGAACTGAATCGATTTCAATAACTTTTACACCATGTTATATTTTGTCCCAAAAATATTTAAGTGTGATGGAAAATGTTATCACCATTTAATTACTTACAATACATTCGCCATACGGTTAGGTACCTACTGCCAAATTATTATCAATGAGCTAAGACGACCCTGGAGGCGCGGGGATGGATGCCGTTTGCATGTTTTTGTACGGACAACCCGGTAACATAACAACCATATATCTTTGTGATTTTTCATGATACAGTTTTGAAATTTTGTACATAGATTCTTTACATAAAAATACTAGACACGTGTTTCAGGTTTCACATATACTAAAAATAATGTTGTATATCCTCCTAGGGTATCTCCCGTCATTTCCACTCACATCCGCCTTGTAAATAAAGATGGTTTGGTCATGTTTAGAACATGACCAAACCATCTGAGAATCTGGATGAATGAGACGCGACTAACAAAAGGTCTAAACATACTCTTTTAAATTTTTGTCACTACATCTTCTTTTAAACCACATCGTTGCTTTATCACATCATTATTTAGAAAATACTCACTCTTTAATCTTTCTACAAGACGTTCTGTTAATATTTGACTCTGTCATCTCTCACATTCCTTAAAGAGGTGAAGTTATTTAAACTTACCGGAAACCACAAAACAAAATAATTACTTTGAAAACATAACTTCATGATGCACTCTAGAAGGCACACAGCACTGTACTTTATCAAACAAAAATTTACTTTATTTCTTTATCCCTAAAGTCCCATCATAGAAGCCAAGTTTACGGTTATGAAACTCACTGCTATTCTAATTTATGCCTTAAGTCAAATACTATAAGACATAAAGTTGTAAGAAAGTGTTGTGCGTTGTGTTGTGGTGCGTGAGTTCCAAGTTACAGGGCCATATGGTTACCGCAGAGTGGCTGTGAAAGGTGTCGTAATATAGTGTAAAATAGTTTACATCGCCATTAAATGTAAAGTTAATTATAATGTGGGTAGTTCTGAAGAGGTATTTGATGTTAATGTTTGGCAATAGAGAATAGTAGAAACTAGTAGGTAACGTTTGTCAACCATATTTTATGTACCTACTGGAAAAAAAATGCTGAACTAATGGGCAAATATGCTTCATGATTCTTAAGGGGCCGGCGTAGCATACGTAGTTCATACAAACGTAATAGGTACCAAAATATTTTGTAAATCAAACATATTCTTAATATAGTGTGTATTTATTTCAATTGGATTAAAGAATATCTATGTTCCCAAACATATATTTTGAAAGGAAAATAATATAAAGACGAGATATGAGGAATTTAAAATTTCTATAGAAAAATTATTTTCCTCATAACTCTTGTTTAAATCAGTGTTCATTCAAAATATATATTTGAGAACCTAGATATTCTGTATTGTAATCGGAATAAAGACACACTACCTTAATAATATCTTTGATTTACAAATTATTTTGGTATTACGTTTGTATGAACTACGCATCCATCGCCGGCCTCTTAAAGAGAAAACGCAAGAGTAGCCCGCGGAATTCCACTTTTTTCTTTTCCTTCTTTCTTACGTTTTTTACGATTTACAGTCAGTAACAGATGGTATGTTGACACAATTATGATTTGCGACCGTAACATATTTACAGAATTATCATCAATAAAATCACCACAACACAGGGAACCCTAGTGTGGGGTTCAGGAAATTTGTGAAATCAAGTTCAAATTGTCCTATTGAATCTATTTCATGAAATCTTTAGAGCAACGCCCTGCATCGTACCTCCAATGGAAGAGCCATTGGAGGTACGATGCAGGGGGTCGCTCTAACATATTCTTTATGCTTCCTTCAACTATCAATTTCGCAGTATTAAGTATCAATATTTAAATTGCTGATTTTTTTCATTCAGCAGCATTCAAACCAAAGGTATTTCTTACTTAACGCCATCTTTTCTCTAAGATCCAATGAAAACTCTTGCGAAACGGTATTCAGAGCAATTAATATAGTCTCTTAACCTGCATTTCTGAAGCTATCAAGATATTCGACGGCTATTGGAAAATAATGAATGCAAAACCATTGAAAGGAACATTCAGCATAAAAATATTCTCGAAGCAAGACGAAACCAGATTATTTTGCTAACCAATGACGCACGAATTTTTAATGAATCATCCTCCATATAAAGTACGTTTTACTTACGATCAGAAAATTCTGCTGAATAAAAACGGCAATTACCTGAAAGTAAATAAAAAAGGAATTGGTTAATATTTGGTGGGAATTGATACTTTATTTGTTGATAAAGTTTAAACGCATAAAATGTTCCAAAGTTTTGTGATAAATACATCATCATCATCATCATTTCAAATGATGATTTTCAGATGATGATGATGATCATCATTTCAGCCGAAAGACGTCCACTACTGGATAAGTACAGTAGTGGACGTCTTTCGGCTAAGACTTTTTGGGGGAGGCCTAAGGGCCTCCCCCAAAAAGTCTTAAAATGCATAGAGAACGCTGCTGCCCATTCTCTAGTAAGTCTCTTAGTCACCGTTTACAACACCCACGGGAAGAAATAGAATGGTGCTATTGTTTACGTCCGGCACGACGCGGACTTGAGAGATGAATTAATGATTATAATTTGTGTGTAGGCCACACAAATATGGCCGCCAATCAAGCAGCCTATTTTAAATTACCGGTCACAAAACAATGTCATTGCCATTGAAAATAAAGTCTGAAACCAGGTCACCTGACCTTACACATGACCGACCACCAACGACAACACTCTCAAAGTAAAATTAACCACGATTCAATAAATAAAAGTAAATTGTTCAGTGATAAACGGTAGAGCAATCAGACCCCCATTTCATTGCGGAAATGAATTCTCGCATCGGTTGTGAGAGGTACAAATTATGTGTGACTAGATTTACTCGCTGTTTCGTGTTTCGGGGACTAGTAAGATATGTAAATTTTGCGCTGCATGTTATTTAATATAGTTTGTAGTTCGTCTGTTTGAATGTATGCTTGATTTTGCTAGGAGTAAGGAAAATTTAGGTACGGTTGTCATGATTTTCGCAGAAAATTTTGTATTACAGAGGTTTAATTCTTAACTTTTGCCCTTAAATAAATTGCGAGTACAGTAAGTCATTTCTCGTAGAATAGATATGAAACAGCCTTCTCATGTACAAAGCTTTCAAAGCTATACTACCTAGGGTTATACTTATACATAGTTTAGATCTATACTTTGTTCCACTATGGCGCTTAAGGGGACGATAACCGACTTTTAATGATTTTAAACTGAAGATCACGTCTAAAGGAGTAGTGCATTTGAAAAAAAAATATATTAAAGCATTTTCTCAACAACTTTTATGTGAATATTTTAGATTATGTTTATATTACATAGTGAAATGAATTTGTAAAGTTATGTGTAACGCGGATAAAACAAGAAAAAAAGCGTATTTTTCTGAAACCTTCACCAATTTAAAGATAATTTAATTATTGATCTTTCAGTATACGCGTTTTATTAAAATACCTTTTGTTTTGTCTATAATAAATTAATAATGCGTAAAATTGGGGACAGCGGTCCTTGATGGGCGAGTCCCATTACTGGCTGAACGTACGACGCGTTGTGTGAGCTCAGTACAGAACACGGAAGTTAACCACTCAAGGTCACTGGCATATATCTGCGTCTTAAGAGTATTTATATAATACTTCAAATTGCTTAGCCTTTATATCGAAAATACTGCAGCATTAATTTTGAAATAAATAAATGGTAAACTTGCAGATTAATGTTAAGTACTATGTTTTAGGAAAACGCGATTCCATATTTTCCGACAGTTTTTTTTTTTAAATCTCCCTCTCAACTTCCGGTGTGAAATATTCCGATGCGATTTAAAATTTAAACAACTTCCGTTAGGCTCGCCGAATCACACTTTTCGTAACGCTCTCGTCACGCATTCATCAGCTTACTCCCCAAGTCAAGCGTGCGTAAAGAAGTTTTATTTGAAGTAAAACTTCTTTTGCTAGCGTTACGCGAACGGTGATTTCTGTTTTACTTCAGTCGTGTGGTCTAAAGCACACTCGTTTTTTACTAAGTTACCTCTAAACGGAACAATTAACCGCAAAAAAAACACTTCAAGTTAGATCATGAAACTTTTCGTATTGAACTAAATATAAAGCAGATACGTTTGTTTTTTATTTTTTAATTACCATTATTTTAACCGTAAAAAGAAATTACCTAAACTATCGGCACCTTGGAGCTTAGGTATTGTATGAGGATTTGAGCTGAGGTATTATGGTCTCTTAAGTTTCGTTTTAAGGCTTTTAGACCAGCGCGACTCGCGACGCGACATAAAGGCACCACTCGTCGCGCGACACGCGGGGTCTTTGTGTCGCGTCAGTATGTAGGCGACTCGCGACGCGACATAAAGGCACCGCTCATCGCGCGACACGCGTTGTCTTTGTGTCGCGTCAGTATGTAGAAGCCTTGACGAATCGATTCTAATTTCTGTCACTGTTAGAATCAACTTTGTAATTTAGTAGTTGCTTAGAAGTATTTGTATGACCTACAAGTAGTTGTTCCGGGTCTGGCTGTTTGTGTATGTGAGTTTTAAATGTTTGTAAACGCACCCACAATACAGGAGAAATCCTAGTGTGAGGCAACGTTTAAAAAACAAACAAAAACAAGTCAAATTACATCATTTTACCTGCTAGTCTTGCTACTCACATGAGTAGGTATATTATTGTTTTAATACTCCAAAATCACAACGCTACTTATTTTTCTAAAGTTAGCAAGTTCACATTTTTCATGGTATCAGTTAATAATACGTCTGACATTTTATCGTGTATGTCAATGTCGAGACCTGTCTCTGACATTTTAATTTTGATTAATTTTACACTATCGATGTAGTAAATAATATTTTATTGACATTTGTGTACCAAATGATTTGATAATTTTAATTTATTGTTTTTTTCATTATAGTCCTTGGTTTTTATTGTTAAATAATATTACTCATTATGTATAATGTATCTTACGACGATCGAGGATGCGACGATAATCGCGGGGTGGCTGGTGGCAGCTGGACAAGAGTTACCGAGAATGGAGCAGTGGATTGTTGAAGGCTGATGGTGATGATGTTGTATCTTTAGAGGTATGAGGAACAGGGTGTAAAGTTCACTTATCCTCTAAGAAAAGGGAAGATCCTCCGAACAGACGGGTGTTGTGTCTGGTGGGCAACTGCCCACTTGATGCTTGACTGCCCTGTTGATTTCGGGATGTTTTACATAATTATGCTATCAATCAACTCAGCCTATCGCAGTCCACTGCTGGACATAGGCCTCTCCCAGGCTGCGCCACAACACCCTGTCCTCCGCCTTTCGCATCCAGTCTGACCCAGCCATCTTCTTAAGGTCGTCGGTCCATCTAGCTGGGGGGCGTCCCACACTACGCTTGCCGATACGCGGTCTCCACTCCAGGACTCGTCTGCTCCATCGGCCATCGGTCCTTTGACAAACGGCGTCCTTCGGTGCGTCCTGCCCGTCATGACGCCCGAAACGTGGACACTGACAGTCGGGCTGGTCCACAAATTCAAGGTCGCCCAGCGCGCTATGGAGCGGGCTATGCTTGGAGCCTCTTTGAAGGATAAAATCCGGAATTATGCTATACTCCATTTGAAATATTATTGAAATAAACCTTTTTTACAGTTCGTTCAATCGATTTTGTATTACGTTGGTGGCATGACCAATGGCAGCTGTAATAAACAGTTGGTATTGTAACCACGTTTTTTCTTTTAATGCCATCCTTATTCGTACGGAATAGAGGTCAAAATCGTTAGAACGGACTGTAAACAAGTTTATTTAAATGTCTAATCTTATTTCAAATGGAGTATAGTTGTGCGGTAAAGTCTGCTTGCGCGATGCAGGATTTTGCGTGACGTCAGTGTGACGCGTTGTTCGCATGTGGCGATGTTGATGCCGCTACATATCTATAAGACGTAACTTTTAATAAATAATTCTAACAAGAAATTGAAAGTGAATGTTTGTTGCTTGCTATATCGTACCTTTGTAAACGCTTGGCAGAATGAACTAAGTAGGTACATACATTTCGCTGATGTCAATTGACAATGTTACGATAACCAATAATCATTTCATACATTTCATACGTGTTAATAATGTTTATAAATTACGCGGACGGAGGAACATTCCTCCGTCCGCGTAACTTTCGTAAAAAGGGTACAAAGTTTTCGCTTCACTAACAATGAAGAGGATATTATGCATTAGAAATAAATTAAATTAATAAAATAAAAAAACATTACACACACTACCATGCGTTTGAAACACATGCATAGTACCAGGGCCTCATGACTTGAAGATAGATAGGTGCCGGAAGTGACAGCGTGAGCATGGAATAAGTAAGTACTATTTAATAGCATGGAAATAGTAAAGTACTTTATAATAGCATGTAATTAGAGTACTCATGGAATTAGTAAGTACTATACAGGGTCAAATTTAATTAGCTAGCGAAACTCCGTGGACGTGTTGGGTATCGATATCTAAATACGATAAAACGAAAAACAGAAAGATTAGATTTTTTTTTCTGGTGTCAATGACCACTGACAGTGAAGTTACTTGAAGTAGTTAAGTTTTTGTTTTATCGTGTTTAGTTATCGATACCCAACACATCTGTGAAGTATACACAGAAAAAAATATATTTTGAAACTCATATTTCAAGTAGGTAACTAGTCGTTGACACAAAAAAAAACATGTTTTTTTTTTTTCGTTTTATCGTATTTAGATATCGATACCATCAAGTCTGCGGAGTTTCGCTAGCTAATTTAATTTGACCCTGTATAGATTGTAAGTAGAGGGTTCGAATTTCGACCAGACTAGTAATTATAGTGTTACTTTTCTTAGGTTTAGCGTGTTTCTGCCATTTAAAAGCGCTGGACTCTGATATATTATAAAGTTTATTTAACTGCCGCACTCAGAAATTTCATTGAATACAATCATTATCTTTGATTGACCAACATACATCTATTCGTATCGCTGTCAGTCAAAGATGTGACAGATTGGGAACATTTCAGTTCTGTTAACGTTTATATTAAGTAATCATTGATTATTGTTAAATAACATCTCTGAGCGCGGCAGTAAAACATTATATCTAATTTTGACACTAATATCAATAAAAAATCGAAGATTCAAACAATAGTATCAAAAACCAATTACTTCTAACTCTCAGATCCTCAAAGTACACAAGTACAAGAATACCTACCACAATCGTCTTACTCCAACAATAAAAGAAGTATCTTCCCTGAACACACAAATCACCCTTCAGGGTACATTCAGAAGGGCATCACACATAGCGGGCCTCGGTAAATAAACATATTAACCTTAAGTGGGGGCCCGGCCGCTGGGCCGCTGAAATTGTGTGGGGTTTGGCATGAGATGAGGCGATTTGGCAAAAATAATATTAGGTGTAGATAAGTCTGTTTGTATATAGTTGATAATACAGGAATAATTCCGGAATGTTGAAGAAATAATGGTAAGTATTTTATGTACGAAGCATTGGATTGAAGGCCGTATATAGAGGTCTATAGTTTTTGCCTTTTATATTTTTTTTTCACGGGACTAATCAGCTTATCGGAAAAATATGAGTTAATATATGTATTCAGATTGTTTGCTATATTGTTTTAGGACACTCCAGAACCAACAGCGGTATTAACAATTGGAACAAATCGTTTATTTCAAAACAATAAAATTATTGTTCCTCAAAGTCCTTTCAATTCCAAGATGAGGAATAAATCCATGGCACCGACAATAACCATATTTCATACTTCGAGCACCTCCAAAAATAAAACTTCAATATCTGTTTCAACGATCGCAGGAATGATCGCCAAACGCGTGACGTAGCCCAATCATTACTTTCCCTGAAAAGTAAACACTTATCTCAACAACCCGCTTTTCTCTCATAACTTCCACCACCAACTCCTCAAGTTCTCCCAAGGCACGTTTCTTGAATGTTTAATTTTATTGAATTCCGATCGATTCTGCTGCCAGATGTTTGGTAAGTACCAACTTATCCCTTTTTACCATGTTTCTTGCCATCCATAGCTTGCCTGAAAACTGTTATAAAAGATGGGCGATATATTATGTTGTTGAAAAGGAGCGTAAGGGAAAATGTCAAGCCGATAGGCTGTAATATTTTCCTGTGTGCTTTTGACCTGCTTTTGTCTGTCCCAAAGTGCTGTCGCCGATCTCTCGTTATCTTTCTGTCTCTCATGACAGGAAATTAGCCCAACCGCTACCACCTGGCTAATGGCTGGTAATAATTATACAGGGTGTTAAAGAAATTGCGTGCCATAGCTTAGGGGTAGGTTCAGTATCGATAAATGAACCCAGGATTTTTTTTTTATAAAAACAAAAAAAAATATTGAACATTAAAAAAACAAATAAGTCTCATCGTACATTAACGGGCTTAGGACCGTCCAATAAAATAATTTTAATTCTAAACGATTGTTATTTTAAGTTAGTAGGTAGTACTAAATTAGGTTGAACTTGCAATATTTATTTTGTGAAATTGTCGTAGTAATGCATATTTCGTAAAGAAAATATCTTCACGTTTAATTTGATGTACAATAACAATAGAAATTTTGCTTGGAGCTCCACACACAATAATTAGTTTGTTGAGAAGTAAGACGAACTGTCACAACTGTCACTTTCATATATTTTTTCCTAAATATTATGTTGGCATCGCTCAGATAAATATCACTCGCACGGATGACAAATTTCATAAAGCGCCATCTAGTAATTTTGTACTGTATGACTATCACCTGACTGCGCTCGCTGTACACGTTTAAACTGAACGATGAAGTCGGTGACAGCAAGGTGACTGTACTCCCCATGGACAAAATAGGCAAGATTTTTTTTGGGGAATGTAGTCACCTTGGACGAGTGAGTGGTTAGAGTCACCAAATTGGTTACAGCAGTGCAAAAGATCTTGATGACTATTCTTATCAACAGTGTCTATTAGACCACGAGCTTCATGAAACACGACCCTAATCCCTAGCACCCACTTCAGAATAACGTTTGCACGTTAATTAATACGTTGAATTACGAGTACAATAATCCCAGTTAAACCTAACGCTCGATCAAAGTTTTATGCAATCGGCCGCAAGTTGTTCAAACTTCGGCCAACTTCGGGAAACTTCGGGCAACTCCGGCCAAGTTTAGCCGACATCTTGTTTGATGTTGTCTACATCGTAATGGTTCCGTCGATGTGGTACGATACAAACCGCGACACGGAAATTAATTCGACCTAAGTATACACTGATAGGTTAATATGGTTTGCGCGTACTCAGGTCTCGAAGCCGCAGTAATGTATACTAAAAGTTTGGAAAACGTCGTAATACTAAATTATGTTTGGAACTTAGATGAGATAAAACCACGTACTTCCGAATGTGGTGGGATTTGTTATTAATATATTATGTTAATAGACACGAAGTTTTAAGTGCAGTAACCATGACCCCCCTTATTACAAAACAAGGTTTATCTTCAGACCCAGGTTTAAAACATGGAGCCATTATTGAATTTCGAACTTTATTCCGACTATGGTAAAGTTCCTAAACACAAAACTGTCAACTTAGTACCGAACTAAGTTTTCAGTTTTGTATAAAGAACGGTATGTCAATCACTGTTACGTTCTTATTACAAAAACTGACTGCATGGTTTAAGCCATGTCAAAATATAAATCTTGTTTCGTAATAAGGCGGTTTGCGTTTAATATCAGCTGGAAAATTTTAAAAGGGAATGCAATGAATTTTTGATTTGATTTGTTTTGGGTTTGAATTATATTTTGATGATGGTTTTAACCAACCACGTGTAGCAAAACTCAAGACAGTTTTTTTTAAGAGGCTGGCGATGGATGCGTCTTTCATTCAAACGTAATACTAAAATAATTTGTAAATCAAACATATTCTTAAGGTAGTGAGTATTGCGATTGGAATACAGAATATCTAGGTTCCCAAAAATATATATTTTTATCAATTAGCAGGTTAGTGTCAGGTTGTATGTTGATTAGATATGATTGCCGACCGTAACAAATATGGTTTTACGCAATTATAATCATTACAATCAGCAATATGTTAGACGAAAACACAAAAATATTACAAAGTTACCTCCAAACAGAACATTAAACCGCTACCTAGTGTTAAAAAAAATCTTCAAATTAGATCATTAAACTTTGCATAATAACTGAGCCGAATATAAAACAGATACTACATATAATATGTTACTTTTTTACCACTTTTTATTTTCACTGTCAAAAGAAATTACCTAAACTATCGGTGCCTTGGAACCTTCTACCCATCGCGTGGCCGCGAGTGAGATAAAGAGTGAGGTGGCACTGAGATATTATGGACTCATAAGCAACGATTTAGATCTCATTTTTTTTCAGCACAGTCTGTTTTACTCGTATGTACCTGTATTAGGAATCTCTATCGTATACGAAAATATTTAGAACTGAGTTAGATCAAAGTAAAGTAAAACTGTAAATTAAATATATACGCTGCCATCAATCTATTAGCCTGGCATTTAACCTACTTATGATGATAAGAGTAAGACTGCAGGTGGTAGCGAGCTTCACCCAGAATCCTCAACCACTGAGATACTAGCTATCTTACCTCTTATTGCAGGAAGAATAAATGCTGTTATCATAGTTGCTATGGCGACAGACTTAGATAAGATGGCGGTAGCTAGTCAGGCGCTAGCCGCCGCAGGAGACGCCCCGGGCGTCGAGACTAGCAAGCCGATTTCCGGCCACCGTAGGCGCGGACTTGCGGACGGTGAGCGATGGGTAGCTCACCGTCCGATAAGGACCAGGCCCGGGTCGACGGCGCGTTGTGTTCCACGCGCGCCTTAAAGAGATGTCAGCACCAACTGACAGGGTCCGTTAGGGCAAATGCCTGCCAGGGTTGCGAGTTTGCCCGAAAGCGATATCCTGGCTCTGGCACACAGGCAACGGAAGGAACACGGGTGGGTTTTAGTCAGTAAAAGTCTGACACGCCCTCTCGCTCCGCCCAGAGCGGGAGAAGTTATTTGATAAAAAAAAAAATAGTTTATTTTGGTATATTATGTATGTATGTATCTATCTATGTATTTATTTATATGCTTGTATTTTATAGTTATTTCCGAGCTATCTCTCCCGTACGTTGCACCTGCCATGTTTTGTCTCTGCATCACCCTAAAGTTGAAGCATGAAGTCCGCCTTTGTACAGTGTATTTTTTTACTTGTGCATAAAGTTTTAATAAATAAATAAATAATTTCCCACCCAAAAAAAAAGCTACCCAGGCGGACTTAGAACAAGCCCTACCACCAACCAAACCAAGCAGAAAATCTTGTCTTACGACTAGACCACAGAGGCGGCTTTTTTCTTTGCCATTCAATTACGCCTAACCTCATTTTCTGCTGAGAAGCTGAGAAAAATCTACTCGTCGCCAATTTTAGCACTTTCTCACAGACGATTCCCTATACCACGAAGGTAACATAAATGTTACACTACGCAAAAAAAACGAAGTTAGTGCGCTAAAAGCCTGCACTTTAGATGTTAAAGCTGAAAATTGTAAAAAGATTGGTTACCAAAAAACCTTTCCGTTAAATATTAGCGAAGCACTTTACAGGCGCATAAAGGAATTTCTCTTTTACGGCTGCTTGCATCTTGTCGGAATATTGAAGCGTTGAAGGTGAGGCGCGAGTGATAGCGGCCGGAATTGTAGCGTGTCTCTTCCTTACTACTCTCCTTCCATCGTTCAACCACGATGGAAGGAGAGTAAGGAAGAGAAACGATTTGACTTTGACTTCCTATTTAATAACATAATGGTGGGTTCCTTAATCGCCTTTTACAACTAAAAGGCGATTAAGGCACCCACCATCAAGATAAAAACATAATGCAATTTGATTCATTTCATTTTTTAGGGATTTACTAGAGAATGGGCAGCAGCGTTCTCTATGCATTTTAATACCATATTGCGATCGCCAACCCGCCTGCCAAGCGTGGCGATTATGGCAAACCCCCCCAATAAAATCAAGCTTATCATTTAACGCAAAAAAAAATACGGCGATTTATGCGACATATTTTGATACTCGCAAATAAATCAAAACCTATAGGGTATCCCGTAGACCTAGAATCATGAAATTTGGTAAGAAGCAAGGTCTTACAGCGCAAATAAAGGTAAAAGTCCGTAAATCGATAATTTGTAGTTTTAGGTATCACTTACATTTCCAGTTGGAAAATTGATTGTGGCGTATATCGATGTATGGCAGAACATGTTTTTCAACTACACTGTTAAGTTTGTTTTTGGGATAAATTCATCCCAACTACGGAACCATTTCATTGTGCGTGGTCTGACACGCACTTGGCCGGTATTTTTTTAGAAGATTTAATCTCTATATGTAATTTTATAATACCTATTAGAAAAAAAAACTATGTGATAATAACACTTCTGCTCTGCTCAATTCCCAAGACGAAAATGCACCCTCAGTAAGTATTTTAAGTAAAGTTGCAAGAGCTTATGAACTTAGTAGGTAAGAGGATATTGTGAAACGTTTGACGCCAGACAGTTTTCCAGCATTTATTAAATATCTGGAACTAGTTTTAATTAAAGGTTAACGTAAATATAACAAGGTTTAATAAGTTTCAATATTTGCGCTTTTGGCCGTGAGCAACAAGTTCTTGCTAAACGAGTTTCCTCACTCAGATTTTCACCTCGGAGCGTATTTTTCTTTCGTTTCTATTAAGGCGCAAATACACGAAAACTTAGTACTAGAATACACTGGCATTGGTAACACCAGCCTAAAATCTCCAAAAGGAGACTAAAAGGCACATAAAATATTCTTAAAAACCTAATAAAGCCTTTTTTTTTGTGTGGGGAAGTATCAAATAACTTTTTCGCTCTGGGTGGATTGGGAGGGCTGTGTCTGACTTTTACTGACTAAAACCCACCCGTGTTCCTTCCGTTGCCTGTGTGCCAGGGCCACGATATCCCTTTCGGATAAACTCGCAACCCTGGCAGGCGTTGATCCTAACGGACCCCGTCAGTTGGTGCTGACATCTCTTTGAGGCGCACGTGAAACACAACGCGCCGTTGACTCGGGCCTGGTCCTTATCGGACGGTGAGCTACCCATCGGTCACCGTCTGCAAGCCCGCGCCTACGGTGGCCGGAAATCGGCTTGCCACTCCCGACGCCCGGGGCGTCTCCAGCGGCGACTAGAGGCGCGAGGGCGCGAACCTTGCCTCTCCCTCACGCGTTCCGCCTCCTCCTTCGCGAGCATTACTGCTTCACAGAAGGAGGTGACGGCCTCCCATGCACTCTCAAATTTAAACATTTATATCTGTAACTTTTATGGTGTACATAATAAAGAGTATTCTATTCTATTCTCGCTCTGAACCATGGCCTGAACCAGGGCCGGACGCGAGAGCTCGCCGCCATCGATCGCCTCCGTGAGGAAACGGCGGTGCTTCACCCAAGCTGGGCAGACCTCCACCGTATGCTCCACCGTGTCCTCCAGGACCTTCGTTCCAGACATATTCCATCAAATAAGTATTATATCTTAATGAGGAAGGCTTTGTCTCCAAATTATGCTGACTGTGGTGTGGTTGATGATGTCTTTCATGTTCTGATGGAGTGTGTCCGGAATGAAAATACTAGAATTAATGTTTTTGGACAATATAAAAGGTATGATATTGGCTTTTGTAATACCATCCTTGCTTTTCCAGCGTCCGATAAGGCTAAACAATTGTACAAGTTAGTGATAAGGTAGATCAATCAGATCAGATCAATAATTTTGTGTTTTTCTGCACTGGGGGATGTGGTCGCGACAAAGCCCTTTAAATAAATAAAAAAAAAAACGGAATCAAATAAGTGTAAAGTGCGATGTAAAAAACCTGCAGGAATATGTGCCTCACGACTGCGCCAAATAGGCACAGTTCTGCAAAAATGCCAGAAAACTAGTGCCTGACGCTGATTTTCAAATACTCCTGAGAGTCATGATAATATTTAGTTCATATATTTTTATCCTTTAAAGTAACGGGATCCAGACTGAGAGATAGGTAGGTAGCAATTATTGATCAACGAACATTTATTTAATTCCCTGTAGTACAAACTAAGAAGAAGTAAGGATGGCCGGTCACCTCAAAAACTGTTTTTTTTTTAATACATTAGTAGCAATTATTTAATGATAGGGAGCAAATAGCAAATTAGGTAGCAATTTTTAAGAACCATTTCGAAGTGATTTTTGAGAGGTGACCGTCCATCCTGACGGTCACACCTGAGAGAGGTGTTTCGTACTGGGTGTACAAAAAACTTCCATCTCTCTCTCATTTCACCATAGATCATAATCAAAATATTTTATTTCACATAAACCTACATGGGCACGTCAGAAGCTATGTGCACGGTTCCAATTGGTCGTTTAACACTTTGAGCGGAGCAACGTTAAATAAAATACGTAAAATTTAGTAAAAGTTGTGTCATATTTGACACAACGTTTACCAAATTTTACGTATTTTATTTACTATAATATAATCACGTCAGCAAACAATATATCTTTCTATAAAGAACGTGTATAAACGGCTGCGGCATATATCAATTCCTTCAAGCTATGTCATCGCGCCGTAAAACATTTAATTTTTCGGACTGCTAACGCCTCTCCTCTTTAATTTTTTTTTGTACACTAATTTTTTTTTGTATGAGAAAATAGTGCGCCGCGCAACAAACATTTAATACCCAGATGCTCAGCTGAAAGTGTTAATTATGGAATAAGGTACCAGGTCTAAACGTTTTTCCGTTTATTCTAATCCCGCTTCCCGCTGGGACTAAGACCTACCTTTATTTGGTCGTTAGGGCCAGGCGCAGCACTCATTGACGGTAGCTTATTGCAGCTGCGTCGACGTCTTCTGAACTTATTAAATTACGGGATATTGTTGTCTATAGCAATTTCAGTACCGCCGCCGGCGTCGGAATGAGCCCTTGTGCGTTACTGTTACAAAGCATTCTGTAAGGTCTCGTCAGTTAAGAGGGGAGATATTGCTTCTTTGAGCAGGCCTGGAGATTTATTTATTTATTTTTATTTTTTTAAATAACGTTGCCCCACACTAGGACTTTCTCCTGTATCGTGGGTGCGTTTACAAACATTTAAACTCACATACACAAACAGCCAGACCCGGAACAACTACTTGCAGGTCATACAAATATTTGTTCCGTGCGGGAATCGAACCCGGGACACGTAGGGCAGCAGTCAATCGCTTAACCACTGCGCCAACCGTGCCGTCACTTTAAAACTGAAGCCGCCTTATCTCCGAAACTACTGAACCTAAAATTAAAAAAAAAAATACAGAAAATTGTTCTTTACCTATAGATTACAAGAGAACCTATAAGAAGTCTATGGTCTTAAATTAACATTGTAAATCTCTCAATATTGTGCGCATAAACTTACATTTGCAGTTGGAATGTATGAGGGCCACGGTATCCCTTTCGGACAAACGGTATCGGCCCTAACGGACCCATTCAGTTTGTGCTGACATCTCTTTGCGGCGCGCCTGGAACACAACGCGCCGTCGTCCCGGACCTGGTCCTTATCGGACGGCGAGCTAACCATTGCTCACCGTCTACAAGCCCGCACTTACGGTGGCCGAGAATCGGCCTAGGACTCCCGACGCCCAGGGCGTCTCCTGCGGCAAAATTCACCCCCTGGGAATGGAAGTTCGTAATTTTTGCCGATGGGTAATCCTATCGGGCATACGGCTTGGAATACTATAGTATATAAAATACGCGAAATAATAAGCCATCGAAACAAACGAAAGTCGGCCTGTGGCATTTAATAAACTTCGGCCGCACATGTGTCGCTACGTAAACTTTACAACAAATGTCTATGTCGCAGGCAATGTTCAAGCCCGGTGCACTGAGGAACTTCCTAATTATGTGGAACTTGAACAATTAGTGCACGGAGCGAGGGAGAACCGATAACATCGTTTGCGATGTCTCAGGTAGTTGTGAAGTATGGTTGTTACGGTTTTGTTAATGGATGTGTTTCACACTTTGGTCTTTCGTTGAAAATATGGAAGTTGCTATGCGGAAGTAAATGGGCTGTACTATAATTATAATATTATTTATCTAGTGGACGACTGCACGTTAAGTTTGGAAAGATGATTTTAGACATCCTTAAATAATTCTTGTTTACTTACCTACAATAATTGATCGAGAAGATTGATTTTTGATAGGTTTTGATGCATTCTCATATGTTAAGTAGTGAAATATAAGAATTGTCGCTCGAACTATGCAGACATAAGTCATGGAAAGAGGTTGCGGGGCTGACTGCCCAGGGGGCGCTGGATTTAAACACCCTCGAGAACTCAGTAACCAAGCACCTTCAGGCCCTATAAGAATACCAGCTTTGTGACACTTATTTTTAAGTTATAAACGCCGGGAAGGGACGCCCTAGGAGGACATAATATAGTGACCAAATTGGTGATGTTCTTCAGAAAGGTCAGGTGCGTAGTACTCGCAACCGGCGTGCGTGTATGACTAGATGTATGAACGTAGGCGAAGCAAAAGGAGTATGTTAGGAGTGTAGCAAGTGGCGTTCTATAGTTTCTGCTTACCCCCATGGTAAGAAGGCGTGAGTTTATGTATGTGGTGTGTTTTTAAGTGCCGCAGCATCATGCTGAGATGGGGCCTTTTGGCCTCGTACAGGACTTTCTGTTTTTATTTTCATTTTTTATTTTTTTATTTGTGCGAGTCCCAATAAATGCTCTTCTTTCTCTCTTTCAATTTCCATGTCTTACGATGATGGCAATTTCAATTTACACTTAAAACTTAATTTGCATACATGTAAAAAAACATTCATGCACAAATCTCTCAACTATGCACTTCACTTTAAATCACTGACAGCATTCACATTTGGAACTAAAACTCAAGATTCGCTAAGGCGTAACACTAACACTAGCACTAACACTAAATGTTACATCTCTTACTTAGTCGTTTTATTGTATGTCTAAGTTTGCAAATGAAGTCGGGTAAGTATTGCAGACTATTTATTAATGCAGCGTTTTACGTTGTTTTAATGTTATTTTCTTGTACTGTGTTAATGTGGGTAGAATGTGTTTTTGATTGCAATGTTGGATATCTTGTTTCGTGTTTGTTTAGTTGTAATATACTAGATTTGAATAAATTTAACTTTTAGTGCCGTGTAATGGTGGATGTAAAGAACAGCACCATCCTATTTCTTACCGTGGGCGTCGTAAAAGGCGACTAAGGGACTTACTAGAGAATGGGCAACAGCGTTCTCTATGCATTTTAACACCATACTACGATCGCAAACCCGCCTGCCAAGCATGGCAAATTCCCCCTTTCGGGGGAGGCCTATGTACAGCAGTGGACGTCTTTTGGCTGAAATGGAGATGATGAAATTTTAATAACGATTACTGTCGATTTTATTTTAAAAAGTGAAAAAAAAGAAAAAAAACGTATTTCTGTTATTCAAAATGTTTGCCTGTATAAATGTTAGCCTCCCATGATATCTTAAGGGATTTATTCCACGAAATCACGCATATTTTCTGTATTATTATTGTGTAACGCTTACACAGCAGCCTGTTTGTATTCAAATAAAATATTTCTGGAAAACAGCACTAGCAAATATTACTATTCTCACACACCTCCCGAAATCTTTAACTTTATCAGTTTTCATTTACTAGTAATTTCCCAGAACCCCTGATTCCCGAGACTGGTAGCAACAGCCAAGCAAACCCGGTAGTCGGCCCATTGTACATTAATAATGAAGTTTTCCTGCGACACAGTTCCCAGTGTTATTTGCTTACGTAATTAGAGCTTAAAGCTCAACGCGAGTGCAGGTTCGTGTGTAGCCAGCCTTCTCGTTAATGTGCTAGTGAAAATAGAGGAAAATAAAGCAGGCGATATACTGTCAAATTAACTGTGTGAGGTGGAAGAAATAGGTGTTGATTCTCGTAGTTTAGAGATTAACTAGCTGCGCCGCGCGGTTTTACCCGCATAAGTCTCGATATCGTGGGAATATTGAGATAAAAAGTATCCTATGTTGTAACCCAGGTCATGTTCTAGGTCAGGTCATGTCATAGGAGGCGGAACGCGTGAGGGAGAGGCAAGGTTCGCGCCCTCGCGCCCCTGGTCGCCGCAGAAGACGCCCCGGGCGTCGGGAGTGGCAAGCCGATTTCCGGCCACCGTAGGCGCGGGCCTGCGGCGCGTCGTATTCCACGCGCGCCTCAAAGAGTTGTCAGCACCAAGTGACGGGGTCCGTCAGGGCCAATGCCTGCCAGGGTTGCGAGTTTGTCCGAAAGGGATATCGTGGCCCTGGCACACAGGCAAATGAAGGAATACGAGTGGGTTTTAGTCAGTAAAAGTCTGACACGCCCTCCCGCTCAGCCCAGAGCGGGAGAAAATATTTGATAATTTCCCACCCAAAAAAAAAAAAAAGGTCATGTTCTACACATGTGCTAAATTTCATTCGACCCATTTAGCTGTTTTAGCGTGAAAACGTAACATACAAAAAAAAACAAATCTTTTCTCTTTAGATTTTAACATATTTATTCATTACAAATACTCGTACATTAAAATCGTTCTATACAATAAATAGATCACGCAACTAACTATTGACACTAGGTACACACAGCTACATTAAGTGGTTACCCCCCCAAAAGACATGTGCGTTCAAATCCGTGATAGGCCCAAGCTGGTTTTTGAATTTTGCAAAAACATTTTTTTTAGATAAATAAGTTTAAGTTAGTATTTTTTTTGTAGCCCGAAAAATTCGACTTATATTACGTTTTTTTTTAATTTGCAGGTCAGTGTCAGATTGTATCTTGCGATAAGAGGCGGATTCTCCTTAACGCAAACGATAAAATAAGAAGCGCTAAAAATATTTTAGATTCACATAAACTAACGAAATGCCACTTGATCTGTCATGTTGTCCCGGCATACAAATTTGACATTTGACAGTCTGACAAGCGACATCGAAAGAGACAAGTTTTGAAGCGTTTGCGATTTGTTTAGGACCTAGGACGTTGAATAGCAATGCTAATTCTTTGGCCAAAGAACGAGCCAGCCCTCTCTGGTCACGTGAAGTGTCGATCAGTCGGCGAGTTTCCTTAAAAAGGAGACGCGCACTCGGGCCCCATGACACAAGCGTTTCGACCCCAAACGGCTCAAAACAATGTTATAAATAAGTTTAGATAGTTTTGATTTAGATAATGAACTCGTAATCCGGAGTTGTGCCCAGTGACGAACAATCTTACACCTCTACTGAAACAATCCTTAGTATAATCAAATAAAATCAATTTACACAATGCAGAAGCACAAACACCCTTACACGTACACACACACGCATACACACCCCCACACTCACGCGCATATAATACGGGCACAGCTGGAAAATATAGAAATTATACCAAGTTTTATATTTTATAATTAAATGTTTTAAGTAAATAAGAATTGATTTTAGTTGTCCTACCTGAATTATTTTATTTTTGTAATTTTAGTTTGGTATTCTCGAAGATGCTAACTAGTTCAACTGTCACCAATTTCAATTTTTATTTAAAAATAAGTAATTAAAATGTTTGATAATGGTGCCCAAAATACAGGCTGTGCCTAGTTTGGGACCAACGCTATCTCAATATTGTAATTTGAATGTTAAAATAAACGATTTTTTCATTTAACTTTACTGGCTCAACCGCTAATCACAAATAGGCCGATAAAAAAGGTTACAAATAGCGCTAGGATTAATCCATTTTTAAAACATAACACTTCTATTTTAACAACAATTATTTTCCATGCATAAATGATTGTTCAAAATAAATATTTTTTTGTTTTGTTAACACTGAAACACCACTAAATGGATTATTCCATTATCGCTGGACGGATATTATTCCCGAATGAATTTTAAGTAAATCCTTTTGTATGATTTACATGTTGTTCAAATTCATGTTGGATGTTGAATATTAAATGTAGCTTTTAGTTTTGTAAAACACTGATTAAAAATGTGGCCTGAATTACGAATTACCTACTAAAAACTTGAATATGGCTTGTTTTTTCACAATTTTTAGGGTTCCGTACCTTAAAAGGACAAAACGGAACATCACACGTGTGCCTGTCTGTCTGTCTGGCTGGCTGTCCGTGTGTCTGTCACAGCCAATTCGCTCCGAATCTAATGGACCGATTATGTTGAGGTGTACACACATGAATTTCTGTGACTCAAACACGCGCAAATAAATAAATTTTGAATTTGAGGGTCACTTTTTGGGGGCAAATTAGAAAATGAAAAATATTTTTTTTGCAAACTGTACCGTGTGACATATATAATAAAAGGGCTTGATGTGAGAGTTTTAAATATATTTTATTTATAATTTTAAAATAAATACTTTTATTTAAGGAAGCCCGAGCTTTAGACACTTGTTTGATTTTGAACCATAAATGTAAGGAGGGTTTTCATGAAAATTCACACTACTAGTTGGCGCCAGTTTGACAAGAAGTCTTCCATTTCGATAATGAGTATCACGGCCCCCATCACCCCATACCCACCCCATCACCTCATCGGCCCATATGACGACCTTCATCATTCGTTTCATTCATTCGTTCATCATTCAGTCACGACTAAAGAAAATATAGGCGCTTTGACACTTTTGACAGGTATTGACCTGACGTCTTAGTGATGCCAGAAAACCCTCATTGCCATGTTCTTGCCCTTATCTGAATTTAATTGGGGTTAGCACAGCATGTTTTCTTCTGTCATACATTTCCATTAGCCATCATCTCTAAAGACACCTTTTATAACCATATCATTATTCACACAATAACTTTAGAGCTGTGAACCTATTCTGTTGTGAATATTCTCAATTATATAGAGAGTATATCATTGACAGTATAATATAAAAAAAATATGGGTTTTAGAACAATCTTTCAACTCTATTGAAACAATTCTTACACGCAAACACACCCCCACACATACGCCCACACACACACACACACACACATACGCGCACATATAATACAGAACAGCAGCAGAATATATAATCTTAAGTCTTCTTCTTCCATACATTTCCATTAGCTATCATCTCTAAAGACACCCTTTCTTTCACACAATAACTTTAGAGCTGTCAACTTATTCTAATGTGAATATTCTCAAAGATATACTCTCGATCTCAGTGTAAAGAATAGAGTTCAGTATGTTTTCGAGATCACAAAAACAAAACAACACTCATAAAAAGTCCACCTTACAGGATTTTCCGCACAACCAACTCGAGTAAATAATGATAATTTGGTAGAATCGAGTTTACAAATCGGCTTTCAGTGTGTGGCAGCCCTGAACGGGATTACAGGGATCACTGATCACCCATAAGCCTTCAGTTACACAGATATGCTGTTAACCAACACTGAGAAGCGTAAGTTTGTGTGCATACACACACAACACATGTTTTTGAGCTTGTGTGCACTAGTAACAGATATTGGTGTGTGTGCGTGTGTGTAAGTAGTGAGGTGTGTGGGTGTATGCGTGTGTAATTGGATTTTAGTGTAAGTAATCGTGTTCTGTTTATTTCGCTTTGATTGGTTTGTGTAGCGAATTATGGGTGGTAATATTTCTTGTCAGTTATGTTGGTATCCTGAATATCTATTTATACGTCTCTTCACGATGTGGTGCAGAGGGAAAAAATAAGGTAATTTTCCTGGTTTCATGTTGCAGAAATAAGCCAATTTCTAGATGAGATACAGAAAAAGGGCACCCCAGTGGGTAGGTGTATCAGCCGAGCAACTGCAGATCTCATAATAATTGTCATAGGTGCAGTGAGGATAACTTATTCTTTACTGGGAAACATGACAAACTAAACAGATTACAATCGTGATTTCATGTCTCAGCATCTTATAAATAGAGCGTTATTTTACCTACGACAACATCATCATCATTTCAGCCGAAAGACGTCGACTGCTAGACATAGGCCTCCCCCAAGCACCTCCACTTCGACCGGTTCTGTGCTTCCCGCATCCAGCGGATACCTGCAGCCTTCACAAGGTCATCGGTCCACCTTGTACGAGGCCTTCCAACGCTACGTCTTCCGGTACGCGGTCGCCACTCCAAAACCTTTCGGCCCCATCGGCCATCAGTACTGCGAGCAATGTGCCCTGCCCACTGCCACTTAAGCTTGGCAATTCTTCGGGCTATGTCGGTTACCTAGGTTCGCCTGCGGATCTCTTCATTTCTGATACGATCACATAGGGAAACTCCAAGCATAGCCCTCTCCATTGCCCTTTGGGTGACTTTTAGCCTTCTGATAAGGCCCATTGTGAGCGATCACGTTCCTACGACAACAATTAACAATAATGACAGCATTATGCATCGAGCTGGAAAAAAATAAAAGTTCAATTAATTTCTCAACCAACATGCAATACCTACCATAAGACTAGCTACTAATAACAGCTTCTAAATACCCGACCACACGAAGAACATGCAACGAAACTTATGCCCCCCCTCTACTTGACCTGGAACTAACACCAATTTGTTACACACGGGGACACAAGTGCAAACTGTCTCCAATGTGCATCAAAGTTCACTAAGTAAGGCCTTAATTAGCCGACCAAGTTCGATAGGCTACTTTTGTCAGGTCAGCAGTATCGGGGAGCGTCTTAATTAAAATTTAGCTTCACTTTAGCAATGAAGCGGTATTTGGACACTAATTGTTTCAGGTGGGCTGTTCTTTGTACTTTTGTTGGCGTGGCAAATTCTAGGAAAATGGTGAGGGTGTGTTTGATGGTTGTGGTGTTTTTCGTGGAATATGACGAGGTGTGTGGATTGGTTGAAAATGTAAAACAAAAATAGCCTATATTTGTTTTAAAAATATCCATGAAAAATACGTTGTAAAAAGGGTATAAGAATAAACTTTTAACGGGATCGCCAGTATGCATTTTTTGCTTCGACTATAATTATTTTTGCTAACTCTGTGAATACTGTTTCAAATAAAATATAAGCTCGAAATGTGCTTTTTCATTACTATTTAATAACATGTTTCTCACAAAGATAGTTAGTTACATTAGGAATATTGTATCTGTAGATTTAATTTAGAATAGTTTAAGTTATGATGAGGCGAGGTGATTTATAAAATTAAAGAATATAAAAAAAAACACTATTCCTTTAACATGATTCTACGCAGAAACATAAATGTACATATTAGAGCAAGAAAAGGCGGAACCAGCCTGATTTCCATAAACACACAGCAATCAGTTGTATCGGACAACATCGGAACACAGTATGTTAATTTAATTAAACAAACTCTTATTTGCAGAAATGTGCTAGATCTAAGAGAAAACCATCTTTTCTACACCTATCGTGTCGACAAATGCGAAAAAGGCACTCTGGAAAGAACTCAGGTAGTTAATCACGGCGTCGGGAGTTGCAAGCCGATTTCCGGCCACCGTAGGCGCGGGCTTGCGGACGGCGAGCGATGGGTAGCTCGCCGTCCGATAAGGACCAGGCCCGGGTCGACGGCGCGTTGTGTTCCACGTGCGCCTCAAAGAGATGTCAGCACCAACTGACGGGGTCCGTTAGGATCAATGCCTGCCAGGGTTGCGAGTTTATCCGAAAGTGATATCGTGGCCCTGGCACACAGACAACGGAAGCAACACGGGTGGGTATTAGTCAGTAAAAGTCTGACACGCCCAGAGCGGGAGAAGTTATTTGATAATTTCCCACCCAAAAAAAAAAAAAAAAAAACCATCAAACACACCCACACCATTTTCCTAGAATTTGCCACGCCAACAAAAGTACAAAGAACAGCCCACCTGAAACAATTAGTGTCCAAATACCGCTTCATTGCTAAAGTGAAGCTAAATTTTAATTAAGACGCTCCCCGGTACTGCTGACCTGACAAAAGTAGCCTATCGAACTTGGTCGGCTAATTAAGGCCTTACGTAGTTAATCACCAAGATCCGATAACAAAGAGGTCTGGTCCAATGATCGTACTGTCCTGTGCTCTCCTTAAACACTATCCTTGTGCGTCTGGGATGTTTGCTGAAGCGCGCACTGATAGTTTCCAGGCCATCATTCGCAAAGAAGCAGCTTCCCTGCTGGTCCGTATACGGGGTAGCAACAACGGCATTCTGAACGCAATAGCTGTACGATTTGACTGTCCCTTTCAGAAGCAGTGGGTCATGTCTTGTGTGGGTGTAGCGAGTCATAGCAAATAAAAATGTATTAGGTTAAGGCTTTTATGGGTCTATGCCACCCGAAATAAAGTGTTGTATTATTATTAAACACCCTTGCCTATCTTTAGAAAATACAGGCATAATGTTATGTTATGTTATTTTAGGGTGAACTCACTTGTGAAGTCATCAGCGGGAGAATAATGATGATGTTAAGCTAGCTGTGATGTTTTCACCGACGTTAGATGTCACCAATAGTCCTTAATAGCAGCCTCCAATCTTGCAACCGGTGACAGGTGGTTGTACTATCAACGCTTGTATGTCATACTCACTTAAATGTCTCGCTGATGGTGGCGCGTGTGTTGGATCATTCGGATCCCTATAAAATGGTTGAGCTGGATGGTGCTGATCCACACTTCATGTTCGTGAACGGGCGCCGTCAGCTGAGACTGTTCATCTGTCATCATCTGCCAGGGCTTATTTGTAATCTTTTAGAATTGTTTTTAAATAATTTATTTTTTTACATTGTACCCACATATAGAAGCGACAAGAATAATATACCCAGGATTTTGTAATATCTTGATTTAAAATAGGGTCCTTGGAGTTTCGTGTCTATTGTTCTCCATAGAGATCTACGTTTTAGAATGGGCAAATAGCTTCAACTTTCTGGCTAACTGACTGACTCTTTGACAATTAAAAAGTGCCTGAAATTGGTTTAATTGAAATAATGCTTTGAGTTTGAGTTTTTATTTCCCAAATGGTTATTTATGCCTCAGTTGGATGATGTTAAGTGTGTTCTAGCCATAGTCATGGGGTAGTCCGTAGACATTTATAGGTATATCCCTTCCGATATAATCCTTCATCTAAGCAGAAAAGGCGTGTCCGACTAATTTACATATACACAGCAATTCCGACGTAACGGATAAGGGTGGGCGTATATTGTGTAACCAGCTTATGTAAAGCTTATCGTACCTACGGACTGAATGTATGGGTTCTATGGTACGCCAACAAATGTATGGGGTTGCATCTTTGATAGAATGAATGAATGAAATGCACCGACTCCAGCGTGGTTTGACGAGACTCGATTACTCGAATGTACCCAAAGATTCACAGTAGCCCCTGGAGCCTTTCATAGGACTACATAGACCATTGCATATAAATAGAGGACGGGAGGGCGCAAAAATGGTAGGGAGGATGTGCCCTTAGGATATGGAAGGATTATCAGAGCAGGTTTCCGACACAAAACCACCAAACTTATGCACTTTTCAATTTTTTCTTATTATAAAGCCGAAATGGCACAACTTTTAAAGTATTTCTTTTGATTGCTTTTTTAGGGTATTTAAAGTGATCATAACGGTTAATGAATGACTGTCAAATCAAAGTCACTAAATTTTTTGTATATACGTTGAATGTGGCCATTCGTACCAATAATATGGTAATTTATCGTTTCTGTACAGGAAAAACCCGGGAGATTATGTGGGTGTATGGGTGTGTGTGTGTGTTAGTTTGTGTTTATGTTGAAAACACAAACACACACATGCTAAACGTGTTTTTTAAATCTAAGACTGATTTTACTTACAGTAGATTTCATTTAATGCGTAGAATAAATCGTCTGACAGTTTTTGTATGGAACCACTGCCAAAAATTCAACATTATTTCTCAAAAAAAAATGACTTAGGGCATTATGGAAATAATGTATATGGCATCCTCCGTCCTACAGAACTGTATGTATCTTCGTACCTTATCAAAGGTTACGTAAGCGGTCATTGCCGGTAATCTAGCCTGGTTACCTAACTCCGGTTATGTCAGTTACCTACCCGTAATACCGGGGTAGCTTGGTAGTGCCGCAATTTCAGTTTTATTTGTTTTTTATTGAATTATTAATTACTAATATTATAAACTAGCTTTTGCTCGCGGCTTGTCGGCGTGACTGTCGGAGAATATACCACGAGAACCTACTATCGGGATTAAAAGTACCCTATGTGAACGTGTTTGTAACTCTGTGTGCCAAATTTCATCCAAATCCGTTCTGCCGTTTTTGCGCTAATCCGGAACATACATCTGAGACAAACAGACAAACGGAAATTCTTCGTTACTATTTTACCACATGTATAGATAGATATAGATGTGAAAGTAAATCTGTCTGTATGTCTGTTACCTTTTCAGGCCTTAACGGCTTAACACCGGTAGTGCGTTCCGGTGTCCGGGGTGAATTTCCGACCTCATCGAAGGCAAAACCACGGGTAAAAGCTAGTTTAATTAGCTAGCTTTTGCCTGTGGTATCGCTCGACTGAGATAGTTTGGGTTTAAAAAAAAAAGTGAAAAAATTAATGTCTAAATCAAATCAAAAAGTCATTTATTCAAACTAGGCTGAGAATCAGCACTTTTCGAACGTCAAAATTACATCAGACAGTCCCCCAAAAACGCCCACCCTTCACCACTGCCTAGTGCTTTAGCTGGGAAGAAGAAGTGGCGCAACAAACTCCCCAGCAGCACAGCTGTCTGTTCATTTACAAAACTTGAATCTATACAATAAAATGTCAGTTTGTAAATGATAATTCCAATTTAATTTTTATAAGATATCACTCATGTTATTATTTAATTTTGTTTGAAAGCTCATAAAGAGGGTATGTAAGTAACAAAAAAAAATCAAAGAAACATTTCCAGGGAAAGAGGTTTTAAATTCGCAGTATTTCATTTCATTTGCTTCACGACAAATTGAAATTTAAGTTATGTCATCTGTTTTCCCTATTTTCCAACATATTATATTTTATATTCCATAATATTTACGCGGAAAAACAAACGTTATTACCATGGCCATAATATCCAAATTTGCTCGGCATTTCATTTTCACAACAGCAAATATATTGAGTTGAGCCTGACGGCACGCATATAAAAATATTACGCCATAATTTTATGAGCTTTATTACGAACACATAAAGTTCAAAGTCGTACGTTATTGATAATGAAAATGTAATTGGTATATATTGTTAAGGGTTTATTAAATGAAATATATTATGACAATAATCTTTTATTTATTCAGGGCAATGTAATATTTAATCATGTTAAGCACTATTATGAATTACTATTGTCGGGTCACCAAAATATATCGTGTATATTTGATATATTATTATTTATAAATGTATTTTTATTATGTTATTCTAACTTTTTTTCTAACTAAAAGTGGGTTTGTTTGTTTGTTACGCTTTAACGCTCAAACGGCTGAACGGATCTGAATTAGGACATAATATATAATAGATACTTTTTATTCCAATAATCCCATGGGGTCGAAACTTATTATTAATTTATTTCGTACAGAATCCATATAGGTGTTAGTAACAATTTTATTAAGATCTTTGTTAGTAGGTACTTATTAATATAATAAAGTTTTAAAATTTCTCCGTAACTATGAGATCTTATGTTTTGTATTTTATTTTTATTATTTTTTCTTTGTATTTATTTGTTATTCTTATGGTTGTTATTGCGATGCTGGAAATAAATCTTCTTTTTTTTTTTTGCAAAATGCTGTTGGTGTTAACGCGCAGTCTTTGAAATAATGACGCCACTTTCTTACGCACTATAGCGTGGAAACCGACCACGCGCGCGTTGGCGAACATTTGCGACGCACTACAATGCCGCGGCAACCCCAACAGCATTCTGAAAGCATTATTATACTGAATACGCAGGACGTTGTAGGCTCGTTGCGTATACCTAACCCACAAGCCGCTCGAGTAAAAAGATTGTCAATATGCTCTAAAGAGCGTAAACTTTACTTCTTTGCTAGATCGAGCCAGCATATTGCTCCTTACCGCCAACGCCCTGCGTTCTCGTTATGCGGATGAAACTGCGGGGCGTAGCTAGTTTTTTATAAATGTATTTTTATTATGTTAATAGCTACTACCCGCGACTTCGTCTGTGATCCAGGATGAAAGTAGCCTATGTCCTTCTTCACGAGGCTATCTATCTGTCAAATTTCATTACGATCCGTTCAGTTGTTTTTGCGTGATTGAGTAACAAACGTACAAACATACAAATTTTCATATTTATAATATTAATACTAGCTGTTACCCGTGGCTCCGTCTGCTATTCAGAAAGTACAATAGACACACGGTGACATGCACGAAACTATCATTAGTTTAACGAAGACTAAATTCATGCCACTCCTTACATTTTGTTTCAAAAAGAAAGTGACAACATCATTTTAAAGTCTCCGTTAAACTAATGTTGGTTTTGTGCAGCTCACCGTATGTCTTGTTTCAGTTTGAACTCCCTTACCTACCTTACCTTACATAATATGTTTTTTTTGTCCCCGGGGTCGAAAATCCTGGACGTCATCCGTCCTGGGGCAGGCGGAGGCGTCTGTCAGACTCTTACTGACTAAAAACCACCACGGTGTTCCCTTCCCACACTTGCACCGGGGATCTTGGGATCTAGTGCGATTTCCGTGATCCCCGGACCTTACGTAAGTTATTTTTAAATTAAATCTATACAAATAAATACAATTTAAGTGTCTGTTTGCTTCGTGAGGCGGCGAGCCTCCTTGCCAGACTACCACCATGGGATCTGGAGGCAAAAATCCTCGCGCACATTTGGGAGTGGTGCGAGGAGGCGAAACGCCGGGGCGTAACTCCGCTGCCGCGAGAAATCACGGCACAGCGGACGGAGCTCCGGCGGGATTTCATGGCGGCATGGAGAGTGCGATTGTCGCAACCCAGCGCTGGGCACGCCACAATTGTGGCGATAAGTTCCCTCTTTGAGGAGTGGCTAGAGAGGTGCCACGGCCTCCTCATCTTCCGCCTGACGCAGGTCCTCACTAGACACGGATGTTTCGGGAGGTTCCTGTTTAGGATAAAGCGGGAGGAAACGCCCGGATGTCACCACTGAGTGAATTGCCCGAAGAACACGATGGAGCATACGGTGGAGGTCTGCCCGGCTTGGGCGGAGCACCGCCGTGTCCTCACGGAGGCGATTGGTGGGAGCGGTATCTCACGTCCGGCTCTGGTTCAGGACATGGTTTGGAGCTAGAGTGCATGGGAGGCCGTCACCTCCTTCTGCGAAGCAGTAATGCTCGCAAAGCAGGAGGCGGATCGCGTGAGGGAGACGTAAAATTCGCGCCCTCACGCCCCTAGTCACCGCAGGAGACGCCCTGGGCGTCGGGAGTCGCAGGCCGATTCCCGGCCACCGTAGATCAGACCAGGCCCGAGTCGACGGCGCGTTATATTCCACGCGCGCCTCAAAGAGATGTCAGCACCAACTGACGGGGTCCGTTAGAGCCAATGCCTGCCAGGGTTGCGAGTTTGTCCGAAAGGTATATCGTGGCCCTGGCACACAGGCAACGGAAGGAACACGGGTGGGTTTTAGTCAGTCAAAGTCTGACACGCCCTCCCACTCCGCCCAGAGCGGGAAAAGTTATTTGATAATTTCCCACCCAGAAAATAAAAATGTTTCTGTTTGTAATGTCGAAATAACAGCTTTTTACTAAATGCATTTATAATTAAAAACGATACTGAAAACAAAAATCAATTTAAAAAAATTTTGTCTGTCTATTTGTTCCGGCTAATCTCTGAAATGACTGGACTGATTTAGACGGAACCTTCACTGACAAATAGCTGATGATATATAGAGTAATTTATACTAATTTTATTTTAGAAAAAGCCAGGTGGACGTAGCCGCGGGCAGCAGCTGTATTTAATCCATCAGAATCTCTACACATAATATTACTTATGCATAAACAATTGAATATTATATCCAGTACTTAACGGATTACCGTCATTGTCATCGTTGTATTAACAATTGATCACCTAATTGGTCATCTCCAAGTGTTCATTGATTCCGTATTAATTCGCAATTGACTAGGTCAAATAGTACTTCACATGTAAGAAATACTAACGATACATAAATGATTGATCATAGTCAATCAGTGGCGAAGGGTGATTTAATAAGAGGTAAGCCGGAGCAAAAACATTTGTTTCTATACAAAAAATACCGGCCAAGTGCATGTCGGACCACGCACAATGAAGGGTTCCGTAGTTGGGATGAATTTATCCCAAAAACAAACTTAACATTGTAGTTGAAAAACATGCTCTCCCATACATCGATATACGTTACGGTCAATTTTCCAACTGCAAATTTAAGTTGGTCGACTATTACTCGTTAACTTGTGAAGCCTACTTAGCTGTGATAGTTTTCCTTTTCATTTCGTTATATATATTATTGCCATGAATTTTTTCACATATCCAAAACTAACCATATAGCTGGCAGGGGGGGGGGACACTTGACTCTAACAAAAAAGCTTAATATTACGCAAACGGATCCCTTAATTGAAAAATGGTTTGGACAAACCAATTTTTGAACGGCCTATCCAACGATACCCCACACTATGAAATAGACGAGAAAAAAAAATATCATCCCCATTTCACGTGTAAGGGAGGTACCCTAAAAAAAAATGTTTTTCATAATTTTATTTTACCATTTTTTCGGCATGATTAATATGTATACCCATGCCAAATTACAGCTTTCTAGGACTAAGCGTCTCTGAGCTAAGCTGGGGACAGACGGACGGACGGACAGACAGACAGACAGACAGACAAACAGATAGACAGACAGACAGACAGACGGACATGGCGAAACTATAAGGGTTCCTTGTTTACTACGGAACCCTAAAAACTCGTCATAATGACGTATAGCGTAAACGATGTAAAGATAAAATAAAATAAAATTAAATGATATCTTTTATTAAAAATCCACACACAACTTTCAAAAAATACACACATAGATAACGTCATGATAATGTAGACGTTTTGCAATGTTTTAATTGTATGGTCTATTAAATAGCTACTGTGATATTATATTATTTAGCATTATTATACACTACTTTCTGTGCCATTTTTCAATAACGATAGAGTGGTTGTGTTCCGTCTTTCCGAAGGGAAACCGGCAGGAATTGCGTTGTACGGTGCTTTCGCCCCTGATAGTCATTGTCCTGGCAAAAAGTCGTGGGTGATCTAAAAGACACTAGGCTTGTGTTAGAAAAACAGTCAGCAACTGTCTTGGTCAGACTACTGAGTGTGCCTGTATTAACTGGGTTGAGGAGGTCAGATAGGCAGTAGCTCTGTAGCGGCATCAACACCGCCACATGCGAACAACGCGTCACACTGACGTCACGCAAATCCTGCATCGCGCAAGCAAAGTTTACCGCGCAAGTAGGGCAGTCGGCACCAGACACAACACCCGTCTGGTCGGAGGATTCTCCCTTTTCTATGGTGAATGAGTGAACTTTATACCCTGTTCCTCATGCCTCTGGTATTCAGCTACATCTGGTTAGACTGGATGCCGACCCCAACCCCAAGTAGGGAAGAGGCTAGGCATGATGATGTCTGTTCAGTGTAGTACACGTATCTTGAAGGCACTTCTTAATTATCATTTTAAAGGTATACCGTCTAGGTATTTGATTTGTATCCCCATCTGTTGTATATTATAATTATCTTGTGCTTCATCTCACGTCAACTGATTTAATTGGATAATTGTTAGTTCGAATATCCGATCATAAACAATGATCCTAATGAGATTTAGGTACTCATCAGGCTTTCGGAAACTAGGGGTTCAAAGCTCACGCATAATCTAAACGAGACCGAAAGTTCTTTAAACTACGTTTGTACCTATAATTTTAAGTACTTATCATGCTCTTAACTCTAAAACTACTGTACCCAATACACAGTAGCTTTATGAATTATGAAATACATGGAAAAAATCAAACTTTAGTAAAATACCGATTAGGCTTGGCAAAAAATAATACGGCTACAATTAACCAAGACAATTAAAAGGTCCTATACAGATTTTTTAATATCAAACAAGCAGATATTGTTAAATGTTCTCGGATATTATTGACAAACTGCTTGTCTATTTCCAAATGAGTGTCTTAGTTATTTCAACAGTACTAATCGAATTTGGTAAAAGTCATATTCTAGCTTAGATTTGAACCACCTTGTATGAAAGTTAATTAGTCAATTAATCAATTTATATATTTTTTTAAAGTGTGGTACATACAGTCTGTTACAACAAATATGATTTAAGGGGAAAATCGTTAAGATAGTAAGTAACAACATAATTGAATCTGGCGTCCTAGCTAGGTTACATGGTAACCTGTATTAAGGTTCGCCAGCTCAGGTTCCCAAAGGAGTACAAAAAATTCAATAGAGACTGCTTTGGACTATAAAGTGAAAACATATTTTAACTTAGACTACTTAAAATACTTGGTGCAAACTCTGTCGTTCCTCGTCTTGGCAAATTGTTAAATGGCTTCAGCGGTCTTGTTGACGTGCCTTTTGACTCATATGCCAAGTTTCATGAAACAATTACTAGTAATGTTTAATTATATTTTTTCTCGATTTTGTTCTCTTTTTTGTTCTATTGAATTTTACTTTTGCTGTTTATATTAGTTTTATATTGCACCACGTAATTATATATTAGTTTCATAGTATAGTGCATGTGGCACACCTAATATATTTATGGGGCATGCGGTGCTAACCTGTAAGAAATTGTTACACTAAACTTAGATTATATTAGATATTACTTGAACTATTTACAGTGTAAACAATTGTTGGTTGGCCAATAAAGGAAAAAAAAAAGTAAGTGTTAGTATGTGTGTGTGTTTTGTGATAAGGTGTGGTGTGGTATGGTGTGTGTGTAAACGAAAGAGAAAGAGGTTGAGTTTGGATACGAAGTGATAGAAAACTCACTACGATTGTGAAGTAAGCAAATATTCGGTGTCGTCGTAGTTTAAACTGGTTAGTAAAGCATGTTATCTGTTTTTTACACATTTCGTAAGAGGATTCATGTAAAGGGACAGTTTTGTTTATTCTGTTATATAACGAGGCGAGGCCTTATCCACAAAGCCATCACGACTTTTCACTAAGCCATCGAGCATATCAGCGCATAATCTCCAAATATTAATTACACATAATACCGTTGTAGTTAACAATTAATCATTTACATACATATTATTAATTAATAATTTATCTGTGGAACTCGCAAAGCGGCCCTTTCACCCTGAAGGATTAATAGTATAGCACAGCCAAATTGAAATGTACGCATTGTGTTCTGAAACTCGTTTGTTGAGGGACTCCGAAATTCGGCCGGTTTACAATATCAATTTAGTTTGGATCAGAGCTGAAATTACGTAAATGCAAATAGAGATAGTGGAAACAGAAATAATTGATAAGGCTTTAGCGTCGACTGTTGTTTCAGGGTAGTTATGGGTAAATTGATAACGGACTTTGGTACTTTGGGATTTGCATTGTGGGAGGGACTTTGTATAGGACCTTAATTGTCTTTTGGGTACTGGAAATAACATCCTACTTTCTATACAATCCATACCAAAAAATTGGCAGTCATGGGGACTGCCGACAGGAGAACTTTGGAATAACACAAATATATGCGTATGCATGTACACAGGCCGCTGCTCTTCGGCAGTGTGGCGCAATACGTCATATTCGCATTCGCGCACGCGGTCTCTTTAGCATGTCGGTGACGTAACTTATAAATTTTGCCCCTGCCAAAAATCGCTCAACGTGGCTAAAGAAGTTTTCACTTGAAAAACCATCGGTAGGTATGTCAGAAAAACCATAGTAGGTATGTCAGAAAAACAATAGTAGGTATGTCAGAAAAACTATAGTAGTTATGTCAGAAAAACCATAGTAGGTATGTCAGAAAAACCATAGTAGGTATGTCAGAAAAACCATAGTAGGTATGTCAGAAAAACCATAGTAGGTATGTCAGAAAAACCATAGTAGGTATGTCAGAAAAACCATAGTAGGTATGTCAGAAAAACCATAGTAGGTATGTCAGAAAAACCATAGTAGGTATGTCAGAAAACACCTACCTACTTACTTTAGCAGCATACTATCGCTAGCAAAATCGCAAGCTATTAAAAAGGTTTTAATTGCCAATATTTTCATGGTTAGTGATTTCTGTTAATTACTTGCAGACAATACGATACCGCTGCCTATCCCTTCAACATGACACCCCTCAAGGGATGAACCGTAGGGCTATTATTAACTATAAACATAGATTCATTATTATGATTAATTATTATTTGGAGCCCACAGAATAAGCAAGCTGGAGTGGCAATGGGCCGGCCATATTAGTCGTAGAACCGATGACCGTTGGGGTAGACGTGTTCTTGAGTAGAGAATCGGCGCCCTCAGGCTAGGTGGAGCGACGATCTTCGCAGGGTGGAATCGAGCTGAATGGCGTGCAATTGGAGAGGCCTATATCCAGCAGTGGACTGCTATGGGCTGATGATGATGATGATGATGATTTTTTGGAGCAGGTGACTTACGAGTTGTAGGTCGTAGGTTCAAACCGGGACAGGCGTTTACTTTGTGTAAATTATTTCATCACCACTGAATTCAAAATCGTGAAGGTATACCTAGTGAGGAAACCGGCTTGTCCTAGAATCAAAAATTCGAAGACATGTGACACCTACCAACACGCACTGGGCCCGCGTAGTGGATGACGGCCCTTTCCCTCTCACAGAGAAGGCCTGTGTCCCAGCAGTGGGAACATTATAGGCTGGATAAGCAATGGATTTATACCAACCACAAAACCGTAAATTTGAACGAAAATCTGCGCGAAAATTACACACATCGTTCCACACAATAACAATAATAAACCCCTGCATACTCTCGATAAATCAATTCAGTATAAACTATCAATTAAAATGGCTGCTAAAACTATTAATCTCATTAGGCCCCGGTTACCAATTTGCATTTATAATAAGATAATTCTGGACCAATTTGATGCTGCGATTAAATAATATATTGATGCTATCGTAAATAAATGGACGGTGAAATATTTTATGCAGTAAAGCTCAAATACTTATTAGTTTTTTGGTGAATAAGCTAGAATAAACTAGATGGAGTCGACATTTTCTATCTGACTACCCCTGAGAAGAAATGGCGAAACAAACCCAGGACTCAGTCTCTTTTAAAGTCCAGACATAATCTTGGTCAAATCATGGGAAGACCATGTAGATCCGTGCCTGAAATGATCTTTTGAGAAAAGAACCACACGAATTTGAGAGGACCTGTCCAGTCAGTGCAAACATTTGTAAGTAATCGTGCAGCTCAACTCAAGACTAAGGAGCTCAACGACTCGACGAACAATACCAAAGAAAGGACATTTGGGTAGGCCGCATAAAGTGCTCAAAATGCCAGAACACCATTAAAACTATCTCAGAAAAAAAAAAAAATTAAAAAGAAATGACACACATGGAGAAGATGTACCGACGACCTGAAAATGGTGGCTTGGACAGACTGGATGCGGAAGGCAAGACAAGGTGTTGTGGCGCAGCCAGAGAGGCATATGTCCAGCAGTGGACTGCGATAGCCGGAGTTGATTGAGTCCTTGAGTGGAGTCTATGAATAGGCAAGCGTAGCATGAGCACACTGACTATACAGGGTGGATTTTTGAGATGGGGTAGTAAGGGCAGCTACTTTAACCGTTGTAGCTACAGGAAAATGGTCTGAGAAGACTGTCCTTAACTTTTTGTTTGATCTGCATTCACAGATTTTGAAAAAAATGTACAGTCAGCAGGAAAATGGGCAGTTTTCACCAAAACTTTTTTTTATGCCAATCGATTCTGTTTCTTATAAGGATCAAAAACCTCTATTGGACTAACTGAGGTTTGAGTACTAGAAAAGTCAGAAGTCGCAAAAAACTTTTCCCATACATTTCGTAGGAAATGAGACTCCAAGTTAGTTTTTTATGATGGACCGCTACAATGAAGACTGACCGAAAATAAACAAAAAATAAATAAACTTTGAATTCCGAACGAATACGCGTCATAATTTAATTTGCTTTGAAAACAGAATCTAGATGGTTTGTTGCTTAGTTGCTTGTAATTTCTAAAATTCTCTGACAAAAATGATCTCATTTAATTTAGAACGTTTAGACTCGTTAGAAGCTTATTGTTTTAAATAATAAAAAGCCGTCAGGTGCATTGGAGTGGTACATCATCAGTTACCCGATGCGTCGAGTGCCACAAGAACGGTAATTACAAATCTTATAAAGAATCAAGGCACCCTAAACTCTAGACATTTATAATAACGTAATTTTGGAGAATCTGGAAAACCTGTTAGATGAATAGCCGCTGTCGGATTTGCAGAAATTGTATTTCCAACAAGATGGCGCTCCGCCACATAACAGCCATACCCGTTCTAATTTGAACCGGCAATTCCCAAGGCAGTGGATAGGAACATTTATGGTCCTATACCGTGGCCACCAGTCCTGATCTCACACCTCTTGATTTTTTTATGTGGGGCTATTTGAAAAATAAACTTTATAAAAAGAAAATACGACAATGTTCACGAACTCAAAAATTCACTTACCACGATTCTCTATGGAATTAATCCTAGCAAAATACCAGCTGGTACCCACTCTGTAGTAAAGAGAGTAAACCTGTGCCTACGTCAAAACGGCTACCATTTTGAACACCTCTTAACTTAGAGCAAAAGTAAAATTTTTAGGCGAGTCAAAATGCAAAGTTTCAAGGTTTTAATTTTAAGGTAAACCCAAAGTAAAAGTTATTGTTTTTTTATTTGTTTTTGATCAGTCTTTTTTGTAGCGGCCAGTTTATCGATGGTAAAAAAATTAAGTTGGCGTCTCATTTCCTACGAAATGTATGGGAAAAGTTTTTTTGTGATTTCTGACTTTTCTACTACTCAAACCTCAGTTGGTCTAATTGAGGTTTTTGATTCATATAAGAAACGGGATCGATTGATATTAAAAAAAGTTTTTGTGAAAACTGCCTATTTTCCTGCTGACTGTATATTTTTTTCAAAATCTGTGAATGCAGATCAAAACTTCTCAAAAAGTTAAGGACAGTCTCCTAAGACCGTTTTCCTGTAGCTACAACGGTTAAGGTAGCTGCCCTTACTGCCCCATCTCAAAAATCCACCCTGTATATGAACGTCCCTACACATACAATAAGAATTATGATAACATACATAATTATAATCCAATATAATTGGAGGAGCTTGTGGCTAAGTAATAACAGCCACACGGGCCAGTTAAGCTACGCTTGCCGGGGTTGGCCCGCAGATGGTTGACCGTCTTTACATACCAAGACCCCTCCGTGCCTTGGAAAGCACGTTGAGCCTTTGGTCCCGACTGTCCTTCGTGAATCTTTGACAGTCGTTACGGGTAGTCAGAAGCCCGAAAGTCTGACAACTAGTCTTACCAAGGAGTGTTGTATTACCCAGTAACTGGGTTATGGAGGTCAGATAGGCAACCGCTCCATGAAGTACTGGTATTCAGCTGCGTTCGGTTTGACTGGAAACTGACCCAAACATAGTTAGGAAAAGGCTGGGCAGATGGTGATACAATACAATCATCATCAATATATTCAATTCTCCATGCGCAAGCCTCAACTTAACATTACTAACCCTCATCTATATGCCCATCAATGTGGAAACCGTACAGTCAACTTGTGTAATTGTCCTTTTATCCTCAAAACGAGGAACTTAAAATACCTTGGGATAATAATAGACGACACACTCTCTTTCAGAAATCATATTGAAAGTCTAGTTAAAAGAGTGCGCAAACTAATATATGTTTTTAAAAAATTACGCTCATTTGCAGGTTCAAAATTAATCACACAAGTTTATTTGGCCCTATGTCAGTCTATAATTCAATACTGTATCACTTCTTGGGGTGGCGCACCAAAAACTAATTTACTTCCTCTTGAAAGAGCTCAGCGAGCATTTTTAAAGTTAGCAAACTTCCATCCCTTCTTCTTTCCCACTGATCTACTATATAAATCCTGCAACGTATTAACGGTTCGCCAGCTTTTCATTATGCACTTAGTATTAAAACAGCACACCATGCTTACCTACAATGCTGACAATACTAACAAGAGACGGAATGATATAGTATGCATATCTAATGCAACCTCAAAACATGTCTTTGTAGAAAGATTTTTTACATTCTTAGGCCCATTTCTGTACAATAGATTCAATAGAAAACTTAGTATCTATAAACTAAATTACTTTAGCTGTAAAAAAATTGTACTCAAACATTTACTAACTTTAAATTATGCAAACTCAGAAGATCTACTTGTTGTCTGCAAGTAGAACTGCTAACATGCTATTTTTATTATTTACTTTTGTTTACGTAAGTTTTAATTTAGTTCTTACTTTATAGTCATTGTTAATTTATTACATTTTGTATTTATGCACTTTCTAGCCTGAAGCACAGGTTCAACCTAGTTCAGGCAAATAAGCAACTGTGCTCTATTTTAATTGTTAAGGTATTTATTGTACATGTGACCCTTTTATAAATACGATTATTATTATTGGGAGTGTTTTTTTTTCTCAGCTCGTAGGCTGGTTTTTAGCTTTACGGGCCAGAGCCAAGTAAATGCAGCGTGTGGTGAATTTTATGGTGAGAGTGTACTTTCGTCTAACTGCATAAATTTCCTAACGATTCTGCATGTGTTTAGTATGGCTGCTTTCTGCATATTTATGTAAAGGGATTCTTCTAGATCTATTATTTTTAGGCTACGGAGGAGATGGTTGGGAATAACACCTGTGGTGGAGAGAACTACAGGAACAACATAAACTTTATCTTGTCTCCAAATTCTTGTAACTTCTTCTTTAAGCTCAGCGTATTTGCTTATTTTTTCAGCGATTGTTTTTTGTAGATTATGGGTGTTGGGAACTGCAATGTCTATGAGGTAAGTGATTTGTCTGATTTTATCCTGTAAGGTTATGTCTGGTCTATTATAGTGGATGGTCCTATCTGTAAGTATGGCGCGATCGTAATACAGTTTATGTGTGTCATTTTCTAGAATAGTTTGTGGTGCGTACTTATAGTAGGGAATGTTAGTTTTTTGTATGAGACTGTGTTTGAGTGCTAGTTTTTGATGGATGATGTTTGCTACCTGGTTGTGCCTGTGAGTGTAGTCTGTCTGTGTGAGGGTTATGCATGCTCCGGTAATATGTTGTATAGTTTCTGATTGAATATGGCATCTGCGGCATTTATCGTTTGTGATGGTAGGGTCTTTAATGATAAATTTTCTGTAGTTTTTGGTGTTGATGATTTGATCTTGTATAGCTATGATAAAGCCTTCTGTTTCAGGGAACAAGCTTCCTATTTTAAGCCACTTATTTGATGCTAATTTGTTTATGTGGGACTGCTCTAGGTCATGAGGGTGTCTACCGTGAAGGACTTTCTTTTTCCAGTTTTCAATTTTTCGGTTTTGCGGGTCAATTATGTTTATGTCTTGAATATTTTGGTCATTTAAATTAAGCGGGGTGTAATTAAAATCATTTAAGGTAATAGCTTTGTGTATGTTACTAGTGCGAGATTTGGTATAGAAAAATGTTTTTAGCCTAGTGATTTGTTTCTGCCAAAGGTGATGTATGTCGATAAGGCCTCTCCCTTCATTTTGTCTTTTGATTGTGAGTCGTTCGATCGCAGATTTAGGATGTAGGTTGTTGTGTATTGTGAGTGTTGTGCGTGTGATTCTTTCTAATTGTTCGATGTCAGTTTTTGACCATTTTATTACTCCGAATGAGTAGGTCAATATTGGTATGGCGAAGGTATTCAAGGCTTTTATAAGATGCTTTCCAGATAGCTGTGTTTTGCAAACTGCGTTAATTCTTCTCCTATATTCTGTATTTAGTGTCTGTTTAATTGCTGTGTGGTCGATTCCTTTAATTTGCTTGTATCCTAAATATTTGTATAGATCTGTTGGCTCCATAGCTGCTATTGTGTCGGTGTCGCTGACTGCATAGTTACCGGGTTTTACTTTTCCTTTTAGAATATGCAATGTCCTACACTTATCTAATCCAAATTGCATATTAATATCCTGACTAAATGTGGTCGTCACTTCTATAAGAGTTTTCATTTCTTTTTCAGTTTTAGCATATAATTTAATGTCATCCATGTATATGAGATGCGAGATAATAGTTTCTTCGGTATTGTTTTTAAAATTATATCCAGCGCGACACCGATTGAGTAAGTGAGACAAGGGGTTCAGAGCGAGACAGAACCAAAGAGGGCTCAAGGAATCGCCCTGGTAAATACCCTTCCTAATATGTATCTGTCGAGTTATGAGAGTGCTGAGACGATTATTTATCTGAAGTGTGGTTTTCCAACGTGTCATTACAATGCGTAGAAACTCTATTATTTTGGAATTGATTTTATATATTTCTAGGATTTGTATTAGCCAAGAGTGTGGAATACTATCGAAAGCTTTTTGGTAATCTATATAAGTACAGTGTAGGTTTCTATTTTTTGTGGTGGCATGTTTATGGATAGTAGAGTCTATAACCAACTGTTCTTTGCATCCCATGTGGCCTCTCCTGCATCCCTTCTGCTCCTCTGCTATCATATTGTGGTGTTCAATGTGTGAGTTGATTTTATTAGTGATTGCTGATGTTAGTATTTTATAAATTGTCGGTAGGCATGTGATTGGTCTGTATTGGGAAGGCTCTGATGTGTATTCAGTTTTAGGTAGCATGTAAGTTATTCCGGTGGCAATGAATTCGGGTATATTCTGTTCTCCTAATACTATATCTGTTAAATTTTTTGCTATGGATTTGTGTAGTATCGTTAACTTTTTATACCAGAAATTTTGTATTTTGTCTATACCCGGTGACTTCCAATTATGTAATCTAGTCGTTAAGTATGTAATTTCAGACTCTGTTATCTCTTTAAATTCCATTTCATCTATTGCTGTCCATTTTCTTGCTTCTTCTGTAATCCAAGTTGCTTTATCATTGTGATGTACCTGTTCTTCCCATATATTAGACCAAAATGTTTCCAAGTGTTCTTTTGAGGGTGTGTCTGTGTCTTTCTGTGTTGTTGAATCGGTGTGTGGTTTCTGTATATTCCTATAAAATATTTTCTCATTCGTAGCAAATATGGCATTATCTTTTTTGCGCTGTTGTGCCTTTAAATATCGCCTAAGCCTATGGACTTTAAGTGCCAATTTCTGTTTCAATGTATCCAAAAACTCTTCAGGCTTCCTATTGTTATTTTCGTGTCTAGTGTGTGTAAAATTGTTTTTAAATATTGCTTCAACTCTTTTAACTACTTTATGTGATCTGCAACCATTGATGTAATGTGTAAGTCTGCCACAGTCTGCTCTTAATTTTTCAATGTCTTTTTCGAGCCTCTGTTGCCATGGCGGTTTGACAGTGTCTCTTTGTATTGTGTTTCTTGCGTGTTCAGTAATTTTAAAGTTGAGTTCTTCCGAAATAACAACTGCTGTGCAATAAATAAGGGTGTGTATGTCAATCAGTTGTGTGTCATCAGATAAAAACTGTTTCAGTATATCTTCATTAAATAAGTTAACTAAGCGGAAAAGTTTAGGGCTATATTTGAGTTTAGGTAGTTTTGGTCGAGCTGCCGGATCCATTCCAGAGTATTGTGTTAGTTTCGTTCTAAATTTGTCATGTACTTCTTGTATATACATATCTGTTATCGGGTTTTGAGCCTCGGCGGCAACTGTCTCAATATCATTTTCTAACGTTAGGGTTAAGGTTATAGATTCGGTTTGTGTAGATGTGTGTGATGTATGAGATTGATTGTATGGTTGAGATTCAAAATTAGGTTGTAATAGAATAAGCGATTGTGGTTGATCTTGCAGGCTATTTTCGTTTGTGTTTTGTGTGATAGTATTAGTGTTTGCAGAGTTTTCTGATTCTTCCTGTAGCAATTGTTTTCGTACTTCATCTTTTAATTGATCTATTACTTCTTGAGATAGAAGTTTATTCCTTACTATGGCTCTTCTTTGGTCTGAGATTCTTTGTTCTGTAACCATAATTTCTGGATATTGTCGTGTAAAAACTGCATGCAGTTGGTGTCGGTAGGTGGTCATGTCGGTTTCTAATTTAGTAATGTATAAATAGGTTCGCATGATAAATAGGTTTACATCTTTACTCCATCTCATACGAACTCTTGCTTTTCCAGCCTTGGTGGACGCGGGTAAAAAGGTAGATCCTCCCGCGCAACATTTAAGGCCGGAGTGGGTGGAACTAAACTTAAACTAATAATGGGGGGTGACGATGTTATGGGTGACGATGGTATGGATGGTGATGATGTTCTTGAAGGTGTGTACGATAGTGTGCTTGGACTGTACGGTTCTACAGGGGTGTCTGTCCTGTTTGTAAGTCTGTCACCATCGTCAATAATTTCGGCTGTAACATCTTTGTCGGTGGGAGCCCGCCTGTTCAACTCCTCACCGCTGACGGTTCGCATGCTGAGACACTCAGCGTCAGCTCCAAGTGTGCCCCGGCGATCGCCCCCGGGCAGCGGTCCTATACGTTTTCTTTTTGAACGAGTCTCCATTTTGAGTGGGTTTCCAGAGCCACGTTAGCCACGCCAGTAATTTCTCATTCGTGTGTCCGCCCCCCACGTGATTAAATGGTCAATCAGGACGTGTGGTTGTTTAGGGGGCTTATTATTATTATTATTATTATTATCATCATCATTTCAGCCAAAGGACGTCCACTGCTGGACATAGGCCTCGCCCAAAACGAGATGGGGAGGGGGGGGGGGAGTTGCCATAATCGCCAGCCACGCTTGGCGACTGCGAGTTGGCGATCGCAGTATGGTGTTAAAATGCATAGTGAACGCTGCTGCCCATTCTCTAGTAAGTCCCTTAGTCGCCTTTTACGGTCCGGCTGCACACGGAGATACAATACAATAATTATGTTGAATCAGCCCTTGCATTCAAACGATCCATTATTTTCACGCAATAACATTGGCGGCCCACACAAGCTTCAACGTTTTCGGGTGAACAAAACCTGCGCAATTGTTATCCTACACTCGCTCAAAGTTTTGTTCAATCATTGCGCAACCTTCAGTATTAACCTTAAATGGTCAAAAACATTGCGCAATATAATTGATCGGTATGGGTCTTAGTTGGATATCATTTACCTAACTACATTGCAAAAATGGAGAAAGAAAGACATTCCCTTAGGAACTATTTAATCTTTAGATTGTGATGGACACATAGAAGAATTTAAGATTTTTGTTTTTGTAATATAATTGAAATTAATTATGACCCTTTACGGACAATTAGTCTAGTAAATACAACCTCAGTAAAATACTAATAGTTGTTACTTAAACAAAGTGTGATAGTTAAATATTGGAACAGATAATAAATCGTAGTTACGATAGGATCGGTAATGGAGAGTGTTTTACGAGTGTTTGATTAAATTAACTACGCCTCAGGGCTTCAGTGGCAATGGTGCAATTATTATAATAATTTATTGAAATTATTTTTGGAACGAAGCAAAAGGATATGTTTGGATAGTAACAGTAGTATGCGCTCCCCCAGAAAATCTGGATGGCAACCAACCGATTATCCTTTAAAGTTAAAGTTCGAGAGCACATTCGTAAGAAGAGTTTGTATGCCGTCCACACTATTCGCATTACATTAAATGATGCATTACATTGCAAACATCTGAACCTGGCTTAAATAAAATTAATGATAAATGGAAAAAAATATTACAAGTGAGCCAGACTTAAAAAAACAATGTCCTAAAAATATATTTCCTTTCGATCCGATAACATAACTACGTGATCCTCCAATAAGTTTTTACTTTGTAATATAAATATCACCGTGTCAGCCAATCGATATCCTTCACAAACAATTAGGGAAGACAAAGACTTGTCTTCCTGTCTGTGAAACTTTTAATGGTACCGGAAACTGTAACTAAGCAGGAAGTACATGGAAACTAGTTACTGTTCGTGCACCTGGAAGTAGTGGACGTGAGTTTGTGACTGTAGGGTGTGAGTCGTCATAATGTGCACATATCAAAATGAGGGAAACTAAGCTTAATTTTATCGGTAGAAAAATTATATAAAAAAATATAAAAAACAATAAATTTATTATTTATAGCATTTTTTATAATTTTTTTCGCTGCTGTGTGTAAACTGGACATGGAAACGAGTTATAGTGACTGTTCGTATGTACCTGGGTCATGAAGGGTTGCTTATGACAACGTAGGGGTAGGTCTTTAAAACATTGTTAAGTTCATATTATACGGAAAATTCAGATAAATATTTTGGTAAAGTTTGAAAATATTATAGTTAAGTAGGTATTGTTATGAGAGGTAAAAAAAAACAGTACAAAGTGAAAAATAACTTCAATTTCGGAAATCGGCGTGACTTCTGAAATTAAAGTAATTTTTCATTTTACACTATACTCGTACAATGTTTGTATGACTCAATTTTTACCATATATCCGAATTGTACCAAATCCATTGCGGCTTGCCACAGTATTTGATGGCCAATGCAGTTAGCAAGACATGCATTGGACATGTTACTGATGTTTATAGACATCCCGATATCCAGAGTGACCGGCCCGACTGTCATGTTGGTTTGATTTGATTTCCACTGACATAAGTTATCCCTGTTATTGGTCGTATTGTTGAATTGAATTTCTATATTTTTTTTGTCACATAAATATTATAAAAAAATTATTTAGATTTTCTGACAGATTTAGGCCAGTGATTTAGTAATTATTTTTCATCCTACGTTTGTTTAAAACATAATGCTTCTGCCATGTTATCTCTTCTTCGCCATAGGGTAGATAATGCCTGATTACGGTATTAAACATGCAATTTAAATAATAAATACAAAATAGAGGATGACACACCCCATAAATAATAAAAATAAAAAGTTTTTATTGTTTCTCATACGATTGTTCCACAGCACAAAATTGAGGCAGCCCCGGTAAGTTATAAGGATACTTGTGATGGGGTTACTCGCAACTTCCCATGGGTAACTATCTACAATGTTGAGACATAATTATAAAAGAAAAGAAAAAAATTATGTTCTAGGATGTTACAAAAATTGTTGTAGCATGTTCAGGTATGTGTGTGTGTATGTTGTGTGTGGGGGGTGGATGTGCGGGGTGTGTGGTTTGAGTAGGTATATCTGTGTGTGTATAATATGTTAATGATTGATTAACTGACCCCATACTTGTATACTCTTTGTTAAAATGCAATGGTCTTACTTAATGCTTGTCCCGATCAGAGTCCATTTTGCTTATCACTGTTGAAGAAGATATTTTTACCTGCAATAAAAGATAAAAAAATGGTTAACAATGAAAATTCCAACAAGACTATTTTACTCATAATTTCAGCCGAAATACGTCCACTGCTACACATAGTAATCCCTCAAGCACCGCCACTTCAACCGGTTCTGCGCTTCTCGCATCCAGCGGATTCCTGCGGCCTTCACAAAGTCATCAGTCCACCTTGTAGGAGGTTTTCCAAAGCTACGTCTTCCGGTACTAGACTATATTACTAATGCTACTAAATGAGTTAATGGTCACCTTCGCCAACATTTTGAGTAGTTCTGCACTATCCCCGAAACACCTTCCACCGTGAGAGACTCAATTTGGAACTAGGACCAATGGCGGGCGGGTGTTTTGTCTTAAGTAATTATGACGTTCAAAAAGCCTATTCTCAGCCTATTTTAAATGAATGATTTTTGATTTTTAATTACTCTTACTATAAATAAAGGGATTGCACATACGCTGTGCAATCCCTGCAAATCCCATATGTTCACGTTTATCAATTAATATTCGTGTTGGTTACGTTGTTACTGGTCGCGAACTTTTTTTTTTTAACTCGGCAACCTTTGTTATCGCTTTACCCGAATAGAGGATTATGTATTTTTTTATTAAACCGTTTTCACCTTTTTTGTTAGATTTATTCTACAAAATTAATATACGTGTTAAAGTGGTGATTTCTCTTTTTTATTTCAAAACACTTCGTAAACTCCGCTTTTCCAACCAACACAACACCACCACCAAGCAGCACCATTCCCAATTCGTTTAATTAGGTTTAATAATGTTCCCACTGCTGGGACACAAGCCTCTTATCTGTGAGAAGGAGTGGGCCGTAATCCACCACGTGGGCCCATCGAGGGTTGGTGGATGTCACATGTCCTCGAATTTTGGTTCTAGGACATACCGGTTACCTCACGATGTTTTCCATCACCGTTTTGAGAGCAGTAGTGATGAAATTAAGTACAGAAAGTAAAGTGCCCACCTGGGTTCGAACTGATGACCTACAACTCGTAAGTCGGAGCCCATACCACTGGGCCACTACTGCTCTGCTTCCCAATTCGTTTAACAAGTCAATATACAAGTCCAAACGGGCATTGTCCTTGTACACCCACAAACGACGGTGAAGGGCCTGATTTTAATCATGACGTCACATTTGAGGCGCCCAATTCTGTGAGATAGGCTCGGTAGGGTGAACATGCTGCGGTTATGTGGGATATTACGAGTATGGGGGTATTTTGTTCAGAAGATTATTTTTTTATATTATTTTGAAATTGTTGGTTCGATCTCCTTCTTATTAGCGTGTCGATGGTAATCTAAATGAAGTTAGCCTAGATTTTGACTACGAGATTGGCACCTTCAGTAGCGTCCATCAGTTCCTGTAACGTGTAGGCAACAGGATACGCTGAACGTTATTGCATTGTTTGTTTCCACAAACAATGGGGCACTTAAAATAATATAAAAATACAGTTAATATAACATTTACACTCTAGGGCGCCGTCATCTGTGGATCTCTACGTGAGCAGGTTTTCCTTGCAACGGCCTGCCTGGGTCCGGAGTCTATTCAAATACTTAAATAGTGTGGTAAGGCAGCTTCGATAGTGTGCTAAGATATAGAGCAAGACTATATTTAACAGAAAATTAAAAGAATATCTAATACAAAAATGCTTTTATTCGGTCGCAGAATACCAAGAACAAACTATTTCATACAATATGATAGCTAGATACATAATTACATATAATATGTAATTATGTACTTATCTAGCCATAGCCATAATATAGTCATAAAAAAGCACACATACATTACTCTTATTATTATTATGTTAAAATTATTATAAAATCATTATTATTATTATTATCTCAAATTATTATTATTATTATGTTGCCGTGCCCTAACCGGGTTTCATGTTGGAACTTACTTAAATTGTAACAACTAAATGTACACATGAATGCAATAAAGAATTTGAATTTGAATTTGAATATACCCCATTTGAAATAAGATTATAAATTTGAGTAAACCTTTTTTTACAGTCCGTTCAACCGATATTGACTTCTTATATGTGTATTTCGCATTTATAACCACTCATCTACATAAATTGACAAAATAAAAATTACAACTGAAAAGCAATAGAATAACATTTTATCCGAAAATGTTTTTATACATTTGCTTTTGTAGAATATGTAGATTTTACAAACAGCAGTCTATATAGTAATTGAAAAGAATGTATAAGTTTTAGTAAACAGAACTATAAAAACATGAAGAAATCGTGTTTAGTCTACATTGCGAATGAGAATACAATAAAAAATGGGTTTATGTTTCATATGCAGAGTGGGCGTACATGCTATCATACTGCATTACTTAGTATGATTATATTCATTTTATTAATTGACCCTTTTGACAGAGTTAATTTGATAGGGAAATCATCGTATAGTATGCCATAGATAAACAGTACCTAAACATACCTTTTTCTATAATTCCTGGAAATAAAGCCATGTTCCATAATAGCATCCTTTTACCAAGGGGCACGAAGTTTTCGTTTTCAGCTTTTTAAATCAACATTGCACCTATGTATTCATGTCCCAAAAATGCTGACACAGTTAATACTAGCAATTACAATACCCAGTGAAATAAACTTGCTAAAAACAAAAAAAATATGTTTCATTTTACCGTTCACTCAACTCTATGGTCACCCTACATCCCACACCCTCAGCGCTAATGTACTGAATTTTCATTCGCCTGCGAGTTTAAAGCGGACGAATGAAGCGATTTTTTTCAGTTAACTGTTATTGCTCGATGTAAGGATACAGCGCTTTAGCGGATTTTATCGCAAACGACTTCGTGAGATCTGGTTATCGTGTGTGATTGTTGAGTAACAAGATTGTATGGAATAATGGAAAATGGTTTTTCGTTGTGGTTACTTGTTACTTTGAATGTAATATTGTAAGCTCTCTCGTTTTTGAATGGGATCACAATGATATTCGAAGGTGTCAGCATAGTTGAGGATAGGGTAAGATGTAGATGAATCATACACTCACTGCTAAATATCTGAATTTCCGCATCTATGTGGGTTTGTTTAAGTAAGCCAGTTAGTACGTCTTCTTTAATTGTATTCAAGCACGCAAATATGTATCTTTGTCGTTAACGAACTTTAAAAACAAGCCCTTTCATTTGATATGTCACACGGTATAGTTTGCAAAATGACCTCCAATAGTTACCCTCATATTCAAAATTCCTTTATTTTCGTTACACATCCGTGTTTGGGTTACAGAAATTCATAAATGTGTACCAAATTTCAACATAATCCGCCCTGTAGATTCGGAGCAAATCGGTTGTCACAGACGGACAGACAGACAGACACATGAGTGATCCTATAAGGGCTCTGTTTTTACCTTTTCGTACGGTACGGTGGTACGGAACCCTAAAACTTTATACTATACAGTTAACAAAACGATTTTATTAAAATAAAAATTATATCTTAATCCCTCTTTATACAACATTATTTTTAGTCTATGCGAAACCCGAAACACGTGTCTAGTATTTTTATGTAAAGAATCTATGTACAAAATTTCAAAAAAAAATCATGAAAAATCACAAAGTTATAAGGTTGTTATGTTACCGGGTTGTCCGTACAAAAACATGCTAACGGCGCCCCCGCGCCTCTAGGGACGTCTTGTGCTCATGGATAATAATTTGGCAGTAAGTACCTAACCGTACGGCGATTGCATTGTAAGCAATTATATGGTGATAGCATTTTCCATCACACTTAAATATTTTTGGGACGAAATATAACATGGTGTAAAAATTATTGAAATCGATTCAGTTCCTTATTAGGAACAAACTAAATATATTCAGGTTTCGCATATACTAAAAATAATGTTGTATAAACATCTCATATATCACCCACACTGTGAACAGATTGGTATAAAAGCACCCATTATCTACGTCGCTTGAAAAGAGATAATTATACGCCGATACAATCTATCTTATGGCACATGACTCGTTTGCTTCGAATTGGGTGGCTGATGAAAGAGTCTCACTGAAAAAAGGGAGAAGACCTCCCCCTCTTGTGACTTTTGAGTTTGTTTCGGGCTTTCTACTCAGAGTAGTCAGATAGGCAACATCGACCTCATCTAGTTTTTTAAATATGATTGACGTGTAAAAGTGTTTGTACAAACCTACTAACAGAAATTAATTTACCAACCGGACTGGAGCTACCGTCATAGCTTGCAGAGTAAGCAAACTGAAGGACTAGTGGATTGGCCATGTTTGTTGAAGGACCGATGGCCGGTGGAGCAGACGAGTCCTGGATTGGAGACCGCAAGCGGAGTGTGGGACGCCCCCCATCTAGATGGACTGACGACCTTAAGAAGGTGGCTGGGATAGACTGGATGCGGAAGGCGGAGGACAGGGTGTTGTGGTGCCTGGGAGAGGCCTATGTCCAGCCGTGGACTGCGATAGGCTGAGTTGATTGGTTGATCATTTATAATTTTTAAGATTTAGAACAAAATTTAGACGCCATTTTAGACAAAGAGATTATAACAATAAAGAAAATATGGAGCTGTAATTACCCAATTTATGTGTTAAACGTCAGCGTGTTATAAGGATGCATGTGGCTGAGGGTCTTCAAAGGTTTGACCAGACGTACTTATAAAACCGACAAGTGATATGCGACAATTCGACGATTTTCTATGTTTTTCATAGTTTTACTACAAAAATGTGTCAATTTTGTTTTTTTTGACAAATAAAGAAAAAAGAAAAGAAAGAAAAATGGTTTATTCTCTATAAACAAAACGCACATTATAACAAAAAAAAAATGAGTTTCCTTTAGACCACACGACTAAAGTAAAACAGAAGTGTATAAACAAACAGCCAGTGTGAATTATAAAAAAAAATACCTATTTGCTGTTTGTGTTTGAGCTGCTGTTGAGTTTAAATGTTTGTAAACGCACCCACGATACAGGAGAAATTCCTAGTGTGGGGCAACGTTTTAAAAAAAAAAAAATATTAAGCGGGATGCCCGCGGCGGTGACGTGGACGTTCCATGTTTAAAATTTAAACAACTTCCGTTCGCCTCGCCCGATCAGTTTCCGTAACGCTCTCGTCACGCAGTCACCAGCTTACTTCCCAAGTAAAGCATGCCTAAAGAAGTTTTACTTCAAAAACATAAATATAAAATACACACATACAAAGTAGCCAAAAGCCTCGTATTCAATACGCCAAACATATTGACAATCTTGTCCATTGGTTGATGTCAGGGCCAGGGACCAAGGACAATTTACATTGAGTTTATTACATTGTCTACTTATAAATATGAATATGAATAAGTCGCATCGTCAGTTATATTACCCCAGCCTCTTTCACCGCCCCAGCTCACGGAGGCGATCGGCGGCGGCGATCTCTCGCGTCCGGCCCTGGTTCAGGCCATGGTTTGGAGCGAGACTGTATGGGAGGCCGTCACCTCCTTCTGCGAAGCAGTAATGCTCGCGAAGGGAGGCGGAACGCGTGAGGGAGAGCAAGGTTCACGCCCTCGCGCCCCTGGTCGCCGCAGGAGACACCCCGGGCGTCGGGAGTCGCATGCCGATTTCCAGCCACCGTAGGCGCAGGCTTGCGGACGGTGAGCGATGGGTAGCTCGCCGTCCGACAAGGACCAGGCCCGGGCCGACGGCGCGTTTTGTTCCACGCGCGCTTCAAATAGGTGTCAGCACCAACTGACGGGGTCCGTTAGGATCAATGCCTGCCAGGGTTGCGAGTTTGTCCGAAAGGGATATCGTGGCCCTGGCACACAGGCAACGGAAGCAATACGGGTGGGTATTAGTCAGTAAAAGTCTGACACGCCCAGAGCGGGAGAAGTTATTTGATAATTTCCCACCCAAAAAAAAGAAGCCTTTTTACCCCAGCACGCCAATTGGTTTACTCACAATCATAATTACCTTTATGTTGTAGGTACATACATACTTAATCAATTGCTTTTTGAAAAATGCGTCGGTTCGTCAACGTAAATAACGAAATAAATATGGTTAAATTATCAAAATGCCATTGTAAGTGTTACGCATTATTAGAGGACACGAAGGCGGTTGCCGAAAATGGTGATCGCGGCCGCAACCTCTGAACTTGGAAGCTTCATCTCAATCTTCAGCAACGTATTTACAAGACAACACGTAAATCAGTACATTTATCATTCCTAAGATGGCTGCCTAACATTATAGCTAGCTATCAATCTCGCAAGCCTGAGTCGATTTGTTCAGCCAAATTGGGAGTTTATTCTTTTGGCAAATTGCTCTTCAGCCTTTGTTAGTCGTCTGTATAATCTTGTGAGAAAATACAGGGGGCCTAAAATGGACGCTTTGGCAGGATCCATAATATGATCTGCGTACAATTCATACATCCCGCAATTCATCTGTTTGACAGCTGCTATATGACATTAGACTTCATTATAGCAATTCATAATTTGTGGACCATTTTACGAAACTCCATACAAAACTGTCAAATAGATGAATTGCGGGACATGGATTGTACGCAGATCATATTATGATTCTGCCAAAGCGTCCATTTTAGGCCCCGTGATTGTATAAAGAACTAGGTTCCACCCGCGACTTCGTTCAAGTGTTTCTTGTTCCCTTGATCCCGCCCGCGCTATTACTGCATGCTTGCTTAGCGTGATTTCTGTTTTTTTTTGTTTTTACTCGTTTCCTAAGAGCTTTATCGTGTTGTTAAATAACCTATAATCTTCCTGAAAAATTGGGCTACCGAATACAAAAATATTTTTTTCAAATCCGACTGGTCATTCTAGAGATCACGCTTTAGAGAAAAAATCTAATTTTACGTCCAAAAAAAAAACTCCCGATAAAAAAAAAAACGGCCAAGAGCGTGTCGGACCACGCACAATGAAGGGTTCCGTAGTGGGGATTAATTATCCTACGAACAAACTTAACATTGCCGTTGAAAAACATGTTCCCTCATACATTCCAACTGCAAATGTAAGTTTGTACGCACAATATTGACAGATTGACCATGTTATTTTAAGACCATAGACTTCTTATAGGTTTTCCTGTAATCTATAAGTAAAGAACTACTTTCTGTATTTTTTTTTTGTAATATATCTGAAATCCTTACAACAAGCCCTTTCATTTGATGTGTCGCACGGTACAGTTTGATTTTTTTTTTTTTTTAATTTGCCCCCCAAAAGTGCCCTCATATTCAAAATTCATTTATTTACGTTATACGTCCGTGTATCGGCTGTGTCAGACGGACAGACAGACACACGAGTGATCCTATAAGGGTTCCTTTTTTCCTTTTGAGGTACGGAACCCTAAAAATACACTCTTTATCATCATCTGCCCGCCTTTTCCCAACTATGTTGGGGTCAGCTTCCAGTCTAACCAGATGTAGCTAAATACCAGTATTTTACATAGAGCAACTGCCTATCAGGACACTACAAAGTGAAAATATGTTTAGTTTTGGAAGTCCCTGGCTTTGGTTTTGTTTGATTTTTATAAGTCGTCAAATTAAAACTAAACCTCCTCTTTTTTTTTAATGATGTTAAAATGAGGGGAATTCAAATTCTTCAAGACTACTGCTTACGTTTAAGACGCAGATATATGCCAGTGACCTTGAGTGGTTAGCTTGCATGTTCTGTACTGAGCTCACGCAACGCGTCGTACGTTCAGCCAGTAATAGGACTCGCCCATCAAGGAGCGCTGTCCCCAATTTGACTTATTATCAATTTATTATATACAAAACAAAAAGTATTTTAATAAAAAGCCTATACTAACAGATCAATAATTAAATTATCTCTCATGCTCTAATTTTACATATTTATTTTCAAATCATTAAAACTACTCGTGTAGACGTGATCTTCAGTATAAAATCATTAAAAGTCGGTTATCGTCGCCTTAAATAGCCAATGCGTAAACGACTGCATATAGTACATATTCATGAGTACTTATGCCTATGCATGCCTCAAAGCATTCTGTGAATATCTGTCAAAGGCCTTGCATTGTTGACATGGTTTATTAACTAGGTACCTATTATCTTCATAGCACATGCCTATGATCTCTCAAGTTCTATCAAATACATATACAATTTTTTTTTACTAGTTAGTGTTTGAAATAGACAAAAATTTCCTGTGTTAGGACAGTTTGCTCTTCTTAAAATTACTTCTATTACTTAATACGATTTTTCAAATAGCATCAAATCAAATGTAAATTAGCATTAGCATCGTTCTCCATTAATTGAAACTTTGGAGTCCATAATACCTCAAATTGCTTAATTGCTTACTCGTATCCGTTATAAAACGAAATACTACAGCATTTGTTTTGAAATAAATATATGGTAAAGTTGAGGATTACGAGTATTAGTACTATGTTTGACTACACACGATTCCATAAAAAAAAACTCGACGGAAAAAATAACAAAGTTACCTCCAAACCGAACAATAAATCGTATTCAAAATATACTTCAAATTAGATCATGAAACTGCATAATAATTGAACTAAATATAAAGCAGATATTATGTTTTAATTATGTTTAATTGTTATTTTTAATTGATTTTATTTCCAACGTAAAAGAAAGTACCTTAACTATCGGCGCCTTGGAGCATTCTCGCGTGGACACGAGCAGTAGTGTGGGAGCAAGATAAAGTGTGAGGTGGCGCTGAGGTATTATGGACTCTTTAATCATAAGTGATGAAATGTGTGTAAACTAAACACTTCTACTTATCCCTTCGTAGAATATAGGCAAGCATTTTTTTCTGGCTATTATCAGATCAGTTATGACACCATAATTATTATTATTGTGTTGTCATCATCAGAACTAAGTACAGTCGCCAGCACGTATCAGGTTATACCAATATGTCAAAGTCCAAATGATTTTAAACCTTAAAATGTTGACAGTTAAGTTCAAAATTGAACTGATTGAGAAAATTGTACAGTTTGTGGTAACTTGATGTGCTGGCGACTTTACATGCAAAATTCAAAGACAGTTGAATCTCGACAACAAACCAACGTACAAAACTGAAAAAACGAATGGTTTGATAACTGATTTGTTCACTAAGGGCTCGAGCACATGTTCCACAACCACACCACAACGACACCACGTGGACGGGTGCTAATTTGTATGAAAATGAATAGTGTATTCACACGGACCACATTTGGTGATCAAAATCAACCGCGCGTGTGGGCGATACCGACCACATCAAAGCTACGTCGCAGACAACGCAACTACCAGACGGACCGCGCACTAGCGGCCTGCCAAATCGCAAACATAACGATCTGTATGTCTGCAAACACTAGTACCACATCACAACTTCTAGAGACAACGCGATAAACACTTAACCATTGCTTGCCCACATTTGGTAGCTGCGATGTGGTGTGGTGTGGTGCGAAGGTAAGGTAAAGGTAGAAAGTAGACATTAATATCGGTCAACTTAACCTTATCAAATACACATTATAATGGCTTGAATACCACGATTAAAGGCACACCGGTAGAACAGTTTCTATGAAAAATTCTAGGAAATTGTACTACCGGGTGTCACGTCGCGCGACAGGTCGCGCCAATATGTAGAAGCCTTAATACCCGCATTGGGTCTTTTGCTTCTAATAGTTATCAACACACCTAGTATACAAAATCCGTCTTATTACAAAACAAGGTTTATCTTCAGACCCAGGTTTACACCATGGAGCCATTATTTAATTTCAAGGTTTAATACCATTTACCCCTGACCACCAATCTTACTGTGTAGACACGGACTCTTCAAGGAAGTAAAATTTCCTACAGCAGTGTGGTGGAAGGACAGATTCCTCCAGGTAAACGAATCTCTAATTACTGAGACATTTTAATGATTACCCACGCTGATAGCACACCTCCGCCGCGAAACCATAGCAGCGAAACCGCAGTAGTTCAATTGTACTGGTCCGCGTCATGTTCCGCTACTCGCATCCGATTCTAGTAGCGGAACATGACGCGAACCAGTACAATTGAACTACTGCGGTTTCGCTGCGGGGGTGTGCTACCAGCTTTAAGATAAAGGTAGAAAGTAAAAGAAGGTTGTGGTGGAAGGATGCGAGCGGGCCCTAAAGTTATATAATATTTAACACTACAATACCCATCCGAAATCAACAATAGAATACTAAACAATGAACAAATAGAACCTCACCTCTATCTCAACCCTCTATTAATAACCCTGCACTGCTGGCTGCGGTCTATTTGATCCCTGACACGAAGGATCCATTTCAGCAGGGTTAAGTTTAACATCGAGATATTGCTTAATTTCACTGTAATTCGAATAAGTTATGTTTATTTACGTTTCCTGGTATTGAAAGCGATTGAATGCGGAAATTTTTGTTAAACAGTTTTTATAAATGACTTTATTTATTACGTATGTATACCGATTCTTAAAACGTAGGTAGAAGGAACAACAGGGTTTTTGTTACATTTTGTATTTATAGTTATGGCGGAGGAATGAGGAAAATGTCGTGAAGAAAGTTTTGAGTATGAATGTCGATGGCTATAAAAGTAGGGGAAGACCAAAGAAACGATGGATGGACTGTGTGAAAGATGATATGGCTAGAAAGGAAGTGACTACCGAAATGACGGCTAATAGAGAAGTATTGAAGAAAGGGACATGTTGCGCCGACCCTAAATAAATTGGGATAAGGGCAGGAGAATGATGGTGATTTATAGTTATGGTACCGCATAGGATAATATTTTCTTATTCCCTCACTAAACCCCATAGACTATATCTACAATATGTAACAAAAACCCTGTTGTTCCTTCTACCTACGTTTTAAGAATCGGTATACATACGTAATAAAGCAAGTCATTTAAAAAAACTGTTCAACAAAAATAATTAAAATAAATATTTAATTATTAATATTTGTAATGTTTAACTGATTTCTTACCTCTTTAGTACTTTGATTTTGACTTCTCGACTAGCCAATTCTTATTTTTTTTTAATTATAATTTCACCAATGTTGTGCTTGTAGGTTAATGTATACGTCCCTAAAAGGAACAACAGGGTTTTTGTTACATACTGTATAGCTAGAGAAAATATTGCCAAATAAATAAATATGAATAATGTAATAATAATAATAAATAAATATTATATATATTACCATTATTCTTAAGAAATATGCAGTACCTTTGTACTACAATTATCTATATTTTACTGTGTGTATACATAAATAATAAAAATAAAAATTATAAACTGGTAATTTCATTTTTTTTGCAAAGTTAATAAAATCTAAAAAGACTTCCTCTACCCAAATAATTATTATAAAATCGGTGCACAATTGATTGAAATATCTATGAAAATACATACCAAATACAAACCGCGACTATCTGCCAAGGATAACAGCAGGAAACCAGCGTTAAACGTATTGAATCGTTTCAAAGACTCATGTTATCAACTAAGTACCTTCGTAAATCAATTAATCTATATAGTACGGAAACCTGTACCTATGTGGCAAGTGTCTATGAGTGCGAAGATTTTTTTTCAAAATGTGAATAATCACTCGGATTAATTTCCTGTTATTCAGTCACATTTTATAACAGCCTCAACAAACAGGAAACAAACACAACACACAAATAAAATCTCCAATCCTAATTTTATACCCCAAACACAAATTCGTAGAAAAACATTTACAATTCAACGCCACACTAAAAAACCAAGCACATTTTTCCAGCCAACCACTCAACCCCCCAAACGCGACGGGGGTCATTCCAACCACTCATTAACCAGATAGATGCCGCTGTCAGCACACTCGCCCCATATATTTTAACAAGCCACGCTAATTTTCCATTTATTGTTCATTCTCATATAAAATACGTTATTCGCCCGCAAAAATAAGAATTAATGATGATCTGATTACTCTTGTTTTTATTCTTGTCATATTTTTGCTTCGTAAATTGCTTTTTCGTTGTTTTCTTTGTGGTTCGTAGTAATGTGATTTTGGTATTGAATCTGGTAAGATTAGGAGTTCGGGGCACCTGTGACATATGATTGTTCGACTGTATTAGAAATTAACTACGTAAATACGTTTAATTAGTAAAGTTAAACCCTAAAACCGGGTAAGCAAGGTTGTATAAAGGAACTTCTACAGCCTTAAAGCCGCAGACTAAACTATGTTTTACGACGACCTGTATAATGCATTTTAATAAACTTTAAACCCACTTTGTATACCAAACGGAACGCTGTCTAGTCGTAAAGTGCAACTCAGTAAACCCAAAACATGTTTAAAGCAATTTTATCTTCAGCAAAATGTCTAGCAATTTCACCAATATTAATTCACTTCAGCAAACATATTAGCTTTGAACAAACTTGCATTTAAAATGAAAACTCCAATAATTCACTATGCTAGCATTAATCATGCCAAAAGCGAGTTATCCGCTACTTTTCGTAGGATCACAATCAGTTTACTGTCGATACGAATAATGGAAAAGCTGAACATAAGTAACAAGACAATATCGACGCGCTTTCAACGAAAATACCCATCGTAGACAGGTTGTACGATAGATTATGACGTGCCCTATCGCATTTAATAAAGCTGTGCTTTTTAGGGTTGGGCCCAAGTTCGGGGTAGATTTTTTACACACTATCAAAAATGTGAATTTGTGGACTAACCCGACTGTCAGTGTCCACGTTTCGGCACCGTATGTCATGACGGGCAGGACGCACTGGTTGAAGACCTTAGTCTTCAAACACTGCGCGGGATTGGCGACGAGAAGACTTGACGAAGTTTTCCAAACGGATCCCTCTGGGGATCCTTCTGTCGGTTTCTTTCTCAAAGTTGTGCCTACCAAGCTGGAAAACTTGCTCTAGGTAGACGTACTCCTTCACAATTTCGAGAAGCGACACTTCTATGTGGATTGGACTCGGCAAGACGTGCGAAATGTACATGACTTTCGTATTGTCCAAATTCATGCCGAGATTCTTAGCCTAGTTTTAATAAATTACTTTTTATTTTGGGTTTCTATGGAGGGTGAGTGAACTTTAGCTGTTCCTCATACCTCTATTCCACTATTGACAGCTCATGCACTTCAAGCTGACTTAGCCTAAGTTTGCACAGAATAGAGCGGCTGTTAACTTAAAAGCTTTGTTCTACGAAATCCTTTTGTAAACTGCTGTAATTAAAACCACAACTTGATGGTTTTCTTTTCTTATGAAACAGTCTTTATTAATAATTTCTTTAACATGATTAGTTTTCCTATTCTTGAGGGTTTTCTTGGAATTTTATAATTTAACAAGAACTTCATTTATTTTTCGCTTTTAACTTTATAGAAACGCCGGTAACAGGATTTACAGTGTTTTGATGTAGTGGAGCATTGTTTTTATTCTAAGGTATTAACTATAGAACTGAATACTTAATCGGAATTTAGTAAAAGGCGCAGAACTTTAGTATTTTATTAGATGGGGCTGCCATCGGATTGGGAGTTGGATGAACTGGCAAACACTGAAAACTGTCGAGTTATGGCAACTGTATAATTGGCAAAACTAACCAATCAGTGAAACTGACAAATCAAAAAAACTGGCGAATTAAATAAACTGACGTTTGAGGGAAACCGAACAGTGATACACGGACTCATTTCGACATAATATAACAAATAGATTGAAAGTTAACAGAAACAAGAATAGAATAGAATATAATAGAATACTCTTTATTATGTACACCATAGAAGCTACAGATATAAATGTTACAAGAACACAACAACAAGCAAACAAGAGCAAGATGCAACAAGATTTATTTGGAAATCAAAACACACCCAAAAAAAACAAAAGATATGATATATAAATTCATTTCAACAAAAGTGGCCGTTCAGTAATTTATTTATTACACGGTCAATATGTATAAAATTGTTACGTATATGTATAAAATTGAATTGACCGCAGCAACTTTGTCTAACAATACCCTAATCACTCACACTGCCAAATTATCAAATTGATTATCTTATCCTTATAAAAACGCACCCGCTTCCTCTTATACCACGTTCCTATACGGTTCGCTTCTTCCACCAGCACCCTTCCACTTTCAATAACCATCTATATCAATAATCAAATCAGAGTGCCTCCACGCCGGGTAAATCAACTTTTTAACTTTGTTATTCAGCGGGGTTTGCTTAACGGCACGTTCTAGGGTTTAAATTGGGATATTGAATCTTCGTACGGGTTTGTCTTGGGAATATTATGTTAGAAAAACTAGATTTTAGAGGTGTATTTTTAGGTTCATATTTTGCATAGATTTTTGGCTAAATTATGAAGTGATTGTACAGGCGAATGGTTTTGAAAAACGTAGCTATTCAAGGCCTGTTTAAAAGCTGCAGTGGTGGCCCAGTGGTAACGACCCCGAGTTTTAGTAAGTCGCGGGTTCGATCCCAGGCAAGCGCATTACTTTGTGTAAATAATTTCACGACCACTGCTCTCAAAACGGTGAAGGAAAACATAGTGAGGAAACCGTCATGTCCTAGGACCAAAAATTCAAAAACATGTGACATCTACCAACCCGGACTGGGTCCGCGTGGTAGATTACAGCCCACTCCTTCTCAAAGAGAGGAGGCCTGTGTCCCAGCAGTGGGAACTTTATAGGCTGATTTAGCATAATCACCCAGCTTAAAAGCTGGCAGTAATAGTTTTGGAATAAAGTCCGGTATTTAGGAAAAAGGACTCTAAAACTATAGTGTGTTACTTGTTAAATAGTCGCAAGGTGATATATTATAAACAGTCTATTACTAAACAACGTTTTACCCCCTTTCATAAGTTTAGAACTAATCTAATTAAACACTTATTTTTTTACCTAATACTTATAACTTACTAACTGATTGGGTTGGGAAATGACTCATAGCTTTTATTATTTTTAAGTAATGTCGACTAAAATTAGAGTAAGTATTTCTCATAATTTATTCTAAAACAATAAATAAAAAAAATCAATTCAATAAAAACACCCACAATCATCATACATTACAATAATCCATTTAAAACCAAAGAAAATTCACAACACTCATAAATATTTCATAAAAAATCTCATCCAATAAAAGATAAAATATCAACGAAAATGACAATTAGGGGAACAAAGGAAAATTACGTGTACAATAAAAACGTTGGCGTAAACTAATTATAGCGTAACTCAGGAGTAATCTAATATATTTGAGACGGAACAAGAGTAAGGCGCAGGCCACACTGGGGACGAAGTTAAGTTCATTTAGTTTCGCTCAAGTGTAGGAGTCTGAACAAAAACAGTAGTGGGATATTGAGTTAAGACTAGATTCGGTAACAAGAATAGTCAAAATATTCAAAAACTGGCACATTTTTTTCTATCAGACATTCGAAGTTGAAACTGTGAAAAAGCTTGATCTGAGAAAAACTTTAAGAACTTGTACATTATTGAACATTAATTAGTAATCAATTAAAATAGCGAAATGCAATTTTTTCACCCATATTTACAAAACTGCGTATATCTTGGAAACTAAATGCCTAGAACTGGACCCTTTTTGTTTGGACGCCCACATATAGCTACAACGTCTTTTTAAACTTCTGTTCATAGTGCACGGTGTGAAGTATGCAAACACGCGGTAGCTGCATGAGCGAAGCTAAACGAACTTAGCTTCGTTCTCGGTGTGGCCTGCGCTTTACGATAGTAACATTAGAGAGAAGTTACAATTTTATTAATACTAGGAAACGCTGGTGGGGTTACTTAGAAACATTCGTGAAGGATTGGTTAGAAACGGCAACACAAAGGGAAGCGTTGAGACTTTTACGTATAAGTGAGTGAAACTGCGAAATTTGACAAAAAAGGCATATAAGTCTCATTTTTGAAGTTATTATGAGATAGGTTGTGTCTTTTCGTTTTTTGTTACAGACTTCCGAAATTAAAGTTATTTTTCACTTTGTAGTGTCTTTTTTATTTTTATTTTTTTTGTTGTGGTACGTACCTCATACAAATTGGAATGCCACAAATGTAAGTACCAGTAAGTTACTATAACATCATCCACATAGAATAATTAAGTGGGAAAAATACGTATTATTGAAGCTAACTCAAAAACTACCCGAGCAAAGTCAATAAAATTTATATACCACCGCAAAGACTTCCTCTATCAAATCGGTCTGAAATTGATGAACATATATTACACAAAAATGTAGACGAACGCAGAACCTCCTCCTTTTTGGAAGTCGGTTAAAAATGAAATGCTGTTCGTTGGTAAGCGCATCACATTCCTTTTTTAACTGACTGCCAAAAGGAGGAGGTTATCAATTCGGATGTTTATATTTTTTTAAATGTTTTTTTTTTATGTTCGGCATAACTCCGTCATATATAGATAGATTTTCAAACTTAATTTTTTGTTCGAAAGGGTATGCTCTCGAGGTAGTCCCATTGTCATCAAGTCGGATTCTGATAAGTGGATCTCATGAAAATCGAGGGAATTCCTCAAATTTTGCGCACATATTATGTGCGCCTATATTAATAATAATAAATAAAAATAAAATTTGGGGAATTCCCTAGTAACTATAAAAAAAAGAAACGAAAAGTTACTTTAAAAAATATATTTGGTAAAAAGGTATTTTTTATAGTAACTCATGCATTTGCACTCGGAAAGCACCATTTGGTGAAGTGGAACTGATGATGAAGTCCACAGATGGCCACCGGAACTACTTCGGTTGCGATTCGATTAGGCACTTTAATATGGTTGCTAAGCAATTTATGCTCGTCACTATATGGTGAAGTCACCTTCAGTTCCAGTTCTCCTGGTTCTTATTAGGAGAACTCTACAACAATTAGCGCCCCTGCATAGGAAAAAGCAATATTTTGTAAAAGGTGATGAGCATTTGACATTAGGTTATTGTAACTTAGATAAATTACAAACGGACCGACTCAAAAATGAAAACTAAAAACTTTTTACAAAAAAAAAACCAACCGACTTCTCAAAACAAACACTACATATTGAATAATAACTTTAAATTCGGAAGTCATTGGAAAAAAAACTAAAATACAGATCCAAGGACACCGACTACCGAAATTAAATTTATTATTCACTTTGTAGTGTTTATTTTGGAAGTCGGCCCGAAAAAAAAAACAATATTTTTTTGTAAAAAGCTGTTTCCATTTCTCCTTTCGCAGGTCTGCTGGATAAGAAATTTCTTAAGCCGGAAATATATGCTAGTGACCTTGAGTGTTCTGTACTGAGCTCACGCAACGCGTCGTACGTTCAGCCCTTAATAGGACTCACCCATCAAGGAGCGCTGTCCCCAATTTAACGTATTATTAATTTATTATACACATACCAAAAGGTATTTTAATAAAACGCGTATACTAAAAGATCAATATTTAAATTAACTTAAATTGGTGAAGGTTTCAGAAAAATACGCTTGGTAGATTTTGCGCCATTCCCAGGTTTTTATCCGCATTAGAAATAACTTTACAAATTAATTTCATTATGTAATATAAACATATTCTAAAATATTAACATATTAAATTATTGAAAAAATGCTCTAATTTAACATGTTTTTTTTTATTATTAACACTACTCGTTTAGACGTGATCTTCAGTATAAAATCATTAAAAGTCGGTTATAGTCGCCTTAAGTAATAAGCAGTACCTTTGTACTCAAATTATAAGTAGGTATATCGTATCTCTGTGTATTTTACTTTGTGTACATAAATAAACAAATAAACTTTAAAGCCATTTAATATCACGGCGTATATTTCTATCTTGTCACAGCAATACTTACTCCATATATTTATTTATTCCTAATGTGCTGAAAGCGGCAACTGGGACCTACGTACGTGTATAGGTAATTTAATTCCGTCGCCTCCGTAAATAAATAAAGGATATAGAAGTCCTGATTTTGCCATTCATGGGATGAATTGGGCAATCTTACTTCGGGGTGCTTCGGGTCTTTTTGACCCCCACGATTGTGTGGGCGGGTCCTTTGTGAGTTTGGCAGTCGACGGGTTGAACGTTTCAATAGTTTGAAATAGCGGTGAGTGAGCTTATTATGCGTTTCGTTCTTCCGTGTATTTTTTATGTGTTTGGTGTTACGAGGTGATGTAGAGTTAGTTCTCCTTTTGAACCTACTAAACATAACTGTCCGTTTGGCGCCGTACGTAAAGAATAGCACCATCCCATTTTTTGTATCGTAAAAGGCGACAAAGGGACTTACGGACTTAAGGGAATGGGCAGCAGCATTCTCTATGCATTTTAACACCATATGCGATCGTCAACCCGCCTGCCAAGCGTGGTGATTATGGCAAACCCCCCTTTTAGCGGAGGCCTATGTCCAGCAGTGGACGTCTTTCGGCTGAAATGATGTTGATCATGCTGAAGATTAACTCAGTATCACCAAGCGACTTTCTACAATATGCCAGGAGCGTGCCCTCAGCTTTTTCGGACATATTATGCGTTCACCTAAGCATGGTCTGGATAGGCTTATGATACTGGGCTGAGTGGTAGGAAAACACGCTCAAGATGGTCAGACGCGCTCAAGAAGGCTGTTGGAGGTAGCACTTACCGAGCGGTCCACACTGCAGAAGACCGCATAATTTGGAGACGCGTTGTATGTGATCGCGATCCTCAGCATTGAAGGAACGACGAAGAAGAGAGAAAGATTAACTAAAGAACAGGATAAACTAAATTCGTATTTTTACTCGACTGAAAAAATAATTTAAAATAAATTTTAATGGACTTTTTCCTGGATATTTTGCTTTTTTGTCTTATGACACTATTTAAGACAAAAAAAGGAGGAGAGAAAAAAAACGAGCGAGACATACAGTAGCCGCACATAATGTGTAACATCTGACATCACACCTTGGTAATAAGCACCTGAGCAGCGGCAGAAATTAACTTCAGAATTTAAAAAAGCTAAATACTGAAATATTTATTCGAATAATTATTAATTACTAGTCCTCTACTGGTCGAAATTAGACCCAATTTCTAAGGTACTTACTTAATCCATGCTCAAGCTGTCACTTCCTGTCTACACACTTCCCCTTTTCACGAAATTACTTCCACAGAAAGATAGAGGAACACATCAAAAACACATACCCTAGGTTAGAAACCGTAGATAAATCTTAATGAATGTTTTGTTGTATAACGGAATATCATTGTGTTCTACAGCTGGCGTGCCCTGATATGTGATGTCATATAAAAAATATTAATTGTATTACATAATTGCATTGTTATACAATGTTGGTTAATCACTGGCTATAATTCGTTATCCATATTTGACGTCTACAGAGTGCGTGGAATAATTAGCAGGTGATAAGTACATGCGGTCATTGTATTGTAATTAAGATGATATTAGGTTCCGTGTGGTGCCGGACGTAAAGAATAGCACCATTCTATTTCATCCCGTGGGTGTCGTAAAAGGCGACTAAGGGACTTACTAGAGAATGGGCAGCAGCGTTCACTATGCACCATACTGCGATCGCCAACTCGCAGTCGCCAAGCGTGGCTGGCGATTATGGCTACTCCCCCCCCCCCTCCCCCATCTCCTTTTGGGCTAGGTCTATGTCCAGCAGTGGACATATTTCGGATGAAATGATGATTAGATTAGACTTAGACTAAGCGAAGAGCTCGTGGCTAAGTAATAATATCCGCACGAGTCGTTTGAAGCTTATATATATATATATATATTTGTTGTTATGTTGAAATGATGATGATAACGATTGTTCGGTTTGGAGGTAACTTTGTAAAAAAATTGTGTCAAGAAAATTTTATGGTTTCATATTTTCGTCAAACATTAATCTTCAACTTAACCATAATTATATTTAGTTCAAAATTAATGCTGCAGTATTTCCGATGTTACGGAGGAATCGGTTTGATCATGCTAAGAAATTTGAGGTATTGTAGACTCATAAGGAAGAAACGAATAAATCGATATCTTTGTCGAATTATATACCTAACTATTGAAAGTGTATCGAGTACCTCAGAAACCAGGCATTCGTATCGTAAAACAAGTACATAATGCTGGTCGTGCTAAATAGTACTAAAAACGTTTTGTAAATACATAGTGCTTTGATAAAGTAGTTATCATGCTGTTTCTACAACCATCATTGCATTACTGATTGATTAGATTACAGACAGGTTGACGGTGTGATACCCCCGTGCCCCGAAAAGCACGTTAAGGCGATACCAAAATAAATTGGGAGCTTTTTCACTGTTACAGAGTTACATGTATGGATTTAATGTTTAGTTATATGTTTATTGACTAATTGATTAATACTCTTTTGTTTTTTTTGGGTGAGAAATTATCAAATAACTTTTCCCGCTCTGGGCTGAGCGGGAGGGCGTGTCAGACTTTTACTGACTAAAACCCACCCGTGTTCCTTCCGTTGCCTGTGTGCCAGGGCCACGATATCCCTTTCGGACAAACTCGCAACCCTGCCAGGCATTGGCCCTAACGGACCCCGTCAGTTGGTGCTGACATCTCTTTGAGGCGCGCGTGAAACACAACGCGCCGTCGACCCGGGCTTGGTCCTTATAATACTCTGAAGGAAATTTTTTGACCCCAATTGACCTCTACTTTTTATACTTTTTTCTGTAATTCTAAAATTCTAAGTAATTTCATTGCAAAATTCCATTCAAAAAATTTTTTTTTTTTTTTAAAATTGAAAACTGGCTGAAAATATTTTTGATACATAGCTTAATTTATTTTTAAACAATTTTTATTTGGTTTGGCACTCTTACGTTGTTTTATTTTGGTTCCATCGTATTGTTGCGCTCTCTTTTTTCGCATGTTGTTACGTTGTATTTTTTGTACTTACCACTGGTTGGTATTTCACAGCAGCGAACCCAATCATATAAAGAAACGTTTACCTGATATTATACGTAGTAGAATATGATGCTTCCAACTAAAATGTTTCATTGTAGTTTGTACAATGGACTTTATCCTGAAATTGATAGAAGGTTTCATTCCTTTAACTGTATTCCATCACTAGACTCTAGAAGTAATTGACTCTGTCACTTTCTTATGCCCGCCCAGTTCGCTATGATTAATTTCTTACGTATCACCTTAAGCCGTTGGTTCTGTGCCTGATCTCTCTCCGATCGTGTCGGATTGTCGTCCCAACGGACTATGAGAGTGATGAAAGTGACCCCCGGCCGGTGCGGCCGGTGAGCGGCACCTGTGTCTGCGCACATACTTGGGCACTATAATATCCCCCGCGTCGAAGGCTAGTTTCCGCTGAGATTAGTCGCCATGGTCGAAATTCGGTCTGGAGTATTGACTATTCTTACATACAATATAAATTATAAAATTACAGACACATTCAATTAAATTGAGATAAGGATGGATTACATGGGTTTATTTAACTTTATTTCAAAGGTCAGAATCGCATCAGATTAATGATTGTTTTTTTTTTTTTGTGAAATGAAATCGTTTATTCTGTAAATAGGATATTAGAATCACTTTTACACGTCATATATAAAAAATAAATCTAGATGTAGCCGACATTTCCTATCTGACTACCCCTGAGACGAAATGGCGAAACAAACCCAGGGGTCAAAGTCTCTTTTAGAGTCCAGGCATAATCTTGGTCAGATCATGTGAGGACCATGTAGATCCGTCTCTGAAATGGTCTTTTGAGGAAAGAACCACACAAATTTGAGTGGACCTGTCCAAATGTTAAGTATTTGTCAGTAATCATGCAGCTCAACAGCTGTTCTAATTCTAATTTCAACACGCCAACCTTAATTCCAGCCTTTTCATTTGCGCTTGTACAAAATATATAGTCGATACTGGCGTATTTCGATCACGACTCTGCCCTCAGCGTAAGTATATTATCCACTTTTATGACACTCATAAAGTCTCTCCCCTCCCTCGCCTCTTAGTGAGGGGTGAGAGGAAAATGTATTGGTTTCTCTTATTTTGAGGAACGTATGTTAGTTGTCCCGATTGCGGATGGCCGGTAGTAAAATTTATCTGGCTACGGAATTAGAAAATGCTAAAATCGGCGGAGTTACCAAAGTTCGTATTTGGGGGTAACACCTTTTTTTAAGGTTCCATACGTCAAAAGGAAAAAATGGAACCCTTATAGGATCACTCGTGTGTCTGTCTGTCTGTCCGTCTGTCACAGCAGCTTTGCTCCGAAACTACTGGACCCAATGATGTATAAAACTATAGATACGTTGTCCGCACTCTAAAATGGCAACATGAAATGAAGCCAATTGGCCACATTGCGCTCAGTCACGCACTAACCTGTCGCGCGACGCTATGTTTGTTTTTAATTTATATCGTCGCCGTTTTTAAAGGCCGAGATGTTGGTTGATAACGTGTCTATATATAATACGTCTTTGACTGGACCGATTAAGTTGAAATTTGGTACACATATCAATTTTGGGACCCAAACACGGACGTGTAACGTAAATAAGTGAATTTTGAATATGGGGGTCACTTTTAGGGGCAAATTAGAAAATTTAAAATAGATTTTTTGCAAACTGTACCGTGTGACATACCAAATGAAAGGGCGTGTTATTATAATTTCAGATGTTTCTTTTTACTAAATACTTTTAAAGTTATTTAAGAAAAAATAGAAGAAAATCGACCGTTCCCTCCCTTATCTTCAAAAAAAAAAACAGAATATTGTTTGTTACTTAGATTACAGGATTTATTTATAAACCTATAAGAAATATATGGTCTTAAAACAACATGATAAATCTCTCAATACTGTGTGTACAAACTTACATTTGCAGTTGGAATTTATGAAGCATATTTTTCAACTGCAATGTTAAATTTGTTCTTAAAATAAATTCATCCCAACTACGGAACCCTTCATTGTGCATGGTCCGACACACATTTGGACGATTTTTGACGGTATAGATTGGAAAAAAGGGCGACAAGACTGTTTATTACCAGCTTATAGATATCTGCAATATAAACAAGAAATCACGGGCACTCTTAAATGTCAGATGACAGCGATAATGCGGCAGAAGTTGTTGTGTTGCACAAAAAATAGACCAGAGATGGTCTGTTCTTTCTTGAAAACCACACAGAATGCTCTGTTCCGTTTATACGTAAATACAAGCCATTAGCGTCCGCCATTTAGTGGCTAATGCCGAAGAGCGGTGGCCGCCACATAGCGTCCGCAATTTATCGGTGCACGTCAAAGAGCGGTGGCCGTCACATAGGGTCCGCAACTTACCGGTGAACGTCAAAGAGCGGTGAACGTCAAAGAGCGGTGGCCGCCTCATAGCGTCCGCAATTTACCGGTGAACGTCAAAGAGCGGTGGCCGCCACATAGCGTCCGCAATTTAGCGGTGAATGACGAAAAGCGGTGGCCGCCATATATAATGGTTCGCAATTTAGCGGCGAATGTCGAAGAGCGGTTGCCGCCACATAGCGTTCGCAATTTAGCGGTGAATGCCAAAGAGCTGTGGCTGCCATATAGCTTCCGCATTCAGCTTGGTCTCTGAATTGACAGCGCACCTACGATGCCTCAGGTTTTGCAGATACCTATCCTTGTACGGCGGTGACCATCCAGGTGCCTTATAAATCAATACCATTATAGGTGTCACACAATATCACTTTAACACATTGTAACATACATTACAATTCAATAGAATCTTTACAGCCCGATCAGATAGGACATATAAAGTTTTAGTACACAGCTTACCTACAGCAGAACTGCCTCACAGAGGTTTACGTGTATGTGTTATTGAACATCGTAAATATGGCAGCATTATTGATGATACTTTAGTCTTTTGTTGTTATTTTCATTCATGTTTTAAACGGGTTTTATGGCAATTAAAGCATAGCTTATTTTATGAGTTGCATCTTACTTCATATCATTAATATTGTCTATCTAAGCCTCCTGCCTTTTGTGTCATACTTCCCTGGTACCTTGTGTGTGAATCTCATCTGATGCTTACCCGCGGATCTTTATTAGGTATTCATCCATTTGGCTGTTGGTCTACCAACACATCATTTACCGTGTTTCAGCACTTAATTAGGGCTCTATCCTGTTTCCTATCACCATGCCAAATGTTCTATAAATTTTATTTTTATAAGTCCCATTTTAAATTACTGCACATACGTTTATGCAGTATGTAACTTTACTTAACTACTGGTCGCCCAATGGTCTAAATTTCTACCCTCTCTACAATCTTTATTCTAAAGTACGTATGAATTCTACGAGTACATGCACTAATTCCATGCTATTATAAAGTATTCACTTATTCCATGCTCAAGCTGCCACTTCGGTCTTGTATCTTCTATCTTCAAGTACCCTAGGCCCTAGGTACTTATGTGTATTAGTGGCAAACGCATGGTAGTGTGTGTAATGTTTTTTTATTCATATAGTTTATTTCTAATGTTTATTGTATAAAAATATTAACATTCTGCACTTCTCCTTCGTATAAACTTTAACTGTGCCCAATGTACTACTAATAAAATAATTAATTGCCGTAATTAATAAAACAGACTAACGTATAGAAGACAAAGAGAAGAGATTTTTTAATATTTTATTTAAGAAATAAAAACAAAAATTGTAATTAAAAACAACTTAGCAAGGATAGAGTGATTCAGTGTTGTCTGGATCACTATGGAAGCTTGTTGACGGGCACGTTTTATCTGGGACTCGGTTTATACGCCGTACCGTAAAGAAACCGTGCCGTGTACAAAGGGTCTTAGTGTAACTAGTATCTAATAGTTCTGCACATCAGCTGTTTATTTCCCACGGAACTTTCCGAACTTTCCCGAGAAGGGGATTGTATTAGATTAGTTACTTATGTCGCTCTGTCGAAAATAGAAGTAATTTCCTATTCATTTTGTACGAGATGGAAGTGTTAAACCCGATTTAAATTATTAAAAAAACATTTACACAACTTTTGAAGTCAGAAGGCATATTATTCTGATGATAATGAATGATTATTGAAATTTTGATTTGACTTGTGTATTTTTGTAATTTCGGCATTTAAATTTTTTATAGTAACCCAATTTAAAATTTATTCTGTATATTCAATGTTGCGATTAGTACCTAATATATTAATTTGCAACCCTCATTAGGTTATAATACAATGTACCTTTTATACCTGTAACACATTTTTAACATGTATTATGCAAATACATTATTTGATTTGATTTGAATGAATACTTTTATGATAATGCAAATTACACGTGGATAAATATGTGCATTTGGAATTAGTTTCGTTAAATGCTGTTGAATATAATTAATGATTATGTTAGTCATTCTTTAAATGTGGCTAAGTAATATTGCACGGGTTGATTGATCAGGTTAAGACGCAGATATATGCCAGTGACCTTGAGTGGTTAGCTTGCGTGTTTTGTACTGAGCTCACGCAACGCGTCGTACGTTCAGCCAGTAATAGGACTCGCGCATCAAGGAGCGCTGTCCCCAATTTGACGCATTATTAACTTATTATACACAAAACAAACGGTAATTTAATAAAACGCGTATACTTAAAGATCAATAATTAAATTATCTTTAAATAGGTGTTAAGTTTTTAAATTATCTTTAAGTTTCAGAAAAATACGCTTGGTAGATTTTGCGCCATTCTCAGTTTTTTATCCGCGTTAGCTATAACTTAAAAAATTAATTTCACTATGTAAAGTAAACATCATCTAAAATATTCACATATTAAGTTATTGACAAAATGCTCTAATTTAACATATATTTTTTTCAAATCATTAACACTACTCGTTCAGTCATTAAAAGCCAGTTATCGTCGCCTTAAGCTACGCTTGCCACGGTTAGCCCGTTGATAGAAATAAAAATAATTTTATTTGTCACAGAAACACGTGCATACGAAAACATATCTAATAAACGCGAAGGTAAACATTACACAAAACGGATCTACATATAATTACGAGCAGCACAAAAAAAAAACAAATAGTCGGAAGCTGCACGTCATGACTGTGACAAAGGCTTGCACTCAGCATGATGCTGTGCTATGGGGACCCACAGCACAGCGCTGATTTTCAGTGTTCACCCGAAAAATACGATTTAGTGGCATGAGGAACAGGGTGTAAAGTTCACTCATCCACAATAGAAAAGGGAGGATCCTCTGACCAGACAGGTGTTGTGTCTGGTGGGCATCAGAAACTGCCCGACGGTTGATGTCGGGACGTTGTATATATGCTAGTTACTGGCGCGATGCAGGATTTTGTGTCGTCAGTATGACGCGTAGTTCGCATGTGGCGATGTTGATGCCGCTACAAAGCCATCCCACCATCTTTAAATACCAAGATCAAGTCATTCGTGGATCTTTGACAGTCTTTAAGGGTCGCCAGAAGCCTGAAAGTCTGACTGTCCAGTCTTACCAAGGGATATCGTATTACCCAGTAACTGGATTGTGGAGATCAGATAGGCTGCCGTTCCATGTAAAATACTGCAGGTATTCAGCTGCATCCGATCAGACTGGAATCCAACCCCAACATTGTTGTGAAAAGGCTGATGAGTCATTCTCTAAATATATTTTTAATTTAATACCATAAACTTAATGCATCAGAATATTAAGTCTTTCAATTAATTTAAACATGTTAAAAACGAAAATTCTGTTTGCAAAACTGTCATCTTAATTTTACCAGCCTATAATTTAGCGTTGATAGTCATTTATTTTTGGTCTGATGATAGATTTTGTCATTTAATTTTAACGAAAATTTTATTCTTTTTCTATTCTAATATATTCATTAATACATTTTTATACGCCATTCGACAACACCTATTTCAAAATCCATTTTTTTTATTCCACTCTAATTGATAATAAGTTAAAAAAAAAAAAACCTACATGGACCCATAAGAAACGCCAGAAGCTAGGTGCGCGGTTCCAATCGGTTGTTTCCTATGGAGAAAAGCCGGCAGGAAACTACGGTCACTCTTTAAAAAATAATAGGCTTTTACAATGTTTTCAAATTACAGCGTTAATAGGTATTAACGGCAAAATATAGTGATGAAAATATGGTGTGATGGTGTGTGGTCTATATAGATAAGTGTGTGCTTTGTGTATGTATGTATTTATTGTACATGTAAATGGAACACCACTGCAGTATTGTCTCTCCTTTAATCCATCCAAAGGTTGTCTGTAAAAGATCGCTTTTAGCGATAAGACCGCACATTGTGTCACCCTATGTAAAACTTCAACATATAAGATATCTGTAACTTTGATGGTGTGCATAATAAAGAGTATTCTATTCTATTCTATTGTCTATTCCTATTCAATTTGAAACACCTTTTATCACACTAATATTATAAAGGCAAAAGTTTGTGAGTATGTGTGTTTGTTACTTCTTCACGCTCAAACGGCTAAACCAATTTTGATAACATTTTGTGTGGAGGTAGCTGACACCCTGGATTAACTTAAAGGCTACTTTTTATCCCGATATTCCCACGGGATCGAGACTTACGCGGGTGAAACCGCTGGGTGCAGCTAGTTATATAGGTAACATTACAAAGTTTTACAACTAAAGTTGTTAAGTGACTTTAATAAGTAATTAACCTCTTACTGGAGGCATGATTCATTCAGCTTTAAAATATGATGTCAACTCTATACCTTGTTTGATTTTGCTAATCAATCACAAACATTAACATGGGATTTTGACAGCAACGTTACTGATTAGAGACTTCTGTTTAAAGAATGTATTGCATTGAATAATACCTTATATAATACAAACAGTTCACCTAAGGGGGCGTACAATGGTACACTAGCGCCACTCATTTAAAAAAACCGGTCAAGAGCGAGTCGGACTCGCACACCGAGGGTTCCTTACGTATATTTGATGTTGATTATTTCTGAAAAACTGTGCTATTTAGAGACATCGTTTTATTTTTCCTGTAATGTTTACATACACTTCTATCACATTGAATAATTTCAGATTTTAATCTATGCAAACTTCTGAGATAAGAGGGAGGGGGGAACGGCATTTTTTTAAATTTTTCGTCAATAGTCGGAAACTATACTGCTAAAAAAAAAGAAAAAGAATTTGAGCATGTGCAAACAGCGTTCTTTCATATGATACCCCACATGCCTTAGTAGCCCCACTTCAAATTTTGAAGACTCCAACTTTCAGTTCCTTTTGCAAATAAGATATATTTTTTTTTTAATTTCTTTCTTGTATGCAAAATAGTTGGGCAAACGTCATCTAAAACTATTCTAAATTTCAAGTTGATAGCATTAGTAGTTCTTGAGATATCCAGGTGTGACAGACAGACAGACAGACTTAGTCAAACCCTAAAAACGGTCAAGAGCGAGTCGGACTCGCGCACCGAGGGTTCCGTACGTATATATGATGTTGATGATTTCTGAAAAACTGTGCTATTTAGAGACAACGTTTTATTTTTCCTGTAATCTTTACATAAACTTCTATCACAATGAATAATTTCAGATTTTTATCTCTGCAAACTTCGGAGATAAGGGGGGGCGAACGGTATTTTTTTTACATTTTTCATCAAAACTCGGAAACTATGCTGCTTAAAAAAAAATAAAAAAATGTTTGTTAATGTGCAAACAACGTTCTTTCATATGATACCCCACATGCTCTAGTAGCTCCACTTCAAGTTATTAAGACCCCCTTTCAGTCCGTTTTGCAAAAAAGGTATATTTTTTTTTATTTCTTTCTTGTTTGCAAAATAGTCGGGCTAACGTCATCTAAAACTGTTTTAAATTTCAAGTTGATAGCATTAGTAGTTCTCGAGATATCCAGGTGTGACAGACAGACAGACTTAGTCTCACCATAAGGGTTCCTTTTTACCATTTTGGTACGGAACCCTAAAAAGTATTATCTCGAGATAATACTTTTTAGGGTTCCGTACAGACAGACAGACAGACAGACATACTGTCTGTCACACCTCGATATCTCAAGAACTACTAATGCTATCAACTTGAAATTTAGAATGGTTTTAGATGACGTTTGCCCAACTATTTTGCAAACAAGAAAAACATTTAAAAATATATGTTTTTTGCAAAAGGGACTGAAAGGGGGTCTTAAAAATTTGAAGTGGGCTACAAAGGCATGTGGGGTATCATATGAAAGAACGCTGTTTGCACATTCTCAATTTTTTTTAGCAGCATAGTTTTCGACTATTGACGAAAAATGTAAAAAAAAATACCGTTCCCCCCCCCCTTATCTCCAAAGTTTGCATAGATAAAAAATTACAGGAAAAATAAAACGATGTCTCTAAATAGCACAGTTTTTCAGAAATCATCAACATCATATATTCGTACCGGAACCCTCGGTGCGCGAGTCCGACTCGCTCTTGACCGGTTTTTTTTAAAGGAGTGGCGCTAGTGTACCGTTGTACAAATAAATCATACAGAACTATATGGTAACATATAACCCCGCGAGTCGATAAAAGGAAAACAGAAATATTTAATGGATCTAAAGATTTTAAATTTAATAAAAAAGGTTGTAAGTATTTCATAAAACAGGCATTTTTTTTGTTCTCTCTTTCATTTAAATACATTGTTTTTGAAACATAAGACACTTTTTAACATTTTTTTTTTAACATTTATTTTGGCCCAACGTGTCATAACCATTTAATTACTTACAATACAATCGCCGTACGGTTAGGTACTCATACTGCCAAATTATTATCAATGAGCTGAATGAGCGCAAGACGATCCTGGAGGCGCGGAGGCGCATGTTTTTGTACGGACAACCCGGTAACATAACAAACAACCTTTAGAACTTTGTGATTTTTCATGATACAGTTTTGAAAGTTTGTACATAGATTCATTACATAAAAATACTAGACACGTGTCTCGGGTTTCGCATATAATAAAACTAATATTGTATAAAGCAGATTGCATTTACTGCCGGTCTGACGTCACCCTGCTGGAATGTCATTCCCTAACCTAACAAAAACTCTCTAATTAGAACATAGTCACCCAAATCCGAACTAAATGCAACAGACTACGAAAACGCAAGTGCACACTTTACGACTCTAAGTTTACGATCTGCGACAGTCTGTCAGTTTACGACGGCGTCAGCAGTAACTGACGGGAAGTCGTTTTAATGACGCGACTGGTCTTAGCGGCTTAATGACGTCTTAGTAACAATCGTTAATGCGCCGTGCTGAATGATTCCTGTGCTGCTTGATAATTAGGTTTTTGTCATGTGTGGATAAACTGTTGTTCTTCCGCTAGTTATGTTCTTTGTCCATCCCATCGAGCGAGATGAGAGTGACGAAATAGTGAGTGCCCCCTTGTGTGTCTGCGCACACACTTGTGAACTATAGTATCTTCTGTGTCGATGGTCTTGCTCAGATGGGACGCTACCATCGATATTCGGCTATTATTTTCAGTCCCATTTAAGACGCAGACATATGCCAGTGACCTTGAGTGGTTAGCTTGCGTGTTCTGTACTGAAGTCACACAACGCGTCGTAGGTTCAGCCAGTAATAGGACTCGCCCATCAAGGAGCGCTGTCCCCAATTTGACGCGTTATTAATTTATTATACACAAAACAAAAGGTATTTTAATAAAACGCGTATACTAAAAGATCAATAATTAAATTATCTTTGAATTGGTGAAGGTTTCAGAAAAAAACACTAGGTAGATTTTGCGCCATTCTCAGTTTTTTATCCGCATTAGATATAACTTTACAAATTAATTTCATTATGTAATATAAACATAATCTAAATTATTCACATAATAAGTTATTTTGAAAATGCTCTTATTTAACATATATTTTTTTTAAATCATTAACACTACTCGATTAGACGTGATCTTCAGTATAAAATCATTAAAAGTCGGTTATCGTCGCCTTAAATGGGACTTTAAAGCCTTTTAAGCCTTTAAAGGCTCCTGCAGACAGGCGCGACGCGACTCTTGTAAAACGTTTCAATGTAAACTTCATGGAGATAGTTCTACCAAAATCGCGTCGCCCTAGTCGTGTTGCGCCTGTCTGCGGGAGTGTGAACGCTTTCAAGGACACTGAACAAGACACAATATAAGTTTTATTGTTATAACGTGTACCTGAGCGTGTTAATAAGCCAAGAGCCTATTGCCATCTGGGCACCAGTCGAGACTGCGGGCTGCTACTGAGAGATTCTTTATGGTAACACCTGGGGATTGTATCTATGAGGGATTCTGCGTCCATCAGAAGCTTGCGCTTGCGGCCAATATATCAAAGAACGACAGTTTCTTTGATATTGTATAGTACGAGTCATGTATTGAACATGGTAAGCGCGCATTTCATATGCCGAAAGACGTCCACTGCTGGACATAGGCCTCCCCGGAAAGGAGGGGGGGTGGGGGGTTGCCATAGTTGCCACGCTTGGCAAGCAGGTTGGCGATCGCAGTATGGTGTTAAAATGCATAGAGAACGCTGCTGCCCATTCTCTAGTAACTTTTCCGTTGCCTTGCACAGCGTTCATAGTCAGCTGTACTCATTCGCACAACATTCCTATAGCATTAGTTACGTGGTAGTTAATTATATGTAATAAACTATCATCTTTGGCTATCCGAGACTTATCATTCAAGCTAACATCCAAGGTGTGTGCACCGCCCCATTCAGCAACGCGTACAGATAAATTGGCTTCTGATGGAAGCAAGATGAGAGCTCTATACTCCGTTGGTTTAGGTAGTTCAATAAAGGTAAACAAGTAACGAGAGAGCTGTCAAGCAACCGACTAAACGTAATACCTGTCCCTTCAGTTGTCATGCTAAGTCACAGTTATACTCTTCAATTTAGCAATGTTTTATTTCGTTGACGTTTAGAGAACCTGTCTTTTGGGCTCTTTACAATAGAAAGATTACAAAATAATTATTATAGTCTTATTATAAATCTAACAAAAGAATTGTGCACAATCAATTACATCTACAAAGAGTAGTTTAGGAATAAATGACAAAGTTTAACATACAGTAATAAAAGAGGAAACTATCGTAAAAATCAATAATAATTTGGTTATAATATGTTACAACGTATTTTTACACAAGAAACTATGGGTTACATTCGCCACAAAGTAAATTCGTCACATTTTTGTACACTCCATAAATTGAAAGTGTATTCGCCATTTGCATTAAAAATTTGTGTAAATTCGTCACAACAATTCGTCTTCATTATAATTTTTATTCGTATATATTTTTTACATAAAATACTGGTAGCAAGCAAAGTTATTGGTTTTTAAATAAATAAATACCGTTTTTATTCTACTTAGTGTTTGATTTTCTGCTGTCTGTGCGAAAATAAACAATTTGACGAATTTACAATAATCAAAATTATTAAACTGTGACGAATTTACTTCATAAAAATAGAACTGTGGCGAATTTACACATACTTTTTTCCGTGGCGAACTTACTTTGTGGCGAATGTAAAATAACCCAACATCTATAAAAACCCTTTATATGATTTGTTTACCTTTATTTAACTACCTAAACCAATGGAGTAGGTATAGGTACTTATAACTAACACACATTTTGACTTCATTACTTTTGAAAAATAGGTACAACAATAGGAAATATTTCACCCACTCGTATTTCTTTCCATGGTTACAACGAGCATATTTTACTGCAGAGAATTAACGTAGTTATTTATAAAATTCCTTTGTAACTACAATTAGTTTGAACAGCACATCTCAAAGGGGCCGATAAAAGTTATTTAGAAAACACATTAACTACACTACGGTCAGTTAAAATAGCGTGTTAAGTAACATTAACACATTTTATTGTAATATTGTTAACTGTTGTTATCCCGGAACAGAAGGTTATAAATAGTTGTTTTTATAGTTCATGATGTTTATCTGTTTCTATTAAAGGTAATTTAATTGATTGCTTGTTGATAGTTTTTTAAGAATCAATTTTTAAAATATCCTAGCCTATATGTTAATCCAGAATGTCAGCTACCTCCATACAAAATGTTATCGAAATTGGTCCAGCCGTTTGAGCGTGAAGAAGTAACAACACACACACACACAAACTTTCCCCTTTATAATATTAGTGTGATTTCGTGAATACTTTCGGAATGGGGGCGCCTCAAATATCTATGTGCTTAGGGGCCCTGGGTCTCTAAGTTCGAGATTCTACACCATGATAAAAACCATTTGTCCCTATTTTTCGGTCAAAAATCAAAACCACATCTTCTCAAAAATAACCCCGTACTGCAGATACTTCCCTATTCCGCACGCACCACACGCGCGTCTCCACTCCGATCCTTCTATATTTATTATTATAAATAATAAAACCGGCTTCCGCTCCTCTAGTTATCCAGGAGTGAAATATGTCGTTTGCACGACTTATCCGTGCCTTATTCGGTAAACAAGAAAACCAGAACATTACGCCAACACAAATAGGTGCTTGCGCAAATATTCGGTGCAAATACAGCCCGGAGAGGGAAATAAATAAAACCGGGAAGCTAGTAAGAGGCCAGTGAGAATTGTAACTGGATGGTGCAATAATATTCGAGTAGAAGGAAAGTCTTGGTTATGCTTTTAGTCTTGATAAACTTTAACATGACCGCCAGATGTGTCGATGATCAATGACGTATTAAATCGCCACGCAAGTCAAAGCTATGTAACATTATAATAATAATAAGTTAGTTTTAATAGGTATATGCATATCTTTATATTTAAATAATATTATTTTATTCCTCAATTCTCACTATTGCACCTACCACTGTTTGTCTCTGCATCGCCCAAAGGTTGACTGGTAGAAAATGCCTATGGCATTAAGCCCGCCTCTGTATATTTCTGTGCTTAAAGTATTAAATAAATAATAATAACTTCATTTATTTCAGGTAAATAACACCGATTACCAAACATAAATTAATATAAGGTTATGGTCTATGGTCTATCCATAACCTTGGGGCTATGGTATATTTATATTAATGTATGTGTGTAAATATAGACTTACACATACAAATTACATACCATTTATTACAAACTATCCAAACAGACGAAAACTATTATATTAAAATTGTAACCAATTAAATTTAACCATTTAACAACTCATTAAATAAAACAAAAGAATTAAAAAAACGAGCGAGCCATACCAGTAGTCACATGATGTGTAACATCTGACATCTCACCTTGGTAATAAGCAACTGAGTAGCGACAGAAATTAAGGCGACGATAACCGACTTTTAATGATTTTATACTGAAGATCACGTCTAAACGAGTAGTGTTTTTGATTTGAAAAAAATATAATGTTAAATTAGAGCATTTTCTCAATAATTTAATATGTGAATATTTTAGAATATGTTTATATTACATTATATATTTTTATACATTACAGTTATGTCTAACGCGGATAAGAAACTGAGAATGGCGCAAAATCTACCAAGCGTATTTTTCTGAAACCTGCACCAATTTAAAGATAATTTAATTATTGATCTTTTAGTATACGCGTTTTATTAAAATACCTTTTGTTTTGTGTATAATAAATTAATAATGCGTCAAATTGGGGACAGCGCTCCTTGTGGGCGAGTCCTATTACTGGCTGAACGTTTGACGCGTTGCGTGAGCTCAGTACAGAACACACAAGCTAACCACTCAAGGTCACTGGCATATATCTCCGTCTTAACCTCAGAATTTAAAAAAAGCTAAATACTGTCATTTTTATTCGAATAATTTTTATTCATTACTAGTAGTCGCCCCCTGGTCGAAATTCGACCCCCTCTACTTACAATCTCTAAAATACTGATTAATTCCATGAGTACACTAATTCCATGCTATTATAAAGTACTTACTAATTCCAGGTCAAGCTTAAGGCTAAGGTTTGGGGCTTAAGGTCAGGTGCGTAGTACTCGCAACCGGCGTGCGTGTATGAACGTAAACGAAGGAAAAGGAGTATGTAAGGAGCGTAGCAGTTGGCGTTCTATCGTTTTTTCCTACCCCCATGGGAAGAAGGCGTGAGTTAATTTGTACTAATTACATGCTATTAAAAAGTACTTACTTATTCCATGCTGAAACTGTCACTTCCTGTCTACACACTGCCGTCCTTTTCATGAAATCACTGTCACATAAAGCGAGAGAAAAGATGTTACATATCAAAAAGCAGTAAAGTCACCATTTTTTTTTAAAGAATACAACCAACCCCCTTAGACTACTGGCCAACTATGTTCACTGTCACACATCAACTACACTCAAGCCACTTCAATTATCCCTACACCCATTCAGGCATTGGGCCGTAAAATTTAGAACAGTGGGCCTCCACACGTAGGTAACGTTGTAAATAAGACTTTGCAACTTTCGCCCCCCATTCCCTGCCCCATAGCCCATGGGGGTGATTCTGAATTGTGTGACGTAATAGATAATTAATTAGAAGGTTGTTAGCTGCGAAGTTGGCGCTATATTCTTATGTAATCGGACGCGGGTACGGATGTGGGTAGTTTTAATACTATAACATAACATTACGGCTGTAATCCCCAAAGGGTTAGGCAGAGATGTACCTATTACCCACGTTTCAATAATAATATAATTACGTATTAATAATTTATTTAATAAACGTTTACAAAAGTCTACATTTAGCCATCAGTAATAAATATCCAGCCAAAGTTTGTATGATAACTGGATAGATGGTCTTCGGGACGAGAATGAAGGAGACGTGCATAGGCAGAAAATGATTATCCATCAATGTTCTGAACGTAGCAAGCACCAAAGTGATTTATAGCCCTTAGTAACAAAACCAATGGTCCTCCAAGCAAAAAGGGTAGACACCCTGTAGAACAAAAATTTAAGAAAATTGTTCTAACCGTGTCGCGTCGCGCGACAAGTCGCGTCAGTATGTAGAAGCCTTTATTGTCTATATTACAGGATATTAAAACACCCTAAAAGAGGTACATTTGGCAACAACGGATTACTATACTAAATAATAATTATATACTATGATGATCAATATTCATACCGTAACTTAACATAAGTACATTATAAATTATCATTGAATTAGAAAAAAAAGATTTTTAACAGTTTGTGGACATGACTGGCTATTTTATTTATCTCTAAAAATGAAAAAGAAAAATAAATATAGATAGAACCACCTACTAAACGACAATGGGCATGTTATAAAGTAATTTGGAGCAATTTTTTTGATAGTAAAAGGCACTTTTAAACGTCAAAATTTACAAAAACAAAATAAATTGATTCTAGTTGCCCCTTCCAAAAAGTAGTCACGAAGAATAGGAAAGAAACTTAACAATTACTCTTTTCAAATGTTAATAATATTTTGTATAAATTAATTATATGTGAAGACCTAGAATAAAATTACTAAACCACAATAGGTAAAAATAATTAAAAATTAAGCAATGGCAGATAAATTAATTATGTGATAGATGCATGGTGCTCACATATTTACAAATATTATAGACGGAGAAGAATTTCCAAAAATAAAGTGCCGTGAGTTCTAACTCACGCCCACGGTAATTTGGTGTGTGTGTGTGTGTGTTTGTTATTTCTTCACGCTCAAACGGCTAGACCAATTTTGATAAAATTTTGTATGGAGGTAGCTGACATCCTGGATTAACACATAGGCTACTTTTTATCCCGATATTCCCACGGGATCGAGACTTACGCGGGTGGAACCGCGGGGCACAGCTTGTATTATAAAAAAGTAGTTTAGTGTGAATGGTGTCCATCGAATACTCGATCTTCAATAAAAAATAAAATCCTTTGCGCAAGAGAATCGTGATCGGTATTTGTATACACGACCCTCTGGCCTAGATGAGCATTTATTTTTACATCCCACTATAATAGACATGTTTTATGTTAAACAGTACTTTATGAATAGTAATCCGTATATAAATGCTATCAATTAGGTTAAGGGGTGATAACGTCAGGGTAGCCCTCTAAAATTCAAATTTTCTTACGTGGCCGTAACAAATATGGCTTTACAGAATTATAATCATTAGAATTGCTGATTCTAATGATTATAATTCTGTAAAGCCACATTAATTTTTGTCGCGGATTTCGCGGGCTACCTTATCGCAGCGCAATGTATTTTTATTTGTCAAAATTGGGACATTTGAATTTAGTTCCTATTTTTTCCGCGGTCCTAGTTAAACTGGACTTTAAGTGTTGATAGTTAAATCCCGCAGATTATTGTTATTGGTATTGTGGTATTGGTATTGGTTCTGATGTGTTATTGATGTGCCTTTTGTATGACAATCATTTTATTTCAATTTGTAATAAAAAGTAGAACGCTACACATATTATCTTTTTGTTAGCAAGATCAGGGCCCTTAAACGTAGGCTCTACGTTTAATTAGCGCGACACTTAGGACCAAATTATAGGGTGTTAAAGTAACTGCGTGCCATAGATTAGGGGTAGGTTCAGTATCTATAAAGGAAACTAAGAAAAAAAAAAGAAGAAAAACAAACAAAAAATTTAATCAAACATCAAAAATAAATAAAAATAAGTCTCTTCGTACTTTAACGGGCTTAGGACCGTCAAATAAAATAATTTTAATTCTAAACGATTGCTATTTTAAGTTAGTAGGTACTAAATTAGGTTGATCTTGTTATATTTTTTTTGTGTTTTCATTTTTTGTTTTTTTTTGTTTTTCTTGGGATCCTTTATCGATACTGAACCTACCCTTAAGCTATGGCACGCAGTTACTTTAACACCCTGTATAGCGTGATGATAGGTCATCACGCTATACAGGGTGTTAAAGTAACTGCGTAATCAAATAATTATGGCTGGCTAAGAACATGAGCAGCACCAATTTCTAAGAAGCCCATGTCTACAGGCTCGAAGTTTTTCCGAACATAATTATCTTTTAGTCATTCTTCAAAGACAAATGAGCCGTTTTATGTAGGCTTACAGTCATTCCATTGTACAAGTACATTTGCTTCAGATGCCTCTAAAAGACAACCGTGCACCACCTTGAATATAAGTAACGAATAAAAAACATTAAAAAAAAATCCGATAGTGATCGTTTTAAATTAGCGTTTTAGGCACGTGCAAATCCGCCACGGTTGCGTAAGCAACTGGTTGCATAATGCGAAGAAAATAACCACTGACATTGGCACTACTTAGTGAAAGTATCGCCTACATCCAACACCTCTCTAGAACGAACTCTAGTTTCCAAAAAATAAGGTCCAGTTTTCCTTATAACTGTTGCTGTATGCCACTAGCCATCGCGGTCAACACGTTCTTTTTTCAAATCGCCAGTGATGTCACGTTGTGGGTTGACACTGGCCGATATAAAGTTCGACTACAGATAAAGAAGTGTTCGGGTGTTGTTAATAAAAAAATGGAGTTTGGCCCAGTTATTGAGTATTCGGGGAATTCATGTGTTGTATACCGTGAAACGAAGCGTGGGTGGGCTTTGTAGATAGACGGATGACCTAGTGAAGGTCGTGGGGCTATTAAAAGTAGTTGGCTTAATAAAACATTTGATTACCTGCGAGTTTTTGGGAGAGGTCTTTGTCCTGTAGCGGATATCTCGCGACTTATATCCAAATATGATGATATTGTGAACTGTGATGGTGGTGACAGATCGGGTGATAATTGAATCCCTAGGGTGCTCCACCTCTTGCTTAGACAGCCGTTAGTGAATAAATTTCCATTGAATTTGATAACATTTGTTCTAAAAGTGGAAGTTATGTAACAGGAAACATAATTTCCGAGTATTATTGAATAACGAACTTGTTTATAATTTCACTATACTGCATGAATGAATTTATGATTTCCCAGTCCTGAATGAAATATAGGAACCTAACTGTTTATTATGGATTCTCTGGTTAGAAGAGGCTATCTCAATCCTTCCTGGGTCCATGTGGCGCTTGTAAAGTTTGGTAATTGCAGTCAACAATTGGCAAGCCAAGCGGGGAAAGTATGATTACCAAGGGGTATCGTGTTACCCAGTATTCAACTGCCTCCAGTTATACTGGAGGCCGGCCCAAACACAGTTCGGAAAAGCCTAGGAAGATGATGAGTACTTCCCCGGAAGACTCATTAGAAATCAGCTTTATTACTGGCCAGAACTAGCTAGCTCTAACATGAAGAAACATTATTATCCATACACAAGTTACTTTACAAATAAAGTCACGTATATCTAACCACGATAGTAAATCGTGCGATACGATAAGCTAACTGCAGTAACTTCAATCTATGATGAAACTCGTTTGGTAATAGAGAGCTACTAAGGATTTGTTAATGTGGCCACAACCTACACATGGTTGGTTTCTTCACGATAGTGGTACCTAACAATATGTGTGGTAGTGGTATTTGTGTGCAATTGATTGCTTTGAAAGGTAATGGATGGATGACAGTGGCTGATGATTGAACTCAGTGCTTGCTTCAGCAGTCGACTGATAGGCTGATGATAGTGATAGGTAGTTTATAGTATTAAGTTGTTTATAGAATAAGTAAGATATAAGATAAACGATAAGTCCTCATCTTTACCTACTATCTCCCTTTTGCTGTGCCTGACCGGGTCCACGATTGTTCTAAAGCCAATGTTTACCTCCTAATGTTTCTTTTGAGTAAGTATTGTTATTTTAAGTCTGAATGGCGATCTGTTCGACAAAAGGCTTCAGAATTTTTGTTAACTAGGTTCCTAAAAGGAAATAATCAGCCATGAGCGACTGTACATGGCCTTATGTCAATTAGGTATATCGCAGTTGAAAAATTATCATCACCAATAATGTGAAACAAAAATTAACAAACATATTTTTAGAATATCACCGACTAGGTTATCACCGTATAAAATCTAAGCACCGACATAAAATCGTAAATAATTGCCAGCGCGCAAAAACAAGGCATTATGAAAAAATACATTGTGCAAAAAAAAAACAACGACCAAAGAGTTATTGACACAGCTCATGTTTTCAAAATGGCGACCGGTATTGTCCACTAATGGGGTTCCGTATTCCATTTTTGTATTGTTTCCTCTTATACGTGCAAAATTTATAAGTCGTTAGCGAATTGTTATTATCGTTCCTTTATTGAGACAAAAAGTTATGTAGGAACGTTTTTTGTACTGTTAATTTAATGTATATCAGAGTAATGGGTTGCTTGTGAAATAAAAATGGCGGGTTTATGGACAAATTCAGCCAGTGTGGATGATAAATGGAGCAGTTTATTAAGGGAGAACTTTGGAATTTTTCGTTTCTCTAATTTGTTAATGATTTATTGTATCGAATTTCGAGGTATACATGGTGACAAAGACAATTTTTTATATGCTAGTAAAAAGGTAATGTTGTGATTTCTCTTATATGGCCATTTTCGGCAAGGGATGAATAAGAAATTTCTCTGAAAGTAAGACGAAAACGTGGGGCGAACGCGTGACAAATCAAACGGAATATTCATCTATTGAATTATAGAAACTAAATCAAACTCATCTGACTTTTGTATCCGGTACCGAATCCGTCTCTATTCTTCACGAGTTATTAAAAATTATACCAGCCTTGAATTAAAATATTTGACCTCCAAGACTCTCCTATACTTCTACGACCATTGACACCGACCGAAAATCTTGAGCCATTTCGGTTCATGGATCAAGAGAATTCTCATTATTCTTACTACTTTATATCTGCAGCTAATCTACGCAACATTGATCTTTATTGCCAGGGCATAAAGATCATTAAGAGTGCGTTATTAAAGTTGTGATTTTCGGTAATCGTTTCGGAAATGCTTCGAAGATTTTCTCAGTGTATTAACCTCAAGAGTTTGGACGTTACGTGTGAGGGGGAAATCCAAGGTTTTCGGCTAAAATCGGTTCCGCTTCGTAACCTTTCGTTATTGTCTTTGGTAACTCCTTTTTAATGTTGCGTAATCGTGAAAGGGTTTGAATACTAGGCTTTTAGCAATTATTATTTATTATTTTTCTTATTTTTATTTCTGGTTATTCATAGTCTTAAATATGATTGCAATTTGGCTACTTGTATTAGAGTGTGTTTTTCTTTTTCGTCAATTTGTATTTTATTTTTGTAATGTGTGTTTTGTTTGTGCAGAATAAACAATTTTTCTTTCTTTTTCTTTTCTTAAATAATTTCATTGGTCGCATCTCAATGAAATTATTTCACAAAATGTTGAAAACTTGCCTAGGTGTTGTGTGGTATTGTATAATTGCATAGCACTTGTGTGAGTACTATGATGTATGTACTTACCTATTATAAAACTACCGTTTACTGGGTACGTATTTCATTGATTTGAATGTACCCTGGCGGCTGAGAGTATGTCATGCTCGCTCTAATATCTCACTGATGGTGGCGCGTGTGATGGATCATTTAGCTCCCTAAAAAATGGTTGAGCTGAATGGTGCTAATCCATGCGTCATGTTCGCGAGCGGGTCATCTCTCAGCTGCCACATTCGTTGCTATTTTTAATTTTTGATTTTTTTATTACGGCGCCACGTGACTTTCGGATCATGATTGAATGATATTATTTTTATTCCGTTAGTTCCCATGGGATAATTTCCGACCTCCACGCGGGCGAAGCCGCGGGCAAAAGCTAGTTTGTAATAAATAATTTATAAAATGAAATTATCCAGAAAAGAACCGGAGTTACCGACATAGCTTGCAGAGTAAGCAAACTGAAGTGGCAGTGGGCTGGCCATGTTTGTCGAAGGACCGATGGCCGATGGAGCAGACGAGTCCTGGAGTGGAGACCGCGTATCGGCAAGCGTAGTATGGGACGCCCCCCAGCTAGATGGACCGACGACCTTAAGAAGATGGCTGGGTCAGACTGGATGAGGAAGGCGGAGGGCAGGGTGTTGTGGCGCAGCCTGGGAGAGGCCTATGTCCAGCAGGGGACTGCTATAGGCTGAGTTGATTGAATAAATAATTTGACTTTGCCTTTGACTTTGGTTCTAGGAAATCTACGTTTCCTCACAATGTTTTCCTTCACCGTTTTGAGAGCACTCATAATCATCTACTTAGCCTTTTCCCAACCATGGTGGGGTCGGCTTCCAGTCCAACCAGATTGCCTATCTGACCTCCACAACCCAGTTACTGGGTAACACGATTACACGATACCATTAGGTAAGACTGGTTGTCAGGCTTTAGCGCTTCTGATGACCCGTAACAACTGTCAAAGATCTACACGTTTTGAGAGCACTATGTAACACTAGCTGCGCCCCGCGGTTTCACCCGCGTAAGTCTCGATCCCGTGGGCATATAGAGATAAAAAGTAGCCTATATGTTAATCCAGGATGACAGCTACCTCGATACAAAATTTTATCAAAATTGGTCCAGCCGTTTTTACGTGAAAGAGTAACAAACGTCCATCCATCCATACTTAAAAGTAGTAGGATTTAAAAATGATTTCTATAAAATTCGTTAGAAGTTAGGTAACTATCTGCCAGTTAAGACAACCGGGACTTAATTAGAGGTGTCTATAACAAGCTTTAAATCGGGACTACTTACGAATTTGATTTAGCTTTAAAAATCGAAGCGAGATACCTAATTAACACTTTAACGTGCTCGATATGCAAAAATGGCTACCCATTCACTCATTGACTGTGGCAACCACAGCTTAACCTCATCGGCCAAACCACGCAATCAAGCTTATAGAGAATAATTTCCTGACCGACCCAATTAAGGCTCGTGCCGACTGCCGCGATATCGCAGGTGCACCAGGCACCGCGACACTTTCCATGAAGTTTGGAGCCTTTACTCGAAACGGTAAACGTATCACTATCTATTTAAGTAATACCTTCTATATGCTGACGTAACTGATGTGACCTCGTGTGAAAGCCGTCTCTCTGTTACCAGTGACCCTTGGGAACGAAATGTCCTTGACCTTGGGCAGTGCGAGCATGTATTGTGTAATTCATACTCATAGAGGTCACGGAAAGTAGGGTAAGTTGAGGAGAAATTTGTACTAAGTATTGTGTCGTTTTTTAGGGTTAGATACAGCCTGGTGACAGACGGACAGACAGACAGATAGCCGGACGGACAGCGGAGCCTTAGTAATAGGGTTCCCGTTTTACCCTTTTGGGTACGGAACCCTAAACATTTTGTGTTAAATATTGTACGGTAGTATGAAACCTTTCGTGTGCGAGACCAACTCGCACTTGGCCGGTTTTATTTATTTTATTTTATAGGTAACCAGAGGATTATTCAATGGCAAGTGGTTTTCGCCGTATCAAATGAGTTCTGACTTTATGTAGGCAGCTAATTTACAGCATAAGAAATGCAATAAGCCATTTGATTGGTTGAAACTAGTTTTTTTTTTTGGGAAAACAAATAATTGTATATTATATCTTATATATAATCTCAGACGTTATCATCTAATTCAAGTTAAAAATACAAAGAAAAAGACAGCAAAACAACTAGTACTTGATATAATTACTACGAAAACAAACAAAAATAAAATACACTACACATTACGCAAGTGCTGACAATCCGCTAAATATTTTTAATTTTTTTGGTAATGCTTGATTATTGAGTGACGTTCTGTATTAGGAAGTATTCCCGTTTGAGCACCTATTTTGTGAGCACTATGCAATGAGCACCAAATGGGTATTCTCAAATGGGAATACCTTTGGTGCTCAATTAAGTGCAAGGGACTAAAATGAAATATTTTAATTAGATGACAAACAAGATGATCGCCTACTTGAATACTATGAGGCATTGTGCGTTGTTATTCCAGAGAAAAAAGACCCGCCAAGTGCGTGTTGAACCACGCACAATGAAGGGTTCCGTAGTTGGAATGAATTTATCCCAAGAACAAACTTAACATTGTAATTGAAAAATATGTTCTCCCATTCATTCCAACTCTAAATGTAAGTTTGTTCGCACAATATTGAGAGATTTACCATGTTATTTTAAGACCATAGACTTCCTAAAGGTTGTCCTGCAATTTATAAGTAATCAAAATTTTAGGCTCGTTAGTTTCGATGGTCAATTTTCATCTCTTTTCTTTAATGAGTTTAAAACTATTCATTTGAAAATGATAAAAAAAACCGGCCAAGTGCGAGTCGGACTCGCGCATGAAGGGTTCCGTACCATTATCTATAAACATGGCAAAAAACACATTTGTTGTATGGGAGCCCCCCTTAAATATTTGTTTTATTTTAATTTAATTATTTATTTTTAAAGTCAATATTAAATTAAATAAAAAAATTAAAATAGTTTATTTCTGTAACTTTCTTGTACAATATTATTCTGTGGCTAGAACCTCCCAGGAAGCATGTAATATATATCTACATATTCTGTGAATATTTCAAGCGTCTACCTGTTGCCGTTATCAATATAGAGCAAAAACGAGCAAAAAAAATCACGTTTGTTGTATGGGAGCCCCCTTAAATATTTATTTTATTCTATTTTTTTGTATTTATTGTTATAGCGGCAACAGAAATACATCATCTGTGAAAATTTCAACTGTCTAGCTATCACGGTTCATGCGATACAGCCTGGTGACAGACGGACAGACAGACAGACGGCGGAGTCTTAGTAATAGGGTTTCCGTTTTACCCTTTGGGTACGGAACCCTAAAAATGAGGCCCCCACAACAAGCTCTTTCGTTTCTTTCATTGATCTGTCACACGGTACAGTGAGCAAAACTTTTTTTTAATTTTCTAATTTGCCCTAAAAAGTGACTCCCATATTCAAAATTAACTTAAGTATTGTTACACGTCCGTATTTGGGTGACAGAAAATCAAATATGTACCAAGTTTCAACTTAATCGGTCCAGTAGATTCGAACAAAACGGTGAAGGAAAACATCGTGATGAAACCGGCATGTCTTAAAACTAAAAATTCGAAGACATGTGACGTCTACCAACCCGCACTGAGCCCGCGTGGTGGATGCCTGTGTCCCAGCAGTGAGAACGTTATAGGCTGATTATGATTAGCCCAATTCGGACCAAATTGGATGTGACAGACGGACAGACAGATAGACTCACAAGTTATCCTATAGGAGTACCGTTTTTGTTATTTGGACGTATGGAACCCTAAAAAGGTGAATTAAGAATAACAAACTCTTGTCAAAAAAAAACCGGTCAAGAGCGACTCGGACTCGCGCTCCGAGGGTTCCGTACGTATATAATATGATGTTGATGATTTCTGAAAAACTGTGCTATTTAGAGACATCGTTTTATTTTTCCTGTAATTTTTACATAAACTTCTATCACAAAGAATAATTTCAGATTTTTATCTATGCAAACTTCGGAGGTAAGGGCGGGGGAACGGTATTTTTTTTTACATTTTTCTTCAAAAGTCGAAAACTGTGGTGCCTAAAAAAGAATAAAAAAATGTTTAAGAATTTGCAAACAGCGTTCTTTCATATGATACCCCACATGCCTTAGTAGCCCCACTTCAAATTTTTAAGACCTTCTTTCAGTCCCTTTTGCAAAAAAGATATATTTTTTTTAATTTCTTTCTTGTTTGCAAGTTGGGCTAATGTCATCTAAAACTATTCTAAATTTCAAGTTGATAGCATTAGTAGTTCTCGAGATATTCAGGTGTGACAGACAGACAGACAGACAGACTTAGTCTCACCATAAGGGTTCCTTTTTACCATTTTGGTACGAAACCCTAAAAACTACAAGGCTGCGAGCCATTATTGTACTTTAAATTCCCAGGACAAACTCTTTCACAATTAGTTTTAAAACTAGCTATAATAAGACATAATAAAATTATTAGTGTGTATAACAGAAGGTGTGAACAGCATCCAAATGACAAATTGCCGTCCCATCGCTTACGATCGTCATTAACAACTAATTAATAAAGATTTGTTTTATTTACAACTTTAATTGAAACTTCCCAAAACAAAGTACAGTTTATGCTAATAGTTGGTTTACCTGTATATATTTGAATTTATTAACACCTCTGTTTTATCAGCTTACCTGGGGACAAATAAATTAATATTATTAGTAAATAGAAATGAGGTTTTGAACAAATTGGTAAAGTAAAGAAATACCGACCAAATGCGTGTAGAGTTCCATAGTCAGTGGGCTATAAGCGAACGTAGATGTCCTAGACTAATCTATATAATATTTATTTATTTATTTTATCTATACTTCTATACTAATACTAATGTACTAATACCAATACAGGAATACTAATGTACTAATACCAATACACTAATACTAATGTACTGATACCAATACACTAATACTAATATAATATTATAAAGAGGTAAAGTTTGTGAGTTTGTGAGGATATCTCTGGAACTTATAGTCGGATATGGAAAAATATTGTTGCATTTGATAGCCCAATCCTTGAGGAAGGTTTAGGCTATTTAACATCACGCTACGACCCTTAGGAGCCAAACAAAAAGAAAAAAACTTTAGAAATAAGCGAAAACGAAGTAATAGCGCGGCAGGGCGATGCGATGCGGTAGGTCGGGGGCACAAGAAAATTCACGCGGTCGAAGTCGTAGGCAGAAGCTAGTGTAAATAGTAAAATGACTACTAACATTTGGTATTATACATAGGTGATAAGGTACGGATGCCTCGTTGGTCGCAAGCGCTAGTGCTAAACACAAGGAGGGTTCGATTCCCAAGTCGGGCAGTGTTATTGGGTTATTCCATCAGGAATTTCTCAGTAGCAGCACGGAGTCTGGATTTGTGCCCGGCTGATGATCATAGGCTCGCCCCCTATTACATAGGACTTAAACATGACTGGCGAACTGTGGGATAGGACTATAGGTAACCTCTGCCTAACCCATCGGGAGAAACAGTGCTGTTATGTTATGTGTTAAAATTAACTATTATTATTAACTGTCTTTTAACAGATTTGTGTTGTAGGACGTTAAATTAAAATCTGAAAAGTATGTAATACAGTAAGTCAGATTTATATGATTTTGACAGCCTTGTTCTACTGTATCAAATTCAGTGAAATTACGGGAACATGAGATAGCTATATCTCCTTCACCCCTTATCCTCAGTATTCATACCCTTTCCAGCCATAATATTATCTTACACGCAATCCACCATTCATAAGTTCTTTGAATAAATAATGAACCTTTTTTCAGACTACAGAGAATCCATACAGTATTGTTAGTGAAGAAAACGAAAAAAACGAATGTTAGTTTAAATTTTTTTTTAATTTAAAATTCGCCTCCCTCCTTTGTATTTGCAAATGCAATATATAAATATTATACAGCGTATGTCACTCCCATAATTAAGAAGAATCTAACGACACCTCGTATGTTAGAATCCATCAAGCCGTTTAGATTACAAACCGTGCCTAAGAAATACCTAGACATACTTACATATAATACATACTCTCAAAAAACATTAATAAAAAAAAAATATGAATGCTAAGAATATAAAGTCTAGGTACTCAGTAAGTTAGTCAGTCTAGTAGGTACCTACTTTAGGTACCTACTCAAAACTTTTGTCGCGATTAAAAGTGTAGGTACTATTATTATTTTTGCCAAAAAATAATAATAATCCCAAAATGACGTGACTATTTACTAGACTAATGCCTCTCAAATATATTATGTAAATATATAACGGCACTCGTAAACAAAACCGGCTTACTCTTAATTTTCATTAAAAAATCACACATAATGTTTAGTATCATACATCTTTGTTAGGCAAATTAGAGAGACTTGAGACAAATTACTGCGCACAGTCATGCAAATATCAACTATAAGTTCAGATTGATAAAGTTCAAAATGTAATGTGCGTAAATTGTATTGTCATCCATTTTGTGACGTTCAATGAACTCGCTTTTGTATATAACAAACGTTATGTAAATTGTTATTGTCATTGTAATGTTATTTGTTTAATGTCTGTTAACTTAGGTACGTAGGCTACGTACCTAAGTTATGAGTTATGTAAATTTATATAACTAATTTTATTTCATATAATATTGCATCTGGGATCTATGTGTTTTACACGTTTTAGTTTACATAATAAAATATAATACCTATTCATATTGTGTGGGAATTAATTTACCTTTTTGTCTAGATTAATATTTAGGTTTTTTTTAATGTGTGTTACAAGAAGTGAGCATGGAATAAGTAAGTACTTTTTAATAGCATGGAATTAGTGTACTCATGGAATTAGTAAGTGCTGTATAGATTGTAAGTAGAGGCGGTCGAATTGCGACCAGTGGGCGACCACTAGTAATTCATAATTATTCGAATAAATATTTCAGTATTGTGGGTTTGTGAAAGCAATTTTTCAATTCTGAGACCCGTTTGCGTAATATTAAGCTTTAAAGTGCTATTTTTTGATAGAGTCAAGTGTCCCCCCCCCTGCCAGCTAAATGGTTGGTTTTGGATATGTGAATAAATTCATGGCAGTAGTATATATCGATGTATGAGAGAGCATGTTTTTCAACTACAATGTTTAGTTTGTTTTTAGGATAAATTCATCCTTACTACGGAACCCTTCATTGTGCGTAGTCCGACACGCATTTGACCGGTTTTTTTTATTTTATTAATATCTTCCTTACATTTAGTTATAAATTCAACTTAAACGATGTATTTTTGTAACATTATAATTTAAAATAGTGTCCATGGAGTTTCTTGCCCGTTCTTTTCCATAAGTACTTACCTACTATGGTTTGGAATGGGCAACTAGCTTTATATTTATAACTGACCGACTCCTTGACAGTTCAAAAGTGCCTGTAAATGCTTTGAGTTTGAGTATGAGTTGACCAATTAGGTTTCATTACCTACCAGATAAACTATAAAAAAACTATCTTAGTAAGTTAACGTTCAGTAAAGTTTAAAAGGTATTTTAATAATGAAAGCCTCCAGGGAACATTGAGCAGTGGTAGCCCAATGGTAACGTCCCCGACTTAAAAAGGCGGTTTGAACTTAAGGCTTCTACAGACCAGCGCGAATCACGACGCGACACAAAGGCACGGTTCGTCGCGCGACACGCGGGGCTTTTGTGTCGCGTCGCGAGTCGCACCAGTATGTAGAAGCCTTAAGTTCAAACCTAGGCAGGCGCTTTACTTTGTGTATATAATTTCATCACCACTGCTCTCAAAACGGCGAAGGAAAACATCGTGAGGAAACTGGTATGTCCTAGAATCAAAAATTCGAAGACATGTGACATCTACCAACCCGCACCGTGTCCTCGTGGTAGATTATAGCCCACTCCATCTCCAAGGGAAGAGGCCTGTGTCCCAGCAGTGGTAACATTATAGGCTGATTATGTTAGCGAAAATAAATACGATCCCCTTTTATCCTTGTGTGTTTAAAGGCACCTTAGGTATAATACGGGATGATCTGTTGAGATGGGTCAGCATGACAAATCTGTATGCAGGTTTTCTTAACTTTTGAATATACTTACTTTCAGATTTGGCCAAAATGACCCATCTTAAGGCTGCGTTCAGACGACGACACGTGCCCGCCTCGCGCCCGCCCCGCGCCCGCTCCGCGCCCGCCTCGCGCTCTCCTCGCACACGCGCCGCACACACGCTGCACACCAGCTGGTACCAGTCTCCCACAGTATAATTAATACTACCTATTATGTAATTATGTTTTATTATGTCATTTGAAAATGTACTTACATACTGTGGTTAGAAATAAATCTTTATCTTATCTTTATCATCAGTCTATAGCAGTTCACTGCTTGACATAGGTTTCCCCAAATGCACACCCTCCGCTTAACTCATCCAGTTGATACTTGTCTCCCTGCTCGTATCGTCGCTCCAACTAGCTCGACTTTTCTTTCTTTCTTACCGAAAGAAGAAAGAAAAATTAGAACACGGCTTACGTTTGGCGATTCGCGGTCTCCACTCAAGAACACGTCTACCATATAAAAATATTTTATTTAAAATAAACCTACATGGGCACATATGAAACGTCAGAAGCTAGGAGCACGGTTTCAATTGGTCGTTTCCTGTGCAGAAGAGCCGGTAAGAAACTCCACGGTCACTCTTTTAAAAATAATTTGCTTTTACTATGTTTTAAAATTACAGTTTTAATAGGATTGGAAGGACAGTGTAGGCTTGTCAAAAAATACCAGGTACTTAACAAAATAGAAAATGCCTACAACGTTGTCACATTCACAAAATATAAAATAATCTATATTATGCATAAAAGATTTAAAAAATAATAAAAATAAAGATCTATTTAAACCAAATGACATGATTGCCATTAAATTGCCAACGATCATCGGTTTTATGGCTAATATGGCCGACTCATTTCCACTTGAGCTAGCTTATTCCGTATTCAATAATGGCCATTATTATTCACTACACCCACACAAAACAACAGAGAGGCCTATATTTTTAAAAGTACTTCGGAAACCCCAGTAATGACAATATAAAGCCATTTAATCTATTTATACTAACAATAATTCAAGGCCTCCAAAGTCATTCGCATTATAATTATGATCAAGTACCTACTATAATAGTGAAGTACTTATTTCTGACGAATTCTATTTCTGTGCGCACGCGCCGTCGCGTCGCTTGTTTTTCCACTCCCAACTATGAATAGTACACATTTGATTTACTAAACATTTATGGGTTTAAGATGCTTGTACAATAGTTCGTTGGACGGTCGGTTTTAGTAGACTGTCTTTTGTTTTTAAGTGGTAGTATGTCCTTTAAGCGTGTGAACACGAACATCTAAAAATTTGTTTGCATGTGCGAACCACTAACGAACATCAAACACTATGCTCGTCAAAAATATTCGTAGCGATCAAATTTCGTTTTTTTGTGTGGATGGTGTGCGGAGATATTTGATGCAACATTGTTCGTACCGAACTCGAGGGGTGAGTGCGTGGCGGTGCGGGGGCATCAGTTCTCAGCCACCTATCCAACCAACAGTGTGTAAAGAGAGCGGGGCGGTTGAAACACAAGTCAAACTGTGTTCGTGTTCGCTTTGCTAATTCACGTCCACACGTACGAACTAAATGTTCGATGTTCGTGTTCTCCATGTTTTGTTCGTTCATGCGTACATGCCTATATGCGACTATAACCGACTTCTAATGATTTTATACTGAAGATCACGTCTAAACGAGTAGTGACAATGATTTGAAAAAAATATATGTTAAATTAGAGCATTTTCTCAATAACTTAATAAGTGAATATTTCAGATTATGTTTATATAACATAGTGAAATTAATTTGTAAAGTCATGTCTAACGCAGATAAAAAAACTGAGAATGGCGCAAAATCTACTAAGCGTATTTTTCTGAAACATTCACCAATTTAAAGATAATTTAATTATTGATCTTTTAGTATACGCGTTTTATTAAAATACCTTTTGGTTTGTGTATAATAAATTAATAATGCGTCAAATTGGGGGCAGCGCTCCTTGATGGGCGAGTGCTATTAGTGGCTGAACGTACGATGCGTTGCGTGAGGTCAGTAAAGAACACGCAAGCTAACTACTCAAGGTCACAGGCATATATCTCCGTCTTAACATATCTTCAAACAACGTCTTTCTTCCATTAGGACAGTGGTGAAAGGTCTTTATCACTTTGGTTTCCTCTTTGTACATGACATAATTTTAAAAGTATCTTTAACTTTTCGCACCCATTCTCTGACTTCGTTTATGATAATCTTCGCCACGGTATTGATTCTGAAATCTGATGCTTAAGATTTGGACATGATTGTAGTTTAATTTTCTGGATGCTTTCTTCCAATTTTTTATCGTTTTCCATTTGAATAAAACGCAAAATAAGTCATCTTCACCATCATTTTAGCCGAAAGACGTCGACTGCTGGACATAGGCCACCCCTTAAAGTTAAAGCCACGCTGACTCGCGTCTGCCTGTGTTGCGCGGCGAGGTTGGAAGGGTTTGCCATAATTGGCACGCTTGGTGCCTTTGGCGATCGCAATATGGTGTTAAAATGCTTAGACAACGCTTCTGCCCATTCTCTAGTAAGTCCCTTAGTCGCCTTTTACGACACCTACGGGAAGAAATAGGGTAGAGATTCTTTACGTCCGGCACCACACAGTAAAAATAAGTCAAGCCAAATTAACTTCTGAACTCTTCAAAAAATTTATATCTGCTTATATCCACTGTGCAATGTGCAAGGCTTCTTACTTACACAGTCGCTAACCACTTGAGATGTGAAGTGTGAAACTCAATAAATAAGTCTTTAGATGTTTGTCTGCTAACATTCTGTTATGAGATAGTTTAAATAGATATAATACTTCATAGTCTTCATTCTAATATTGCGAAAAGGAATGTTTTTGTAGAGGCTTGAGGAATTTGTTTAGTAAAATCGTAAATCGATCGGCGGACTGTGAAAGGCTATTGACATTGGACACTGAAGGAATATAAACAACTAGCTGTTGCCCGCGACCACCTCGTCTGCAGTCCATGATAAAAAGCAGATGTCCTTCTACAGGTCATGGTCTACTCATGTACCAAATTTCATTCAATTCCGTTTAACGTTTAGCGTGAAAGCGTAAGAAACAAACTCACTTTTGCATTAAATATATTAGTTAGGATATTGGAAATATCAAGAATATTGCCGAAAAATTCATAAATCAACCTGCATAATTTGAGCTTAAGCTTGGAAAATCATTCATTGTACTAGAAGTAAATTATTAGAATTATAAGTACTATTTTACTACTACACATCAACTCAGCCTATTCCAGTTCAATGCTAGATATAGGCTTCTCCCAGGCATCACAACATCCTGTCCTCCGCCTTTCAGATCCAATCTGACCCAGCCACCTTCTTAAGGTCATCGGTCAATCTAGCTGGGTGGTGTCCCACACTACGCTTACGTGGTCTCCACCCCAGGACTCGTCTGCTCCACCAGCCATTAGTTCTTTTACAAACATGGCCACCCTACTGCCACTTTAGTTTGCTTACTCTGCGGAGCTGTGTCGGTAACTCCGGTTCTTTTTCGGATAATTTCATTACTGATTTTATCCTTAAAAGAGACTCCGGGCATTGCCCGCTCTATAGCGCGCTGGGCGACTTTGAATTTGTGGACCAGGCCGACTGTCAGTGTCCACGTTTCGGCACCTTGTGTTATGGCGGGCAAGTCGCACTGATTGAAGACCTTAGTCTAAGGCCCGTTTTATAGAAGGTTACTCAATACTCAAGCATTACTTAAAACTAGATTGAAGCCATTTGATTGGTTGAAACTAGTTTTAAGTAATGCTTGAGTATTGAGTAACCTTCTGTAATACGTGACTTAGACTACTACACACTATTTTATATTACTATGGGTACATCTGTGCTATAGCCTTCGTGGAATACAGGCGTGATGTTGTGTGTAAGTAGGTACTATTTTATAGTCTTCGTCTTCTTCTTCGTGTCGCTGGCACGATAGTATTACAAATCTTGTTGGCCCAAAACTATTTTATACGAATAGTTGTCTACAACGCCACATGCGAACTAAGCGTCCTGAGTTCCTGACGTCACACAAATCCTGCATCGCGCAAGCAGAGTTTACCGCGCGACTGGCATATATACAACATCTTGACATCAACAGTCGGGCAGTTGCCCACCAGACACAACACCCGTCTGGTCTGAGTATCCTCCCTATTCTATAGAGGATGGGTGAACTTCACACCCTGTTCCTAATTACTTTATATAGTACTTAATTCAAAACATTATTAGGTTTTCGCGCTTCACCTTTAAAACAAAGCAATGATTCACTAAGGACTGCTTTCTCCACAGATCAGAAAACTGTCTTTTTCTGATCTGTGGCTTCCTCGGTCTAGTGGTCGCAAGCGTTACTGCTGATCATGAGGTCCTTGGTTTGATTCCCAGTTCGGACACAGTATCATTTTCCATTAGGAATTTCTCAGTAGGCGTCCAGATTAGTGCTCGGTTGATGGCAATAGGCTCGTGCCCTATAACATGGGACTTCAACATAACCGACTAAATGGGGGTGCACTTCTGCCTTGCCTTTCGGGGAATCCAGGCGTAATGTTATGTTTATGTGTGATTCACTAAATACAATGCACGTTAACAATAACAGAAATAGAATACGTTTTTAAATAAAGAACTATGATTCGTGACACACGCTTGCCTCGAAAGGCCAATTATATCGTGATCAGGCGCGTTATTGGCCACAGATCACGAAATGAATATAATAATACAGCGATGCGCGCTCGATGTCGGTTGTATTGTTTGTCGCTTGTTAGGGTTCATGAACTGCATGACGTGTTGTGCAGTTTAATTGACTGTGTGTCTGTGCTACTAACTTACTAAGTATGTGTTATTGGACTTCTTGGCGGGAAAGTGAAGTGTCATGTTCAGCAGTTTGTTTAATTTTCCAAAATTTGTGTTTAGCCGAATATTAATGTGTAATAATGGTGGATTATTAACCATTAAGTGTTTGTGAACGTGCATTAGTGTAGGCAAATGAAACAAAACAGTGCAACTTCGCTTCAAGTTCTCTCAAGAAGTCCGCGTGAGGTCTCAGTAAAGTGCCACATCTTTACTGAAACTCAAGGGGAGTGGGCGGGGATATCATTATCATGCATTTATAATTCATTTCATCAATACTATACAAGAACTAAAACGTGACATTGGCTAAATGCACAAACCGTGCGAAGCCAGAAGGAAAAAAAAAAAAAAAAATATCACAAAGCGGCGCGCGCTTTACTTGTGGTTGCCAAGTGCACAAACACGCTGTGAATATGTGTAAGCGCAGGAGCCCTCGGTATCGTCAGAGACAATGGCGAATGGTCGTCTGTGCTGTCATATTATTATGGTTTGATGCTGTGGGGGAATTCGGTTGAAATTTTAATGGCATTTCGGGTACAAAAAAAGTGTGTTAGGGCAATTTCTGGCGTCTGGTTTTTAGACAGTTGTAAACCTTTATTTAAAAAACTTCACATTTTACCTTTACCCTGCATATGTACATCAAATAACTATGTATGCTAGTAAAACAATATCCGCACTATTTTCGCATGCAATCACAAGTGAGCCACAAAATGGCTTCTGCTAGAAATAAGTATAAATACGAATTAAATGTACCTCAATGTAGATTGCAAATGTTTAGGAAGAATGTATATGTTAATGCCATTCAGGTGTACAAGTTCCCTAACTCATTTATGGAACTGCCCATCCTCATGTTAAAAAAAAAGCTGACAATTTGGCTATTGGATAATTGATTTTATGACATTGGCGAATATAAGGAATATGATCCTTTTGGCCTCGTACAGTCACGAGCACCAATATGTATACACTCAGCAACTTTTGAAAGTGATTTGTTCCAACTATATTGATTGAAATTTTATTTTACTACAAACATAGTATTTTGGAACCCAAACTGTTATGAAATAGATCTTTTCTCAAAGTTGCAATCGTTATTTTACGAGAAAATCGGTTTTGAATTCTGCTAAGCGTTTACATGTTAGTGCTCATGACTGTACAGGACTTTATATTTTTATATTAATTTTTACTTTGTTTTATTTATAGTTTTGTTCTATAGGTTTCTATGAGTGTAAGTAAATACTGGTATTCAGCTCCAACCGGTTAGACTGATAGCCGACTCCAATGTAGTTGGGAAAAGTTAATTAATTAATTTCTCAAAATTTTAATTATTTATGTAAATTTTGCGCGCTGACATTAAAGGCATAAAAAGAGATCGATAAGAACTTTCTGCACCTTATTTCTGTAAATGAACGATTTTTGTTATGTTTTTTAAGTCTATGTGATGATCATGAAGGAATAGATAAAAGTGGAGGCAACTAAATACCTAAGTGAAAACGACTGTGGTCGGACTCTCTCTTTCTGAATACATACATAAGATAAAGAAAACACATTATCACTGTCTCGTTCTTATGTATGTATTCAGAATGAGAGACCCCGACCACAGTCGTCTTCACTAGGTATTTAGGCCCGTATTTATAGAGCGTTACTCAGTACTCAAGCAACCAATCCAATGGCTTAAATCTAGTCTTAAGTAATGCTTGAGTACTGAGTAACGCTCTAATACGGGCCTTAGAGTATTGCCTCCACTTTTATCTATAAGCTTATTGAAGATGGTAAACGTGTACTTGTAAAATAATAGCAATATATAGAGTAACTTTGGTACTCATTAAACGTCCGGCTATAAAAGTTCCTTAATAATTACGCCCTACACTTTGATTGGCAGCACAATTACTCTTCAAACGTTGATTTCTGATTTCACGGGGCATTAAGAATGGCGCCTGCACAGTTGTAAAGCATGGGGCTGGACGTTAAATACGGGCTGGTTAAACGGTTTTGTTAAGTGGAAAGACGTTATATAAATAGTCCTTTAGCTGGTTTTAAGTGTCTGGCCATAAATGTGATGTTTTAAGTGTCTGAGCAGTGGAGGCCTAGTGGAAACGGTTATGACTTACGAATTTTAGGTCATAGGTTTGAACCTAGAAAGGCGCTTTACTATGAGTAAATTATTTCATCGCTGAAAGAAAACATCATGAGGAAGATATGTGTCATTTATCAACCCGTACTGGGTCCGCGTGGTGGATGTTTTTTTTTCTACACGCATACATAAACTCACGCCTACTTCCCATGGGGGTAGACAAAAACTATAGAACGCCACCTGCTACGCTCCTTTTGTTTCGTTTACGTTCATACATCTGGTCATACACGCACGCCAGTTGCGAGTACTACGCACCTGACCTTTCTGAAGAACATCACCAATTAGGTCAGTATAAATGTACTCCTAAGGCGTCCTCTCCCGGCGTTTCCACTCACTGCTTTATAAATACCCTTTTGTTAGTCGCCTTTCATTCATCCTATCAACACGACCAATCTTTTAATTTTTTGTTATTGTGTTTTTTTTACCAGGTATTTCTAAGCTGATAAAAAAAAACAATAACAAAAAATTAAAAGACATTACTCTTTTAATTTTTTGTTATTGTTTTTTTTTATTACAGGTTTTTCTCAGTTGCAGCCCGGAGGCTGTATTTTTGCTTGGTTGATGGCTAGCCCTAATAGTGAGGTCCTAACTAGACAAAAAAGAGGTAACTTTCGTAACATACTATATCAACCACCCTGTCATAAAGATATCATTAAGAAAAATGTGTTTAATATGTGTGTTTTAAGTTTATACTAACTTACCAAACAAATTAAAATTATTTATATTAATTAAAATTATTACAGGGTCATAATGTTCAAAGCAAAATTGACAGAATGGCTTCTAAAGGGTTGTTTTTATAGTATTAAGGAATTTATGGAACATACAAATTTTAAAATGAGTATAATTATAAGAATAATAACAATATCAAATAAAAAAATTAAATAGTGTATAAATGCATGGTAACTGTATTTATAAGAATAATAGTAATATAATAAGAATGTATGTAAACTTAATAAAAATTTGCCCGCTTGCATGCAGGCAGAATACAATGACACATAGGTTTTAAGATCTCATAAAAACAATGTATTTGTAGCAAATAAACTTTTGATTTAAGACTCGGGTATATGCCAGTGACCTTTAGTGGTTAGCTTGCGTGTTCTGTACTGAGCTCACGCAACGCGTCGTACTTTCAGTCAGTAATAGGACTCGCCCACCAAGGAGCGCTGTCCCCAGTTTGACGCATTATTAATTTATTATACACAAAACAAAAGGTATTTTAATAAAACGCGTATACTAAAAGATTAATAATTAAATTATCTTTAAATTGGTGAAGCATTCAAAAAAATACGCTTGGTAGATTTTGCGCCATTCTCAGTTTTTTATCCGCGTTAGACATAACTTTACAAATTAATTGTACTATGTAATATAAACATAATCTAAAATATTCACATATTAAGTTATTAAAAAAATGCTTTAATTTAACATATTTTTTTTTCAAATCATTAACACTACTCGTTTAGACGTGATCTTCAGTATAAAATCATTAAAAGTCGGTTATCGTAGCCTTAATTTAGTTATAATTGCAGTCTCAAACCCAATTTCAACTTTTACATCTGGTGCATTTTTTTTTCTGGGATGCAAGTGATGAAATACACCTGCAATGCTTCAGGAACTTTATAATGTTCATAGGCGACGGTGATCGCTTTACATTAGAATCCTTCGAAATAGACAAATATTTTTACTCAGAGAAGGTTGTTTTCAAAAAACAAAAGCTATTTATTACAACAAGAACTTTAATCGTAAGTAAATATTAAGTAAAGTTTTGACGCTATTACGATATGACTTCATAATAAACAAGTCTCGTTGTTTTGATGTAAAGATCTAGCAAATGTTGTTCCATGTTTTATTAAGCATTGGTGTATGGTGCCACTGAGAGCGAGTAACAATCTCATTCTCTTCCCCGTATCATTAACTCTTTCAAAGACACTGAACGAGACGCAATAGAAGTATACTTATAAAAATCGAAGAATCGGTTGTGTACAGGGTTATTGGTAAAACACCAATAACCTCTTAAGGGGTCATTGTACTCATCATTATGAACAACTTTTACTAGAGGACCAAAACTGAAATCACGAAAAAATAATCAGCTGTTCCTTACAATTATGTTCGCATAATTCGTTAAAATGTAGGGAACTGCTGATTTTTTTAACCGACTTCACAAAAAGGAGGAGGTTCTCAAGTCGTCTGTATTTTTTTTTTTTTTTTTTTTTATGTTTGTTACCTCAGAACTCCGTCGTTTATGAACCGATTTGGAAAATTATTTTTTTAATTGAAAGGATATACTTCCAGATTGGTCCCATTTTTTTCAAAATCCAGTTCTGATGTTGGGATCCATGAGTAATTGAGGGAACTCCTCAAATATTATAGGCATACCTATAGCAATTTTTATATTTTCATCAACAAGTCAATCATTTGCATTCACAAAGTATAATTTGGTGAAGTGGAACAGATGAAGAAGGCCACAGATGGCCACCGGAACTTTTCAGTGATACGTAATTCACGGGTGGCGATGAGATATCTGGATTAAGATAGTTAAGCGAAGCAAATTTAAATAATTAGTTCTGATCAAAATGGTACCATCAAACTGATCTGATGATGAAGCCGGATGGTAGGCACTGGAACTCCGTTAAAAAACAATGTATCCTACCCGTGTTTGGTCTTATTGGAATTGTCATGACATGCACTCTGGCTATAAATGATTTTTAACCGACTACAAAAAAGTAGGAGGTTCTCAATACATATATATCTAGCCATATGTACATATAAAAGGAAACCGTGACTGATTGGTCTATTAACACAGCTCAAACCACTGAACAGATTGGCCTGAAATTTGGCACGTAGACATCCGCTAAGAAGGGGTTTTTAGAAATTTGCCCTTTAAGGGTGGAAAACGGGGGGTTTTGTTTGCATGAAAAATCTTATTCCTAGGGTTAATAAACTTGAAACTTGGACGAATACTTACGTAAGTAAATTATAAAGTTTATATTTTTTTGTTAACTTATTTTCAACGGATGGGATGTCAAAGCTTGTATAGAAGAATTTTAACGCGCGGTCCGATCAACTCGAAACTCAGTATTTATACTTAAGACCAAAAATGAAGAATAACTTGTATCAGGGTTTTTCGAAAATCTACCCATAACGGGGTGAAAAGGGGTAGTCAATTTTACAAGAGAGGATTTTACTACGTGGCTTGATTATCTCGAAAATTGGTATAACCTCTATGTCAGATAATGGAAAAGTCGCAAACCACTTTAAAAATTAACCTCTTTGGGGGTGTAAAGGGGGATGGATACAGTTTGTATGAAAAAAAACCTCCTTTCGTTGATCTATTAACTTGAAACTTAGCCTGAATACTTCATCAGCAGTCTCCTGCCCTAATCCCAATTTATTTGGGGTCGTCGTAACATGTCGAATTACACTATAGATTTAATACATACAAAAGGAAACAGTGACTGACTTACTGACTGATCTATCAACACAAAGCTCAAATCACTGAATTGATTGGGCTATTTGGCACACAGATAGTTATTATGCATAACCTAGGTAACCGCTAAAAACAGATTTTTGAAGATTTAACCCCTTAAGGGGTGTAAAATAAAACTTCCTGTCTCTGTTGTTTTCATAGCAAGTAGTAGTATACGAATTGGTGTGGGGTAGGTACCACTAAAAAGTGAAAAATAAAAACTTTTTTACAAAAAAAACAACCGACTTCCAACAAAAACACTAAAAAGTGAAAAATAACTTTAATTTCGGAAGCACATAACATAACATCACGCCTTGTTTCCTCGAAGGGTAGGGCAGAGGTGTACCTGTAGTACACCCACATTTAATATTCTATTTAATTTAATTTCGGAAGTCGGTGGCCATAAACGAAAATACAAAACCAAAGACACCGACTTCCGAAATTAAATTAAATAGAATATTAAATGTGGGTGTACTACAGGTACACCTCTGCCCTAACCTTCGAGGAAACAAGGCGTGATGTTATGTTATGTGCTTCCGAAATTAAAGTTATTTTTCACTTTTTAGTGTTTTTGTTGGAAGTCGGTGGTTTTTTTTGTAAAAAAGTTTTTTATCTTCGTGATTTCTGTTTTGGTCCCATAGTAAAATTTGTTCATAATGATGAGCACAATGACCCCTTAAGAGGTTATTGGTATTTTACCAATAACCCTGTATAAGAATTTACTAGCTAAATCGATTTAATTTTCTATACACCCATTCACTCAGCTCCTTTACCTTACATTCCCAGAGGACAGCAACCCTTTCATTCTTTAAAAATAATTAAGTCTATATTAAAATACGAACCAAAGAGCCTTCGAACTGGGTATGCAAGTAGAAATTTGCATACCCAGTTCGAGCGCTGCGCTGAAACACAGGTTATAAACCTAGTTCGGTAGCAGATGCTAATAAGTGACACAATTGTAACTGATTTACTTTTAAGCATAAGTATAAAGTAGCTAAGACAAATTGTGTAACATGTTTAATCTTCTTGGTCTAAAGGTGGGTACTGACCAACGTTACAAGGTGTAATGTAACATTCGCATCGAGCGTGTTACTCATCGAGCATGTTACGCAGTGTCCTTAAAATCGACGTAACATGCTCGTCAAAACTCTGTGCTCCGTCGCCGCCAGTCAAAGGATTCGCCAAAAAACCGACAGCCGGGTGGAGCACTCAAAGCGAGCAACGAGCGGCTCGTTGCTTGCTGGTTTTCCCGTAACACGACGTACTGACTGCATGAATGCTCGCTGTGTAACACGTTACATTACGCCCCGTAACGCCGGTCAGTACCCAGCTTTATAAAAACATTTTTAACCGACTTCCAAAAAGGAGGAGGTTCTCAATTCGGCTGCATTTTTTTTTTGTTTGTTTGTTTGTTACGCGATTACTCCGTCAATTATGAACCGATTTTAAAAATTCTTTTTTTGTTTGAAAGGGTATACTCCCGAGGTGGTCCCATTGCCACCAAATCAGAATCTGATGAGGGGATCTCATGGAAATCGAGGGAAACCCTCAAATTTTATATGCAAACCTATAGCGATTTGGGAATTTTTTATAGTAACTCGTGCATTTGCTATCGGAAAGTACCATTTGGTGAAGTGGAACTGATGATGGAGACCACTGATGGCCACCGGAAGAATATAATAATGAGTACCTATTTAACGGGTTGCGATTAAGCAATTTATGCTCGTCACTATGCATATGGGTAGTGGCAGTTCTCTTGGTTCTTACCAGGAGAACTCCTCAACAATCAACGTCCCAGCATCGGGGAAAGCAATAGTTTTGTAAAAGGTGATGAGCAGTTAACATTAGGCTATTGTAACTTAGATAAATTCAAAACTGACCCACTAAAAACTGAAAAATAAAATCTTTTTACAAAAAAATAATAACCGACTACCAAAAATAACACTACAAAGTGAAAAATAACTTTAATTTCGGAAGTCGGTGGCAAAAAACTCAAATACAGATCCAAAGACACCGACTTCCGAAATTAAAGTTATTTTTCACTTTGTAGTGTTATTTTTGGTAGTCGGTTATTACTTTTTTGTAAAAAGTTTTTTATTTTTCAGTTTTTTTGTTGTTGTTATGACACTTATGGATGTTTAGTGTCTCTGAACGTTATAAAATGTCTTATTCTTGCATAGTTCTCTCTTAGAGTGCTAAAAAAGTCACTCGTGGGTGAGCACCCTAAGAGAGAACCCTTAGTCATCATCTCAGTAGTCACTCACTTTCTAGCCATATCATATTTCACATAGTCCATCCATAATTTCTTTAGTCTCACCCTACTCTTATAGCCATCGACATTCATACCTATTCAAACTTGCCTTACATAGCACTTACCGTCAAAACTAATTACCCAGAGCAACATTTTCATATAAACGAGGTCATTTCGATGCCTCGGTTCTCCGTCAGGTAACGATTGACGGATGAGATCTGATAGCAGCTCTCCAGAGTACGGATGGAGGAGGTCTAGAGTGCAAGCAAGGCACCCAACTTCACACACAACACAGTTAATTAGACTAACAAGCAGGGACCATTTTGGTTACCCATTGAAAGCGTTTTTGATAGGGTTTTTCTAAGCGATAACCCTTTTGAACGACTTAAATTAAATTTTGGTTACCCGTTGAAAGAGTTTTCGATAAAAACCCATAGGGTGTGAGTAACCCTGACCCCCATTACCTACACCTTATGGGTTTTTGATTAACTGCTTAGAAAAACCCGATACAGTTTTTCTGAAATGGTAACCAAAATGGTCCCTGGGTAGAATAGAGGTAGAATTGGTCATGCTACGCGTGCTGGGCGGATATCGAAATAACATAATATTATGATATTTTCATTTCACTGGGTTTCAACTACCTACGTATAGAACCATCGAAAGGCTTAACTCTTAAGCGGGGTTGTACGGTCCTTGCTAACAAGACAGACATCATCTCAGCTAACAATCTCAGTTAATGCTTTGAAACAAAAATATACAGGCGTCCAAAAACTAACCCAAGTAACACGCCAACACTTGGGCCACACTACAGACTCGTTCAAGCTGTACCGTGGCATCGCACGTGTTTTGTATGGTACATTTTACATGGAAGTTGCCAACAAACATTAATCATACGCCAACTTAGCGTACAGATGGCTAGAACTTCAACTGTTTTATGTACAATACTGAACTGATCTGGAAATAAAAACTGGCCAGTGCGAGTCGAACTCGCGCACGAAGGGTTCCGTACGGTTATTTATAAAAATGGCAAAAAAATCATGTTTGTTGTATGGGAGCCCCCCTTAAATATTTGTTTTATTTTAATTTAATTATTGAATTTTAAAGTGAATATATAATTAAATATTCTGTGAATATTTCAAGCGTATAAACTGTTACCGTTATCAATATAGAGCAAAATTGAGCAAAAAAATCACGTTTGTTGTATGGGAGCTCCCTTAAATATTTTTTTTATTCTGCTTTTTAGTATTTAATTTGTTGTTATAGTGGCAACAGAAATAAATCATCTGTGAAAATTTCAACTGTCTAACTATCACGGTTCATGAGATACAGCCTGGTGACAGACGGACAGACAGACAGACAGACGGTGGAGCCTTAGTAATAGGGTTCCCGTTTTACCCTTTGGGTACGGAACCCTAAAAATGGGGTATATGATGTTTTAATGTGTACAAAGTTCATGATTTATGGTTTCGTGTGTGTCAAATACTTGGAATGCATAAGGTTGTATTTGTCATGACTGATACAAATGGGCTAATATGCCAACAAAAGTGAAAAAGAGAACATTGGAATTGGGTTCTTCATATAAGTTGGCGTGTTTGTTCGTCGAGGTCGAATGATACTAAGTTACTTCGAGTCAACCAAATCAAATCAAAAATATTTTTATTTCACATAAGCCTACATGGGCACTTATAAAAGTCAGAAGCTAGGTGCACGGTTCCAATTGGTCGTTTCCTATGGAGAAGAGCCGGCAAGAAAATCCACGGATACTATTTAAAAAAAAATGGCTTTTACAATGTTTTCAAATTGTTAATAGGTATGAGAGGACAGCGTAGGCCCGTCAAAAGTACCAGGTACTTAACAAAATAGAAAATGGTCTACAGATCTACAGTCTATTAAGCCTACAACGTCCTCACATTAACAAAAAAACAATATAAAATATGATTAAAATAAGTATTCACCTAAGTCGAGGTCGAATGATACTAAGTTACTTCGAGTATTCATCTAAGTACATGCTGGAAACTTTGACTTCTTGTTTCGTGTCGAGTTTGGTGAATAGCTCTTGTCGTGTTAGATTAGCCAGCAAAGTTGGTAGCAGTTCTATAGGTATTTTTAAATCGCAAATAGTGGATGCTCTTACAAATTACAAATTGTTTATTTCTTTACCAATCGTTTGATTTAGTTGTGATTGGAGCCTCCTTTTAAGCATGATGACGCCTGTGAGACTCCGCACTTCCATCGTTTTGGCTGATTGTACAGTTTACAAAAATATTAAATAAGTTTTTAGTTCTAAGTATAGATTTTTCCTTATTACTAAAATAATATATATTACTAGAGCGCGTGTTGAATGCACCTTAAGATTTCGACCTGTCATCTTTTTTGTTTGTATCAGTCTTCAAATTATTTATTTCAAAGAGGCAAAAAAGGCACGAAAAAATAGAATTGATTCTAGTCGCCCCTTCCAAAAGGTAGTTTCGTAAGGAGAATAATGAGCAAGAAACTCCACCCCCCCCTCCTCTCTTTTAAATTGTTTTACAATAGTTTTGTTTATGTATGTACTTTAATTATATAGTTATATGTGAAGATGCATCTAGAATAAAATTACTATAACACAATACGTAATAAGAACTAAAAATTAAGCAATGACAGATACATTAATTATGTGATAGATACATGGTGCTCACATATTAACATTGTAAAAATATACGTTTTCCTAAAAAAAAAAAGTAATATTTTTAGCATTAGTTTTCTAAACACACACTGACCGTGTGTGTTTAGAAAACTAATGAAAATATCAGAACTCTGATCACCAAATTTTTTTTTTCTTTAACTAATTTCGTAGGTCAGGCTATCCTATCGATGCCTTAAAAATAAGGCCTCCAGTCAGCCACCTAAATTATCAGAAGCTTGAAGCTTATATAATCTATGCAAAATCAACACATTGTACGTAACAGATGTTTGTTGAATATTATATAATTTGGTCTCGTATCGAATTTCAATAATTTGTTTACCTAAACCCGTTCTTGTTATAAAATACGGATTCAGGATATTCTTTACAATGCAGTTTGTTTGTTTGTTGTTTGGCGCTGATACCTATAGATACAAGATATTAAGTTATCTTAGCTTTGGTATTGGCTTTTTTTTTTTGTTGGATGGGAAATTATCAAATACCTTCTCCCGCTCTGGGCGGAGCGGGAGGGCGTGTCAGACTTTTACTGACTAAAACCCACCCGTGTTCCTTCCGTTGCCTGTGTGCCACGATATCTCTGTCGGACAAACTTGCAACCCTGGCAGAGCTTTGGTATTGGCTGCAACTCTAACTTGCAACTGTACTAACCTTAAGACGCAGATATATGCCAGTGACCTTGAGTGGCTAGCTTTCGTGTTCTGTACTGAGCTCACACAACAGCCAACGCCGCGTCGTTCAGCCAGTAATAGGACTCGCCCATCAAGGAGCGCTGTCCCCAATTTGACGCATTATTAATTTATTATACATAAAACAAAAGGTATTTTAATAAAACGCGTATACTAAAAGATCAATAATTACATTATCTTTAAATTGGTGATGGTTTCAGAAAAATACGCTTGGTATATTTTGCGCCATTCTCAGGTTTTTATCCGCGTTAGGCATAACTTTACAAATTAATTTCACTATGTAATATCAACATAATCTAAAATATTCACATATTAAATTATTGAGAAAATGCTCTTATTTAACATACATTTTTTTCAAATCATTAACACTACTCGTTAACACGTGATCTTCAGTATAAAATCATTAAAAGTCGGTTATCGTCGCCTTAAGGCCTACTTCTAGTGTGAACCATGATTTTTACTTTTAAGTGCAAATAAACAATTTTTTTTTTTACCTCTCATATCTACCCAAAATGTAAGTTTGGTACCAAGTTGTTAGTATGGTATTGTGAGTTCTTTGCCACTTGAAACATCAATGCTTACATTATTATTTGTCCATTTCTGCGGATTTTTCAGTGTCCTGGGGCGGGTCAACGAGATTTTTCATCCGTTTTTAGATACATCTTTATAAATAGCATAAAAACAAGAAACGACACATTAAAATTAATGGAATTCAATACATCTAGGCAGATGATGATAATGATCGCTATGGACAATTATAATGCCTAGAGCAGCCATACTCAAAGTGTGATCCGCGGAGCCCTGAAAGTGGAGCTTTGTGGAGCAAAGCCACTGCGGGGGCTTCGCGGAAATACTGGTCATAATGGAAAAAATACAAGGCACAGTGCTGTCACAACAAGGAATAGTGACGTGAGGCCAGTTTCGTAAACATGTGTGTACTTATACTCCGTTGGTTTAGTAAGTTTTTCGGCGATTTTCTTGGCAATTTTTGTGTGAATGTATTAATTATGTTCTGACAAAAATTGTAGAGAACATCGCGGAAAAATCGCTCGTGGGCGGGCGGGCACCTTTAAAGGGGCAACCAAAAGGCCATTCTATGGATTTCAATAACACATTGTAATTCGTCTACGAAGAGTAGTTTAAGAATATAATTATTATGATAAAGTTTAACATACAGTAGGTAATAAAAGTGGAAACTATCGTAAAAATCAAATAATTTTAATTTGGTTATAAGTTACAACGTATTTTTAAACAAGAAAGTGTCATCTATAAAAACCCTTTTAATGATCTGTTTACCTTTATTTAACTACCTAAACGTCCTAAAACAATGGAGTATATAGTGAGGTGTAGTTTGGTTGTAAATGTGTGAGTGTGAGCATGTATACACATAGCTAGGTGTAGTTTTGGCATGCTTCACTGTATTATAGCTTCTACATACTGGCGCGACACGCGACGCGACACAAAGCCCCGCGTGTCGCGCGACGAGCGGTGCCCTGTGTCGCGTCGCGAGTTGCGCTGGCCTGTAGAAGCCTTTATTCGCAGCGCTGTCTTGATTTCTTATTTGGTCTGAGAGTAAAAAAATATTTATGAGTTAGAATGAGAAATATTATAGTGTTGAAGTAGGAGCGAGTTGTTATTGCTATACTTCAACACCCATCTATCTATACCCCAATCAATTAATCTTAAAGTATTTCAATATCTATTGATGCCCTAATAATATTAACCGTCAATAAATCTCAGTAAGTACGTTAATCAATATTAGTTATCAATCAAATCAGTGTAATTATGAATTACGTCTTAAGCAGATAACTACGACGTATGTCAAAATAGCCGGGCATAATCTACTTATGATATTTAGTGGTAATTATGAATATAATTATGATGTTAACTATACTACAAGGTACTATACACATGGCCCAGTGTTATCGATATAAGATAATAATTACATAACTGCTGTTTTGTTAAGTAAATATACAACATGTCCCAGAATTAACGCACAACCTCTTAAGGGGTCATTGTACTCATCATTATGAACAACTTTTACTATGGGACATAACACGAAATCGCGAAAAAAAAATCAGCTGTTCCCTACATTTATGTTTTTTTTACAATGACCCCTTAAGAGGTCATGCATTAATTCCGGGACATGTTGTATACAGGTTCAAAATAAATTAGCTAGCAAAACTCTGCAGATATGATGGGTATCGATATCTAAACACGTTATAATAAAAATAAAACAGATTTCAGGGAGGCGATCGGCGGCGGCGATCTCTCGTGTTCGGCCCTGGTTCAGGCCATGGTTTGGAGCGAGAGTACATGGGAGGCCGTCACCTCCTTCTGCGAGGCAGTAATGCTCGCGAAGGAGGAGGCCAAGCGCGTGAGGAAGAGGCAAGGTTCGCGCCCTCGCACCCATCCCTAGTCGCCGCAGGAGACGACCCGGGCGGCAAGCCAGCACAAGCTGACTCCCGGCCACCGTAGGCGCGAGCTTCCGGACGGTGAGACACAGGCAACGGCAGGAACACGGGTGGGTTTTAGTCAGTAAAAGTCTGAGCGGGAGAAGTTATTTGATAATTTCCCACCCAAAAAAAAAGCTCATATAGATATGTATCATCATTTCAGCCGAATGACGTCCACTGCTGGACATAGGCCTCCCCCAAAGCGAGGGTTTGCCATAATCGCCACGTTTAGCAGGCGGGCAGATAGGCATACCTTACTATTAATACTTTCCCCTCGCTAAGAGCGAACATTTGTACAGATTCTCATGGAAATACTTACCGATGCGGTCTTCTTTTCAAATATGATATCCCATAGATTTACAAAATAATATTTCTATAGTACTGTAACCATGACAAGTTGCATCTTTTAAGTGGCAGATAAAAGTACTTGATAGTATCGAGACTAAATAAAAATGATTGAATATTTTTTATGTTTATTGAAACGGTAGTTTTGGCTCACGTCCAGTGGGTGGCAGAAAGATCAATTCATTGCTTAATCATTTTGTAAACGGTGAAACTATGCGTAATGCGTGTTCGTCAATGATTTTTAATCCAATTTGGTTAATGGAAAATTTTATAAGTCATTATTTTAAAATTAATTGCATGAACTCAATTTGAAGGCATACTTGTTGGTATTTCTTTTCTTCTTCTTACTTTTATTCTTACTTTCTGATAATGGCAACACTGTCAGTACTGTCACTCAATGTTAAATATAAAACCAACAACCTCAGTTAGTTCTTCTTTTATATATTTGTTCCGTCAGGAGACAGACATAAATTCCTTTCATGTGAAACGTTCAATATAATGAACGTTAGTACTGCTTTTTATTAACGCTCGTAACCTAATTTCCTACAATACAACGGACGTATTATTGAAAATATTTTCAGCTACATAAGGCATTATATATTAAAATAATGTAATCGACGGTAAAATATCACCTCTCAGGAAATTAATTCCAGTTTAACGAATTTACCGCCTGATAAAACTGCACCAATAAAATAAAACAGCCTTAAAAACTCGGCCATTGAAACCGTCAATACAAAAATACACTATTCACCAACCAAATAGTTCTCATTCAAGCATTACGCGAATAATTCCGGCGTAAAATACGCTTACTCCGGGAAAAAATCGACCATTTTTGGAGGTCGGAATTTCTATCCGTTTTGCCTTATAAATATTCACTGTGCAAACTAGGAGTCGGCTTGAAACATTCACAAGTAAATTGACAAGACAGAAGGAGATAAATAAAACAAATAGGTAGAACGAAAAAGGGTCAAACGATGCTTCTATTTTCATGTAAATGTTCTGGGGAAAGGTTAGGTCGCACTGCGAGATGGGATAAGCTAGTGTTCGGGATTTATTCAGGCAGAGAAATATGGCTCCCATTTAGCAGCTGACCGTCGTCAAGATATCATCGTAAACTGTCTGCTGAAGTTAGGTCACATAATAGCACTAGAGGTCGTATAATATTTTCTTTTGTACGTGTTTAATGATTATTCTTCGTAATCCAAATATTTGCCGCTGTCATAGGGAAAGTGACCACACTGAAAAAAAAATGTTTCCTTTAACAAAAATCTTGTTTAATGTGATCACGCATCTTGACTCCATACGAGCCTAACAAGATCTTGACTTCTGAAGCTAGGAGAACTTTGTTAAATTATCATAGTTCCGTCTACTAAGTAATGAATTAGTTTAATTACGGGTAGTTATTTAATTTAGCTCAAATGTTGACCAGTTTAAGAATAATATAATGCTAACAAGTTGCTTGTTACCATGAACTTAAATTATTATTTTATATACAAAAGTGAAGAAGTAAAATCAAACAAAGCATGTATGATGTAACAAAGACCGGTGATTATTCTGTAAATGTCACATTGTTGATATAAATAAAATTAATTTGTTCTGGCAAATATGGTATCTTGTTTATAGTAAATAGATAAATAATGATTCCAAATATTTTAATACCAACTAAGAGAAAATGTATCTTAGTTAACCTGCATTTTTTTCAGTGCATTACAAGCTACGGCGAAAAAGGCTTCGTGTGATAAAATTTACGAAGAGATACCTACATTCGCTAGGCATGCTAAAAGCAATGGGCATCTATTTATGTGTCTAACCGAAAACAGTTTGGCCCCAACTTTAAGCTTATCTCGTCAAAACTTTACGAGCTAAATACTCGATGCACTTAGGCACCAAAGTGCAAAAGGTCTTAAGCCCGCCTATGGCCAACGGCCCAACTACTGTTTTAAAATTGGTCTATAAATTGGTCCTATCATCATCTTGTGGCCCGATTTGGATATAATTGGAACTGATGGAAACAATGATAGTTTTAACGGTAGCGATAAAATAAGATACCTTTTATGGATTCTTTACTCAGAAGCTTTATAAGTTTATTCGTTGTGGTTACTTAGGGTATTGTGATAAGATAGAAAATAGGTGTTAGGGTTAAATCTCATAAAGACTTACTTACTGTCTTCCTTGTGATGGTATCTGAAAGGTTATTTAGACCAGTGTTTCTCAATTTGTGGCCCGCGGAACCCCGGAGGTCAGCGAGTATATGTATGGGGGTCCGCAGTCTCATCTCTGACTACTCGTATTTAACAATAATAAATAAATGCCACCAAAAGACACATTTATAATAACGAAGCCGAAATACGTATTATTTATGTTTTTTTTGTATTTGTAGTACTAAGAATGGTCCGAAATTGGGGTGCGTCAAAGTTCACCTAAATTTTCAACTCCGATAATTGGAAATCCGAAAATGTTCTTCCTAACATTTTTTATCTTAACAATCACAATTCCTAGCTACTCTGTCACATGTTCGTAATTCCGAAGCATTCAACTTCATAATGTCAGTAGCAATAAACATCTATTATACTTTTATTTGTTTTCCTATATTTTCTCAACATAACCATCTTTTACACTATTATTCAAAGTCATATCTTTTTTGTTTAGATTTAGGTTCTGTATTTTTTTCTTTTTTGTTTCTTTGACGATATATTACTTGTCTCAAGTTCAAGTTTGTTGGCATATTAGCACGTATACTTGAGGAAGTGCTTGCTTCGCACTCACTAATTATATGAATTAGTTTTTTGTTTTTATTAATTAAAGCGTCTTCTTTAATTTTATTTATAGCGGTGTGTACCTGCAAAGATATCCATAGGTTAGGTTAAGTTAGAACTGTGACCAACTACGCGCGAGCCGAGCGAGCGCTGCCGCGGCAGCGGCCGGCGAGCGCTACCTCGAAATTGGTCGCGAAATTTTTCTAAGTATTTTTTTCATAGTGCCCCAGTAATTATGTTTAGGGATAAAAGCGTTATGATAAAAAACAGTAGGAGTTTCAATATATTTACATTAATGATATTATTAATTAAAATTTTCGGAAATATGAGTGTTATGAACGTCGCCGGTAGCACTACAAATAGTATGAATGAAAACTTTAGGATGAAAAATTTTAGGAAGAGTGATCATTCGGATTACAAATCGTTAGGAAGAACAATTTCGGGTAAAGAACTTTAGGTGAGCCAATATGGACCCCCGAAATTGTTTGCTGTTTTTTTATTAAGTCCTTGAAATTTTGAAATGAAAAAGTTTAGGTAATGCTGATCTAGACCCAAGTAAAATTGCTAGCTAACCTGAATTACTAGGAGAATATTTCAGTCCTAAGATGCCTTTAATAAATTGAAAACCCAATTATTCTTTATAGTCTTGAAACTTCATGTTTCGCAGTAGACAGAGATTATTCTTATTTCTAGTAGAGAAGGCCTATTACTCCATGGAAGATTTAATTTTAAATGATAATTTATGACATTGACATTTTTTTTATATAATTAACGGCTATTGACATTTTTTGACATTATAATATTAGTAACTGACTTAAGACTTTTGAAATCATTTAAATGAATCTTCTTCAATCTAATTATTATTATTGCATGTTCCAAATCATAGCCCTACATATTAAAATGATATAACAAATTATTTGTATACCAATTGCATTGGTAGAACATAGAGATCTCGAAAATGTATATTTTAAGACCTTTTATGTACTATGTTCACAAATAAAGTTTGATTTGATTTGATTTGACATTTTTTCGAATAAATTGTTTTTTGTTTATACATAGGTACCTGCACGCGTATCAGCTACATCCTAGCTCATTTCTCGCTCATCTTCCAACACGACGTTTTCTTACCCCAGCACCTTAGTCTTCAATCTTTGATGTGTTGGGGAGGCTCCCATCCCCCATTCCCGTATTACAAAGGTGAGATAAAGTAAGTTGTTTACAGTTCGATGAGATCTTGCGAATTTTTGTCCGGGATTTAGGAGAAAGGAATATTTAAAGGACATACATATGTATTGTTCTAGTCATGTGGCGAGCGTAATGTTGTTTTAATATTTATATGGAATTATTTTGTGTTTATTTTTGGGTAAACAAAATATAATCGAAGGAAAAGGGGAAAGGACACAGGAATAATAAATTCGTTTTTGCTTAAGCAAGGTGTTCATTTGTTTTATTATTATAAATATACAAATAAGAGCACGTGTCTCTCAATAAACTCCATTTTCTGATCAGTTTGAGATTTGACAACGGATTACACTAAAAAGACTTCTGTAGGGGTTAAAAGAATAACAAAAGAGTAATTTAACGAGATACTTAGCCAAGCACAATGAAGAAAGGAAATGATGTTTGTATTTGTAAGTAGATATTTTAAATATTTTAAAACAAGATGGCGCCGTCGTTTCCTAGCTGTCTGATCCCTGAGAAGAAATGCAGAAACAAACTCAGACAGGGCGAATGCCTGCCAAGGTTGCGAGTTTGTCCGAAAGGTATATCGTGGTCCTGGCACACAGGCAATGGAAGGAAGACGGTTGGGTTTTAGTCAGTAAAAGTCTGAAACGCCCTCAGAGAAGTTATTTGATATTTTCCCACCCAAAAAAAAGGAGTCATGGTCTCTTTTAAAGTCCAAACATTATATTATTAGGGTTTTATGCGAGTCTAAGAATGCAGGGCCATGACTGCAAGGGCGTTTTGAAGAAAGAGCCATTGCAGCTTTGAGTATACCTGACCCAACAATGCATGCATCAGTCATCGTCCTATAACTCAACCCTATTTTAGGGAGCTCAACGACCTGTCACACGACTTTACCAGATCTAAAGGACATTAATTTGCGTAGGCCATAAAAAATACTCATAACCCATCTCCCCTCAAACAGTTATAAAATCAAGGATTCAATCTAGCCTGCATGGTTTAAAAATATCAATTAAAATCAAATAATCAAAATATTAATTAAAACCAATTAATCAAAATATCAATTATTATCAATTAATCGAAATATTAAATTTATTAAAATCAATAAAAATAAAAATTACTATATTAATTATAAAACACTTAGTATAAATAGTTTGGCTGCTTAGGGGTACATTGGAGTAGCTTAATTAATCCAAAGCCTTTTTGTCGTCCAAGTAATCTTTATCTAACTTTAAAGAAACCGTTTTGACAGAGTTTCTTTTTAACAAATAATTTAAATTTATTGAGTCTTCTTTAACACGGCTTGGGAGTTTGTTAAGTAAAAACGTATACTTTGGCACTTGGAATTACAAATTTTTTGGAGCCTTGTCGTGGGCACAATAAGTAAATCTTTGTTACTAAGTAGTATTTATCGTTTATTCCCGTTGTCCCCGTACGCCGTGTGCCCGTCCTACGGGGATAGCGGTACTTCAATTAAATATTTAAAAATACTTCCCGTTGTCCACATTCAAAAATATGTTTCTGGCACTCGCCGGCCGCAGCCGCGGCGCCGCTTGCTTCGCTCGCTCGGCTCGTGCGTTGTGTGGTCACAGTTCTAACCAAACCTTACCAAGACCTAACCGTTTTAAAAAAGGTTTACTTCGTACGATAAGGGGACAACGGGAAATAAATTTAATTACGTCCCGCGGTCCTCGTGACGGGAATATGGCATACGGGGACAACGGGAATACATTGTATTTATGCTTTAAATAATAGCAATAATATTTTAGAAAGAAATGATTTTATTGATTTTTTGATTATATTAATTTAGAAATGATTTGATATGATATGAACTGTAATAATTTTGTTATTTTATGCATGCACATTTATAATAATCTTATGATAAATTTGTTTTTATGCTTAAGTCATTAATTATCGAAATAAAGAAGCTATAATAATAATAATGCTATAAATGCCGCTGTGTTTAGAATATAAATGAATATTATTTTTTACATAAATCAGCTCATACACATATTGAGATGCGACTGTCATTATGTTTATTTCGTTAAAATCCCTCAGTTAATGCCTAAATAAAAAAATGATGAATGTTTCTCACATATATCAATATTTTTTTGAATCCCAGATAATTTGTCTGGAACCTGGACCCAAAAACTGACTGGAACCTTTACATACAATTTAGAAAGTTGTTCTTAAAATAAAACATTTTTAGCTCTAAAGTCAGTCTACATAAGGTTATATTAATCGCTAAGTTCGTTGTTCGGAGCGTCTCAAGGACGAACGGCCGCGCGTCACACCGAAGCGTAATATACGGCTTCTGTAATTGTAAATTAAATATACTTTTTTGTGTAATAATGGATTTTACTCGTAGTTAAATAACTGGAAGTTATTAATTTGCAAGGTCTTCCTATTGATTTACTTCTTAGAGTACTAGAAATATTAAAAGTTAGAAAAAACTTGTCCGAGGAAAAACTATAACTACGCAACAGGTTTCTGTGTTGCGGTTCGGCCGTAATGGTTTGTTTTTAAACCCTACTAAAACGTCATTAGCTTTTTAAAACCCTTTGGCATTGCCGGTAGCTATAGGTGGCGCGGCGGTAGTCATTTTCTATCAGCATTCGGCCTGTTTGCCACTACAAGCGTTTTTTAAAACGTTGCCCCTCACTAGGAATCTCTCCTGCATTGTGGGTGCGTTTACAAACATTTAAATTCACATACACAAACAGCCAGACCCGAAACAACTACTTGTAGGTCATACAAATATTTGTTCCGTGCGGGAATCGAACCCGCGACACGCAGCGCAGCAGTCAATCGCTTAACTAACTGCGCCAACCGTGCCGTCAATCGTTTGGTTTGACAATCTATGAATTCTTTCACGATTTAATCATTCAATTGCATTGGTTTCTGATTCGTCTTTCTTTTTCCTCTTTAAGCAACTCTGCTTCTTAAAAGACCGTTAGGTATTCAGCAGTGGATGTTTTCAATTATTTATAATGTTACGCCACGGTTTGACCCACAGTCTAATTAAAATATTGCCCACATACGCTGTATAACATTTTAGCACTATGCTTTATAGACTGTTTTTTTATTATTCCAGCTAATACAAATTCTTTGTCTATATTAGGTTGTACTGTCAAGGTTAGAGAATGACCACATATTCTCTAATCACCTACATCTGAATTAACGTTATTTGACTAAAAAAACCGGCCAAGTGCATGTCGGACCACGCACAATGCTGGGGGTTTACTCCGAAACGTTAATCCGAAGTACCGGCCGTTTTATAACTTCCATAGTTTCCTTTTTTGACTTTGAATCGTTACCCGACTTAAAGTCACATTTTTGACTATGGCTTATCTCTTTGACTGTGGTTTTTTTTTCTTTCGCCGTAGTCAGCCATAGTTAGCCGTAGTCAAGCAACGGCCGAACATTCGGCCGATACTTGGGATTTATGCTCGGAGTAGACCCCCAGGATTTCGTAGTTGGGATGAATTTATCCCAAGAACAAATTTAATCGCGACGTATGTCACGGTCAATTCTCCAACTGCAATTAATGTAAGTTTGTAAAGGCAAAAAAAGTGATAAGTAACTGCAAATTAACGATTTCGGACTTTTTCCTTTACTTGATTCTCACCAAATTTTATGATTCTAAGGCCCGTATTTATAGAACGTTACTCAGTACTCAAGCATTACTTAAGACTAGATTCAAGCCATTGGATTGGTTTAATTTAGTCTTAAGTAATGCTTAAGTACTGAGTAAAGGTCAATAAATACGGGCCTAGGTCAACAGGAAGTACCTTATAGGTTTTATTCGATTATAGGCCACATTTTTTTATTGCGTTAACTTAAAAACTTGATATTTTTAAATTCCAAGGGACCGTAGAACTTCGTATTTGATATTAATATCAACTTGACACCTCCACGCATTCCTGAGATAAAGGATCTTGACAGACTGACAGACAGACAGACGGACAATTTAACATTGTCTCGTATTTCCGGGCAATGTGATGTTATTGCCGGGAAATACGAGCCAATGTTAAATTTCCAAAGAGCAAGTCCATTGCATTATTGGTCAAAACTCGCAAACGAAAACAACACGTGCTATATGCCTTTGCGGTCATATCACGACTCTTAACTTCAGCAATAATAATCAGTATCGATCAATGCGGATGCTGATGCTGATATTGAAAATGATGCTGAAGTTTCGCGGATGCAGATGCTGATGCTGATGTTCGCAACAACCCTGGAATACATTTAGCTTTGTTACTGAATCGTAAGAAGATTCAGTAATAACAGTCGCACCGGTTGATCACCGTCATAGATTACAAAAATAGAAAACTGTAGACTAGACACATACCCCACAATATATATCCGCTACCTCTAGAACTCCCTACCTAAGTACCTACCTTTATTGGCGTAAACACTCTTCATCTGACCGGACGTGATAATAAAATTCAAATTAATTATAATAACAGAGACATTTATAGGTCGCCGTGAATCTTAATGTTATTTCCGTTGTCTTCGCATGCGCAGTTAGGTCGATACAAAGACTTCCTTGATGTACGTCCCACATATACGTCACATGCCCTACGTCGTACATATTCGGAGCCGATTATACTCTTCGGACTTTTGTATAATTTGTCGCACTGTGTGGATGTGGTCTGTGGTACTGTATCCTCCTCGAAACTCGGCCTGCTCCGGTGGCTGAAACTCGTCGAGTCTTCTTGCTAGACGATTCGTAACGACTCTCGAAACCAACTTATATACGTGGCTAAGGAGCGAAATAGGTCTGTAATTTTTCAAGTGTTTTATCACCTTTTTTAAAAAACTGAACTACCACACTCTTTCACCACGCTTCTGAAGTTCTCCCAGAGAACAGGACAGAGCTGAAGAGCTCCCGAAGCTCTTTCAGTACAGGACTTCCTCCCGCTTTCAGGAGCTCGGGCGTAATCCCATCCTCCCCTGGGGCTTTTCCATTTTTAAGCTGTTTAAGAGCCGCTTCGATTTCGTCTTGGCTGATTTCTGGCAGGTCTTCCGTGAAGGGGCGGGTTAAAGTGGCTCTGGAATCTTCATTTTCGGGATCCCTATTTGGCGCAGTGGTTAAACGACTAGCCAAGTCACACATACTCTAACTGCTTTTCCCGGTTCCTCATTATCATTCTCCCTTATACCAACCTATTTGAGGTGAAAATCGTATTTTCTTCCATACCGTCTTTTCTATTAGTTGCCATCGCGGTAGTCACCCCTTTTTTAACCATATCATCTTTCACACAGTCCATCACATGCCCATACCATTTTTTTTACTGACTAAAACCCACCCGGCGTGTTCCTTCATTTGCCTGTGTGCCAGGGCCACGATATCCATTTCGGACCAACTCCCAACACTGGCAGGCATTGGCCCTATCAGACCCCGTCAGTTGGTGCTGACATCTCTTTGATGGGCATGACAACCGATTTACCCACAAATTTTCAGTCACCAGTGTCACTTTCAGACGTGCTCTTGCTTTTATTTACCGAACATCAAGCATCGAGCTTCTTCTAGGGTTTAGGCGATGATGTACAGTTTCTAGGAACCCACATTTTTCCTGTTCCATGTAATAGGAAGTGAATCTATTGCCATTAATCGAACACAAATCTCACATTCATACTTATAACTTTCTTCACATTTTCCTACGCATTTTCCACACTCCGCTATGTATCGAAAAATTGTATTGTAGGACGGGACGTTACAACCTTACAAACAGGCATTGGTGGTAGAAATTATAGTGGCAATACTATAGGGTGGCTAATTCGGATGTATACAACTTTTTAGCCCCCATTCTGATTTGACGCCAAATTTTGCAGTTATTTAAATGTAGACATTTTACTTATGGTGACACAATGAAAGAATTATGTTAAGCCGAGTGAGGTGAGTTTTAGGTATATTCATGTAAGTTCATCAGACACAGAAACAGTAATAAATATGTTGTCGTGTGAAAAAGCACCAGGTCTCGATGGAGTGAGGGTAAAATACATTAAATACCTACGAGAACAAGTCAGTTATATTTTGGCAAAATATATGAACATGTGACTGAGAGTTTGATGTCTATTATTTAGTTAAAATGCAGCAAATTCGTTATGAACAATCTATAAGACCATGAGCACCGCAGTACTTTCAGTAATTTTATCCTGAATTTCTTAACCGAATTTAAAAACGACCCCATTTTCCTAGAGTAACGAATACCATTTTGATCACTGAGAATTTCGCAACACGTCCTGACTTTTATCGTGTGTGTGTCAATCTTGAATATGAAAAGCAGAATCTATGTGACTTTGTTAATGGCATGTCTATTAAACTATGCGAAAATATTATGAAAAACGAGATGAAAAGCGATCGGATTTTTGCGTATAAAAAGGAGTACATTAGGCAGATCTTATTTATCGTATAACAGCCAAGCGTGAATAATTATAGAAAAAAAAACCAGTAATAAAAATAATCTTAATTTAAAGTTGTATACTTCCGAATTAGCCACCCTGTACTACAGATGCTTTTCACTGGGGCCTCTGGAGAAGTATCTACTTATTGTTCACTGCTTCAGAGCTATTAAAAACTCGATAAGAGAAACGTTATTAAACTAAGCATCACATCAACATCTGCCAAGCATTTTCCAAATTTGTTAGGATCGGCTTTCAGTCTAACCGGATACATGGAACGACTGCCTATGTGTCCGTTTGGTGCCGGACGTAAAGAATAGCACCATCCCATTTCTTCCCGCGGGTGTTGTAAAAGGCGACTAAGGGACTTACTAGAGAATTGGCAGCAGCGTTTTCTATGCATTTTAACACCATATTGCGATCGCCAACCCGCCTGCCAAGCGTGGCGATTATGGCAAACCCGTTTAGGGGAAGGCCTATGTCCAGCAGTGGACGTCTTTCGGCTGAAATAATGATGATTATGATGACTGCCAATATGACCTCCACAATCCGAAACGCCTTAGTAAGACTGGTTGTCAGACTTTCGGGCTTCTGACTATCCCCTGTCCCCAGCTATCACACCCAAATAGTTTGTTTACAAACATAACACTTCATTGAGCAACTAAATTACTTGTCTCAATGAACCGGGTTTGAACTCGTGCCAACTAATCTGCATTACGGTTGTCAACTAGATTCGTTTATTTTTTGTTGGTATAACACGGACGCTTCGAATGGTGAACTTGTGGGCGTTTGAAATGAATTCTGATCCCAGACAACAATTACTATTGAATTTTCGCAGTTGCAAGTGTTTAAAACATTGATGTATTAAATAGGAAGATATGGTACGCGCTCCTCGACGTGGACCGCATAAATAAGGGGAAAGAACACAATCAACCTACATTACTCTCGGTTGGCGGGGAATACCCGAATTGTAGTTTGTTCCCGAGTTGTTATGGGTACGTAACAGTGACAATTATTGCTATCTCCTTCTCGCTATACTCCGCGTAATATGTCTCTCTATTTCGGTTGTCGAGCACATGACGCACGACATCGGGTCCATTTAATATTTACGTGATGTTAGAGAGTGGCCTATCTTCCTATTTAATACATCAATGGTCTAAAAACATAAAATATTTAAATAATTAGATATATTACTAGATACAGCCTGGTGACAGACAGACAGATTTAGCTTTATTATTAGTTTAAAGATATATAGGCAATAAGGCTGAGTAGTCCTTATATTATAATGTGCCTATCTCGCTTAACACTTTCCGCACACTAAAAACTTTTTCCTGAAATTCTGCCTAAATCTTCATTCATTCCTTTCGTACGCTCCAGTAGTTTGACAATATGTAGTGACATATTTAACCGAACATACACATTACTGAGTTTCTCTTGTTTTTCTATCTCCTAAATACTTTGTTGAGGTAGGTCCTAATGTCAATCAGTATCTGGATGAGTGAGCTTGAACAAGTGCCAAGTAATTTGTCTAGCGGTCTGTGAGGATTGGTTTATTTATTTGTAGTGTAAGCACTGACCTATCGTATACGCCATCGATTGTTCATTCATTTTGTTTGATTGTTAGGGACTGACGTCTCCTGCCAGGGTTGCGAGTTTGTCCGAAAGGGATATCGTGGCCCTGGCACACAGGCAACGGAAGGAACACGGGTGGGTTTTAGTCAGTAAAAGTCTGACACGCCCTCCCGCTCCGCCCAGAGCGGGAGAAGTTATTTGATAATTTCCCACCCACAAAAAAAGAAAAAGGACTGACGTCTGTGGGGACATGAATTTGTCGACCCCTGATGCAAACCAAAAGTGCTAAGTAATTCATATTTGGAATGAGATTACCAAATCAAGAGTTTGATCAACTTTTCTACACGATGCACTGACTAACACTAGTTATTTACTTCCAGAAAACAGAAAAAAAAAAAAAAAATAAGTTGTTGAATACCTAAATAAATAATGAATATGACAAGAGGCTCTGAATGTACAAAATAATTATAATAGCATTGTTAAAATTTTGCGTTCCTCAAAACACATTCTATACTTACTCCGTTTGAAATAAGATTAGACATTTAAATTAACTTGTTTACAGTCCGTTCAACCAATTTTGAGTTCTATTCCTCAGGCATAAGGATGGCATTAAAAGCAAAAACGTAGTTACAATACCAACTGTTTATGACAGCTGCCATTTGCCAAGCCACCAACGCAATAGATGTCAAAATCGGTTGAACCGACTGTAAAAAAAGGTTTATTTAAATGTCTAATCTTATTTCAAACGGAGTATAGATTTCTTCAAACAACTCATTTGTTTAAAATTCATTATCAGGATGGCGTCATTCTATTACATCATCGCATCGGAAATAAATGTTGAATACGTAAGAACTCTAAACATTTTTTTCTCCCGTAACGTTCAGTGAAGAAATACTTCGTTGAGGTACCATCCCACTATATCCACATGCCAATTGCTTATCTCATTGAGCGTGGATTTGAAACAGAGCCAAGCAATCTACTGTTACGGATTGTCAACCAGATTACCTACTTTATTTATATCGACACATGGAATCTCGGAATAAGGAGCTTCTAGACCTATTATTTTATTAAATAAACCATCTGTTCAATAATAATTTAAGGGGTGCACTAAAATAACCTCGTTGTCTGGCGATACGTACGGCGCACTTTTGGTAGTCAACCGCTTCTATTTGGTCAATTTTGACCCTGGCATAGCTTGGTTAACGACAGAAACAACATTATGATAGCTAACGATTATAATTATGCCCTTATTTAATGAGACCTATTATTTTATTACATAAACCATTTGGTTCAATAATACTTTTAAGGGGTGCACTAAAATAACCTCGTTGTCTGGTGATACGTACGGCGCACTTTTGGTAGTCAACCCCTTCTATTTGGTCAATATTGACCTGATTTTGACCCTGACATAGCTTGGTTAACGACAGAAACAACATTATGATAGCTAACGATTATAATTATGCCCTTATTTAATGTATTTGTGGTCGGCACAACTTGTTTTCTTCATCTGTATCAGCCGTATACTCGTATTCACCCACTTTCTAGCCATATCATCTCAAATTCAAACTCAAAACATTTATTTCAATTAAACCTATTACAGACACTTTTGAATTGTTAAAGAGTCGGTCAGTTAGTCAGAAAGTTGAAGCTATTTGCCCATTTCAAAACGTAGATCTCTATGAAGAAGAACAGGCAAGAAACTCCAAGGACACTCTTTTATATCAAGATATTACAAAATCCTGTGTACATTATTCTTGTTGCTTGCATATGTGAGAACAATGTAAAAAATTAAATTACTTCAGCGCTGTGCTGTGGGTCCCCCATAGCATAGCATCATGCTGAGTGCAAGCCTTCTTGTCGCAGTCATAAAGTGCAGCTTCTGGCTATTTGTTTGTTTGCGATAGTACTTAGATCTGTTTTGTGTAACCTTCGAGTATTATTACTTATTATGTTTTCGTACGCACGTTTTTTCTGTGACAATTAAAATTATTTTTCTTTCTTTCTTTTTCTTTCTTACTTATTTAAAAAACAATACAAAATATAAGATTCAAAGATTACAAATAAGCCCTGGCAGTTAAGAAAAGACCAGTCTCAACTGACGGCGGCGGTGCCCGTTCACGAACATGACTCGTGGATCAGCACCATCCAACTCAACCGTTTTGTAAGGAACCGAATGATACAACACACGCGCCACCATCAGCTGGACATTTATGTGAGCATGACATATTCTCAACTGCCACGCTTTTTTAAGTCAACATACATCTTATCATAATAAACGGCTCCATTTTTTTTTTTTTTTTTTTGGTGGGAAATCATCAAATAACTTCTCCCGCTCTGGGCGGAGCGAGAGGGAGTGTCAGACTTTTACTGACTAAAACCCACCGTGTTCCTTCAGATGCCTGTGTGTGCCAGAGCCACGATATCCCTTTCGGACAGGCTCGTAACCCTGGCAGGCATTGGCCCTTTCGGACCCCGTCAATTGGTGCTGACGTCTCTTTGAGGCGCGCGTGGAACACAACGCGCCGTCGACCCGGGCCTGGTCCTTATCGGACGGCGAGCTACCCATCGCTCACCGTCCGCAAGCCCGCGCCTACGGTGGCCGTGATTCGGCCTGCGATTCCCGACACCCAGGGCGTCTCCCGCGGCGACTTAGGGCGGAAGGGCGGGCACCCTGCCTCACCCTCATGCGCTCCGCCTCCTCCTTCGCGAGCATTACTGTTTCGCAGAAGGAGGTGACGGCCTCCCATGCACTCTCGCTCCGAACCATGGCCTGAACCAGGGCCGGACGCGAGAGATCGTCGCCGCCGATCGCCTCCGTGAGGACACGGCGGTGCTCCGCCCAAGCAGGGCAGACCTCCACCGTATGCTCCACCGTGTCCTCCGGGCGATCCACACAGTGGTGACACCCGGGCGTTTCCTCCCGCTTTATCCTGAACAGGAACCTCCCGAAACAACCGTGTCCGGTGAGGACCTGCGTCAGGCGGAAGGTGAGGACGCCGTGGCGCCTCTCTAGCCACTCCTCAAAGAGGGGACTTACCGCCGCAATTGTGTCGTGCCCAGCACTGGGTTGCGACAATCGCACTTTCCATGTCGCCATGAGATCCTGCCAGAGCTCCGTCCGCTGTGCCGCGAATTGTTGCGGCAGCGGAGTTTCACCCCGGCGTTTCGCCTCTTCGCGCCACACCCACATGTGCGCGAGGACTTTCGCCTCCAGATCCCATGGCGGCAGTCCGGCAAGGAGGCTCGCCGCCTCACGGGAGACCGTGCGGTAACCCCGTACCAGCCTGATGGCCATGACCCTTTGGGACGCGTTCAACCGCTGGGCTGGTCGCAGCCTCAGTGAACGCGCCCACACCGGTGCCCCGTAAAGGGCCATGGACCGCACGATCCCCATGGTACTCACATTTACAATATTGAAAATCTCATCTACTATTACAGTCCCGTCCCATCCATCGTTTCTTTGGTGTCTATTAGTATCTAGCCATCTTTGAGTATAAATGAAGCATTTATATGCTTTTCAGACTGCCCCGTTTCTGTAGTGCGTCGGAAATGTTTGCACAGAATCGAACTGACTGACAGCTTTCACGCGATCATTTGAAAAAAAAAAACTAGATCACGAAACAGTATTAACAGCATTCTGAATACAGTGACAGAGAGTTTCTATTCTCCCATTTTGTGGCATTTTGTGGAGAGGATGGCCAATTGCCAGAAGGTCAAATTGAGAAATTTGTACTTTATAGGTCATCTTTTCTTTTTTTTTCTTCTGTGCAAAGTGTCTCAAACTCAAAGAATAATAATATTACCTTACTAACACTGCTATACGGTATTACTAACATTATGGATCATACTCAAAGATTTCACAAAGAGATGACGTAGGTTCTACATCAGAAAAATGGATTACAAGAGCAAAGAATTCGCTTAGTATTTTTAAAACGATTTACAAATCGTGGGATGCTTTCCGAAATGTTTACAAAAAACTGCTGAACGGTGCCTTTCGTCAATTACGTTTGTCAATGAACGGGGCTTGACTCCGTGCCAAGTAATCTATCGTAATAGATTGTCAACTTTGTAGTTTGATTTTTTTACTACTACGAGGCATATAGGTCTGTGTAGTGAGCTTGTTTACATTGTGGCAATTTTGGCGCCGTCATTTGAACATGAATCAGATTTTTGTAAGTTTTTTTTTCATCTTTTATGTGTGGAGAATGACGAATACCTAACAGCTGTCAACAGAGCAATGACTTCATCTTCATTTTACAACTGAGCAAGAGGAGAGTCCCAATGACCAATACATTGAATTGGTCAACGAAAAAATCATTTATTGTTGACAGACAGACCGTCTCGCGTCTGTCAATAAGATTTTTGTAAGTTTTTTTTTCATCTTGTATGTGTGGACAATGACGAATAACAGCTGTCAATAGAGCAATGACGTCATCTTCATTTTACAACTGAGCAAGAGAGTATTAATGACCGATACAGTGAATTGGTTAACGAGATAAATCATTTATTTATTAAATACATTAATAAATAAATAAATAAATAACAACAATAAATGCAGGGTTCTATGTTATAGGGTTTGGTTTCCGCACTTAGTCCTTCATGTGGACCATTGTGCGTGAAAAAAAAGCAGGGTTATTTTGACAGCTGAATTAAATTGATTGCTTATTTACGTTGTCGAGCAGATTATATCATGGATTTCCTACAAAATCCTTCAGAGTGAGATGGAAAGTGTTTTACGTAATTGGGGTGCTGTTTGATATTCAGCAGTTGATAAGCAGATTGGTGATCTTGAGTAGAATAGAATAGAATAGAAATACTCTTTATTATGTACACTTTAAGAATTACAGATATAAATGTAGACTTTTACATAGGATGGGGGCGGTCTTAACTCTAAAATCGATGTTTTAAAGACAACCTTTGGATATATATAAAGGGAGAAAGAGAGACAATACTGCAGGCAGTCTGTGGTGTACCATTTAAATATACAATAAATACAACATAACGCTTATACTTATCAATATATTTATACAATAATTATAAATAATGATGAAGATTAAAGAGAGAGGGAGTGTTTTTTCTTGCAGTTTTTACTTGTCATTTAGTCTTACAATACCCACGTTCGGGATATATTTTGTCCGAAAACAATAAGACAATGGTTTTATTGAATTATTAATCATTCCAATGGCTGGTGCAATAAACAGCAGAAAGGGGAAGTTGCTGTCCATTGCAATAAATTGGATCTCATTACCCTTGACATGACGTCACAAACAAACAAATGAAGCAACAGCCTTAAAATCTGAATATGCATGGCTTACATTAAATTACAACAATAGGCAATAGCAGTTAACTGTGTGGGCTTGTGTTACACTGACCTGATTGTTGTCACTTGCTTATGTATGAGGAGAATCACCTTCATCATTAATGTGTGCTATGTTTCATTTTTCGTTTCGTGTGGTGCCGGACGTAAAGAATAGCACCTCCCTATTTCTTCCCGTGGGTATCGTAAAAGGCGATTAAGGGACTTACTAGAACATGGGCAGCAGCGTTTTCTACGCATTTTAACACCATACTGCGATCGCAAACCCGCCTGCCAAGCGTGGCGATTATGGCAAACCCCCCCTAAATTGGGGGAGGCCTATGTCCAGCAGTGGACGTCTTTCGGCTGAAATGATGATAATGATGGTGTTTCTTTTTGCATTTTCTTTTATTTACTCATCATCAGTCTCTTGCCAAATAGCTAGTGGCTAAGTAATACCAGCTGCACGATCAAATTGGGTCCTGGATGGGTCACCATCTTTGCATACCAAGACCCCTCCGTGCCTCGGTTGGTCCCGACTGTCATTCGTGGTTTAACAGTCGTAACGGTTCACCAGAAGATCGAAAGTCTGACAACCAGTCTAACCAAGGGGTATTGTATTACACAATAACTAGTTTGAGGAGGTCAGGTAGATCATCATCATCATTTCAGCCGAAAGACGCCTTTGCCAAAATCGCCTTGCTTGGAAGGCGAAAAAAAATGCATAGAGAACGCTGCTGCCCATTCTCTAGTAAGTCCGTTAGTCGCCTTTTACGACACCCACGGGAAGAAATGCGGTGGTGCTATTTTTACGTCCGGCACTAAACGGAACACGAACGGTAGGCAGTCAATCCATGTAAAATACTGGTAATCAGCTCCATCTGGTTAGACTGGAAGCCGACCTCAGCATAGTTGGGAAAAGGCAGGCAGATTAAATTGACGTTTTCCTTGACAAGCAGCGCCACCCCAATCTCTAAAGTTATTTTGTACAGTGAGCACTTTATTCTACTCAATCACATTCCAAAGTGAATGGTCAGCCATTTTTGTTATACCTTCAGTTGCCCTTGAGGGCCGTAGTATTAATGCGTCAGTTACGTGATGGGGCTAGATTAGGTCTATGAATATACTAGCTTGAGTTGATAGTTTAAGTTACAAGATGTAACGAATATGTCATACGAACAAAACTTATCTACGATACTATTATTACGCCATGCTGATTGAAAATTCGTATTTTTTTAACAGTATTTTTCTAAGCAATAACAGCGATTATTATGTAAAGTCCAAAGGGTCACAATAATAAAGACTTTTCTTTACCACATAAAAGATGCCTCCACCAGCTGGACAAAACCAACAAGCAATAGTCATAGTTCTGGACTAAAATATCTGTAGAAATCTTATAAGGGGGGCGAAGGCCTTTGCCATGCATTGATGATGCAAACCAAGCAATGCCCTTGACATTATTTGGACCCCTGCTATAGAGTAAAGATAATTTGGAGGACATGCTACAACAACTTTCAGATGAAAGCGGCCTACCTTGGCGCTTTCATCTTTAATCAATGAACACATCCAAAACGAAAGTAATGACAAACTCAACTTAAAACGACATTAAAATAGATGGTGGATACATAAAATAGAACATTTGAATGAGTATATTTGGGTCACCTTATTATCTACGGAAGACACAATGCAAAAGGAAATAGATATAAGGATGGCAAACAGCTGGAAACGGATTTAGTCGCTGAGCGAGTTCAAAGAAATGCCCATCAAAGCAAAATGGAAACTATACATATAACATATAATTAATCTTTCCATGTTTATCGTATGGATGTCTGACATGGGCACTTACTGAGCAACAACTAAAAAAATCCAATTATACCAAAATTAAATGAAAAGAAGTGTAATTGGAGTTAAATAAGACACAAGGTGAGATTACAATATCTTTAGAGCAAAATTAAATTTAAAAATAAAAATACCGTATACAAACGCCTGAAATGGAGATGGCCAGGACATATGATAAGCGAAGGGAAAGAGAAGTGGACGAGACTAGTAACGGCTGGTCCAGAATGGACACGCACTGCAAAGGACAGGACAAAATGGAAATCTTTAGAGGAGGCCTTTGTCGAAGGACAAGCTGTAAAAGGAAAACCGGCTGCCTAGTGATACAATTTTAGCTAAAATCTAAATAGTTAAATATAATTAAGTGAAATGTTATATTATGCATGTTATTAAGTTACAACAATAAAGGCTTATTTTTATTTATTTTTTATAGACTCAATCACAACGATTTTAACGCAGTTGTGAAGTCTTGGGGCTGATCCGAGGAGTGATTTCTTGAGCAGAAATTACAATACGTAGTTCTAACAGACTCCAGTTCATTTAAGCTGCCTTTATAAAGTGCACATGTATTTATTTCAACCGCTTCTTCCCACCCTTTGGACCGTACACAAAGGATTTGCCGCGTAAATTATTTTCTTTATACGAGCCGAGGTATCTGTTGTAATTTGGTGATAAGCGGCCCTTGTGAGCTTGTTGGTTATTACTTGAAGGGGGGAGGGAAAGGGGGGTGATGAGCTGTTGTCTGTTGATCGTTATGTCGACGATATAATAGAATTGGGGGGTAGTAGATAACTATGTACCTAATGTTGGTATTTCGGTGATGGCGTGTGGAACTGTGATTGGTAAATAAATAAGTTTCAAAAGGTTGGGAGTATAAATAGATTTGAGTGACGCATAAGCAGCTAGATACATTATGACCATTATATTCGAATCGAGATCTAATTGGGTACAATGGTTTAGTTCTAAGCCTATGACGTCACAACGATCAGTCAATAAACAAAAAAAGCTGTAAGATGGACCTCCCAAAAGATCTCTTGACCAAGATAGGTAATAGGAAGATAGAACGTATAAATTTTACCTCGTAATAGCAAATCTATCTAATAATTGATACAATATTAGTTTTAGTATATGCGAAAGCCGAAACACGTGTCTAGTATTTTTATGTAAAGCATCTATGTACAAAATTTCAAAACTGTATCATGAAAAATCACAAAGTTAGAAGGTTGTTATGTTACCGGGTTGTCCGTACAAAAACATGCTAACGGCGCCCCCGCGCCTTCAACGTCTTGCGCTCATTGATAATAATTTGGCAGTAGGTAACCGTACGGCGCTTGTATTACAATACAAGCGCCGTACGGTTACCTACTGCCTGGTAACTAAATGGTGATAACATTTTCCATCACACTTAAATATTTTTGGAACAAAATATATAACATGCTGTAAAAATTACTGAAATCGATTCAGTTCCTTATTCTGAACAAACTATTCAGGTTTCGCATATACTAAAAGTAATGTTGTATATAGAAATGAGTACATAAGAGGAAGTCTGAAAGTGGCACCGGTGACTGAAAAGTTATGCGGAAATCGGTTGTCATGGTATGGGCAAGAATTGCCAAGCTTAAGTGGCAGTGGGCAGGGCACATTGCTCGCAGAACTGATGCCCGATGGGACCGAAAGGTTCTGGAGTGGCGACCGCGTACCGGAAGACGTAGCGTTGGAAGGCCTCCTACAAAGTGGGCTGATGACCTTGTGAAGGCCGCAGCTATCCGCTGGATGCGGGAAGCACAGAACCGATCGAAGTGGCGGTGCTTGGGGGAGGCCTATGTCCAGCATGGACGTCTTTCGGCTGAAATGATGGTATCATGCGTGATGCGGAGGAATGAGGCAAATGTCGTGAGGAAAGTTTTAAGTATGAATGTCGATGGCTACAAGAGTAGAGGAAGACGACGACGATGGATGGACTTTGTGAAAGATGATATGGCTAGAATGGGAGTGACTACCGAGATGACGGCTAATTGAGAAGTATAGAAGAAAGGGACATGTGGCGCCGACCACAATTAAATTGGGATAAGGGCAGGGGAATGATGACGAATCATAGCAAATCTATCCATATTTATTAATATTAATTAACAGTTGCTTTTCATGTTTGTCTCTTTGACCGCGTTGTTCTTCTAAACTACGCAACAGTTTTTGATGTGGTTTTCACCATCATTTAGACTTTTAGAGCATTTATTCCGGAAGATTAACGTGTATAATAAATTTACTGGACATATTTTTTACCGTCTTGAAAAAAATAGGGTATATTAGGTGAACGGAGTAGAAGCCTATGGCATAGTCTTTTTAGGGTTCCGTACCCAAAGGGTAAAACGGGAACCCTATTACTAAGGCACCGCCGTCCGTCTGTCACCAGGATGTATCTCATGAACCGTGATAGTTAGACAGTTAAAATTTTCACAGATGATGTATTTCTGTTGCCGCTATAACAACAAATACTAAAAACCAGAATATAATAAATATTTAAGGGGGCTTCCATACAACAAACGCCATTTTTTTTGCTCGTTTTTGCTCAATATTGATAACGGCAACAGATAGACGCTTGAAATATTCACAGAATCTTTAGTTATATATTCACTTTAAAAATAAATAATTAAATTAAAATAAAACAAATATTTAAGGGGGGCTCCCATACAACAAACGTGATTGTTTTGCCGTTTTTATAGATAATGGTACGGAACCCTTCGTGCGCGAGTCCGACTCGCACTTGGCCGGTTTTTTTTTAGAAGTAAGCATGTATGTAATTATTTTCTCATATGTATACATGTGTGTAAATAAACTGTAAATTAAATATAAATACTCAATCATTTTCAAATCCAGTTTCGATGCTGTAATAATAAATTACTCATGATATAATTTTAGTTAAAAATCCGCTCGAATCTAATAATAATTTAATTATTCAGTAGCCGATATAATATGAATTTAATAATTGGTTAGAATATTTCATGTTCAAACTTAATTATCTGATGATTGGTGATTAATTGGTTAGCAATTAAGGATTACATATTCAATTAATATTTAATAAAAAAATGTTTCGGTTGCTGGTAGTTGTTGATTATGATGGATTACTTGTCGGTAATCATTACTAAAGCCACAGTTAAATGTCACGGCGTCATTGGCTTTGAGAAATGAATTTGTGGGTACCTGCGGGCCTACTCCGAAGCGATAATACGAAGTATCGGCCGAATGTTCGGCCGTATTTTGACTTCCAAAGTTTCCTTATTTGAATCCTTACCCGACTTCAAAGTCGTAAAAAGTTTTTGACATTGACTTATCACCTTGACAATCGTTTTATTTTTTTTCGCCGTAGTCAGCCATATTCAGACGTAGAATGAAACTTCATACTCATAAGCAGGATACAAATGTCTAAAAAACTAGTTAAGAACTTTTTTCGAAATGTCTTATTTAAAATCATATAATTGAAAATCTCTGTTTCTATGGAACATTTAAAATCGGTTCGAAAATGTTCTTAACTTACTTTTTAGACCTTTGTATCTTGTTTATGCGTATGAAGTTTCATTTCATTTCATTTTATTATTTTTTGAGAAAATGAAATACCTACATTATGTCGCTTACGATGTTCTTCTATATCAAGCTCGATATAATCAGCAGACTGACTGCTTTCTGCACGCGCCTCGTATGAAATCAGTAGAAAGTGTTATTTTGCACAAAAATAATAAGTCAACTCTATATTTTTCTTTGTTCCGAGTCATTCATTCAATCGAATGAATGAACTCCAGTATCAACATACTTAGTTTCCAAACCACAGTTCCTACCTCTTTATTACTTTCCTATGTTTATTCAACTCCATACTAGCACCGCACCAGAGAGAACCGACTTCGAAACTTGAAAATTTTATTCATCTCACTTGAACTACATCGAAGTTTTGAAGTCGGCGACTTTTGGCTTTCAATTTGGATAAAAGGGTTTTTGTTTGTTTAAAACTTGGGTATGTTTTGTTTGAAGAGTGTATCACGTGGTTGTTTACGTTACGGTTGTGGGTTGGAGTCCTAGATGGGACGTAGGTAAAGGAGTAGCTACACAATGCTTTTTGTTTAAAATAGGTCTTTATTTTACTTTGGTGATAGTAATTTCGATTTTCCTTTAATACAAATTTGGAGAAAAGGGAAATATGTTTTTATTTTTATTATTTATTATACCTAGATTCTTTTATATTTTGTGAATTTGAGAACGTTGTAGTAGGCTTAATATGCTGTAGATTTGTAAACCGTTTTTTTCAAAAATGGCGCTTACAAAGTTCTTCCATAACAGGATCGATATTTTTCAAGGAGATGGCGCAACAGTCATGGTTTTCATAGTACACGCCTATTATGGTTTGTGCCTCCACAAACCATAATAGGCGTGTACTATGCAGATACAGATAGGCAGTTGCTCCATGTAAAACCCTGGTATCCAGCTGCATCCGGTTAGACTAGAAGCCGACCTTAGCATAGTTGAGATAAGGCTAGGCAGATGATGATGATGACCAATCTATTCACGAGTCCCTTGCATTTTTTTTCTTTATTTTAAACATTTTTATTTGAATTTTAATTTTTTGCTAAAACGATTGGTTCGGGTTTTCAAGTGCGCAAAGATAAAAAAAAACGGTCAAGAGCGAGTCGGACTCGCGCACCGAGGGTTCCGTACGTATATAATTATGATGTTGATGATTTCTGAAAAACTGTGCTATTTAGAGACATCATTTTATTTTTCCTGTAATCTTTACATACACTTCTATCACATAGAATAATTTCAGATTTGTATCTATGCAAACGTCGGAGATAGGGGGGGATATGGTATTTTTTTTTACATTTTTCATCAAAAGTCGGAAACTACGCAGCCTAAAAAAAAAATGTTGAGAATGTGCAAACAGCGCTCTTTCATATGATACCCCACATTCCCTAGTAGCGCCCTACTTCATTTTTTTAAGTTTCAGTCCCTTTTGCAAAAAAAAAAATTTTTTTTATTTATTTCTTGTTTACGAAATAGTTGGGCAAACGTCATCTAAAACTATTCTAAATTTCAAGTTGAATGCATTAGTAGTTCTTGAGATATCCAGGTGTGACAGACAGACTTAGTCTCACCATAAGGGTTCCTTTTTAATAAAGATATGTCATTCATCATCATTTCAACCGAAATACGTCCATTGCTGCACATAGGTATCCCCCAAAGGGAGGTGCCATAATCGCCACGCTTGGCAGGTTGGTTGGCGATCGCAGTATGGTGTTAAATGCATAGAGACGCTGCTGCCCAGTCTCTAGTAAGTCCCTTAGTCGCCTTTTACGACACCCACGGGAAGAAATAGGATGGTGCTATTCTTTACGTCCGGCACCACACGGAACATGATAACAAGATAATATTTATTATATTTTAGTAGATGTTACCTCATATTTTCGTTGCCTCTAGAGAAATCAAGTTACCTGTAACAAAAAAGTAAAAGATTAGTTTCAGTGTTGAAAAATGTTTTTGATAATTTTTCGGGGTTTTCTGCGTGTACCTTCTTGTCAAATTACGGACAAATTATCTTCCACACACACACAAACATGTTTGCCCATATTTATACTAAACATACTTCTAAACTTATTAATATAATACTTATTCCTAAAGAGGTAAAGTTTGTAAGGTTGTAGGGGGTTAATCTCTGGATTTACAGAACCGATTTTGAAAGTTCTTTTACCCATAGGAAGCCACGTTATTTGTGAGTGTCATAGGCTATATGTAAGCCGAAAAAAACTTTCGGCCCAACGAAGTGAGCACGAGGCAGCTAGTAATATTATAAAGAGGTAAAGTTTGTGAGGTTGTAGGGGGTAATCTCTGGATCTACTGAACCGATTTTGACAATTCTTTCACTAATGGGAAGCTACCGTATGTTTTATGTTAAATCAAAAAACTTCACGCAGACGAAGTCGCGGGCATAAGCTAGTATAATATAAATGTGAAAGGTACTTTGTCTGTTACCTTTCGGATTTCGGGTAAAGGAATGTTCAGTGGATCAATGAACGATTGCCTAGGTAGTCAAAAATGAATGTTCAGCAAATATTGGTATATTTTCATAACCAGTATATTTTCTAGTTTCTTAATTAATTAGCTTTAGGAGTCAGGTACTTACGAAAACTGATCAAATTATGGTTAATACTCCTACGATTTTAGTATGTCTGTTTTAATATTACGCCATCTGTGAGTGAACACAAGTACTAACTAGGTACATTTTGCAGATTTTTTGTTAACATTTTTTTATTGTAATACGAAGCATTTATTCTTTATGAAACTGAAACTGGACATGTTCTTTGGCATACAGGTAGAGCGTGGCCTGGGTTAGGTTAGGTAAAGATCAGCATCCTTTTAACCCGATAGTACGTTCCCGTGGGATTCTTCCCGACCTCTACGCGGGCGAAGACGCGGGCAAAAGCTTCTACTTTATTTTTCATTTTTTTTAAAGTTGCCCCACACTAGAATTTTCTCCTGTATTGTGGGTGCATTTACAAACATTTAAAAGTCACATACACAAACAGCCAGACCCGGAACAACTACTTGTAGGTCATATTTGTTCCGTGCGGATTTCGAACCCGCAACACGCAGCGCAGCAGTCAATCGCTTAACCCCTGCGCTAATCGTGTCGTTATTTAAACAATTGTTTAAATACATACAGTGATATTTCATAATAACATAAGCAGCGGGTGCCAAAAGAGGTGAAGACACCGAGGCATGCCTTGAAAATGACAACGAAATATTGAATCATTCCACTTTGCCCCACCGAGCCGCCCAAAAGTAGAATGCCTAAAATTTTGCTTTTTTTGAAAAGTTGAATCTGCCCCACTACTTCGATTTAGTGGGCAGATTCCACAACACTAAAATCTTGTTGATTTACTAGGGTTGGCACCTTAGAATAAAAGTACAAAAATCATTGTTGGGAATTTTTTATTTCCTACTACGAGCTGCCCGCCCCGACTTCGCACAGGTGTGAAGAAAATGAAATCAAATCTGCCCTTCACAATACGACCATGTAATGAATTAATCTGACATTTAAATAATTTCAAATCTTAAAAAAAAAAATTATATATTCTGTATATCTCTCGTGTCACAATGAAATTTTATATGCATATTCAGTAGGTCTGAGAATCGGCTACTATATATTTTTAAGGGTGGCTTTCCCACGGGATCGAGACTTACGCGGGTGAAACCGCGGGGCGCAGCTAGTAAGTGACAGCACGGTTGGCGCAGTTAGTTAAGCGATTGACTGCTGCGCTGCGTGTCGGGGGTCGATTCCCGCACGGAACAAATATTTGTATGACCTACAAGTAGTTGTTCCGGGTCTGGCTGTTTGTGTATGTGAATTAAAATGATTTTAAACGCACCCACAATACAGGAGAAATTCCTAGTGTGGGTAAAAATATATATAGTATATACATATAATAGTATAAAGGATAAATGATTTTATTTCTGTAAGTAGGTACAAACACTTTTAAGGCTTCTACAGACCGGCGCGACTCGTGACGTGGCACAAAGACACCGCTCGTCGCGCGACACGCGGGGCCTTTGTGTCACGTCGCGTGCCGCGCCGGTCTGTAGAAACCTTTACACTTCAATCCTATTTGAAAAACTACATAGATGAGGTCGGCGTTATAGGTATATGGAATACCTTTGAACAGCAGTGAAATAATAACTGTATAATAATTGTAAATTATAAAGTACCTACAAACCTATTTTATTTATTTTCCCAGTATATTACCCTCGAAAATGTCTTTAGACGTCCTACATTTTCCACCTAGACAAGCCTCAAAAAACAATTAAAACAGTTGTTAAAATACAGGAAAATTACCTAAACCGCTTGGTTACGTCAGTCAGGCAGTCGCCAAACTAATTGAAAAATCGATTCGTTACGTGTTACGTAAAAATAATTAACTAGTCGTGCGCGTGGTTCTGTCTGTGATTAATTAATTTTTAAATGTAAAATAAATGCTTGCGTGATTTACGTAGCATATGGTAGCTATTGAAGGGACTTTAGGGGTAGAAAGATTAGCGGTTGTTTCACTCTGTAAAAAACATCCCAGACCACATCTAAATAATTACATGTGGTCTGGAATGTTATTATTTTGTCTTTATTTGCAGCCGTTTGTAGGGAAATGTCCGTGTGGTGCCGGGCGTAAAGAATAGCACCATCCCATTTCTTCTCGTGGGTGTCGTAAAAGGCGACTAAGGGACTTATTAGAGAATGGGTAGCAGCGTTCTCTATGCATTTTAACACCATACTGCGATCGGCAACCCGCCTGCCAAGCGTGGCGATTATTGCAACCCCCCCCCTCTAGGAGTGAGCGTCTTTCGGCTGAAATGAATGATGATGATGTAGGTAAAAGGAGAACAGGTAAAGAAAAAAAAAATACATTTAGGACAAACAAACACACAAACACAAATCTATATGAATAGACAGGAAAAGTATTAAAAACCGATCAGCAAGACCTTCGGTTGACAATGTCGTGCCCTGCTGACATTGCGGCGGAACCCGCAGTGGTGACGCGACTATGCAAATTACTTTGGATAGCGGTTAGGGAGTCTCAATGTCACTTGCGTAACCCTAAAATTTGTTAGACGGTTTGAAGTGATGGGGGAATTACCGTGACGCGTAGGGTAGGCAGAAAAAATATAAATTTGATTAGAATAATTGTGCTATATTTATTTCATCGGTTTCTATGTGCAATAATTAAATAAAACATAACCTAAAATATTATTTTATGTGTTAAAACTAAAAGCGTATTTTTTCTTCATCAATTGTAGCATTTAGTTAACATGTGGTTTGTAAAGAGGAAACAAGTCTATAGAGGTCTACTTCGTTATCCCATGAATACAATGGTTTGATATTAGTTAAGTCTAGCTGCGCCCCGCGGTTTCACCCGCGTAAGTCTCGATCCCGTGGGAATATCAGGATAAAAAGTAGCCTATATTTTAATCCAGGGTGTCAGCTACTTCCATACAAAATTTTATCAAAATAAGTTCAGCCGTTGGAGCGTGAAGAAGTAACAAAAAACACACACACACACACTCACAAACTTTCGCATTTATAATATTAGCGTGATGATGTGATGTGATGAATAAATGTTAGATTTAACTATTATTATGTAGCGGCATCAACATCGCCACATGCAAACTACGCGTCACACTGACGTCACACAAAAACCCTGCATCGCGCAAGCAGAGTTTACCGCGCAACTAGCATATACATAGTATATACAACATCTCGACATCAACCGTCGGGCAGTTGCCCACCAGACGCAACACCCGTCTGGTCAGAGGATCCTCCCTTTTCTATGGAAGATGAGTGAACTTTACACTCTGTTCCTCATGACTCTAAAATTACATGTCACATGTCTTCGAATTTTTGTTTCTGAGACAGGATTCCTTATTTATTTAAAATAATTATTTATTTAATTAAGAATGTAACAACTATTTTGCTATTTTAATTACTACTTTTGTTTGTCGTAAGTAAATTCAAACGATGTATATTGCATAAAATCCAGAACCTATTGTTTGCTAGAAGACACTGGCTCCTGTAACACAGGTTTTTTACATAGCGCAGGAGTCAGGGCTTCACTTTGTTTGTACACATTTTTTATGCCAATAAAGAATTTTATTATTTATTTATTTACTTACGATGTTTTCCTTCACCGTTTTAAGAGCTGTGCTGATGAAATAAATTATACAAAGTAAAATGCCTGTCTGGTGCCCTTGCGGTGAGTTATTGCCCACCCCCTCTCGAAGATAGGAAGAGGAGGCCTGTGTCCCAGCACTGGTGACCTGGGGCCCAAGTTTGCTATTTTTATAAATTCAGTCATTCCAACACGATCCCATTGCCATGCCATTGTAATTTTGCTAAAAGTTGGTAATCTGCTAAATTCATAATGGTCGATCATTGGTCGGTCAATGTTCTCGTAATAGAATTGTGTTATTATAATGGCATTGTCGTATTGCCATTATTATAAAACCCATTAGTAGAAATGTCATTCATTTGTCATTATGTACGAGAATACCAATAAATGCAATTTCTTTCAATGTAGTGTCAATGGCCGACCATTGGAAAGTTATAATGACGCCATTATAATAGTAGATTACCAAACTTGTCAAAATCAACAATTATGAAATCAATGATCGACCATTCTGACACTATTGTAACAGCAGACTTGAGGCCTTGTAATACAGGTTTTTTGTATAAACCTAAATCAAGCTCCAGTTTCTCACAAAGTATGCTCCTTGTTCGTGCACTACTGTCAAAGTTTAGCATCAAGTTCATAACTTGTGTAGAGAAAATAATGGTTTTATACAAACACGAGGTGGGTATAGGCTGATTATGTTATGTTATGTTAACTATATGAGAGTTAAATTATAAAATATAAACATCACTGCTGATACATAAATACATCTAAAGAAAAAAAAAACGCAAGTAACTTGATAACTGAGTTGCCGATAATAACAGTATGATTTAGAGATTAAACGAACTTACCTGTGAGTGAAGTTCGATCCTATTTATATGAAGGCTTCGTCCGAAGAGATTAGCATTTTATACACATGTAGTAACGCGTAGTACACACCATTCCACACTATTTTGAGAATACTTTGATTTATTCTGCATTTTTTTTTTTTTTTATGTGGGTAGATTAGTCCACTTGATTCCTGCACCCGCGATTCGGGTCATATAGTTTAGACTTTAGCCCATTCACTTCATATTTTACGATTGATAAGGGTAGAGACTGAACGAGTGGGTGGGGAGGGTTGCTAATCTCTTCGGACGAAGCCTTCATATAATTAGGATCGAACTTCACTCACAGGTAAGTTCGTTTAATCTCTTATTATACTTCAGGCTTCGTCCTCGAGATTAGCATTTTATACACATGTAGACTTTTAGAGATATGAATTGTAAAATATAATTAAATGAAATATATGAGTTTATAGATTGCAAAGTATTTTATATTGTTATAACGAAAAAACTAATTATTGCTATAATTAAGTGACTAAAAGGTTTACTTGCTAATTGAATCATTCATAATAGCCATACCAAAACAATCATTAGACACATTATAAACAGGTCTACTATAAAATTTTACAAATGTTTGGGAGCAAGGGTTCCAACCAGCAGCTTTCTGAGTTTGATCAATATTAACACCTAATCTTTGCGCAGCAGTATGTTTTATCCATCTAGATAACGTTTGTGCGCCTACTGACTTATGAGGCCTTTTAAATACTAAGTCCTTCAGTCATTTCGAGGTAATCGAGTATAAGTAATTTTTGCTGAACAATTCTCTGGTTTTTTATCTAAAAACGGAATAACAAGCGTGGGTTGAGATGCCACAATTTTCTATGTTTTTCTATGGTCGGGAATTTTAATTTTGAATTCTCTTGGAAACTTTTAAGATTTACAAGTTTTTAAATCTTTGATTTTTTAATAACATTTGCACTCTGCGCAGTGATGAGAGCATAAGGTAAACAGTTTTTAAGGCTTGTGTCTTCATTTGGGTACCATTTTTCCAGATAATTTAATACCAAAGACGTGTCCTAGAACTAGAACGAAATACTCCTATACAGAATCTTTTCATATCCACATTCCCGGAAATGTTTTCTTTAGTAATTAAAATCAAAGCGGACCGGTATGAATTTAATGTTCCGTATTGGGCACCAGCATTATACGCAATTGTTAGGAAGTTCATAATACTTGGAATTGATACCTCATACATGTTCAATTTATTCTCATTACAATAAATGAACCACTTTTTTGTTTTAGCACCCTTTATAAAGTTTATAAGAGTTCTCAGAGAGAGAGAGAGAGTTAAGTACTTTATCCATAGATAAAAGTGGTCTTATCATCGCCTCGCGGATAAAATCCCTGCCACCAGGGTAATGCTGTTGCGCATGTAGGCGATTAGAATCAGTAGACAAAATTAAATTATCATTAGCCCTGAATATTACCATTTCTGACAATAAAATTAAATAAGGGGTACCACGGCTGTTTTGGCCAGTGTGGGACAACCAACACCCTTGGTGTTATCAGACTGGATTTTTCGTAATGATTTTTATATCATAGTAAACAGAGGGAATGCATAAAAATAAAATTCCGACTATGCAATTGTAAAAACATTTACTGCGTGCGCGCATCTTGGGTATTTATTATTTAACCGAATAGCGCAAAAATCTGTTTGGGGACTAAATTTTGTAATAATTTTACCATAATCTGCAAGTTGCCACTCAATATCTGAATGCGTACGACTTGACTCCTGATCTGCTTCAAAGTTGTCTGAAGAGCTAATATATGAAGCGAAAACATATAAGTTTATATGTTCCATCCTGTTGACGTAGGAAATAGCGGTGGCGATTCGAAGAAAAATCTGGGAGTAAGATACGATCTATACCAAATATTTTAAGATCAACCAACCAACCGGTCGATCAACCATGATTTCTAGATAGTTGATATTTTGGCTGAGTTTAACGGCTCCCCACAGGCCACGAGCTCTCTAATCACCACACGCAATTCCACGCAAAAGTTGAGGCATCAGAAGGAAAATTTCAAGGTCATATTTATCCATTATAATTTTACAAACAGAATGATCGATAGCATGGTTCCACTGCATTCAGTGGAACCATGTCACTGACAATTTAAGGTATTAACATGTTTCAAATAGTTTAGTATAGAGCCACAACTCCACAGCTGCTAGCTTGGCAGGCAGACACCAAAAGACCAACAAAGCTAGTGAAAGCTCTTATTTCGCATTGTTTTAAATTCGACATTCTTTTAATTTCTAATTTTATACTATTGATTTTTCTTTTGGTAATAAGACCTGAAGCTTTATTGTATCTAAAACATACCCTAAATATCTGCAAGTGTGTGAAGGAATGAAATTACTTTTTTCCTTATTTATAATAAAACCAAGGCTCGTACGGAGGTCTAGAGTTTCTTGCAGGTTTTTATAACATGTTTGTTGATCATGACGAATAAGGCATATCTAAATATAATAAAGTAGATAATAGTATCCACTTGTTCTCAATAATTTCATCACTGGTTTCATAACCTTTGTCAATACAAACGGAGGTATTCAAGCTGAAAGTTAACTTATTAAATTTATAAATGAATGCTCCTGAGATAGTTTCGATCATCTTTATCAATCTTAATTAAATAATATGCCTCTTTTAAGTCAATAGTACATAAGTAACTATCTCTCGTGTTATCAGTAAAACTAACAGTTCTCAAGTTTTCCAGTTTGTAATGATTGTTATCGATATTTATTTAAACATTTTAACATACATCATGGCTGTAATCCCCGAAGGGTTAGGCAGAGGAGTACCTATAGTACACCCACATTTCGCCAGTCCTAAAGATTTTAAGTTTAATATAAAACGCATCTTTCTGTTTGGCTTGGGTATTAAAAAGACATTTGACAAATATTGGTGGGAGCTTCACATTCTGAAATAGCTCCTAATGATAACAAATTATCGATGGCTCCAATGAAGTGTGCCCTTTTTGACTCAGAATATTTCCGAATGCTAGTAGGTATTGATTGAATCGGTAACCGAGAAAAGGGAATTTTATAACCCTTTATATATGAAAGGATCATTGGACCATGACCATTCTTTATAAAATACAATCGACCAGCAGGTTTTGCCGTGTTTAGCGACGTCTGTAGTTCTGTCGCTGCTGCGGATGCTGAGCCTGCTTGAATGAGTTACCTGGCCGATTGGGCGCGTACAGTCGTCGCAACCTTGATGGACCCGTCGGCCTGCGAGCCGGACCCGGATTCCTCCAGTTTAGGCTTTCGCAGTTTTCATGGTTTCGGCTAAGTTCTCAGTAAAAAGCAGCTTAGCAATGTTTGTATTCTGTAGCTGCTCTCTAACTTATTTCTTTACAGCATTCAATAGGAAGTTTTTCCGCGTCACAGAGTCAGCATGTTGACAGTCTCAGATGGTATACGAGTAGAATCCATCAGAAGTTTGAGTAAAGCGTTCTTCGCAGATAATATAAGCGTGATGGCTTCTCTTATAAATGGATTTGATTTGATTTTGATTTGAAGGAAGTAATGGCTAAGGTAAGTTGTTTTTGTTTACTTTTAGGTATATCTGAGTCGTGTTTTTATTTCTGCATATAATTCTGGAGGATTAATCAACTTGGCATTTTCAGGAGTTAAATAATTTTCTTTAAGCTCCTTACTCAGCTCTTTTGTTATCCCCGCCGCGCCGTAGTCCAATGTTGAAATCTAATCAAATGTTTTGTTGCCAATTGTATTCAACAGTTCATTATCAAGTCCTGCGTCTTCTGTTGCAGGTATCGTCGCGTTTGCAACCGGAACAGACTCTGATCATGACAGACTGAATCTGGATAGAGATTTCATCACGTGATGTGCTGGGGAGTGGATCTGGTTCCAGCTCCATCTCGGGCTGCGTAAGGTCTACATCTGTTTGTAACCTGACAAAGCGAGTCAATATTATATTGTAAGTGACAGTCCCTAGTTATTTTAACACGTACTGTCCACAAACAAATATTTCTAGCACCATGATACAGTCCCATTGTACGGCGGGCCGGGAAATGACTGCATTATTATCGTAACAATAAAATAAAACAAGTTGTTCACTTTATACGTTTACGTTTATATTTTTAGTGTTTTCAATGAAAATAAAAACAAACACTTGTTAGTTACATAATAGTCTAAAAGACTGAACTGAATTGTTAGAAATGAACAGTAAGAAACAGTCCCAATGCAAGCAAGTACTGTCCGCAAACTATTATTTCGTAAAGAATAATTGAATCTTATTTTGTCTGGCTCGTATTAGTGAAAAAACAGTCCCAGTGTACTGTCCGTAACACTAATTTCTCGAGTAGAATAAACTATGAAGTATGTATCTACATTGATAATGGTAGGCTATAATATAGCCCAATTATGTTATACTTACAATGTTAAACAAAGTAAACAAGACGTTATCTCGTATACTTACATTTTACAAATAGATTAAGATCGTTAAGCAATCAAATTGAAGAAAAATAATTATGTAGTGGGTATGTAGGTCTTTTACTGATTCATAATTATTTATTAGTACGAAAATAAACCATACCTTGATCATCTAAGGGAGAACGACGACACAAACTTGTTGTTGACGATAACTGTTAGTCATCCGAGAAATATGAATCACGCGATCGACGCCGTTTGGGTTTTAATTTTCTTAGTAATTTTCTAATTTTATGTTTCATACGATCACAAACATCACATTTTCTTTTAGACATTATTATAGTAACAGTAACACTAACACTAGATCTTATAACTTTTTAAATAAGTAACTGTAATCGCGAGCGAGTGTGGAACGGCGCAGCACTAAAAAGCGAATGACACGGATCGCGGGTGCAGGAATCAAGTGGACTAATCTACCCACATCAAAAAAAAAAAAAAATGCAGAATAAATCAAAATATTCTCAAAATAGTGTGGAATGGTGTGTACTACGCGTTACTACATGTGTATAAAATGCTAACCTCGAGGACGAGGCCTGAAGTATAATGGCGGTTATTCATAGCGAGGAATAAACTGCTAAGGAGACGATAACCGACTTTTAATGATTATATACTAAGATCACGTCTAAATGATTAGTGTTAATGGTTTGAAAAAAATATATGTTAAATTAGAGCATTTTCTCAATAATTTAATATGTGAATATTTTAGATTATGTTTATATTACATAGTGAAATTAATTTGTAAAGTTATGTCTAACGCGGATAAAAAACTGAGAATGGCGCAAAATCTTTCTTCTCTTCTTTCTTTAATCTTTTTCTGAAACCTTCACCAATTTAAAGATAATTTAGGTAATTATTGATCTTATAGTACTCATACGCGTTTATTAAAACATGTTTTATGTGTAATAAATTAATAATGCGTCAAATTGGAGACAGCCTCCTTGATGGGCGAGTCCTATTACTGGCTGAACGTGCGACGCGTTGCGTGAGCTCAGCGTCTTAAACAGCTGTCTGATTGACTGAAGCTGTGGTTAGGATTTCTACGTATAGCCATGAATTATTTTTTGGAAATTTATTGAGACAAACGATAATACCTATGAATAACGCGACTCCACCATATATTGTAAGAAGCTAGGTTTAACATTAAGACAACATAATTTTAATCCTATTTTTTTTTTATTAATTCATTTATTTCAGACATAGTCCATACATTATTATAAAAAAAAAACTAAACAAGCACAAAGGCGTTCAACGAACGACCGAATAACCTAATAAAAATCCGATTACCACAACCTACATACTAAGTACAGTACCGCGTCATAATTACTGATGGTAATGGCGTGTGACGTCATCCCTTGCCTTGAGCGGCGGCGTCGGGGTTGTGTTACGGGTCAGTACATCCCTAGGCACTCGTTTTACTTAGTTATCTTCGTGGGACATCCCTACGGCTTATATATGGGTCGAGGTTTTTAAAAGGAATGTGTATGTGTAAGGGTAGTTGTCGAGAAATTTTCTTTTTTTATTTACTAGCTGTGGCCCGCGACTTCGAGTGCGATCTAGGATAAAAGTAGCTTATTTACTTCTTCAAGATCCAGGCTACCTGTCTGTCTAATTTCATCCAAATCCGTTCAGCAGTTTTAGCGTGAAGGCTTCTACATACCGGGGCGACTTGTCGCGCGACGCGACGTGACACAAAGGGACCGCTCGTCCCGCGACGCGCGGGGCCTGTGTGCCGTGTCGCGTCGCGCGACAAGTCGCGCTGGTATGTAGAAGCCTTTAAAGCGTAACAAACAAACAAATAAACTCACTTTCGCATTTTTAATATTACTAGTTAGGACTAGTTAGGATTCAACCATTAATCTGCACATATATACAACATTCGTTTTTGTTTATACTAAACCCGAAAAGGGGTCATTGTACTCATAATTTCGATCAATTTTTTCTATGGGACCAACCTTGAAAAAATTCAGCTGTTCTCTACATTTGTGTTCACTTAGATCGACAAAATGTATCGAACAGCTGATTTTTATTTCGCGATTTCAGGGTTGGTCCTATAGATTTTTTTTTTCAAAATGATGAGTACAATGACCCCATTTCGGGTTTAGTTTAAACAATAACTAATGTTGTATAAATACACAAGAAGCAAATAATGAAAAATACGTAGAAATGTGATTCTTATTTCTAGAGAAATCTCTTTCAGCATATTAAGTAGGTACCTGACATAGGAAAGAGCATTTGTGTAGCTCATGCCTTTACGATGGAAAAAGAAGATCCAGACTTGCCAATAGGAATACATGCGGTCAAATCTGCTGATAAGGACTAACTAAAGTTAAATGCAATTTTCAAGTGCCTCCAAATAAATAGAAATTTCATGATATATATTTTTTTTGTTTTCTCTACTTTGTTTTTTTAATCTTTTTGTTTTTTATGTTCCTAAGTGTGTTTTGTGAAATTTGTGATCTCCTGTGTTGAGTCCCAATAAATCTTTTTCTTTCTTTACGTCTTTTGACAATTTTCGGGACCTTGGGGTGCAACGTAAGGTCCGGGGACCTTTGGAAGGTGTACGACAAAAACCTTTTTAATTTAGAGTAATTAAACAAGTCAATCGTGGCAAGGTAAACAATGAGTTTTTGTTCACGATCCTTTACCTAGACTATTTTTTATTGAAGCATTTAAATATACCTAAAAGCTTGTGTACATGTCCGGATTATGTTACTCAAACCTACATTAACGACTCATCCAATTTGGATGTTTGTTTGAATACAGATAGACTATGAATAAACAAATTAAAATACCTACCTAAGCTTAGAGAAAACAGCCAGCTATCTATTCAAACAGTAGCAACAAATATTTGCAAAAGCAACTGTACAAAGTAAAAATATTAAAAACAAGGCGGCTATTTCTAACAATACGCTTTACGAGCATGTAACCAAGTTCATGGTCAAAATAAATAACAAATGGGACGATTAAACGACAGAAATAAACGCAAGACGCACGCGCCGACGACGGGTCAAATACGTGATGGCAATTGATAGAGATTGGTCATGTCAAATTGATATCGACAGTTAGAGATGCTATTGTAATGTCCAGTGTAATTACAGTGTCGTTTTTAAAGTGGAATATCGAATTAATAACACAATTGAGTTTTGTTTTTTTAATTTAGTTAATATTTTATTTAAATAATTTTAAAGCATGGATTACAATTTTAACAATTAAGTTGAGATATTTGAATGGGTTGATTACCAAATGGATGAATGAATAATGGAATTCCGATAAGGCAATTTTGATGCAGTTCGATTCATATTAAAGAGGATTAGAGATATATCGTAGGAATCAAGAAATGGAATAAGTCAGTTCATTTTGCAGTCCAGTGTAGGCACTCACTATTTTCGTTTATTTACGAAGATAAATCACTGACTTATTTCTTGTCGTTACTTCACTGGCAGATCGGAATCACAATTATGTTCAGGGGGCCTAAAATGGACGCTTTGGCAGAATCGTAATATGATCTGCGTACAATTCATAAACATCCCGTATTTCATCTGTTTGACAGCTGCTATTTGACATTACGATTTCATTATACCAATTCATAATTTGTGGACCATTTTACGAAACTTCATACAAAACTGTCAAACAGATGAATTGCGGGTTATGAATTGTACTCATATCATAATAAGATTCTGCCAAAGCGCCCATTTTAGGCCCACAGTTTATGCCAGGCTCTAGTAGAACAATTAAGTTGAGACATTATTTTGTAGTTGTAGTACCTACCTACACTTTATAACCTATACTGATCAAATTCTTAGAATAGCCTTTTTTTATAACAATAAAACAAAACATTTTCACAGTGAGAGAAAACAAGTCTCAAGGTTTTTTTTTTGTCAAACTATCTTTCTAAAGTAAGTACTAGGGATCAACGCGGAGGTCTTTAACCTCCAAAGTATTTATTTAACTTTACAATCAAAACATTTACATATAAAGCTTGCAGTAAACTTTAAAACAGTGTAATTAGTAATAAATCTCCGAAATTAGTTCCCTTTAAACGTTTCGATTGCCTTATAAACGTTCCAATAGCAATAACAGTGAAAATAAATACTAATTTACCTAATTAAAGCCCGTCTACACACGATTGCCTACGCAGAAATCCTTCGGCCACGCAATAAAAGGAAAACCGAGGCCTATGACCCTACCACAATAAAAACTGCATGAAACCATCCGGGCTAAAATTGTAATGTCGACGCACCCGACCGCTTGTGTGACCTTAAAAACACACAATCAATATTCCACCTTATGCCCTTGAAATAAACCACATATCAAGAGCACCGCCTTACGCTTAATACGCTCGTTTAGAAACAAACGACAATCGCCATTGAAGTCCGCACTGCACAACACACGGCGTAACTTAGCAATCAGATTGCACAAAAATATATTTTAACTTCATAAAAATAGTGTTTAAATTCGTTTGGGATATCCTACTCCTGTTCTTTGAGGCCTGGATAATGCCCTTTGTCAGTCGTTACAGTTTTTCATAAAAGACCTATTTGCTTTTGGAATACCGTTCATTTTTCTTCACTGTCCCTATTCGAACTCGACGCGAAAACATCCCGAGCAGCGCTGGATCTCCACCACAAAATTCAACTCTATCTTCGCTAGCTAAGGTTGGTTATAGCTTGTTAGGGTCAAGTAGAAGTGTCTGTGGTGTCACAACATTGCATTCCAGGCGATGCGAATGACTCCGAGATGACAACGGCCAGACAAGGGCTGCCGGTACTTACTCATGCGACGCATCGCGAGCTGGTGCACGTATGTAAAAAGCTTGAAAGTGATTTTATAGCGTAATGCATCAGTGAATGGGTAAACAGAGATGATGGGATATTGTACAAATAAATAAAATTCAAGTCTCTGTTTGTAAAGTCAAAATAACAGCTGCATAAGAAACGTGTATACGGTACTTATAACAAAAAAAAAAAACAATTATCAAAATTTTTGTCTGTTGGTCTGTCTAATCTCCAAAACTGCTGGACTGATTTTGACGGTACTTTCACTGGCAGATAGCTGATGTTATAAGGAGTAACTCAGGCTTACTGCTGATTTAAAAAAAGCCACGTGGCCGAAGCCACGGCCAACAGTTGTTTAATAAGGGATAAATGTCACGGACTGTAAAGGGTCGGTCAGGTGGTCAGTATTTGAATGAACTACTATAACAAACGAAGCCTCTTCGTGCCACATTCGACGGTATTTGGTAAATCAGCATCAACTAATAGAAAACGATGAAAGCTGAGAATGTCGTTTTAAGGGTTTAAATTAAAACAGCTAGCGAAACTCCGTAAACATGAACAAATTAAAAATTATTAATTTAATCAGTTGTTTTTTGGGGCTATTGACCGCAGTTGAATGTTCTCTACTAACTTTTTAGACCTTTGTATCCTGCTTATGCGTATGAAGTTTCATTAAAATCGTTTCAGTCATTTCTAAAAACAAGGGCTTGAAAGTTTGTATGAAATGCCGTAAGGTGTAAACGTTCTTAACCAGTAGCAACAGCAGCATTGATAGCCTTTTTTTTTTTTCTGGGTGGGAAATTATCAAATAACTTCTCCCGCTCTGGGCGGAGCGGGAGGGCGTGTCAGACTTTTACTGACTAAAACCCACCCGTATTCCTTCATTTGCCTGTGTGCCAGGGCCACTGATATCCCTTTCGGACAAACTCGCAACCCTGGCAGGCATTGGCCCTAGCGGACCCCGTCAGTTGGTGCTGACATCTCTTTGAGGCGCGCGTGAAACACAACGCGCCGTCGACCCGGGCCTGGTCCTTATCGGACGGCGAGCTACCCATCGCTCACCGTCCGCAGGCCCGCGCCTACGGTGGCCGGAAATCAGCTTGTGACTCCCGACGCCCGGGGCGTCTCCTGCGGCGGCTAAGGGCGTGAGGGCGCGAACCCTGCCTTACCCTCACGCGTTCCGCCTCCTCCTTTGCGAGCATTACTGCTTCGCAGAAGGAGGTGACGGCCTCCCATGCACTCTCGCTCCGAACCATGGCCTGAACCAGGGCCGGACGCGAGAGATCGCTGCCGCCGATCGCTTCCGTGAGGATACGGCGGTGCTCCGCCCAAGCCGGGCAGACCTCCACCGTATTCTCCACCGTGTCCTCCGGGCGATCCACACAGTGGTGACACCCGGGCGTTTCCTCCCGCTTTATCCTGAACAGGAACCTCCCGAAGCATTGATAGCCTAGTGGTGTGATCGTCTGACCGCCAAGTCATAGGTCTCGAGTTCGAACCCACGGCAAGCACCTCTGACTTTTCGGATTCATGTATCACTTGCTTAAAAAATGGTGAAGGAGAACATCGTGAGGAAATGCCTGATAAATATATATATATCGACGGCATGTGAAGCCAAGACAGAGGCCCATGGGCGGCGTAAAAACTCTGACGCCAGGTTAGTCACTAATCACACGAAGAAGAAAGAAATATTTTTCAAATCTTTCATCTCCAAAAACCAAAATAAGTCTGCATTTAAAATTCAATTATTCAAGAAAAATAAGAAAAGATAATTTATAACCCCTGATCACATTTATTCCTATTAACTCCCATAAACGCAACTGCAAGATTCAATAAGTCTTCGTATCCTTAAGAGATGGTAACTTGAAGCGAGTACTGGATTCCAGTACCAAATTAATTTGGGTACAGGTGCATATGAAAGACATTAAGAAGATAAAAGGAGATCTTAGCACTACAGTGCCACAGCGTAGCTTAAAAATATGGCTAAGCTTTAGAGTTGGTGATAAAAATAACAGTAGGGAAGCTCGCCCACGAGCGGGTTTTTTGGCGATTTTTGTGTGAATGTATTTCTTTATAACAAAAATCGCCGAAAAAATTGCTCGTGAGCGAGCACCCTAGAGCTAATTTCAACATCCTTTTCATCTCTCATAGTCAACAACCTAATTTTTTTTTCTGTATAAAATCATTTCCAACAAAAATAAAGTTTGATGAGAAAACTTCGTCGCTGTTTTTAACGTGGAAGAAAAATATTAACTGCATTTTATTATCTCTTGTAAGTTATAAAAAGGAAATGGTGTAAGTTAACTTAAAACTGGTGCGAAATGGCTCTGATATCGACACGTCCTCGCTTTCATAAAGTATTCTGAATGGACGAAGAAATGGATCAATTGATTTACTGCTTTATTGAAAAAATATTTGTTATTTACTTATTATGTATTTATTTTAGTTTAAGGAGGACTTACAGCTAATAACACAGGCAAAAAAAGGAAACCATAGTTATCAGAAAGCCAATTACAAATCCTCACGTATACAGGGTCAAATTAAATTAGCTAGCAAAACTCCTTTTCCCTTTTCTCCTTACTTTTTTGGGTCATCCACCGCCACTAGACAATTCAGTTTAAAAAATCAGATTTTTTTTTTGTGTAAACTTCACTGTAGGCGTGATGGGTGTCGATAACTAAACACGATTGAAATTAATAAAACAGATTTTCTCAACTCATACTTCCAGTAACAGCACTATCAGCATCAGCGGTCGATGACCCAAAAAAAAGGCATAAAATATTTAAAAAAATATATTTTTTCGTGGTTAGAAATCAATCTTCATCACGTCTGCGGAGTCTCGCTAGCTAATTTAATTTGACCCTGTTTAATTATAATAATAATTAATTTATAATTAATTTGTGTTTTAAAATAATAGTTAATTTGTGTGAGCACAAAAACAAAAAACACATCGCCTTAATTAAAGTAAGAAGCCAGTTAAGTTCCATAAGTTATAGTTTTCACTATGATCGGAGAAAACCGATAAAGTCCTTGTATACAGTGTATATATAAAACTATACATAGGTGTTATAAATTACCTGCATTACCTGTGTTTAATAAATAAATATTTCCATTATTCATCGTGTGATCGTTATGAATCGTGTGGTCACGTTGTCCTTCTAAACTACGCAACGTATTAAGATGCGATTATCACCATTATTTGGAGACTATATTTCGTAAGGTTTGTCATGTTTATCATTATTATTAAACTAAAATATTCACGTGGTCTATTGAACTTCACTTAACTGCTACTACAGCATGTCGACGCGGGCATGTCGGTGACACGAACCCATAATTAATGTTTCCCTTACCCTACGGCTACACTGTCGCGATAACGTGAACTCCACTTCGCGCGCTCTCTCTCGCACATCGGTCGACGTCTCGCTGTACAACAGAGAGCGCACGAAGTTTAGTTCGCGTTATCGCGACAGTGTGTCCGTAGCATTACCAAAAATTGCACAGCGCGCCTAAGCTTTCACTTAAATAAAAACGAGTGTGATTTAGACCACACGACTGAAATAAAGAAGAAATCACCGTTCGCGTAATGCTAGCAAAAGAAGTTTTACTTCAAATCTCCCTCTCAACTTCCAATTGCCTTACCCGATCACACTTGTCGTAACGCATTCACCAGCTTACTCCCCAAGTCAAGCTTGCGTAAAGAAGTTATACTTCAAAAAAAGCTGCGGCCTTGTGAGTGTATAAACAGCCAGTGTGAATTAAAAAAATACCTATTAAGCGGGATGGCCCACGGCGGTGACGCGGTGTGTTCCATGTTTAAAATTTAAACCACTTCCGTTCGCTTCGCCCGATCACACTTTTCGTAACGCTCTCGTCACACATTCACCAGCTTAATCCCCAAGTCAAGTGCGCGTAAGTGACGATGAAGTACCTGGGACTCGTCCTCGACAGCCGGTGGAACTTCGTCGAGCACTTCCGACGTTTGGCTCCCAGACTGGAGCGGGCCGGGGCTGCCTTGAAGCGGCTCCTGCCCAATCTGGGGGGTCCAAACGCCTCCTGCCGGAGGCTCTACGCGGGGATCGTGCGGTCCATGGCCCTTTACGGGGCCCGGTGTGGGCGCGTTCACTGAGGCTGCGACCAGCCCAGCGGTTGAACGCGTCCCAAAGGGTCATGGCCATCAGGCTGGTACGGGGTTACCGCACGGTCTCCCGTGAGGCGCCGAGCCTCCTTGCCGGACTGCCGCCATGGGATCTGGAGGCGAAAGTCCTCGCGCACATGTGGGTGTGGCGCGAAGAGGCGAAACGCCGGGGTGAAACTCCGCTGCCGCAACAAATCGCGGCACAGCGGACGGAGCTCCGGCAGGATCTCATGGCGACATGGAAAGTGCGATTGTCGCAACCCAGTGCTGGGCACGCCACAATTGCGGCGGTAAGTCCCCTCTTTGAGGAGTGGCTAGAGAGGCGCCACGGCGTCCTCACCTTCCGCCTGACGCAGGTCCTCACCGGACACGGTTGTTTCGGGAGGTTCCTGTTCAGGATAAAGCGGGAGGAAACGCCCGGGTGTCACCACTGTGTGGATCGCCCGGAGGACACGGTGGAGCATACGGTGGAGGTCTGCCCTGCTTGGGCGGAGCACCGCCGTGTCCTCACGGAGGCGATCGGCGGCGACGATCTCTCGCGTCCGGCCCTGGTTCAGGCCATGGTTCGGAGCGAGAGTGCATGGGAGGCCGTCACCTCCTTCTGCGAAACAGTAATGCTTGCGAAGGAGGAGGCGGAGCGCATGAGGGTGAGGCAGGGTGCCCGCCCTTCCGCCCTAAGTCGCCGCAGGAGACGCCCTGGGCGTCGGGAATCGCAGGCCGATTCCCGGCCACTGTAGGCGCGGGCTTGCGGACGGTGAGCGATGGGTAGGTCGCCGTCCGATAAGGACCAGGCCCGGGTCGACGGCGCGTTGTGTTCCACGCGCGCCTCAAAGAGACATCAGCACCAACTGACGGGGTCCGAAAGGGCCAATGCCTGCCAGGGTTACGAGCCTGTCCGAAAGGGATATCGTGACTCTGGCACACAGGCATCTGAAGGAACACGGTGGGTTTTAGTCAGTAAAAGTCTGACACTCCCTCTCGCTCCGCCCAGAGCGGGAGAAGTTATTTGATGATTTCCCACTAAAAAAAAAAAAAAAAAGTGCGCGTAAAGAAGTTTTACTTTAAAAAAATCGACATTTACAAACTTTTTACGTTTCCTTATCAAGTTAAAACACAAATCATAAAAAAACAAACAGATTATTTAATCCATACTTAATTACAATTTACATTAAAAAACACACACACCACTCAAATTACCCGCTCAATAAAGGATCTCCACAGGGGAGAAGAGATCCTGTCGGCAACAGTCTTCAGAATTCCGTTGCAGCTGCCACGCATTCTGCAGATCAGGGATACGGTTTTCTTGCGGATGACGGCATGAAAGCCGTCAGTGCGATACATACAACGCAAACATCCCCGATGTACTACAGAAGCGAGGCAGCCCCAACATCATCCTGAAGATGTTGTTATACTGGACGCGCAGGACATCCAGCGATCTTTTGGAGTGACTGATCCACAGATTCCCCGTATAAAAGCTTTGACAATAAGCCTTGAACAACGATAGTAGATAGAATACCCAGTAAAGAAATTTAAAAATCCCGAAAGATTCCAATTCCAACAAATATTATGATTTGTTAGACCTAGAGCCAAGCCCGACAATTCCTTTATCCTTTTGGCCGGGTGTTTCACTGATGGTTCATTGAAGATTCACTTGGGCTGGAGTTGTGCCAAGTTCTGGGCGAGTTTTATACGTGCCACCCAAGATGAGGTTTGATATCGTTAATGCTGTATAAACGAGCCTCCGACTTTAAAATTGATGTTGGCCGGATGATTTATTTAAACTTTAGGATGTGTAGATTAGATAGAGATGGAGGGGCTTGTGGCTAAGTACCTAATAACTGCCGCACGGGCCGATCGATCAGGTTAAGCTAGGGTTGCCACGGTTAGTCCGTGGATGTGTGATCTTTACATATTCCACCAATTCGCACTAAACGTTTCCAAATGACTTTTATAATGCGCACAGCAAAAGAGTGGAACTCTCTGCCTGCGTCTGTGTTTCCGAACGCATACAATCCTAATCTCTTCAAAGTTAGAGTGTAAGTTTGCAAGAGAGTAAACGTAACTATTTCGTTTGCGTTAAAATTTGACCGATAGATCATAATGCTAAGAATATAAGGGTGAGAATAAAAAGCTTAACGCAAACGCGCTAGTTACGTTTACTCACTTGCAAACTTACACTCGGGGTACTGGCATCTTCTGGGTAAGCTCACTCCATCGTCGACTTTATCTCTGTCACCTCTGCCCTAGTCAAGAGCAAATCCACCCTAAATAAAAAAAATAAAAAATAAACGTAACAAGATTCCTTCGTGCCTCGGAAAGCACGTTAAGCCGTTGGTCCCGGCTGTCGTTTGTAGATCTTTGACAGTTGTTATGGGTCGTCAGAAGCCCGAAAGTCTGACAACCAGTCTTACCAAGGGGTATCGTAACTGTACCAGTAACTGGGTTGTGGAGGTCAGATAGGCAGTCGCTGCATGTAAAATACTGGTATTTAGCTGCATCCGGTTAGACTGGAAGCTGACCCCAACATAGTTGGGAAAAGGTTAGGCAGATGATGTTGATGTGTAGATTAGATATTTTGTGAAAAAAAGGCATTCTTACTATCTATAGATGTCTATACAACGTGTCCCAGAATTAACGCACAACCTATTAAGGGATGATTGTACTCATCATTATAAACAACTTTTACTATGGGACCAAATCTACAATCGTGAAAAAAAAATCAGTTGTCAAAAATAAAAATCAATTGTTCCCTACATTTTGACGAGATATGAGAACATAAATGTAGGGAACAGTTGATTTTTATTTTCGCGATTTCAGGTTTGTTTGGTATCGTAGCTGGTTCTCTTTTTTTTTTTTTGGTGGGCAATTATCAAATAACTTCTCCTGCTCTGGGCGGAGAGGGAGAGCGTGTCAGACTTTTACTGACTAAAACCCACCCGTGTTCCTTCCGTTGCCTGTGTGCCAGGGCCACGATATCCCTTTCGGACAAACTCGCAACCCTGGCAGGCATTGGTCCTAATGGACTCCGTCAGTTGGAGCTGACATCTCAGCTGGTGGCGTTCTGTAGGTAGCTTCTGTATACCATGGGAAGAAGGTGTGAATTTTTTTTCCTGCTTTTCAAAGTTGTCTGTAGATTGAAAAATCGACCCAAGTCCAAAAATCTACTGCTTGTTCTCAACATTTCAAATGATTGTTGTCAAGAATTTACTCACATCAAACTGAGTCGTACACTTTTCTAAAAAACAATTCCTAGAATCTCAAACTTAGTGATAATCATCATCATCATCATTTCAGCCGAAAGACGTCCACTGTTGGACATAGGCCTTCCCCAAAGGCAAGGGTTTGCCATAATCGCCACGCTTGGCAGGCGGGTTGGTGATCGCAGTATGGTGTTAAAATGCATACAGAACGCTGCTGCCCATTCTCTAGTAATTAGTCCCTTAGTAGCCCTTTACGACACCCACGGGAAGAAATGGAATGGGTGTCCACAGTGATAATGCTTTAAAGTAAATTTTACTTCTCCAAAGCCAGTTTCCTCCTCTATATCTGGTGCCACCCTCCATTTTCCCTGCTCCTAGCTCGGTGTTCACAATCAATAGCCCGTCAGTATGCAATGCGTCTACGTGTATGCAGTTTGCATATTAATGGCTCAATCTTAGATCTCGCCGTGACCGCTCGTTGCATTCTATTGTCTGACGTATGGGGTGCGCTGTAATGAACGAGGTTTTGATACCTATATTTATGTCTCAATACTCAATATTTATTTACATTCCACAATGTGAACTTAGGTAGTTGAGTGGTGCGGCGGCGATCTCTCGCGTCCGGCCCTGGTTCAGGCCATGGTTCGGAGCGAGAGTGCATGGGAGGCCGTCACCTCCTTCTGGTACAGTAATGCTCGCGCAGGGAGGAGGCGGAACGCGTGATGGAAAGGCAAAATCCACGCCCTCGCGCCCCTAGTCACCGCAGGAGGCGCCCCGGGCGTCGGGAATCACAGGCCAATTCCCGCCCATCGTAGGTGCGGGTTGCGGACGGTGAGCGATGGGTAGCTCGCCGTCCGATAAGGACCAGGCCCGGGTCGACGGCGCGTTGTGTTCCACGCGCGCCTCAAAGAGATGTCAGCACCAATTGACGGGGTCCGAAAGGGCCAATGCCTGCCAGGGTTACGAGTCTGTCCGAAAAGGATATTGTGGCCCTGGCACACAGGCATTTGAAGGAACACGGGTGGGTTTTAGTCAGTAAAAGTCTGACACGCCCTCCCGCTCCACCCGGAGCGGGAGAAGTTATTTGATAATTTCCCACCAAAAAAAAAAAAGTGGTTGAGTGGTAGGTGGTGGTGGGCTTAGGTTTCTTACCTTTTTAAAAGGGTTGGAAGCTCTAGAAATTTTCTGGAATATCAGTCAACTTTAAGATTTTATTCTATACTAGCTACGCCCCGCAGTTTCACCCACGTAAGTCTCGATCCCGTGGGAATATCGGGATAAAAGAAGCCTATACGTTAACCCAGGGTGTCAGGCTACCTCTATACAAAATTTATCAAAATTGGTGCAGCCGTTTGAGCGTGAAGAAACAAACACACACACAAACTCACAAACTTTCGCCTTTATAATATTATAGTGTGATTAAAAAAAAAATCTATTTGACTAACTATATAGTATTTTGTTTTTAGCATGAAAAATAGACTGGAATAGAGAAATAGTTTTCTTTAACGGCAACGTGTATTTTAAGGTAAAATTCATACTCAATTTAAATTCTACAAATGAACCCCAAAAGGGTTGAAATTCAAGTCAGCAACGAGAGTACAGGCCAACGTTCGTTCATTGGATCCACACTGTTTGCAATTAGAAGATCCGATAGCACACATTTAACATGTGCGATGTCGCCCGCAGTTCCCGAATTCTAGGATTTATACCTACCACGTTCAGTAGTAGATAGTCTTGAATTTATCGAGGTAAACCAGTTGGAGCAAAAGTTGGTGAAATGTTGAAAATGTCTGCTATTTTCGGTGGGTAACTGCATTGAGTGGTTTTTAGTTCAGATATTTGTGATGCAATTTTAGCACTGTTTTTAGGGTTCCGTACCTCAAAAGGAAAAAAAGAACCCTTATAGGATCACTCGTGTGTCTGTCTGTCTGTCTGTCCGTCTGTCACAGCTGATTTGCTCCGAATCTACTGGACTGATTAAGTTGAAATTTGGTAGGCATATGAACTTCTGTGACCCAAACACGGACGTGTTACGTAAATAAGTTAATTTTAAATATGGAGGTCACTTTTGGGGGCCAATTAGAAAATTTAAAAAAAAAGTCTTGCTGACTGTACCGTGTGACATATCAAATGAAAAGGCTTGTTTTAAGAATCTTAAAAATATTTTTTTTTATAATATTAAAATACATACTTTTGAAATTATTTAAGAAAATAGATGAAAAAATACCATTCCCCCTCTTATCTCTGAAACTACTGAGCCTAAATTTTGATAAAAATACAGAAAATAGTTCTTTATTCATAGATTACAGGAAAACCTATAAGAAGTCTGTGGTCTTAAAATAACATGGTAAATCACTCAATATTGTGCGTAAAACTTACATTTACAGTTGGAATGTATGGGGATCATGTTTTTGAACTACAATGTTAAGTTTGTTCTTGGGATAAACTCATCCCAATTACGGAACCCTTCATTGTGCTTGGTCCGACACGCACTTGGCCGGTTTTTTTATCAAAAAGTTATAATACCCTACCTTACCCCTTTTTCTAAGTGTCATAGGGATAAAACATCTAGATCTTTTCTACGCCTGGATGGGAACGGCCTGCGCCTGGTGACAAGTACCATCACGGGACACTGCTCACTAAACAAACACTTCCACACAATAGGCATAACGGACAGTTTGTCTGTGCAGGGCATGCATGGAGGCTGAAGAAACCGTTGCAAATGTGCACTTTGAATGCACAGGCGTCACCCAGATCAGAACAAAAACCCTCGGGTCACCCAGATCCTTTGCAGATATCCAAAACAGACCAGGAGACATAATTAGTTTCTGGAGGGAGGTGGGCTGGTTGGAATAACCACCGACGACCGCCATGGCCATGCAGGACTAAGTGCGGAAACCAAACCCTCTAACATAGAACAGTAGGCCAATTCTCGTAATTTAAAACGTTCAAAATCTAGTCGCAATCTCATCTTGGCGACAAACAAACGTCAAAAAATTTTCAAAATGTAGGGAAATAAGAGGTATTTTTGACAGATTGAGACTGAGATCAGACTGTGAACGTTCTTAAAATTAGTAGAATTGCCCCTCTGATAAAACATTGTCATAACATATTCAGCTGCAACTTCTAAACACGAGATTCAGGGGTGAGTGTTATGCTTATTACTTCACAATATCTTTATGTGGCCATTATCCAACAGTGAACTATCTAGTGATACATACTAATTATCTAGATAAGATGACTAGATTCCATCTTCAGCAGGCTGCTAAAAATATGCGTATATACAGTATGTAACAAACACCCTGTTGTTCCTTTTAGGGACGTATACATTTACCTACAAGCACAACATTGGTGGAATATAATTTAAAAATTAAGCATTGGCTAGTCGAGAAGTTAAAATCAAAGAATTAAAAAGGTGAGAAATCAGTTAAACATTACAAATATAATATTAATAATTAAATTTTAATTTTAATTTTTTTTTTTCAACAGTTTTTATAAATGACTTGCTTTATTACGTATGTATACCGATTCTTAAAACGTAGGTAGAAGGAACAACAGGGTTTTTGTTACTTATTGTATAAAACTAAATTGCTTTCACATCAAAAACTTGCAAAATTAACAGCAAGAATGATTACCCTCGACCACGACGCATGAAGTGTCGCGGCTTTCTTGCCGCTATTTTGTTAAACCAACTATCTATGTTCCTATAGGGCACGCCCTTTATTGTTTTCCTTTTTACGTTTTTAGTTAAAAAAAAAAATCTGCTTTAGTATAGTTTTCGATGTTTTTTTTTGTTGGTATAATGGCGTGTACTAGCTAACATACCTATGGCAAATAATTAAATTTAATATTTTGTGTTGCGTAATGTAAAATATTTTACATATTATAATTCTATTCCATTTCTAACTGAACAGACAGCTGTGCTGCTGAGGAGTTTGTTGCGCCACTTCTTCTTCCCAGCTAAAGCACTAGGAAGTGGTGAAGGGCGGGCGTTTTTGGGGGACTGTCTTATGTAATTTTGACGTTCTAAAAGTGCTGATTCTCAGCCTAGTAATAAATGACTTTTGATTTTGTTTTATACATCATGCCGACAGGATAGAATAAGAACAGTCCTGCTCTATCCATTACAACACAAACTAAGGCCGAACGAAGGCGACTTCACACGAAATACAAACAGTAAAACACACAAGGAAATAGCGTTTAAGTGTCTAATTCCTTGACCAAACACAGTGTTGTGTCGACCTATTAACAAACGCTAATAGTCACGTTCATTCACTCCTAGCTGTAGTACGATACATAATGAATGAATCATTGTACGAGTACTATTAATGGAAGAACATTTATCTGTTTTGACATATCGAAGAGTTGAATGATTGGAGATTGAATTTGGTCGTAAATGTCGATTTTGAACGGGAACTTGCCTTTTTTTTTTTAATCGTTATTAGTTTATAGAGAGTTTGATCAGAATGACCATGCCACCCTCATAGGGGCATTCTACATCTACTTATCTACGCTTAATACCTAGGAGTACAATTTTGAATATTTTTTGGCTGTCCTAGACAAGGGAGCAGCCAATATACTATTATACATGCCAACATTAATAGTATTCAAACCGTTTTCTATGACATAGATACTCCTCTCAACTTCCCTTTGAGAATTAGTGATCAATGGGGAGTTCAAAGTGCATTCTAAACAATTCGAGGTAGGGACAGAGTTTTGTCAGCTACAGTTTTATGAGTTACATCGATGAAATTAAACATGTTACTAGTTGAAAATTTACTGGACGACTGATGTCGTATTATCGTATGCAGTCATCGATCACTAAGTTCTTTATTAGTGATCGATGTATACAGTGGATAAGAGGATTTTTAGTTAACTTACAAGCTATGTCATACATTGCTTAAGATTAAAGATATTGAATATAGACGCGCTACAAATGGGGGAGCCCCTTAGATTATACAATTAAGTTGAGTCCGAAACAAGTACCAGTATTTCATAAAGATTTAAACTGAAAATCAATGTTCCTGGCCTTTTACCAACCATGTTCGTGTCGGCTTCCAGTCTAACCGGAACCAGCTGAATAACCAGTATTTTACATGGAGCGAATGCGTATCTGACATCCACAACCCAGTAACTGGGTAATACGATACCCCCTAGTAAGCCTGGTTGTCAGACTCCTGGGCTTCTGACGACCCTTAACGACTGTCAATGATCCACGAATGACAGGCGGGATCAACTGCTTAACGTGCTTTCAGAGGCACGGAGGAGTCTCGGTATGTAAAGATGGTCATCCATGCACGGACCAACCCTAGTAAGCGTAGCTTAACCTCATGGATCGTCTCGTGCATCTGTTATTACTTAGCCACGAGCTCCTCTCCTAAGATTTAAGCAGCAAGCAAAACCTGCAGCAATTATTTTTTGGAGTTCTGATAATTTGTTACTGATAAATATGCCACGTAATGTTTTCAAAATAGAATTAACAGTATTTACGTATACAGACTGATTTCCGTACAAACCAGTGTGCCATAAGCCCTCCACTATAAGGAAAAATATACGTAGAAAACAATCAAGACCAAAAAAGGGATCAAGTAGACACTTTGGGCCAAATTAACTTCCACACGATTCGAGGACCTCAAAGCAAACTAACTGAACTGGAGCCTTGGGCAAATATAATGAGAATCGAACGCCCCAACTGTATAGATATACCCCTAAAAAGGATTCCTTTTTAATCAATTAAGTGGAAAAATCCTTAACACATGACGTCCGCACTCTAAAACCCTAAAGCGATTGGCGTGAGTGGCCAATCCCGGAAAATAGTTTTTGGTACAAATTGTAAGATAGAGAGATTTGCTAGTAGATACGTCATTAACTTCGTGTTTTACTTAGAACGAGAAGCTAGATTTGCTAGTAAGAAAAGAAAAAAAAATATGCTGCAAAGACTTGTATTTTTCAACACTATGTTTATCAAATTGATACGATGTTATACCGAGTTAATTATAATAATACGATGATTTACCGACGTAAAGCCATTTCATATGAATGTCAAAAAGACAGCTGTGATTTGACAACATGTTGGTAGTAAATTTCCTAAATTAATTTTCCTAACTTCTAGTGCAGGAAAATACAATTATTTTCAGCTCTTATTTAAATTGTTTTTTTTCTCGTAAATGGCGTATTCGTATCTATATTAAATTATCTTTTTTTTGTATCTACTCGTTAGATTTTTTGTAGTCTCTCTTCGATTTTCCGCGATCCACAGATAAGACGATGACTTATAACCTAACCTAACTATACTTCAAACGGCTAGACTTATTCGATTTCAGACGCAATCAGACTTAATCACCGCATGGATGTGACTCAGATAGTTTCTTGCTGTTCATTTGTTTTATTTCAATCGCACGAGATTTTCTTTTTTTTTTCTTTTTGAGTGTCTTTTCATTGCTGTTCTTAAACTAAATTGTCTGTGGGAGTGAATTCGTAAAAAGGGACGGAAGTGTGTAACAGGAAATGACAGCTTAAGCATGGAATAAGTAAGTACTTTTTAATTGCATGGAATTAGTAAGTATTTTATAAATTGTAAGTAGAGGGGTTCATTTCTGTTGCTGCTCAGTGGCTTGTTGCCAAGGTGAGATGTCAGATGTTACAGATCTTAAGCGACTACTGTAAGGCTCGCCGTTTTTTTTTTGTTTCAACAAAAAGCTTGATTACTTTTTACCCAACTGCGGCGAAGCCAAAAAAGGAGGGTTATGTGTTTGACCTGTATGTATGTGTGTATGTCTGTCCCTATGTTCCCTCGTAACTACTAAACGGCTGAACCGATTTTGATGAATGATGTCGTTAGATTCGTGTATATTGCGCGAGTGTCATAGGATATTAAAATTATTAAAAATCAAAATGGCGGATTTCTGACGCCAAAAGGTGTGTTTATGAAAAAAAAAATCTGCCAAGCCTATTTTTTTTTAAATCCGCTTCCTCTTATCTAATACACCATACTCATAGGTAAGAGAAGAACACTCGGACCTACAAGATTGCTTTTCGAGTGCCATTACAGTGTTTCCCAAATGTGGGCCTTTTATTAACTGGCGTTTTATTTTACATCCATTCGTGTGTGAGCCGCCTTATCGGTTATGAGGAAGTTTCTGGAAGTCCATAACGTTAGTGATAAGGTGAAGTGTTATTGTAGGTGATCAGTAGGTTATAAGGGTTTGGATAGAAGGGCTGAAAGGATGTATAAGGAAAATGTTTAAAAACGAAACTTTAAGAAAGATCCTACGACGTAATTTTTTTAACTGACAATAACCTTTAAATATTATACCCACTTGTTTATCAGATAATGTCCTCTGACGTAGTTAAAGTCATTGTATCCCCTGACAAGTCAGTACACCAAATCCATCCAAAGGTTGTCTGTAAAAGATCGCTTTTAGCGATAAGACCGCCCATTGTGTCACCCTATGTACAATTTAGACATTTATATCTGTAACTTTTATGGTGTACATAATAAAGAGTATTCTATTCTATTCTATTCTACACAATCCCATGAATTTCATTATACTTCTATCTTATACTGATTATTTTCATGGAAGTGTGTACTAAAAGGCCAGATAAATCTCTATCTCTATTAGAGTCGTTAAGTAAAGTTTTATTATTATATCTGTAATTAATTAATGTTATGATAATTACAAAAAAAAAACTCAAATTTTATCGAGTTTTAACAGCTGTTGGTGTTAAACTTTCAGAACTGTGTTAGGCAGTTATAATATTAAAACCATTTTTCACATCAAAGTATTTTAGATTTGGTCCATTATTATTTTCTACCAACCAAATCTTCTTTTGTTACAATCCCCATAGCATTGCTTTCACGTGTGAACCGAACCACCCCGATCATCAAAATGCAATTACAGAAGCAATAACAAATACCAATAACGATAATACTTTTCCTCCATCGCAAAGATTCAATATCGCCGGCAACTTATCAGGGAACAGATTACATTAAACTGAAGTACATTTTAGAGACGATATCACTCAACACCAAGTTAATCTATCCTGTGATGAATCTGAGCCCTTTGCTTGACAAAACACTTCAGTAATAGTGTCGCTCGACGTCATCAAGATCTCGATTGTTGGCTTAAGCTCTGGCTAAACTGAAACGAATCCCGCGCGGGATGGAATTATCCTGTACAAGACTTAAGCTCTGCTGATTTGTATCGATATGTTCTGTTTGATAATGCCTTGAACAAAACAATACACTCCATCACTAAAAAAATATTTTACATAGGTGCCGTTCGGGGACTGAAAATAATATTAATAAACTTTTCCACCGAACCGCACTTATCAAAATTTTGTTTCAGTGCGGTTCGGTCAAGTGCTGTTGAAATCAGTGCTCTGAGTGGAATACCTCGAAATTTCCTTCCAAACCAGCTACGCGCGTCGATTGTTTTAATGATTAGGAAGTCACTTCGCGAAGGCGACTATTCGCGCCAGTTTGAACACCTACATAAAAGTTAGTTGACACAATTGTCGCGAGCGAATTTTTTCCTGCCCCGCGCTGGGTGGGTTCAGTTTTGCCAGAGGTTTTTATAGGCTATTTCGCGGAATAATGGGTCTTTGATCTAATGTCCTGATTTGAAAGATTTTCTCAGTCTCAGGGGACAATCATTCTGTTATTTCGTTTTGTTTATATTCGTTACCTTACAGTGAATTGGTTTTTAAATGTGACTTTTTCACTGCTCTGTGTTTTTGGCAAAATCGACTATGACTTACATCATTGTGGATCACATTGAAGGTCCATGTAAACAGCATCTTTCAGCCTGGTATCTGTGATCTCAACTTACGTCTTATTTCCTAAGTTCCTTTTGCAGTAAACCATATCTGACATGTTCTTGAAACTTCACTCCCAAACTTCACCAAAATTGAAACCTAATTAGTAATCAATCATAGTTTACACTAAGCGCACAAAATAATTACCCAAATTGAATTAGTTCGCATGTATCCTGCAAACTTGGACCGAGTAGTAAACTACGCGAAAGCATACGAGTTGTTATTACGACTACAGACCACAAACTAACGGTAGGTAATTGATTTCTAGATTGTACATGCATGTATCTTTAGTTGTTTAACTATCCCTACGGTGTAGTAGTATGTTAAGCCATTTCTCATTTGTGTTTCCGGTCCTAATAATATAAACATAGAGTTGGGACTTAGGTACTTGTGATTTTGCGTTTTGAAGGATTTCAATCGTTGGTTATTATAGGTAAAACTATCATTTACAAACAGAAAAAGGTTGATTGAAAATACAATAATATTTTCTGTAAATCAGCAATTGAAAGTTTAACGCTGGAGAAGATGGTATACAAAGTTCTTGCTAAGACGAAGAATTTTGATTAATATTAAGCTTTTAGTCTGCATATAGAAAGAGAACTAACTCAAAAAGTCACAGACGGAAAAATAAATTATAACCCTGCTAATGAGACTGATCTTCAAACAAAATAAACCATATAACGATGTGGAAATATACAACAAAACAAAAGAAGAATGCTCAAAGAAAAAACTACTTAATAACTTACTTGCACTATGACCTGCATAGCATAAACAATTGACATGCTATTAAGCGTAGCTGAACCTCACAAAGGGAATTTAAGCATGAATATGGAAGTGCTTACATCATCCCGACATCCTGATCCCCAGTCCCGGCAACAGACAACACTACCCGGGAATTAATTGAAAACGAACATTACCGTTCAAAGGAATAACAGAGCACTGTAAATATTAATATGGAACCGTTTGATCGTTCGCCGATTGTTTTAGATTTTAGCTCCCAATATGGTAGTGAAATGGGAATGATATTTCATTACAATTCCATTGAGACGTTTAGGGATATTGATGAAATGATAATAGGGGAACTTGTTGAAGATATAGCAGGGTTGGGAGATGAGTGGTTTTGTTTCGGAACAGAATGATCCAATTTTGATTTTAGATCAGTTTCTTGTTATTATTACGAGATTGAACTTGAAATAGATGATTCAATCAGTGAAGATGCCCAAGGCTCTAATTTGCAGAAGCCAATGTCTTCAGATCTATATCTCAAATAGCTTGAGAATGATCACAAACTTACCAAGACCAACAAACGCCGTATCTGTTTGAAGCCGTATAAGTCAAAAACCTTGTATACAGGCAAGAAGTCAGCAAAATTCAACATCTCATACTTCTGTTTATTCTCGAACTAAGGGGCAATCCATTACTTCCAACGTATAAAGAATTATCCCTTCAAACGCTGGCTAAGCATCCTCAGGTTTATCGAAGTTCAGCTCCAATTATTCCCTTTTGATCTCAAGCCCTTGTGCCAAGAGCCAAAGGCTTCGCCAAATTCGCCTGTGTAATGTGTTAAGTGCGTCGGTATTTCGGCTAAATGGATTTCGTAATAGGGAGACGGGATTTTAGAATGTATGTAATGCTTTGAGTGATTTTGAACTGTTTTGTGGTAGTACAAATTGTTCCAATTTCATGTATTATTAGATATTTGATACTGGTAATTAGATTGTTAGTCCTGCCAAGTTAGATATAAAATCTATTACGTTCGCGCGGTCTATTTGCGTGTTGATATAAAAATTATCTTGAAAAAAAACCTTATTATTTTGTATTAGAAATGATTTATTAGCTTTCAGCATAAACTAATTTAATTTTCCGTCTGCCCGTAAATTGCTAATAACTATTTCCACTTATCTTCTAGCTCAGACATCCCAGCTTACTTTACGTTGCTATCCATATTACTAATTACATTCCGTTTGAAAACCGCTTGGGAAAAACTGCACGCAAAACGAAAAGTGCTCTTCAAATGAGTTTAATAACATTCTAGGAAGCCTTTGGTCCCTAGTTGCTAGCAAACGTTACTTATGAACATACAAATGTAATATCAGCTCAGTTATCAGATTTACTCCGCTTTGATATTATCATGTTTTATTTTCATAATAGTCGTTACAGGAATGGACAATTATGTTTTTTCTTTTTCAAATTGTAATCATCTTCTTCTTAATCAAAATCAAAATATTTTATTTCACATAAACCTACATAAAACGTCAGTAACTAGGTGCACGGTTCCAGTTGGTCGTTTCACATGGAGAAGAGCGGGGAAGAAACTCAACGGTTACTCTTGACAGGACAGTGTAGGCCCGTCAAAAAGTACCAGGTACTTAACAAAATCGAAAATGGTCTACAAATCTGCAGTCTATTAAGGGTACGATAACTGACTTTTAATGATTTTATACTGAAGATCACGTCTAAACGAGTAGTGTTAATGATTTAAAAAAAATATGATAAATTAGAGCATTTTCTCAATAACTTAATATGTGAATATTTTAGATTATGTTTATATTATAGTGAAATTAATTTGTGAAGTTATGTCTAACGTGGATAAAAAAACCGGTCAAGAGCGAATTGGACTCGCGCACCGAGGGTTCCGTACGAATATATGATGTTGATGATTTCTGAAAAACTGTGCTGTTTAGAGACATCGTTTTATTTTTCCTGTAATCTTTACTTAGGCTTCTATCATATAGAATAATTTCAGATTTTTATTTCTGCAAACTTCGGAGATAAGGGGGGGGGGGAATGGTATTTTTTTTTACATTTTTCATCACAAGTCGGAGACTATGCTGCCTAAAAAAAAATATGTTTGAGAATGTGCAAACAACGATATTTCATATGATACCTCACATGCCCTAGTAGCTCCACTTCAAATTTTTAAGACCCCCTTTCAGTCCCTTTTGCAAAAAATATTTATTTTTTTAAATTTCTTTCTTTCTTGCAAAATAGTCGGGCAAACGTCAACTAAAACTATTCTAAATTACAAGTGGATAGCATTAGTAGTTCTTGAGATATACAGGTGTGACAGACAGACAGACAGACAGACTTAGTCTCACCATAAGGGTTCCTTTTTACCATTTTGGTACGGAACCCTAAAAACTGAGAATGGCGCAAAATCTACCAAGCGTATTTTTCTGAAACCTTCACCAATTTAAAGATAATTAAATTATTGATTTTTTAGTATACGCGTTTTGTTAAAATTCCTTTTGTTATGTGTATAATAAATTAATAATGCGTCAAATTGGGGACTCTTTGATGGGCGAGTCCTATTACTGGCTGAACGTACGACGCGTTGCGTGAGCTCAGTACAGAACACGCAAGCTAACCACTCAAGGTCACTGGCATATATCTGCGTCTTAAGCCTAAAACGTTCTCACATTAGCGCGTTATTGGCAATTTAAGTATAGTCAGCCCAGAATTTGGCTACGAGTGCCAGTTTGGCACCTTCAGTAGCATTCATCTGTTCCTGTAACGCGCAGGCAACAGGACGCGCTGGCCACGATATTAAGTGCCCATTTTTAACCGACTTCCAAAAAGGAGGATCTTTTGTTTTTTTTTGTTACGCTATTACTCCGTCAGTAATAGACCGATTTTGACAATTATTCTTTTGTTTGAAAGGGTATACTCCCGAGGTGGTCCTTTTGCCAAATCAGTCTCTGATGAGGGGATCCCATGGAAATTGAGGGAAACCCGCGCCTAGCGATTTGGGTAATTAATAGTAACTGACCCACTAAAAAGTGAAAAATATAATTTTTTTTACAAAAAATAATAACCTACTACCAAAAATAACACTACAAAGTGAAAAATAACTTTAATTTCGCAAGTCGGTGGCAAAAAACTCAAATACATATCCAAAGACACCGACTTCCGAAATTAAAGTTATTTTTAACTTTGTAGTGTTATTTTTGGTAGTCGGTTATTATTTTTTTGTAAAAAGGTTGTAAGGTAAATAAATGTATTATATTTACCTGTCAAACAAAAAAATTTAAAGTCAGGGCAAGGTTTTTATCAATTGATTCAATCCATCACTTTCAACATGTGAATTGGTTCATTCAAAATTAATAATATTTTTTTTTTTTTGATCAGCACCACATTTACACTTCAGGGCAGAGTTATCTGAGAATTTCCACCTGAGCAGGTTTTGCTTGCTTCGGCCTACTTGAGTCCGGAGTCTATGTAACCTGGTGGGATATTTTCAGGTAGAACGAATGGACATAACTATTGCTAAACCTGATGATCGTGGACTAAAAAAGATAACTGTGACTTTGACGTGGAAGGTGACCAATAGGTGCTATGACCCATGCCTGGAAAAGACTGAGATAGAAAATTGTCATGTGACAACTTACCGTTAAGGCTTCTGAATACTGGCGCGACTTGTCGCGCGTCTCGACACCGGTAGAATAATTTCCTTGAATTTTTCTACCAGTGTCGCGTCGCGCGACAAATCGCGCCAGTATGTAGAAGCCTTTAAACTTAAATAAATTGCAATATTTTTAGTATAAGTTAAAATATATACAACTAGTCTTACCAAGGGGTATCGTATTACTCAGTAACTTGGTTGTAGAGTTCAGATAAGAGCTCCATTTATTAACCGACTTCCAAAAATAAGGAGGTTTTTTTTTTGTATTTTTTTTAAATTCTGGTAATCAGGTGCATCCAGTTAGACTGGAAGCCGATGCCAACATAGTTGAGAAAAGGCGGGCAGATCATGATGATGATGAAGTTAAAATATAAATGTATAATTATATGAACTCTGCTTTTTATGATTTCTAATAAAAATATTACTCATAGCGACATCAAATGAAAACATAAATCGGAAGAGTTCGCAAATATTGACAAGTTGTTTCAATTGCTAAGCATTCAATTGGAAGCAAACACTCATTTCTCCAACTTTATAATTTGAAGTAGTATTTATTTGATATTCTTGCTTTTTCATCGTTAGATATCGATTTAATTAGCGTTATATTTATAGAACACAGTGACCCGGAGGTTTTTCGTTATAAGTAAGTTTTGGTTTAGTTATATTATTCTTAACTTCAATTGTGTTAAAGCTTCCTAATCTTAAGCCTTGTGAAATCATGATTAGGACCTTCATCTCTTACGAATTATAACCAATAATCACGACTACCGAATACAATATTATTTTCTCGTTTCCAGCCACCAGCACCGTATTGCCTCAAAGTATCTTTTTCTATATAAACAAATGTTTATCCAATTCTTTCATCCGCACAATAAAAACACGTGTCACTTCTTCGAATTTGTCTGTTGTTTTTGGCAACGCAATGTTCTTGACTTAATACGATTCCTATTCCTATACATTCCACACACGTCACCACATTATGCTAGTATATGCAACAGTGCTATGATACGAAAATAATTGTTTGGTTTGAATTTATGAATGACACAAAAGTATTTTGAATTACGAATCTGGATACCATCTTTAAATTGGGTGTGTAACGGTTGATATAATAACAAAAAACCTAACGTTCACTTGACCTAATTTCAGTTAATATACTTTTGTTTAATATAACGATCAGTTGAGATAATGAATTGTTGATATAATTTCATTTTATCTAATTTCTTATGATATAATAAACATTTCCTATAATGCACATTTGACATAATATTCATGTAGTATATTATTCATTTACTATAATATTCATAATCTCTAATAACTTTTAATATAATTTAGAAAATCTGATACGATTTTAAACGCCTGCTAGTATGGTGCTAGCAAAAATGCATCGCATAAGCATACCGCTACAACAGCATAACGTTGTTTGATATAACCTTTATGTAATCGAAAATCATTAGGCCTATCGTTTAAAATATATAATATTGCGATTAATTTGATTGAGCGTGCTGCGGGAGCGGCGTGACAGAAACGAATCGCTGCAAAACCGACTCCACGTAGTCTTGTCTGCCCTACCCCTAGAGTGTTATTTAAAATCGCGTAGGTGCGTAGGGGCGAGGCGGCCCGCGAGCTGAGGAGCAGGTGGTTTCAACGCTTGCCGCCGCGGCTGAGGCTGGCCGGCTGAGCCGGCCAGCAAGCCGAAGCCACGGTGGTGAGCGTGAAACACATCTGTGACGATAAGCTTGCATGGGACCGCTGTAGCCCTGCAGCACCGGAGCCGTGACAGAAAACATGCCTGCTGCATGTTGCAGGCTTGCTGCATGCTTGCTTGCTGCATGCTTGCTTGCTACATGCTTGCTTGCATGCTGCATGCTTGCTTGCATGTTTTATTATATTAGACTAATTAGAGTTCTAGTTAGGTTAGAACTGTGACCATTAAACATGAAAATTAGGTCAAAAGAACATTAGGTCAAATGAATGTTATATAAAAAGAATATTATACATATTGAAAATTATATAAAATGAACGTTATACTAAATGTTTTATATTAAATGAAAATTAAATCATATAAAACATTAGGTCATATGAAATTAGGTTATATGATTTTATAGCATATGAAAATTATATTATATGAACGTTATTTCAAGTGAAATTAGAGCATTTGTTATATATCATACATTACACACCCCTCTAAATTGTACTGGTAGTACATCTTTAGAATCTAAATAAGATGATGATATTTTGTCTGTGTGTAAGAAGCCTTGAAACAATACGAATTTATTGTAGTCTCCGAGCCTAAAATAGCGCCAACTCATTATTTATAACTAACTGAATCTCTCAATTATTCGTTGCTTTACAAACTTCGAAAGTCAATTCCTGTTTATTTGTTTCTCAGAACAATTGAAAGGATCTATTTAATCAAAGGCAAAAATTGGAAATATCTACGAAACGTCACAGTCCGAAGATCCAAAGGAAACTGAAACAAACATTAATTCTCGGAGAGGAAATTTGATTGGGACTTGAATTTTATTAGGCAATTAAAATTCATAAAAAATCTTCCAAAAAGAACCTTTTTTTTCAATTCTAAAAAGGCGACCCTCTGTTTTAATAATCTTTTGTTCCTGATGAATATTTTTGGGAGGCACCTGTGAGTGTGATTAATATCTTTAATTTTAGAATACGGAGGTATCTACTAAACTGATGTTGCCAATTCAATTTTGAATAAAGGAAATATATTTAAATGATGTGCCAATTAATCTTATTAGCACAAGTTGGTCAAGACACCCAAGATAAATTAATTAAAATTTGTAAAGAAGTACCTATAACTTTGGATTTAACTATAGAACCGTATCTAAACATAACAGTAGAATGATTTATTCTAACTCCAAAACACTCAATACAGGTTCCCGTCCCAAACAGAAGTGTTGCTTCAAAGGAGTTTCCTCAAACGGAAAGAGTTTGAACAAAGGAACCAAAATCTGGAATTTTCGGAAAATATACCTCGATTTAATCTCCATCCATTGTTGTGGATCCTCGTTAAGATTCGAGTCGGTTGGACAGAAGTAATTCACAACGTTCATTACAGTAACGAACGTTCTTTCACAGAATAGATGGGTACAGAAGGTCGGTTTCATACACCGGGCAAAAACGCACGTACACAATAGACATTTTTTTTTTATCGGAAATTATCAAATATTTTCTCCCGCTCTGGGCGGAGCGAGAGGGCGTGTCAGACTTTTACTGACTAAAACCCACCCGTGTTCCTTCCGTTGCCTGTGTTCCAGGGCCACGATATCCCTTTCGGAAAAACTCGCAACCTTGGCAGGCATTGGTGCTAACGGACCCCGTCAGTTGGTGCTGCCATCTCTTTGAGGCCGGCGAGGAACACAACGCGCCATCGACCCGGGCCTGGTCCTTATCTGACGGCGAGCTACCTATCGCTCACCATCCGCAAGCCCGCGCCTACGGTGGCCGGAATTTGGCTTGCGACTCCCGACACCCGGGGCGTCTCCTGCGGCGACTAGGGGCGCGAGGGCGCGAACCTTGCCTCTCCCTCACGCGTTCCGCCTCCTCCTTCGCGAGCATTACTGCTTCACAGAAGGAGGTATACACGTACATACGTACGTATTCGATTGAAGATGGGTTTAGACCAAATGAACATAAAACCCGTACAAAAGCAAAATTTCGTTACTTGTTATTCTTGACATTTTAGCATGGATAGACCAACTCTCTCTGTTTCCACAAAAAAAATTTGGTAGACCACTCTTCCAAATTATTTTTACATCCCACGGATAGAATATGCGTTCGGTCGTTTGGTAGTTTGAGATCGCCGTACGTACGTACGTCTATGTGTGTGTGTGTCAGTTTTCACTCGCTGTGTGGAGCCAGCCTTCTGTAGCTCTCTACTCGGTGGTCCTATGTACTCTTTATCGCTGAATTGAAATTATTCAGTCGCGTTACAGTGGTACCTCTGTTAGTTTGAGAAATTTAAATGGAAGCTTTTGAATGTGTTGAAAGCGTTAGTACGAATGAAATGTTTAACAGTTGGAGAGTTATATAAATTGGAATTTAGAATTTAAAAGCAAAAAGTGTCCATGACTTTTTTAACGTAATTTTGTTTGAAATATACAAACTGCTGTAAATTACGTTCGACGCAAACCTATTTACACCCGCTTCAATATTAGCACAAGCCGTTCAAGGAATCGTATTTTCTGTTGAGTTAAGTACAAGAAAGTATATTACCTCATCTTGTTTTACCTTTGAAAGCTTTCAATTAAAGCGTCTAGCTTTACCTACTTGGAAATAGTAATAGGCTAAAAAAGGTAGAAAGAAATAGATTTTTAGCCCAAAATTTAATATCCTGCGCGGGACAGGCTCAGACCTGCTTTTCAGGAAGAGAAAAATAAATAATTATTATTTTTGTGTATTTTTTTATATATCTCGGAAAGCAAAGGTCAAGGACCCCAGGACCTTTGGAAGACATACGAGGTGCCGAAGCTCAATTGCAAAGGCCCGTTAGATGCTTTCAATGAAATGAGGCACTAACCAACGATTATATCTGTACGCTCTATGCAAGTGCACCCAAGGACCACCCCAGATTGGCGTAGGACTATTGCAGGTTCCAGGGACCTGCAATAGTCCTACGCCGACTTGGGGACTTCCGCCGCCCCCTACCACACTGGACCCAAGGGGGCGGCGCGTAGTGTTCCACGCGCGCCCCTTTCAGACGTCGCGGCGGGGGTCAAACACCTCACCCTCCCCCCCAGAGGTGAGGTGGCCCGCAGAGGCGGGCTCTAGCCGGGGATTGCGGAAGTAATAATAGATCCCAAGATCCCCGGTGCAAGTGTGGGAGAGGAACACTGGGGTGGTTTATAGTCAGTAAGAGTCTGACTGACCCCTCCGCCCGCCCCAGGGCGGAGGATTTATGAAGATCCATGAGGATTTTAAACCCCGTGAACAAAAAAAAAAATTTGGGTGGCTAAAGTGGACTAGTTACCTTAAACTATGGAAGGACTATGGCCCCTGCATGACCAATATGTGTACATACACTTGACTATGTACGGTGACTTGCATACTCAATAATAGCCCCCCAGAAACGGTCACTAGCACAGTGACGTAGCGACGAGGGGGCTAATATTATTATTATTACTAGAGTCCTCTGAAAGCTTAACTGCCTTACAGGGTAAACAAGACCCAGTTATTGTTATTATTATGGTAAAGTAACGTCATGATCATGATTTCAGCAAAGAGACGTCCACTGCTGGACATAGGCCTCCCCCAAAAAAATGAGGGGGGGGATTTGCCATAATCGCCACGCTTGGCAGGCGGGTTGGCGATCGCAGTATGGTTTTAAAAATGCATAGAGAACGCTGTTGCCCATTCTGTAGTTCCCTTAGTCGCCTTTTACGACACCCACGGGAAGAAATGGGATTGTGCTATACTTTACGTCCGGCACCAAACGTCCGGTACCAAAAAGTAACGTATTTTCCTTAAAATACATTTCCCATGGCTATCTATCATCGTTGTAAACTTAATTTAAAACTCAATTAAAGGGAAAAGTAGTAAAAAAAATACTACCAACTATTTACGTCTTTAGGGTTCCGTACCTCAAAAGGAAAAACGGAACCATTATAGGATCACTCGTGTGTCAGTCTGTCTGTCCGTCTGTCACAGCCTATTTGCTCCGAGACCGAGTGTACCGGATCGATTAAATTGAAATTTGGTACACATATGAATTTCTGTGACCCCGACACGGACGTGTAACATATATAAATTAATTTTGAATATGAGCGTCACTTTTGGGGGGCAAAATAGGAAAAAAAAAAGTTTTTCAAATTGTACCGTGTGACATATCAAATGAAAGGGGTTTGTTATAGGGCCTCAAACATATTTTTTGATAAATTTAAAATAGTTTGAAAGTTATATATGATAATTGGTGAAAATTGATCCTTATCTACAAAACTACTGAGCCTAAAATTTCAAAAAAAAACAGAATATAGTTCTTTACTTATAGATTACAGAAACACCTATATGAAGTCTTAAAATAACATTGTAAATCACTCAATATTGTGCGCACAAGCTTACATTTGCAGTTGAAATGCATGGGGGACCATCTTTTTCAACTACAATGTTAAGTTTGTTTATTGTGCGCACTTGGCCGTTTTTTATTATGTCCCGTTTTTTTTACTCAAAAGATATCAAAATATCGCTTTGCCCGAAAAAAAAATTAACTCTGATAATAACCCAAAGACAATTTTATACCTGCATCTCTTAGCTATTTGAGATTTACCTTAAGATTCTGCACCCTTACATTCACATCTAACTCATAAATGCTAATTTCCCTCCTAACTACCTCCAATCTACCTCTAAACTGAAATTATTCCTCGGTATTCGTGGAATTACTTCATATTCTAGTAACTCGGCCATTATTGGATCACGGGGAATGTAAGTTGTATTAAATCTCTAGCAAACGGTTTGTTAGTTTCTCAGTGTTACCATCCAAAGGTAATCTCTTGGGCTCGTTTATCGTTTGTATGGTTTTTGCTTTATTTTTTATTGGTTTGTTGTATGAGTATTTCGGGTTAAGAGCGTTTACACCTTACGGCATTTCATACAAACTTTCAAGCCCTTGTTTTTCGCATAAGCAGGATACAAAGGTCTAAAAAGTTAGTAAAGAAAATTTTCGAAATGCCTTATTTAATAACAGATAACTGGAAATCTCTGTTTCTATGGAACATTTTAAATCGGTCTAATTTGGCTGTAACACGATTTTTCGAAAATGTTCTTAAATAAATTTTTAGACCTTTGTATTCTGCTTATGCGTATAAACTTTCATTAAAATCTCAATAAAAATATATCTACGTCGAATTGAATTATTAACTGACTTAGTGCCAATTTCACCAATGAAACTAAACGCGATCACCACATCTAAACTGCGTTCAAGAGCTGTCAGTGTCATATTCCTCAGCAATGATGACACTGACAGCTTTGAACGTGGTTTAAATGTACTGATCGCGTTCAGTTTTATTGGTAAAATTGGCAGTAAGTTGGTTAATAATTAAAAAAACAGAATATCTATGTTCCCAAATATATATTTTGAAAGGATGATATTAAGACGAGATATGAGGAATTTAAAATTTCTACAGAAAACTAATTTTTCTCATAAGTCTTGTTTAAATCCATTCAAAATATATATTTGGGAACCTAGATATTCTGTATTCCAATCGGAATAAAGACACACTTGTAGTTAATACTAGATGAAACTAGATGGCACTATTCAGAATCACTACCTTAAGAAAGAAGACTACCTTAAGAATATGTTTGATTTACAAATTATTTGGGTATAACGTTTGTATGCATTAAGCATCAATTGCCGACCTCCTAAAAAAATTTGGGAGTTACTGAATTCATCTGTATAATTATGCTAAAATAATTACGCGCTTATTATCTTTAAACAATTGCTGATTTTTTTATCTGATTTTAGCCAATCCGAATTACTTTGAAAATTCCCTTTGACCTACCTATTTATTTAGATTTAAGTAAAACTTACCTTTATTAGATTTACTTTAAGTTACTATATAAATTCCTTTGTACTTAACCGCATAGTTAAGACAGATGTTAAACTAAGTTTAGAAACGTACAGAATAATAAATCGGGCGATTGGTGCGCACGATCGTGAAACGTTGTTTATTTGGTGAAGTATAGTTATTTTCGTTATTACGAGTATCATGTCCACTACTGATAATGGGATTCCCCAACTCGTTTATTAATCTGTTGCGTTTTAACTATTTTATATAACAGTGTGGTGGTTAGCAAATGCTTGATAACTATACCTAGTTTACAAGCCCCTTTAAGCCCCTTTTAAGCAATTTTTATCAATTATTCATCTTGTTAACAAAAAAAAATATCTTTGTCTTAATTAGCACTTAACACTCTTTATTTGATTTTTATTATTTTCTATTTATCTGATGTATATCATATTGTTTCATTTAGTCTGTGCTAAATAAATGTATTTACTGTCTCTTTCTTCCTTTCCAATTTTGTTTCCACTCAAACTTTTAATTTCGATTAATATTTTAATTAAAAGTCCCTTCAAAAAAAAGTCTGCCGTTTCAACAATCGCGTACGTCCCAAATTCGATCCCCTATATTTTCAAGCTAGAGGAGATTTAGGTCGGGTACACTGCTCTAAATCGCAATGTATAATTAATTCATGCCCTACCGACCTCTGGGGCTACACGTCGTTATAGCACCACCCTCCCAGGAATGCTTGTTACCTTTTAATTTATATTAAGTGACCCTCCGAATACCCCAAAATGCGTTTTCATTACGAATTCCGGAATGCTGATATCTACGATATTTAAACCTATTTACTTGATTCCGCGAGAGATTTCGCTTAATATATTGTGGTAATGAAAAATAAATAGCTTCAGATTTTCGCGCCAGAAGTGAAATGGGGAAAATGGGGCCGACTGACGATTGGAAACGAGTATTTATTTTCGATTTCGAGGTATCTTGAATTCAAATGATGCTAGAAAAATGTCAATTGCTGACTTTCTGACAACGGTTTTAAATTAAGTATACATTTTAACGATAAATAATTATTACAGGGAATTGAAATCCCAAAGAACCCTTACATCGGATAACTATGAAAGTTTGACGATACCTACTTATTTGGGAAATACTTAATAAGCAAGAGGCATATTAAATATACTAAAATCGCTGACTCGCAAAAAATTGTCACGATGACCTTCAATTTCGTCGTAATTTTGCCCCACAGACCAACATACAAGATGAAAGAAAGAAAGAACGAAATAAAATGCGTTTATTTGCGGTAATCATGACACAAAAAAGAACATAAACACAAAAATAAGAAAAGGTTGGGGGAAACATGCGTCACATCCACGCAAAACGGCTATCGCTCAGCATTATGCTGTGACCCTATGCAAGACAGAGCCCCAGCGCTGGTTTTCTGGCGCTGATGTAATGACGTCGTCTGGTGCAGCAAACAATTAATAGTACGCTGTACCGGTACAGAATACATAAGAAAAATTATAGAATTTGATTATGTGATAGAATAAACTAAACAGGAATATTAAAAATAGACATACATGCTGCCATGACATTCTACAATACAATTTTGACAGCTTTTTAAGTCACCATAATCTTAGAAATACAGTAATTTATTGTGCAGTGCAGTGCAGTGTTTCGACTAGTGTTACTACCACGGTCTGTTAATTTAATACATTTGTGTATTGCGCTTGAATGCATCGCTACATGTTTGAATATGTCTCAATTTATTTCAGACATTATTTAATGTTAGTACAGATTTACGTCTCACAATAAACGCAGATGGTCGAATTCAATGTGTTGGAATGTAGTAAGAGTGTGTTTGAGGTCAGGGGCGTAGCTACCGCCGTATCAGCCGTATCGTTGATACGGGGCCCCCAGGTGTGTAAGCAAAAATTCGTACAGTGTTGTCCAAAACCCCAAATTCTTATAGATGAGGAGCCTGTAATGTATGAAATTTACGTAATTTGTTTACGGCTATATGCTAAAGCATGGTCCAACTCTGAAGCTCTTACATTCATTTAGTAAAATCACACATACCCGTACAATCTAATCTCCGAGTCAGGAAGCTCCAATTTTCGCACTCACTTCGCTTTATCTTAAATTCTTTTAGTTAAATGACAATAACAGCTTAACCTATCCGAAGTCAAAGTGAAAGTCAAAGTATTTATTGTGTGATTTTTGGTGATACAGTAGGTCTTATTGTTAGGTAATGGTAACTCAAAAAACTACCCATTACACACTATTTAACAATACAAGAATTTAAAATCGAAATTACATACAATTAACAAACATTGAATACAATCAATTTTTATAATAAACATTCAGAACACAATTATTAACACATAAATTTCAAGAAGATGATGAAAATGTCATAATATTATATCAAATGACCGACACAGGATTCTCCAAATTTCTAGCTGGCTGAAATCTTCACCAATCCCGGTTCATAATAGCTCGCCTCGCTCGCTCTTAGTAAGGTTACAATGACAGGTTAAGGTCTCGACTCAGTATGTTAGTATATATATTTTTTTTAAAGTATACCCTCCTTTTGAGATTCGCTACAATAATTTAAAAAGGGTCCCCAACATATTTTGTTGTCGTTGTCATGTTTAAAATAAAATTTAATTTAATTGTGTTTAATTTTCCTTACTGGTCATTTATTTTGTATAAATCTGTGTAAGTAGACATTGTGACTTATAACATCGCCTTGGTCTGTAAAGGTGTTATAATTGTGATTTAAATAAATAAATAATAATAATAATAAATAATTTTTATACAGGGCTCCTTTACTACTAGAAGCTACGTAAAGCGTGGCCTAGATATTATTGTACCGAAACTATCGTCTCTAAGACGCAGCGTCTGCGTTTGACGAACGCCTACGGTAGATATGAAAGGTACCTAAGCAATGACGGTGACTATAACTTTTCCTTCTTTGTGTGAGAATAGCTGCTCGCTTCATAATCATCATCATTTAAGCCGAAAGACATCCACTGCTGGACAGGACATAGGCCTCCCCCAAGCCCGCCACTTCGACCGGTTCTGTGCTTCCCGCATCCAGCGGATTCCTGCGGCGTACACAAGGTCGTTGGTGGCTATTTTTGTTATAAAGTGCGTAAACTACAAACAAACGTTTTATGTCGACAAAAATGGCGAGTCGATGAAGAAAGATGGACTTATAGATAATGACGTATTATAAATAGACGCGTCATACACGAACATTAGTGCACTCAAAAACAGCGTAAACCATGATTGTAGCTACATACTTGCATACAAACATACAGCGCGTGAAGAAAAGGAAAATATTAATTAATATAAAATATTAATTATTAATATTTACATTATTGTAAATGTCAGGCAATTGCCTGGCATTTTCTTTGCCATTATTGAGCGCAGGTAATGCATCTAAAGGTAATATTTACTGCAACTGAAGAGAAAAATCACATAACTTACGAGCTCAGGGACCAAAACACGTCTTATTCTTATAATATGTAAGTATATCATTACTTTTCTTTTTATTCTCTTTATTTTTTAAGCTGCAAGTCTTATCTGTTTTATGGCTAGAAGCAAAAATAAACTGCTACTAGCTTATCAAAATAAAACCCCTTGGTAGAAAACTTCAAGAAAAATATTCAGGAAACATGCATTTTTCATCTTCAGCACAACTACACTATTCTTAGAACACATTGCGAAAGATGACTGTTTTACTTACATAACGGAACTCTCAAGATATATTACACTGAGAAAGGGTAGGCAGAATTGAACTAGGTGAATATATCTCCATATAGGTTCTTAAACTACTTAATTGTGATACTTATTACAAGTAACATAAAAAAATCATTTGAATATAATGAATAAATTATTTGTTACAAAATTTTAAACCATTTAAAAACAACTTAAATACACTTTTCTGTTTGGAGTATAACCAAAAACATTTGATTAGCCCAGGGACTATTAAGTAAATATGATTTGATGGAAAATACTTATAGCAACAGCTGCCTCATTAGTATAGTGATCGCAAGCGTTACTGCTCACCGTGGGGTCTTGAGTTTGATGAGTTTGACCCCAAGGTTGAGCAGTGTTAGATATTGAGTTCACAAATTCAGACTCCAGGCTGTTATTGAAATTGCTTTATTAGAAAGGCAATTTCAGTAACAGCCAGGAGTCTAAATTTGTGCTCTATTTATTCCAACAAAATCTTATTACACGGGATTATCAGCACAAGTGACAGAAACCTCTGATTACTGCTTCGTCGGAAACAATCGTGTTATTAAGTAATTTATCATCAAAAACACTTGACCGAAATTCTATATTTCCGCTAAACCAGCACAAATAAAAGAGGGTAGGAAATTGGGGGCACTCACGGAATTGTGCAATTTTCTATACATTGCATGCTTTGTGCATACATCGTAATTTTGGTGGCGCAAATGTCCGACAGTACTTCAAATGTAAATTCATACCAAATTATTGCTCATGCTATACATTTAAATTATTGCTTTTACTATACATTATTTCTCGTAGTCGTTATGCTAATGTTAATAGTTAAAAAGATTGCCTGCAGTGCATTTAATACTTTTGACTGCATAATGTGATGCATTAGGTAATTCTTTTTTATTTGGTTTAAGTTTTGAAGTGAAAACTTAAGCACTTTTTGGGTGAACAAAAATCAAGGAACTCGCGTCATCGTCATCGAACGCTTCGATACAATTCACAAGTAACTTTTTTGGTAGTGCACTTCATATACCCATATATATGCCCTATTCATGCCCTATACGCGACTACAAGAGGGGTTATGTTGGTTCTCAATTAAATATATTTTATTGGTAATTAGGTAATACGGGCTGGTGTCCGCAACTCCACGTCAATGTGCGCATTTTGCGTACGAATGGGAAAATCGATTATTTGGTCCACCCCAACTCCTCAAAGAAGGCCAGCAACGCCTTGGTGTTACTAACAATCTCACGGAGGGTACCTGGGTTATCGAAGTACTTTGCCCTGTATGTGGCGACCACCGGGCAGTTTTGAAGCACATGAGCTGCTGTCTCGTCGTCCTCAATGCAGGACCTTCACAGTGGACTGTCGACTCTTATGGCAAAGCAGTGCTTATTAAAAAACTGTACGCAGCCTGCTGTTGTTTAGTTAGTTGAAGAACCTGTTTCGTGAGGCGGCCATCAATTGTATGGGAGCACTCCCTACAATTGATGGCCGCCATTCCTTAACCTGCCTACACTCACATTGGTCCGACCATAGTTTGTAAAGTTGATCCTTGGTGCCCTTACCAGATTGCATAAGTACTCAAATCAGCGCGATGGGTTCTGGTCCCACTGGTGCCATGCTCGACCCCATTCTGGCAAGTTTGTCGGCTGCATCGTCGCCTAGCGGACCGCTGTGCCTTTTGATCCATTTAATGACGGCACGGCGCAGCGGCGCAGCGGGTTGGCGCAGTTAGTTAAGCGATTGACTGCTGCGCTGCTTGTCGCGGGTTCGATTCCCGCACGGAACAAATATTTGTATGACCTACAAGTAGTTGTTCCGGATTGAAATGTTTGTAAACGCACCCACAATACAGGAGAAATTCCTAGTGTGGGGCAACGTTTAAAAAAAAATATATATATGGTTATGTTATTGAGGATACCCACCTGGTTGAGGTGCTCAGTCAACTGTGTGACTGCATAGCGCTTGCAGGACAGCCATGCTGTCTGCGAGTATGCGGATCGAGTGGTCCTCAAGAGCGTTTACACCTTACGGCATTTCATACAAACTTTCAAGCCCTTGTTTTTCGAAATGACTGAACCGATTTTAATGAAATTACATACGCATAAGCAGAATACAAAGGTCTAAAAAGTTAGTAAAGAAAATTTTCAGAATGTCCTATTTAAAAACAGATAACTGGAAATCTCTGTTTCTATGGAAAATTTAAAATCGGTCAAATTTGGCTGTAACACAAATTTTCGCAAAAGTTCTTTACTAACTTTTTAGACCTTTTTATCCTACTTATGCGTATGAAGTTTTATTAAAATCGAATCAGTCATTTCGAAAAACAAGGGCTTGAAAGTTTGTATGAAATGTTGTAAGGTGTAAACGCTCTTAAGTTCCCTGAGGGGCAATTCTACTAATTTTAAGAACGTTCACAGTCTGATCTCAGTCTCAATCTGTCAAAAATACCTCTTATTTCCCTACATTTTTACAATGTTTTGACGTTTGTTTGTCGCCAAGATGAGATTGCGACTAGATTTTGAACGTTTTAAATTACGAGAATTGGCCTTCTGATCTTATTTTATTAGTAGTGTAGTGTATTGTTTTCCGTTATAATATATAATACTTCTGTTACTTGTTATTACTATTAATACGGAAAATATATTTTTTTTATTGACACAACAGAATAAAAAACATAGTGGACTGCCGACAGAAGTTAAAACTTAAAACTATGCATACCTACAGTGTTAACTTTAGCATGTCAGTGACGCGAACCCATCAAATTTGACGAAGTTCTCACATATAATCTTTTTGCATTAATTCATTACCTACAATAGGCATTTAATTTCTGTCATTCATCATCAAAATCAAATTAAATCAAAAATATTTTTATTTCACATAAGCCTACATGGGCACTTATGAAACGTCAGAAGCTAGGTGCACGGTTCCAATTGGTCGTTTCCTATGGAGAAGAGCCGGCAAGAAACTCCACGGTCACTCTTTAAAAAAAATTAAATTGGCTTTTACAATGTTTTCAAATTACAGTATTAATAGGTATGAGAGGACAGCGTAGGCCCGTCAAAAGTACCAGGTACTTAACAAAATAGAAAATGGTCTAGAGATCTACAGTCTAATAAGCCTACAACGTCCTCACATTAACAAAAAAAAAACAATATAAAATATGATTCTAAATAAAATTAGAAGTTAGAACCTTGTTGAAATTTTAATTGTAGGTATAATAATGTCAAATAAGAAAAACATTATGTCAGTGAAGTTTGTAAAAAAAGATAAAATTAAATTAAAAAATAACTTCGTAATTTGGGAGCAGTTAATAGACATTTACATAGTTTTGCCGTTAATGAGGTACCAGGGAAGCCACATGTACAGAAGGAATTAATGCTAAACTTCCTTGTCTTCAACGTCATCATCATCATTTCAGCCGAATGACGTCCACTGCTGGACATAGGCCTCCCCTAAAGGGGGGGTTTGCCATAATCGCCACACTGGACAGGCGGGTTGGCGATCGCAGTATGGTGTTAAAATGCATAGAGAACGCTGCTGCCCATTCCCTAGTAAGTCCCTTAGTCGCTTTTTACGACACCTACGGGAAGAAATGCGATGGAGTTATTCTTTACGTCCGGCACCAAACGGACATCTTATTTCTGTACTCGAAACAATTTTTTTTTAATAAATAAAATAAATTAAGCGTAGCGAAGCTACAGAGCTTAAAGCTGGCGCGTAGCTAAGCTAGCTTTAAGCTCTGTCCTATAGATTGCATCATTGCACCAGTAGGTATAAGATGATTGACATTTTGTCTATATCCCATCGCACAATTACTTTGTCGCTTTAAGGCTTCTACATACCAGCGTGACTTGTCGCGCGACGCGACACGGCACAAAGGCCCCGCGTGTCGCGGGACGTGCGATGCCTTTGTGTCGCGTCGCGTCGCGCGACAAGTCGTCCCGGTATGTAGAAACCTTTATGCATCAGAAGCCTGTTTCCTGTTTTTAACTGCAACAAATAAGGACGGCGTAAAAACGTACAAGAATACAATGACATCCGCTCACCATCTTTGATCAGATCCGTCTTATATTAAACTCACGCTATCGCCTATTGGTATTAACTATAGCTGTTGTTTTTTTTTTTTACTTATAGTTTTTTATTACATAGTTATTCCTGGAAGAAATTTGTATTATCATTTAATATTTATTGACATTTTAGGAAGATGAGATGCTTAAATTTATAATATTCCACGTATTTTTGATGAGGTTTCCGAAACAACTTTAGTACAAAATTATTCTCAATACTACTTCACCTTATCCTTTATTTATGGTAACATGCAGTAAGTCAAAAAAGTTACCTTAATTTTTGTTGCAGATAAATGAGGTACTAGCTTCGAAATTAGAACTCAACTAAACAAAACCACATCACGTATCAAACACAAAAAAAACATAACAGTATAACATACATAACAGAAAAAAAATAACAATGTCTATGGCACTTTAAAACAACTGACAAACAGCGTTCGATTATTCGAAATTCGAAAATCAAACGTATCGCGCGAAACAGTTCGTGCTAAGTCGCGCTCGGGTCGTACGTATACTGAGTCGCGATAACCGATTGCAGAGCCAGTGACGCGAACGCTTGCTTATCGATGATGCAATTTTATGATGTAGTTAAAATTGCATGAAGTATAATTTTAAATATTTTGTGGTATGCTCGTTTTCGATTAAATATAATTTCAAAGCGGTAATTATACAATATACACGCTTTGAATTTGAGTAACGTCATTGTAGTACCAACGTAGTGTTTAGGGGCTGCCTCATTGAACTGCTTTCTTCGTGTAGTGATAAAGGCTAGGGAGACTGAAGATCATTTTTTAATCGGAGTTTCGGAGAAAATGTATTTAAAAATCGATTATCTCTTCCTGTACAAAATGACAGTAATGACTGAATAAAAAAAAAACATTTAACTAGTCTTAAACTATTCCAAGCCCGCAATGCATGGAAGTCTTTATAAAAATAACTTGTTTTCTGCGGCAAATTTAATGCATAGTTACTATGTGTTTTACAGTTACAAGAAGTTGCTTAAGTAACAACAGTGTTGTAAAAGGGCAGTAAGTGTGAAATCGCGAGTCATACGCATGTTTAGTTTTCGATAAGAGGTTGCAGGACTAGTGACGTGCCTTCCCACTTATCGATATCGATGATGTCATTTAAATGTAAGCAATGTACTTACTTTAAAAGTATGTTTCTATTGTGTTTTATTGCTGTTCTCTATAATTGTCGTGAAACCATAAAAAAAACCTATCCAAATAATGATGCTTAATTCAATCAAGCCTTGCAGGTTAAATGGTGGTTAATAGTCGTATTTTATTAGAAAAATCCCATCAACCCCAAAAAATCAGCTGTTCCCTACATTTTGACGAATTTTTCGTGATTTGTGGTTTGGTCCCATAGTAAAAGTTGTTCATAATGATGAGTACAATGACCCCTTAAGAGATTTCGTGTATGAATAGATACACCTTATATAAATGTAGACAATTATTTTTTATCCATTTCATCGTAAAACTGAAATAGATGGGTATTTTAATACTAACAATTAACCTAGTTTCCTAAAAATAAACTGGATTATTCAAATATCACAAACTACCGCGTCTAGTTCGTGCAAGAATGCTGATGACATAATACATTATTATTAAAATGTTACAAAACACTTAAATTAATATTTGTTTATAGTTGCATTTGCTTTACATATTATTACACATTATTATGCATGCTTACTTTAATTATGTTAATGAATATCAGTAAATTGTTTTTTAAATAGACGTTGAGTGAATATTACAATGCTTAAATTCATGGATATTTGCATTATAAACTCAAACTCAAACTCAAAGCATTTATTTCAATTAAACCAATTACAGGCACTTTTGAATTGTCAAAGAGTCGGTCAGTTAGTCAGAAAGTTGAAGCTATTTGCCCATTCCAAAACGTAGATCTCTATGGAGAAGAATAGGCAAGAAACTCCAAGGACACTCTTTTAAATCAAGATATTACAAAATCCTGGGTACATTATTCTTGTCGCTTCTATATGTGAGAACAATGTAAAAATATAAATTATTTAAAAAACAATATAAAATATTACAAATAAGCCCTGGCAGATAGGAGAAGACCAGTCACAACTGATGGCGCCCGTTCACGAGCATGACGCGTGGATCAGCACCATCCAGCTCAACCATTTTGTAGGGAACCGAATGATCCAACACACGCGCCACCATCAGCGAGACATTTCAGTGAGCATGACATACTCTTAACTGCCAAACTTTTTTAAGTCAACATACATCATAACATAATAAACGGCTCCATGGTACTCACATTTACAAAAATTGAAAAAATGCTTTTAAATTATACAAAACTATAGCTTGCAATGCATTTCAAAGATAAATAAAATTTCACCAGCAAAAAGATAAACATAATTACCTATTGAAGTATTCAACAACTAAAACTTGATGATGAACCTGACTATAAACGATGTCGGTATGTTATTTGTAAATCACCGAACCGGTGAACCGAAAGAGACTGCTTTTTCAAAAAAAAGCTTTCTCCATGATCCTAGCAACTGACAAATTAGAAGATAGGATATTCATGATTACTGATCTTCTGATCTCCTTTAAAAGTCATTAAATGCTTCGTGATTTTACAACTTTTAATGTGCCTACTTCATTACCATACCTGAAAAAGGCTTGGGATTGAGCAGCTCCAATAAATTTACAGTGAATCTTGATTTGATTTATATTTTTTTTGCCAACTTAAACCTTAATTATTATGAATGTGAGGACTGTGTGGGCATTATTTTTAATTTTTTTCTCTTAGTTTTAATGATGGTCTGGCAGTATGAGTACTTTATGCGGCCTACCCAAATATCCTTTCTTTGGTATTGTTCCCCGAATCGTTGAGCGCCTTAAGTTTTGAGTTGAGCTGCACGATAACTGACAAATGCGTGCACTGACTGGATAGGCCCACTCAAATCTGTGTGGTTCTTTCCTCAAAAGACCATTACAGACACCAATCTACATGGTCTTAGCATGATCTGACCAAGATTAGGTCTGGACTTTATAAGAGACTGTGACCTCTGAGTTTATTTCGGCCTTTCTTCTCAGAGTAGTCAAATACGAAACGCCGACCTCATATAGTTTTTTTTTTTACAAACCTACTTACAGAAATAAATCATTTATCATTTACTTTGTAATGCAAGCTCAGTTTTTTTTTAATATTATTTGTGTAAATAAATGGCATAGTTATTTTACCCTTCACTGTTGAAAAGCACATTCAAATCAATAAAGCGTTAATAATACGTACATTTTTATTAAATTTATTTATTCACGGCTACATTAGCAGTGAGTTATTGTTCAAGTTCAAGAGTAATTATGTCATAAATCAAAAGTCAACTCGCATGGAGATAAAACAATTTGTGATAGCGCGTCTATAAATAATGTGAAGGTGAATAATAATAGAGTTCTTTGACTTTTTGTTATAAAATTAATGACAAACCTTATACTTAGTCTTACCTAGTCTATAAAAAAAACGATACAATATGTCCTTACAACCCTATAAAAAAAAAAACATAGTTACCCTCTGCTGTTACGGTTTGGAAACATTATGTACTCCAATTTATTCTAAAAAAACATAAATCTCCCACTTTCGATGCCACCACTTGGCAGAGGAAAAGGAAATCCATGATCCCCAATGTTTCTGTTAAATCAACTTTTGCTTTTTTCGCTAGGCAATCTTCTCACTTATATAAATTGATAAACAAGGAATTAAATATTTACTTACTTTCATGTCGAGACTGCAAAAATGCTCTGACTGAATGACTAAAGTCCAAAACTTACGATGAGATTGAGAATATAGTCTAAACGATAAGCTTATATACTTAAAATTCCGGTTAAATATCTTCTGAGACTACTTCTATCATTTTCATTAAGTATTAACATACATCATATACTATATACTATCGTTAAACACACATACACTCACACGCACACGCACACACACACACACACATACACGCACGCATCCCAACACTCCTCCACACGACAGCGCGTCTATAATTAATGATTACTTTGTTTTTGTTTTTCTTTATATTTTTAATTTATATGACTCTTTTCCTAATCCCTAATAAAATTCAATGCCTATTCAATAGCTTATACTAAAAGTTGGTACTAGTGGAAGAGCGGAATTTCCTAACACAAGTATATTTCTTACTTAAATGGAAATTCCCTAAAGACCTAATGTAAACGTATTTTTAAGTTATTGAAATAAACATTTTGGATTTCTATTTCTATACCTTTGTCGTTGAAAAGTCTGCAAATGTGTAACGAAATCAAAGAGGCCTAATATACAGTAAAGTAACGAAAGGCTCGTTAATTTTCGGATTATGTCAATGTGGTACTCAGTAAGTTCTAGTAGCCAGTTACACGGTTACACCACTCAACTATAGAGTAGGGATGGCCTACATATCGAGTATTACTCACCGATAAAATAGAATAGACATCTTTCAATTAAGATTACGTTCACACCACGTGCGAAATCGATATCATTCATATCTCGGGAGTCAACGGCCGAACAACAAATTTATTAAATTTATAGACAATCTTATCTTAGTAATAATGTCATGTTTACTTTTGATAAATAATGATCATGCTAAGTGGGTGATTGACCTATACTTATGTAACTGGACCAGTTTGTGTTGATCCCTATAGTTGATACAACAAATGAATTAGTAGAAGCTTTTATCGACAGAATTCGAGACAATTGGTATACCATTTTGATTCTAATGTTTCTCGATTGTTTTTTTATATATAAATATATCTTATTTTTGTCACATAGGTCTCAAGTGAGGTGGTTTTATATAATAAATAGGTATCAGCGATGTTGGGTTGAGTGATAATAATAACTGCGAACATCTGGTTGTAAGGTTAAAAAGGCCAGACTTCTAACCATTTGCGATAAGAAAGATCAGAGACTCGCCATTTTGTGAATGATAAATAATGTGTCATGTAGGTAGTTACTTTATATTAAAATAGTTGCAAATAGTGGTTTAAGCATGACATAAACAAGGTAGCCTGTGAATGACTTTCTGCTGTAAACATGACTATTATTGTAGATTGATTATTTGTAACATTGATTTTCAAAAGTAAAGCTGATTATTTAATTACTACCTTTATCTTTTCTTTTTTTTATTTAGGATGGGTTTGCTCTTGACCTTAGTCTAGGGCAAAGATGACAGAGACAAAGTAAGTCGACGATGGAGTGAGCTTACCCAGAAGAAGCCTATTCACTCTATCTTTGAAGAGATTAGGGTTGTATGCGTTCGGAAACACAGACGCAGGTAGAGAGTTCCAGTCTTTTATCTTGGACCGTTAACACTTCTTAAATATTATCTGTCAGTAGTTTTTGGCTGGACATAAAGACCCTCCTCCCACTAATAACCCACATACCTAGTGATTACAGCTGCGGGTTCTGTACGAATTTTTACTTTCAAATCGTAAAATATGAATAGAAATATCGATATTTTCTGTGTCATAATCTCCCATCACTGTTGCGGCGGATTTGTCGATGTTATGCTCGTGTACAGCACAATAAACTTTAATATTCATAATGCATTTTATATCGATAACATGCATATACACTAGTGTTACTCAGTTGAAGAGAGTCTTGTCTAATAGCTTCTTCGAGCGTAAATAGTATTTTTTTTTCTGTTTTGTGTTTTATAAAGTCTACTATCAATTTTCTTTGTTCCATTGATAATAGACTATAAGTGGAAACTTGTAATTGGCCATATTCTTGTATGAACTATTACTCAATATATCTGTTTAGCTGTAAGTTTTCTTAAAAACAAAAAAATAAATAAATATTAGTGTAGTGCAGAATATTGTTACTACATGATAGTTCCAGTCGTTAAGTGATTAAGTAGTAAAGAACTTTATGGATACTGCCGCCGTTCTGAGCTTCGCCGTGACATTTTTAAAATTATTCGGTAACTTTAAACTTTTTTGTTATTTAATGCCATCTGGCGGGAGCAATTAGCAGTTACGTTCCTTAGGGTCTCGTCAAGCGCGTTAATTATAGCAGATTATTTTGACATGTGACGTTTAAGGGTAATGCGATGTGAAGCGGTTCATAAAATAGTGAAAGTAGAATAAATGTAGGTTTTCCACATTCAAGTTTCAGTATATATCTCCAGTACCAAGTTCACATAAAGCATCCCACACGAACATCGTTCTAAAATTCTTTCAAACTATCACATTTCATAATGCACCTCGAAAGTAGAACATCGAGACATCGAAATAATATCGATACACTTACCCAACAATCGGGATCGAGTACTCGTTTCTTTCACAACTCGGCATGTCCACATAGTGTAGTAATATTTCTAACGTTACATTACACGCCCGATGTTTACCCCAAGACTGCACCAAATGTATTCTTAATGACGTTCGATGCACGCCGACGCGGTATAAAAGCGCTCGTGAGTTTCTCAGGTAGACGATACGGAGAAGTAATCCGTTTTTAAAATTCTTGAATTTTAAAACATTTTCGAATTTGCAATTGGAATCAGCAAACAGGGTTTGAAGATTTTAAAAGTAGGACGTAAATATTCTTTGTGAGGGAGGATTTTAATACTGGATGATCAGTATGTTTTCTTTGAGATCTTTCTTCGGGCGATTTGTAGTTTTCCAGGCTGTTTGAGTTGAATGATAGTTTGAAGTTACGCTAGACGCATTAGCTACTGGTGCATATGGCTGGCTTAAATGTTCAGAAGGTTGTGACTATGAAAGTACATATATCGCCGAGATTATTGCCTCTAAATTATGCGACACATAATATTTGGGCACATAATCTCACAGAGGTTGAGCTGCATAATTGGGAGTTCGGCAAAGCGTAGGTAACATGTTTAGAGGGTAGGCAGCAGCTTTATTTTGTCTGTTAATAGTACAGTGCTACGATCACCAATGGTAGAAAAACATAAGCAGTCATGGAGACTGCCGACTGATTGACACATTATAAATAATGAATTGTTACCAATTTAGAATTAATTTAATACAATTTACTTAATTTAATTTTATAAATTTATTTAAGAAAAACTAATTAATTTGGGTTGTGCATGCATGCACAATTCAAATTAATTAGTTTTTCTTTATATATTTATTAATTATTTGCACGCCAAAATTAATGGCAGAATAAGAGATCTTTATACTTATCTAATGACTTACGCTTATGCTGACGACAGTAGTACCCATTGTTAAGAACAAGACCATCCCATCTCACTCACCACCACCATGGCTAAGGTGCTTGACGGTGTGTTGAATGGCTGCCTTTCAGAACATGTTGAAGTGCATGATGCTCAGTTCGGGTTTAGGGCGGGCCTGTCCACGGAGAGCGCCATACTTAGCTACGCTTGAAACACACAGTCAAGTAGGTACTATACCTCGAGGAGGACGCCGGTCTACGCGTGTTTCGTCGACTTGTCGAAAGCTTTCGATCTCGTTGCCTATGATGTGCTGTGGGACAAGTTCAGGGGCGCGGGCGTGCCGGCGGAATACACAGCGCTCCTCAGATACTGGTATGCTCACCAGACAAACAGGGTGAGATGGGCCGGTACTCTGTCGGATGAGTACAGAATGGAGTGTGGTGTAAGGCAGGGGGGGTTAAGCTCACCTCTGTTATTTAATGTTTATATGAACCAGCTTATTGAGCGACTGAGCAGCACCCATGTCGGCTGTCACATAGACGGCACTTGTGTCAATAACTTAAGTTACGCGGATGACATGGTGCTGCTCAGTCCATCGATGAGTGGGTTGAGACAGCTATTATCGATCTGCGAGACGTATGCGGAGGTGCACGGCCTTAAGTACAACTCTAAAAAAAGTGAGATTTTGGTGTTTAAAACACAAAAACAACAGCCCCGCCGTGTACCTCCGCTATATCTCATTGGCGTGGTACTAAATGTGGTTGAGAGTTTTAAATATTTAGGCCACATTGTCACTAGTGACCTACGCGATGACAGCGATATAGAGAGGGAGCGCAGGGCGTTGGCGGTGAGGAGCAATATGCTCACCCGCAGGTTTGCTCGCTGCACGGCAGACGTCAAGGTGACCTTATTTAAAGCGTTCTGTCAGTCCTTTTATTCGAGCGGCCTGTGGGTGTCATATACAAGCCGAACCTACAACGTCCTGCGCGTTCAATATAATAACGCCTTCAGGATGCTGTTGCGGCTGCCGCGGCGTTGTAGTGCTTCGGGCATGTTTGCCGAAGCCCACACAGACGGATTTCACGCTATCATGCGTAAAAAAGCGGCTTCCTTGCTACAGTGCTTGCGTAACACTCGGAACGGCATCCTGAAAATGATTGTTAACAGGCCAGACTGTCCTATACAACGGCACTGGATGGAAGTAGCTATAGGTACGCGTAGATAAGTTAGTTCATCACATTACGTCCCCTGTGATTCCCGCTGTACCTGTGGTGCTACCACACTGAGCCTCGAGGGCGGGCGCAGGCAATTTAGCTGTGTTTGTGTCCCTACTAACAATACTAATATAGACTATAAGTACTTTCTGTTACTAACTCATCACTAAACAATCTATGGACTGTTCATGTACCTATATGTGTTAATGTCTGAAGTAAAGATTTTTATTTATTTTATTTTTATTTTATAAGAACCTTCTGTACCTATTTGCGCAAATAAATGATTTTGATTTTGAAAAGTGAAACCTTATCGCTCAACGCGCTCATAAAATATTTCACTTTAATAAAACAATGATTATCTAAAACACAATAATTTAAACAATGCACAGTATACACAAATTAACCTTTTACGTGGTCAATTTAACTTCACTTACAGCTACTACAACATGTCGGCGCGGGCATGTCTGTGACGCGAACCTATAATTTTTTTCCCTAACCAAAAGTCGCTCAACGCACTTATAGAAGTTTTCACTTCAATAGAGACTGGAGGAAATTAGAGCCATACTTTCAAGCAAGATTACTATCTATTTACTTATACGTTACCTTTAGGGGTCATTGAACTAGGTTTAAAACTCATAGGTACACAATTACATATTTACTTACATTCAATATTAGATTATTTTGTTTTTATTTTTTATGCGATGTCAGCGTAAAAAAACGTATTTTATGTTTTTGTTTTATCAAACAAAAAACATTTTTTTATCGATATTTAACACTGAAAACACTTTGCAACACCTAAAACAAGAACATGGCTACCCCACGCGTTGGGGGTTAATAAATTCACTCTCGCGCAGCGCCACCTAGCGCTTTAACTTGGAACTAAAACGAATGCCAAGTATTCAGGAAGACTGTTCATCAATTATTCTATTTTGCAGTACGTGAGCTGTTTTACGTTCGTGTATTAAACTGCTTGTATGCAAGTAGTGTAAGGTAATGACTTAAAATGCTACTATTTTAGGGGTAATGTAAGTTTGCAGTATAGAATGGGCTTTTATTTCGGTTGCTAAAAGAAAGTAAAGGGTTTATGGTAAGACGATTTGTAGCAGTTCCTGTTGTGTTATGGTGCATTGAAGTAGATTTTACATGAACTCAAGTGAACTTCTGGAATGTCAAGACTGGCGGTTGACTAATACTTTAAAATGCGACATGATCTTTTATCATATCATAAGGAAGCTCATCATCATCATTTCAGCAGAAAGACGTCCACTGCTGGACATAGGCCTCCTCCAAAAAAGGGGGGGGATTTGCCATAATCGCCACGCTTGGCAGGCGGGTTGGCGATCGCAGTATGGTTTTAAAAATGCATAGAGAACGCTGCTGCCCATTCTCTAGTAAATACCTTAGTCGCCTTTTACGACACCCACGGGAAGAAATGGGATGTTCTTTACGTCCGGCACCCCGTACTCAAAATACGCGCATTGACGTGGAGTTGCGGACACCAGCGCGTATTACCTATTACCTACGTCCGGCACCAAACGGAAACTATTTGGATTTTTCTACTTTTAGGAAGGAAGCTCATTTTGGTAATATTTTGACCATTAAGTGTAGCAGAGTACCCAGACAGGCGCTTTACATTGTGTAAATTATTTCATCACCACTGCTTTAAAAACGGTAAAGGAAAATATCATAAGGAAGCCGGTTTTAACTAGAACTAAAAATTCGAAGACATGTGACATACCAACCCGCACAGGGCCCGCGTGGTGGATTACAGCCCATGCCCTCTCACCGAGAGGAGGCTTGTGTCCCAGCAGTGGGAACATTATATGCTGATATATTCATGTATTATCTGCATGTATGTTATACAATAGTGTAGCAAAGATTCGGAGGCTATTGAGCAAAATAATAGAATAAACTTTATACAATTTATACAAAGGCGATAGTTTAGTACTACGACAATATTGTTTTTTTAAACTGCTTAAGGGTGCTATCACAAAAAAAAACGTTTTTCGTCAATTTCTTGTCTATTTGTGAGAAAGCGTGAAATAATCGAAACAATAAGTCTGTGTAACTATAAAAGTATAGTTTTCGTAGTGATAAACCATTCGTGTCAGTCTCAGCACCCGTTAATAGTTTCATCACATTTGCGCTCTCGAAAATATAGCTTATTTCGCCGTTGATTTACGCCGTTATTTTACTTTTAAATAGACTACTTTATTTTTTTTCGAGCAAGGTTACATAGTTAACTTAGTTATTAAATAGTTTTTGTTTGAATTTGGATTTTATATTCGTAGATAAAAAATAAAACTTCGGATGAAAAATGGTCAGTAACTCTCTGTTTTACAGAATTATTTTTGGTGAATTACTGTACGAAATATAATAAATTGATTAAAGCGCTCCCAAGTATAAAATACAGTAGTACCATGGACATTTTTATAATTTCTTAAATTACGTTATCTTCGGTGTAAAAAAGCATCAAAATATACCCAAAAGTAAAATTTTATGAAACATCCTTTGCAGAGACAAGGTTTTTACTGATTTATGTAAATAAATTGAAATATTTATTTAAAGCGCTCCCAAGATAAATAACTAAACTTGCTTGGGCATATTTTATTTATATTTTATGGCTATACCTAAACCATAATCACACATCAAAACTCGAGTAAAACGCGCAAATTCAAGAAAAATTGTAATAGCCCTCTTAAATCACTGATTATTACCTCCGGTACCGGAGCTAAGATTAAACTTGTTAAGGGTGTCACGGCTCTCTCTATTAATGAGTGTCCAGAACGTCTTGCCCATTAGTCCAACACATTTGCACCAGGACACCACCACCATCTTCTTTTTGAGTAATGTCCAGACTGGTATCTAGTAATATCTTAGACGAATCTATATCACTCGTATTCAATCCACAATTTGACCAGTCCAAAAGCGTATTGCAGCAGTATACTTATTGAGATCGTAAAAAGATAAAAACCGGCCAAGTGCGAGTCGCACTCGCGCACGAAGGGTTCCGTACCATTATCTATAAAAACGGCAAAAAAATCACGTTTGTATGGGAGCCCCCTTAAATAATTGTTTTATTTTAATTTAATTATATACGTTTAAAGTGAATATATAACTGAAGATTCTGTGAATATTTCAAGCGTCTACCTGTTGCCGTTATCAATATCGAGCAAAAACGAGCAAAAAAATCACGTTTGTTGTATGGGAGCCCCCTTAAATATTTATTTTATTCTGTTTTTATTCATTTTTTGTTATAGCGGCAACAGAAATACATCATCTGTGAAAATTTAAACTGTCTAACTATCACGGTTCATGAGCTACAGCCTGGTGACAGACGGACAGACAGACAGACGGCGAAGTCTTAGTAATAGGGTTCCCGTTTTACCCTTTGGGTACGGAACCCTAAAAAGATCGCCTAAAAGTATACTTTTAGTAATTCTGAATACAACTGATGTTTATCATCATCATCATCATGATCTCAGTAGAAAGACGTCCACTGCTGCACAAAGGCCTCCCCCAAGCATCACCTCAATGACCTTGCCTGCGCTACTTTCTGTGGATTCTTAAGATGACGTCGTTGGTCTACCTTGGGTGCATTGTTGCTCTGTTGAATTAGTGCACTTCTTGCCTCCAACTTTAATTAAAACTTAAATGAAAAATCCACCCACTATATGTTCTGTAGTATTTATTTTATTGTTTGTTTTTTCTGGTGTACAATAAAGTTTATAATCTATATAAATAATGTCTCATTTTTATTAGTCCATTAACTCGGTCGATATACATTATCCGGGGACTCCCCGCAAGCGGGGTAATAACTAATGAAAGTCATCGCTCAGTAAAAAGCGTGCGGGCATTCACACCTAATGAATATGACTTGACCAATGTAAATGAGCCTTCAAAGCAACTTCCAAACGTGTGGAGCAGGTTTTCCGCATAACGGAATCGTTCCCTATCGACTAATGAAAACGGTTCCCCGAATACGGGCCCTATGGCATGCTTTACAGAAATCTCCAGCACCCCGCATACAAATCGTATAGACCAATAAAAATGAGTCTTAATAAAAATGAACTGCTGCTCGTTGGTAAACCGTATCATTTGAGAACGGCTGGATCGATTTGGCTATTTTTTTTATTTGTTCGTAATAGTCCGAATTAGGTTTTCACGGAAAGTAAAATTTAAAAAGTTGCTGGGAAAATGGGAAAATACGGGAAAACTGAAAGTGCATTTTCTATGGGAATTTTGTATTAATTAGTGAAATTTGAACAGGACACCGTCGTCGGTTCAGCTGGTAAATAAATAAATAAAAGCAAACATAACTAATTACGTTCATAAGTATAGTCACCGGCACGTAACTTGGCAAGAATCCTTAAATGTTTTCTGTTCTCTCCTTTCTTTAACTCTCTTCTGAACAGACACGTTTAAAAATAAATTCTGGCAATAACCATAAAATAATGACAAGCAATAAAAGTGATAATATTTTCGTTGCACTAATTGTACATGCGTGAACTTACTTCCACTACACCAAAACCTTGCCAAGTTACGTGCCGACGACTATAACTTTGCTACAGCCAAAAATAGGTCATCCTCATCTCTTAACAACTTATATTCGTAAGATAGGTACCGACCTAACAGCATCACATGTGCACAGCATACCGTCATATGCGAAACACTTGATTTCCCTAAGGTTGCAGAAATCAGACCGAGCCGGTCTCTGCATATGATTACGTTTTGCAGTTCTGTTTCAGAAAATATGGATAGGAGGAAATCTGATGAATGCGATTCCAAAGTTTTTTTAGTCTTTATTTCTAACAAAAGAAATTAATATTAATGGTATCATAGAAATTCAAGATTACCTTATTAATCTTTTAATTAAGTACACTAATTTCTCCTATAAGATTTAATCTTAAAGTATCTAGCGATAGGCTTCAGCTTTATGTCAAACCTTCAACATAATCATACTTTATCCAGTGTTTGGTAATTGATCTAAATAGATTTTTGAAAGCACTTATGAATTCAGTTGAATTGTTTCAAAAAGTTGTTCTTATACCTATGACAATGAACTTATCAAAAACTTTAGGAATCTTTCTATTATGTACTTACCAAGGGCCTTATCATACTAGCGAATTGCGAGCGTCCTCAAAGCGGAGCGAGCGCGCAACCAATAGGTTACAGGCGCGCAACGAACAAGCCACGCATGCGCATTGAATTCGTTGCGGACGCGCAACAAGATCGCCGTGAAACTGTCTCGTACTTGAAACGCCACCCGGCCGCCCCGCCTCACTTTCTTCTTCCTCACATCCGCGACGTCCTCGCTGTGCAGCCGCGGCGTGTTCGTTGCGCGCCCGCTTCGTTTTGAGGACGCTCGCAATCCGCTAGTATGATAACGCCCTTATATAATGACGAAGTGAGGCTGTACGTTGAATATTTTTGTGAAAAATAAGCGGCAGTCGTAGGACTCTACGTCAGAAGTGAAAACTAAGTAACTTGTGAGTTGTATCGAAGCGTTCGGTGACGATGACGCGAGTTCCATGATTTTTGTTCACCCAAAAAGTGCTCAACGCGCCTAAAGAAGTTTTCACTTCAAAAATTGCTACAAGGCTGATGCTGAAAATATATTTTTTAGAATTTTCGTCAGTTTGTCGGGATATATGTTACGGATTGGCGCAAAATCGGAACGGATTTGGCTGAGATTTTGGCACACAGATAGTTTATAACCTGGATTAAGACATATGTCACTTTTAATCCTGATAGTACGTTCCCATGGGATATTAACCGACATCCACGCAGGCAAAGCCGCGGGCAAAAGCTAGTAATAAAATAATTTTACAATGAGCTAGGACATAAAACACTCTTAATTAGGCAGTTCATGGTTTATGTTCTCGGCTCAGGAAAGGCAGTTAGTTAGTCGTAAATGGTTCACCAAGGATCTTGAGACCCGGAATCCGGTTAGTCTTAGTGATAATTTCTACAATTGCAAATAGAAAACTGCGGTTAAAACAAGGAGGTAGGTACAGTCAGGTAAATTAATTATTTAGCAAATTAACTGCCAATTTAAACTGCCCATCTGTTCAAATTATCTCCCATCCCATCCACTTTCATTTTTGACGGTTGTATATGAAATGGCTATAACAGGGCATTGATGTAGTGTTGTAGGTATCAATTTGATAAACAATTTAAATACTTTACCAATTTCCCTGACTGGACGTTTGGGATTCGTCTTACCAGGTAGGCCATGAGAAGAAACTTTTATTTCAGTGATGTGTACTTGTATAATTAGAGCCATTTTGATGACTGTCGAAAAGAGTCCAAAAAAGCCACGTATACCTACAACATGTCCCGTAATTACCGCACAACCTCTTAAGGGGTCATTGTACTCATCATTATGAACAACTTTTACTATGAGACCAAACCTGAAACTGTGAAAAAATTTTTGCTGTTCCCTACATTTTGATGAGTTATGAGAACATAATTTATATGTAGGGAACACCTGTTTTTTTTCCGCTATTTCGGGTTTGATCCCATAGTAAAAGTTGTTCATAATGGTGAGTACAATGATCCCTTAAGACACAGATATATGCCAGTGACCTTGAGTGGTTAACTTGCGTGTTCTGTACTGAGCTCACGCAACGCGTCGTACATTCAGCCAGTAATAGGACTCGCCCATCAAGGAGCGCTGTCCCCAATTTGACGCATTATTAATTTATTGTACACAAAACAAAAGGTATTTAAATAAAACGCGTATACTAAAAGATCAATAATTAAATTATCTTTAAATTGGTGAAGGTTTCAGAAAAATACGCTTGGTAGATTTTGCGCCATTCTCAGTTTTTTATCCGCGTTAGACATAACTTTAAAAATTAATTTCACTATGTATTATAAACATAATCTGAAATATTCACATATTAAGTTATTGAGAAAATGCTCTAATTTAACATATTTTTTTTTCAAGCCATTAACACTGTTCGTTTAGACGTGATCTTCAGTATAAAATCAATAAAATTCGGTTATTGTCGCCTTAAGAGATTGTGCGTTATTCTTGTATAACCTCTATTAGTAACTACATCAATCAATCTGCCCGCCTTTTCCCAACTATGGTGGGGTCGGCTTCCAGACTAACCAGATGTAGCTGGATACCAGTATTTTACATGGAGCGACTGCCTATCTGACCTCCACCACTCAGTAACTGAGTAACACGAAATCCCCTTGACAAGACTGGTTGTCAGACTTTCGGGCTTCTGACGACTGTCAAAGTTTCACGAATGACAGCCGGGACCAACGGGTTTACATAATTTCCGAGGTGCGAGAGGTCTCGGTATGTAAAGGTCACCCATCCAAAGACCGACCGCGGCAAGCGTAGCTTAACCTAATCGATCAACCCATGCGGCTGTTATTACTAAGTTACGTAACCACTCTCTACTACCTATACTCCATTTGAAATAAGATTAGACATTTAAATAAACCTTTTTTACAGTCCTTTCAACCGATTTTCACTTCAATTGCGTTAATGGCATGACAAATGGCAGCCGTAATAAATAGTTGGTATTGTAACCACGTTTTTGCTTTTAATTCCATCCTTATCCCTACGGAATAGAAGTCACAATCGGTTGAATGGGCCGTAAAAAAGTTTATTTAAATTTCAAATGGAGTTAAAAAAAATAAAAAAACTTTTATTAGCAGGCATCGTAGGCCCATAGCGTGTTAGTTTACAAGTAACTTAAAAACTATGTTAGTAGTAAAAAATTACGCACACAATACAATATCCTAATATTAAAACATTATCCCATTTAAAACGTTTAAAACATCAAAAAAAAAACAAAACAAAACGAAGGATAGCCAGGAAGGTTAATCAAGCCCCATGTCTGTCATGTAGCTTGATGAACCTATCCATTGTAGGCCCTTCTAACCTATCAGAAAAAAACCTTCAGAATGCTAATGCTTGCTCCCTCTCACTCTGCGCATTATTGACGCCACTTTCTTGCGCATGATCGCAAAATAATCATCCGTGTGCATCATAGCATGTTTAGCATGATCAGCCTATAATGTTCCCACTGCTGATGCTGGAACACAGCCTTTCTCTCTTCGAGAGGGAGTGGGCCGTAATCTACCACGCGGGCCCAGTGCGGGTTGGTAGATGTCATGCCTTCGAAATTTTTGGTTCTAGGACATGCCGGTTTCCTCACGATGTTTTCCTTCACCGTTTTGAGAGCAGTGGTGATGGAATAATTTACACAAAGTAAAGTGCATGTCTTGGTTCGAACCTACTACCTACAACTCGTTAGTCGCGGCCATGACCACTGGGCTACCACTGCTCTCTACTGCTTATGATAGACAATAGGCATAACGGACAGCCCTTTGTGCAGGGCTTGCATGGAGGCTGAAGAAACCGTTGCGCATGTGCTCTTTGACTGCACAGGCGTCACCCAGATCAGAACGGAAACCCTCGAGTCACCCAGATCCTTCACAGATATTTTATGCAGACCAGGAGACCTAATCAGCTTCTGGAGGGAGGTGGGCTGGTTGGAATAAATAACTGACGGCCGCCATGGCCCACGCACAATGGTCCACATGAAGGACTAAGTGCGGAAACCGAACCCCATAACATAGAACAACTACCTATGATAATCTAAAAACGCATAACGTTATCACAAAAACTATTTTTCTGAAACTATAAACATTGTTCACAGAGTTTATAAGGGAGCTAATCCAATAACTTGGCAAACACGTTGACACGCCTGATGCATTATTTATACAAGCACAGACTTATTGGAAACACCGGCTGACATCCACACGCATTGCCATTACAGGGTAGGTAGGGGTAGAGATTTAGGTAGGTTATTTAAGTTTGTAGTATAATAGAATCATTGTGACCGAATCAGAAATTAAGAGGTCTGCAAGTGAAACAAGGTAATGACATAGCCCAAGGAATTGCCAAACTTAAGTGGCAGTGGGCAGGGCACATTGCTCGCAGAAAAGATGGCCGATGGGACCGAAAGGTTCTGGAGTGGCGACCGCGTACCGGGAGACGTAGCGTTGGAAGGACTCCTACAAGGTGGACCGATGAGCTTATGAAGGCCGCATGAATCCGCTGGATGTGGGAAGCACAGAACCGGTCGAAATGGCGGTGCTTGAGGGATGCCTATGTCAAGCAGTGGACGTCTACATGTTCCTCTATTAAGAACTTAAGGAGCTCAACGATTCGACGAACAATACCAAAGAAAGAACATTTGGGTAGGCCCTATACATTAACTGACAGACCAAGATTAAAACTAACTAAGAGAGAAAAATTAAAAAAAAACCTAAGGTATCCCGAATACGCAATCGCCGCGGTCATTCGAATCGGAAATTCAGAGATTCAGAGTATTTACTTGTAAACATAGCTTACAGATACACAGGTTTGTGAGATGTTACATTTTTATAAGTTCTCTTTGCTTTGCCATTAGGCGTACAAATGTTAGCATCAGTTTCAATTATTTAATTATTAATTTCACAATATCAAATAAAAATTATAGAAACAGCTAGAGTGTAAGATAAATCAATATAATATTCCCCTGGCAATTAATTAAATTTGAAATAAAAACTACAATGTCAAAACAATTACCAAATTTGGTTAACGCGAATGAGTCTTTACACCCACAGAGTGACATATGAACGCGATGGTCGCATAATTATTCGTGTGACAGTTGCTTATTGTTACCCCCGCGTTCTAACAAAAAACGATAGTCGCTCGAGTACGCGATCGACGCAATCGTTGGTGCGGATTATGACGTTGAACCTCTACAGGTATTTATTTATTACATTTGGGAAAACAAACAGTAGTAAATTAAGCATAAACAGTGTTGTCTTAAAATTAAACTTAACAAGATATACTACCCACAACATTTTCCACGGATTACTATATTAAATAATAAAACAAGCTGTTAGCAAACGTTAACTATAGCACTGTTAACTTAATGAAAAAGAAGTTAAAAGACAAAAAAAAAATACAAAAAGATTAAACAATATTCTAAGATGAACAAATAAACAATTTTTTTACAAACAAACAATTTAAAGGTATGTCATATTCATACTTATGGGTATGAATATGACATAACTTTAATTTGATGACATAACTTTAATTTGTTTGTAAAAAAGCTATCGCCGACTCGCATTCTTCTTCACTAATTTTTTTTTTTCAAACAAACAAACTTTTCGATCGCTTTTGTTCAGGATGCTGCCTTAGGACACGGCTTAATACCTCCCGAAAACCTCTTGTTACTTTAATATGAATTCATTCAAACAATTTCCTAAGAAACATAGAAAAGACTCGTACTCAATATACCAAGCAGCCATCCATACATAACATCCTTTCTTCCACAGTCATGCATCTTTTCATACAAGCGCGTCTTTCGCACATGACTGCAGCCCGGGGTCTCCTGGACCCTTATCAATTACTTCTACATACGTAACGCAAAGTATTTTCTGTCTTCATAGCATGTATGTCTATTTTTATTAATATTTCTGTTTAGTTTATTCTACCACTTATTTTTATTATTATATTATTTTTCTTTATCTATGATCCTATCCTAATTGTTGCTGCACCGTACGACGTCATACGTCGGCGCCGGCTGTCACTGAAAACCAGCGCTGGGGCTCTGTCTTGCATAGGGTCGCAGTATAATGCTGAGCGATAACCGTTTTGCGTGGATGTGACGCATGTTTCCCCCAACCTTTTCTTATTTTTGTGTTTATGTTCTTTGTTGCGTCATGTTTACCGCAAATAAACGTATTTTCTTTCATTCTTTCTTTCTTTCTCTCATTCTAGGATGTACTGGACTAGAAAAATATTATGACTTGTATTAAAATATAAAGTGTTGTTAAAGTCTATGAAAAAGATGTCTGCTTGTCGAGCCATCATAAATTCAATTCATATTTATCATAGTACCAAAGTAACGAGTTACGGTAACTTGTTCGTCACTTGTGTTAGTACAAATAATATAAATATACTAGCAGACTCAACTGACGTTATGCTGCCCAATTGAGCATCTAACTAAACCATCCAGGGACTCACTAACACACACAAAAAAAAAAATCAAAATTGGTCCAGCCGTTTAGGAGGAGTTCAGTGACATACACACTTACAGAAGAATTATATATATAAAGATTATGTACTTATAAAAATAGCTCGACTGCCGCTGTACAAATAGCCAGTCACCAGCCATAGCGGAGTTGACTACCCAAGATACACTGACGTTACCATTAAGACGCTGACAACAGCTAACTCGCGGTCACTGTCAGACTGCATACAAAAGAAAGAGAAGCGCGATGACACAATGCTTGTAATTTATTGCAAAATATTAAGTAATTATCTATTTAATCAAAAATTAGTTGAGTAATCGAGAACAAAAAACAACTAAGTTCTGGATTCAAATAAGACGTTCTTGTTATTAATTAAATATTAACCGTACGTTGATATTTAATACAGATATTTTAGAACTCAAGGTAAATGGTTAGTTTACCGTTCATTTGTATCGAGCTTTTTTTTTCCTAAACGTGTTTTGGTAACAACCAAGTTCTGAGAAATACGTTCAAGAATAAGATATATTTTTTCCGCTACCACAAACTATATAAATCTGGCAATATTTTTGTTTAAGACAAGCCTACTTAGATCATTTGCCTCTTGTCAGCGCCTTAAGGCGCAGATATATGATTTTAGTGGAGAATCTGTTATTACGCCTTCAAATAATGCAAGCAAGTTATGAAAAAATAATAATATGTTAAACTAAAACGCATACACATCAATTTTGTATTAATTGTTAAGTATTGTAGTCAAATACTTTTTGAAATAAATTCAGGAAATAATGTCTACAACAATAAAGCATAAAAAACGATATTACTTTAAAAATACTTAAGATATTTTCTTGATTTTGTTTTTGTATGAATAGACTACTATATTATCTATAATTCTACGCGTGATTTTTTTTTCAAATATTCATATTTTCATTACTAAAAATAAATATTCACTATGAAACCGAACGGCGGCGGCGTGGCGTGAGCGCAACGCGCATTTGTATGGCCTAGGTCAACGGCGATTACCCGAACCTTAAGTAGCACCACATGTGAAGGCTATGTTTCATGTCAATAATTTGCGTAGAATATCCTAATTTACCTTTAAAAAGTTTATATCTTAACACCAAACGTAAAACTGATACCGATACTCTTTCTTTTGTTTCTTTTTTTTTTCTTTCTCCTGTATCGTGGGTGCGTTTACAAACATTTAAACTCACATACACAAACAGCCAGACCCGGAACAACTACTAGTAGGTCATACAAATATTCGTTCCGTGCGGGAATCGAACCCGCGACACGCAGCGCAGCAGTCAATCGCTTAACCACTGCTTAACTACTTCATCATCATCATCATCATCATTTCAGCCGAAAGACTCCTGCTGGACATAGGCCTCCCCACAAAGAAGGGGAGGGGTTGCCATAATCGCCACGCTTAGCAGACGGGTTGGCGATCGCAGTATGGTGTAGTAAATCCCTAACCGAAAAAACCGTACCGTAAATACCGATACTTAAAAAACCTAATCTCACTGCCCCTCCTCATTAGAACACTTAAAAGATATCCGTATATTAACATTATCACACAAAGGTTAGAGCAAGTCAGTTTAAAACTTAATGAAAGCGTAGTTTAGCGTCCCTATTAAGTGTAACTCTACGGACATAGTACACAAGAGGTTAAATAGAGGATTAGCGGGATGTTAGTGGTCAAGCGACAATGTGTCTAAAGGATCGATGGGCTTGACAGGTGAAGGCAACCCTTCCTCATATCTTAGGAATCGTATAGGCACCTATTATCGCGGTCTATCCTAGAATGGGTGACTAAACATCTTGTACCTCGGTACAGGGGTGTCAACCCGTCCGTGCCCTGGAAGTGGAAGGCATTTTACGCCGACGGCAGGACCGTCGCGTCGGCGTAACATGTGCTGACATTCGAGGATATTTGACAGTAGTGTTACGGGTACTCAGAAGCCGGAAAGTCTGACAACCAGTCATACGTCGTGAAAGTCAGATAGGTGATCGGTCTGTGAGAAATATTGGTATTCAGCTGCGGCTAGACTGGAAGTCGACCACAAAATGTTGCGAAAAGGCTTTTTAGACGATAAAACGAATATTATCATAAGTAGCTACGGCTGGAACGGTGAAATGGGTGATTGATAAGCTCCTGTAAGATGGGTCACGAGTTCTGCAAGGCCACGTTCATGCTGGAACGGCCACTCTTTCTCATTCCTTGAGAACCAACGCCGAAAAAAAAACCCTATGCAGCAAAATCACATTTTCGCACACAGGCAAATGAAGGAACACGGGTGGGTATTAGTCAGTAAAAGTCTGACACCCGCTCCGCCCAGAGCGGGAGAAGTTATTTGATAACTACCCACCCAAAAAAAAAAACAAGTAATACAGCAATTAGCAATCAATGCGTTTGATAAAAATGGCTTCAGTATTTTGTGTCAGACTGTTTCCTATTAATTTAACTTAATTTAAAAGCGCTTAATTATCGTGAATGACACGTTCACGTTGCATACGTAATGTTATTAACAGCGTGTCATTGCGACCGCATCAAATCCTGTCGTTGACAGGATTTAATGCGGTACAATTTTATTTTATATTTTTATTTATTTAACAGTTTATCTAAGTACACACAAATATAAACAGACAAGAAGACCGGCTTGTTTTAATTTAATTTTCGAATTGTTTTTTTATCTTATTAAGCTTTTGACGTTTTGCACCGTTCTTACATGTACCTATAATTTAAACATGAATGATGTAACCAATATTTTGTAACCATAATTTATGTTAATTTAAAAAAGTGTTCGTGAAGTCCCTTTCCCGTTCTTCTCCATAGGAACCTTCTAAGCTTTGGAATGGGCAACTAGCTTCATCTTTATGACTGTCCGACCCCTTGACAATTCAAAAGTCCCTGTAATTGGTTTATTTGAAATAAATGCTTTGAGTGTGAGTTTGAAAGGAACAGACAAATACGTCATGGTGGTGCTTATTTCTAAAGAAACAAGTTTTTTTTTAATTCAGAATATTTTGTTTTGCTTGATTATTTCTAGTAGAATCTATTAGGTGTTTCCGCATCGCGAGTAAAAGTACAAGTAGGTAAGCAATACCGAAAATGAGTTACTGTAAAACTATTTTTTACCCGACGGCGCGACAGCAAAGACAGGGTTATGTTTTTCACGAACCTCACGAGATTTGAACCAAGGACTCTTGTTTCAAATATCAAAATTCCGAATTGAAAGTCTTCTTTAACAAAGTTAATGCTATTTTAAAGCAATATTTATACTAGGCACTTGTCAATGTAAATTTCAAGATAACCATGCAATATTAAGAGCTACAAGTAACAAGAAACGCCGGGACGCCCTAGAACAGGGGTGGCGAACCAATGACATGCGTGCCATTGATGGCACGCGACAAAATATTTTGGGCACGCCACCGATCGAAACGGTTGACAAGCCATATAAGTAAAATGCAAATAACAAAATTGTGGAAACATGGAATTCGATTCCAGACGCATTTTACGCATGTGTTTGATGGCTCGTAATATTTTCACCATATTTTCTTAAAGTAGGCAGTCGTAGGTATATGAGAGTTATTATTTTTAGAGTTGAATAACATTAAAGACTCGCTTGGAAATAGTTTGACTCCAGTTCATCATGCATTCTGCTAAAATTAACATCTTACAACCCTAATATAAGTTATTTGTCATCTAATCTGCAACAACAGAAGTCACACTGATGTTACTAATTTGAATTACACGTAGGTATAATATTTATCAGTGTAAAATGTATTTTTTTTGGTTGTAAATTAGGAGTTTTAAGTTTATAGTATTTAGTTTTATTATTTTCCCAATAATTACTAAGTCAACATTATTTGACGGCATGTCTATGGCCGCATTAAACATTTATTTAGAAGAAATGGCTCGTTGATCCATATAGGTTCGCCACTCCTGCGCTAAAAGGACTTGAAGTGACCTTATTGGTGATGTTCTTCAGAAAGGTCAGGTGCGTAGTACTCGCAACCGGCGGCGGCGTGCGTGTATGACCAAATGTATAAACATAAATAAAGTAAAAGGATTACGTAAGGATCGTAGCAGGTGGGGTTCTGTAGTTTATGTCTACCCGCATGGAAAGAAGGCGTGAGTTTATGAACGTAACAAAAAAAAACTTTCTTTATTTTCTTTTTTGGGGTACCATACCCAAAGGGTAAAACGGGAACCCTATTACTAAGGCTCCACTGTCTGTCTGTCTGTCCGTCTGTCACCAGGCTGTATCTCATGAACCGTGATAGCTAGACAGTTGAAATTTTCACAGATGATGTATTTCTGTTGCCGCTATAACAACAAATACTAAAAAATGTAATAAATTAAATATTTAAGGGGGCCCCATACAACAAACGTGATTTTTTTTTATTCATTTTTGCTCTATATTGATAACACGCTTGAAATATTCACAAAATATGTAGATATTAATATATGAACTTTAAAAATAAATAATTAAATTAAAATAAAACCAATATTTAAGGGGGGCTCCCATACAACAAACGTTATTTTTTTGCCGTTTTTATAGATAATGTTACGGAACCCTTCGTGCGCGAGTCCGACTCGCACTTGGCCGGTTTTTTTTCTTTCTTAAAATACATAATTATGAAATCGAGTTAGTACATAATCCTGTAACACAAATCGCTTCCGCTCCCGCTCCGCTCATCACAAAATTCCCTCCCCTTCCCCTCGCAACAATTGCATTTAGAAACCCATTTTGTGTAATATACCTCTTTGTTATTTGCATAGAAATTTTCACGAAAGCTTCAGATTATAATATTGTTTTGCTCTTACTTTATTTAATGTAGGTAACTGGCTTTTGAGAATAGTGTTTTCATTAAAGCTAAAAGTTCAATTTTAAAGTTAAAAATAGAAGATTGCTTGCAAATTAGGTTGCATAGAACTGGTTCTTGTTAACTGCTTTGTTTAAGGTAAATATGTTTGTAATTGAAGTTTGTTCACGAGAATAGAGAAACGGGTAGGGTTGGGAACCTAGTATTCACGATGTAATTCTCTAGTCTTACATTTTGACTTGTAAACTTTTTGAAGTGAAAACATCATTATGCGCGTTGAGCGATTTTTGGTAATCATAATCATCATAATCATTTAGTATTTGTTAGTTGAAAACTTATGGGTGCGCGTCACCGACATGCCCGCGTCGACTCGCGTCGGATGTGGAAAGGAAATTCAACCTTAGGAAGGTAAAGAAAGAAAGAAAAATGCGTTTATGAGCATTACAGCAAAAAATACACCTTAAAAACTATAAATAACAGAAAACAATTAATTATAATGCCAAAAGGGCCTCAGCTCAGCATAATGTCAGATGACAACACAGGGTGTAGTACCACCTGACGCTGATTTTCAGCTGCAACCCACGAGTGCCATACGCTAGAATAATAAACACATAGGGAAGTGTGTGTCCGTTAATTAATAAAGAGAGTAAATTAAAGGTGATAATATGAAAAAGGTAACGCAATTACGAGGTAGTAGTACTACACCAAGCTAGTTTTATGTATTTATTTATACATTAGAATAGAATGGAATACAGTTACAGACAACCTTTGGATGGGTTAAAGGGAGCAGGAGAGACAATACTGCAGGTAGTCAGTGGTGTACCATTAACATATACAATAAATACACACATACACAAAGCATACACATATCTAATAAATATATACAATAATACACATGAAACAAGAGCAGGGAACTGTGTTATGTAATGATGATGTTTAAGGAGAGAGGAAGTGTTTTTTTACCTAATACGTATTATTGCCAAAAAGAAATGCTTTCCAAAAACAGTCTTAGTTTTTACAGTCTTGCGACCAAAGCAGAAGTCAAAATCGGTTGAACGGACTGTAAAAAATGTTTATGTAAACTAATCTTATTTCAAATGGAGAATTATATAGATATGTTATGTTATTGAAATGTTTTTTGATATAACTTTGTTTTTCTGATGAATATCTATGCTATGTCCCATTTGCTCGCAAAAGGACACAGTGGCACCATTATTCTTGCATTTTTCTGTCACATTGCATACTGAGTCGAATCTACCTATAATGCTATTTTACTTGTAATAGGTACTGTAAAAAAAGTTAATTTAAATTTATAATCTTATTTCAAATGGAGTATATGATAAAGCGACGATGAAATATTGAATTTTACATAACTTTTTACATATCGCTCGCAACATCTCATGCGTAAAGGTTTTCAAGCACGTTTCAGGGAGGGACTCTTTAAATGTCGATACGAAAGTGCATAATATTATATGTAAGTATGTATGAATACGAGCAATGCTTTTAGATCGAAGTACAACGTTGAGCTACTTATTAAAGAGTTTTGAGTAAGATTTGTTCCCCAATCTCCTTACTCAAAACTCTTTAATAAGCGTATTTATGTTTTTTTTTAAGGGCTTTATCGCTGAGCGATAACGTCACTCTGTATATTATGAAATCATGATTTCATGGAAAAGTCATTTAATGGAACAAATCTGTAACATGTATTCTAATGATTATTAACATAACATTAATATAATATCACGCCTGTAATCCTCCAAGGGTTAGGCAGAGGTATACCTATAAGTAGACCCACATTTCGCCAGTTATGTTTAAGTCCCATGTAATAGGGGGCGAGCCTATTGCCATCAACCAGGCACAAATACAGACTACGGGCTGCTACTGAGAAATTCCTAATGGAAAATCCCAATAACACTTTGCCCGACCTGGGAATCGTACCCAGGACCTCATGCTCAGCAGTCGCGCTTGCGACCACTAGACCAACGAGGGAGTTCTAATGATTGTAATTCTGGAAATACAGAACTGTTAAAGTCGCGAATCATATTTTGATCAAGATACAACCTGGCACTGAACTGCAAATTGAAAAAAAGTTAAGAAAATTTTAATTTCACGGGTTACAGCTGCGGATTTACTTAAGATGGAGATATATGCCAGTGACCTTGAGTAGTTAGCTTGCGTGTTCTGTACTGAGCTCACGCAACGCGTTGTACGTTCAGCCAGTGATAGGACTAGCCAATCAAGGAACGCTGTCCCCAATTTGACGCATTAATAATTTATTATACACAAAACAAAAGGTATTTTAATAAAACGCGTATACTAAAAGATGAATCATTAAATTATCTTTAAATTGGTGAAGGTTTCAGAAAAATACGCTTGGTAGATTTTGCGCCATTCTCAGTTTTTTATCCGCCTTAGACATAACGGCACAGTTGGCGCAGCGGTTAAGCAATTGGCTACTGCGCTGCGTGTCACGGGTTCGATTCCCGCACGGAACAAATATTTGTATGACCTACAAGTAGTTGTTCCGGGTCTGGCTGTTTGTGTATGTGAGTTTAAATGTTTGTAAACGCACCCACGATACAGGAGAAATTCCTAGTGTGGGGCAACGTTTAAAAAAAAAAAAAAAACTTTACAAATTAATTTCACTATGTAATATAAACATAATCTAAAATATTCACATATGAAATTATTGAGAAAATGCTTTTATTTAACATATCTTTTTTTCAAATCATTACCACTACTCGTTTAGACGTGATCTTCAGTATAAAATCATTAAAAGTCGGTTATGGTCGCCTTAAAAGAAAGACTTACAAAGAGTCAAAGCTTGTGTATTAAGACGCAGATATACCAGTGACCTTGAGTGGTTAGCTTGCGTGTACTGTACTGAGCTCACGCAACGCGTCGTACGTTCAGTCAGTAATAGGACTCGCCCATCAAGGAGCGCTGTCATTATTGTACACAAAACAAACGGTATTTAAATAAAACGCGTATACTAAAAGATCAATAATTAAATTATCTTTAAATTGGTGAAGGTTTCAGAAAACTACGCTTGCAAGATTTTGCGCCATTCTCAGTTTTTTACAAAATTACAAACTTTACAAATTAATTTCACTATGTATTATAAACATAATCTAAAATATTCACATATGAAATTATTGAGAAAATGCTTTTATTTAACATATCTTTTTTTCAAATCAATAACACTACTTGTTTAGACGTGACCTTCAGTATAAAATCATTAAAAGTCGGTTATCGTCCCCTTAAGACGTGAGCTTATGTATTTGTATACAATATTAGTGTTAGTATATGTGAAACCCGAAACACGTGTCTAGTATTTTTATGTAAAGAATATATGTACAAAATTTCAAAACTGTATCATGAAAAATCACAAAGTTATAAGGTTGTTATGTTTCCGGGTTGTCCGTACAAAAACATGCTAACGGCGCCCCCGCGCCTCCAGGGTCGTCTTGCGCTCATTGATAATAATTTACCTAACCGTAAGGCGATTGTATTGCAAGTAATTAATGGTGATAACATTTTCCATCACACTTAAATATTTTTGGGACAAAATATAACATGGTGTAAAAGTTATTAAAATCGATTCAGTTCCTTATTCTGAACAAACTATATTCATGTTTCGCATATACTAAAAATAATGTAGTATATTATACCTATCTAAAAAGATTCTTAAGTTATTTTTACCGAATTTAAAAAAGGAGGTTATTTTAAACAATTTAGGGATCGTGATTTATAATTCGAACTCTAATTATTAACAGTGTACCAAAAGATTTACAAGCTTTTATAATTAAAAAGATAGAAGAACTCTTTGTTAGCTACACCTTTTGAGTTCGAAAACTCTTTGCTTAGTAGTGAAGTACGTGCGAAATTAGTTTCTTCATGTTTTTCTTGCGAAGTTTCTCTTGGAGAAGAATTATTTATGTGGTGGTAATAAAAAGAAGTTCAATTTAGATAAGATACTAGATCAAGTGTATACTTGACTATTTTGTACGTTCTGACATGAGAAAGAAATCTTACCTCATTTGTTTGACTCATCATTTCAGCCGAAAGACGTCCACTGCTGGACATAGGCCTTCCCCAAAATGAGGCGGGGGGGGGGGGGGGGGGGATTTGCCATAATCGCCACGCTTGGCAGGTGGGTTGGCGATCGCAGTATTGTTTTAAAAATGCATAGAGAACACTGCTGCCCATTCTCTAGTAAGTCCCTTAGTCGCCTTTTACGACACCCACAGGAAGAAATGGGATGGTGCTACTCTTTACGTCCGGCACCAAACGAAACTGTTGTTGTTTGACTAGTTTAAATACAATCAAAATATTATCGACTTTAATAAATATAGCAATTTACACTATTTGTTGAATTAGTTGCTATGTTATTAAAATATATACAAAAGTAAGTAATGTGAGATATGTACTAAAATGAAAGATATGAAAATTCTGAAGTAGCAATGTAAGGTTTTTCCTTTTATTTTGGCTAGGAACCTAAATATTTGCAACTTTTGGTATTCCACAAGTTGCAAAATTATTCCATATTTTGAATAATTTATCTTAACATACATAAATATTTACGAAATTGTACTACAAAAAGTTACAATTTAAAATGAGGAAGCAAAGAAGAAAAAACAACCAATAAATTTATATCGATAAAAGTATTCCCATCACTTAAGCAAAACACGTAAAACTCTGCGTTCTCTAATCATCTTCTATTTGTCTTTACACCTGTTTGCACCCTCTGAAGGGAAGTCGATCCTATAGAATGTTTTCATTAAACTTTGTTAATTTACGCTTTTCTCCCCTTGCCGTCGGGGACGGATGCCTATCCCAAATTATTTTGTCCTTAATGGAATGAATGGGCTTCATAAAGGATCTTTTCGAAATTGACCCCTTTTATCGTTCAGGAGCTCATTTGTGATGATTGGCGTAAATGAAAATGTTATGCTTCAAGGTGTTTTAAAAACCCTGCAATGAACAGTCACATTTAATTGTTAATCAATGCCGTGTTCACAAGAAAGTAGAAAGGAAAATTATCTATTTGCATAGAAGAAATGGGGCTACCAAGAGGAAAGTACACGGACCAAGTCATAGAAAAAGAAAATATTAGTAGGTACGTCAGCAGCTGAAAATCAAACAACATAGCATTACGGACTGTTTGTTTCAACTTTTATTTTATTTTTGAATTGGACGTACAGGTTTTCTTAGCAAGATAAGAACATCATGCAATTTGATTAATTTTCATTTTGGTATTGGCGTGTAGCTATATTATGGAATAATTTAATTTAATGTTTTGTGTTGCGTAATGTAAATTATTTTACATACTATTGTATAGAATCAAGTTCTTCTAACCGACAGACAGCTGTGTTGCTGGAGAGTTTGTTGCGCCACTTTTTCTTCCCAGCAAATCACTATGAAGTGGTGAAGGGCGGACGTTTTTGGGGGACTGTCTTATGTAATTTGGACGTTCGAAAAGTGTTGATTCTCAGCCTAAATAAATGAATATTGATTATTCTTTCTTTTTTTTTCAATCCACTGGTTTCCATCAGACGTGGTAACAAGCACTTAACACATCATAACTTTAGATAATCTGTCAACATTTGTGGTTAGATCTCATCTCTTGAAATCAGGACTAGGGCTTACTTCCTTACATAGCTACTCAGGAATTACCTATACAAGTACATAGCATCTATGTATTGCGTTCAGCTTGGTAGCTTATGTATTTAGACGTTATTAATACCTTTAGGAAACACGCGTGCTTGAATGTCTCGTTCGGTGTGTATATAGTAGGGATGGGACATGATGTGTACAACAATATCGATAGTTTAATTATTAAAAAATATGTCACACCATACCATCCAAGTATTACGTAAGAGGAATTTCAGTAATTTTTAACCCCTTCCCCTTGTCAGCGAAGCTCTCACCACCCCCTCCTATGCTTACGTAAACATTGGTACTTACATTTTTTTTTAACTTGTCAAGTTTCTTTGTTGTTATTTATGAGTCTAGAAATAAGGAATTTATTGACTATAAAGGAATTGAATGCCCATTTATGTAATTTTCCTATTTCGGTTCTTTCTAACTTAACCATGAAACACCGCGTGAGAGCGAGCAATTAATATCAATTATTTTGGGGAATACCTGAACATGTTTTTCGCTTTAAACTTTTAAAGCATAGACAAGTAGGGTTGCCATATTTGTTCAAATCAGATCTTTAGTAGATTCTGATTTGAATAAATATTTTACAGAAAAATCAGTAAATAAATAAATGCTGCTGACGTAATCACCATCCAGACCCCCCGTCCCCCATGTCATCAAATATAAGCAAAGCAAAGACCCCCACCACCCGTCGGTGCTTACGTACTGGAATGGCCCCACAGATTTTGTCAGCTGGAACATCAAACTTAAAAAGGCGGGTGTAATACATTGGATGCGAAAGGCGCAGGGATGTTGTGGTGCAACTTTTCAGAAGCCCATAGTCAACAGCAGACTGCCGTTAAATTGATTGATTGGCTCAGTTTTGCAGGAGAATTAGACAATGTGAATTGACATTTTTATTGGTTTAATATTTGCTGTTAACACCGAATGCGATACCTTAAAATGTTTGTGTTGAAACATGTTTATATTTCTATTTCAATATAACTCAAATCTCAGATAGTCAATATTGTACTGACATTTTCAGCTGTTTTGTAACCTTCGAGTAAATGGTTTATAGAAATAGTTAAATCTTAGAAGGTGTTTGCGTCAAGTGTTAAATGTTAATGGGTCGATTAAAGAGTCGAACAACATTTTAATCTTTATTCCTAAACTACGTGGGTACTGTACCTACTGCAATGCAGTTAGAATTTAGGCAAAATACTAATATGATTAAAAAATATGACAGCATTTACGTGGATTTTTCTTTAAGTTGCATAGCCAAGAACTACAGGCCCATGTAAAACCTATAGTTCCTAGGCGACTTAAAAAAAATTTGCTCTGTTTTATCGACCTCTATCGATAAACAGCTTCTTCCCATCACTAAAGCGACATGTCTTCCAAGATTGGCCCGGGGTTATACCGATAGTAGATGCACTCACTCTCCCTACTATGTCTACGTATTCCATCGAATCGTGCACCTTGTTCCTTGAAAATCAGGATTTCTGATGTAAGCAGAATTTCATATAGTATGTGGAAAATTATTACCGAAGCCAGTGTGTGGACAATATCTTCGTACTTGGTACGTGATACACTCTGGTGCCTTAGTGAAGGTACTCTGTCTGGAAATTGTGGTCGAAACTTCGGTAGTTACTAGGATTACATGGAGACGGGTAGTTTGCTTAGATGTTATTTATGTTAGGGGCATAAATAGTCCAAGAGCGTTTTCAGGTAAAATATTACTTATTGTATTACAATAACGAAAGGAGAAAATGAGCTGATTAATTGAGATAAATTAAACGTTCATACAAAGGCTTTGCGAAGAAATGTCATTGAAAAACTGTGATGCCATTTCTCAGTTACGCCATCTAAATAAACTGAAGTTAGTCAGTCGTTTTACCATAACGAGATTTGCAATATCGTAAAAATGTAATGTCTTTGCGTTCATACAGCTTAAGACTCGCTTTTTTAATTCAATAGTATTTCTTATTTAGGCAATCAGGATTGGGATTTTTTATTTTGGATGAGTTCAAATAATTGTACTACACCACTACTGAGTCAGAACTGTACATAGAATTCTCAAAAAACGAGTCTGATGCTGAAAATAAAATTTTTAGAATTTTTGTCCGTTTGTCTGGATGTATATTGCAGATTGGCGCAAAAGCGGCTGAATGGATTTGGATGAAATTTGGAACACAAACCGTCTTATTACAAAACAAGGTTAATCTTCAGACCCAGACTTAAACCATGGAACCATTATTGAATTTCGGACTTTATTCTGTCTATGGTAAAGTTCCTAATACAAAACTGACAACTTAGTACCGAACTAAGTTTTCAGTTTTGTATAAAGAACGGTATTTCAATCACTGTTACGTTCTTATTACAAAAACTGGCTCCATAGTTTAAACATGTCAAAATATAAATCTTGTTTTGTAATAAGACGGAGATAGTTTATAACCTGGATTAACACATAGGGTACTTTTAATCACGGTAGTATGTCCCCTTTGGATATTTTCCGACATCCACGCGGGCGAAGCCACGGGCAAAGGCTAGTACGAAATAAAATTATAGCAAACACTTTTTATACTTTTTTCGTTACTTTTCACAACAATGAAGATTACATAAAGCTTTATAAAAGGCTCTAAATGCGTTTAGCGATTTACCCGCCTCAACTTAAAACGAGCTTCGCAATGAATTGTCTTTTTTATTACGAAATATTATACTGAGCGCAGAATCAGCCCTTAAATTTATTTATGTGGTGTAGAAAATGTGCAAATAGTGTATTAAGTAAAAGCATTATGACATCTAATAAGTAAGTATACCGCAAATTGTTATCGTTTTCATCCTTCAGTATCCATCTCATCAGTCTTATCAAGGCGTATCATGTTACCCAGTAACTGGTGACTATCTTTCTGACCTCCCCGTCAGAAAGATAGTCACTCTGTATAAAATACTGGTATTCAACATTGCTTCATCCAGATAGACTGGAAGGCTTGAGGTCGGCTTCCAGTCTTAGTTCAGAAAAGGCTATAATAGGCAGATTATGACCCTTCAGTGTTGAAAATTAAGTAGGTGTATAAAATAAATCCCATAAGTAATTCATATCAGTTTTCACGCTGTTTTCTTTGTGTCAATTAGGTTCAAATCTGTGAAATATTCATCATCACACGGCAATCCCTTCAAGTCTCTTCAAACTTGCAACACATTCCATAATTAAAGTTTTGCTTACATCTCTAGTCCCAGAAACTTCGGATTTTCCCATAAAAATACCCTAAACACAATTGCAGATCATCCTTCCAATGAAACACGAAACATTTCCATTATGAACGTCGGCATTGCTACTAATGGCAACCATTTTGGGAAATGTACAGTCAACAAAACAGAGAAGTATAGGTACAAGCACCTATTTTTTAGTTCCGAGGTCGGAAATCATCATGGATGTCCTCCGCCCTGGGGCGGTCGGAGGGGTCTGTCAGAGTCTTACTGACTAAAAACCACACCGTGTTCCCTCGCACACTTGCACCGGAGGCTACGGGCCCACGCACTCTTCAAAGCAGCCCCCGACTGGTGCCGCCTCTGCGGGCCCCGTCTGGTCAAGCGAGGGGAGTGAGGTGTTTGACTGCCTCGGCGACGTCTAAGAGGGGCGCGCGTGGAACATTACGCGCCACCACCTCGGGTCTTGTATGATAGGGGGCGGCGGACGTCCCGGAGTCCACCGTCTCTGGATCCATTTAGGGGGGCCGGAAGACGGCATTATCTGCCCTCTGCCGACGCCCGGTGCGCCTGCTGTGGGCCGGGAGAGTCCTCGAAATCTTCCTCACCCTTTCCGCTGCCTCCTTCTGCGAAATTAAATTTTCGCAGAAGGAGATCACCGCGTCCTACGACGCTGCGCCACTGACCATAGAGCGAATCACAGCCATTTCTGAAACGAGGGCACGATGCGGCTCCTCCCAAGCAGCACACTGCAAGCGTATGCCACACCGTATTCTCCCGACAGTGGGCATAGTGATAACACTGAGCAGGTACAAACACCTTTTTTTTTTTTGTTCACGGGGTGGAAAATCCTCATAGATGTCCTCCGCCCTGGGGCGGGCGAGGTAGAGACAACTTTTTTTTTTTTTGATCACGGGTTGGAAAATCCTCATGGATGTCCTCCGCCCTGGGGCGGGCGAAGGGGTCTGTCAGACTATTACTGACTAAAAACCACCCCAGTGTTCCCCTCCCACACTTGCACCGGGGATCTTGGGATCTGTTATTCCTTCCGCAATCCCCGACTAGTGCCGGCCCGCCTCTGCGGGTCTGACCCCCCCCGCGACGTCTGATAGGGGCGCGCGTGGAACACTACGCGCCGCCACCTCGGGGAGGTAGAGACACCTAACGTAACATAATGTCCGTTGAGCAAGCGAGAAGTCGAATCTTTGACAGCGCTCGTCGTGACTGATCTTTTATTTAGACACCTACACACTCTCCTAATGAATAAATTCTCAACCTTGAAATGTGTCTTATGCTTAAATAGTTATTTGTACACAATTTAAATGAATGAATTCTCACCCACTATGTTCTATGTTAGAGGGTTTGGTTTCCGCACTTAGTCCTTCATGTGGACCATTGTGCGTGGGCCATGGTGGCCGTCAGTGGTTTATTCCAACCGGCCCACCTCCCTCCAGAAGCTGATTAGGTCTTCTGGTCTGCATAGGATATCTTTGAAGGATCTGGGTGACCCGAGGGTTTCTGTTCTGATCTGGTTGATGCCTGTGCAGTCAAAGAGCACATGCGCAACGGTTTCTTCAGCCTCCATGCAGGCCCTGCACAGAGGGCTCTCCGTTATGCCTATTGTTATTCTCATCCACTATTGCAGTTATTTTTCATTTCTAGTTTAATTAATCTACTGACTGTGAAACAAACATCGAGAGGAAACTGATTTATAAAGACCCAAAATTGAGAAGCACAGAGTGCTTAAGCTGGTTAGTTCTTTTTCTGATAACTTGGCCGAAGAAAATCGTCTTACAGGTGGCCTGAAATTGTAAACTTTTGGGCATTACAGCATACCAAACACTTTCATTGCCTGTACATGCATAACGTTTATTTAGATTCCAAATTAAGCACACCTGTTGAAGCTCGGAGTTCGGACCTACCTACAGATAATTTGTTTATTTAATGTAAATTGCATCTTCCGTTTACAAGTTTGTACAGGCCGGTTGGCTAATGAAGTGCTTTGTGACGTTTTTAACACCTGTTTGCTGAAGGGATATAAATATTAATAGGTTTTGGACTTTTGAAGGGTTTAAAGGCTTCTACATACCGGGGCGATTTGTCGCGCGACGCGACGCGACACAAAGGCACCGCTCGTCCCGCGATACGCGGGGCCTTTGTGCCGTGTCGCGTCGCGCGACAAGTCGCGCTGGTATGTAGAAGCCTTTATGAGGGTTATCTTATTGACTGTTGAAAATTGGGTCATTTGGGCGTATTGAAACATTGAAGGTGTAATGGTGTTGTATTTTCTGTTACGGATTTGGATCACGGACTACTTATCTACGGAAGATTTTAAATACCGTGCCTTCTGGCGGTAGGTACCTCATCATCATCCTCCTTATCCCAATTTATTTAGAGTCGGCGCAACATGCCTTTTTCTTCCATAATTCTCGTAGGTATTCGTAACAGTACCTATTATAAGTAAAACAGCACTCTATGCAGACTCGACTCAGTATTTGATGTGACAGAAAGATGCATGAATAACGGCACCTACAGACAGGCGTGACTCAATAGCGCGACGCGACTCTGGTTGAACAATTTCTATGAAAACTTCTTGGAATTTATTCTATCAGAATCGCGTCGCACCGTCGTTTCGCGCCTGTCTACGGGAGCCACTGTGTCGTTTTTCCGAGCAATGGGACATAGCATAGGTATTCATCAGAAAAAACAAAGTTATAGCACAAACATTTCAATAACATATCATAACTATTATACTCCATTTGAAATAAGATTAAAAAAAAGTAAAACTTTTTTAACAGTCCGTTCAACCAATTTTGACGTCTATTGCGTGTGTGGCATGAGAAATGGCAGCTGTAATAAACAGTTGGTATTGTAACCACGTTTTTGCTTTGAATGCCATCCTTGTGCCTACGGAATAGAAGTCAACATCGGGGAACGGACTTTAAAAAAGCTAATCTTATTTCAAATGGAGTATAGTTCTGTATGGATTATGGCTTCCCGTGTTTCATAAAAGTAGTGAAGTTTTTATCAGGGCATCAGGGCAGAAACATTCACTTAGTACCTACCTACTGATAACAATATTGCGGTCATCGGTACACTCGCGGTAGAATCGATTATGACACTTAGCACAATCGCTTGTTGTTGCGATTTACGGGAAAAGCCTTTCAGAATAAGTAGTTTATCATTATACATTACAACAATTGTTTTATTCCGAGAAATAAGAGAGTGAGTAATTGGAAAGCGACATAAATGCTGTTGATGGAGACGTAACATACCTAATATTACGCTTTTGTTCCCCGAAGGAGAAGGCAGAGGTGTTTTATAGAAACATTACATAACAACTAGAAATGTAAGGAAAAGGTTTATCTATAGTACAACCACATTTCGTCAGTTATGTTTAGGTCCCATGTTATCTATTCAACTCAGCCTATACATAACACCCTATCCTCCGCCTTCCGCATTCAGTGTGTCCCAGCCACCGTTTTAAGGTAGTCGGTCCATCTAGCTGGAGGGCGTCCCAAACTACGCCTGCCAAAACCCGGTCTCCACTCCAGGACTCATTTGCTTCACCGGCCATGAGTCGTTCGACAAACATGGCCAGCCCACTGCCACTTCAGCTGGATTACTCTGCAGGCTATGTTGATAACTCCGGTTCTCTTCCGGATAACTTAATTTCTGATCTTATCTTTCAAAGAAACTCCGAGCACAGTCCGCTCCATAGTTTGCTGAGCGACCTTGAATTTGCGAACCAGCCCGACTGTCAGCGTCTACGTTTCAGCACCGTGTGTCATGACGGCCAGGACGCGCTGGTTGAAGATCTTAGTGTTCAAGCACTGCGGGATCGGTGACTAGAAGACTTGACGAAGTTTACCAAACGCTGCCCAAACGAACTGTAACCTATTACATGGGAATAAAATATGACTCGGTTAATGGCAATGCGCACACTAGTGCGAGAGCCTATTGCCATCAACTGGGCACAAGTCCAGGCTGCAGGCTGTTACTGAGAAATTCCAGATACAAAAACCGAATACCACTTTTTGTCAGATATGTTGTAAGGTCCATGTAATAAGGCAAAATTCGCGCCCTCACGCTCCTGGTCGCTACATGTGCCGATTCCCGGGCACCGTAGGCGCGGGCTTGCGGACGGTGAGTGATGGGTGGCTCGCCGTCCGATAAGGACAAGGCCCGGGTTGACGGCGCGTTGTGTTCCACGCGCGGCTCAAAGAGATGTCAGCACAAATTGTCAGTTTGTCCGAAATCCCTTTCGGAGAAACTATTTCCCTATCGTGGCCCTGGCACACAGGCAATTAAAGAAACACAGGTGGGTTTTAGTCAGCAAAAGTCTGAAGTCTGACAGCAGAAGTCGGCTCCGCCCAGAGCGTGAGAAGTTATTTGATTATTTCCCACCCAACAAAGAAAGGGGGTGAGCCTATTGTCATAGACAAACTCAATTTCGGGGTTGCTACTGACAACAAATATAACGGAAGACGCAATATTTAATACCGCGTCCTAATACGCGTCATCACCATAATTCAAGTTAAATCGCTGGTAAAAGCCACAGCAAACGTGCAATTTCTTTATGAATACCATCATTTGACGAAACAAATTGTCTACAATTTCTATTACAAATGAAATCACAACAATTACACTTCCTTGCGATCAAAAGAAATTGCTTTACCCTGCGACAAAAATTCATTGTGGCGTTTTTAAAATCGCGCCTTTTTGGCGGAAATAAGGCAAATAGGTCGCCCGCAGACATTTTCAGTGAGTTCTTTTATAATTTTGAGTTAAATTTCGTCGGAATTTATCTTCGTAGGTACCTTCCATTGATGAAGGGTGAAAAACACTTTGATGTGTTGCATTTATTTAGACATTTTTTACTTTTACTTTAGTTCAAATGCAGATGTTTTGGAATACGAATAAGTTATACTCAAATTGGTCAGGCTCGAAAAATACTTTCATTGTAATGATCATTACAACGAAAGTATTTTTCGGGTCTGCCAAGACAAAATAAGTAATCAATTTAAATGAAAATCACTTTGATGTGTTGCATTTATTGAGACATTTGTTACTTTTAGTTTAGTTTAAAAGCAGATGTTTTGGAATACGAATAAGTTATGCTCAAATTGGTCAGAACCTAAAATTACTTTCTTTGTAATGATCTGCCAAGACAAAGTAAGTAAACAATTTAAATGTTAATTCGAAATACACGCATAGAATAAAACACGAAGAAATAGAGAATAGTCTTCAATGTTAATTTTGTCAATTCATATGAAAATGAGTCGAAAACAACACTACATAAAATTTTATTTTCAAGACGAATAAGTAAATGAACGCAGAATAAAATAATGCCGTTTTAGTTGTCGAAGATAACAATGCAATGTTAATTTATTTTTATTAAATCTAGCTGTTAGCATATTTGAAAACCGAGTTATTTGTCTTTGAGCTTGCCTTTTATCTCAATGAGAAAAATGTCGACGACTCCAGCCTTGTCTAGACAAGTCGAAAAAAAAATATTTTGAAGTTCATCTCTACGTGGCATTTGGTCGCGATGTTTTAAGAAAATTTAGTATCTATTATTTCATTGTAAAGATAAGTAAAGTTTGAAATAAAGTTCAGAGTAGTCTTATTTAATAGAATTGGACTTTTAGAGAAAACAGATTTTCATACTAAAAAATTTTAACGTTTTTATTTGAAGCCCGGATTCTTCTAAGTATCCTTCGTTAGCTGAAAATTCAATCAACCTGTATAAAATAATAACATAAAATTACTATGCCGCTGCAGGGCAAATGCCTCTTTTTATATTGACTACTACTACTATTGTAATTATATGTATGTCGGATGGTCAGGATTTACACCGTTGGATTCGGTCATCATGTGGGCAGAAGATGGGTTTCGTGCAATGAAAACCCACTGGGTGCAATACACAGCGTTTATTGAAATCACAAATTGACACAATCACTACAAATTATAATTTCCACAATAACTCAGCACATCGAATCGAGTACAGTTCCGCGACGTTCTAACTCCGATGCGATCAGATACTTCAAAAAACATCGGCTCTGTAGAATCGTGCCTTTGGAGTGGGTAAATCACGTGATGTCACCAGTGGCGCGCTTGCGATTCATTTCGTGTCCGTACTAATGACCGAATCCGACATGTATGTACCTTATCAATAATCTAATAAGTAAAAGTATATAGTAGAAGTATACTAGTAGAGTCAGTGACCTTCATAACCCGACCCTTCTTCCATTCTTTTTCTTTATAAGAGGGTCAGGTAATAATGAATACTGACCGTACTACGTGTAGTAATATAGTAAGTGAGTTTGTCAGTATATTCTGGATACCATGCTGTACCTCCACTGAGGAACTACTAACCACTCTGACATAACTCGCAACATTCCATACGTAATACAGTCACCGACATCTTTATTATAAAAAAAGACACCAAGCTCGTACTAATTCAAACACAGTCTGACACTAGACACCACCACATTCACATCGTACAAAATCCACACGTTTCCCAATTCCAACTCACACAACGCAAGCATAAACACACGATTCCCAGTCACACATACAGAATTAACCACACAGTCATTTTACTTCTTAACTTTAATCTTAATTCATTCATTCATTTTCTCTTCTTTTTTAATAATGTCTCAACATTGTAAATAGTAACCCACGGGAAGTTGCGAGGTAACCCCATCACAAGTATCCTTATCACTTACCGGGGCTGCCTCAATTTTATGCTGTGGAACAATTGTATGACAAACAATAAAAACTTTTTAATTTTTTTATTTTATTTTAAGTTAATTTAAAAAAAAAAATCTATAAGCACAATCTAATAATATATTATTTTTGTATAATATCAGCTTACTAGCTCTTAATAATAAGGGTTTATATTGTCCAAGTGGCAGTAGAACACTGACTAGGAGTCAGTGTATTCCTAGTTTAGGAGTCAGGGTTTCAACTTTTGTGCGCCTTTAATTATTGTGAACTTTAGCTAGGTATTTAATAAGCATATTGTATGGACCTGTATCAATAATGTATACATTATATTATTATTATTATTCTCATAGTGTATGTTTATATTTAAATTAGTGAATAGTATTTCTTTTTGATTTTATGTATTTGGTTTTCACTTCTACTCTTACAGACGTTGTCTACATCTCTTTATCTACTTTCCTGTCGCAGGTATGCTGGAAGAGATTACTTTAGAAATAAGCATTCAAGGCTTATTGTCAGGGTCTGTACACGGGAGATCTATGGGCCAGCTATACCAAAAGGTCGCTGGTGGTCGAGGTATAATAATATTTTCAGATTGCTCTTTAGACTGCCCCGTTTCTGTAGTGCGTCGGAAATGATTGCACAGAATCCAACAGATGGCTTTCCTGCGATCATTCGAAAAAAAATCGCATCGTTAGTAACTAGAACACGGGCCAGTAGCAACAGCATTCTGAAAACAGTGTCAGAGAGTTTCTATTCTCCCATTTTGAGGCGTTTTGTGGAGAGGATGGCCAGGTGAGAAACTTGTACCCTGCTTGGTCATCTTCTGTGCAGAGTGTTTCAAACTATTATAATAATAATATTACTTTGGTTACTAACACTAGCTATAAGTATTACTAACAATATGGATCTCTGTTCTCTTTATAAATACATTTTGATATAAGTCATTTTGATTTTTTGATTACCTTTGTGCATATTTTTCTGTTTCTTTCTTCTTGTCTGTTTATAGGTACTTGTGACGGTTAAATAAAAAAATATTACAAAAAACGCGTGAAGCACCGTACACGTGATAGAAGTGAAATTTAAAAAACTACAGAAAAAGAGAGATTTGGCCCGTATTTATAGAGCGTTACTCAGTACTCAAGCATTACTTAAGACTAGATTCAAGCCATTGGATTGGTTGAAACTAGTCTTAATTAGTGAGAGACCGAGAGCTATATCTTTATTCTCTCTCATGTAAAGAAATGTGCCTAAACGTGAGGCGTCCTTGTAATTACATTCTCAATTCTCGTCCAATTATCGAATCGCCGACAAAGAAGTTTCATTTAAAAAATAACAACAAAAATATATCAGGTTTATAGTACCAAGTCTAGACTTTAATGTAATATTCTTTAATGTATTTTTAATTGTTATAAAACGTGACGTTTACAAAGCGTGCACTTATTACCTCCAGTCAAAGGAACTAGGGTTATATGAAGTACATACGAGAAATAAAAATAAAAAAAACTGTATTATTAACTAATCATTAATTAGTAGTAGCAATTTAACTATAACTTATTATTTTACGTGATGGATTATGTAATCAACAAGATAGGAAAAAGAAAAAATAGTCTACTTCTTTTTTTTCGATAAAAGATTAAGTAGCTGCCAGGTTGCGTATGCATTTAAAGTAACCCATTATTATGTGCTAATTATTGGTAGAATTAACTTTTCAATTAATGAGTAACGACCCTAAAAATTCATACAACAGGGTCTGTTTGGTATTGGACGTAAATAATAGTACTCCCCTATTTCTTCCCGTGTCGTAAAAGGCGACCAAGGGACTTACTAGAGAATGGGCAACAGCGTTCTCTATGCATTGCAAGTGCTTGCCAAGCGTGGCGATTATGTCAAACCCCCAATTTGGGGGAGGCCTATGTCCAGCAGTGGACGTCTTTCGGCTAAAATGATGATGATGATAACCCTAAACATTTAATAGAGCAGTGGTGGGCCAATGGGTTAACGGCCACGACGAGTTATAGGTCGTGGGTTCGAACCCTGACAGGCGCTTTACTTTGTGTAAATTATTTAATCACCACTGATCTCAAAACGGTGAAGGAAAACATCGTAAGGATGTCGGCATGTCCTAGTACCAAAAATTCAAGGTCATGTTATCTACCAACCCGCACTGAGCCTGCGTGGTGGATTACGGCCCCCATCCTCTCACAGAGAGGAGGCTTGTATCCCAGAAGTGGGAACATAATAGGCTGATTATGTATGAATATATAATAAAACCATATGGAAGAGCCTATTGCCATTAACCGGACATAAACCCGAACTCACGGTCGGAAAACGCAATAATCTGCCCGACCCGGGAAAGCCGTGGATCCTATTCCCACGCTTAGCAGTACAATTTCTTATCACTATACTTGTAAAAAAATAATAGGCCCGTTTTGACATTTAACTTGAATCGATTTATCGTGAGTATCGAGTACCAAGTCGTATGGTTACTTCACTAGTTATTATTAGCCTGCAGGCTGCAGGAATCCACTGGATGCGAGAAGCACAGAACCGGTCAAAGTATCGTTGCTTGGGGGACGCCTATGTTCAGCAATGGACGTCTTTCGGCTGAATTATGATGACGATGATGAGTCAGTCGAAAGCTACAACTAATTCTCTTCACCAATCTTAAAGTAAATAGCAGTAAGTATAATAATTTAACCATTGCAAAATAACTAAGTATGTAACTATGTTTCTTCCTTCCAATAGTTAACAAATGTGTAAGAAAGAATAATTATTACATAATATACTAAACAATTGTAATTACGTAAATCGATTCGAGTTAAATGTCAAAACGGGTCTATTATTTTTTGACAACTTTAGATAAGGCCGTCTTATCAAATCAGTATCAAAATCCAGATAAGATTTTAATTCTCTACTTAAGTAAATTAATGTTTTGATAAATAAATAAATTAATCATAATAAACCGATCACACGAAGTCACACAGCAAATAAAACATGAAATCACAAACCAATTCCTTGATAATCACGAGAGCCAATAACTGACCACTCACCCGACGAAATGTCATTTCAATTTAACGTTCGAATGCAGTGACATTAACGGGAGTGATTCCGAGTGTTCACGACTCCGATGAAAAGGACGATCCTTTCGGTGATACGGGTTTTAAAGATTATTTTTATCTTTATCTATGTTCTTTGAGTTGAGATTTTAATTCGCTTTTTATTTTAGATTGATATTATTTCATTTTTAGGATTCCTTACCTCAAAAGGAATAAACGGAATCCTTGTAGGATTAGTCGTGCATCTGTCTATCTGTCTGTCCGTCGGTCACAGCCGAATTGCTCCGATTCAATCCGGGTCATTTTTGGGGTTAAAAGGATAAATAAAAAAAAAGTCTTGCAAACTGTACCGTGTCATTACAAGCCCTTTCATTTGATAGGTAATCAAATGAAAGGGCTTGTTGTGAAGGTCTCAAATATATATTTTTGTATAATTTTAAAATAAACAGCTTTAAAGTTATTTTAGAAAATAGATGGAAATTTACCATTCAGACCCCTTATTTCCGAAACTATTGAGCCTAAAATTTTGAAAAAAATTCAGAAAATATTTCTTTCCTATGTTGTGCGTACAAACTTACATTTGCGGTTGAATTATATGGGAGAACATGTTTTTAACTACAATGTTAAGGTAATCATTTTATTTTGACTGTGACTATGGTGACTATGGTTTAGTCACGAGAAAGCCTGTAAGAATGATAAATAAATCTACCGTGTCTAATATAGTTGTGCACAAAATATTTATAGATTAATAATAGCACAAATTCTTATTAAATTACCTACTTATAAAAGGATTTTTTATGATATTACTATGATATTGTAGCGGCATCAACATCGCCACTTGCGAACTACGCGTCACACTGACGTCACGCAAAATCCTGCATCGCGCAAGCAGAGTTTACTGCGCAACTAGCATATATACAACATCCCGACATCTACCGTCGGGAAGTTGCCCACCAGACACAACACCCGTCTGGTCGGAGGATCCTCCCTTTTCTATAGAGGATAAGTGAACTTTACACCCAGTTACTCATACCTCTAAAATATTATTACCTACTTTTAGCCCATATCCTGTTACCAGCAATAAAGAATAACGCACAATGTCATATTGTTTACCGTTTCTCCGTCAATCTACTTTTATTCGAGTTGAATCTTTTCTAATTTCAGATCTAATACAACCACACTCATAAAATCTATATCAGCGAAAAACCTAGTTTTCTATAACCCGCTGTCTGTCACAATAAAATAAATATCAGTGACGTAATCGCCAAATTGGCTCTAAAAGTCTCTTAATCCTAATATTGATCAGGCATTGTGCTCGAGATGGCGAATCGGAACCCGTTCAGAATAGGGGCCCGTTCAGAATAGGGACTCGTTCAGAATGGGGTGCCGAGATGAAAGGGAATTGGAGAAATGGCAATATTCGATTGACATGCGATAGTGAGGGCGCCCGAGCAAGGACGAATTGCTTTATATCTTAACGCCTTTCAAAATTGTGGGGATTTTCTTGTTTAGGATTTTTTTTTTGTTTTTCGGAAACTGTAGAAGAATTTTGTATTCTTGGGGTTTTGGTTCTTGAATGGATCATTGCACGTTTAGGTTTATTGTTAGAAATTTCCTAAAAAGATATAAGTAGGTAAATTATTTGTGTTTGTAGAGTTCCATACCTCAAAAGGAAAAAACGGAACCTTTATAGGATCACTTCGTTGTCCATCTCTGTCTGTCAGTCTGTTAAGACCCTTTTGCTCAGGAACGCGTGGAGGTATCAAGTTGAAATTAATATCAAATACGTCTGCGGTCCCTTGAAACTCAAAAAAAATCAAGCTTCCAAGTCAAAGCAATAAAGAAGCATGACGATTTATGCGACATATTGATAATCGCAAACAATTCAAAACCTATAGGGTACTTCCCGTTGACCTAGAATCATGAAATTTGGCAAGAAGCAAGGTCTCACAGCACAAGTATAGGAAAAAGTTCGAAAATCTACAATTTGTAGTTATATCACTTAATTATTATTTTTTTGCAATTATGAACTTACATTTCCAGATGGAAAATTTACGGTGGCGTATATCGATATTTGGGAGAACATGTTTTTCAACTACAATGTTAAGTTTGTTTTTGGGATAAATTCTTCCCAACTACGGAACCCTTCATTGTGCGTGGTCCGACACGCATTTGGCCGGTTTTTCTTAATAATACCTGATTTATACATTTATATTATTACGTAATTAATATATTGGGCAAAAAAATTGTTTACGGAAATAAATGAAATAAGTAAATTCCTACTTTTTTTTGTTACGCCCCTGCTATTTAAGGCGACGAGAACCGACTTTTAATGATTTTATACTGAAGATCACGTCAAAACGAGTAGTGTTAATGATTTGAAAAAAATATAAGTTAAATTAGAAAATTTTCTCAATAATTTAATATGTGAATATTTTAGATTATGTTTATATTAAATAGTGAAATTAATTTGTAAAGTTATGTCTAACGCGGATAAACAACTGAGAATGGCGCAAAATCTACCAAGCGTATTTTTCTGAAACCTTCACCAATTTAAAGATAATTTAATTATTGATCTTTTAGTATACGCGTTTTATTAAAATACCGTTTGTTTTATGTATAATAAATTAATAATGCGTCAAATTGGGGACAGCGCTCCTTGATGGGCGAGTCCTATTACTGGCTGAACGTACGACGCGTTGCGTGAGCTCAGTACAGAACACGCAAGCTAACCACTCAAGGTCACTGGCATATATCTCCGTCTCAAAGGTAGTCTCTCTCCTCAATCGTCATCCTTCACCCTCATTTCTTTAATACCTCTTGAAACACGCTTTAGATAAACTCCACTTGCTCACTTCATTCAGAAATAGAAAAAAAAACATACCTTATAATCGCGAAACGTGAACCTGAAACAGAAAAAAAAAACATTGAAATATAAATATGAGCGAGTTCTTTGACCAAATACTGTACTTAATAACATCAACCGTTTAATACTTGTTTTGTAGCGAGTAAGCGTAATAGGACCACAATACAGGAAAACAGAAAGGACCAACTAGTTACAACCACTGAAGATGATGAGATGAGATGATAATGAGACGACCCTAGAAGGGTCGAGGGGGAGGGGGGGAGGGGTTTATCGAAGTCATTGGGGGTTGCCTTTTGCCATTAAAGAGGCGCAAAGGTTTATTTTATAAAAAATTACACATAATCCTTCAATCATCATCTGTCTAGCCAATTCTCGCGCATCTAGCATTCGTGATTGTCGTTCGATTCGTACTTTTCCTTCGTAAAAATCAAGTTGAGCTGTTCTCGGCATGTCGATTCGAGCATTTCTCGCATGAAAGACATGCGAGTGGTCGGGACCAGATGGGACCGACGTCAAACAGTTGCTGGCATTCATGATAGTGTCAGTTGCGGAAAAAAATAATAAATATTTTTTAACAAAATGTGTTATCAGTTCATAAACATCTTAGAAGACGCTATGATCGCCACAACAAGGAAAAACACACGAAGAAAACTTCACGCCTCCTCCGAAGTTGTCAACTGGTCCTTCTGCTTTTATCCCGAAGTGGTAGAACACCTCAGCCGCAGTCGTTTATCACGGTGACAGATCATCCCGAGCTCTTAGAGATCCAGAATGACAAATGTTGCGGTCAGGTAAAAAGGTTCCATGTTTCTTAAATTTCACTTAACTGCTTCTTGATGACGGCGGAAAGTGCCTAAGGCCGTTATTACTTAAGGGGAGGGAAAGCTTTAGTAATGGGTTCTTTTGAATTATGCTTTTTAAAGTGACGCGTTTGATTTGAATGACATGAATATTTACTTTGTGAAGTATAATTATTATTATTATTTTATTTATTGTGTATGTGGGTCATAATTTTTATTTTTAATGATAATCTGGCAGTCTGAGTAAATTATGCGGCCGCGACCTATCTAGTTTTAAAAATATGATTGACGTGTAAAAAAGTGTTTGTACAAACCTAATTACAGAAATAAAAATCATTGATCATATAACGATTTATCTTTATCATTTCTTGTTTATCTATTACAAAAATCTATGTTTCATGTAAATTCCGGGAAATTAATTGGTAAGCAAACAAAATTGAACACCAACTTAAATCGTCCGTATATTCAAATCACATTGTATGAAACGGGAAATTGACGTAGGATGTCAATTTGTAGAACAATTAATTTCCCTGGCTGTACCTATTTCAGCTAAACGGCATTAAATTTATATGAAGTCTTACCATGAATATAACAAACGGCTGTTTCCGGGTCACGGAGTGTATCTTGTGCGTGTATCCGCAACTTGGCGCATCGCTTTTTTTTTCAGATATGCAGCACGCAGCTTTGTCGCAGTGCGTCGTAAAGCGTTGCCTAGGAAGGGCATAGTGAAACTTGGAGTCAGTGTAAGATCAGTCTACTTTTTATTTGAATATAATGTATTGAGTAAGTGTGAAAGTCTGTAGCCATATTGAAATATGCTATAGTAAGACACCAACGACATGGTGTAAGATTAACAAAAACGTAGATTTCGTAAAGTAGGGTTGTAAAAATAAAACATACATATTTTTATAAATATACTTAAAGACAAATTTATCTCCTTAATATCTTCAAGGACCCATGAACTCGACAAAGTGAAACTCCTATTTTGTCTATTTGGATGCATTGTCTGTGTGGTGCCGGACGTACAGAATAGCACCGCCCTATTTCTTCCCGTGGGTGTCGTAAAAGGCGACTAAGGGACTTACTAGAGAATACGCATCAGCGTTCTCTATGCATTTTAACACCATACTGCGATCGCCAACCCGCCTGCCAAGCGTGGCGATTATGGCAACCTCCCCCCCCCCTTTGGGGGAGGCCTATGTCCAGCAGTGGACGTCTTTTGGCTGAAATGATGATATGATGATGATGGAAGAAAAACTAAACATAAGTACGCCAATTCGCAGACTATTAACCAAGAAAAAAAAAACCGTTTTGAGATGAAAAAAAAAAAACTCGTAAGAAAAACCTCTGAAAACTCCTAAACACTGTTAAACGAGACCGTTTTATTCACTGCAGTGGTATGATTAGAAGTTGAAACAGGATTTAAACATTAAAACCGTTTCACTATATTTTTTGCACAACATTTTTCAACGTCAACATGTCATCGAGCTCTAAGGGCTCGATCACATGTAGGTACCACAGTCACACCACAACAACGCCACGTGGACGGGCGCTTCTTCATTCTTTTTCGTGTCGTTAATTTAATGACTAACCAGGGCTCTACTCCGAAGTATCGGCCGAATGTTGGGCCGTTTTATAACTTTCATAGTTTCCTTTTTTGACTTTGAATCCTTACCCGACTTAAAATCACATTTTTGACTTTGACTTATCTCTTTGACTGTCGTTTTTTATTTTCTTTTACCGTAGTCTGCCATAGTTAGCCGTAGTCAAGCAACGGCCGAACATTCGGCCGATACTTCTGATTTATGTTCGGAGTAGACCCCGTGGGGTCAGAGTTTTTATGGCGCCCATAACTCAGATTTGGCTTCAAATGCCGGCGAGAAATATCTCTCAGGCATGCCCGGTTCCCGGGCTTTGGGTTTGAAATCGAGACTGACTTGGCAGTCCGACGGTCACACCACTAGGCTGTTGCAGACGGGCGCTAATTTGTATGAAAATGAATAGTTTATTCACACGGACCACAATTGGCTGTCAAAATGAATGTAAAGAAATATCAAGAAATAGAGGTGACAACAGTAATAGTTTATGTCAATTGAGGTGTCAAACCGCTTTGATGCGCAAGACTGTTTATTGCATAGGCCCAATTATTTATAATAAATTACCAAGAGATAATTATGCTGTTTAAGAATAGAATGCGTACATTTTTGGTTGATAAAACGTACCACACTGTGACTGAGTTCCTATCTGAGAAAAAGACCTGTTGACTTTTCTAGTATTCGTTTTATATAAGGAACTCTAATTTAATCATTATTAATTTAATAGTATATAATTTAATAATGATTAATTTAATGGTATATAATTTAATAATGATTAATTTAATGGTATATAATTTAATAATGACTAATTTAATGGTATATAATTTAATAATGATTAATTTAATGGTATATAATTTAATAATAGATAATAATTTGATGTAAATATTTGCATGCGGAATTGCAAAATATAGCTGATCTTTGTACTGTACTAACACCTATTGATGTATCATCTACCCATATTTGCAAAAATAAAGTTATTCTATTCTAAAATCAACCGTTTGTGCGATACCGACCACATCAAGGCCACGTCACAGCCACAATGCAACTACAAGTGAGACCGTGCACTAGCGGCCGGCCACATTGCAACCACATGTTAGTTACCCCAACGCAACTGAAAGACGCTGCAGCGACACGACACTATAAACACGCAACCACAGCTTGCCCATACTTTGTCGTTGTGGTTCGTGTGAACGGGCCCTAAAGCAAAAATCTCCGTTCACTACATCAAAGCTCATGTCACATTAGATCCCATTCCGGACCCCGGGACCCCACATTTTGATTGACACGTCGAGATAACCTGGGGTCCATCCCGCATATATATTACTTCGTCAATGCTTACTTTGTATCATTCAAATGATATTCACATTCGGATTGCGGTGAGACCATGTTAATTTTAGATGGGATAAGGTTTCATGTTTTTTGAATTAAATTGTTGCTTTGACTCTGGTGATCTGAATGTAGGTTTTATTATCTGGTAAATTTTATTATTTCAATTATTTCTAGAAATGGTATTGTTTGTGTATTTTGTGATAACGGGAATGCATATGGATTTAAGTGCAATTAAAAATGATAATTGACAAGAATCATGTTAATAGTTATTTACGGACTACAAGCGACTATATTATTTAAAGTTGCATCTCAAAATACTGGTCGAGCTTACACGAGGAAGATTAAGTGGTAGGACTAAACTGAGCCCTTATTTTAAGATTTTGTAGTACTTAAAACACAGAAATATAGGGTTTTTTAACATAAATTATCGCAGTCTTGGTGTATAATCCCTGCCAACTCCTTCGAGGATTGAGGAAATACCTATACATATTCCTTTTCGTTCAGTTTATTGATTAAAAAACAAAGACAAATAAGTAATAACTACATACAATAAAAAACACATTTCCCTCTACTGTAATTCATAACGCGGTACAAAATAAAAATAAACGCGAAAAGAAATTAATACACGCGTTATTTCCTTTACCCACTAAACCATAATAATTCGCAATTCCGTGTACAAAGGGCACATTTTCTAAGGGCCGTTTAAAAAAGGAGGCAGCCCACTAAATTCACTTCCTTTCGCGCAATAAGGGAAAGTCTCTTTTGTTGAGGTGTGAAAATATGTATCTGACATTGGATAGGACTTTTTGGTACGAAGTTTGAGATTATTTCTAATTCTTCTTGGGTCGGTGAAGTTATGATTTTGTATTGTTTCTGTAAAGCCATATTTTTGATATATATATTTTTTTAAATAATATATATAGTTGATGAGAACGGTGGTTGTACCAATATTGAAAAATAAAACTGGTGACGTCAGTGACAAGTGTAATTACAGACCGATCTCACTAGCGACCATTGCAGCTAAAGTGCTTGACGGTGTGTTTGAGGGACAACTTAGTAAACATCTTAAAATACACGATGCTCAGTTCGGCTTTAGGCCGCAGTTATCGACTGAGTGTGCTATTCTGTCTGTATGTTAAAAGGTGTGGCTCTTGAAAGGGTGTCAGATTTTAAGTACTTAGGGCACATAGTTACTGAAAACTTGAAAGATGATGCTGACATGGAAAGAGAACGGAGGGTGTTGGCTGTCCGATGCAATATGTTGGCCCGCAGGTTTGCTCGTTGTACACCAGAAGCAAAAATAACTCTTTTTAAGGCGTTTTGCCAATCCTTTTACACGTGCACTCTGTGGGTTCGATATACGCAAAGGGCATATAAAGCCCTCAGAGTTCAATAAAATAATGCCTTCAGAATGTTGTTGGGGCTTCCACGTTACTGCAGTGCATCAGGGATGGTTTCAGTACCATCCTGCGAAAAAGGATTGCGTCAATGATGCGCAGAGTGCGTGGGAGCGTCAACGACATTCTGAAGGTCTTCAGTGATAAGCCGTGTTGCACCATTATGGCGCATTGGGTGCATGTACATGTACATGTACCCGGTGCGTCAAGTGAGTGCAACAGGTATTTGAATAAAAAATTTGAGTTGCATTTGTTACTAACATAGCATAAGTTTTGTGCATTACTAACATTATATGGATCAAGGTCTGAATGAAAGTATTTTTATTTTATTTTATTTATTTATTTATGGCCGCGAATCATATTTAGATCAACATACAACCTGTTACTGAACTGCAAATTGCAAAAAACGTAATAAAATTTGAATTTCGCCGGCTACCTTAGCGCATCCCCCTTAAATTTAATTCCCAATAAAAGCAATGCTGTCACTTTCTGATTTTAAAAGAAAAAAAAAAAAAAAATTTTTTATCTAACGGAACGTTCGTTAGATAAAGACAGCATTTTTTTTTTTTTTTTTTTTCTTTTAAAAACGTTGACCCACACTAGGAATTTCTCCTGTATTGTAGGTGCGTTTACAAACATTCAAACTCACATACACAAACAGCCAGACCCGGAACAACTACACATTACTTTTTATGGGGAATTAAATTGAATGGACTTACGTGCAACTGGCAGTGAGTGTTATAATAATAATAATAAAGTCTCTTTATTCCTTAACTAAACTATTTTGTAGTGCACCTCGGATTTAAAAAACAATATTATATAACCATCCAACAACGTTTACCTATACAAAACAATGAAAACACACAGTGTTTGCAAAGCTTTAACAAAACAAAAAAGTCTATGAAAGAAAAATCACCGAAACTTTTGTCAGATACCGTGTCACGCTACACAAGAGTCGTTCATTCAATTTCTGCCCCTCAAAAGCTTTCAATGGTTCGATCGCTGGTAACAAAAGAAAGTAAATAGTGGACCTGAATGGACAAGAATGGACCTGAACACTTCATATCTAATCCTGGACGCCATTCACTTTACATTTCCAATCTTTTTGCTTTGTTTCTAGAATTTTCCGGTGTTTGTGTGAATAGTGGACCTGAATGGACAAGAATGGACCTGAACACTTCATATCTAATCCTGGACGCCATTCACTTTACATTTCCAATCTTTTTGCTTTGTTTCTAGAATTTTCCGGTGTTTGTCCATTGACTACCGTCTCTGGACGGTTGGCAATCATCATCTGCCCAGCCTTTTCCCAATTATGTTGGGGTCAGCTTCCAGTCTAACCGGATGTAGCTGAACACCAGTATTTTAAATGTAGCGACTGTATACTATGTAGTGATTACAGGTTTGATTATAAAATGCGATTCATTTAAAATTAATATTCTTTACAATTTAAAATTACAACATTTTTGTTATCTTGTGCAATGGTGCTCCACTCTAGCGGGAGCAATCGGCCGTAAGGTCCCTATTAAACTAATTACAGACACTTTTGAATTGTCAAGGAGTCGGTCAGTTAGTCGAAATCGGAATGCTTAAGCTAGTTGCTCGTTCGAACGGCCGTTCCCTATGGAAATTAACGGGTAAGTTTGCCGATACTTAATAAATAACCCTTACGAAGTTCATCCCAACAGAGGGGGGGGGGGGGGTCCTGTTTGCACGGATTTGTGTTCTCGGATAAGGAGAAAACTAAAAAACCAATAGACAATCGGAACAGGACAACTGGATGGTTTAAATATAGAATTCATTGCCAACCGTCCGGCCGTTGCGACCTTTAAGGGGCTTGTGGCTTACTTAGCCAGGTAATAACAGCCGCAAGGGTTGATTGATCAGGTTAAGCTACGCTTGCCGCGGTTGGTCCGTGGATGGGTGACAAAATCAAATCAAAATCAAAAGTTTTTTTTATATTTATTCAAGCTAGGCTGAGAATCAGCACTTTTCGCACGTCAAAAATTACATAAGACAGTCCCCCAAAAAATCCCGCCCTTCACCACTTCCTAGTGCTTTAGCTGGGAAGACGAAGTGACGCAACAAACTCCCCAGCAGCACAGCTATCTGTTCACTAACGGGACCATTTTCACATACCATGACCCTGTGGCAGATATAAACCTAATGTAAAATAACAATATTTTTACTGCTAGTTACTTGAATGTAACGTTAAAAGTTTAATGTAAAGTAGTTCAACATCACAATAAAATATAAGTTCTTTTGCATGTTTTTAACCTTATGGTATATTATTTTAACATACTGACAAGGATCAATAATAATATTTTTTTATTTTAAATGAAAAAATAAAATAAATAAAAAGTGAGACCGTTCTATCGCATTTTATAATCAACCCTGTAATCACTATATCACTACATAGTATAATATGTAGATAAATGAATCGCATTTTATAATCAAACCTGTAATCACTACATAGTATAAAACAATGTCGCTTCCCGCTTCCTGTCTGTCCCTATGTATGCTTAGATCTTTAAAACTGCGCAACGGATTTTGATGCGGTTTTTTTTAATAGATAGAGTGATTCAAGAGGAAGGATTATATGTTTAGAAAATGCCACGCGGGCGAAGCTGCGGGAAGGAGCTGGTGATGGATAAAAGGGTGATAAATAAATAACGTAAGCAGAAAAACATGAGTTTAGGCCTCTTCAGTCATCTAGAGTTATAAAAAAAAAACCATGGCTTGGTGACTGTTTGAGAAATCTGGTGTATTTATAATCTACTGATATATCATTTTAGTGACAGCTGCGGTTCATTAGCAACAATCTGTAATAATGTATCGGTCAGTGAATCAGTGTTGTGCCATTAGATAGTATTTGCAGGAATGAAGGCGTTCATTAATTCAATATAAACTTCGCAAGCAATGGTAAATTGCAACGTTCTGATCATTTTAGAGCTAAAGACTATAAGAATGAAGGATGTTTCACAGGTCAGGATATAAAACTAATGTAAAATAATTGGGAATCAAACGAGCTTACCTCTTAAGCGAAGTCTTGATTCTAATTTTATGAACGGCGATCTGAAATATAATTAATTAAACAGAGTAGTGTTCCTTACACACACGTATTAACATCGCATTTTTAGAGATAAAATATATATTTTTTTTTAAGTTGGATTATTATCTCAGCGTTGGCAAGTGGCAACACAGATACTTATGTCACTTATTTTAGAGATCCTTAAGTAAGGAACAAGCTCTGTTTTCTGTACAGAGTAGTTCCGCATACTTACATTCACTAGGGTTTCCTGAAAGGATAAGTGAATTAGGTAGACTGATTATTGCAGCATTAGGGTTGTTAGCTAGTGGCGGGTGGGTGATTATATTTCAGATCGCCGTTCATGAAATTAGAATCAAGACTTCGCTTAAGAGGTAAGCTCGTTTGATTCCCAATTTTATTTCACGGCGATCTGAAATATAATTAATTAAACAGAGTAGATGTTTAGAGTTGTCTGCAATATCTGGTTATAAATATTCTGGTTTGTTAAGTAGGTACTTTTTATTTTGTTCATTACCGTTACTTTGTTAGGAATTAGAATTCCTATTATATATAATTATTATTCCTATTCCTGGCTATTGTTAGTCAGCAATGAGGCATAATCAACATCGAGAAAACCCACATTGTGTTTGTCTCAATTGATGTCAACTTTAAGTTGAGCTGTTGTATTTGTTGTACTGTGAGAGGTAAAGGATTAATATTACTTTAGCTTACTATTTCGCTTATCGTAACTTACGGTTATAATGAAGTATTTGTTTTATTAGTCCACAGAGTCAACATTAGAGCCAAAACGGCAGCAAACTTGTTTAGTAAAGTTTGTTCTGTATGTGAGATTGAATAGTTTTGAATATTTTCGTGACTGGGAATAGCAGCCTTATATGTCTCCATAAGCTTTAACGTTCACTTATTTGGGATTCAGTGTGGAACTTACTGTCCCACAGTGGCCCATGTCCAACAGTGGATGTTTTTCAGCTGAATAGATGAAGCTTTTGACTTGATCACTTTTAAGTTTTGTACGCACCATTTACTTAATAGAATTTAAAAAAGAAGAAAATATATTTCTTAATTTATAGTGAAACCACCGTTTACTTCAAGTACTTATGATCAAAGGGATCCTAACTTCCACATGATTTTAATACGTTCTGCTAGCAAATAGTCAAAATAATTATTACTTGACAAGTTGAGAGCTAATCGAAAAGATTAGTTTCATCTATGGGGCATTAAATTGAGTTATATGCCTTAGGTGAGGAAGTTGTATAATTAGTTATGTTCACTGTAGAATGTGCTTAAGAACGAAGAAATTTTTAGGTACTTTTGTTCATGGTGCCTGCATTGATTGTATGGTATGCCTGGCCTTGTTCATGTTCTAATCACGATCCATCAATACTTTATCCTCACAATGCGCTGCCCCCCGTTTGTTTCCTTGACAATTTTACTTTAGTGTTGTGATTATCATTGTTATCTAGGTACTGCTAAATGTGTAGTCTAGTACTTGGTTGGAATGATTAAATGTTTGATTAGACATTTTGATTTTATAGCCTTTGAATAAGATCACCCATCTCTGTCCGGCCCTTCTGGGAATGCGGGCGTAATGTTATGTAAATAAACTCTTACTTTTGTTTTAATATAGTTATTTCAAGGCACTTGTTTCAAGGTGTTAGATCTCCATGGTTAATTTTCGGGCGATTTTCGATTTGTACACGTAAATTGGTGTCTGTCTATAAAGGTGCTTATTATGTCGGTCTTGATATTTTGACGAATAAATAATCAGGGTGGGTTGGTAGGAAATCTTGTTTCGGTACCTAAGTGTCACTCACTACTGGTAATTTAGTCAAGACCACTGATTACATGTATTATAGGTCAATACAGCAGAGCTATAAGATACAGTTGAAGTATGAGAATTCTATTAAAGAAGTTATTAGACAATGTATTTATAATGAGCCCTTATTTTTAACCTATCTGGTCATAGGAAGAATGCTGCGGGTACCTATAGAATAAAATCATATCAAGTAGATACCTATCTATTTTGATAGGTTGAAAAATAATTGAATAGTGTACAAGTTAGCAGTATAAAGTAATAGGGTTATATCTGGGAGCTTTGTAATTTTCTGTCAATTAAGTACCAATAATGGAATTCTCACTGCCCTAGGAGGGGTTAAGTACCAGTTTTGGGTTCAGAATGAAGCTAAATTTTCAATTTTGTTTGGGTCTAAAATGTACAGATTCATTGTAAATCTGTACTTAATGCATTTTTAATTCATCTCGGTTTTTACTAGCTGAAATGGTATTCAGAAGTTGAGGTATTGAATTTTGGTAGGTATCAAATAGTTTATTGTATCTTTGTACCCACGGCCGATAACAGGGTCAGTGGTCTGCAGCTGTTTCGGCATAGCATATGGTTGTTTCATTCACGTATCAATCTTGATAAATTGTCATTCAGGAGTGTAGATATAAGCCGGATTGTTATTAAGGTCCACCAACAACATTCATCTTTGTTTTCCATATTGATTGATTTCTGTACCCAGTTGTAGGATTTATTTATTTCTTATTTACTATAACAAGTCAACTCCTGTTGTGCTATTTAGGTACATTTTTTCAAAAGGACTGGTAAGTTTCTCTATTATCATAATAATAATATCAAAGCAATCATTCTAAATAGATAATATAAAAAAAACCAGATTGATAGCGTTAGATAGCAAGAGTGAATGTCTTGTGGGTTTAATATGTATTAATTAATTATTATTGTTTGTGGCTATAAAATTATATACCCAAGTTTGTTATTGTATCTGTTTGTTTTTCAAATAGAGTAAGTTAGCAATCATGTCAATTTTTGAAGCAATATTAGTTTTATTCTGGTTTTAATTTGGTAGTATTATATTATTATTTATTTATATTTTAATTATTTTTTATGTTGGCAGGTGTTTTTTGTTGCATCAGCCGAGTCAATCCGCAGTTTGTGTTTGTATTATGTTCTTCATGAGCATAAGGTCAGTCATTGCTGTCCCTATGATAGAGGTAACCGGTCCCCCTGTTTATGTCAATCCCTTGTTCCCTCAGTTTAGAGGAATCTGAAAGTACACCTATTACCTTATAGATAATTAAGGGAGCATTGAATAATACTTTGTATGGTTTTGGTTCATTTCAGTTACATTTAGGGAAATTTCCATAGATATCTGAAGCATTTGTTGTCTGCCGTTGTATCACATAATCATTTTTGCAAAGTATCTTGTACCGTCAGCCATTGCATCACAGATTCATTTTAACATATCCTGTACTTATAGTATTTGAATGTATGAGTGTAAAAGTTACACAATTTTGCTTTATATACTTTACAAAATAGGTATCATTTGTAGCTCAGGATAGTTAAGCCACCTAGGTGGCTGATAAAAGTAACCTGTTGAGGCGAGGTGTGCTTCCATAGTATTGTCCTTGATGCGAGAGCTAGGTCACATAGTGGTGGGATAACATGCTATGAGCATATTAAGAGTATTTTATATTCAATAATAACAAATGCTTTGCGAGTGTATAAACACACAGGCAGTGTGCAGGGTTGACTAAGCTGTCTCGCAGCTTTCATACTGTAAGTTAAAAGCATATCAAACCCCCTTTATGACAAGAGTCAGTGTCGTTAAGAGTTTTTTATACTCAATGATAACAATCCAGGTACGGAGGTACGGTCCAGCACTCAAAAGGGCGTATAATGCTTTTGCAAGTTTATAACACAGACAGTGTGCAGGGTTGAGTAAGGTTGTCTCGCAACCTTCATACTCGTAAGTTAGAAGCATATCAACCCCCCTTTTTGACAAGAGTCAGTGTTGTTAAGAGTATTTTATACTCAATGATAACAATCCAGGTACGGAGGTAGGGTCCAGCACTCACAAGGGCGTATAATGCTTTTGCACGTGTATAACACACAGACAGTGTGCAGGGTTGGGTAAGGCTGACTCGCAGCGTTCATGCTCTTAAGTTAAAAGCCTATCAAACCACCTTTTTAAATTTTCTTGACCTTGATCATAGAAATGAGACTTACCTGTTATTACAAGTACATACCCGAGTTAGCTATACACACTGTTAACTTTTCATCCAGCTAGTAACGGGAAGGTCACACGTTACTGGCGTGTCTCGCACGCACTGAATGTTGATAAACGCATACCAGTTAGCTATGCACAGTAACATCGCTAAGGGCTTCACGAGCCTCTCTGGCAGCTCCTCATCCAGCTAGTATCGGTGAGATAACAATACTGGTGACATCTCGTGTCTCTGGAGGGATAATGCTTTATAAAATTTGCAGCAACTGGCAATAGGCAGTGTTAATGTCCACCATAGTGCTTATTTAAAGCGCTATCAGTATCGGGTACAAGGTGGTCAGTTAAAGCCAGGCACTCTCGCACATTAAGGTTGTGGGATGCCTCCGGATCTTGGGTCAGGTTTAGCAATCTGCCTCTGATGTATTTATCTGCTTTCTGTTGATGTCGTTCATGAACGTCGTGGACTCGTGGCCGTCTCAGGTCTCCACTAACAATGCACTCATTACACTTTCTATCACTTGGCATAATTGACACTTTGTCAAAGATCATAATTTCAGTAAAGAGCACTGTAAACATAATAGAAAATAATAGAAATTAACGATTTGATGAGAGCGAATTTTTTCTTGCGATGTCATGTCAGCGCGCGAAAGAAAAGTGACATAAGTATCTGTGTTGCCACTTGCCAACGCTGAGATAATAATCCAACTTAAAAAAATATATATATTTTATCTCTAAAAATGCGATGTTAATACGTGTGTGTAAGGAACACTACTATGTTTAATTAATTATATTTCAGATCGCCGTGAAATAAAATTATATTTTTAGTGCACTTGAATGTAACGTTAAAAGTTTAATGTAAAGTAGTTCAATATCACAATAAAATATAAGTTTATTTATGCATGTTTTCAACCTTTTGGTATTATTTTAACAATTATACTAACAAGGATCAAATAATATTGAAAAACGCCGAAAAATGTTGCCGCGCCCTTTTGGAAGTTTGCGTTGTTTACCTCTTGTCAAAGTCTGCTGTCTCAGCTTTATGTAATACTAGCTGACCCGTGCCCACTTCGTTGGGCGGTAAACATTTTACCGTCTTTTCATTTTTCGGATTAAATTCTGGCCTTATGTTAAGACACTCACAAAATAATAACGTGGCTTTCAATGGGTAAAAGATTTTTCAAAATCGGTTCAGTAGATCCAGAGATTACCCCTACAACCTCACAAACTATAAAATATTAATATAAGTAGATGAAGCAACGGTTTAGCAATATCCTTGAAAAAAAAATGACTCGCATTCCGTTTGCTCACTATAGGCAAGCGAGTTCTCGACAAAATCAATAGCAGTGAATTGGGACTGGGATTGTGAATTCAACTGCACATTTACCGCTGAGTCGGTGACGGTCGGTGATTCTTCAATTTTGCCGGCGTGAGGGGTCAAAAGATATTTTTAGAGTTCCGTACCCAAAGGCTAAAACGGGAACCCTATTACTAAGGCTCCGCCGTTTGTCCTCATGAACCGTGATAGTTAGACAGTTGAAATTTTCACAGATGATGTATTTCTGTTGCCGGTATAACAACTAATACTAAAAAACAGAATAAAAAAAATATTTAAGGGGGCTCCCATACAACAACGTGATTTTTTTGCTCGTTTTTGCTAGATGTTGATAACGGCAACAGGTAGACGCTTGAAATATTCACAGAATATTAAGTTATATATTCACTTTAAAAATAAATAATTAAATTAAAATAAACCAAATATTTAAGGCGGGCTCCCATACAACATACGTGATTTTTTTGCCATTTTTATAGATAATGGTACGGAACCCTTCGTGGGCGAGTCCGACTCGCACTTGGCCGGTTTTTTTATTACTTAAATTAGCCAACGGAATTAAAACATCAAAATGATCTTCAATAAAGTTTCCTGAGAATCAGCATATTTTGACTCCCTGCCGTGCTTCCCCAAAACCAGCAATAAAAATACCATCCTGAAACACCTGGAACTCAAATGAGAATAGTTCTGCCGCTGCCATTTTTTTTTTGGGTGGTAAATTATCAAATAACTTCTCCCGCTCTGGCCGGAGCGGGGAGGGCGTGTCAGACTGTTACTGACTAAAACCCACCCGTGTTCCTTCAAATGCCTGTGTGCCAGGGCCAGGATATCCCTTTCGGACAGGCTCGTAACCCTGGCAGGCATTAGCCCTTTCGGACCCCGTCAATTGGTGCTGACATCTCTTTGAGGCGCGCGTGGAACACAACGCGCCGTCGACCCGGGCCTGGTCCTTATCGGACGGCGAGCTACCCATCGCTCACCGTCCACAAGCCCGCGCCCACGGTGGCCGGGAATCGGCCTGCGATTCCCGACGCCCGGGGCGTCTCCTGCGATGACTAAGGGCGTGAGGGCGCGAACCCTACCTCACCCTCACGCGTTCCGCCTCCTCCTTCGCATGCATTACTGCTTTGCAGAAGGAGGTGACGGCCTCCCATACACTCTCGCTCCGAACCATGGCCTGAACCAGGGCCAGATGCGAGAGATCGCCGCCGCCGATCGCCTCCGTGAGGACATGGCGGTGCTCCGCCCAAGCAGGGCAGACCTCAACCGTATGCTCCACCGTGTCCTCCGGGCGATCCACACAGTGGTGGCACCCGGGCGTTTCCTCCCACTTTATTCTGAATAGGAACCTCCCGAAACAACCGTGTCCGGTGAGGACGTGCGTCAGGCGGAAAGTGAGGAAGCCGTGGCGCCTCTCTAGCCACTCCTCATAGAGGGGACTTATCGCCACAATTGTGGCATGCAAATTCTTTGCCAAATAGTAAATATAGCCTAGCGATGGCGCATGCTTATTTTCATCTCTCTCCTATTTGGTGAACAGTAATGTGGCCATGTCATTGTCTTCTCAAATTCGAGACAGCGTTGTGCGCCACGTGTCTAAAAACTGGGAAATATTCCAACCTTTCACCCAGGATCGGTCAGGAGTACTCAGGAGGAGCTGTTTATGGTTCAAAGCGTGAATACGTCGCTGAAATGTCTTATAATGGCACCTACGGAACCACCTGTGAACTCATGGCAGCGGGAGAACTATTCCCATTTGAGTTCCAGGTGTTTCAAGATGGTATTTTTATTGCTGGTTTTGGGGACGCACAACAGGGAGTAAAAATAATCTGATTCTCAGGAAATTTCAGTGAAGGTCATTTTGATGCGTGTCAGACTTTTACTGACTAAAACCCACCCGTGTTCCTTCAAATGCCTGTGTGTGCCAGGGCCACGATATCCCTTTCGGACAGGCTCATAACCCTGGCAGGCATTGGCCCTTTCGGACCCCGTCAGTTGGTGCTGACATCCATTTAAACTGGGAATAGTTCTCCCGCCTTTTTCCAACCCTTACAACACCAGCCTAAACCAAAGATACTAAGCAATAAAATTAAAATACGAACGTAGGTATTCAAGGACACTTTTTCTAGTAAGAACGACTAATACTAAAAACTATTATAGTAATACCACAGTGTGAAATACCTACACAATAAGTAATTCGCAAAGAAATAGAAATAACAAAATTCCAACCCGGCAATAGGTAAAAACACAATTATTATCCTCCAATTTAAAATTAGGAAGCGAAACAAACCAAAACGAAAACCAAACAACGACGATGAGAAATATTTCAAAGCAAATTAGTAGTAAGTAATAACAAAATATCGCAGAACAGAAATTTCGGTAACTATAGCTTGAACGTGTATCGCTTAGGTTTGTATTCTGTGATTGATACATGCCTTCGTTTTTTGATACGATCGGCTGGCAAGCCGCGATTAAGGTTAAACATTGTGAAGTTTTCCCCTTGGCATTCTCGACTCTATTGCTATAAATGCAACGTTCAAATTACCTGAATACGAATTAGAACCTCATTTCATTATCTTTTAGCAAATGCCTGCATACTGAAAAATACTGGCCACCTAGAACTGGCATAAAAACTTTAGAACGTTATCACGCCTGCACATACTGGCCACCTAGAAAAAAAACTAAATATAAACCTCAAGAAACTTCCAAAATTCTTATTTCAATGTAAAATATACATTAACGCGTTGTCGTAAAATTCAATTTAGATCTTTATCGGCCTCCGAATTCTAATTTCAATGTAAAGTATGCAATAACTCGTCGTCGTAAGATTCAATTTGGATCTTAACTGGATTTGGTACATTTTTCATACAAACATTAAAAACCCTTATTTTCACCCTTAAGCGCCGAATTTCGTAAAATCCTTTCTTAGTGAGCACCTAGAAGTCGAAAGGAACAATCAGGCCAACATTCATGTCTCTAACTTTAAAAACATAGGAGTTTCATACAAACTTTGACACCCCTATTCAACCGCTTAAGGTGCGAATTTATAAAAATCCTTTCTTAGTGCGCGCCTGCACCCCATGGAGAGTACTTGTGCCAAATTTTAGACCTCACGGCCCAGTAGTTTCCGAGATTTCGTGATGAGTGGTCAGTGAGTGGACTTCTCTTTTATATATATAGATTTCCTATTGATATAAATGCTTTGCCTCTCGACGAACCTCTCGTGAGCACTATGTGGGTAAATTTTTGTTTTTCTTTAAATATTTTCCTTTTTTTTTCTTTTTTTCTGTTAGTTTTAATGATGGTCTGGCATTTTGAGCGCATTATGCGGCTTACCCAAATGCCCTTTTTTTGGTATTGTTCGTCGAGTCGTTGAGCTCCTTAAGTCTTGAGTTGAGCTGCACGATTACTGATAAATGCTTGCACTGAATGGACAAGTCCACTCAAATTTGTATGGTTCTTTCCTCAAAATACCATTTCAGACACGGATCTACATGGTCCTCACATGATCTGACCAAGATTATGTCTGGACTTTAAAAGAGACTTTGACCCTTGAGTTTGTTTTGCCATTTCTTCTCAGGGGTAGTCAGATAGGAAATGTCGGCTACATCTATATTATTTTTTTATATGACGTATAAAGTGATTCAAATATCCTATTTACAGAATAAACGGTTTCATTTCATTTCTCTTTTCAAAGATTTAAGGTTACACCATACAATATTCTACATTATTCTGTTCTTAGGAACTTATTTAATAAACGGCGCAAGTAAGGTATTTCTACTACAAAATTCAAGGATCTAAATCTAAACATTACACATATTATATACACGTACACAACCTCACGCCTTCTTCCCATGGGGGTAGTTATTACATACTCCTTTTGCTTCATTTTCATTCATACATCTGGTCATACACGCACGTCGGTTACGAGCATTACGCACCTGACCTTTCTGAAGAACATCAGCAATTAGGTCACTATATGTCCTTCTAGGGCGTCCCCTCCCGGCGTTACCACTCACATCTGCCTTGTAAATACCTTTTGTTAGTTGCCTTTCATTCATCCTCTCAGCATGACTAAACCATCTAAGCCTACTCTTAGCTATCCCCATTATCAGTAATCGAACCAATCAAACAGCACCTACACTAATTACCAGGGTTGATACTATCGTGATTGCAACACCTCGTACTAAGCAATTGTGGCTGCATCCTTGAGGTCCGTTCACTCGATCTCAGCTGCTCAGATTGCTGCCGTTTCGAAATACACAACGAACGGGGCCAAGTACGCTTCCTTTCGAGAGACCTATTCATAGATACGGCTCATGTAAATGTGCATTACCAATACTAGTAATTGTATCCGAAATGCCTATTCCGAAAGTGCGGACAATGGCGTATTTTTGAAAGTTGGAAACAAAAGAACAATGTTAATTTGCTTCCGATGACATTGAGTGTGAATGACGTCACTTACCCTTACTTTGATAAAAAGAATTGTTCTACTGTGTCGAGAACTGAATCCTGAAAGAATTGCTAAGAATTCTCGCCATTTCCTCCTTTTCCGGATCGATAAAAACATCAGACGGTACAATACCATTGATAGATTCCAACAGCCCTCAGTATAAATACCTCTTTACAAGAAATATCAAGCTCATAGCTATCACGCTATCCAAAGTGAGTTCATATTGACGGATTCACTGTTTCACGTCACCGGTTCCGAGACAGAAATACTTTGGGGACTTCATAATGATCTATTCAACAGTCCATATTACCTCACAGATTCTAATATCGTTGTGGTAAACACGATATTGATGCCACTGACTGAACTCCCTAGAGCCCACAAGCTTCCCAGTTCAGTATTAATGGAAATCATTCACTATTCCTACCCATTGGAGCGATTATCCAATATATTAGAACACCAATAGTTGAACATGACACTGTCTTCTTATTGGGTCACTTGATCCCAGTATTCCGGGAAAGCATTTGGCGTTAGAGTGACCACACACAAATGCTGTTCAAGGAAATGTGTTAGTAAGACGAGCGTTTAGGTGGGTAGCCTAGGTGAGCGGGAAATGTAATAATGCTATGTGCTGGTTGTCGAGTGAAGTTATCGAAGAGCAAGTAAAGTATAGATCCTAAGCTATTGTGGCGGCATCTACAATACCACATGCGAACTACACGTCACAGTGACGTCGAGTAAAATCCTGCATCGCGCAAGCAGAGTTTACCGCGCGACATCGTCCCGACCTCCCGACATCAATCGACGGGCATTAGCCCACCAAACACAATATCCATCTGGTCGGAGGGATCCTCGCTTTTCTATGGAGGATGAGTGAACTATACACTTTGATCCGCATACTTCGATCCCTACTATAATGCAGGAATTATGCCAAGAAAATGGTTATAGCCGTCCTTGTGATTGTTATGCCAATCATCCATAACGCTACTCAAAAGTAACCAGTTATAAACGCAAATCACCAATGAATAACCAGAATTTCACCACACTAACTACGCGTCACACTGCATTCACGTAAATCCTGCATCACGCAAGCGGAGTTTATCGCGCGACTAGCAAATATACAACGTCCCGACATCAATTGTCGGGCAGTAGCCCACCAGACACAACACCCGTCTGGTCTGAGGATCCTCGCTTTTCTATGGAGGATGAGTGAACTTTACACCCGTTCCACATATGCCAAGATAATGGATATAACCGTCCTTCTGATTGTTAGGCCCATCGTGCACGACGCTACTCAAAAGTAACCAGTTACAAACGCAAATCACCAATGAATAACCAGAATGTCACAGTACTTGTATTTCAATGGCGATCCGTACACGATCCATCCAATCACGAACTGGTTAATAACGCTATACGAGCAGTAATCCGCGTCGGTTGGAATTCTCATACTGTTAGTTCCCTTAGATTAGACCAATCTAGCTTTTGCTCAGTAGCTGGTTGTTTAGGTTGCTTGATTGATATGTGACTTGGATGTGGTTGTATTGCTTCGAATCAAAGATGGCGCCCAACCAGAACAATTTTTTCTAGGGTGACCGAAGTGGGTATCTTCGCGTATGATTCTTGTTCCATTTCTAGTATTTAGTCTTTGGCGATTTGTATAGCTAGCCAATAGGTTCTTAATCAGATATACGACGACCGCCATGGCCCACGCTCAATGGTCCACATGAAGGACTAAGTGCGGAAACCAAACCCTATAACATAGAACAATCAGATATATTTTTTAATACTTAAAAAACTGTGGGCTACGTTTTGATTTCTTTTAAGCAATTAAAGCAATCGAATCTTTTAACATTTTCATCGTTTTTTATTGAGATAGTTGTTACACAATCTACAACAAAGCTATAAATAGAAATGCCATTCAATTTAAATATCTTAAAACTGCCACTAATAACTCATAACGAATCGTTTAAGGTCACTTCAGACGATTTTGCTCAAAGCACACCACTACTACACGTACCTACTATGATTAATGCCCACTGCCAACATAATGTCAAGTTACCAATCACAATGCAATTTTAACATTAATGGGTTAAGGTGACTATTAGAACGCCAGAGAGTTAACGCAACTAATGCTAGAATGCAATTTTTAATAAGAATTTCAAGTCGGTGCATTATTGTAATATAAATTACGTTTTGATTGATGTGACTGCAAAATCATTGTTTAATGAAACTGTTATTATTTAATTAGTATGTCGATTATTGTGGTAATTGACGGAGGTATGGTTCCCTAAGCCCAATTAGGTGTTATTTAGTGTCCTTGTAGTTAGGTTTAGTCATGATGCGATGTCAATTAGAAAAGTAATTGATGTTTCAAAATGTGCCAAAACTGCGCACCTTATCGCAGTTTTGGCACATTTTGAAACATCAGTTTTACGATGGCAGAGACGGAATGATTTTTTAAATACGTTTAACTCTTAGTGTAAATCAGGATCTAATGACCTCTATATCTATCCAAAAAGGATTAACAACTAGGGAGATGACAACCTATTAACTTCGCACAAAGACCTTTATCAGCATTCTGTTATTTATTTATTTATTTAGACATTTCACACAAAAACAATTCTTGAATAGAGCCTACCATTCACTATTATTTACATTTTCCATTCACGCCAGTATGCGAGTGAAATTCGATAATTCATCGATTTCAATTTTCAATCGCAAAGAGATTTCGATCACTGATACTGATGATTGATTTAGCTCCCGTCTCCATTCCTATTAGTAGTTTTATCGTCCATTCGTTCATTTCGAAATTTGAATGCTCCAAATAGGATTGCCGTTCGGAATGATTCGTGGACGTTCGCGTTTACATTTGTATTTTTTAAAGTAACTGAGTTTTTTATCTGGATTTCCATTAATTGGAAAATATTTATTATTTAAAACGTATTGTGATGGAATACATTCATACAATTTAAAAATTATTCAATAGTGTTCTATGTAAGTCCATCAAGTAACCATTGCATTAAGGCTCGTGCAGACTGGTGCGAAATCGCGGGTGCGACACTTAGTTCTCATAGAAATTGTGCTACTAGTGTCGCGTCGCGCCTGTCTGCTGGAGCCTTAAGGTATTCAATTTGGTCTCTCTCCTACCACGTCATTATGCACTATTGGTATGTTGACCAGTTTTATGTTATTAAAGGAAATACTATATTATTTTATTTAATAACCACTTGACCAAAAGGTATAAGCAGTGCCAAGTGGGTATGATAGTATACATTCATCAGCGCAAATTATTCGAAATGGATCTACACTATTGACGAACAATGAAGATGAAAACCAAATCATAAATAACAATCAGCATGAAGCCATAATCAAATCAATATTTGGTTCCCCATAAAAAACCAGTTTGATACAGAATTTTAAACAGAATCAAACGAGTCGAAAGAATGTCGTGTATTCTGTTCCCTCTCGATTTCTATGGAATCCACGCCCTTTCCCTTTTGTTAGCAACCGGTCCACTCTTGCGCTTGTTCCGAGCACGAGTTGATTGCGATTTGAGGAATTCCTTTTTTGAAATTTGAATTATAGATTGAATTATGGCGGTAGCTGATTGAATTTGATAAGCCACCAAAGATTAAATATAAAATTGTTTGTAGATTAAAAATTTTGTACGACAGATCCATTATTAATATTGAACTAGAATGTATGTGATAAATAATAGGCAATTACTCATTATTATTATTCCTGTCAGCCGTTTGTGTCCTACTGTAGCGCAAAAAGCCTCCCTTCTCTCCTTCCACTTAGTCATGATTGCTGACATCAGAAAAGAATACCATACAGCATTGATGTATTAAATAGGAGGATGGACCCGATGTCGTGCGTCATGTGGTCGACAACCAAAATAGAGAGACTTTGAATTGTCAAGGGGTCGGTCAGTCAGAAAGATGAAGCTAGTTGCCCCTTCCAAAGCGTAGTAGGTATCTATGCAGACCGCAAATAAACGTATCTTCTTTTTTTTTTTTAAGAACGGGCAAGAAACTCCGCGGATACTTTTTTTTAAATTAAATATCTATGGTTACAAAATATTGGTTACATCATTCATGTTGAAATTATAACTCAACTAAAAGCTCATGCAGACTGGCGCAATGTCGCGGGCGCAACGCGACACTAGTAGCACAACTTCTTTCTTCTTTGTCGCTGCCTGTCGCGCCCGCGATATTGCACCATCTGTACGAGCCTTAACTGTCCTTAAGTGACCTTCTTCAAAGAATATTGTTAGGTACCTAGGTACTTTATAGTCACGAAGCATGTGAACGATTAATTAAAACAAGATTCAGTAAATAAATACCACAGAATACCAAAAAAAAAAATACAAAACCTTGCCGATCATATTGAACCAATATCTATTTTTTTTCCCCAACAAATAAAACAGGCCACTCATTGCCCTACAAATCACCAGTCACCAATTATGAATACGTACTCTTACGCACACACACGCGTTGCGCGTGAGTGCCGCGGAACGCAGTCGAGGAATGCGCCCCATCCCGTCAAACCTGTGCGACAAGCTTCACTGAACCTTGTAGGAGCTGATGCTAATATTGCACTTTTTAACATCATTTGGTGGTGATGTGGTTGACTTGATACCATTTTGTTGATGTAGAATATTGAGGTTATGACATCAGGCACCTAATTATACTACGAACAGTATGATGAAGTAATCGAGGAATGCGGCCCATCTCGTCAGACCTGTGCGACTGACTCCACTTCTTCTACTTTTTATTTTTCTTTTACTGGTGTCAGAGTTTATATGCCGCCCATGGGCCTCTGACTTGGCTTCACATACCGTCGATAAATATCAATCAGACATGCCGGTTTCCTCTCGAAGTTTTCCTTCACCGTTTTTTAAGCAAGTTGTAAATATACAATACGCTTAAGAATCTAAAAAGTCAAAAGGTGCCTTGGTTCGAACTCGAGACCTATAACTTGGTAGTCCGATGGTCACACCACTAGGTTCCACTGAACCTTGCAGAAGCTGATGCAAATATTGCTTTTGTAACATCGTTTGGCATCATTTGGTGGTTATGTGATTTAGGTGATGTGAAATATTGAGGTTGATGGTAAAATAGTGAGTTATGATATCAGGTAATTTTTGTCCGTACTGCAAACAATATGATGAGGGAAATAGGTAGTTAATAGTAGTAGTATTTATTTGGGATATGTATATATCTGTGTATAAATTTTAGTATATTGTTTAATTTTATGTGCAGCAATGACAGCCCCACTTGATGTCCAGGCAAATCATTGTCTCATTGCCTGGAAGAGAGCGCAGAAAGCGATAAGGCAGCAAGCATTATATATTTTGTAGTGTTTGAATAGTTTTTTATTTTTGTGGTGTAAAATAAAGTATACACAGGTTGTTAAAGTAACTGCGTGCCATAGCTTAGGGAAAGGTTCAGTATCGATAAAGGAACCCAGGAAAAAAGAAATCAAAAGAATAAAACACAAAAAAAATATGGCAAGATCACCTAATTTAGTACCTACTAACTTAAAATAGCAATCGTTTAGAAATAAAATTATTTTATTTGACGGTCCTAAGCCCGTTAAAGTACGAAGAAACTTTTTTTTATGTTTTTTTTTTTTTCCTGGTTTGCTTTTTCGATTCTGAACCTAGCCCTAAGCTATGGCACGCAGTTACTTGTACAAATACATAATTTTCAATGGAAAGTGGAATTGCATACGGAAAGAAAGAACATATTTTTTACGGCCCACAAGGCACTGCGATACTTCTAGAAAACCTACTATTTTACGCCTACTAGTGATTATCATTAGCAAATACACGGTACCTAGGTATGCAAAACCTAATTACGTGGCATAGTTGAAGTTATAGTAAAAGCAAAAGCCAAGTGTAGTATAGCAAAATAATTGAATACACAACCCCCCAGCGTTGGGGCTCTGTCTCGCATGGCGCAGCATTATGCTCAGCGGTGGCCGTTTTGCGTGGATGTGACGCATATTTTCCCCCAACTTGTTCTTTTTGTATTTATGTTCTTTCTTTGCGTCATGTTTCTTCATCATTATTTCAGCTGAAAGACATCCACTGCTGGACTTAGGCCTCCCCCAAAAAGGGGGGGATTTGGTACCATACTGTGGTTGGCAATCACAGTATGGTTTTAAAAATGCATAGAGAACGCTGCTGCTCATTCTCTAGTAAGGCCCTTATTCGCCTTTTATGACACCCATGGGTAGAAATGGGATGGTGCTATTCTTTACCTCCGGCACAAAACGGAACATTGCGTCGCGAGCGTCATGTTTACCGTAAATAAACGTTTTTTACATAAATGTAACGTGTAATGTGTACATGTTTATGTGTCGTCTTAATCTATTGACATATTATCATTAACTACATATATTATTACTGTGTGTTTTCTTCCCGTGGGTGTCGTAAAAGGCGACTAAGGGACTTGCTAGAGAATCGGCAGAAGCGTTCTCTATGCATTTTAACACCATACTGCGATCGCCAACCCGCCAGTCGAGCGTGGCGATTATGGCAACCCCCCCCCCCTTTTTTTAGGGAGGCCTATATCCAGCAGTGGACGTCTTTCGGATCGGATGATGATGATGATGATATATATTACTGTTTGGCATGAAATTGTGACATCTGCTTACCTATTGACTTCATTGTTTTTTGTGTGCCTCCTGGCGGGACATAGTATGGACCAACATTTTTTTATATAACATCTGTATAATTTTACCCTATGTTCACAGAATGAATTTGAATTTGAATGAATAAATTCATAACACTAGAACTTGACCTACATCAAATTCCGAACAAAAGCCCAAAGGATATACTTTTATTTCATGAAGGAGAAAACGTTTCACCAGTACAATAACCGTTGAAATCGATTAAGAAGTTTACGAGGTTTTCCTAAGCTAACCATATTTACGATGTATATTTTTGCTTACCCAAAGTTTATAAAAGCTGTGCCTACAAAACTGTTTTTGAATATAAGCTAGATAGAGACTTTAAAAATCACATAAACAGGTTTGAATTTAGGGTGTCAGTTTGCATAATTATACCTACAACATGTCCCGGAATTAACTCACAACCTGTTAAAGGGTCATTGTACTCATGATTATGACCAATTTTTATTATGAAAAAAAAAATCAGGACAACCCCATAACATTGGACCAACCCTGAAATCACGAAAAACAAAATCTGCTGTTTCCTACAAATGTTGACGAATTATGAGAACATAAATGTAAAGAAGAACAAAAGTTCCGTGTGGTGCCGGACTTAAAGAATAGCACCGCCCTATTTCTTCCCGTGGGTGTCGTAAAAGGCGACTAAGGGACTTACTAGAGAATGGGTAGCAGCGTTCCCTATGCATTTTAACACCATACTGCGATCGCCAACCCGCCTGCCAAGCGTGGCGATTATGGCAACCCCCCCTCCAAATATTGAGGGAGGCCTATGTCCAGCAGTGGACGTCTTTCGGTTGAAATGATGATGAATGATGAAATGTAAGGAACAGCTGACTTTTTTTTCGCGATTTCAGGTTTGGTCCAATGTCTTTATGGGGTTGTGTGTAAATTCCGGGGCATGTATATTAATTAGGCCAGTCACCGTAAATACAAAAATCGCGTTAGGTTGCAAAAATTTGATTTTTGGGATGTTGTTAGATGAGAGAAATACCTCTAAATATTCGGACTTCTTTAAGTTTTTGACTTTTATCTTCAAAAAGATGCATCCTATGGAAAAAGCTACAAATTGGCGCGGCCGTAGCTCTGTAGGTCCAATAATATAGAATCCGAGATAACAGAAGGACATCTTCCAACCTAATTATAGAAATAGTTCCCAACTAAAAACCAGTAAGTATACATACATTACAACACAAAATTCTCACTACCCACTTATACAAAGCTCTGTTTGCCCGATAAACTGTGTACTTTCCGCTCCACAACTGGAAGATTAATACTGAGATTTCACGGGATTTTACTTCGTATAATTCTGAGTGATTTTTTTTACGTTTCTTGTCCCTCGAGACGTCGGCTTTTCTTTAGCCGATTTAGCAACAGTACCGGGAGGAATGTAGCCGGAATTATTTTGAGGTGTGTCGTGATTGTTTGTTTCTGTTTCTTTAGGCTATAAGAGCGTTTATACCTTACGGCATTTCATACAAACTTTCTGACTCTGACTCCGGTTTTCTGACTGAACCGATTTTAATGAAACTTCAAACGCATAAGCAGGATACAAAGATATAAAAAGTTAGTTAAGAGCATTTTCAAGATGTCTTATTTAAAAACAGATATCTGGAAATCTCTGTTTCTATGGAAAATTTAAAATCGGTCTAATTTGGCTGAAACACTGTTATTCGAAAATGTTTTAAACTAACTTTTTAGACATTTGTATCCTGCTTACGCAGTTTAAAAACCAGTCAAATTGATAACCCTTTTTAGCGTTTTCATACTTTTAAGAAAATTATGTTTTATACCAGTTAGGTAGAAAACATAATTTTCTTAATACCAGTTAGGTATAAAACATTAATTTACAACAATTTTCTTAAAAGTATGAAAACGCTAAAAAGGGTTATCAATTTGACTGGTTTTTAAACTGCGTAAGCAGGATACAAATGTCTAAAAAGTTAGTTTAAAACATTTTCGAATAACAGTGTTTCAGCCAAATTAGACCGATTTTAAATTTTCCATAGAAACAGAGATTTCCAGATATCTGTTTTTAAATAAGACATCTTGAAAATGCTCTTAACTAACTTTTTATATCTTTGTATCCTGCTTATGCGTTTGAAGTTTCATTAAAATCGGTTCAGTCAGAAAACCGGAGTCAGAGTCAGAAAGTTTGTATGAAATGCCGTAAGGTATAAACGCTCTTATAGCCTAAAGAAACAGAAACAAACAATCACGACACACCTCAAAATAATTCCGGCTACATTCCTCCCGGTACTGTTGCTAAATCGGCTAAAGAAAAGCCGACGTCTCGAGGGACAAGAAACGTAAAAAAAATCACTCAGAATTATACGAAGTAAAATCCCGTGAAATCTCAGTATTAATCTTCCAGTTGTGGAGCGGAAAGTACACAGTTTATCGGGCAAACAGAGCTTTGTATAAGTGGGTAGTGAGAATTTTGTGTTGTAATGTATGTATACTTACTGGTTTTTAGTTGGGAACTATTTCTATAATTAGGTTGGAAGATGTCCTTCTGTTATCTCGGATTTTATATTATTGGACCTACAGAGCTACGGCCGCGCCAATTTGTAGCTTTTTCCATAGGATGCATCTTTTTGAAGATAAAAGTCAAAAACTTAAAGAAGTCCGAATATTTAGAGGTATTTCTCTCATCTAACAACATCCCAAAAATCAAATTTTTGCAACCTAACGCGATTTTTGTATTTACGGTGACTGGCCTAATTAATATACATGCCCCGGAATTTACACACAACCCCATAAAGACATTGGACCAAACCTGAAATCGCGAAAAAAAAGTCAGCTGTTCCTTACATTTCATCATTCATCATCATTTCAACCGAAAGACGTCCACTGCTGGACATAGGCCTCCCTCAATATTTGGAGGGGGGGTTGCCATAATCGCCACGCTTGGCAGGCGGGTTGGCGATCGCAGTATGGTGTTAAAATGCATAGGGAACGCTGCTACCCATTCTCTAGTAAGTCCCTTAGTCGCCTTTTACGACACCCACGGGAAGAAATATGTGCTATTCTTTAAGTCCGGCACCACACGGAACTTTTGTTCTTCTTTACATTTATGTTCTCATAATTCGTCAACATTTGTAGGAAACAGCAGATTTTGTTTTTCGTGATTTCAGGGTTGGTCCAATGTTATGGGGTTGTCCTGATTTTTTTTTTTTCATAATAAAAATTGGTCATAATTATGAGTACAATGACCCTTTAACAGGTTGTGAGTTAATTCCGGGACATGTTGTAGGTATAATTATGCAAACTGACACCCTAAATTCAAACCTGTTTATGTGATTTTTAAAGTCTCTATCTAGCTTATATTCAAAAGCAGTTTTGTAGGCACAGCTTTTATAAACTTTGGATAAGCAAAAATATACATCGTAAATATGGTTAGCTTAGGAAAACCTCGTAAACTTCTCAATCGATTTCAACGGTTATTGTACTGGTGAAACGTTTTCTCCTTCATGAAATAAAAGTAAATGTTCCCTTTGGGCTTTTGTTCGGAATTTGATGTAGGTCAAGTTCTAGTGTTATGAATTTATTCATTCAAATTCATTCTGTGAACATAGGGTAAAATTATACAGATGTTATATAAAAAAATGTTGGTCCATACTATGTCCCGCCAGGAGGCACACAAAAAACAATGAAGTCAATAGGTAAGCAGATGTCACAATTTCATGCCAAACAGTAATATATATCATCATCATCATCATCCGATCCGAAAGACGTCCACTGCTGGATATAGGCCTCCCCAAAAAAGGGGGGGGGGGGGGGGGTTGCCATAATCGCCACGCTCGACTGGCGGGTTGGCGATCGCAGTATGGTGTTAAAATGCATAGAGAACGCTTCTGCCGATTCTCTAGCAAGTCCCTTAGTCGCCTTTTACGACACCCACGGGAAGAAAACACACAGTAATAATATATGTAGTTAATGATAATATGTCAATAGATTAAGACGACACATAAACATGTACACATTACACGTTACATTTATGTAAAAAACGTTTATTTACGGTAAACATGACGCTCGCGACGCGATGTTCCGTTTTGTGCCGGAGGTAAAGAATAGCACCATCCCATTTCTTCCCATGGGTGTCATAAAAGGCGAATAAGGGCCTTACTAGAGAATGAGCAGCAGCGTTCTCTATGCATTTTTAAAACCATACTGTGATTGCCAACCACAGTATGGTACCAAATCCCCCCCTTTTTGGGGGAGGCCTAAGTCCAGCAGTGGATGTCTTTCAGCTGAAATAATGATGAAGAAACATGACGCAAAGAAAGAACATAAATACAAAAAGAACAAGTTGGGGGAAAATATGCGTCACATCCACGCAAAACGGCCACCGCTGAGCATAATGCTGCGCCATGCGAGACAGAGCCCCAACGCTGGGGGGTTGTGTATTCAATTATTTTGCTATACTACACTTGGCTTTTGCTTTTACTATAACTTCAACTATGCCACGTAATTAGGTTTTGCATACCTAGGTACCGTGTATTTGCTAATGATAATCACTAGTAGGCGTAAAATAGTAGGTTTCCTAGAAGTATCGCAGTGCCTTGTGGGCCGTAAAAAATATGTTCTTTCTTTCCGTATGCAATTCCACTTTCCATTGAAAATTATGTATTTGTACAAGTAACTGCGTGCCATAGCTTAGGGCTAGGTTCAGTATCGAAAAAGCAAACCAGGAAAAATAAAAAAACATAAAAAAAGGTTTCTTCGTACTTTAAAGGGCTTAGGACCGTCAAATAAAATAATTTTATTTCTAAACGATTGCTATTTTAAGTTAGTAGGTACTAAATTAGGTGATCTTGCCATATTTTTTTTGTGTTTTATTCTTTTGATTTCTTTTTTCCTGGGTTCCTTTATCGATACTGAACCTTTCCCTAAGCTATGGCACGCAGTTACTTTAACAACCTGTGTATACTTTATTTTACACCACAAAAATAAAAAACTATTCAAACACTACAAAATATACAATGCTTGCTGCCTTATCGCTTTCTGCGCTCTCTTCCAGGCAATGAGACAATGATTTGCCTGGACATCAAGTGGGGCTGTCATTGCTGCAAATAAAATTAAACAATATACTAAAATTTATACACAGATATATACATATCCCAAATAAATACTACTACTATTAACTACCTATTTCCCTCATCATATTGTTTGCAGTACGGACAAAAATTACCTGATATCATAACTCACTATTTTACCATCAACCTCAATATTTCACATCACCTAAATCACATAACCACCAAATGATGCCAAACGATGTTACAAAAGCAATATTTGCATCAGCTTCTGCAAGGTTCAGTGGAACCTAGTGGTGTGACCATCGGACTACCAAGTTATAGGTCTCGAGTTCGAACCAAGGCACAGTTATTCGAAAATGTTTTAAACTAACTTTTTAGACATTTGTATCCTGCTTACGCAGTTTAAAAACCAGTCAAATTGATAACCCTTTTTAGCGTTTTCATACTTTTAAGAAAATTGTTGTAAATTTATGTTTTATACCTAACTGGTATTAAGAAAATTATGTTTTCTACCTAACTGGTATAAAACATAATTTTCTTAAAAGTATGAAAACGCCAAAAAGGGTTATGAATTTGACTGGTTTTTTATAGTTAAATACGTCTAAAGCTATTCGGAAAAATGCTTTCGTAACATTTTTCACTAAAAAGAGAAGAAGTTTTGCAGAGGATTTGTAAGAATATGTTCCGCCATACTAAATAAACCATCATCATTTCAGCCGAAAGACGTCCACTGCTGGACATAGGCCTCCCCCAAAGGTGACGTTTGCCCTAATCGCCACGCTTGGCAGGCGGGTTTGGTGATCGCAGTATAGTGTTAAAATACATAGAGAACGCTGCTGCCCATTCTCTAGTAAGTCCCTTAGTCGCCTTTCACGACACCCATGGGAAGAAATAGGATGGTGCTATTCTTTATTCTTTATGTCCGGCACCACACGGCACTAAACAACCAACACGCTACACTTTTTTTTCCACTACACGCTACACTTTTAAGAAAATTATGTTTTATACCAGTTAGGTAGAAAACATAATTTTCTTAATACCAGTTAGGTATAAAACATTAATTTACAACAATTTTCTTAAAAGTATGAAAACGCTAAAAAGGGTTATCAATTTGACTGGTTTTTAAACTGCGTAAGCAGGATACAAATGTCTAAAAAGTTAGTTTAAAACATTTTCGAATAACAGTGTTTCAGCCAAATTAGACCGATTTTAAATTTTCCATAGAAACAGAGATTTCCAGATATCTGTTTTTAAATAAGACATCTTGAAAATGCTCTTAACTAACTTTTTATATCTTTGTATCCTGCTTATGCGTTTGAAGTTTCATTAAAATCGGTTCAGTCAGAAAACCGGAGTCAGAGTCAGAAAGTTTGTATGAAATGCCGTAAGGTATAAACGCTCTTATAGCCTAAAGAAACAGAAACAAACAATCACGACACACCTCAAAATAATTCCGGCTACATTCCTCCCGGTACTGTTGCTAAATCGGCTAAAGAAAAGCCGACGTCTCGAGGGACAAGAAACGTAAAAAAAATCACTCAGAATTATACGAAGTAAAATCCCGTGAAATCTCAGTATTAATCTTCCAGTTGTGGAGCGGAAAGTACACAGTTTATCGGGCAAACAGAGCTTTGTATAAGTGGGTAGTGAGAATTTTGTGTTGTAATGTATGTATACTTACTGGTTTTTAGTTGGGAACTATTTCTATAATTAGGTTGGAAGATGTCCTTCTGTTATCTCGGATTTTATATTATTGGACCTACAGAGCTACGGCCGCGCCAATTTGTAGCTTTTTCCATAGGATGCATCTTTTTGAAGATAAAAGTCAAAAACTTAAAGAAGTCCGAATATTTAGAGGTATTTCTCTCATCTAACAACATCCCAAAAATCAAATTTTTGCAACCTAACGCGATTTTTGTATTTACGGTGACTGGCCTAATTAATATACATGCCCCGGAATTTACACACAACCCCATAAAGACATTGGACCAAACCTGAAATCGCGAAAAAAAAGTCAGCTGTTCCTTACATTTCATCATTCATCATCATTTCAACCGAAAGACGTCCACTGCTGGACATAGGCCTCCCTCAATATTTGGAGGGGGGGTTGCCATAATCGCCACGCTTGGCAGGCGGGTTGGCGATCGCAGTATGGTGTTAAAATGCATAGGGAACGCTGCTACCCATTCTCTAGTAAGTCCCTTAGTCGCCTTTTACGACACCCACGGGAAGAAATAGGGCGGTGCTATTCTTTAAGTCCGGCACCACACGGAACTTTTGTTCTTCTTTACATTTATGTTCTCATAATTCGTCAACATTTGTAGGAAACAGCAGATTTTGTTTTTCGTGATTTCAGGGTTGGTCCAATGTTATGGGGTTGTCCTGATTTTTTTTTTTTCATAATAAAAATTGGTCATAATTATGAGTACAATGACCCTTTAACAGGTTGTGAGTTAATTCCGGGACATGTTGTAGGTATAATTATGCAAACTGACACCCTAAATTCAAACCTGTTTATGTGATTTTTAAAGTCTCTATCTAGCTTATATTCAAAAGCAGTTTTGTAGGCACAGCTTTTATAAACTTTGGATAAGCAAAAATATACATCGTAAATATGGTTAGCTTAGGAAAACCTCGTAAACTTCTCAATCGATTTCAACGGTTATTGTACTGGTGAAACGTTTTCTCCTTCATGAAATAAAAGTAAATGTTCCCTTTGGGCTTTTGTTCGGAATTTGATGTAGGTCAAGTTCTAGTGTTATGAATTTATTCATTCAAATTCATTCTGTGAACATAGGGTAAAATTATACAGATGTTATATAAAAAAATGTTGGTCCATACTATGTCCCGCCAGGAGGCACACAAAAAACAATGAAGTCAATAGGTAAGCAGATGTCACAATTTCATGCCAAACAGTAATATATATCATCATCATCATCATCCGATCCGAAAGACGTCCACTGCTGGATATAGGCCTCCCCAAAAAAAGGGGGGGGGGGGGGGGTTGCCATAATCGCCACGCTCGACTGGCGGGTTGGCGATCGCAGTATGGTGTTAAAATGCATAGAGAACGCTTCTGCCGATTCTCTAGCAAGTCCCTTAGTCGCCTTTTACGACACCCACGGGAAGAAAACACACAGTAATAATATATGTAGTTAATGATAATATGTCAATAGATTAAGACGACACATAAACATGTACACATTACACGTTACATTTATGTAAAAAACGTTTATTTACGGTAAACATGACGCTCGCGACGCGATGTTCCGTTTTGTGCCGGAGGTAAAGAATAGCACCATCCCATTTCTTCCCATGGGTGTCATAAAAGGCGAATAAGGGCCTTACTAGAGAATGAGCAGCAGCGTTCTCTATGCATTTTTAAAACCATACTGTGATTGCCAACCACAGTATGGTACCAAATCCCCCCCTTTTTGGGGGAGGCCTAAGTCCAGCAGTGGATGTCTTTCAGCTGAAATAATGATGAAGAAACATGACGCAAAGAAAGAACATAAATACAAAAAGAACAAGTTGGGGGAAAATATGCGTCACATCCACGCAAAACGGCCACCGCTGAGCATAATGCTGCGCCATGCGAGACAGAGCCCCAACGCTGGGGGGTTGTGTATTCAATTATTTTGCTATACTACACTTGGCTTTTGCTTTTACTATAACTTCAACTATGCCACGTAATTAGGTTTTGCATACCTAGGTACCGTGTATTTGCTAATGATAATCACTAGTAGGCGTAAAATAGTAGGTTTCCTAGAAGTATCGCAGTGCCTTGTGGGCCGTAAAAAATATGTTCTTTCTTTCCGTATGCAATTCCACTTTCCATTGAAAATTATGTATTTGTACAAGTAACTGCGTGCCATAGCTTAGGGCTAGGTTCAGTATCGAAAAAGCAAACCAGGAAAAATAAAAAAACATAAAAAAAGGTTTCTTCGTACTTTAAAGGGCTTAGGACCGTCAAATAAAATAATTTTATTTCTAAACGATTGCTATTTTAAGTTAGTAGGTACTAAATTAGGTGATCTTGCCATATTTTTTTTGTGTTTTATTCTTTTGATTTCTTTTTTCCTGGGTTCCTTTATCGATACTGAACCTTTCCCTAAGCTATGGCACGCAGTTACTTTAACAACCTGTGTATACTTTATTTTACACCACAAAAATAAAAAACTATTCAAACACTACAAAATATACAATGCTTGCTGCCTTATCGCTTTCTGCGCTCTCTTCCAGGCAATGAGACAATGATTTGCCTGGACATCAAGTGGGGCTGTCATTGCTGCAAATAAAATTAAACAATATACTAAAATTTATACACAGATATATACATATCCCAAATAAATACTACTACTATTAACTACCTATTTCCCTCATCATATTGTTTGCAGTACGGACAAAAATTACCTGATATCATAACTCACTATTTTACCATCAACCTCAATATTTCACATCACCTAAATCACATAACCACCAAATGATGCCAAACGATGTTACAAAAGCAATATTTGCATCAGCTTCTGCAAGGTTCAGTGGAACCTAGTGGTGTGACCATCGGACTACCAAGTTATAGGTCTCGAGTTCGAACCAAGGCACAGTTATTCGAAAATGTTTTAAACTAACTTTTTAGACATTTGTATCCTGCTTACGCAGTTTAAAAACCAGTCAAATTGATAACCCTTTTTAGCGTTTTCATACTTTTAAGAAAATTGTTGTAAATTTATGTTTTATACCTAACTGGTATTAAGAAAATTATGTTTTCTACCTAACTGGTATAAAACATAATTTTCTTAAAAGTATGAAAACGCCAAAAAGGGTTATGAATTTGACTGGTTTTTTATAGTTAAATACGTCTAAAGCTATTCGGAAAAATGCTTTCGTAACATTTTTCACTAAAAAGAGAAGAAGTTTTGCAGAGGATTTGTAAGAATATGTTCCGCCATACTAAATAAACCATCATCATTTCAGCCGAAAGACGTCCACTGCTGGACATAGGCCTCCCCCAAAGGTGACGTTTGCCCTAATCGCCACGCTTGGCAGGCGGGTTTGGTGATCGCAGTATAGTGTTAAAATACATAGAGAACGCTGCTGCCCATTCTCTAGTAAGTCCCTTAGTCGCCTTTCACGACACCCATGGGAAGAAATAGGATGGTGCTATTCTTTATTCTTTATGTCCGGCACCACACGGCACTAAACAACCAACACGCTACACTTTTTTTTCCACGTTCCAAGTTTGGTATTTGAGTACCTAGGAGTATGGTTACGATCCCTGTAATAAAACATAACTTCACTTGTATCCAAGCTAATCACAACCTCTCAAAAACCCCCATTCATTAAAATTTCTATGGCGAACTTACACCGTAATCAGCATACTCATAGCGTTCGAACATACCCATTGTTTGCGACTCAATGCTCAGTTCAACGACATTGGCGCAGCTTTATTAACGTAATTACCGTCGCATACAGCACGGACAGTTCATTCTCTCGTTCATTCGATCGTTGTTTGAATCGCGAATGTTTATGTGGCCAGTATGTGGTGTCAATATAGGATAGTTTCCGGATAGGTACTTATCTACCAGGTACAGTGCTTTATAGATCTTGTGGCGCTTGAATGACGTTGATAGGGGGGTGCTGACAGCAAACACTTATTCAAATTGTTGGGTGAAATGTATGCGGCGTTAGTTCCGATTTTGGCCACACGCCAAAAGAACCATTTAGTGTTTTATGCTGTAAAAAATTGTGACAGAATTTATACGAAATTATCATAAGGCGCAGATAAATGATTTTAGTGGCTTTTAAATCTGTTTATTACTGCTTCATATAATGCAAGTAAGTTATGAAAAAAAATTTAAGTATGCTAAACTAGAACGCATACACATCAATTTTATATGTGAATATTTAAGTATTGTAGTAAAATAATTTATGAAATAAATGCAGGAAGTAATGTCTACCCATAGCATAAAAAACGATATTACTTGCGAACTTCTTAAGACATTTTCAATTTTTTTTTTTTTTTGTATAATCATACCTACTATTTTATTATCTTCTATAATTCTATTTGTGATTTTTTTCAAATATTCATATTTTTGTTACTAAAAATAAATATTCTCTATGAAACCGAACGGCGGCGGCGGCGGCGGCGCGGCGTGAGTGCGATGCGCATTTGTATGGCCAAAGTCAACGGCGATTACCCGACCCTTAATCTTAATCTTAGTTGAATAAGACCTATCAGAAACAGTGAAATTTTGCAAGTTGAATGGAAAGTCAACTAGGTACCTACTTGACTTCAAATCAGTATTCAAAAAACAACCAACTTCCAAAATAAAACACTAAAAAGCAAAAAATTACTTTAAATTTCGGACCTCCTCATTTTTGAAAGTCTGTTAAAAAAATACTCATCGCACTGTGCTTTCTTTCAACCATTAAGCCTTCATGAGTTTGCTCTACTTATAATAATAACTTAAAAGTTGTAAGATGGGTGGCAATAATCTGTTGGGGTCTTCTTTAGGAAAAAATATATTTCGAGATTGAGGTAGCATCCTATGAAATGATCTGTACTGTTTCTATCATACATTGTATAAGACTTACCTACTGCCATGATATACGATAACTTAGAAATAAGCATAGTTTTTACGTTCACAACATGTTCCATCACATACATCTAATAAAAATAAACTAACACGTTGATGTGTTACATAATATTCTCATTTGGATGTACATTGTTACAATTCTTGGCTGCGAAGGCGTGAAAAAGAAAATTGTTTTACCAAGTCTCATGTTATATAGTATAATATTGCGATTAGGTAGCAAAATATACAGTTTTGGTGTATGTTGTTTGATGTGTATATAGGTAGTTATGTGAAGGAATAAGATAAATATGTTGCTTTAAGATACATTATGCAGTCATGCTAAATTAATAAGTAGGGCACTGAAAAAAAAAAAGTGTTTGCTTTAACTAAAATCTTGTTTAATGTGATCACGCATCTTGACTCCATACGAGCCTAAGAATAGCTTGACTTCTGAAGCTAGGAAAACTTTGTTAAATTATCACAGCTACTAAGTAATGAATTAGTTTTAGTTTAACTACGGGTAATTATATAATTAATAATTTAGCTATGATAATTATAATGCTAACAAGTTGCTTGTTACCATGAAGTTAAATTATTATTTAATAAACAAAACTGAAGAAGTAAAATAAAAAAAGCATGTATGATGTAACAAAGACCGATGATTATTCTTTACATGTGCACATTTGTGGATATAAATATAATGAATTTGTTCTGGCAAACATGCTATCTTGTTTATAGTAAATAGATAAATAATGATTCCAAACATTTTAATGCCAACTAAGAGAAAATGTATCTTAGATAGTCTGTTTTTTTTTTTCAGTGTGTCATTCTTGGTAAATAATGGGCTGCCTCATCTCTACACGTAATACAGCATAGCAGTGACACAGCCAAGAACAGAGAGGACCTGAGCCAACCTGGTGGCGAACCTATTAAAAGATGCCCCTCCCATAGATAAATATCACCCGTCTCTCCACTATTCCAATGCTTACTCTAGGATGCACCGGTGTGGCTCTAATAATCCCTCCATATCCCAAGGGCACGTCTTCCCTACCATTATCGCGCCCCCCGGTCTACTCTTTGATATGCAATGGTCTCTGTGGTCCCATGAAACATGAGGCTCCATGGGCTAACTAGTGCAAATTTTTGGGTTCATTCGAGTGATCGAGTCTGGTTTAACCATGCTGGGGTCGGTGCATTTCATTCATTAATTAATTCATTCATTCAACACATAACATAACATCACACGTCCTGTATTCCCCGAAGGGATATAAGAATAGTACCCTCACATTTCAGCACTTATATTTAAGTTCCATGTAATAGGGCGCGAGCCTATTGCCCTATTTGCCATCAACCGTGCACAAATCCAGACTCCATTTAAACAATGCCCAGTATACACAAATTAAACTTTTCACGTGGTCAATTTAACTTCACTTATTGCTACTGCAGCATGTCGGCGCGGGCATGTTGGTGACGCGGACCCATAAGTTAGCCCCCTAATAAGAATCACTCAACGCGCCTAAAGAAGTTTTCACTTCAATAATATCAGTGATTTCATCTACTGAATTACTTAGTTTTATTATTATGGTCAATAAAGAATTCTAATAACCGACACCTTTGGCTTTTATCGGGAAGTATATTCAATTAATCCAATACGTTCTTTCGTTCATTCACCGCTCTTTTATTTTCAAACAGAGGCTCTTTTCATTTAAATTGACCGAATGATTCCTCTGTGCGTTTTAATCGAATAAAATCTGTTCATTTTTCAATTCATTCCAATATTGCTATTGTTAATTTGTTTGAGTGCTTTGTTTTCCGATAATATCAGAAAACATCTGGTTAAATAAATCATTTTGTATGTATTGATGGTTAAAATTCAATAAAGCCTTTTTAACGACGTGCGTGTTTCGAGTTAATAGCAAAATGAAAAGGAGTTTATCGCTGTAAGTTGTAAATTGAAAATGCTTTTTCAGTTTTGTCGAAATTTTCACAATGAAACTTCACAAAAGATATTAAGCATATTATTGCAATAATAATCACAATCAAAATCTTTATTTTTCTCAACATCTTAATACATAATTATAATACGTATTATTATAATATTATATATTGCAATTTTAATATTTATAAATTGGTGCGTATTACATATTATTATTTACTAAAACAAATAGTAGGTAGCCACGTATGTGGCTGTGAATTTTAATGAATGCAGAAGCATTGGTTTGGTAAATTCAATACAATCCAGCATTGGTTTGTGTACATAAAACACCTGTTTAACCACATTTAATAAAGCAACGTAGTCCACGTTGCTTTATTGAATTTGGTCAGGCACATAATTGAGTTTTTTTCTATTTTATAGGCTTTAAGTTGTCCTGTTGTTTTTGACGGTCTTTTTTCCTTCTTAATGACAAGAGGACAATCCTGTCCATTTTATTTTTTTCCATAAGTCTAGGTATTGAAAACAACAATTACGCTAGCATTAGCTTTACTCATGTTAATGATATCGCAAGCTAATTCAGCTAATTGTGTTACCTAATAAGAGATAGCTTGGCCATCTTTAATTCACATCAATTTTTGCCGATATACCTAAATAATTTTCATTTCAACGCTCAATATTTTTAACATTAATCGTATCATAAAATTGGATGCACATAATAATTTCCCATTTCACCCGCAACTGAAAATATAAAACCTGAATTAACAAAAGGAAAATGGCGAAACGGTCGCAAAGCTATTGACAGTGCGGGTTAGCCAGCCGGCTATAATGATCACTTTGATCACTCGAACGGCAACTCGCTTCTAAACGAGTGTGTTCGTGGTTCCAAACTATTTTGTTAATGTTTATTTTGGTTTGTTTATTTACTTTGGTCATATGGGTTTGGGTTGAGTATCTACATATTATGCAAATCTTTATTTTTGTTTCCGTTCGTGTTTATGGTGATGCAAATTGTGGTAGGAAATAAGTATCGCCATAACACATGGATAGTGCATAAGTTTATAAAAAAAATGTTAAATAAAAAAACAAAACACCCGACTGCAAAAACATGAACTAAAAAGATGGAAACAAGATGAAAAGAAAACGAGTACTTATCCGGTTTTTTTGTTTTTTTAATTAACTTTTTTTATTTTATACTTTTTAGTTAGGATTATAAGACGGTAAATTAAGTTATATACTCACTTATAATCGGGTGATAACGACCTCTTACTCACTCACTCCAAAAGTTCGGGATATTTTTTTATCATTTCTTATTTAAATTATTTTTAAACATATATAAGTATATATTTTTGTAATCACCTTTTAAAACCCTTCATTTTGATACCCCACTTGATAGGCTTGGGAAATATTTTTTTTTCGAAAACAAACTTTTTGGCACCAAAAATCCACCATTTTGAATTATAATCATTTTAATATACTCTATGACACTCGCGCAATAAAGACAAATCTAACGACATATCATTCATCAAAATCGGTTCAGCCGTTTACTAGTTACGAGACAACATACGGACAGACATACATACATACATACAGGTCAAACACATAACCTTCCTTTCTTGGCTTCGCCGCAGTCGGGTAAATAAGAAACGATCGTTCTCCTTGTATAATTTCAACATGAATGATGTAACCAATACTTTGTATCAGTATTTTAATTTAAAAAAGTGTCCGTGGAGTTTCTTGCCCGTTCTTCTCCATAGGAAACTACTACACTTTGGAATGGGCAACAAGCTTCATATTTCTAACTGACCGACTCCTTGACAGTTCAAAAGTGCCTGTGAATAATTCAATTTAAATAAATGGTTTGAGTTTGAGTTTTTGCGAGCCTTGCATTAGTCACATAAGATTTGTAACATCTGACATCTCACCTTGGTATTAAGCAACTGAGCAACGACAGAAATTAACCTCAAAATTTAAAAAAGCTAAATACTGAAATATTTATTCGAATAATTATTCATTACTAAGTGGTAGCACGCTGGTAGAAACTCGAACGCCTGATACTTACAATCTATATACTTAGTAGTAATTTCCGTAATACACTAATTCCATGCTATTATAAATTACTTACTAATTCCATGCTATTACAAAGTACGTACTTATTCCATGCTAGTGTTTTTGTACAATGAAAGATAATAAAGAACTTTTTTTTAAATGTTTTTTATGCTCAAGTTGTCACTTCCTGTTACACACTTCCGTCCCTTTTCGCAGGATGTTACACATCAAAATCTACTTATAGAGATCTAGGATCATTTGATTTCCGGAAATAAGCTGTTTGTAAAAAAAATTCATACACAATACACATTCTTCTGCTTCTAATATATGAGATTTTCAGTAACCTACTATACAAAATGTAACATAAATAACGCACAAACTCTTAAGGGGTCATTGTACTCATCATTACGAACAACTTTTACTATGGGACTAAACAAAAAATCGTGAAATAAAAATCAGGTGTTCCCTACATTTTGACGAGTTAAGGCTTCTGCGGACCAGCGCAACTCGCGACGCGACACAAAGGCACCGCTTGTCGCGCGACACGCGGGGCATTTGTGTCGCGTCGCTTGTCGCGCCAGTATGTAGAAGCCTTTATTCGAACATAAATGTACGGAATAGCTGATTTTTTTTCGGGATTTCAGATTTGGTCCCATACTAAAAGTTGTTTATAATGATGATTACAATGACCCCTTAAGAGGTTGTGCGTTATTTATGTTACATTTTTTATATTAGATTACTGAAAATATCATATATTAGAAACACCTAGAATCTGTATTGTGTATGTATTTCTTTTACAAACAGCTTATTTCCGGCTTATTTGCGTTAATTCTGGAACGTGTTGTCTAATATTTGTTTATCAGAATACAAACGAAAAAGTCAGTTTTGTTTATTTCTTCACCTTAATCAGCTTATAAAGTTCCCACTGCTGGGAATCAGGCCTCCTCTCTGTGAGAGAGAGTGGCCTGAAGTGGACCACGCGGGCCCAGTGCGGTTTAGTAGATGTCACATATCTTCGACTTCCTTGGTTCTAGGACATGCCGGTTTTATCACATAATTAATTTATCTGTCATTGCTTCATTCTTAACTCTTTTTATTACCTATTGTGGTATAGTAATTTTATTCTAGGTGCATCGTCTTCACATATAACTCACGTATAATTATATAATTAATGAACCTATAAAAGTATTGTACAAGATTTTAAAAGAGTACCGGTGGAGTTTCTTGCCCATTCTTTTCCATACGAAACTACATTTTGGAAGGGGCGACTAGAATTAATTCTATTTTTTTATAAATATTGACGTTCAAAACTGCCTTTTATGTGCCCATTTGAAATAAACAATTTGACTTTGACTTTTGACTTTGTTTCCTCACAATGTTTTCCTTCACCGTTTTGAGAGCAGTGCTGATGAAATAATTTCATTCATCATCATTCCAGCCGAAAGACGTCCACTGCTGGACATAGGCCTACCCGAAAAGGGGAGGGGGGGGGTTGCCATAATCACCACGCTTGGCAGGCGGGTTGGCAATCGCAGTATGGTGTTAAAATGTATAGAGAACGCTGCTGCCCATTCTCTAGTAAATTCCTTAGTCGCCTTTTACGACACCCACGGGCATAAATGGGATGATGCTATTCATTACGTCCGGCACCACACGGAGCATGAAATAATTTACACAAAGTAAAGTCTGCGATCGAACCTACAACCTACAACTCGTAAATTGCGGCCGTTACCACTGGGCCACCACTTCTTTGTTTGTTTCATTACGTAGTTGATAATATAAAAACAATGAAGGTATTCAAATCAGTGACCAATTGATGTAGATTCAAAGGTAGTCGGAATTGGCTTCACTTGACATTTATGATTTTATAGAGAGAACCTTGATTACCATCCGAGTAATTGAAATAATAGGTAGCTTAACATCTGCTAATATTATACCCAGTTATAATAAACTTCAATACAAGTTATTAGCTAAAATGAATCATACAATTATTTTGAAATATATTCATTGTTATTATTGCGAATTACCTTTTCAATTAGGTTATTATAAGACTCAACAACAATAGGTATATTTTTCTTCATACCCTGCGCGTAAAGGCGTACTGTACATACTGGCGCGACGAGCGGTGCCTTTGTGTCGCGTCGCAAGTGGCGCTGGTCTGTAGAAGCCTTAAACCTGAAATATTTAAGTAAATACTTTTTTTTACATATTTATTTTTGCCATAGACTATAGATAGGTACAGTGCGTTTTATCCATAAACCAGAAAAATGTCAGTTAAAACCTCACGAGATTCCATTTTAAAAATAATTTTAAAATATTGAGCTGCGTTCCACAGATATCGAATACCGTTCATTCATTCATTCACCATTGATCGTAAGCATTCAAAAGGTTCATTCAGTCGTTTCGTTCAGTCATTCAGTCTAGATGTTGCGTACTTTCAATGGCCGACCATTGTAGTGACTTCTTATTGGACAAAGCGATTCCAAACCATTCTAAACTTATATGAGATCATCACTTCTCATGTGCGATGTTCAGAAGTGGGTCACGTTTTATGTAAAAATAATAAACATTATTACATACAAATATAATAAACATATACAGCCATAATGGTATAATAAGAGCGGCAACCTCGCGTTTTCACTGAATAAAATGGGCCATTAAAGTCCATACAAGATGCTGAGAACTGGATCCTTCACTTGTGACCTAGAAGTATATATATATATACCAATACCCAATGATATTTAGTACCTACTCGTATATCAGTATACCAGGTATGAATACCAGTATTTGACATGAAGCGACTGCCTATATGACCTCCACAACCCCCACGATACCCCTTGGTAAAACTGGTTGTCAGACTTTCGGGCTTCTGACGACCCGTAACAATTGTCAAAGATTTACAAATGACAGCCGGGACCAACGGCTTACTGAGGTGCTTTCTGAGGCACAGAGCGGTCTTGGTATGTAAAGATGGTCACCCATCCACGGACCAACCGTGTCAACTGTGTCTTAACCTGATCGATTGACCCGTGCAGCTGTTATTTCTTAGAGGTGCAAAACATTAGAACCTAAAAAACCCGACTGCGTAAAAAGTGAACTTAAAACAAGATGGAAACAAGATTTATAGATTTATATAAAATATAAAAATATAAACAATCTCATGCAGTCGGTTCACTTTTTACGCAGCCAGGTTTTTTTTTTTTATTTTACTTTTTTTATTTAATACTGCTTAGGAAGTTCTTAGGATTCAAACAAATAAATAAACAACCAATCTCACTTTCACATTTATAATAACATTAAGTTAGGGTAGTTAGGATTCTCATCACGGTTCACCATCCCACATACCTTCAGTAATCAGCTCCTCATTGAAGTCTCCCCCTTCCACCAGACGGTAAATTTGGTTATTTACTCACTTATAATCAGGTGATAACGGCCTTTTACTCACTCACCCCAAAAGTTCGGGATAGTTTATTTTTATCTTTTCTTATTTAAATTACATTTAAACATATAATTTGTATATTTTGTTGTAATCACCTTGAACCCCTTCATTTTGATACTGGGAGATTTTTTTTTCGAAAACACACCTTTTGGCGCCACTTGATTGCAATTTTGATTTTTAATAATTTTAATATACCCAGTGATACTCGCGCAATAAAGACGAATCTAAGGATATATCATTCATTAAAATCGGTTCAGCCGTTTAGTAGTTACAAGGGAACATAGGGACGGACATACATACATTTTTTGGTTTCGGCGCAGTCGGGTAAAAATCAAGCCCGTATTTCCCGAAGAGGCAGCCACATTTCGCCAGTTATGTTGTGTATGTTGCTATAAACCGGGCACGAATCATAACTACGGACTACTACTGAGAAACTTCTGTTGGAAAAACACAAGAACACTACTCAAACCCCACGTTAAGCAGTCTCTCTTTGACCACTAGACCAAAGGCAGTCAGTTCTTGATAGGTGGTAAATACTTTACTAAGATCTTGCGTTAGCCACTTCAACTAGTACTGATGTTCGAATGAACTTGGCAGCAGCTTGCAAACTTATCGAGTAGGTACCTAGGAACCAGCCTGTGGCATAATCGAGACGTGTTTTCGGAAGTTCGACAATTCTGGAGCTTCTTGTACATAAACAGATGGAAGATTATGAAAGGTAAGTGGTATAAACTACATCGCTGTGTAAACACCATATGGTATATGTACATAATAACATATTTCATAAATGTGTAGGTTACTTACACTGATTTGTATCGTTATGTTTTATTTGATAATGTATCCTGTCACCAAAATTTGCTTTAACGTAGGTGCCGTTTGTGGTATGAAAAAAATATATCTAAACTGTGCCACCGAACCGCACTTATCAAAATGTTGTTTTGGTGCTGTTGGTGGAATAGCTCGGTGCCGTTCGGTCAAGTGCCGTTGTAAACAGGACAAAATGCAGGGCAGGGGAAAATTGTATCTTTGAGGAACCTGTTCTACTCAAAAGTAGAACAGGTTCCTCAAAGATACCATTTTCATTAATTATTTATTTTAGGTAAAAATACTAAGTTCCATTTTAAGGCTCTTACAGACTAACGCGATATCGCGGTCGCGACAGGCACCGACAAAGAAATTGTGCTACTAGTGTGGCGTCGCGCACGCGATATCGCACCAGTCTGTACGAGCCTTTAATTTTAATTAGGTAAGTAAACTAGATTTAGAAACAAACACTAGAACGAAGCATAGAAAATGGATTAAAACCTTAATTAAACAAACATTGAATAAGATTAGAATTCTACTTAGTTATTTTAGCATTACTCTTATACTTAGTAACCGAAATAAACTGAGATTCCACTGAGTAATATCTAATTATACAACATAAAGTAAAACTAAGTAAAGGCTTTTAGTAATCTTAATTGAGACGAAGACATTCAGACTATGTTAATTTTAATTGGTGATTACAAATCACCAATTAAAATTAACATAGTCTTTCTTTTTAGTTGTGCAAAAGCGAACAGATTGTAATGTAAATAAAATTACTGTTTGTACCTAGTTATTTATTTATAGGAGAAATGATGGCCCAGTTGTAGCGGCCCCGATTTAAGGCTTCTACAGACCAGCGCGAAACGCGACGCGACACAAAGGCCTCGCGTGTTGCGCGACGAGCGATGCCTTTGTGACGCTTCGCGTCTGTAGAAGCCTTTACGAGTTGTAGGTCGTGAGTTGGACCCCAGACAGGCGCTTAACTTTGTGTAAATTATGTCATTACCACTGCTCTCATAACGGTGAAGGAAAATATCGTGAGGAAACCGGCATGACCTAGAATCTAAAATTCGAAGACATGTAACATCTACCAACCCGCACTGGTCCCGCGTGGTGGTTTACAGCCCACTCCCTCTCACAGAGAGAAGGCCTGTGTTCCAGCAGTGGGAATAGGTGATTATAATATAAACGTATTTTCTTCCTTTTTCTTTAAGTACCTACTTTTACAACCATGGGATATAAAAAATTGTGAGCCTCATTTGAAGTGTCACGCGGTACCGTTTGAAGTTTGTTAGTTTTTTAATTTTCTAATTTGGGTCTCATGCTGCGGCACTTAAAAATAAGTATCGCAGCGCTGATATTCTCACTTCGGTATCACCGGATGCCGCCGACCTACCTCTGTCGAGTGGTCGAGGCCTATTTGACGGACAGGGCTGTCATCTACCCCGGTCACCACGGAGAGTGGAACCGGCGAGAGATGTCGTGCGGTGTCCCACAGGGATCGGTCCTGGGGCCGCATCTGTGGGACATCGGTTACGACTGGGTGCTGCGCGCCGACCTCCCTAGCGGCGTCAGCGTAGTATGCTACGCTGACGACACGCTGGTCCTTGCGCAGGGGAGGTCGCATCAGGCGGCGGCTGAACTGGCGGCACGCGGGGTTGCGACAATCGTCAATAGGATCCGGCAATTGGGACTCGAGGTGGCCTTGCACAAGTCCGAGGCCATGTGTTTTTGTGGTCCTTGGAACCCGCCACTGTCGGGTTCCCAAATAACGGCAGGAGGGGTTCAGATCGGCGTCGAGTCGACGATGAAGTACCTGGGACTCGTCCTCGACAGCCGGTGGAACTTCGTGGAGCATTTTCAACGTTTGGCTCCCAGACTGGAGCAAGCCGGGGCTGCCTTAAAGCGGCTCCTGCCCAATCTAGGGGGTCCAAACGCCTCCTGCCGGAGGCTCTACGCGGGGGTCGTGCGGTCCATGGCCCTTTACGGGGCACCGGTGTGGGCGCGTTCTATAAGGCTGCGACCAGCCCGGCGGTTGAACGCGTCCCAAAGGGTCATGGCCATCAGGCTGGTCCGAGGATACCGCACGGTCTCTGGAGGCAAAAGTCCTCGTGCACGTCTGGGAGTGGCGCGAGGAGGCGAAACGCTGGGGTGAAACTCCGCTGCCGCGAGAAATCACGGCACAGCGGACAGAGCTCCGGCGGGATCTTATGGCGGCATGGAGAGTGCGATTGTCGCAACCCAGCGCTGGGCACGCCACAATTGTGGCGATAAGTCCCCTCTTTGAAGAGTGGCTAGAGAGGCGCCACGGCGTCCTCACCTTCCGCCTGACGCAGGTCCTCACCGGACATGGTTGTTTCGGGAGGTTCCTGTTCAGGATAAAGCGGGAGGAAACGCCCGGGTGTCACCACTGTGTGGATCACCCGGAGGACACGGTGGAGCATACGGTGGAGGTCTGCCCAGCTTGGGCGGAGCACCGCCGTGTCCTCACGGAGGCGATCGGCGGCGGCGATCTCTCACGTCCGGCCCTGGTTCAGGCCATGGTTCGGAGCGAGAGTGCATGGGAGGCCGTCACCTCCTTCTGCGAAGCAGTAATGATTGCGAAGGAGGAGGCGGAACGCGTGAGGGAGAGGTAAGGTTCGCGCCCTCGCACCCCTAGTCGCCGCAGGAGACGCCCCGGGCGTCGGGAGTCGCAAGCCGATCTCCGGCCACCGTAGGCGCGGGCCTGCGGACGGTGAGCGATGGGTAGCTCACCGTCCGATAAGGACCAGGCCCGGGTCGACGGCGCGTCGTATTCCACGCGCGCCTCAAAGAGTTGTCAGCACCAACTGACGGGGTCCGCTAAAGCCAATGCCTGCCAGGGTTGCGAGTTTGTCCGAAAGGGATATCGTGGCCCTGGCACACAGGCAAATGAAGGAATACGGGTGGGTTTTGGTGGGTTTTAGTCAGTAAAAGTCTGACACGCCCTCCCGCTCAGCCCAGAGCGGGAGAAGTTATTTGATAATTTCCCACCCAAAAAAAAAAAAGGCTGATTATAATAATATATTTATTTATAACCATTGAACAAGATAACATATATTACATATCATCACGCCTGTATTCTCCGAAGGGTTCGGCAGAGTTGTACACCCACGTTTCGCCAGTTATGTTTTAGTCCCATGTAATAGGGGGTGAGCCTATTGCCATCAACCGGGCACAAATCCAGACTCCTGGATGCTACTGAGAAATTCTAGGAGGGAAAAACCCAATAGCACTTTGCCCGACCCGGGAATCTCATGCTCAGTAGTAAAGAAAAGAAAGAAGAAAAATAATTTTATTTGTCACAGAAACATGTGCATACGAAAACAACAGTGAGTAGGTAAACGAGTACAAACTACTTTTTACAAAAAAAAAAATAACCGACTTCCAAAAAAAAAAAATAGTTTTTTGACACCTACTTCCGAAATTAAAGTAATTTTTACCTTTGTAGTGTTTTTTGTTAGTCAGTAATTTTTTTTGTTAAAAGTTTTTTATTTTTCACTTTTAAGCGGGTCAGTTTTTAATTTATCTAAGTTACAATAGCCTAATGTCAACTGCTCATCATTTTTACAAAATATTGCTTTTCCTGATGCTGGGACGTTAACTGTTGAGGAATTCTCCTGGTAAGAACCAGGAGAACTGCCACTCACCATATGTATTGTGACGAGCATAAATAACAACCATAATAAAGTACCTAATCGAATCGTAACATTCGCAACCCGTTAAATACTTACTATTATGTTGTTCCGGTGGCCATCTGTGATCTACATCATCAGTTCCACTTCACCAAATGATACTTTCCGAGTGCAAATGCATGAGTTATTATTAAAAATACCCAAGTCGCTATAGGTCTGCCTATAAAATTCGAGGGTTCCCCTCGATTTCCATGGGATCCCCTCATCGATTCTGGTTTAGTGGCAATGGGACCACCGCGGAAGCGCACCCTTTCAAACAAAAAATAATTTTCAAAATAGGTAGTAGGAGAAATCGGTGAACAAACATAAAAAAAAAACTTACTGCCGAACATATAACCTCCTCCTTTTTGGAAGTCGGTTAAAAAAACAAATAGTTGGCAGCTACACGTCATGTCTGTGACAAGAAGGCTTGCACTCAGCATGATGCTGTGCTATGGGGGGGACCTACAGCACAGCGCTGATTTTTAGTGGTCAGCGCTTGCGAGCTTAACCCAACGAGGCAGCCAAGGTAACATACATAACCATACGAGATTTTCACAAAGTGTCTATTGAATTCATGATCTACATATCGATCAATTTTTGATTGGTAATCAGACCGGACTCCCGAGTCCTGGAGTGGAGACCGTGTATCGGCAAGCGTAGTGTGAGACGCCCCCCAGTTAGATGGACCAACGACCTTAAAAAGGCGGCTGGGACAGACTGGATGCGTTAGGCGGAGGACAGGGTGTTGTGGCGTAGCCTGGGAGAGGTCTATGTCCAGCAGTGGACTTCGTTAGGTTGGGTTGATTGAATCAGACTGGGCAACCTGATAGGTTGACGGCACGGTTGGCGCAGTGGTTAAGCGCTTGACTGATGCGCTGCGTGTCGCGGGTTCGATTCGCTCGAAACAAATATTTGTATGACCTACAATTAGTTGTTCCGGGTCCTGGCTGTCTGTGTATGTGAGTTTAAATGTTTGTAAACGCACCCACAATACAGGAGAAATTCCTAGTGTGGGGCAACGTTTTTTAAAAACAAATAAATAAATAGGAAGTGGTTATCTCCGCTAGACCCCTATGAAATAAAGGACGTGTTACCGATCGTCGAAGCAAACCTAAAGCTATGCTTATAATTTCACCGACATCTACATATGCATGTCAGTTGGGTTTTAGCAACCTCAAAGACAATAAAATTGTTTTCTTGTACTTTTGATAAAAGTTTTAAACTAATATTCTTTATAAAAATCACTGACGACCACGATCTGATCAATCTGATCTTTGTCCACTTTTAAGATTCAGGTAAAAAAACACTTCCTCTCTCCTTAAACATCATCATTACATAATACTGTTCCCTGCTCTTGTTTCATGTGTATTATTGTATAATATATTTATTAGATAAATGTATGCTTTGTGTATGTATGTATTTATTGTTTATGTTAATGGTGCACCACTGACTACCTGCAGTATTGTCTCTCCTGTTCCCTTTAATCCATCCAAAGGTTGTCTGTAAAAGATCGCTTTTAGCGATAAGACCGCCCATTGTGTCACCATATGCAAAATTTAAACATTTATGTCTGTACATTTTATGGTGTACATAATAAAGAGTATTCTATTCTATTCTATTCTGACGATGACCCACGAGTACCTAAAGCCAAAGGGCACACAATAAACTTTTTATTCAACGTGAAAAGAACATTTCAACAACAGGTTCACTAAACAATCAAGTTTATATTCAAAAAAGGTTAATCTCCTCAGGTCATTATCCTACCATGATCACCTATCTATTGTGTACCCTCTAAGGTCAACTAAGTTCTAGGGTAACGGCCTTGTGATTGACCTTGACGGAGCGACATCTGGCGGTAATCGAAGGAACTATGGCGCGTGTCCGACGACTGAAGATAATGACGTGTGAATTTTATGGAGCATGGTGACGCCATCTATGAGGCAAAGTGGGAATTAATTAAAACAAAATAATATTTTTTTAACACATGAACCTTAATTTTAATCACCAATAATATGTATTAAGACGCAGATATATGCCAGTGACCTTGAGTGGTTAGGTTGCGTGTTCTGGGGGCCTAAAATGGACGCTTTGGCAGAATCATAATATGATCTGCGAACAATTCATACATCCCGCAATTCATCTGTTTGACAGCTGCTATTTGACATTAGACTTCAATATAGCAATTCATAATTTGTGGACCATTTTACGAAACTCCATACAAAACTGTCAAACAGATGAATTGCGGGATATGAGTTGTACGCAGATCATATTATGATTCTGCCAAAGCGTCCATTTTAGGCCCCCAGTACTGAGCTCACGCAACGCGTCGTATGTTGAGCCAGTAATAGGACTCGCCCATCGAGGAGCGTTGTCCCCAATTTGACGCATTATTAATTTATTATACACAAAACAAAATGTATTTTAATAAAACGCGTATACAAAATGATCAATAATAAAATTATCTTTAAATAGTTGTAGTAGTAGTAGGTTTCAGAAAAATACGCTTGGTAGATTTTGCGCCATTTTTATCCGCGTTAGACATAACTTTACAAATTAATTTCAGTACGTAGTATAGACATAATCAAAAAAACGTAATCACATATTAAATTATTGAGAAAATGCTCTAATTTAACATACTTTTTTTCAAATCATGAACACTACTCGTTTAGACGTGATCTTCAGTATAAAATCATTAAAAGTCGGTTATCGTCCCCTTTATGAGATGTTAGTTGTTACGGGTCGTCAGAAGCCCGAAAGTGACAACCAGTCTTACCAAGGGATATCGTGTTACCCAATAACTGGGTTATGGAGGTCAGATAGGCAGTCACTCCGGTGATTTCTGCAATAATTATCCTGCATTTGCAATATAAACAAACATGTTTTGTTGAAAAATAACATTCCATAAAAGTTAAGTTGGCAACTTCAAATTTTGTATGCCTTTTTCTATAGAAATTAGTACGTAGTTATTCTGAAAACAATTTAATTAACACGGCAATAAAGTTAATATTTTTTTAAGGAACAAGGATTTAATCATAACATTAGTTAGAGACGGCTATTATATTGGTCATGAGGATAAGCATCTCTTATTATTTTTCTGAGCCCTCAATTAGTGGAATTTTTCTGGGAAATATTCCATTCAAATTCGAACCACAATGTAAATCCTAATCCATATCAGATGTTACTACATAGATACAATTTTATGAATAACCTTATCATTTATAGGTAAAAACCAATACCAGCACTATGGCTATTTTCTGCTTATCGGTCTGATAAGCTACATAACATATTTACATAGGAAAATGTTGATAGTGGAAGCACTTCTGTAGATATATAAAGGGACAATTATCTAGCTAAACTCCCCAGACGGTATGGGGATCGATATGTAAAAAATACGATTTTTTTTTTTTTTTTCAACGATATTAGTTGCTTGAAATATCTGTTTCAAAATCAGTCTTTTTTCTGTGTCAAGTTCACAAAAGTATATCGATATCGGTTTTCGATATGTAACTTTTAAATATCTATCTTTTTACCTATTGTGGTATAGTAATTTTATTCTAGGTGCATCGTCTTCCCATAAAATTATATAATTGATGGACCTATACAAAATATTGTAAAATATTTTAAAAGAGTAACGGTGGAGTTTCTTGCCCATTATTCTCCATACAAAGCTACCTTTTGGAAGGGGCGACTAGAATCAATTCTATTTTATTTGTAAATTTTGACGTTTAAAAGTGCCATTTATGTGCCTATTTGAAATAAATAATTTGACTTTGACTTTGAAACACTATATAATAAAAACCGGCCAAGCGCGTGTTGGACCACGAACAATGAAGGGTTCCGTAGTTGGGATGAATTTAACCGAAAAACAAACTTAACATTGTAGTTGAAAAACATGTTCTCCCATACATCGATATACGCCACGGTCAATTTTCCAACTGCAAATGTAAGTTTGTATTTTTTTTATGTGATAAAACTGATTAACAAGACTTTTTCCTTTACTTGTGCTATGAGACCTTGCTACTTGCCAAATTTCATGATTCTAGGTCAACGGGAAGTAACGGGTTTTGATTTATTTGCTAGTATCAAAATATATCGCATAAATAACCGTATTTTTTTAATTCGTTGTTATGGAAGCTTGATTTTTTAGAGCACCAAGGAACCGTAGACCTACGTATTTGATATTAATTTCAACTTGATACCTCCACGCATTCCTGAGAAAAAGGGTCTACACAGACTGACAAACAGACATACAGATGGACAACGAAGTGATCCTATAAGGGTTCCGTTTTATCCTTTTGAAATACGGAAACCAAAAAAACTGATTTTCAAAACTACTTCAAGTAACTTCCCTACCACGTCATTGACCCCAGAAAAAAAACATCAAATTTTTTTTTCTCTCTATCTGTGTTTAGATATCGACACCGACTTACTAGAGACTACCAGCGTTCTCTATGCATTTTAACACCATACTGCGATCGGCAACCCGCCTGTAAGCGTGGAGATTATGGCAATTTTTGAGGAGGCCTCTAAGTCCAGCAGTGGACGTCTTTCGTCTGAAATTACTGACTCAGTGTTTGAGCGAGTATCGCTAGCTAATTTTTAACCCTGTACTCGTATCAAGGGATTTTTTTGCTTTTGCGAAGTAAACCTAAGGTTGCATTTCTTGAAGATTCTACCAACCAAGCTTGTGTTGGCTTCACGAATGGCGACTTGTGATTAATGTACAATCAGGAGAACTGCTCCCAAATTACGATGTTTATTTTAATTCTATTTTTTTACATACTTCCTTGACATAATGTTTTCTTTATTTGACATTACATACCTACAATTTTAATTTCAACAAGGTTTTAAGTTTTATTATTTTAATAATATATTTTTGTTATTTTTTTTTTTTTTGAAAGTGAGCAAGGCTGTGGATTTGTACACCATACGTATAAGGACCATTTCCTATTTTGTTAAGTACCTGGTACTTTTGACGGGCCTACACTGTCCTCCATACCATACCATCCCCACAGCCAAACATTTTTAAAACCGTGGAGTTTCTTGCGGGCTCTTCTCTCTCAATTGGAACCGTGCTAGGTGCACGGTTCCAATTGGTCGTTTCCTATGGCTATTCGCTTCAGCTGACGTTTCATAAATGCCCATGTGAAATAAAATATTTTGAATTTGAATTAATTGTTAAACAGTTGGACACCCTAAGTCATTTTCTCATTTCAAACAACCGTCAAAGAGTAAGTTGTGATTTGAATAATTATAATGACAATTTAAGTTGACAGTCAATTTGCTTATTATTTAATTTTTCTGACTTTAACTACGATTAGCATTAGAATTAGAACCGAGGTATACTATTTGAGGCATTCCTTTTATACAGGTTTAAGTATTATGGACTAAACCTCTGGTAAATTAAATCATACTCAAAGTTTGTATGGTAATAAACATTTACTGTAATCTTTCCAACTAAACTGATAATTTTAAATAATATTGAGGATATTTTCATACCAGGAAGAAAATAAACCATTCTAATTATCTTAAATGCCACGTTTCATCACGGGGAACTGGCAGTGTAATGGGAAAAGTTTAGCGTCATGTGTTTATTACGGGGAATGACAGCCATTAACGATGGTTTATGGAGTTATAGCAAGGAAATACACGGCTACCTAAAGGATTTTGTTAATGACATTCAAAAAGCTTTAGATAGATATGTAGATAGGTAGAATACTCTATATTATAGTTATATACCTATATTTGGACAAATTCAAAAGTGATTTAGATAGATATATACAACGTGTTTTTTTTGATATCCCATAACTCTAGGGTATGATTGAGGCCATATCAAAGAATCAACTGGCATATGAGTTATGTTCCAATCCTTCGTTATTTTTTTTTTTTCATTTTTCATACAAAATAATTCGGCAAAGTCACGATTATTAATGTAAAACACCCTTACGTGAAATATGAAAACGTCGACAAGGTAGCTTTCCCTTCACTAGCTGCCGCCGGGAAGCCCCGATACCAACATACCTACATATTTTATTTTACTATTTATTTTACTACACTACTGCGAAGTTTGGCAACCTCGCAAAAGTAAAGATTCGTCATACTGGTGACAATTTTTGACCTAATTTAATTATGATTGATGATATCTCCGAAACGATGTATTTTTGGACCACCTATTCTAGGAGTTTTAGTATTATTTTTACCTACAGAATATAACCCTAGAGTTATGGGATATCAAAAAAAACAGGTTGTATATAGGTAGAATACTCTTTACTATAGTCATATACCTATAATTAGACAAATTCAAACGTGATTTAGATAGATATGTAGATAAGTAGAATACACTTTATTATGTACACCATAAAAATTACAGATATAAATGTAGAAATTAATTCATAGGGTGTCACAATGAGCGGCCTTATCGCTAAAAGCGAATTTTTAAAGACAACCTTTGGATGGATAGGGCGAAGGAGAGACAGTACTGCAGGTAGTCTATGGTGTAACATTTACATAAAAACAATTAATACATAAAACATTGAACAAGGGCAAAGAATAAAAAAAAAACATGCGGGGCTGTCTTTGGGGACTGCCGATAGGAGTGGAGACAGTATACATATAGCTCATGGAAAGCGCGCATTTCATACAAACTTTCAAGCCCTTGTTTTTCGAAACATTGTTTTTCGATGAAATGATGATGATGATGACAGACGGACAGACAGATGGACAGACACACGAGTGATCCTATACGAGGACCGTTATTGCCTTTTAGTAAAAAATGTCTGAAAAGTTTCATTACGTGCGGGTTTACTCCAAACAACTGCAGTGTTAAACACTTTAACATTTTACTTTCAAGTTAAAAGCTTTTGTTCTTAAAGCGTTTACGACGTACGGCATTTCATACAAACTTTCAAGCCCTTTTTTTTCGAAATGACTGAATCGATTTTAATGAAACTTCATACGCATAAGCAGAATACAAAGGTCTAAAGTCAGTTAGTTAAGAACATTTTTCAGTCATTTCGAAAAACAAGGGCTTAAAAGTTTGTATGAAATGCCGTAACTCGTAAACGCTCTTAATCCATATCTGTAGTAGAGCTGTGTCTGTTAGGGTTTGCCTGGGAAAGTACTTGAGCCTTTGCAACTTTATCCTTTAGTATGAAATGCCGTACGTCGTAAACGCTCTTATGGCACAATTGCATTAGCTGATGATTGCAAGGTGGGCAATAGAATACCTCTGTATGGAATCATCTTTAAGACGATGGTTAATAAAACATCACTACTGCCGACTGGTAACTTACGACGTGCCATTGTCAGTGATCAGTGACCCTGCACAGGTATACGGAGAACAGAAGCTATACATTGTATCTAAAATTACGAGCTGCCACAATATCGATAATCAACTGTAAAATTACTTCTTGTACCTAACCATGTATGTCGAGACTGTTAACTCCGTAAGCTGAACCCGCATAACAAGTTAAGTAATTAATCACTCATGTCAGCAATACGTTGCTGCAATGGAATTGTCATTCAATTGTGTCGCAACGTCGACTCTGGCGCAGTTAACGAACAATACAGACTGGCGGCGATGCAGACAACCGATGTATTGTCGATATTTGATATAATATTGAGTAATAATATTACCCCCCACTGCCATTTCTCTTAGTTGAAGTCGTGGTGGGGCTTGCGCACTCCTGAACTCCAGGTATGTGCCGGTAGAGTTTACTACACACTATCAGTAGGAATTGGTTTCAATTTGACAGTTCAACAACATTCATTGCGTTATTTACGTTGTTGATTTTTTCTAACATATGAAGCAATAAATTAGCAATATACTTCAAAAACATTCCGATTCCGATTCAAACCGTGTTGCACAATTAGGGTGCTGGTCTAGGGTGAGGAGCCAGACCAAGAGAGATATATAAACCCGCAGGGCAGCATGTGGCGAGCTGTTGGGCGGTAGCGACTCCACGTATCCTATCTCCCGGGAGAAGTTTCATCCCTCATCTCTGGCTTGCTTTTATTAGCCGGCTGGAGTAAACACTGATGAGGAACAGACCTCCTATCTCATTCTTGCCTATAGTAGCCGGATTAAGTGGAGAGAAAACGTGCTCGAAGGAAGGTACTATTCCTGTAAGATGCTGGTTGATCTTGACCGTATTTCCGAGAGTATCCTGATAGCCGTGTAATACCTTTACACTCCTCAAGTACCTCAGGATATGTTGCCCCCTTGTGTCTATTTCCGGAGGCCCATTATTGAGTGTGTATGTCACCCCCTGCCATTTTATCAGAGTATTGTATGTATAAAACATTGGTCAGGCACGGGCTATAGTCCTTCCATAGTTTTAGGTCACCAGTCCACTTTGGCCACCCAAATCCATACTCCATTATCTTTGTTTCCTTAACCTGCAATAGTCCTACACCAACCGGGGGTTGTCTTTGGTATAGTGCGTACAGAGATAATCATAGGCTGGTACCTCATTTCATTGAAAGCGTCTAACGGGCCTCTGCAAGTGAGCTTCGGCCCCTCGCACGCCTTTCAAAGGTCTGGGACTCCGAGATATGTTAAAGATACAATAAATATAATAATACTAACTATTGTGTCACTACAGGGCAAATGCCTATACAAGCTGAAATTTTAATGGTTGTTTTCCCGCAGCGATATGATTTGGTTTTGGTAGTACAATCAATTTATAAAAAAAATTAAAGTAAAATATTAATAAATGGCAGATTTACAATTGTGAAAAACAAAACTCGAAAGCGATCTAGAACCAATTGTTTCTCACGCTTTCGAGTTGATGCATATTTTTTTTCTATTTTAAAATATTTTTTATTTTTATTTTGTAAGTTTTAACACTATGAATCGATAGTACTACTGAAGGCAAATTGTTCTGCCGCGGGAAAACAACCATTAAAATTTCAGCCTGTATACAGTGGCATATTTACCCTTAGGCCAAGAGGGCCATGGCCCGGGGCAGCAGACTGCGAAGGGCGCGCAAGGCGCACCTTGCAGTCTGCCTGATTTTCTTGATTCAATCAGTAATTATCTTCTAGCCGCCCTAGCTTCTAATCTGTATCGATGGTCAAAATAAAACGTATCTGCGGCGGGATGCTAAAATTATTTTTTCTACAATCTCTTAATTATTATTAAGATTGTAGGATGCAAAAAGAAAGCGAAGCGATTTCAAAAATACTGAAGCTTTTATTCGTTGACAAAGTAACTTCAATGTCTTTATTAAGGCGACGATAACCGACTTTTAATGATTTTATACTGAAGATCACGTCTAAACGAGTAGTGTTATTGATTTGAAAAAAAATACATGAGAAATTAGAGCATTTTTTCAATAACTTAATATGTGAATATTTTAGATTATCTATAAATTACATAGTGAAATTTATTTGTTAAATTATGTCTAACGCGGATAAAAAACTGAGAATGGCTTTTTTTTAGTTATTGAGCTTTTAGTATACGCGTTTTATACCTTTCTTTTTCTTAAAGATGTAACTTTAACGAGTATATCCGTAGAAATGGTCAAAAGAAAACCTAAACCTATCCGAGGCGGGGTCAAAACATTTTCGAGCTCGCTATGCTCTTAAATCCTAAAGTCTCTTATAATTGTTTTGAATAGCTTCAATATCACCTATATGAATGCTAAAAACAAAATCTAATCTATCCGAGGTGCTAATATTTTCGAGTTCACTTCACGCGTTCTCTCATTTATTTGTTTTGTTAAATTACGGGGCGGCAACCCGTATTGCCCCGGGGCGTCAAATCTTAAAATACTTCACTGCCTCCATGAAGTTTACACAAAAATAACTGATATTTTAAGTAATTACACCAAAGGGTGACCTAAAAAATAAACTCATCAAATTAATTTATTTTTGAAGTAAAACTTCTTTACGCACGCTTGACTTGGGGAGTAAGCTGGTGAATGCGTGACGAGAGCGTTACGGAAACTGATCAGGCGAGGCAAACGGAATAACACACCGCGTCACTGCCGTATTTTTTTAAATTCACACTGGCTGTTTATACACTTCTGTTTTACTTGAGTCGTGTGGTCTAAAGCACACTATTTTTTTTGTTTTATTATGTTTAGATATCGATTCCCATCAGCCTTTAATTTAATATTTGACTCTGTAAATACTTGTAATGTGTTGCAAGATCTAGAGGTCGCAGTGCTACAAAGATCTTTTAGAACTCGAATTAAATTGACATGGGACGCTTTTGGTAAACGTTTGGGGCCTTATTACTAAACAAGATTAATCTTTAGAGCCAGGTTTAAACCATCATGTTTTTTTTTTATTTCGAACCTTATTTCTTCTGAAATAAAGTTCTTAATACAAAGTTGACAACTTAGAATCGAGTTTGAAACGATGTTTGAAACCTGAGTCTAAAGAATATACCTTGTTTTGAAATGAGGCCCTTGTTATGAAATGTGAATGTTGTTATGAAATGTATTGAATAAGAAGATGTCAGCGTTAGTTTTAATTTTGCCTTTTGATTAATCAATCAATTCAACCTATCGCGATTCACTGCTGGACATAGGCCTCTCCCAAGCTGCGCTACAACACTCTGTCATTCGCCTTCCGCATCCAGTCTGTTCCATCCACCTTTTTGAAGTCGTCGGTTCATCTAGCTGGGGGGCGTCCCACATGACGCTTGGTAATATGCGGTCTCCACTGCATTGATAACTAGCTGACCCGTGCCCACTCCGTTGGGCGGTAAACATTTTTACTCTATGCCACTCACAAATAACGTGGCTTTCTATGGGTAAAAGAATACCTACCCTACCTAAAAAAAAAAAAAATACTTCACATAAACCTACTAAATAGTCCGACCAAAGCCTAAACCTTTTTTTTTGATAGGTGAGGCCGTTCTTGAGTTATAAAATTACAACGAAAAGTGACATTGATTTTTTTAGATATAGATAGCTATCAATTAGGGGAAATTCTTGTTAGTTTTATGTAGTGTTCATATCCCTGATTTTTTTATGAGATGCATTGTACGCCAATAGATTGATGCGGATGGTATAAAATATCACATAATTCTTCGGTATATTACGTATATGTCGGAGACGGTCGCAGCACGAGTTCTTGGAGGTGGCAACACCGTCGCGATGACGTGCATACTCGGTGAACTTCGTGCTAGGACACAGCCTGGCTGATGGAGGAGCGCTGGGACGAGAGGTCACTTAACATTCTGCCTTCGAGGAGATCAGTAGCTCCACCCTAGGAACTGTCATTCGTTTCGTTTGCTCGGTGTAGTTATTGAAATGAAATGAAATCGTTTATTCTGTAAATAGGATACTAAAATCACTTTTACACGTCATATAAAAAAAAAAAATCTAGATGTAGCCGATATTATTTGAATAATTTAAATTGTTGAACGTGATTATTGTGTATTCGCTGTTTCTCTGGCTCGATGACCCTAGCAAAACGCCCGCATGATGTCGGAATCAAATAATACTGTTGATCCGTCATATACAATGTGAAGAAACTAGAATTAAAAAAAAAGAAGTACACCTTTTAATTTTTACACCAATACATACGTGCTGTTACAAAACTATGTACATAATTATACGATTTTACTAATCCTCGAAATAAAGCACAAACAAATACATCAACAATAATAAGGTAAGCCATTAAGCAATCTTAACAATATCAGAATACCTAATAACCGTAGTACACAAACACAATAACGTTTCAACATCGTTCTCACAATAATACCAATGATTAATGAAGTCGGCCATTTTCTGGGAAGCTTTCTAATTTATCCATAACGCCGACTTTTTGATGCGAGCTCGTAAAATACGTACTAACAAGGTTCCGTAGCTAAGTGAGCGCTTTCACGAGATACGCTGCTGAAACTGTAGTGAATAAAATTTTGGGATTTCATCCGGAAGATAAATTGTTTTACATGGATCAAGGCTATCTGCAAAGGACAGACATTTTTAAGTTGGGAATTCATTCCGGACATTTGTCTTCTTCCTAATGTGACTGTTTTAAGTCAAAATTCGTATACTGTCTATTCTTCTTTTCAACTACCTAGAAGATTGGATCGGGTCTTCGGGTCGGGTCTAGTTGTCTGACTTTTGGACTCATGACTACTCGAACTGCTTGGCCATAGATATTGAAATCATAGATGATCTAGGTCATAGATGTTCCGTGTAGCACCGGACGGTAAAGAATAGCACCATCCTATTTCTTCCCGTGGGTGTCGTAAAAGATATAACTACATGTATGTTAATTAAGGAAAGGCGTTTCCGTTAACCCGCGGTAGTATAGTGTCCATACAGCATGTAAAAAAAAATACCATTAAATAAAAAAAAAAGATTTTTTTCGAAATCATCATTTTACGTATCAATTTAATATTATTTGTGAATGTTTTTTCTTAAAAATTACGTTTTTTTTAATGTGTGGACGCTATACTATTGCGGGTTAACGGAAACGCCTTTCTTTAATTAACATACATGTAGTTATATCTTTTACGACACCCACGGGAAGAAATAGGATGGTGCTATTCTTTACCGTCCGACTACTATACTCGGAATTTTAATTCGATTCCAGATTTGACAATTTCAGTGTTGCAACGTTATGACAAGTACTAAATAGTGACGTTGCGAAATTATTCGATATGGAAATGGAATATTTCCAGATCGATTCTTCTCGTTTATAATTTTACTCTCGTAAACTAAGTATATCAGGAAATTAAATATTTCTGAACCGATAATTTAGTTTTGACGATTAATTAACGATCTGAGCCTTTTCTTTTATAATTGTGTGTGAAATAAATAAAAAAATGTGATCATGAAGGAACATGACAAATAAAACAGATAGATGTATTATGGTAATAATTAAACTATCTAAAGTAACCGTCATGAGAAGCTATAAATACATAAAATTGCAAATTATACAACTATCAACTTTAAACTCAAGATATCTAAGTTGATTTATGAATGAAGAAATTATCGCTAAACGTCATAAAATAATTTTAGTTGCAATGGAAACTGAACCATACGCAATTTCAGTTAAAGTTTTAAATCCCAAAGTATGAAATTTATCTCGTCTCATGGCGTTGACTTTAGGCTCTTTTATTATAAGTTTTGTTTTTAATATAAAAACAAAAATATTAACTTTTTATAAAATAGAGCAGCGATTACTAATTAATAAATAATTATTATGAATAATTATGTATTTATTTAAATAAAAATCAATAATTTAGTCTTTAATTGGCACACTGATGGCACACACACTGATTGTTTATCGATTTTTGTGTTCATCACTACACTATTATATGTGGTATCATTATTTCACAAAATGACAGTAGCTAATGTCAAATCTGGAATCGAATTAAAATTCCGAGTATAATTCTAATTTTGATTTTATTAATATTGTTTAGTTAATTATATGTGATAGAATATGAATTTTGTACGATGTAATTTTTATGATCCTATATGGATTGAAATAAATGATTTTGAATTTGAATTGCGGGTTAACGGGAACGCCTATCGTTAACTAATATAATTTTTTTTTTTATTACCTGACACCTTGGTTTGATGCAAAATATGTGATAGGGGTACTCCATCCATCCAGTATATTGAAAAATTGTTGTAGGTTTACCTGTAACAAAAATATAAATTCGTAAAGATTATGCTTCAATATCAAAATACCCAGTAATAGATCGCACCAAAAAGAACACTCCACGAGTTTCTTTAACATTTGTCTTAAAAAAATTGTCATAGGAATAAAACTCTTTTACATAAACCAAGGCGTTCTTATTCCAAAAGTTTGCATCACTATTAAACAGACCCAAAAAACTTTATACACGAGACTTACATATTATTCTTCCGGAAAAACAATTTATTTGCAAATATGAAACAAAAATAGACGACTGCGTATTTTTCAAGCTTTTCTCGCTGAAGAAACTTAGTTAGGCATTTACTGTAATGCATGTAAAACGTGTTTTTATACAAACAACTTCGCGCTGGCGATGGCGGTCCCATTTTATGACAACACATAAAAATAAATAGGCATTTACATGAAGGAAATGTGCACACCTACTGGGGAAGGTGTTTTGGGATAAACAACCCTATTGTAGGAACAAAAAGTTAGTTTTCCTTTGATTTGGAGTGGGATGGAAAATTAATTTAAAAGATGACAGGACCGGATTAGGCGCGAAGTGCATTTTTTGTAGCAAAAAGGAGAATTTTTCTGACCTGTTAATGCAAGAATATAAGGAGTATATTTCATCGTTTGTTGTTATATAAGTAGGCAGGAGATCTCTGGAAGGTGGTGGCAGCAAAATGAGAATACGTGTCTAAATATCGATACGATCGGGTACAATTCCTAATTATTTACATACTGACAGTATAATAAATACCAACCGTAATCCTTTATTACATGTCAAAATGATATATCTGAATGACACATAATAGTATATTATAATACAAGTGTGCTATGTTTGTCATTACACTCAAGGAGGAGGTGAAAGTGATAAGGGAGCCGAGTGTGTGACCATTGCACACGCTTTTCATACGTTGTACTTTTATTATTATTAAGTTTTAATAAATGTAAGTATGAAACAATTAGTGACAGTACAATTCTCAAAATTATATGGAACAGTTTTTGTTGTTTCTCTCTAGATTTTGGTGGCAACAGGCTATCACTCGCGTTTCGTGCGTTGATATTTCCGGTGGGGTCAAATCTACGTAGGCTCTTCTTATGTGAAGTCGACATTTTTGATAATAATTAACCACACGAAGAAAATGTTAACAAATATTTATGGAAAATGGCGCGCTGGTTTGGTATTTACTTCTTTTTTTTTTAATAATAAAAAAAAAATAGTATTCATTATGCCGCATGACGTAGTTTGAAACAACCTGTTACAAGCGCGGTGCGAGCCTTAAGAGGAATTGCGGGCGGAGAGACTTTTAGAGTAAAAAGTCATAAATCGAGGTTCGGCTCTCGCCTATTTCCTCCTCCAATATTGGACCAATTTAAAAGAAATTTCTTATACTGAATAAGAAGGATATATACTTATATTATAATATTTTTAACTTAGAATAGTGCTGATTGTACTTTACACAAGTCCATTCCACTTTCTTAGAGTCTAATATAATAATATTTATAAACACTTTGTTCACGTGTTATATGTGTGTCATTGTCACTATTATGTCAACACTTTTTACACTACACTAACTCAAAAGGTTTTGTTCGTTTTAGTGCTAGGGGTTTGGTCCCGTAGTAAAAATGGTTCATAATGATGAGTAAAATTACCCCTTAAGAGGTTGTGCGTTAATTCTGGGACATGTAGCATTTTTATTTTTTTTTCACAAAAACTAGTAAATGTTTAGTTTAGAAGAACAACGCGGTCACATAGACAGAAATGAAAAGCGACTTGAATTAGTTAGAGGTAATAATATTATAATGATAACGTGGTTATAAGTTTTTTACATACCAAGACCCCTCCGTGCCTCGGAAAGCACATAGAGCCGTTGGAACCGCCTGTCGTTTGTGGATCTTTAAGATCGGTAAGACTGGCTGTCAGACTTTCGGGCTTCTGACGACCCGTAACCACTGTCAATGATTCACAAATGATACACCGACTACCGAAATATAAATTATTTTTCACTTCGTTTTTTAAAGTTTTTTCTTAGTCACCTGTTTTTTTTTGTTATAAGTCTTGTTTGCTTATTTATAACCTTACTTCTTAAATGCTTAGTGTACCCATTGATTTTTATTAAAGGCTCGTACAGACTGGTGCGATTTCGCAGGCGCGACGCGTCACTAGTAGCACAATTTTTTTGTCGGTGCCTGTCGCACCCGCGATATCGCGCGTGTCTGTAAGAGCCACAATTCATGAACAGCTTATCCACTCAACAGCTACAAAAAAACTGTAACCTCATTACAAAAACCGTAACCTTTTACCGTGTTGTATCCGCAGTGTACCGAGTACGTCCCCTTTTACTAAAAGTCTAGTAAATCACATTTCATGCCGGACATTCGACCAACGCGGAACACAGACAACTATGGAAGATCACGACTTGGTCACAGGTCAATCTGAATCACGATGTCGTCTGCATCATCTGGCAAACAATTTTGAACTCTATTATGTTGAAAAACGGTTTATTATGCCGTCGAAAGTGTGTCCATGTGAAAGTTAAGAAAGTAGTGTGTTATAATTAAATGGAGTGTGGATTAGAGTATAGAATTAGTTGATTCTTGAAAGGAATGACCTAAGGGGTTATATGTTGAAGAAACTGACAAAAAAGCATAGAACAACTACGCGGTTTATTCTGAAATTGTTTGGAAGAATACTGTATTATTATAGAATGTGGTGTTTAATTTCGATTTCGTATGGTTATAGTGCTCATATTTATAACCAACGCTTTAGATATGACGGAAGCCATATTGTTCAACAGCTGCGAGATGCGGCGACTAGATGGCGCTAGTGGAACGTGCACCATAGACAAATCATTCATTCTATCGGTCATTTGACTTAAAAGATTTGAAGTCAATTGAGTGAAATATTGTAACGTTACCCCCCACTAGCGGATCGCCTTTATAAGGAGCTGCGCTGTTGAGTCGGTACGCATTTTGAACAGATGTGTCTTGGTGCACGGACCACTATCTCTCGACAGTCAGTACTGCCCGGTTATTGGATGTGGAACGGTGTCTCCGACAAATGAGTACTATCCTTATTGCGGTGGGTGCATGGACCACTGTCCCTGATAGTCAGTACTGCCGTATGTGACCGCCAATACCATTATTAGTTATTTAAATAATTTTATTTCATTTCTATATTCTCTCGATTTAAAATAACTGATTGTTCGATTGAAATAGATTTCTGTATTGCCATATCTGAGTATTACTTCTGATGTCTGGACCTATCCCGATAGATACTTACAATCAATAAAAAATAAACGTCAATCGATCATCAACGTTTAAGGCGCAACTAGTCGATACTATTTCCATACAAATTTCGGGGGGGTTTTACTCCACTGTTACACATTGTACATCTAAAGTAAAACATGATATCGTTTTGTCTTATTATTAATTTTGTCTGTATAGAAGCAGAATAGTAAAAAACAAAGGCATTAAAAAGTTATGAGCCAACAAAGATTCGTTTTTCCTGCTAATTTTAACGCAACTTTGGGCGTAAATAAGTAATAAAAGAAGTATAAAATCTCAAAAACAAAGCTCGTTCCGACAAAGCTCAATTGTCGAAGATTATAATAAACTTTATTCGTAATTGATTTATGCAGTAGTTTTTTCATAAAACCCCACCTTCCAAAGGAGTTTTCGTATATTTTTACGCGCGCGGTTTAGAATGAATCGTCGTGCACTGTGTTTGTGTGCGTGCGACTAGACGTTATGCGTGTAGACTAGCTTCTAACTGCTCATCACTGGTGCTATCTCTGTCGGACACGATGCTAGGTGAGACAGCGTGCTTTTTGACCGCGCCCGCCAGTGAGTTCGAGCCCGCGACTAGTTGGCTCTTAACAGACTGTTGTAGTCCTTATTGTAGTCCTTTGTCGATCTTCCATTCTCCCCTGACACCTTTTCGTTCACTCCCTTTTAATTTAAATCACAATCCATAATCTTCTCTCTCTCTCGGTCTGCCCTCTCCCCCTCCATCCATCAACATTTATAAACATCACTCGGTTTTTCACATGCGTTTTGCGGTCCTCCTGTCCACAGAACACGGCGATTGTGGCAATGCGTACACCATTCAACTTTTACGGGTTAATTAATGGCAAAGATAAATCATGTTGCACAAACGTTTGTACCTTACATTATTAAAATATTAACCCGACAAAGAGAAACAAAGTCGAATGATGAACAAAGCGTTCTTGCTACAAGAAAGTATTGTTTCACAAAGAAAGGCGTAGCTATCGCCAGCGTAATGATATGCAAACTGATGTCGCGCCAACCCTATTCTTTGTAAAATTCTTTTCCGTATTACAATTCTGTACTTTTTTCCGTTGTGGATGAAAATTTTTCATACGACAGTGCATTAAAATAAAGTTCACGTTTTTGTTAAATTAAAAATGCATTTGACAGCTTCGCGGAAAATACACTGTTCACCTACACTGAATAAAGTCAAATGACTTGTGTATTCCAGGTAAAAATATTAAAGTTTTCCAAACAAAATTAAATATTTCACTATGCACAGATTGATAAATGTTTGGGTTTTACTGAAACTAATTTTATATTAGGAATTTACCAGTATTTTTCACTTTCAATATCGAATATTGAGTTTACAAAAAATTTACTTCCAAATGTTTTATCAAAAAAATATTCACGTAACATCTACCAGCGCCAATAGAGTTTTTTTTTTTAATTCTCGTCTAATCTTAATCGAGCTGGGGTGAAAACCGCAAAACCGCAATGGTTCGCGTTAAAAAAAGAGTAAATATTTTATGGGTCAAACATTGCAGAATAGACCGAGCTCCTATTAGCAGCGTTGCTAGAGGGCTCTCGAGCCACTTGCCTATAATGAGGCAACTATGTTCCTACTTGTTATGTGTGCCTGGTACTTCTCGGTGTATCGGTACTATCCCAGGTCCGAATCTAGTAACATTTTGTAGCAAGTAAATAACAAACTTGACCTGCTTTTTGAAGTCCAGACCGAAACTAAAACAATTTTGGCAAAACACTTCGTTATTGAAATGGCTCAAAAAAAAATACTTACCTACTACATTGTGTTGACGGCAAACGTTTGCTAAATTCTAACCATCCTAACTTAATATTATACAGGGTTACTGGTAATTCGACGTATATCCGTCAGGGGCTGATAAGGGGGCCAAAATGCAACAAATTGAACCCCCCATATGTATGGCCGAAATTCAATAGTTTTCGAGATATTAGAATTTTAAGGGTTTTTCGATATTTACTCAAAATTTGACATTTCATTCCAAATAAAAAAAAAACTACATATTTGAATGGGTACCATTAAAAATGATGTTGTAGCTGGCACTTCAATTAAGCTATGGACATAATTAAAACTACTTAATTTAACAAAATAATGAAAATAATGAGCGATATAAGAATAATATCTTACCAATATTTTCATTTTACGCTTCAAAAATGTTGTCTCGTCACAAAAATTTCTATGACATTAATCGTACAAATAACTAAAACAACTTGCTTATTCTGTAAGCTTTCCAGAAAGCTATAAAAGTCAATTTTAAAATACATAATTCGTGCCAAGGCATGTGTTTGAATCGGCGCGGGGAGAGAAAGGGTCATTTGTATTTGTATGAAATAAAATGCATAAAAAAATGTACATCAAATTTTATTACAAATTTTACACATCTTGTTCAAAATGAGCCCCTCGATTACGAATGCAGGTTCGAATTCTCTTCCTAACTTCGGTTTTCGTCACTCTTGATGTGAACGTTGTTCTCATCTGTTGCGCCGCGTTTATTATTCGCTGTCGAAGTTCTTCGACTGAATTTATTGGGGACACATAAACTAATGCCTTCATATGACCCCAAACGTAAAAATCAAGTGGTGTGATATCAGGGCTTCGCGCTGGCCACGGAATTGGCCCTCCCCTCCCAATCCATCGGTTTGGATATCTCTCGTCTAGCCACTGTCGGACAGTAATCCGGTAATGTGCTGGGCAACCATCATGTTGAAACATGAGGTTGTTTTTTATTTCTTCGGGAACATCCGCCAACAAATCGTCTAGGTTGTTTCTCAAAAACTCCTCGTAATTTTCGCCGTTCAAATTTTGGGGCAAGAAATGAGGGCCCACCAAATAATTATCAACGACACCCATCCATACGTTCAGGGCAAATCTCATTTGCGACGCAGTTTCTTTTAGTTTTTTTGGATTCCTGCCTGCTTTAGGTGCCCAAAAATGTAAGTTATGGTAATTCGTTATTCCATCCCGGTCAAACTTTGACTCGTCAGTCCACAAAATATTTCTTAGGAAATGTTCCTGGTCAGCGTCAGCGTTTAATATAAACCGAGAAAATTCGAGTCGCCTGGCAGGATCTCCCTCGTGCAATGTTTGAACAGGTTGATAATGGTACGGGTGTCTACCTGATAGATGTACTACCCACCACACTTTCCACTGGGACATACCGAGCTGTCTTGCAACAATGTTCGTTGAGATGTTTGGGTCATCAATAAAACACTGAAGAATGGTGTCCTCTTCGTCAGCCGTGTACCGTCGAGGTCTGCCAGCGTTGAATTGTGCTCTTTGAACACTGCCAGTTTCAGACAATCGTCGATAGGTGCTCTCGAAAACAGTAACGTGGGGAAGTCGACGATCGGGAAAGCGGCGTTGGTATTCTCGCCGAGCCGCAGCCGCGTTTCTATCGGCAAAATCATAACAAAACATTATGTCTGCGTATTCGTTATTAGGATACGAAGCCATGTTATCCGAAATAACAATGATAACAAAAAGAATAACAAGAGAAACAAGAATTAACAATAATGATCGATAACAAATTAACGGGATGAGAGATTGGTAGCAAGATAACAACACACGTGCTTGCGCGGCGGAGAGTCAAAACTTACTAAGGAAGGCGACGCGAGCGCAACAGACGCCGTGTACTCCCCCGCCCGCACACCCCGCCCCATCGCGAAGAATTTCGCCAGGAAAATCGGTTGTTTTAGCGAGGATCATAAATTAAAAACACAGATAATTTCTCTCCCCGCGCCGGTTCAAACACATGCCATGCCACGAATTATGTATTTTAAAATTGACTTTTATACCTTTCTGGAAAGCTTACAGGATAAGCAAGTTGTTTTAGTTATTTGTACGATTAAAGTCAATATAAATTTTTGTGACGAGACAACATTTTTGAAGCGTAAAATGAAAATATTGGTAAGATATTATTCTTATATCGCTCATTATTTTCATTATTTTGTTAAATTAAGTAGTTTTAATTATGTCCATAGCTTAATTGAAGTGCCAGCTACAACATCATTTTTAATGGTACCCATTCAAATATGTAGTTTTTTTTTAATTTGGAATGAAATGTCAAATTTTGGGTAAATATCGAAAAACCCTTAAAATTCTAATATCTCGAAAACTATTGAATTTCGGCCATACATATGGGGGGTTCAATTTGTTGCATTTTGGCCCCCTTATCAGCCCCTGCCGGATATACGTCGAATTACCAGTAACCCTGTATATTCGAAAGTGAGTTTGTTTGTTTGTTACGCTTTAACGCTAAAACGGGAACGGATTTGGATGAAATTTGGCACATGAGTAGACCATGACCTGGAGAAGGGCAAAGGCTACTTTTCATCCTGGATCGCAGCTAGTATTTACAATATTTGGAACAACTAATTAAAACCAAATCACGAAAATATTATTAACTTATTTAAACTTCACTCACACAAGGTACAAAGGCGGACTTAACGCCTTAGGCATTGTCTACCTGTCAACCAAGGGTGGTGAAGAGATAAGATGGCGGATGCTCTGATTGAGAGAAAATAATAATATTAAAATATAACATAATTAATTATATTCGACGTCAAGCCGGAATCGGGTAATAGGCCATTCATTATAGGTAATAGAAAAAAAAAATATTATGTATTTTAAAAATTACGGGCATTTATTAAAAAATCGAGACAATCTACTCCCTGTAACGGTCTTTTAACTCCAGTTGCTACAAATTTTAACGTTTTTTATATTTTCTTTTTATTATGTAATCCTAAAATTGTTTAGGATTAGAGGCTTCTGAATTTTTATTATGTAGTCCTAAAATTGTTTAGGATTAGAGGCTTCTGAACACTGTTGCTTAAAATTTACAGCTAACTGCTCCAATCCAGAAGGAAATGTAGTTTTTTTCCCAACCAAGTGTTCAAAATTAATACTTTGACCAGTTATAAATAAAACTGAAAAAAAAGAATGTACATACTACACGATTTTGGCAGGTAACTTTAAAAGTTGGCGCTTTTAATAAGGATTCCAAAATAGTATAACACTTGCAAGATTATTCGTTAAATTATGTAAATAAAAATTGTTTTTTAAAGAAACTTAGTTGTAAATAAATTTTCCTTACCTGTCTAAAATTATTTTTGAGTACCTCAATTGTTTCAGTTTTCAGAAGCATTATTCAGGATTACATAATAAAATGAAAATTTTAAAAAGTTAAAATTTGTAGCAACTGGAGTTAAAAGACCGTCACATATATACGTAGATATTCTCGATTTTTTTTTATAAATATCCGTAATTTTTAAAAACATAGCAAAGATTTTTTTTAATATTATTATGTTAACTGTTATGACTTGTCCGAGCACCCAATTCCGGCTTGATGTCGACTTCTGGGACACCCTGTATATAAACAAATTCAAGGAAAAGAGGTAATCAAAATGACTACGCTATTTGTGTTGAACATAACTCTGCAATTTCCGCTTAAATGCATACCGACTTTTACGACGATTATTGTCTTCATAATAGAGTAAAATAATTGAATGATTCATGAAATCATTATTAACCAACTTCATTATGTTAATTTATTCATTAGCCAAGTAAATTAACTGTCCAATAATACAAAATGCATTATTCAATAGTATCGGTACTTTCGTGATTAAAACTGAAAGTAGAATGAATAAAAAGTAGATTGGAGATCGTGGCTATAAATCTTTAAATAATATACTAATTAATATAGCTGAAGAGTTTGTTTTTAGGGTTCCATACGTTCGAATAAAAAAATGGAACCTGTGCGTCTGTCTGTCTGTCCGTCTGTCACAGCCAATTGGCTCCGAATCTACTGGACCGATTTAGTTTAAACTTGGTAAACATATGAATTGCTGTGACCTAAACACGGACCTATAACGTAAATAAATGAATTTTGAAAATGAGGGTCTATTTATATTATATAATATACGGGGAAATTAGAAAATGTAAAAAAAACTTTTTGCAAACTGTACCTCGTTACATATCAAACGAAAGGGTTTGTAGTCTCAAATACATTTCTTTTAAAATAAATAGTATTAAAATTATTTAAAAGAAATAGATGAAAATTTACCATTGAAACTAAAATTTAGAAAAAAAATACAGAAGATTGTTCTTGACATATAGATTACACGAAAATCTTTAAGCAGTTGTAGTTAAAATAACATGGTAAATCTCTCAATAGTATGCGTACTAACTTACATTTGCAGTTGGAATGTATGGGACAATTTTTTTTCGACTACAATGTTAATTTTGTTCTTGGGATAAATTATCTTGGTTTATAACACATGGTAGTTAGATAACATATTTATTGTACGAAACCCTCTCACCATGCGCGTTCAACTCGCACTTTTACGGTTTTTTGTTCGAACGCGCTAATCTCTAGCGCTAGTCAGATTTGAAAAAATGTATAAAATATGTTTTTGTAACACAAATGTTAGATTTGCGAAAAAGGCGAGATTAGGTATAGATCTGATAATATCGCTCTACACACCCTATGAAGAATGCCCCTGATGAAGGTCGTGAGAAGCATAGTATAGGCCGATGTGGCGACGCTTGGGGAAGGCCTATTCCAGCAGTGCAGCAATTAACACACGCGTCCGTCTCATTTATTCATCAGTGTTTTGTTTTGTTTTGGAATTTTATTCAAATTCACACTATTTATGTAATATTCGTTATTATTTTTATCTGACACTTAAGTATGCATACCTACCTAGACACGTTGCAGTATAAAACTGATTTGCATCCGTCACCTCACACTTCAGGTCCAGTTGAAAACCAGCGTCAGGCACTAGTTGTCTGACATTTTTGCTGAACCTGTTTCGCGCAGTCGTGAGTGTGCCTGCTAATTTCTTACATCGCACTTTAAACTTATTTTCAATACACTTCCTCGAAAACTGGTTCATATCGCACTACGATTAGGTTCACAATGCAATGTATTTCACACGCGTGCGATTTTTTATTTTCCAACACGTGTGCGGGAATAAAAATTTCCACAGATAACTTACTTATGCCTCATATACCTATACTTAGTCCAAATTGGTTCAATGCCTCTAGTCACACCGTCTCGCGCCAGAGACGGTCCTCTATTCGGAGATGATTTTTTTTTTTATCTCGGCAAAGATGCGTCTTTACGGCGTTAATACTTTTGGAATATTTAAATAATGTTTGTTTATAGAATACCATGATTATTACAATAAAAAAACGTTTATGAACAAATTAACATTTATTTGTGTTCTAAACTCAAAAATATTTGATATTTTTATTTTTCATATTAGGCTGTTTATCGGCTTTATACCTTTGCTTCTCCTTCAACCTGACGAAAGCAAAGCGCGGAAAAAAAGAAAATTAAATCATAGTTTCCTAGTTATTCATGACAAAAATATTTTTCGTTATTTTATTTTATTTCTTCAGAAGTGTATTGAAAAACGTCGTTTGATACACGTGGACATTTGTTATTGCAGTTCTCGGCTCAAAAACAACCTCGCCTGCGGCTCGGGAATTAATTCCGTCTCGAATGCAATAACAAACATTGTCCACTCGTATCAAAATGTATTTTTTTTTAATGTAAAATGTAATTATTTGATTTTTATAATTTTTTATCTGTTGTATTAATTATATTGTAAGTATGCCTTTTAGTCTGTGCTTAATACATGTATTTTCTTTGTTCTTCTTTCTTTCAGTGGACGTCTTGTGGCTGAATGATGATTATGGCACCCACGGATGGAGAAGAAGTTGAAATTTTTATCAGATATCACGTTAAATGATAGTTAGACATCTGCTAACCCTCTCTTTAAAAACAAACGTGGTAGTACATTAAAAGTAAAACGCCGGGCCTGCCTCAACACAACAGTGATAGGGCAAGGGCATCGGACGCGTAGAGCGTGAGTGCAATAGTAACCATAGACCAATATTATGATGTGCTAGAGGGGACGCCGTTCTGTTTTATGCCTACTGCCAAAATTACCCATAGCGACACTGGTGGAACAATGTCTTTGAAATCTTCTCGGAAACTGTTTTACCGATATCGCGTACCGCCTGTCTGCACGAGATTTTATTGTTTATTAGATAAGTTCAGGGTTAATTGTTTATCATATTGAATACAACCTAAATTGTCCGTATATTCTAATAACAACTGTCATTCTTAGACAGTTGTATGAAATGGCTATAACACGACAAATTGACGTATTATATCAAATTGATAAATAATTATTTTCTCTGAGCGTACAATAGGCACGCGTAGATACTTGCCTAACATCATACTAATTAATAATTTAAAAATAATCGTAATCTAATAAGAATATTAAAAATAAAATGGTTATGTTAAAATATTTTTTTTTTAGACCGTACCTAATACAAATTAACTCGCGCGTGTCTTTACCTAAAACACTTTAGGAATATGAAGCAGACAGTTGAAAAAGCAAAATTATGACATGGTTACTATGTAAAGTATTTTATTATTTTAATGATTGTGAATGTGAGGACTAAGTGGATTTTTTTTCTTTCGAAATCAGTTTTAATGGTGGTCTGGCAGTTTGAGTTCTTCATGCGGTCTACCCAAATGTCCTTTTTTTGGTATTGTTCATCGAGTCGTTGAGCTCATTAAATTCTGAGTTGAGCTACACGATTACTGACAAATGCTTGCACTGTCCAGACAGGTCCACTCAAATCTGTGTGGTTCTTTCCTCAAAATAACACTTCAAATACTAACCTACATGGTCCTCACATGATATTCTGACAAAGATTAAAAAAAATATATATGTCTGGACTTTAAAAGAGACTTTGGCCCCTGAGTTTGTTTCGCCATTTCTTCTCAATAGGAACTGTTGACTCCATCTAGCTTATTATTAAAAAAAATATGACGTGTAAAAGGGATTCCGATATCCTATTTACAGAATAAACAATTTCATTTCATTTTATACGGACGAACTCCTTCAGAAAGAGCTCTACTTACAACATACATACTCCACTAATAAAAGATTACACAATCTTCCAGCAATGACTTCATTCCAGAACTAACGCTATGCGCTATGCGCTGTGCGCTATGTTGTATTGTGTGTATAAATTCTGTAATTGTGTAATTATGTGTGTAAATTCAGATACAAGTTACTTTGTTTATGAATAAATGACTATGACTATGTTTCGCTGGTAGACGTTATCGGTCCGAACGAACGAATGAACAAGAAATTATCGGTCCTACCTCAACATTATGCTGATAGGACAAGGCCATTCGCGAGCGGGCCGTAAATGCAACGGTGTTCCTGATATTAATATGGTACAACGATAAAGGCTTCTGCATACCGGAGCGACTTGTCGCGCGACGCGACGCGACACAAAGGCACCGCTCGTCCCGCGACACGCGGGGCCTTTGTGCCGTGTCGCGTCGCGCGACAAGTCGCGCTGGTATGTAGAAGCCTTTATGAGGGTTATCCTAATGACTGTTGAAAATTGGGTCATTTGGGCGTATTGAAACATTGAAGGTGTAATGGTGTTGTATTTTCTGTTACGGATTTGGATCAGAGATAGAGAAGCCTTTAAGGGGAATAATGTGAGATTGTAAAACATTGAATATTACTACAGTAGGTATGTGATATATCTTTATGTCAGGAATTATTATTATACGGGAGCTTTTTCAATAGTCGGATAAATTTTACCTGAAAAATAAATATGTGAGTTTGAAGTATTTTCTAAATAAAAGCTGTCAAATCGCAACATTTATTTCTTAGATAAAATTTATCTGACTATTGAAAAATCAGCCCTAAGCATAATAAGTTAATAGTATCGTACTTAACAATGAAAGTTTTGACTTGGAAATAAACTTCAATGTTTTATCAAACATTTTACTTAACTAAACACTTTGCCATACAATATAAACATTCCATTTATTCTCTTTTTATTTATATTGTCTCTTATTTTGTGTCAAATAATGTGTTTTCTTGAAAAAAAATTATTTGTAATATTATGCGAACAGTCTTGCATCTTATAGAAACAATAAAAAATAACTATCACGAAGACAACAATAATAATAAATAAATATGTACTCATACAATCATATCCTCTCCACATAACCTCAAACCATTATCCTGCCAGAGTCATCGAATCAAACGCCACAATATAGCCCACTTGGTGCATCTGTATTACATTACTCTATGCGATTCTTGACCCCGCTCGTGACCAGAGAACATTGCACTGTTCTTAATAGGACGATGTGTGTAGGTATGTAATACGTATGTATACATATCTATGTATCACAGTTCCGTATCTATGAAGGTACGTGGGAGTTGGTCTATGTTGTTATTTAGTGGCGAAATAATTGAGAAGTTCTTAGTACTTAGTCGTGAGTTAAATTTTTTGCGTGTATCAGTGATTGGTTACAATTGCACGGTTTTGCTATAATCCTTGGAAGTTAATGTTAAGGATAAAAACGTAATAATAGTTCGGTTTGATTTCATAATGTTATTAACACGAAGTTTAAAACAAAATAATAAAAAGAAAGACACGAAATCAAGAATAACGAAGAAGCTACTTATGTTTTTACATATTATGTAGCACTAGACATCATAAATTGGGAACAGTATTAAGTTCAAAACAGCCATGCATGCATGGATTGAACGAGTCATTATTCAAATTGATGAGCAAGTTAGTAAAAGTAATGAATAGCTTGACATAGAGTGCTTCAGAAGTTCCTGGAGACTTTTTTAATTCGCCTCCTAATACTACCAATGATGATGGTGACTTTAATAACACCAAAATCAACAATACCACCATTAACAAAGCTCTTAATACTAAATCAGCTTTAAATTCACACAAACATCTCTAAAACCAAGACTTTGTTTCATTAAGATTACACTCAATACTTTCCCCACTCGATTCCCGCTCAGATATAAATCTAGGCACTAGGTACAGGTTTCAGAACAAAAACTTGCTAGCATAAACCACAATTTCTAGTTTTGTTTACGTCCCGTCCGGGCAAAGATTGCACAAGCGACTTCCAATTGGACCGGTGAAACTTACGTACAGTCGGATAAAGTTAACAGTAAGTAAGGAAGAATATATGTTCTAGATTCGTATTTTTTGTATAAATTTCATATTGCATAATCAGTCTATAATAATCTCACTGCTGGGATACATGTCTCCTCTCTGTGGAAAAGGGTGGGCCGTAATTCATGAATGTCACATGTCTTTAAATTTTTTGTTCTAGTATATGCCAGTTTTTTCACGATGTTTTCATTACAGTACATTCAAATTTAATATAGTAATCAGGTGAATCCGATGAACATTGGGCAGTCAGCCCTGGTTACACCTTACTAGCTGGTTAATATTTTTCCACGATATGTATCTATAATATTTACAACATATATTCATTTATTCGTAATCATATTCTGTATATTCATGGTGATTACAAAAAAGAAGTCGCATGTATCCCAGTACTAATTAATGAACATTTTGATATAAAAAAAGGCAGTAGATTTAATGCACAAAACTCTAAAATGAAAACTCAGTAAGCAACCGCCACAATTAAATTACAAAGTACAGATAGGGATACAGTATCTACGTGAGTACTTCCATAAACCGGAAAGCTCAGAGCAAAAAGAAAGCTAAAATAATAACAGAAAATCTTCCACCGAGTGTACTTACATTGTGTAACTTCTTCAAACCAATATTGGACAACAAAATTTAAGCTTCCCGTCTACCAACATAAAGGCTAGGATTTTATTTTCATTCTGTACCCTTATGAGTTCCTTGCTTTGCTTGCTTTGTGACTCACATTTTTGTTCTTTGCTTTCTGTTGGCTTCTGCTTTGTTCGACCCTTTTGTGTTGCTTATTATTTGTAACGCATTGAAATGGATTATTTGCTCTTGTTCTGTGATAGGTTTTGAAGCTATTTCTTATGCAGTATTTGTTTATTTTGGAATTTCTGTCTGCGTAGGCTTTGGCTTTCTATTTTCTTCTTTAAGTGTGTTTCATAATGCGTCTTAAGAGTGTATAATGGTATATCAGATTATTGACAAGAGAATCCCCTTTATCGCATCCTACACAATGTAATTTTTGAGACTGCTTTTTCTTATATATAAATTAATATTATGGTCTATTTACTTTCCTTACTCTAGGACAAAGTAGAAACGCTGCAAATCATACTCAATCTCCTTTAAAGTAAGCAGAAATATCAAAATGTAGGAATAACAGGAATAACAGAAATTGTAACTAGTTTCTTTCCTTATGATGCAGGAAATGCCCTTACCTAATCTAGAAATGATTATAATAGTTCAGTTAAGTTGCAGTGAGCTGACAACGACAACAGTTGAGTGCGACCCACGTGGCTTACTGCAGTTTCCTCACCGACCGGTTTACCCACACACACTGTGGTTGCAGTGTTGGCGGAAACAGCTGGGCATTATTTTGCTCTAGATCTACATAGTAATTACTCGTTGTTCATTGTGGATCTCTGGTAAAAGTGGTGTTTGGCTTGGCGGTATTCTTGATTTTTATTTTGCTTTAACTATTCTTAATTCCTTTGAAAACAGTCCTGAGGGCAATTCCCGTATTTTTAAGAATACAATATAAAATAATTTCAACAATACGTCTAATTTACCTACTTTTATGATATTGATTGTCACTGGGACTAAACTGAGACCAGATTTTGAACGTTTTGGTTTTCGAACTTTTATTTCTCAGAAATGACCATAGGAGCATTGGGGCACGCTGCCAATACCGAAAAAGTATTACGATATTTAGAACTGGAAACACCTTAAATGGACGTGTAATGTTTGTAAGCTTGATCACGACTGCCTGCGCTGCCAATCACTTTTGAAGTAATCTAAGAACTTGGGGTGCAGTGTCCGTATCGACACAAGCAAAACTTTGACAACATAGATTATGTTTTTATGTGTAGCATCTCGCAGGTCAACCGGATGTTGCTGGCTGCATAACCAGTCTATTCCAATATGGCCTTCAGCCGGGGAAAAATTTTATTTCAAAAGTCTAGCAATATTTCTAATACCAGCCTCTCCGCTACCACTCACTCCACACCTTCTGTTGCATAATCCTTACCGTTTGAACCCACTATAACTATTCTATAGTAATAGTCATTACGCAAGCATGGCCTAACTTCGCCCTATGTTTTGCAGTTACCATGGCTTCCCATGAGGTGATAGCATGGAGTTTTTGACCTACTCCTACTATACTAATGGAATTGCTTCTAGGAATTGTTGTATGCGGTGTTGGTTATACGTTTTCGTAGAATTTGTTGCTATTTGCTGTTGTGTCGCAGTTTAAACCTCAAGCGGATTAAAATGGTAGATGTTTTGTAGGTACTTCTTCGGTCATTAACCCTTCAACCCTGGTGTTGTACTTAAATAATATGTATGATAGTTGTGGGGTTGACGTTGTAGGTATGCTCTAAAAAAGCAAGTGGCAATCATGAATTTTGGGACTATCCTTATGTACTTACGCTGTTACTTAATTATCAACCTTGTCTAAGTAAAGATAGCTGCTTTAATTGGTTACCTCATTTTCTAAGGTACCCAAGAGATACCCAATTAATGCCACCAGTATCATTAAGTTCAGTGTCTAGTCTAACCAGACGCAAGATAAACAAATTGATTGCCATCTGACTAGTGAGAAAATCGACCAAATAACAATCTAGTGCTATATACCAACATAATGTTTCCTAAACAAACATGTTTTGATTCGAATCTACCGTTATTAGTACAAACTTTGGTATTGTTTATTTAGCGAAATCACAGCAAGTTTTGTTCTAGAGTAGGCACAAACAATACTGCAAGTCTGAATCATAAGCCAGCTGCTTCGTTGCGTACTGTGATTTATGTGTTTTTGCCTAAGACTATAGAAATTGGAGAGACATATCAACGAATATTTGAGAGAGACCCAGTTCCCAAGATAAAGGTATCGTGATTGCTACCTATATCTTCGAGTTTTATTAAGATTTTTATCAATGTGGGATACTCTAGTATCTCTATTATCTCTAAATAAGTATGTTAAGTAACTAGTATTATCATAATTATTTTCCCCCAACTTTTTCATTTTTGTATTTGTGTTCTTTCTTTCCACAAATTAACGTATTTTCTTTCTTTTTTTTTTGTTTTTTGTTTTTCCATCTGAAATTTTCCAGTAGCAGCCGAGAGTCTGGATTTTGTGCCCGGTTGGTGGCAATATGCTCAGTTGCTCGCCCCCTGTTACATAGGACTTGAAAATAACCGGCAAAATGTGGGTGAACTATAGGTACAAGTCTACCTAACTCTTCGGGGAATATAGGCTTAATGTTATGTTATGTTAAGTAAGTTAAGTTCACGTTAGTGTACAATAGGTGCAGTATTGAAGTTAAGGTTAGCAGACCATTCCATCCCAAAGTGCGTTGACGGGAAAAACTGCCTGTAGGGTGTTTTCAAAGAACCTTATGCATTACAAGTTAGAAAACGCTTCGTTTTTTAAAATAGGAAGCAGAAATTTGAGCATCGTTTACATAATCAGCCTATCTGCTTGACACTGCTGGGACTTCTAGAAGGAAGGAATATTAAAAAAAGTTGCTAGCAATATTCAAACATTTCAGAGGTTGGTCATTCGTGAAATTTGAGGTGTTTTAAATGCTAACTTTAAGAAAATGTGTTTGTTTGTCAAATTTCATCCATATCCGTTCAGCCGATTTAGAGTGAAAGCGTAACAAACATATAAACAAAAAAAACTCATTTTCTCATTTACAATATTAGTTAGGATATAATTTTTTCTAATATTATCAATATAAAAATTAGGTATATCTGCACCATTTATCTAATCAGCAGTTCCAACAGTCCAGCAGTGCAATAATAACCGGTTCCTACCGTGTTTTGCACTAACGCGGCCGATTGATACGACAGTTTCACAATGTTAGGCAAATTAGAATGTGCGGTTTGGAATTGTGCGGTATTTGTTTAGCTTTTTGATTGGGGAATTAGCAGAAGGTTAATGCTCTTATTTATTTATTTGGTACACCAACAGCAGTACATAAAAATAATTAATATACAACGACGTCATTAAAACAGCCCACCCATAGATAAAATGTATCTATAATATAACTCGTCTCTCCACTATTCCAATACTTGCTCAAGGATGGATATCCGGTAGGCTTTAGAGCCTGCCGGAATCCTTCCATATCCCAAAGGCCCCCCAGTCTATTGATATGTAATGTTCTCTGTAGTCCCATGAAACTTGAGGCTTCAGGGGCTAGTGTGAATCTTTGGGTAAATTCGAGTGATCGAGTCTGGTTTAACCACGCTGGGGTCGGTGCATTTCATTCATTCATTCAACAATCACAAAAGTAAAGGTCTGGGTATGCCTATTACAACTACAGGGTCACATTCAATTTGCTAGGGAAACTCCGTAGAAGTGATGGGTGTCCATAGCTAAACACGAAAAATCCAAAATGAAAATTTGATGTTTACTTCTTTTGGGGTTTATGACCACTGCTGGTAGTGTTGTTACCGGAAGTATGAGTTGAGAAAATCTGTTGTTTATTTTGTTTTATCTTGTTTTTTATTTGTGTAAACTTCACATACTAATTTAATTTGACGCTGTATACGCAACATTCACAATTAAAACAACAACGTAAGTATCAAGGAAAGCATATGAAAAAAATACAATAAGAATACTAAATAAAGTGGATATTTGCTATTCATAATTAGCTTATAATGTTCCTACTGCTAGGACACAGGCCTCCTCTCGGTGAGAGGGAGTGCGCCGTGGTCCACCACGCGGGCCCAGTGCGGGTTGGTAGATGTCACATGTCTTCGATATTTTTGTTCTAAGTCATGCCGGTTTCCTCACGATGTTTTCCTCCACCGTTTTGAGAGCAGTGGTGATGAAATAATTTACACAAAGTACAGCACCTGTTTGGGTTGGAACTTACGATCACTGGGCTACCACTGGGTCTCCTCTGCTCAGATATTTTCAATAAACTATATAAAATGATAAATATGACGTTATGTGAATACTGATGGCTAATCAAAATATCTGTTTCTATTCTATAGCTTCCTTCCCTGCTAGGCAGACTGGTGATTATATTCACTATCTCTCTCCTTGTTTATTTATTTATTTAATACTTTAAGCACACAAATGTTCAGAGGCGGACTTAATGCCATAGGCATTTTGTACCAGTCAACCTTTTGGTGATGCAGAGACAAGCAGTGGTAGGTGCAATAACGAAAATTGTGAAATCAATATTTATTTCAAAAGGATATACATACTAAACCTAATACCTAATTATACCTAATTACCTACATATATACCTAATTATACATAAATATAAGACCAAATAAATACACATAAATACACGAATATACTAATAACCAAACAAACAATGGGAAAACTTTACCGTTGTCTGCCAGCTTCTTACGAATGTGCTCGCGAACTTTAAGGATAATCGGTTGGTTGCTATCCTGATTTCCTGGGGGAGCGCATTCCAAAGAGAGATAGACTGAACGAAGAAGGAAGAGTGAATGAAGTCAGTGCCGTGAGTGGGACATTGAAGAAGACGATTGTGTGAAGAACGTAGATTTTTATTGTGGTTGGCGCAAATGTACTGAAAGTGGGAGGGTGGGATAACTAAGAGAAGATGGAGAGTCAAGAAATGAAAATAAGGTAGGTGGTTCTTAATTATTATTGAATATTGATTATTTTTTTATTATTATATAAATAAGTTTAATATATTTTATATGTATCTATGTATTTATTGTATATGGTACACCACAGGTACTACCTGCGGGCCGAGCACGGGCGTGCCAAAACGTTTGTGACAAGATATAATAAAGTATGTCATGTCAATTTGTACTAGCATTTTATGACAAAACAGTTTTATCGCTCAAACTGTGATAAAATGTGTGACTCAAGTCGTCACAATCGGCCGTGCTCGCCTCGCTGCAGTATCTCTCCTTCCCCGCTTAATCCATCCAAAGGTTGTCTTTAAAAGGTCGCTTTTGCGATAAGAAATGCCAATTGCGTCACCCTGTGTAAAATGTCTACATTTAATTCTGTAATTTTTCTGGTGTACATAATAAAGAATATTCTATTCTGTTCTATTTTCGTGATCTTAAAGGATTTGGTTGACTGCCCAGCTTTTCTGTTGAGTCTGGTAACAATACAAGGAAAGTTGATAGACACAAATCGAGCGCGAAGTGTCAATACCTCTTATGCGAAAATACCTCTTATGCGAAAATTTTCGCGAATTTTTTTTTTATGGTTTTGAATTTAAAAGTCAAATTCGCATGTTCTAGCAAAATCTCTTACCTACATTTTTAATTGCAGGTATTGCAATGGCATAAATCAAGATGTTGAAATGCCTTTTAGCTAAACGACCGAGTGTAGGGCATTACCTTCCAAATTCCATGGGACTCGTGTTGACTTTGACAGTTAGAAGTTATTGGCACTTCGTCGTCGAAATGTGATATCTATATTAAACTCTATGTTAATTGTATAAAAGTACAATCGCCAGCAAATTTTCTCACTCGATTTTGAACCTTCAACATTTTAAGATTTAAAATTGGAGAAATTTGACAGTTTTGTTAAAGGCTCGTACAGACTCACGCGATATCGCGGGCACGACGCGACCCTAGTAGCACAATTTTATGTCACGGCCTGTCGCTCCCGCTATATCACACCAGTCTGTACAAGCCTTTATACCAAACTGTCAAATTTCTCCAAATGATTACACATCAGGTTATCCTGATGTGCTGGCGACTGTTTTGTCAAACCTAGCAATAGTATGAGATATGCTGTAACTGAAAGATACATTTTAAGTAAAGTACAATCGCCAGCAAATTTTCTCACTCGATTTTGAACCTTCAACATTTTAAGATTTAAAATTGGAGAAATTTGACAGTTTTGTTAAAGGCTCGTACAGACTCACGCGATATCGCGGGCACGACGCGACCCTAGTAGCACAATTTTATGTCACGGCCTGTCGCTCCCGCTATATCACACCAGTCTGTACAAGCCTTTATACCAAACTGTCAAATTTCTCCAAATGATTACACATCAGGTTATCCTGATGTGCTGGCGACTGTTTTGTCAAACCTAGCAATAGTATGAGATATGCTGTAACTGAAAGATACATTTTAAGTAAAGTACAATCGCCAGCAAATTTTCTCACTCGATTTTGAACCTTCAACATTTTAAGATTTAAAATTGGAGAAATTTGACAGTTTTGTTAAAGGCTCGTACAGACTCACGCGATATCGCGGGCACGACGCGACCCTAGTAGCACAATTTTATGTCACGGCCTGTCGCTCCCGCTATATCACACCAGTCTGTACAAGCCTTTATACCAAACTGTCAAATTTCTCCAAATGATTACACATCAGGTTATCCTGATGTGCTGGCGACTGTTTTGTCAAACCTAGCAATAGTATGAGATATGCTGTAACTGAAAGATACATTTTAAGTAAATTAAGTAGTTGGTTGGAAGGCACAGTCAGTAATAAAAACTCGAATACCGTCAAATCGGGACATAAAATTGTTGTTAAATAGCATGCAAATGAAATGGAACCCCGGTTGTAATGTTATCGTTAGGGAAATCGTTAAAATTGCTATCTAATTTTATTTTGAACCGTAACACCACTGTGTTCTGTCATTCAGTAGATCAACTTGACAACATGGCTGACATTTTCCAGAATCATTTATCCAGTGATATCGGCATCGACTTACGAATAGTAAAAAATGGTCGTGGGTTCGAACCGCAGACAGGAGATTTAATTCGTGTACATTATTTCATCACCACTGCTCTCAAAACGGTGAAGGAAAATGTCATGTCAAGTTGCATTCGTGTCCACCAAAAGAAAATTATTTTCGAAGTATATGCCTAATTATGCAATATGGTATTGCAAATATCGTAGCGATAAAACGACTAGACTTATCCACGGTTTATTTTCGTTAATATTTTGTAATGTACCCAGAATTTAAATAAAATAAATCATTTTATAACATGTTTCAAACTATTTGACGGTTCGTAATCAAAGGTTGGTGTCGGTAAAAGTGTAATGTGTCAAACTTAGCTTTTATTGAATTTTGCTACATTACGCTAGATGACGTCACTCAGACATGGGATCACAATTTTTTTATGACATTACTTCTGATGGCCTCTTTATAGTATCTATCGTATAAATCTCTTTGCCCAGACCCAAACCCAGAACCTCATACTCAGAATTAGCGCTGCGACTACTAGATCAAAGGCAGGCAATCTTTCAAATATCGTCATCAGAGATCGGAATAGGTAGAGTTTATTTAACTAAACTTCGAGGAAGGATGTAACATAGAGTGGATAATACCTCCTCTAACATTCCAGAATAAATATAATGACGTTAAAATCCCGGGATTTAAAAACCACCAAATATTTATTGGGCTTTATTTATAGTTACTAATGATTGATTTGAAGAATATATTATTGCATTTTTTAGGGTTACGTACTAAAATTGTGTACATACATTTTGTTGTACATATTATACATATTTGGTTATTCGTGCCCAGGAACAGGTGGCGGTGGCGGTTTCTATTGTTTCAAAATATCTTTAGTAACACAACTAAATATGATTTATGATTTTTTTATTTAGGATGGGTTTGCTCTTGACCTTAGTCTAGGACAAAGTTGACGATGGAGTGAGCTTACCCAGAAGATGCCTGTTTAGTCTAACTTTGAAGAGATTAGGGTTGTATGCGTTCGGAAACACAGACGCAGGTAGACAGTTCCACTCTTTTGCTGTGCGCATTATAAAAGTCATTTGGAAACGATTAGTGCCAATTGGTGGAATAGCAACAAGGAAGGGATGGTAACCTGCAGTGCGTCTAGATGTCCGATAATAGAAGGGGGCCGGTGGAATGAGGTCGTGGAGTTCTTGGGCACACTCACCGAAGTACAATCTGTAGAAGACCGACAAGCAGGCAACCTTGCGGCGACCTTGCGTGATTTTTCAAATCAATAATTTGTAAGTTTGTAACTATAAATAAAGTCCAATAAACAAATCCCCGGATTTAAACGTCATTATAATTATTCCGGGATGTGAGAGGAGGTATTATACACTCTATGTTACATCCTTCCTCTGAACTATGACACAACCGAAAATGTACTTTCTATCCCAAAATAGTCCCGGCATTCTGTCTATGTTAATCTCTACCATACTACTCTCTAGCATACTACTATGGCATTCAGAAAATAGTTTAACCCGCACCAACTTCTTCATCACTCACACACCCACCTACACACACTCACACCCTCACACACTCACACACCCACGCAGTCCACATGAACATTCCTTCCTTTATGTAAAATGGAAACTATTGTCTAGTTTTAGTTTACGGGAAACCATAATTATGTACTTGGGACGGAGGCCTGGTGGCCTGAAATACAGGCTTCGGCTTAGCTTAGGTACCAGTCTCCCACAATATTTTTCTTTAAGCCTGGACAATATTGTATTTTGTTATTATTTTATAAGGATATTGTGGTGAGAAATAAAATATTATATTACCTTACCTTAAATTTAGGTAAATATGCTTTACTTATCCGATCTCTGATCATCATTCTCCTACTCGTATCCCAATTTATTTGTGGTCGGCGCAACATGTCCCTTTCTTCCACGCTTCTGTATTAGTCGTCATCTTGGTAGTCACTCCCTTTCTAGCCATATCATCTTTCACACTGTCCATCCATCGTATCTTTGGTCTTCCCCCTACTCTTATAGCCATCGGCATTCATACTCTACACTTTCCTCACGACAACAAATACGTGTGCTTAAAGCAGGGACCATTTTGGTTACCCATTGAAAGGGTTTTCGATATGGTTTTTCTAAGCGGTTAAACAAAAACCCATACGATAAGGGTAACCCCTATGAACGGCTTAAATTCAATTTTGGTAACCCATTGAAAGGGTTTTCGATAAAAACCCATACGGCAGCGGTAACCCTTTTGAACGGCTTAATTTAAGTCATTCAAAATTACAACACCGTATGGGAAATGCTTTCCATTGAAAGGGTTTTCGATAGGGTTTTTCTAAAATGGTAACCAAAATGATCCCTGGGTAGAATACAGATAGAATTAGTCATGCTACGCGTGCGTGGCGGATATCGAAATAACATAATATTATGATTTTGTCATGTTACTGGGTTTCAAGTAGGTGGTTTCTAGTATAAAACCCAGAATTCATGGGTTATCATGTAACCCTTTCAATGGGTTTCTAGTAAAAACCCTTTCAATGGGTTACATCATGGTAACCCATTGAATGGGTTACTTGTTCGAAAGGCTTAACTCTTAACCGGGGTTGTACGGTCCCTGGCTTAAAGTCCTGGTACAACCCCTGTAAAATTGTCATAAATTACGGTAGGTAGGTACTAACATGTAGTACCTATCGCAATTTATGGCTTAATATTATATCTACCTTCTTAACATAATATTAATTCAGCACCTACTGCTTTTCCTTTGCAGCTGTTATCAACGAAATATTTACGACAACAAATATACCCGGTGACGACGCAACGCATAAATACGATCGTAAAATGTTTTATATATTTCAAGTGATGTATATTGGATCGTAGATGGTGCTTCATGGCGTGTTTCAGAATTATATATGATATGAAATATTAAGAGTATTTAAGAATTTTATTGATTTGTGGGTTTTTTTTGGGTTGGATATTATCAAATATGATATGTCAGGTTTTACTGACTAAAACCCACGCGTGTTCCTTCAGTTGCCTGTGTGCCAGGGCCACGGTATCGCTTCCGGACAAATTCACACAAACTTTATGGCATTGTTACCAAATAATCACAAATTAAGTTTAATGTTGTTAAATACTACAACGAAAAAAAAGATGTGTTGGTTATGAATGAATACGTAATGTAATAGAAATACGTGATTTCAATTAATGTGATAAATTATACCAGTTAAGCCTTACCTGAGATCTATGAAGGCAGTGATGATGAAGATGATAGCGAGAGTAGCGAATGCTACAATGTGAGATTACAAATTGGGGAAAATGGTAATTTAGATAACATACAATATAACATAATGCCCATGAAGGAAAACTTCTGCACAAACAGCAGAGGTGTACGTACCAATAGAATACCCACATTTCGCCAGTTATGTTTAAGTCCCATGTAATAGGGGGCGAGCCTATTGCTAGGGCACAAATCCAGATTCCGGGTTGCTCATTTATATATTAGGTACTAAAGGCTTTGCAACCGATCTCTTACTCTCTTGTGTCAGGTCATAAGCAACGCAAGGCTTCTCTAAAGATTTTCCAGCAATTCTTTTAAAATATACTATGATATACCCAACAAGAAATTTATATTATTTAAATAACATTATAAATTTATTATTTTTATTTTGAGGCTCTGAAACAGGTAATCAATAAGTTTGGCTTCACTATATGTATATCTGGCAAGAAGGAACGCTGACACCTGAGATACAGGATACGTCCTAGTTTGGGTGTCAGGAGTTTCACAAAATCGAGCATGTACAATTTTGCATAGTCTAATTACTATAAGGATCTAAGTTACATAATATTAATTAATTAATTGTTAACCCATTTGTATTAGGCTTATAGGAAAATAAAAAAATAAAAAATTAAGAAAGAAAGATGAATGGTGATGATGTGTGAAAGGTTATATGACTAGAAACTGTGACTGACCACGATGACAACTAATATAGAAGTATGGAAGAAGTATTTGGGGTCCCCAAATAAATTGCGGTCCCCAAATAAATTAGGATAAGGTCAGGAAAGTGATGATGAGCCATCAATAAGTTTAATAACATTTTAGAAACCATTAACATAATATTTTAGAAATGCTGACATCAAAGAATTTTTATTGTGACATTGAATACTGGTGATATGCATGTGTGGATTTTAATGTTATTGACAACAGTATACTATCTGGTTCTGACACGTTTAGATGAATATAGTGAATTTTAGTTATTTTATTAACCTTTTTAGGGTTCCGTACCTCAAAAGGAAAAAAGGAACACTTATAGGATCACTCGTGTGTCAGTCTGTCTGTCTGTCCGTCTGTCACAGCTGATTTGCTCCGAATTTACTGGACCGATTAAGTTGAAATTTGGTACACATATGAATTTCTGTGACCCAAACACGGACGTGTTACGTAAATAAATTAATTTTAGTTAAGGAGGTCACTTTTGGGGGGCAAATACCGTGTTACATATCAAATGAAAGGGCTTGTTTTAAGGATAAGGATAGTTATAATTTTAAAATATATACTTTTGAAATGATTTAAGAAAATAGATGAAAAATTACCATCCCCCCCCCCCTTAACTCCCAAGCTACTGAGCCTAAAATTTTGATAAAAATACAGAAAATAGTTCTTTACTTATAGATTACAGGAAAACCTATAAGAAGTCTGTGATCTTAAAACAACATGGTAAATCATTCAATATTGTACGTACAAACTTACATTTGCAGTTGGAATGTATGGGGATCATGTTTTTCAACTACAATGTTAAGTTTGTTATTGGGATAAATTCATCCCAACTACGGAACCCTTCATTGTGCGTCCGATACGCACTTGGCCGGTTTTTATTTAAATATATGCCTGGATAGTGGTCATTGTAAACTAATTTTATAATTTTTATTATTATTAAGTGTTAGAAATTAAATTAAATTATTAAGTAGTTATTATTAACATGACGTGTTTATTTATTTTCCCGTTGACTTTGTTTTATATTTTGAATTTTTGTGAATGTAAATAATTTTTATTAATGTAGGTAATGACATTGTGTGGAACTAATTTAATTCTGTGTTTAACTTGTTATTACTTTAATTATTTGCGTAACACAATGTAAATAGTTATAAATTAAATGAAATGAATAAGCAGGAAAACTAAAAACCTAGACAAACTCAATGCAATACACAATGGGTATTCTATAAATAGTCTTCTTTTACAATAACCGGAAAAAACAACTAACTAATAATATCCAGACGAACTCAGTGCAATACTCAATGGCTATTCTATAAATAGCTGTAATACGTAACAGCTAGACGGCTGCCGGTGACCGGTCGGAGGATGTTACGCAGTCACGTCTAGGCCTTGGTCAGAGTGAGGAGCTTAAGCGGCTCCCGCATCAGCGGGCACGAAATATCAAACATTATGAAACTGCTGTTTGGATTCATACTGACGTGACTATGGCGGGCACCTAGAGCGAAAACATCGTCCAAGTATGGCAAGTCGGGCCTACTCCGAAGCGATAATCCGAAGTATCATTCGGCCGATACTTCGGCCGTTTCTTGACTTCCAAAGTTTCCTTATTTGACTTTGAATTCTTACCCGACTTCAAGTTACGTTTTTGACTTTGTCTTATCTCTTTGACTGTCGTTTTTTTTTTCGTTGTAGGCAGCCATAGTTAGCCGTAGTCAAGAAACGGCCGAACAATCGGCCGATACGTCGGATTTATGTTCGGAGAAGACCCCCAGAGCTTAAAAAAATAGCGATTCTCTCGCTCGTGGTGACGGCCTATAGAAGAGTGTATACATGACGATAATATTGCCACGATTCTCTCGCTAGCTAATGCCCTTCACTAACGTTAAGTTTAGCAACGCCTAGTTAGCTAATGTCTTACTAGAGCAGATCCATAAGCAACCGCTCCTGTTTCGGCATTCGTTTCTCAGTAGGCAAATTTGTTGAGCCTTGTCTGTGGTTTTTTAAGTCAAATTCAGTGCTGTATATTTTGAGAGAAATGTATTGATAGACAACCTGTACGAGTTGTCTAAGCATTTTCAATTTTTTTTTTCTAAATGCCATCTCGCAGGTCAACTTAGGGTGTGTCTGCTTCACCGGACTTTCTTGTGGATGCCTCAATAAATTAAGGCCTCCAGCCAGGGCATAAACGTATAAAATAAGTGAAGACACGCCAAGGGCACCTCCTGTGGGGTACAGACCATGGCTTAGGGCGTCGCTGGGGGAGGACAGCAACGAACGAGCTGGGTCGGATTAATAAGCATCGTGCATCGGCGAATCGGGTTCTTAACTTTACTTATCGCCTAGTGGTTCCTGAAATGTTTTTTTTTGTGCTAAGTAATTTTTTTTAGGTTTATGCACTACATTTCTGTCTCGCCTAGTGTATGTGAGAACAGGTATGAGCGACCCAGCTAGCGGGCGATCGTCATTTTTTTTACCCTGTGGAAACTCATCTAGCCTCTACTGCCCGCTACAACTCGCAATCCACTATGGTCACCACATCGCGCCGCTACCGCTCTAGTCATGCGCATTCACCCTGGACGAGGCCTTAGTATTAAAATATGATTACTAGGCAGCTTCAATTTGTATGCCTTCCTGTTTGAGGCATCATGACTATAATTAAGATGTTGGTGAAGCTATATGGATGTATTTGTGGTCAAATAGCGTAGAGGGTAGTGATTTCGAAAAATAGTGTAACAGCCAAATTAGACCGATTTTAAATTTTCCATAGAAACAGAGATTTCCAGTTATCTGTTTTTAAATGAGACATTTCGAAAGTGTTCTTAACTAACTTGTTAGACCTTTGTATCCTGCTTATGCGTATGATGTTTCATTAAAATCGGTTCAGTCATTTCGAAAAACAAGGGCTTGAAAGTTTGTATGAAATGCCGTATGTCGTAAAAGCAAGGTCGACGAGTTTATTATGAGAGTAATTAAGTCTCCAGTTTATTTTACATCGATTTTTGACAATTCACTGTTGTTGGTGCCGTGTGTTGCCGGACGTAAAGAATAGCACCATCCTATTTCTTCCCATGGGTGTCGTAAAAGGCGACTAAGGGACTTACTAGAGAATGGGCAGCAGCGTTATCTATGCATTTAAACACCATACTGCGATCGCCAACCCGCCTGTCAATCGTGGCGATTATGGCAAAACCCCGCTTTTGTCCAGCAGTGGACGTCTTTCGGTTGAATTGATGATGATGTGTGTTGCTGTCAAATCCATCTTTCCAAAAATGGTCGTAAGGTAAAAAATCCAGACAAATCACTTACTGATTTATTAACATCTTCACACACAAATACAATTGCAAAACCGCAGTTTATCTCTATACCCATCTGTTTCTCAAGGGGTCATCACACTGTGTAATGGCCGCCATTTAAATTACTCGCCGAGTGATGTCATTTCCCATTAAGTGCATTGTATGGGTGTTACGTCAGCACATCGGCATGGAAAGGAAATAGTTATTATACACGTGGTTGCTATTTATAATATGTGTATGTCGTAATGTCAGGCGATTGAGTATTGGCCACGATTTAGTTTTATGGGGTTCCGTACCTCAAAAGGAAAAATCGGAACCCTTATAGAAACACTCATGTGTCTGTCTGTCCGTCTGTCACAACCAATTTGCTCCGAATGTAGGGTAGGGCGGGGCTAGGTGAGCATATTTCTTCTGTACGAGTCATAAATGTTATCCGTTTTCAATCAAGTAAGTGTTTAACTTCTATAAATTTAGTATATTTTCGATATGTATAGAAGTTTTGGATGTAATTCTAAGAGTTTTTTCATAACCTCATTTTTGTTTCAAATTTTCGTGTTGGGGTTAGTTGAGCAATAGTTGCTCAACTAAGTAAGTAAGTAACTAAGTTTGTAAGTTTCCAAGATCTCATTATTATTTTCTTTAATAATATAAACTTTATTGATAATATCATACATTTTTAAGACTGATTTTAAGTTGAAAGACTTAGTCTAATCCAAAAGATAAGATTATTATAATTATGTTAAGTTTCTGTTGATTCTATTTTTTGTTTAATATTAACATAAAATTACTTGTAAGTTTCACTGCTATGCCATTGAAAGACTATAAATAAAAAGTTGATTGTCAAATATAAGTTTTATTTCATGTCTAGTAAACATTGAACCCATGGTTTCCCTTTAATTTGTAACTGCTCAATTTGCCCCATTCCCTTGCTCAACTTACCTCACCTATGGGGTACGTTGAGCATGTCTGACTTTGTTCACTTAAACGGCCGTGGCTCGTAAATGCGATTTGTTAGAAAATAAATACTATAAACACTTTGGCAAGGGATAAATTACTTACCCATCAGTGTAATTACAAGCCATTTCGACCTATCGTTAAGGAGCTATGACCGATCAAGTGAAAAATTGCTCAACTAGCCCCGCCCTACCCTACTGGACCGATAAGGTTGAAGTTTGGTAAACATAGGTACGTACCTATTATGAATTTCTGTGACCCAAACACGAACGTGTAGCGTAAAAAACATAATTAGGAAAAACGATAATCAGTCTAGAGTAGGAACAGGTTTTAGGTCTTGGAGATTGGATGGGGCATTTTCATACATCACTGCAATTAGCGTAAAAGCATCTTTACATCCGTGCGTCCAAAGCACGTTAAGCCGTTGGTCCCGGCTGTTATTTGCAGATCTTTGATAGTTGTTACGGGTCGTCAGAAGCCCGAAAGTCTGACAACCAGTCTTACCAAGGAGTATCGTGTTACCCAGTAACTGGGTTGTGGAGGTCAGATAGGCAGGCGCTCCATATAAAATACTGGTATTCACCCGTATCCGGTTAGACTGGAAACCGACCCCGACATACTTGGGTAAAGGGTAGGCAGATGATGACTGCAATTAGCGTGAAAACCTTAAAATAACAAATTAACACAATTTTCTACATTCACAACTGATAATAGCAACAATTTATACAAATTATGAGCCACGTGCTGCTCCTAAAATATAAATTTACATTCGTAATGAACTGGATCCTTATAATGGACTCAACTTTTATAATTTACGTGTGAAACTCGAAATGCCCTTGACACTGGAAGTCGTGGTAAATTATAACACAGAAGAAAAACCAGAAGTCTTACGTATGCATGTCTTTGCGAGTACACAATCATTTACCGACCAGGGAGTCTACTCCGAAGCGTTAATCCGGAGTATCGGCCGAATGTTCGGCCATTTTATAACTTTCATAGTTTCCTTTTTTGACTTTGAATCCTTACCCGACTTAGGGCGAATTTCACAAATAAAACTGAACGCGGTCAGCACATCTAAACCGAGTTCAAGAGCTGTCAATGTCAATATTCCAAAAAAATAATGACACTGACATCTCTTAAGCGTGGTTTATGTGCTGATCGCGTTCAATTTCATTGGTGAAAATGGCACTTAAAGTCACATGTTTGACTTTCTTCGACAGTCGTTTTTTTTTTCTTTCGTCGTAGTCAGCCATAGTTAGCCGTGGTCAACCAACGGCTGAAAATTCGGCCGATACTTCGGATTTATGTTCGAAGTAGACCCCCTGGTTTAATTTGCATGCAGAACTAGCATAACATAATCAGCCTATTAGTTCTGATTGCATTGCTGAATACACAGGCCTCTTCCTTTCGAGAAGGATATTCTTAGTTCTCATGCAGAACTAAGAAGTAATATTTCTGAAAAAAGTGTGACATCAAAGATTATATCTAGTTTTGAGATATTATCGCTTTCAAGAATGAGGCACAAAAAACAAAAATTCTTGAAGTTTGTCTAACCAATTTCGCTTTAACTGTCAATATTTCAACCAGGTCAAAAGCAAAATTTTTGGCTTTAATGCAGGCTTATTGTTTTAAAGTTTTTAAAATATGATCAGTACCCCGAGTGTAAGTTTGCAAGTGAGTAAACGTAACTAGCGCGTTTGCGTTAAGATTTTTATTCTCACTCTTATACTCTTAGCATTATGATCAATCGGTAAAATTTTAATGCAAACGAAATAGTTACGTTTACTCTCTTGAAAACTTACACTTGGGGTACTGTTGACGTTTTCAAATCGTTTGGCGTCATCATCTGCGTTGGCTACTTCTTTTGTACGAAGTGGGCCTTTTGCATGCATTTTATATTGACGATCATGAATTTGTGGGTCGTTAACATTATTTCACACTTCTCTGTTAAATGTTAGGTACACGTTAGATACTCTTTGTACTGCTGTGAGGTCAATTATATGTTTTTGAGCTGTTTGTGTTTAGCCACCTTTTTGTTAGCTGCACTTATAATGTTAACCACTTACAGTTTCATACTAACGAATATGTGTTTTGTGAATTTGATCCTTATAGTTACCAGAAATTGTCCAACTGTCAGGTCACAGGAACGCATTTTTTCGACGACCGGACTGTAGCGTTGTTTATTGGCTTTCATTAAGGCTCCTGCAGACAGGCGACACAAGTAAAATAATTTCTATGAAAATTTGATGGAAATTGTTCTACCAGAATTGCGTCGCACCGTCGCGTCGTGCCTGTCTGCGGGAGCCTTTAAACGTTGTCAGAAACAAAATATTTCTCCTGGTGACTGTCTGCTGTTGTTAGGTCTTTAAGGCGACGATAACCGACTTTTAATGATTTTATACTGAAGATCACGTCTAAACGAGTAGTGTTAATGGATTGAAAAAAATATATGTTAAATTAGAGCATTTTCTCAATAATTTAATATATGAATATTTTATATTATGTTTATATTACATACTGAAATTAATTTGTAAAGTTATGTCTAACGCGGATAAAAAACTGAGAATTGCGCAAAATCTAGCAAGCGTATTTTTCTGAAACCTTCACCAATTTAAAGATAATTTAATTATTGATCTTTTAGTATACGCGTTTTATTAAAATTCCTTTTGGTTTGTGTATAATAAATTAATAATGCGTCAAACTGGGGACAGCGCTCCTTGATGGGCAAGTCCTATTACTGGCTGAACGTACGACTCGTTGCGTGAGCTCAGTAAAGAACACGCAATCTAACCACTCAAGGTCACTGGCATACATCTGCATCTTAAGCACAATATGGATTGATTTATATAGCGACCCGCCTGCTTTGGATGACTTCACATAACATCGAGGGTTATTAAGTGTAAGTATGTTTAATATTGAACATGAACCTTCCGGAATAAATTCTCTAAAATCATTATTTTACGAAAATTACGCAGACGAAATTCCGACGAACGACGAAATTTCATACTCCTCGTATGAAATTTCGCACAACCAAAGTTTAAATGGAGGAGGAGTGCAAAAATATAATATTTTTAAATAATATGCATTAGAAATAAATTAAATTAATAAAAAAATCATTAAACACACACAGTACCAGGGCCTCATGACTTGAAGACAGATAGGTGACAGCTTGAGCATGTAATAAGTTAATACTTTTTAATAGCATGGAATTAGTAAGTAAGTACTACATAGATTGTAAGTAGAGGGGGTCGAATTCCGACCAGTATGCAACCGCTAGTATGGTGAAAACCGCATCGAAATCCGTAACGGAATTTAGAAAAATAACGCGTTAACACAGATAGACACAAAAAGTGACTTTCATTTATAATATTAAGACGTAGGTATATTATGATCGACCACATAATTTAGAAAAACACTTATTTACGTAGTTCTCACTCCGTGTACTGTTATCATTTTCTCATTTCCAGCCCTCATCCCCAAAGCAATTACTCTCACCCTTTCATCCCACGAAAAAAAAACTGAATCACTTCAAAAGCTGAATGCCTAAAGAATTATCCCAAATAATCAATAAAAAAGCAATTCAGTAGAATAATCTAGATTTCTAGACGCTGATAAATCCCAATCTTTACACTCTTTTCTTGTAAATCCAGTGAAATTGCGAAATCTATTCTCAGGGTCTCGCATAATCCCGCTTAGAAAAATAATCGTTGGAAAACGTTTGAAATAGGGGTTGTTAAAGGATTTGTTATAACATAAAACATCGTTTTTGAGAAAGGATTTGTTATAACATAAAACATTGTTTTTTGAGACCTAAGTCCATTTATGGCTGCGTGAGCAGATTAGAATTAAGTACTTACCTAAAGGTTAACAAAATAGGTTGATCTAAGAACTAGTGACAGAAGGATTTACGATTGTTTCTACAACATGTCCCCGAATTAGCGCACACAACCAGACACCCCAATGAGAATATTATGAAAGAAAGAAATAAATGATTTATTTGCTGATAATGTAGGTATACTTACATATAAGTTGGAATATCTATTAAGTGTCCCGGTACATTTTACCTTACGGCATGCAAAATATTGGGTTTGAATTAATAATATAGATACAGCTATTACAATTATTATTAGCCATAGTCGAATTGAACAGATCAGACCAAAAAAAATAAAAAATCAATTAAACATAAATCTCTTGCAAATTATACAATCAAGAATATAAGTCGTAATGTGTAATGTCAAAAGCTTAATGTAAAAATATTCCAAAACATAACAACAATCACAATTATTATTATTTATAGAATTTAGATAATCTGATAATGTCAAAATCTGTTATGTCAAATTACAATAGAAACAACCATAAAAAAAATCGCTAAAAAATAAATAACAATGTCAATAATATAATCTTAAACATTCAAAATTGCAAAGACAACGTACATTAATTATCAATAACATTTTCTTTGTCATTTAAAAAGTCTTTAATTGTGTAATACCATTTCTCCAACAATAGTTTTGTTAATTGTTTTTTAAACATTTTTATGGGTAGGTCTTTTAAATTTTCAGGTAATTTATTATATTATGTTATAATCATAATACATACACTGATTTTTTACTATTATACAGGGTCAAATTAAACTAGCTAGAGAAACTCCGCAGACGTGATTGGTATCGGTATCTAAACACGACAAAGCAAAAAAAATAAAAATTGATGATTTTTTTGGGATCATCAACCGCAGTGTAGCTAGTTGAAATATCAGTTTTTTTTTTTTTTAATGTAAACTTCACAGACGTAATTGGAATCGATATCTGAACACGATAAAACAAAAAAAAACTATTTCTCTACTCATACTTCAAGTAACAACACTACTAAAGGTTGTTGACTCCAAAAAAAAAACCGGTCAAGAGCGAGTTGGAATCGCGCACCGAGGGATCCGTACGAATATATGATGTTGATGATTTCAGAAAAACTGTGCTATTTAGAGACATCGTTTTATTTTTCCTGTAATCTTTACATAAGCTTCTATCATATAGAATAATTTCAGATTTTTATCTCTGCAAACTTCGGAGATAAGGGGGGGAGGGGGGGACGGTATTTTACTTTTCATCAAAAGTCAGAATATATGCTGCCTAAAAAAAAAATGGTTGAGAATGTGCAAACAGCGTTCTTTCATATGATACCCCACATGCCCTAGTAGCCCCACTTAAAATTTTTAAGACCCCCTTTCAGTCGCTTTTGCATAAAAGATATATTTTTTTAAATTTCTTTCTTGCTTGCAAAATAGTTGGGCAAACGTCATCTAAAACCATTCTAAATTTCAAGTTGATAGCATTAGTAGTTCTTGAGATATCCAGGTGTGACAGACAGACTTAGTCTCACCATAAGGGTTCCTTTTTACCATTTTGGTACGGAACCCTAAAAAAATCAAATCCTTTTTATTTTCTCGTGTTTAGATATCGATACCCATCACGTCTGCGAGTTTCGCTAGCTAATTTAATTTGACCCTGTATATAAAACATCGTTTATTTATTAAATTAGTTATACTGATTGTAGGAGAAAGTTGTGGTCACATTACAAATCTACGCACGCACACAACAGACGTATAAGGCTAGCGTAGGCACTTAGTCCATTTTAGTTTGTTTTGACGGTACAGCGGGAGTGATTGTAATTTAAGTACATCGTATTAATTATTTTTGAAATAAAAAGTCTATAGTAAAAATTACAGAAATCGATTCAGTAAATGATTATGATGATGAAATGATAATGATTATTCTAGGTGCATCGTCTTCACATATAATCTTATAAATAAATGTACTTAAGACGCATATATATGCCAGTGACCTTGAGTGGTTAGCTTGCGTGTTCTGTACTGAGCTCACGCAACGCGTCGTACGTTCAGCCAGTAATAGGACTCGCCCATCAAGGAGCGCTGTCCTCAATTTGACGCATTGTTAATTTATTAGACACAAAACTAAAGGTATTTTAATAAAACGCGTATACTAAAAGATCAATAATTAAATTATCATTAAATTGGTTCAGAGAGGTTTCAGAAAAATACGCTTGGTAGATTTTGGGCCATTCTCAGTTTTTTATCCGCGTTAGACATAACTTTACAAATTAATTTCACTATGTAATATAAACATAATCTAAAATATTCACATATTAAGTTATTGAGAAAATGCTCTAATTTAACATATATTTTTTTTCAAATCATTAACACTACTCGTTTAGACGTGATCTTCAGTATAAAATCATTAAAAGTCGGTTATCGTCCCCTTAAACAAAATATTGTTAAACATTTTTAAAGAAGTAACGGTGGAGTTTCTTGCCCATTATTCTCCATACAAAACTACCTTTTGGAAGGGGCGACTAGAATCAATTCTATGTTTTTTTTTTGAAATTTTGACGTTCAAAATTGCCTCTTGTGCCTATTTGAAATAAATCATTCGACTTTGACTTTGATTCTGCACAAATTACTTTCATATTGGGCGTTCAGTTACTCATTGTAAATTGTTGGTAAGCAGATCGACCATGCTTTGAACTAGGGTTGTTGCGAACATCAGCATCAGCATCCGCGGAACTTCAGCATCATTTTAAACTTTTTCGTTTTTTTTCCTTTAGTAATATATAAGAATTTAATCATTTATTCCAATCTAGCCTAATAGACTAATAATATAATATTCAATTTAACTTTAACTTATTTTACGTGATAGATTACGTATAACTAAGAATAGTGTCCATTTGCACTTTTACACAATTCCGTAGCACTTTCTTAGGGTCTGATAATTAATAAAAACACTTTGTTCATGTGTTACATGTATAGCACAGCTTTGTTACTATTATTCATTCACTATGTATACACCATACTAACTCGAACCGTCTTATTACAAAACGACGTTTATATTTTGAGCCAGTTTTTGTAATAAGAACGTAACTGTGATTGAAATACCGTTCTTTATACAAAACTGAAAAGTTAGTTCGGTACTAAGTTGTAAGTTTTGTATTAGAAACTTTACCATAGACGGAATAAAGTTCGAAATTCAATAATGGCTCCATGAAAACCTGGGTCTGAAGATAAACCTTGTTTTGTAATAAGACGGAAATCGTTTAGTTCTCATTAGCCTACGCACTATAAAGAGAGAAAGGAGATGCAAATACCACCTCTATCTACGTCTAAATCATTAGGTACTAATCACACGAAACCTACACCTACTCTCACCACAATATACGACCAAACATAGCCAAACTTAACACGCTATACACATCCAACCACTCACCCAAATCCGTTGCAACGCCATTACGCAATCCTCGATACCTAACTAAACGCACTCAAATCAAATACTGGATCAGTACAATACTAGTAGTATATCTTAACATACCTTAACATATCCCACTCTACCTAATAGACCTGGTATTCACATGTTCCGGATTGCATCGTATCCCTTGAGAGTCACTCAACTCGGCTCGCGAAGGCGGTGCATACTGGTTAATTCTGGATAGAACCGGATCCGATGAGGGATATGATTTGTTAAAAGGCGGGATTTATTTGTAAGAGGGTTTATTTGATTTGTATGGAAATTGGAATGTTGAGGGTTTCGTTTGGAATAAATGGACCTTAATAAGATTACGTTTAATGAGAGCAATTGAAAAGAGCAATGGAATTACTAGGGTTTAAGAACCTATATGTATGATATCCAGTAAAGAATAGAACATATTATTATTTTTTCCTCGGGGTTTTTAAATGGCTACTCGGGCAGTTCCTACTCCTCTGGGCAATCACCATGCCGTCTTTTAATTTTATGGCAATTATTTCAATACTTTTAACGATCTTTTAAGTCCTTGGCAACTTAAATGAGAATATGGGAAACAGTGAAGATTGTAAATACTATCTTTATATTGTATAAATTCAATCTCTTAGTATTGTATAATTGCATAGCACATGTGTGGGCACTATGTAACTACCATTTTCTGAGTACGTTTTTTATTGACTTGAATGTGCCCTGGCGGCTGAGAGTGTGTCACTCAAATGTCTCGCTGATGGTGGCGTGTGTGTTGGATCATTAAGTTCTCTTCAAAATGGTTGAGCTAAATGGTGCTGATGAACGTGAACAGGCGTCGTCAGTACGGACTGGTTATTTCTTAGCTGCCACGGCTGATTTTACTTATGTATTTTTTTGCTTAATTGCTTTTTATATTTTTATAACGGACGCCGTAAATGCACGTCTTTCTACATTGTTCTCACATGTATAATTTCAACATAAATGATAAAACCAATACTATGTAACAATATTTTGATTTAAAATAGTGTCTGTGGAGTTTCTTGCCCGTTCTTCTCCATAGAAACCTACTACGCTTTGGAAGGGGCAACTAGCTTCATCACTCTGACTGACCGACCCCTTGACAATTCAAACGTGCCTGTAATAGGTTTATTTGAAAGAAATGCTATGAGTTTGAGTTGAGTGTCTGTTTTTACAATAATCAATCTGCACGCCAAAACTGGCCATTATGGCAATAATCTCCAAAATAATCAGATACCGTAACATCATCATCATTTACAATATGAAACACTAAACTCTCCTCCTCTACTCCTCCAATTGTTTCAACGTTTTTATCTTAATTAACGTGAGGGAATTGTCCGCCTACGAAAGAACCTATTTATTATTAACCTTCAAGATAAAGGTTCTTTCAGTAATAAATAAACAATGAAGATATCATTAGTTTTTATTGAAATCTTCCGTAGGTAGGTATAATTATTTTGTATTAAGGGTGACGTGACCGGCGAGACTAATAGCACAATTTTTATGAAAACTTCATGTAGAGAGTTGCGCTGCGCATCGCGCTACCTGCCTTTCGCGCCCGCGATATCGCGCCAGTCTGCACGAGCCTTTATGTTTTTTTCTGGCAGATTTTCGATAGTAGTACTATACTAAAATACTAAATATTTTGAAAATGTTTATGAAATGAAAATCCAGCCTTATGTCCACCAGTTCTCTCAGAATGAGTTTGTGGCGGTATCTACATCGCCACATGCGAACGACGCATTACACTGACGTCACGCAAAAAAATCTGCATCGCGCAGGTAGAGTTTACCGCGTGACTAGCATACACGAACATTTTTTTGGTGGTTCAGTGTCAGTAATAAAACACATTTCCATTATTTATTCAATACAAACTTTTTTTTTCCCGACTTGTAATCCCAATAAAATATCTAAAAACCTACAAATCGCTAATCGAGCGAGCGCACAGCTGTTTAGGTTCGCGCGTTCCACTACACCACGCACCCGCGCCAGCTGGCAAGTCACCATAAAACCAATTTCAAAGTAAACATCTTTCGTTAACGATAACTTATTTTTTTTTGTACTAAGACATGCCAAATTAAAAAAAAAAGATGTGTAATAAAACTGCTTTACTCCAGTACAGATATTTATTATAATGGTACTACAGTATAACAATTTAACTCTGATAACTTTCATTTTCATGCAGATGGAGACGAAAAATCTCAAAGACCAATTGTGTGTCCGACCTCACCTATCGTACCCCCTTCCTTCCTCGTATCCCCTTTAACCAACTACGTAGGTGGCTACAGGAGTTCACCCATACACTAGCGGAGAACTGGTGGACCTCGACACCGGGCTGCAGGCAATCCAGGGAAGCCATGCCATCCTTAGATCAAAGTCAAAGTCAAATTGTTTATTTCAAATAGGCACATAAAAGGCACTTTTGAACGTCAATATTTACAAAAAAATAGAATTGATTCTAGTCGCCCCTTCCAAAAGGTAGTTTCGTATGGAGAAGAATGGGCAAGAAACTCCACCGGTACTCTTTTAAAATCTAGTAAAATATTTTTATAGGTACATTAATTATATAAATTATATGTGAAGACGATGCACCTAGAATAAAATTACTATACCACAATAGGTAATAAAAAAAGTTAATGAAAAAAAGAAAAAAAGATGGCAGGCTAACCAGGCGTTTGCTACGCCTGGACAGGAACGGCCTGCGCCTGGTGACGGGGACAATAACGGGACACTGAACCAACACTTTCACACAATAGGTATAACGGACAGCCCTCTGTGCAGGGCTTGCATGGAGGCTGAAGAAACCGTTGCGCATGTGCTCTTTGACTGCACAGGCGTCACCCAGATCAGAACAGAAACCCTCGGGTCACCCAGATCTTTCACAGACATCCTATGCAGACCAGGAGACCTAATCAGCTTCTGGAGGGAGGTGGGCTGGTTGGAATAACCAACGACGGCCGCCATGGCCCACGCACAATGGTCCACATGAAGGACTAAGTGCGGAAACCAAACCCTCTAACATAGAACATAGTGTCCGACCTCGACGCGATAACAGCAATAACCACCCGTATCGAAAATCGTCGCCCGCCATTATCCATAATCACACAAATTGAATCGTTTTGGTGTTGCTGGCGCAATTAATCGATAACTAAAACAAAAATAAACTAAATTAAAAACTAGATTACAAAAAATTGCGTTAAAAAGTTCAAATAACTTAACAAAACCTAACATATGTTTAATAAAACTCGCTTAAGTATAATTTGTCAAAATTTGCGCACTAGGTAAAAAAAATTCCTGCACATACTACGTCCCGAGATAGGAGTACTGCAGTTAAGACGCAGATATATGGCAGTGACCTTGAGTGGTTAGCTTGCGTGTTCTGTACTGAGCTCACGCAACGCGTCGTACGTTCAGCCAGTAATAGGACTCGCCCATCAAGGAGCGCTGTCCCCAATTTGACGCATTATTAATTTATTATACACAAAACAAAAGGTATTTTAATAAAACGCGTATTTTAAAATATCAATAATTAAATTATCTTTAAATTGGTGAAGGTTTTAGAAAAATACGCTTGCAAGATTTTGCGCCATTCTCAGTTTTTTATCCGCGTTAGACATAACTTTACAAATTAATTTCACTATGTAATATAAACATAATCTAAAATATTAAATTAAGTTATTAAGAAAGTGCTCTAATTTATCATATTTTTCAAATCATTAGCCCTACTCGTTTAGACGTGATCTTCAGTATAAAATCATTAAAAGTCGGTTATCGTCCCCTTAAATAGCCCACCAGACACAACACCCGTCTGGTCGGAGGATCATCCATTTTCTATGTAGGATGAGTGAACTTTACACCCTGTTTCTCATCTCTCTGTTCGTCCATAAAATACCACAACGCATAGTAAGACTGCCATAGCACCATCGCTGTGCTCCAGAATAAAATTCTAGAGGCACATGATAATTTTGCTATTTTGTGCCCAAATGTTATTGGGTCACAAACAAATTATCTGAAGGTGGTTGCCGCCACAAAGTACGATTAATTATCGATTTTAATAGAATTCGGTTTATTGTTTGAATAAAAGGCTTTGGCTACTTTGCTTGTGTGCAATTCATGTTATTATTTTTAGAATGTGCGTCTTGTTTGTTTCTAAACATTAAAAAAAAAACAAAAAATGAATTGATTTGATGATTTTATGTCGGTTGACCCCAAACAAAAATCATCAAATCAATTCTTTTTTTGTCGACCGCTTGTAGTTTAGTTATACTTTAACTACCTATGGGTTGAGAAAATCTGCTCCTTGGTAAGACTGGTTGTCAGACTATCGGGCTTCTGACGACCGTGACGACTGTCAAAGACCCACGACTGTCAAAGACCCACGAATGACAGCCGGGACCAACATCTTTACGTGCTTTCTGAGGCACGGAGGAGTCTCGATATGTAAAGATGGTCACCCATCCACGGACCAGCCCCGGCAAGCGTTGCTTAACCTGATAGATTGACTCGTGCGGCTGTTATTACTTAGCCATGGGCTCCCCCATTTTTTTTTGGTTTTGAGACACCTATGACAGAGCAGAAATGTCTCACGCTCACGTGCCTCTCATTTTTGACGGTGACGTAATGAAATGCTATACATTGCATATTACAAACGCAATCAGCCAGTTCCATTTCTAAAATAAAACAAAAGAAAGTGACCTAACCAATGACTTGCCCAGTTATCAAAATCGTGTAACAATACCTAAGAACTCAAACGATGAATTCTCTCATCAATCTCAAAGTCATCTCTCGGGGACCAAGTTTTATAACTAAAGGTACTCAAAGACGGTCAATATTCCGAACATTTATTATAGTATTTGCTTTCTATCAACCGATAATCGATTCTAGTGAAGTTAAATGGGGATCTGAAGTGGGTTGTAACTATCTCTTGTTGGAATTTGCATTAAGTTTATGAATAGATAGAGAGAGATAGTCTTAGTTATTGTATTAGCAAGATGATCTTCTATCACTGTTATTGCCAGTCCAACAATGTTTGTTGCTGGACTAGTCAAATGAGTAATTGCTATAATCTGCATGTTTAACACATTGATGCTTGCAGTGTAACTGCTTTTTCATAAAGGATGACGCAGATTTGGGCAAGACGCACCGCATTGCAAAAATCCAAATTCACTATATCACTTTCATACATATAAAATTTTATGTCACCGTACGATTATAAACATCGTTAGTTTGCAAGATTTTAGTTCAGCAACTATCGACATTTTTTTAACTGCAACAAACCATTTACAAATTAACGCATTATTTTTCGATAGTTGATAAATATTGCATGGCAAACCGATAAATTGTGAATTGGTATCAAACTTCCATGCGACGATGGCACCTTGCGCTAATACTAAATATCCAAGTAACTGCGGCCAACTTGGAAGAAGTTGGACGCAATTGGTCACAGTCTAACTTTTATTTTTTGTTCAGCCTAGCCTTTTTTTTTCACGGGATGGATTGTTCTCATGGATATCCTCCACCCTGGGGCGGGCGGAGGGGTCTGTCAGGCTCTTGCTCTTACAACTCTCTAAGTTCATAGAATCCTATTGAATGACTATTCAGGAAATAGTCAGTTGTATTGCTGATTCTAATGATTATAGTTCTGTAAATCCATTTTTTTTCCGACCGCGAATCATATTTTAATCAACGTCGAACCTGACACAGACTTGCAAATTGCAACAAACTTATGAAAAATTGAATTACGCGGGCTACCTTAGAGCATCCCCCTTAAACCAGCGTAGTGCAAATAGGTATGTTTATCCCTTGCACTACCAAATCCAATCTTCTCAACAAATTCTTCCATGAGACCTATAAACTGGATGGCGCGTACCTATGTCATCTACAGGCTGACAATCCAATTTCATCTCAACCTGCCGGTCTCAAGGGGTTTACCCGATCGGAGGCAGAATCCGGAGTATTCAATGTCCGTGCATTATCCTGTAGGTACCTAATGTATTGCGAAGATTTCCGAGGATCCACGAAGTTGCATGAAGTATAGCGAAGATTTGCGGATCCTATTTGGCTGCGATTGCCTTTTGTATGCCGTTTAGGGTGTAATATGTTTGACGTTTTTTTGCAAGTGGGTATACCTAGTTCGTGAACGGGAAAAAATAGCACAAATAAAAATGGCAGTCTATCTGTCATCATAATCAGCCTATAATGTTCCCACTGTTGGGACTCAGGCCTCCTCCCTTCGAGAGGGAGTGGGCTGTAATCTACCACGCAGGATCAGTGCGGGTTGGTAAATGTCACATGTCTTCGAATTTTTGGTTCTAGAACATGCCGGTTTCCTCGCGATGTTTTCCATGACATAGCTGAGAGTCTGAGAGTCACACGGCTACATATCAAGCTATATATTTTCAGTACAAACTGACCTCTCATTGTATGGAAATCCTATACATTGCGAAATCAGCTTATACCTACTGGAAACGTACAGCTTGATATGTAGCCGTATGTAGTACACTTACGAGTGAGACATAACACTTAAGAAATAACACCTTTACATAGTGTTTTAAGGTATAAGATATTGATTTTTGTTGTTGTTAATATTGTAAAGAATTAATGTATTTTTATTTTAGTTATAGTTTGGCAATTAATATGAATTGAATGTGTTGTTTTAGCATTCTCGCCATTTGATTTTCCATAATACAATACGCTAACTATGAATTGGCGTAATTTATTAAACATTAAATTATCGGTTTTTTCGTGTACACAAGGCTAACCCGGGTAAAATTCAAAACTAACAATTCATAAAGAAATTAAATAACGACATTCCTTGTATTATCAAGAGAACTGACAACAGTGTAAATTTAAATAAATTAACTGTATTATTAAAAAAGTTATCACATTCAAACGCCTCTGTGGTGTAAAATAGACTTTTTCAAGTTAGCGTAGTGTTCATTGCTGCAGGCTTAGCATGGCGTTTTCGATCTCTACTCTACTATAGAATAGACATCGCTTGTCTACACTTCTCGTTATCTCTTCTTCGCGAGCACGAGGACACATCTAGACTCGGGTTTCTTCGTAGTCAGTGACTTGTCCATAGCAACGGGGTATTCGCTAGTGGTGTGTATTACTACCCAATTTTACCGTACTTTTGCGTTTCGTTCTCAAACAAATCTATGAAGCAAAGTGTTTTTAACGCAAATGTTAAGCAAAGTGTTTTTAACGTAAACGCGTATTTAAGCAAAATTTCTTCAATTACAAAACGCAAATGGTCAAGGGGGATGTGCTGTGTAGCCCGCGAAATTCAAATTTTCGAACGTTTTTTGAATTCTAAGGATTTTTTGAAGAGACTTAGTTGTTTTGCCGATTCTAATGATTATAATTCTGTAAAGCAATATTTTTTACGGCCGCGAATCATATTTAAATCAACTTATAACGGGTTACTGACCTGCAAATTGCAAAAAACGTAATAAAATTTGAATTTCACGGGCTACCTTAGCGCATCTCCCTTTTAAAAATATTTTTAAATGGCTGTAGCCAATGACGTATTATAGGTAATACATCATTGGCTGTGGCGCGCGCCACTAAGTTTTGTGGCGTCACTATATAATATTGGTAATTGCATATAATGTACAGGCATTATTTAAATAAAGAGCCACAATTATACTATTTTGATGGCGTCACGCAAGAAGTCTCCTTTAAGGGTACTGCAGACTGGCGGGTCGCGCTATCACGTCGCGCCTGTCTGCGGGAGCCCTTGTTTTTACTAGGTACTTACATTGTTATTGTGTTGTTGTTTATCGATATTTTATTTATTAGTAGGTAAATGCTCCATTTAAAACTGAGTGTGTAAGATTTAGTAAATGAAAATAATAATCACTACATAGTAAAGGCTTCTACAGACCAGCGCGACTCGCGACGCGACACAAAGGCACCGCTCGTCACGCGACGGGCGAGGCCTTTGTGTCGCGCCAGTATGTAGAAGCCTTAATGCAACGCGGGCGAGGCCGCGGGCGGCAGCTAGTACTTCATAAATAAATAATTTAGTGTTCAATGAGGAGATTTTGGCTCATAATCAGATGTTTTATATTCCCTGTGAATGTAGGTATCTAATAAATCAAAGTTAAGGGACAACATAGTGTAAAAACTGTAGGATACTTATAATGTTGTTCTTATTTTATTGTTAATTCCAAAAATCTATTATTTATTTTGGGCGACAGGTCCTAGCCGAGTTCTTCGCATAAACATTGATTGCACTATCTCCTTGCTTATTTTATAATTCTACAGAACTCACTTCCCGTGAGATCAAAGGCTCCCAAACAAGCAAAGCAAGCTCTCTAATAGTATTTCTTTCCCATCTTCGCTGAAGGTTTTCTATAAAAAAACTTAAATAAAAAGCGCAATTTGAAACCAACATGTTAATTTCAGCTTAATATATGATAAAAGTAAAAAAGCACCGCCTAAAATTACTCGAATTAACGAAAAAACAACTAACGAATCGTTGTCTAGGTCATTTTATATGTAGACTATTTCGGAAGAAAGGTTTCTATACCAAGCTGTCAACATCGGAGAAAGATTGTACGTCGTGCTCGACGTTGTAGACAGTTGTCTAGGGCAGAGAAGACAAGTCTCTTCACATTTGATTTTGTAATCGCCGTGCTACAGACAGTAGAAAACTTTCTGTTGTCTACACTGAAACGTCACTTTTGTCTATTCTTCCGTCGACAAAACGCGTAGAGAGGGTTCTCGTGCTAAGCCTGCTGCAGGCTTAGCACGAGAACCCTCTCTACGCGTTCTCTAAGAGACTTGTCTTCTCTACCCTAGACAACTGTCTACAACGTCGAGCACGGCGTACAATCTTTCTCCGGTGTTGACAGCTAGGGATAGAAACCTTTCTTCCGAAATAGTCTACATATAAAATGACCTAGACAACGATTCGTTAGTTGTTTTTTTCGTTAATTCGAGTAATTATACGCGGTGCTTTTTTACTTTTATCATGTATTAAGCTGAAATTAACATGTTGGGTTCAAATTGCGCTTTTTATTTAAGTTTTTTTATAGAAAAACTTCAGCGAAGATGGGAAAGAAATACTATTAGCGAGCTTGCTTTGCTTGTTTGGGAGCCTTTGATCTCACGGGAAGTGAGTTCTGTAGAATTATAAAATAAGCAAGGAGATAGTGCAATCAATGTTTATGCGAAGAACTCGGCTAGGACCTGTCGCCCAAAATAAATAATAGATTTTTGGAATTAACAATAAAATAAGAACAACAATATAAGTATCCTACAGTTTTTACACTATGTTGTCCCTTAACTTTGATTTATTAGATTTTACATTCACAGGGAATATAAAACATCTGACTATGAGCCAAAATCTCCTCATTGAACACTAAATTATTTATTTATGAAGTACTAGCTGCCGCCCGCGGCCTCGCCCGCGTTGCATTAAGGCTTCTACATACTGGCGCGACACAAAGGCCCCGCACGTCGCGTGACGAGCGGTACCTTTGTGTCGCGTCGCGAGTCGCGCTGGTCTGTAGAAGCCTTTACTATGTAGTGATTATTATTTTCATTTACTAAATCTTACACACTCAGTTTTAAATGGAGCATTTACCTACTAATAAATAAAATATCGATAAACAACAATACAATAACAATGTTAGTACCTAGTAAAAACAAGGGCTCCCGCAGACAGGCGCGACGTGATAGCGCGACCAGTCTGCAGTACCCTTAAAGGATACTTCTTGCGTGACGCCATCAAAATAGTATAATTATGGCTCTTTATTTAAATAATGCCTGTCCATGAAATTCAAATTTTATTACGTTTTTTGCAATTTGCAAGTCAGTAACACGTTATAAGTTGATTTAAATATGATTCGCTGCCGTAAAAAATATTGCTTTACAGAATTATAATCATTAGAATCGGCAAAACAACTAACTCTCTTCAAAAAATCCTTAGAATTCAAAAAACGTTCCAAAATTTGAATTTCGCGGGCTACTCAGCGCATCCCCCTTGACCATTTGCGTTTTGTAATTGAAGAAATATTCGTTAAAAACACTTTGCTTCATAGATTTGTTTGAGAACGAAACGCAAACGTACGGTAAAATTGGGTAGTAATACACACCACTAGCGAATACCCCGTTGCTATGGACAAGTCACTGTCTACGAAGAAACCCGAGTCTAGGTGTGTCCTCGTGCTCGCGAAGAAGAGATAACGAGAAGTGTAGACAAGCGATGTCTATTCTATAGTAGAGTAGAGATCGAAAACGCCATGCTAAGCCTGCAGGTGTTGGTTACTTACTTTAGCTAGTAAAGTTCCGTTACCACGCACATTAGGTACACACGGCTACACATCAAGCTATACATTTCCAGTATACGCTAACCTCTCATTGTACGGAAATCCGTCACAATGAGATATCAGCTTATACTGGAAATGTATAGCTTGATGTGTAGCCGTCTGTACTCGTAGGCATTACAACACTAATTGTTAGTGGGAACCTTCCAATAAGTGTTTTGTACCACACGGTTTATGATAGTGTAACAGAGTGAGTAACCAGGGTAGTGACCTTACGCAAGGTATTTTATTTATACAGCTAAAGCAATGTTTATCATTTTCGATGTTACGATTTTTATACAGGATGTAATAAAGGCTTCTACAAACCGGCGCGACTCGCGACGCGACACAAGGCACCGCTCGTCGCGCGACACGCGGTTTTACACGGTTTTAGACGGTTTTACAACCCACCATATAGCCGTCAACTCCGCATTCTGCAGATCAGCGGGCCGAGCACGGGCTGCCCAAGACGTGATAAATTATGTCATGTCAATTTGTACTAGCATTTTATGACAAAACAGTTTTATCGCTCAAACTGTGATAAAATGTGTGACTCAAGTCAAGTCACAGTAGGCCGTGCTAGCCCCGCAGCAAGTAACATTGCATAAATATAATTGCTGGGAACGACTATTAGTTTTGGTGTGAAAAATTGCTGTTTACGATACTCGATGCTCGACGCTCAATGTCAAGGCTCCCGCAGACTGGAAAGCGGCGGTGCGACGCGATTCTGGTAGAATAATTTCAAGAAGTTTTCATAGAAATTGTTCTGCAAGAGTCGTATCGCTCTGTTCCGTCGCGCCCATAAGCACGAAAAACATCGTGCTTATGGGTGCATGCAACAGTGCAGGGGTCGTGGGGGGTATTTAAAGTAAAGTTTTCGTAAAAAAAAAAACCGTAAGAAAAAGTTGAAACATAAGCCTTCAATATCTCCATAACCAGGAGGTTCCCAGATAACAACATTTCAGACAACAGCATTTCAACAACGTTCCAGTAAAATAACATTATCACAATGATGAAGGAAAGAACATCGCGTCGTTAAGCTCATTTTGATGTGGTAGAGACAAAAATAATTAAAAATATTGCAAAATTGTTTATTAATTTCTACAAGACTTAAAGAGCGTTGTTAAATTGGCACCATTTCACCAATTCGCCTTTCAAATAATAATGATTACACTAATATCCCAATATTTTTAGCTAATAAGGGAGGAAGTGAACAGATTTGGTTGTTGCACAAGCGAGTTAATATTCTAAGTAATATCTACACAAGCGCCCCTTTTCAACTAGAAATAAAATAAACATACTTGATTTTCTCTAAACCAAAAGCGAAATTACATTGCTACCGCAAAAAATCCTATTACTTACCACGGCATTTAATCCCATCGAGAGTTCTGTAAAACCGTAGTACCTCTTTCAAATGAAAACTTTCTTACTATTGATTAAAAATAAAACGTCTCACTAAGGTAGCTTTGCACATGTCCTCTGTAAGGCGCCGTTCATGGCCTCGAGCAATGCGACTTGCGACGCTCAGTGACATGCGTCAAGCGACACGCGCGTGCATGGCCCATGTCCCCTATGTCCTGTATGGTTACTTTGAAAAGTATTACAAACTTATATTTATAACTTTAATTATTGTGAATGTGAGCACTGTTTGGGTATTTTTTTTTCTTTACATTTTATCCTTTTTTTTCTTTCTCAATCAGTTTTAATGTTGGTCTGGCATTTTGGGCACTTTATGCGGCCTAGCCAAATGTCCTTTCTTTGGTAGTTTGTCTAGTCGTTGAGCTCCTTAAGTCTTTAGTTGAGCTGCACGATTACTGACAAATGCTTGCACTGATTGGACAGCTAGGTCCACTCAAATTTGTGTGGTTATTTCCTCAAAAGACCATTTCAGACACGGATTACATGGTCTCACATGATCTAACCAAGATTATGTCTGGACTTTAAAAGAGACTTTGACTCCTGAGTTTATTTCGCCATTTCTTCTAAGGAGTAGTCAGATAGGAAATGTCGAAAATTTTTAATATTTTTTTAATATGATGTGTAAAATTGATTCCGATATCCTATTTATAGAATAAACAAGTCGCTCGGCAAGCCGTGGTGCAAGTGTGTGTGGTGGTCAAGGCACTAGTCGCAGTCGCAACTCGCAAGACGAGTGTCGCTTGAGCGTGTAGCTCGTGGCCAAGGGGTAAGGTAGCTTTGCACATGTTCTCTGTAACTACGTTTTATCCCCTGCAATCCCCTGGGTGGCAAGCACTCGAAGTAGATCGAATCCACTACATCGCGGACAGATAGATTCCCCTGTTTATTTGTTCGCACAATGTGTATTATTTCCCTGACGTATCGTTGGTAGGTATTCTGCGAGCTAGCCAGGCTTGAATTTATTGAAGTGTAATCAATCAGAGACAAAAGGTTTGTGGTTGACAGGGTCCATAATGATCTGAGAGCTTAAAAGTTCGACAACATAGAACGTTATAAAATCGAGAGTATTCAATTTATTTAATAAAAGTAATGTCTTGTTTGGAAAAATGTGCATATCGTTGTGAAGCGAACATTTTACTATTCGCCTCATAAAGCGTTTGTTCACAGTTTTGCTAAACAAAAACCGTGTGGAGGTTTGTTTGTTTTTTGCATGTGAAAGATAATAAGTAATAATAAACAATTGTATGCGTATAAAAATAAAACATTAGTATTCTAACATAAATCATCGCGTTATTGTACGAATGTTTCCAAATGTTACACAATCGTAGAATAAGTAGGTAAGTACATTCAACAAAGTAGTTTGGTATGCAGGCATTAAATAACCATCTTTACACTACACAGACAATATTAACACTCAAATTGCGAGTTGAGCATAAATCACAGAATTATGCACTGCGCAAAAATGAGTTGAGGACTTAGTGAGTACAATAAATTTCAATTCATTTTACGTCAATTATGGCCCAAACTTAACTGTTGGATGAATTTTGAGAAATCCAAATTACGCCTGGTTACGCTCATACAGCCAGGACCCCAGTCCTTGATTGAAATAATTATGCACATGAGCAAGTCCCCTTTATTCCGTTCTAATACATCCGTCATAAAACAACTAATAACCACTGGTATTTGTTTCAACTCATAATTATTTTCTATTCCGAAGAGATACCATTGTTTAAACTAAAACAAAAAAAAACCAAGATATAAAGTACCTACAGTCAGTAATTTAAAAATAGCAAGATGATTCACTTAAACTACTCTTTTACGTATGCCTTTGTAAAATTGTTGGAATTAAGTGAATTTGGATAGCATTATATTACAATTAAGTACATAAAAATGTTAAATTAAAAATTTAATAAATCCCCGACAAAACCAAACACCTCAAAAAAGAAAAAAAAGATACGTATTGGCCCTTTAAGTTTAATATAAGTTGTAGGTAATATTTTGACCCAAGCGTCATCGCGGCGGGGGACGGTTAATGAAAATACCAAACAGGCGAGACGACTTATACCTAGCAATAATGAATGCATGCTATTTTAGAAAGGGTAGCTGGTATTAACTTCCTATTTTCATTAGGTACAAATATTTGATTAGGTTTGACTGAGCAGACTGTACCAAATTCTAGTTGTTAAATTAAATTAATAGAAAATAAATATGAGTTGAAACAAATACCAGTGGTATTAGTTGTTGGTATTAGAAGGGAATAAATCGCTTGGCTGGCCCATATCAAACACAGCATGCACAGCACAATATGAATTTAACCATTTTAACATGAAAAAAGAGTTGTTATTAGCTGGCCACATAACCCACCTATCCGTTTTCCTGTCTGTACGCAAAATGTATTCGATCTCAATTTCTAATGCGATTTTTTGTCGCTGTATTTATTATGCGAATGACAAATGTGTAGAATTTATTCCATTTGTGAACTGAACTTGTTAAGAGTCGACACTCAAAGGTGACACATCGTTTGTTTACAAAGACATACGAGCGTTTGTAAATGTAAACAGCGTTTTAATGTCAAGTGTATTGATGTTTAATCTTGTACCTAGTTGTGTTCTATAAAGTTCTTATCAATTTTATTGTTTGATAAGATGAAGTTACTATGTAATAACTTGAAGTTTCAATTGCTTTTGACTGCGATAAGTCGATAGTACACTTGACACCTTAATAATTGTCGAAAGTTTTACTAAATTTACTGTGGTAAAATTTCTCGTGGTTATATTTTTTTTTTTTTAAGTTATAACAGCCGCACGGGTCGATGCATCAGGTTAAGCTATGCTTGCCGGGGTCGGTCTGTGGATGGGTGCCACGGAAAGAACTTTTTTTTTTTTTTTTAAACGGCGTTTGTCGCTTAGCGACCACATCACCCAGTGCAGAAAAACACAAAATTGTTGATTATTATCTACCTTATCACTAACTTGTACAATTGTACAAAAAACATTAATTCTAGAAATATTTCAGGAAAGCACGTTAAGCACGTTAATATCAAGGCGTTCAAACGTCAGTTGATGGTGTTTTTATCGCAAAAAGCATATTACATTTATTATTATTATTAATTTTTAGTCGAAAAACTTGTCTGACATTAATTTTATTATAAATATAGTTTTAAGTTTGACATAGTAGTTTGGTTAATTTCTTTTTATAATTTGTACGCCAATATATTATAAGGCTGAACATGATTGGACTTTATTGTAATTTTATCATCTTGCATGCTGATGTATGTATCTATATACCATGTTTATACAAATAAATGAATCTTATCTTAACTTAAGCCGTTGGTCCCGGCTGTCATTCGTGGATCTTCGACAGTCGTTACGGGTCGTCAGAAGCCCGAAAGTCTGACAACCAGTCTTACCAAGGGGTATCGTATTACCCAGTTACTGGGTTGTGTATGAGTGGAGGTCAGATAGGCAGTCGCTTCATGTAAAATACTGATAATCAGTTGCAATCAGTTAGACTGGAAGCCAACCTCAACTTGTTGGGAAAAGGCTGGGCAGATTGACTGTGGTGACTTTATTCTTGCTTTATTCCTAGCCTGAGTGACTACTTATACAGGGTGCCGATATCTATACAATATTAGTTTTAGTATATTATGCAAAACCCGAAACACGTGTCTAGTATTTTTATGTAAAAAATCATGTGCGTGTGGATTGAGAGATCTTTTCGAAAAACTCTTCCAATCCCAACCAAATTATAAGAGGATTTAGGAAATAATTGTGAAAACTTCATGGTAAGGTATAAAATTTGTGAAACCTAAACAAAGAAAGTTAGAACTCATTAACTGGATCTCTCAATCTGGACAACTGAAGAAAAAGCCATAACGCGTATCCAAGAATATACTGCCTATGTATTTATAATTTGCATTTTAATTAATTGTGAAGGATTTTTGAAAGCTGCTAAATTTTTCGATTCGTTTCAAAGCCACGTTTAAGATTTACAATATTTTTTTTGTTTAGGTTTCACAAATTTTGTGTGATTTTAAACTGATATTTTTACACTAACTGCGGTCAAAGACCCCATAAAAAAACAATCAAATTTATTTATTTTTTGTTTTATCATGTTTAGATTACTTTAGATATCCTCCGGAATGTCTGCGGAGTTTCGCTAGCTAATTTAAATTTACCCTGTATTTCAGCCGCTGCCGCTGAGAGAATGCGTTCCTGACACTTGGCAGTTGGACTCGATTAGGTACTAATAAACAGTATAGTGAAACCGCGGGGCGCAGCTAGCTAGTTTAGTAAATAAATGCGGATTTGATTTAACGCTAAAATCTTAAATTTCTTAAAGTATGGGAATACAGCTGTCTCTTGGTTTTAAATTACACATGGATCGTACACATCTTTTTTGCTTCCTGAATATAAAGTTCCCTGTATGTTTAATGCCCCCAAAAATTACACTACATAAAACAAAATATTTCAGGAACTAGGTGTAACTTTAATAAGGGATAAGCAACGAAGTGTAGCAACTAAACCCCATCCCACGAGACAGGAGACATTTTATCTAAAATTTATTAGTCATTAAATTAACAAAGGATATTCGTTGGAAGCTGTTCGTTGCGAACAACATTCTTTAGCGGCCATTTTAACGTTTAATTGTTTACTGGCGCTTTTGAAGTATTTATAGTGCAGTTAGTTTATGGTGAGTTTGGTTTTCCGTTGTTTTGTGTAACAATGTGCTTACTTAAAATCTCTAAACCACAAGACTCGCAAGAATGTTTGGCTAATGGTCTCTGTAGTCCCATGAAACTTGAGGCTTCAGGGGCTAGTGTGAATCTTTGGGTTCATTCGAGTAAGAGTCTGGTTTAACCACGCTGGGGTCAGTGCATTTCGTTCATTCATTCACTCATACTGTTAAAAAATTCACTCCAAGTATTTTTCCGTAAAAACAAAACAGAGAAGAGAACACAACAGAACAGAGATTTCTTTAGAAATAAGCATCACCTTTGTACACACGGCTACACATCAAGCTATAATTTTCCAGTATAAGCTGATCTCGCATTGTGTAGGATTTCCGTACGATGAGAGGTCAGCGACAGGACAAAATCAGGAATGAAATTATCCGTAATAGAACCGGAGTTACCGACATAGCTTTCAGAGTAAGCAAACTGAAGTGGCAGTGGGCTGCCCATGTTTGTCGAAGGACCGATGGCCGATGGAGCAGACGAGTCCTGGAGTGGAGACCGCGTATCGGCAAGCCGCTAGTGTGGGACGCCCCCCAGCTAGATGGACCGACGACCTTAAGAAGGTGGCTGGGTCAGACTTGATGCGGAAGGCGGAGGGCAGGGTGTTGTGGCGCAGCCTGGGAGAGGCCTATGTCCAGCAGTGGACTGCGATAGGTTGAGCTGATTGAGAGGTCAGCGTATATTGGAAATGTATAGCTTGATGTGTAGCCGTGTGTACGTATTTTTTTGTTCCTATCTTCTTGTCTGTTTATATGTGTGTACATAACCTACTGAGGGATCGATTCCAGAACGAGGTGATCCGGCAGAGAACCAAAGTTAAAAGTTGTCGACATAGCCCATAGAATAAGCAAAGCTGAAGTGGCAATGGGCCGGCCATGTTAACCGTAGCCCCGATGACCGTTGGGGTAGACTTGTTCTTGAGTGGAGACCGCGAATCGGTAAACGTAAGGTAGGACGGCCACAGGCTAAGTGGAGCGACGATCTTCGCAGGGTGGCTGGCAGCAGCTGGATGAAAGTTGCCGAGAATCGAGCTGAATGGCGTGCAATTGGAGAGGCCTATGTCCAGCAGAGGACTGCTATGGGCTGATTGATGATGATGATGCTGATGACATAAACTGTTCAATAATAAACAACCTTTGAAAACACTTTTATAATCAACAACCCAATTCTATGAAAGTCCCCGATACCCAAAAATCTGAATACATTTAATCACTTGCTGCGCCCCACGGTTTCACTCGCGTAAGTCTCGATCCCGTAAGAATATCGGGATAAAAAGTAGCCTATGCTTTAATCCAGGGTGTCAGCTATCTCCATACGAAATTTTATCAAAATTGGTCCAGCCGTTTGAGCGTGAAGAAGTAACAACCATACACACACACACACTCACAAACTTTCGCCTTTATAATATTGGTGTGATTCTACCATCATCATCACACATTCACATTAAACAAAAGTGACACTAATTCACAAAATCAAACACTATCAATTACCTATTTCTGTCAAACACACATACACTAATCCGCGCCACAAACAAACCGGTCTTGCTCAAACAACCAGACTTTGGTCTACATTGCGACCGGTCGCGACTTTGCGACTCGCACGCGTACGCACGAGTTGCGTAAGAGCCGTCTGATTGGCTGACGTGTCCTTAATGTGACACATGGTTCATTGGGGTGAGCGACTTGGCATTTTGTTTTTCGTCCAATTTAAAGTTTAAAAGTACAGAAGTTGAATTATTTGGTTTGGTTTACAGAGCCATTATCCTCGTTTATAATAAAAGACGCAGCTCATGGTAAGCTGGAAGTTTTATTTAATTACCTAACTACTTCGTATCATAAGTATAAGCATAATCAGCAGATGTTCGCACTGCTGGGAGACAGGCCACCTCACGGTGACAGGCAGCAAGCCTTAATCCATAACAGATAGCATTTAAATACTAAATTGTTTCTATTTCGTCCATTCCTGTTATCTTCGCCTTTACAAACCATTGCTCCTATTGCCAAAGAAAACCTCATAATCGCATGATAATCCTAAAACGTCGCAAACGCATATAAATACGCGCAGAAACCGGTTCTACAAGTTCTACATGTGGCCGATGACTCTCACGCGCATGTCATTGCATAACGACCGGGTAATTGGCACGCCATGCTTGCCCGAGGCACATTGTTAGCTAGACTGGAGAACAATGATTGAAGTACTCTTGGGTAGGTATGTGTAGTTGTGAATAAGTAGGTAGGTAGTAGTGAGAGTGAAGTGAAATGTTATTGGGTTTAGGAAATTGCTAGAAATTGCTTGCTAACGGGTTATGAGAAATCAATTTTCAAGTTATTTGAATGCTAGAATGCTAGTGTGAAAATAAGAACGCCAAATTGTCAAATTCTTTATGACAGCTGACAGCCGCACACACTGATTGCGTATCATGAGCGGCGCGCGGCGCTTGAGTCGTTGCCGACCTTTTGCCGACGTTCCGGAAAGTTGCCATTCTAGATATCATATATAACCAAGTAGTGTATTTATCTTATTTCTTAATTTGTTTATTTTTATCTCATTTAATGCTGCACTGGTTTGACGTCTGACGCCGACTGTCGCTGATAACCAGGGCTGGGGCTATGTCTCGCATAGGGTCGGACGGCACGGTTGGCGCAGTTAGTTAAGCGATTGACTGCTGCGCTGCGTGTCGCGGGTTCGATTCCCGCACGGAACAAATATTTGTATGACCTACAAGTAGTTGGTCCGGGTCTGGCTGTTTGTGTATGTGAATTTTAATGTTTGTAAACGCACCCACAATACAGAAGAAACTTCTAGAGTGGAGCAACGTTTAAAAAAAAAAAAAAAACTATAAAAAAAAAAGAAACTATTTGCTGAGCGATGACCGTTTTGCGTGAATGTGACGCATATATTCCCTCAACTTGTTCTTTTGTGTTTGTGTTTTTTTTTGGATGCGGAAGGCGGAGTACAGGGTGTTGTAGCGCAGCCTGGGAGAGGCCCATGTCCAGCAGTGGACTGCTGTAGGCTGAGTTGATTGATTGAAATAAGAGCATTTTGACTTTCATATCGTGTTTCAAGAACAAATTAAAGTTATTATTTCTTGAAGAAATCAAATATTTTGGTCAAACAAATGTGCAGTTTTGGTAAAGGTTCGCCGCCAAATAAGCTGCAGTGAATTTAACTTCTGTCATAAGTTGCGTGGGAGCAGTAACAGCATCATGAATGTAATGGGTTATAAGTTTGACAGCCCACTGCAGTGAAGCCTCACCCAGAGGACTAAGTCTCTCTTAGTTGTTAGGTACTAACATAGTTTTTAAGTTCATACTAACAATATTTTAATGGATCAATGGTGGTCTAAAATTTTAATAAATAATACTTAAGAGCGTTTACGACTTACGGAATTTCATACAAACTTTCAAGTCCTAGTTTTTCGAAATTACTGAACAGATTTTAATGAAATTTCAAGATACAAAGGTCTAAAAAGTGAGTTAAAAACATTTTCGAAAAATAGTGTTACAGCTAAATTAGACCGATTTTTTAAATTCCATAGAAACAAAGATTTCCAGTTAGGTATCTGTTTTTAAATAAGACATTTCGAAAATGTTCTCAACTAACTTTTTAAACCTGTATATCCTGCATAGGAGTATGAAGTTTCATTAAAATCGGTTCTGTCATTTCGAAAAACATGGGCTTGAAAGTTTGTAGTATGAAATCCGATTGAATAGAAGCCGATTGATTTTGAAACTGTTTGTATTGCAAAGCAGATCATCTTAATACCTACACGACCTTGCCAAGATTCAAAATGGAAATGACAGCTACTCAGTTTCATATTCAACAAGTTCGCCAACAAGTCTTTCGCACAGCTCGCCCAACTTTTCGCCCGTATGTCACTGACTATGTCGCGTGCCCCCGCGCACGTGCGCTGCGTGACGGCGATATCTCGCTTCAACGCTTTCTTTGTTTAGCGTAAACGCACACAGAATACAAGTTCGTTTGCGGAAAACATCGATAAGATTTGCCGATTTTGTGGATAGAAATCTGGTATCGGATGTCGAAGTTGGATTCAGAAGAATAGTGATTGTTATTGATAAATGATAAAGATAAATGATAAATGATTTATTTTCTGTAAGTAGGTTTGTACAGACGCCAACAAACACTTTTACACGTCAAACATATTTAAAAAAACAAAAAAAAACTAGATGAGGTCGGCGTTTCGTAACTGACTACTCTGAGAGGAAAGGCCGAAACAAACTCAGAGGTCACAGTCTCTTTTAAAGTCCAGACATAATCTTGGTCAAATCATGTGAAGACCATGTAGATTGCTGCCTGAAATGATCTTTTGATGAAAGAATCACACATATTGACGAAATGCTTAGCTTTAAGGGTCTATCCTCAGCGCCACCTCACTCTTTATCTCGCTCGCACAAGTAGCTGGCGGTCACGCGAGTAAGCGAGACAGGGTGGCAGGGAGAAGACTCCAAGGCACCGATATTTTAGGTGAAAATAATGGTAATAAAAAAAAAAATAACATAAGACCTGCCATATGGTTAGTTCAGTTAATAAGCAAAGTTTCACTATCTAATTTGAAGTATTTTTTGAATACCAGCGGTTTATTATTCGGTTTGAAGTACTTTGGATTTTTTTTCTGTGAAGAAAATTTTATGGATTCGTGTTCACACCAAACATAGTTACTTAACTCGGAGTTCGGGAAGTCTCGTCTGGAACGCGAGAACGAGAAGTGGCAAGGGAGCGTTTCTGTATCTCAGAAAAATACTTATCAGCTGTAAAATCTATATTTTTTACATTGAACATAAGTGCAGTGAAGGGTTAATCGGCCAATAATTGTTTGCAGTGTAAACTAAATAGTATTATACGAAATTAAAACACTCGAAAAAGTGCCGGTCATAGTGGGTCATATTGACTAATTTCGCATACGCACGGAATCCTCGCAGTTGTGTGAACTAGTGAAAGGCGAAAGTCCTGTGCACGCGCAGTCAGTGCTACCAACATTGCGACGACACAGAAGCGCGTTCCAGCGGCGAATCAGTGCGTCCGAGTTACATCTGTGAGCATTTGTGAGTACAAACACGACGTTTTGTGTTCATAATAACACAATAACACACAAACATCTACCGCAAAACAAGGAGAAAAATGACTTCACCCAACGATAATGTCACCTATCGCAAACTATATCGATCAAGTTCATTAACTAACTTGTCCAACACAACAAATAGTAGCGAGAAAGCGATATTTGATACCACGATGATGAGTATTCCAGATAGCTTACACGATAACAGCGACATAAGTGATCTAAATGACCAAATAAACAAACTCACGATGCAATTATCGAGCGCCCATAATGAAATTGAAAATTTAAACATGGAAAACTTCCGCTTAAAATCAGATCTACAAAAAGTTATCAAAACAACAAATACCTACAAGAAAATATGCTCAACACCATGCAGGAAAACTATATCAACAATGCATAACAATAAAACTCCAAACCAAAATAAAGAACGAAGCTGGCAAAACACTAATGAAACAATCATTAATGTACAACAAAACAATTGCTCAGAAAGTACGACCATCATGCACAATAAGGGAACACAAACAGTTTCTACACCTAACAAACTGAAGGAAGTACCTACCATTTCGTCCTCAAACCAATGCACACTACATAATATAAATAAAGAGCAGGCAAACATAATTACGAAGCCTAGGCAAAAAAACAAATTATGTATTCTAAGCAGCACCACAACTAGAGGGTCCTTATCTACAATCCGAGACGTATACTCAAGCTACTCTCATTACTGGCACTACATCAGGACTAACAGCAGTGCCAACGATCTTCTAACCAATATTGAACATAAACTAAAAGACTTCACCACTAGCGACTACTGCATACTCTTTATCGGGGAAAACGACATAAAAGAAAACGGTGACTGCATTAATCTAATAAAGAAAATAAGAGAATCTCTGCAAACAGTAAATCATACCAATATAATTATCTGTGCAGCCACCTATGTAGCAGGTGCTCCAATATATAATTACAAAGTAGATGTGTTTAACAATCTCTTGTACTCAGATATACAAAGCAACAAATACGCATACTTCTTTGATAGTAACTATGAGCTATCACTCGAGATGTTCTCCTACAAAACTGGAAAAATAACTAATTACGGAATGAGAAACATACACGACCGAATTATATGCAATATACTATATGATTTAGATCTAATTGACAACAACAAAACATCAAATAATAAACTTGAAAGCAACAGTTTTAGTAACCATGATCTTTTTCGTATTTAATCATATATTTGTAATGCACCAAAATATCAATGGTCTAATTAATAAATCGGATCTATTAGGTATACATCTAAATTAACTCTCAGAAGAAGGTAGGTCAGTAGATATCCTCTGTATAACAGAAAACAACATGAAACATGGTGACAATCAACATTTACATTTAAATAATTATTCACTTGCGACTTGCTATGCTAGACATGATAGAAACGGGGGTTCATGCATTCTAATAAAGAATACACATAAATTTGAAGTCATTGATGTCAAAAAATGGGCCATACCACATCAAATAGAATGTTGTGCAATAAAACTTGCTTCGCACCCAATCACCATTGTCTGTATGTATAGATTACCAAATAATAACAAAGATAAGCTATCGTCATTTTTTGAGAATTTAGACATGATGTTAAGAGAAATCTGTCTAAAACATAATAACAAGATCATACTATGTGGGGATTTTAATATAGATATATGCAAAAATAGCAAAAACTCGGTCACTTTTCAAACTATATTACGCAGCTATAATCTGATTCTGGGTACTCGGTCACCGACACGTCTATGCAGTGGGACCTGCATTGACAACATAGTTCATAATATTAGAGGCAGCAAGTGTGAGGTCAAAGAATTAGCATTGTCTGACCATACAGCGCAACTGCTAAAATGTCGTGTCAAAAAAACGTGTACGCTTTCTCACTGGTTCATACATAAACGTGATTATAGTGACGAAAATATAAAAAATTTAGAGAATGCCTTCAAAATTTAACATTTCATTATGTCTTTATGTGCTCTGATCCTAATAATGCATTTAATGAATTCCATGACCTTTATAAACTATTTTATGACCTATGTTTTCCGATTAATAAAATAAAGGTTTCGCTAATTATAAAACCTAAGTGGATAACACCGGGACTAAAAAAATATTCCAAACGGAAAAGGGACATGCTATGGGAATATCGAAAGTCGCCTAGCTCAGAAAATAAAAACAAACTAAAAACCTACACTAACAGATTAAAACACATAGTCAAGCAAACACAAAAAGCGCAAAACAGTAATTTTATAGATACGTCCGAAAACAAGAGCAAAGCTACGTGGAGTATCATTAATAAACAGAAAATAAATTACCCAAAAGAAGGAATTTGCAGCATAAAGATTAACAATAAAGTTGAAAATTCTCCAGAACAAATAACGGAATCATTTAATGAATATTTTATAAATTTTAATCAATCTCAGAATGACATTAACTATAATAATACACTGACATTTGACACAAATCCTAATTCAATTTTCATGACACCTACGATACCCTTTGACATTATTAAAATAATCCAATCATTGAAGAATACTAATAGTGCTGGATATGACGATATTACCACTAAAGTCATTAAAGCTACGTCTCAAATTATTGCACCAATACTCAGTCACATTATAAACAACTGCATTGAGAAAGGCATATTCCCAGAAAGGCTGAAAATTTCAGTAATCAAACCTTTGTTTAAAAAAGGTGACAGGCAAGATCCAGGTAACTACAGACCTATTGCACTTATTCCGGTCTTCTCTAAAATTTTCGAAAAAGTAATGCATAATAGTATACAGGGTGATTGGAAGATGGGTGCAAAGCTTTAAGGTGAAGATAGTATAGACAATTTAGAACCATTTAAGCCATGGTTGTCTTAGACGAAGTCTTACCAAATTTTTTTAACCAAATTTTTAAGTTTTTTTTCGGAAATTCTCAAAATTTAATGTAAACTGCATAATTATGGCCAAATTGAATAATAAATGAATGAATTTTTTATTTATTTAATTAAAGTAATGTGTAAGCAACCAAGCAAAACATGTTTTATTTAGGCTTTTGTGTCATTAGACATTTTTTTTACAGATATTTAAAGCTCAGAAAAAATAAAAAAATTGTACAATACGTCTTTTAAACCTCATTTTAAAAAAAAACGTAGGGTGCTTTTTTTGTTCAAACTTTTTTGAAGACATGCTTGATAATCGCTCTTTCTTTTGAGGTATCATTTAAACGGATATCTTACAAATTATTGAAATTAGGACCTACAAACCAATTCGAGGGAGAAATTTTAAATTTTAGGCAGTCTAACAAAACACAAAATTTTTGCTTAAAAGAATACTTTATGTGCTCGAAATGATAACATTGTTCAATTCTAAGAATTTTTGGCACATGCAGGAATCAATTGAGGAGAACCCATTGAGGGGATTCTCTAAACAATGGCCACCGAGCGCGGTGCGACGGCATTTCCAGGTAGAACGCCCAATGAATAGCAAAAAGCGATAAGAGTTGGTTTTTACAGCAAAATGGTCTTAGTTACTGAGGCAACAAAGTCGTTTTTCTTTAGTCAGGGTCAGTCGGTCTGTGATGAAGCCGTTACATCTTTTACTTATTAGTCAAACTACTGCCCTTGTGAGTGGACGTTGTCGTGTTGATTCACAATTTACCGTGTTCAGTTGTAGCCCTTTGCGTTCCTGCACGTGTTGTTTGCGTTAGTTTTGAACTTTTTTGTTTCACCGTGTCCAGTCGTAGCCTCGCGCTCCTGCACGTGTTGATTTTTGACTTAATTGTGTTAAGTTGACATTTAGTGCGCTCCTACGCCGTTTTTCTTAATTGTTAAGTGACTATGGCTACTTTTTCCAATCAAGAATATGCGGATATCGTATTTATGTACGGTAGAGCAGACGGCAATGGATCTTTGGCGCGACGGATGTATCAAGAGCGCTATCCGAATCGCAGGATACCGAATGTCCGAGTGTTTTACAACACGTTTCGTCGTCTTGCCCAAGATGGGTTTCACCGCGTGGAACCTGGAGTCAACCCGGGCAGACACGAAACTGCCGTCGACGAAGACATTTTAGCAGCATTTCAAGCGGATCCTACTACCAGTAGCTCGAAATTTAAACATTTCTCAATGGAAAGTGTGGCATACAATGCACAAAAATGATAAGTATCCGTTCCATGGCAGGAGTGTGCAAGGTCTAGTAGAGCAAGATCCTCAAAGAAGAATTCAGTTCTGCCGTTTCCTCCTCAACAGAGACATCGAAGATGCGTGGTTTCTGAAATCAATCTTGTGGACGGATGAAAATAAATTTTCAAGGGAAGGTATTACAAACTTTCACAACATGAATGGGCCGACGCAGACAACAATCCACATTTTAAGAAGCAGGTGTCATTTCAGATGAAATTCTCTGTGAATGTATGGGCTGGAATAATTGGCAGAACATTGATTGGGCCCCACTTTTTGCCTGATCCATTGAATGGCGAAAATTATTTGCAATTTCTGCAAATTGATTTACCACTGCTGGTAGAGGAATCAGGTGTCCCGATCTTCGAAAGAGACCGAACAGTCATCTTTCAGCAAGACGGCTGTCCAGCGCATTGGACTTTAAATGTAAGGGAACACCTCAACAATTGCTTTCCTGATAGCTGGATCGGCAGGGATGGACCCATCCCTTGGCCCGCTCGCTCCCCAGATCTGACCCCGTTGGACTTTTTCGTGTGGGGCCGGGCCAAGGAACTGGTGTATAACAACATAGAAATAAACACTAGAGAAGAATTGATACAAAGAATAAATTCAGCGTTTGAGACAATGAAGCAGGAGATGATGTTGAAAATAACGACTACAGAAGTTAGAAGACGGGGCCGTGCTTTTATTAGGAATCACGGCCGTCATTTTGAACATGAAAAATAAATAATTTCAATTCAAATGTTGTTTTAATTAGTCTGCCTAAAATAAAAAAATTCTCCCTCAAATTGGTTTGTAGGCCCTAATTTCAATAATTTGTAAGATATCCGCATAAATGATACCTCAAAAGAAAGAGCGATTATCAAGCTTGTTTTCAAAAAGGTTTGAACAAAAAAAGCACCCTCCGTTTTTTTTTTTAATAAGGTTTAAAAGACGTATTGTACAATTTTTTTATTTTTTCTGAGCTTTAAATGTCTGTAAAAAAAATGTCTAATGACACAGAAGCATAAAACATGTTTTGCTTGATTGCTTACACATTACTTTAATTAAATAAATAAAAAATGAATTCATTTATTATTCAATTTGGCCATAATTATGCAGTTTACATTAAATTTTGAGAATTTCCGAAAAAAAACTTAAAAATTTGGTTAAAAATATTTGGTAAGACTTCGTCTAAGACAACCATGGCTTAAATGGTTCTAAATTGTCTGTACTATCTTCGCCTTAAAGCTTTGCACCCATCTTCCAATCACCCTGTATATTCTTTCTTAGAAACAAACAAAATCTTAATCAGCGAACAGTACGGTTTCAGGAAAAATAAAAGTATTAATTCCGCAATTATTCAATTAGAACATGTCTTGACTAATATGGACAAAGAAACTCCTGTAGTTGCATTGTTTATGGATATGTCAAAGGCATTTGACCATGTTAGCCATAAAATACTCCTAAACAAATTGGAAAAATATGGTATCAGAGGCAACATCCTTGAACTTGTTGAATCATACCTTACCAATCGGCAACAATTTACATGTATCAATAAAATCAACCCCCGTACAAAAACAGAAATTACATATCAATCCAAACATCGGGAATGTTTATGCGGGGTACCACAGGGCGGTGTACTTGCTCCATTATTTTTCATCATATATATTAACGACATGCCTAAACTCATTAACAATCCTATGATCTTGTTCGCAGATGATAGCACAATATTATTTAAAAGCAAAAATGATGACACACTTGAAAAAGAAATTAATGACAACCTTAATGACATAATATCCTGGCTAACAGAAAATAACTTAAAAATTTATCTAAATAAGACTAACTACATCTCATTTGAACAAAAAACAAATAATAAAAAACCAGACGTTCGATATGGTAATACAAGTATTCAGGATCCTGATCACACAAAATTCTTGGGCATGTGGATAGATAAAGGCATGAACTGGAAAATGCATGTTGAGGGCGTGTGTAAAAGACTTAGCCAGTGCTCCTATGCCCTTTATAACCTAAGGAAAATATCAAGTCAGGCCACCCTTTTAGTGGCATATCATGGTTATGTGTCATCAACATTACGCTACGGACTTATGTTTTGGGGAAACTCGCCAGACAGAGAAGTGGCGTTTAGGGCACAGAAGAAATGCATAAGGGCAATATGTGGCATACAAAATACAGAGAGCTGTAAGCCATATTTTCAAAAGCTTAAGTTACTTACACTCCCGTGTCTTTATATATATGAAGTAGCTACTTTTGTCAAATCAAATCTACATTTATATAATCGCCCAAAGAGCATACGCTATAAAAATACAATATGCATGACAAGACACAAAAAAGCTATATTCAGCAAAAACCTTTTAGGCATGGCACCCAAAATCTACAATAAATTACCCAAACATATCATAGAAGCTAGTAATACAGATCTGTTCAAAAAATGGTTAAATGATTTTTTGATTGAAAAATGTTACTACACTATTAATGACGATCTTAATGAAACTTGCTAGAACTACTATATCCGATTTATGACATTAGTAAAAACTTGACATTGCAAGTCGTGCACGTGTTGTTTTAAATTACTGAAATAAAATTGTTATAATTATTACCTCTATGTTTATGTGACAATTAATTTGTTTGTGTGTAAAATTTTTGACTGTAATTAATAATCTAAAATATTGTTATTTTCTAATCATTCTGACATTAAAGTTATTTTTGTAATTTGAAATTTGATAAAAACTGATTATAATCATCAATTTAATTTGTACGCTTAACGCAAAACATAGACGGGACTCTTATATTTAATTGTAACACCATTTAGAAACCTATGTTTACAAATAAAGATTTCATTTTCATTTTCATTAACATTAATTCTCAACTTTACCATAATATTTATTTCAAAATTAATGCTGCAGTATTTTCGACATAACGGAGGACCATGCTGAGCCATTTTAGGTAGTATAGGCTCTTAAGTAATGAATGTTGTAAGGGATGTAGAGTCAAATCCCACAGAAATAAAATAAATGTATTTCTTACTGTTTGTAACTAAGTACTCGTGTCTGGGGGTCTACGGCAAAAGATTAGTTCAGGGCCCGTATTAAAAATGAATGATAACACGATTTGACAGTTGTCCCTAATCCCGATGTATATTTACCAGTTATAAAAATTGAGGTGTTCACTTGTTTCGACGGATAAACTATTTTCGGACGGGCCCGTATCTTCGTTGACGGACTTAGAAAGTAGACCCCCACTTTCGACTTTTTGATACCATTGTATCATTGTAATTTCATCATTAAGAAATTTTAAAAACTAATGGATGGCCTTCGAATCACGGCAAACAAAGCAGACGTTTCATTTTCGTATAGGACTTCGGCCATAACATGGACGCTTTAGGAAACCTGGGAAACGAACCCCTGAATACAATCATGTTTTTTTTTAAATAACTATTATTTAGTGCCTAAACTCCCGTGAGAGTTACGACCATCGACAGCCAGGGGTTTAGGCTAGTTCAGGAGAATATTCAAGAACTATAATTTTTCCTCAATTCATTTTTTCCTCGTTATTCATCAGAGTCCGCGTATCACTGGTCAGTTTCTCTCAGTCGTCAGTTTATTTATTTCGCCAGTTTCGTTGATTAGTCAGTTTCACTGATTGGCCAGTTTTACCGATTAGACAGTTATCACCGTGCACTTTATGGCTGAAAATGAAACATCTTCTTTATAATGATGGATCTTGGACTACATATTTGGACGCACCGGTCAAATTCATAGCTTAGTTTTCTTCAGGGGGAGTTTTTTTGCTTTTGATTACGTACTAGTTTGAAAAACATTGTTATCTGTTACACTGACAAAATATTTTTTCTTTTGGAGGAGCTCGTGGCTAAAATAACTGCCGCACGGTCGATCCATCAGGTTAAGCTACGTGTGCCGGGGTTGATCCGTGTATGGGTGACCATCTCTACATACGGAGACTCCTCTGTGCCTCGGAAAGCACGTAAAGACGTTGGTCCCGCTGTCATTCTTGGATCTTTGACAGTCGTTACGGGTCGTCAGAAGCCCGAAAGTCTGACAACCAGTCTTACCAAGGGATATCGTGTTACCCAGTAACTGGGTTGTGGAGGTCAGACAGGCAGTCGCTCCATGTAAAATACTGGTATTCAGCTACATTCATTAGTTAGTTAGTTAGACTGGAAGCTGACCCCAACATAGTTGGGAAAAGGCAGATTGATGGTTTTTTTTTATGATTTCATAATGGACCGCGTTTCACAAAATAAACTCTCATGGGATAAAATTCTTTCAAGAAACACGTACTTTAAACCTACATTTAACGCACGAACGTCTAATCGGGTGAATGCACCAATTATCGTCCAAGCACAGACCATTATTTCATTAATTAACTATCAAACAACTCAGTTAACACATAAGTTATGCATTCATAACTCGGTTAAGTGAAATTTAAGTTATCGTGTTGATTGTTAAGCAGAGCGTGGTTTACGTAACTTCAAGGTTATGCGTGTCCATTGTGTCTACACGTGCTTTAAGACAATGCACATCAGCTGATTATACTTACTTATACAACATTATTTTTAGTATACCTATGCGGAACCCGAAACACGTGTCTAGTATTTTTATGTAAAGAATCTATGTACAACATTTTAAAACTGTATCATGAAAAATCACAAAGTTATAAGGTTGTTATGTTACCGGGTTGTCCGTACAAAAACATGCTAACGACATCCCCGCGCCTCCAGGGTCGTCTTGCTCTCATTTGGCAGTAGGTACCGAACCGTAGGGCGATTTTATTGTAAGTAATTAAATGGTGATACCATTTTCCATCACACTAAATATTTTTGGGACAAAATATAACATGGTGTAAAAAATATTGAAATCGATTCAGTTGCTTATTCTGAACAAACTATATTCAGCTTTCGCATATACTAAAAATAATGTTGTATATTATTACATCTGTAAGGAGAAATGATTTTGCTATTTGTCTATACGTAGTTAATCTACATTTGACCCACACTCTTACGCTATCACTACACCATCAAAATTATCAATGTTTCACAGAAATAACACTTTAAAATGTATTACCGATTATAGTTTTATTTCTAAAAAATATGTTATAAATATGAACATTCCATAATTATGTTATACGAATAAAATATAGGCTTGTGCAGAGCGGCGCCGCGGCGCGACAGGTCGCGCGACGCGACATCAGTAGGACAATTTCCATGAAATTTTCATAGAAAATTTTCTACCGGTGTCTCGCGCGCGACAAGTCGTACCGGTCTGTATGAGCCTTTATACGCAAAGGAACAGGTAAAAATAAAATACACGTGAATTTATCCGTCGAACTAATCTACGAAATCGAACATTTTCTCTCGTTGTCGCCTACGTACTCGCCTACGTCTACGCACGAGGAGCAGCCTATTTTGGTGTGTTGTTATCGGAATTCCTTATTTAGACTGTGGCGGCATCTACAACGCCACATGCGACCTACGCATAAAAAAAACCAGACGTCACCCAAATCCTGCATCGCGCAAGCAGAGTTTACCGCGCGATGGCATTTAAACAACATCCCGACATCAACCGTCGCGCAGTTGCCCACCATACACAATACTATTGTAAAGAGCTACGCATCCTGGTCGGAGGACCCTCCCTTTTCTATGGAGGATGAGTGAACTTTACACCCTGTTCCTCATGCCTCTATAAGAAAAACAAAAAAAGGTGGGCATTTTTATTATGTTTTTAGGGTACCATACCCAAAGGGTAAAACGGGAACCCTATTACTAAGGCTCCGCCGTCTGTCTGTCCGTCTGTTACCAGCGGTATCTCATGAACCGTGATAGTTAGACAGTTGAAATTTTCACAGATGATGTATTTCTGTTGCCGCTTTATCAACAAATACTAAAAAACAGAATAAAATAAATATTTAAGGGGGCTCCCATACAACAAACTTGTTTTTTTTTTTGCTTGTTTTTGCTCTATATTGATAACGGCAACAGGTAGACGCTTGAAATATTCACAGAATATTTAGTTATATGTTCACTTTAAAAATAAATAATTAAATTAAATTAAAACAAATATTTAAGGGGGCTCCCATACAACAAACGTGATTTTTTTGCCATTTTTATAGATAATGGTACGGAACCCTTCGTACGCGAGTCTGACTCGCACTTGGCCGGTTTTTTAAATCTTATGATGCATTAAACTAGTATTAAATATCTATAATGTGATGTGGTTCACGCACATTGTATCATATTATTTGGAAATATAGGGTGACTGTTAATTAGTGACCGAAACATGCACACATGATTATACTCATGATTACAAGTAACTTTTATTATGGGACCAAACCCTTCAAACCAAAACTTGAAATCGCGAAAAAGAAATCAGCTGTTCCCTACATTTATGTTCGCATATCTCATCAAAATGTTGGGAACGGCTGATTTTTTTTGCGTGATTTCAAGTTTGGTCCCATAGTAAAAGTTGCTTGTAATCGTGTTCAAGTTTCGGTCACTAATTAACAGTCACCCTATATATACAACCTGTTTTTTTTGATATCCCATAACTCTAGGGTTATATTCTGTAGGTAAAAATAATACTAAAACTCCTAGAATAGGTGGTCCAAAAATGCATCGTTTCGGAGATATCATCAATCATAATTAAATTAGGTCAAAGATTGTCACCAGTATGACGAATCTTTACTTTTGCGAGGTTGCCAAACTTCGCAGTAGTGTAGTAAAATAAATAGTAAAATAAAATATGTAGGTATGTTGGTATCGGGGCTTCCCGGCGGCAGCTAGTGAAGGGAAAGCTACCTTGTCGACGTTTTCATATTTCACGTAAGGGTGTTTTACATTAATAATCGTGACTTTGCCGAATTATTTTGTATGAAAAATGAAAAAAAAAAAATAACGAAGGATTGGAAGATAACTCATATGCCAGTTGATTCTTTGATATGGCCTCAATCATACCCTAGAGTTATGGGATATCAAAAAAAACACGTTGTATAGTAGACACTAAGACGGGTGGTTGTTCCGAAGGGAAGCCGATAGGAATAAGATTATATGGAGGCTACGCCCCCGTGAGCTAGTAACTAGTCAATTCCTAATGTAATGATTTTAATATAGTGGTTTACACTTTAAAACCCAACTGATACAAAACCGTAACATACTTGTAGAACCCAGTTATCGTAAACTAGTTTACAGTTTCCGATCACCAACCAGTCTCAATGAGATCATTATTTTTAATGACAAACAAATATAATATACCACATTTATTTGCTTCTAAGAATTAAATAGACTAACATCAACAACACCATCATTTTAATGATTTTAGTAATCAACAAGTTAACTTTCCTAAAATTGTAGTAGATTTGAGTTAGCTTACTGTCTGATCTTCGGCATCTTGGTACATTTCGCGTCAGACTGGAGAAAATAATCTCATAATCATAAAGTTTATTTGTGAAACATAGGTAAGTATACACAATAGGTCATACATATAAAATAGTACGCTATGTTTTTGTTAAGACATACAACATAAGGTAACATGCAAAGTAAATCTGCTAAAATAAAAATTTATAAAAAATGTCATTAATAAAGACTATTGGAATGTTTTTCCAATAGTCATTAAAAAATATATTACAGATGTGAAATTTTTAAATCTAGTATTAATAATTATAACTGTTTATCGTTTAAAAACTCGTCTATGGTATAGTAGCATTTGTCAAGAAGAAGTTTCTGCAGTACGATTTTAAATTTTGACAATGGCAACACCCTTATGGAATTTGGAATGTTATTATAAATTCTCGGAGCAATTCCGATAAAGCTGTTGTACATCAAAGCAGTCTTACATTTTATGTTACATAATTGATTTTTGTGCTGAGCACGCAAATCAGCGATTTTGAAGGATATTGCTAATCCATTGCTTCATAAGTTCGAAAAATTTGTCTGCTCAACAACATTAATACTTAACGAAATGCATAATCATAGCATAATCAGCCTATAATGTTCCCACTGCTGGGACACAGGCCTTCTCTCTTCGAGAGGGAGTGGGCTGTAATCTACCACGCGGGCCCAGTGCGGGTTGGTAGATGTCACATGTTTTTGAATTTTTGGTCCTAGGACATGCCGGTTTCCTCACGATGTTTTCCTTCACCGTTTTGAGAGCAGTGGTGATGAAATTATTTACACAAAGTAAAGCGCCTGTCTGGGTTCGAACCCACGACCTATGACTCGTAAGTCGGGGCCGTTACCACTGGGCCACCACTGCTCTAACGAAATGAATGTTGTTGAATTGTCAAAGTGAAAGCCATTGCTACTGTACCACTGCTCTAACGAAATGAATGTTGTTGAATTGTCAAAATGAAAGCCATTGCTACTGTACCACTGCTCTAACGAAATGAATGTTGTTGAATTGTCAAAATGAAAGCCATTGCTACTGTACCACTGCTCTAACGAAATGAATGTTGTTGAATTGTCAAAATGAAAGCCATTGCTACTGTACCACTACTCTAACGAAATGAATGTTGTTGAATTGTCAAAATGAAAGCCATTGCTACTGTACTACTGCTCTAACGAAATGAATGTTGATGAATTGTCAAAATGAAAGCCATTGCTACTGTAAGTTTGTTACGCAATTATCCCGTTGAACTGATTGAGTAACAAAAATCCTCCAAAAGTAAAAGAAACTGTATAACTATACCTTTACGTAGGAAGAATTTCTATAAAATTATACGCTGTGATAATGTCTCATCATCTTTTCATTCGAAAGACGTCCACTGCTGGACATAGGCCTCCCCCAAATGGGGGGTTTTGTTATAATCGCCACGCTTGGCAGGCGGGTTGGCGATCGCAATATGGTGTTAAAATGCATAGAGAATGCTGCTACCCATTCTCTAGTAAGTTCCTTAGTCGCATTTTACGACACCCACGGGAAGAAATAGGGTAATGATAATGTCTGTTTCGGACGAGAGGGGCACGTCCAGCACCCGCAGTCGTCCTGGGACAATCTCCCAGTGTTTTGACGAATGTTCCCTACCTGAGTCTTGTGACTCCGCTGGCGACACACGTCACCACGCACCCCTGAATGCGTATATTTGCTTGGGTACAACCCACAGGGACCTCGGACAGACTGGCGGCGAAGAGGGATTCCTTCAAATGAAACAGGATTTTTTCAGTCTTGAATCTTGATCGGAGACTTCAGTTTATTCTTGGTTGTTTCTTCTAATACTGCTGGATTCGGAATGAATCACCATATTTTTTTTTTTTTTTTTTGTATGGCATCTCGTAGCAGACCTAGAGAGGTCGTTGCTACTTAACCGGATATTCCTGTGGCTGCCCTAACTAAGGTTTTTAATCTTAAAGCCTCCAGCCAGGGCGCAAATTATATATATTAAAACTAAACGACAGCGCACTAAGGGCACCCCCTGTGGGGTACGGACCTCGGCTCAGGGCGTCGTTGGGGGATCACAAAATTAGTAACAAATTTGGGGACGGGCTGGATCAACATTTTGATCATGATTATTATCAGGGGATATTATATTTATTGCTACGGCGCTCTCAGCCTCTAACCGGGCGGCTGGCGCATCGACATTCAAGGGACGGGGGGGAGGACTTTTATTACCATTTACTCGGGAAGTTCGCGTGGTACCTCGGCGGCGAGGACGGAAGGTCGGTTTGTGTATTTTGTGCACTGTACTCGTGGCCCTATTGCTTTCCTGAAGGAGAGTGATGGAGTCATCCGGATCTAAGAGAGTGTGCCTCGGTCGGCGAGTCTGACTAATGGCAGAAGGCCTGTAACTAGCGGCCTGCACAACCAAGGGGTTGCGATGACGTTCCGCGGATTCGAAAAAGCGCTTTGCAAGGCGCTTCATAAACTGTTTGATGGTAGGCATCTTAAGGTCTACGTGAAGTTGTTCGTTCCGAACGAACCAAGGAGCTTTCGTAATTCTACGGAGAAATCGGTTTTGAAGCGTCTGCATCTTATGAATGTGATATGACTTTGCGTGAGCGAAGACTACGCAAGCGTAAGTCATGATCGGTCGAATGCACGCGGTGTAAATACGCAATTTGCACTTAAGGGTTTATGTGCTCGCCGAACGTCATGTGATGGTCTAAGACCACACCGAGATATTTGGCTCGCTTCTCCCAAGGGATAGGCTTGCCGAACATGGTGATCGGTTGGGGCAGGGCGGGTGATCGCCGGGGCCTACAGAATAGGACCCCCTGGCTCTTATCAGGGTTGACTTCAATCCTCCACTTCCTGAACCAGGCCGCGAGTCTGTTGACTTCGGCCTGAAGGATGCGGGCGATATTGTCTTGCCTGAGGCCGGAGTAGTAGATGGCCGTGTCGTCTGCGAACAGAGCTAACTGCGCCTTTCTACATTTGGGGATATCACTAGTGAATATAGTGAATATCAGCGGTGCCAGCACAGCGCCCTGAGGGACGCCTGCGCGGAGCGGATGGGGGGAGGATAGCGCACCCTCGATGCGATAGCGGAAGGTGCGGTCCGACAAAAAGTCTCGTAAGATGAGCACGAGACGATCGGGCACACCGAGTTTGTAGTGCTTATATATTAAGCCGTTGTGCCAGACTTTGTCGAACGCTTTCGCAATGTCGAAGAACACAGCACCCGCCATGAGCCCACGCTGGAAGCCAGCGCTTATATGCTCGACGATACGGTGGACCTGTTGTACGCACGAATGTTGGGATCTGAACCCGAACTGTTCGTTTGGGATGAGGCCCTTCGTCTCGGCATAGTCTCTGAGACGCTTATAAATAAGCCTCTCATAGACTTTGCCGAAGACGTTGAGCAGACTGATGGGTCGGTAACTGGAAGGTTCGGTCTTAGGTTTGCCGGGCTTCGGGATACCGATGACCGTGGCACTTTTCCAAGCTTGAGGAAAAATGTTGTTGCTAAGAGCGCCATTGAAGATGGTGGTCATTAGCATGATCAGGTGAGCGGGGAACAGCTGGAGCACCCTGTTGGTGATTCCGTCTGATCCGGGAGATTTACGGGTTTTCAGACCCTTGATAATGTCGTGCACTTCGTCTGGGGTGACGGGAGCCAGAGGACAATCAGGGTCTTCGACCGGAGGGAGATTCGCCCTACGTTCGACTTCAGCGTCCACCTCAGCGAGGTGAGCTTGGTCTACTGGTTGAGAGCTGGGCGAGCACTGAGTCTCGAGAGTGTCAGCCAGGCATTCAGCCTTGTCGGTGTCGTCGAATGCTATCGTCCTGTCGGGTCGTGTCAGAGGGGGCATTGAAGCTACTTGCGGGGATCTGAGTTTCCTCTGAAGCTCCCAGAAGGCAAGATGAGTGGGCTCTAGTTCGCCCAGCATCTTGTCCCAGTTAGCCTCACGCAGTTTTTTCATTCGCTTCCTTACAGATTTCTGTAATTGGCGCATGAAGACTTTGTTAGCGTCACAGGGAAAGACACTGTATGCACGAGTGGCCGCGTTCTTCTCAGTCAGCAGTTCACGCACATCGTCCGGCAGCTTTCGGCGATGGGGGTCCATCGCCGGAACCTGCTTCGAGCAATCGCTCAGGACTGATTGTACGTGTTCCGTGAGTGAGTCGATCGCGGCCGTCGTGTCGGCGATCGAGTCAAACTGATCGGGGATAGAATCCAGTATCGGGGATGTGGTGGATTTCAGTCGGTCGCTTACTTTCCGCCAGTCCGTGACTACTTTCGTGAGGGGGGGTTGGTCAGGGTCAAGGAGTCCGTCGCGAGGGGCCAGTCTTAAGACGACCGGCCGGTGGTCAGAAGTCAGTTCGTCCATCGCCTCTATCGAATCCAACCGTAGGTTGATATTCTTTAGGACCGCTATGTCCAATATGTCCGGGGATTGACTGGGGATATGGGGGTAATGAGTAGGATTCATCGGACCGATGATATCGAAATTTAAAACGGCGGTGAGGTCAAACAGATGTTGGCCTCGAAACGTGGTGGTATTACAGTTCCAGGACGGATGTTTGGCGTTGAGATCACCCGCTACGATAACGGATTCACTCAGGCCGAAAAGAATCGAAAGATCGCGAGACAGCATTTGAAGACCGTCTGGGCTCGTGGTCGCGGTGGGCGGCATGTAAGCCGAAACTATCGTAATCGGTTGATGACCTGACATTGCTATTTTGCATGCAGACACTTCAAGACACGAGAGAGTTGTCGGAGCATCGAGCGGGATGCAATGGAGAGGAGTCCTATAGTAAATCAGGGTGCCGCCCCTGTGGCATCGAGTCCTGTCATTGCGAACTACGCGATAGTTCGCAATTGACGGGTCTCGATGACAAGGCTTGAGGAAAGTTTCCTGTACTAGGAGAATATCTAACCGATGGTCGCGGAGGAACACAGCGATTTCGTCGCGTTGTTCTCTAATGCCGTTGGCATTGAAAAAGCCTAACTTTAGTGATCTGAGTTTAGTTCTCGCGGGGGAATCACCATAGAAACTTGCTCCTTTTTTATAGAGAGCCCTAGCCAATCAGAATATTTCAATTTTGCACACGGCACTAATCTCCTTTTGCTCAACCAATCAGAGCACTTTAAGTTTGCACACGGCACTAATGTGGTTTTGTATGGGAAACTTACTCTGGCAATTTTCTATGGTAAAACACCCCTTACAATGTTTAACTTATTTTTCTAACATAGGTATGGACTTATTTTAACTATATATAAAAAACTATATCAAAAAACCTTAATTTAGACCTTAAAAATGACAAAAATCTGTAACGGCTCTCGTTAAGGTAAAGGGTTCTTACTACTTAAGCTTATGCCCTGTTATAGTACAAGTGGCGCCGCTAGCGTTAGGAATGCGCAAAAAATTCGATTTCATAGAATCTCTTACTAATGAATAATATTAAACACAAATTTGCTTATAACTCCTAAATGCGTTATCCGATTAACTTGAAACGAATTGGAATATTGGTTGTATGCAAGATTCTATCATTTAAAACTAAAACAATCAAAATATAACCATAAACAAAAAATCACATTTTCAAGTTACGTAATTGTATAGTCCTAACATTACTCAAACAATTATTTGTAAATTAGTTTGTTTCAGTCATATTAGATTAAATATGAAAACTAATAACAATTTTAAGTTAGAAAAACTAATTAGAAAGAGATAAACCTTATAATAACATATTCTAACTAGACATTATTAAATTCCTTCTAACTCACGACTCGATTTATACTTTATGGTGTAGATAGGGTCTCGTCGCCGACAATGTCTACAAACAATCTTTGCAAAGAAATTATTTTGATTTAAACTGTGAAATGATCAAAGATATTCGTTTCCTCATTCTTCTCACGTACCGACGGAGAAGTCTCTAAAATGGCCGAAAATACACTCTTGAATGTGTAATGAAGATGTTAAAGAAAGCTCTTTTTTTTAAGAAAGTACTTAGAGACTGACTTTTTCTTTTAAAAAGACTTTATGAGGATCTTGGACCTTCGAAAGTGACGTGGAGAAAGTTTTTGACTCCTGTTTTCATGGTTAGAATAGAATAGAATACTCTTTATTATGTACCTACACCATTGATGTATTAAATAGGAAGATAAGGTATCGCACTCCTCGATATGGACCGCATAAATTAGGTGAAAGAACACAATCGACCTATATTACTCTCGGTTTGCGGGGAATACCCGAATCGTAGCTTGTTTCCGAGTTGTTATGGGTACGTAACAGTGACAATTATTGCTATCTCGTTCCCGCTATAGCCCGCGTAATATGTCTCTCTATTGCGATTGTCGAGCACATAACGCACGTCATCGGGTCCATCTAATATTTACGTGATGTTAGAGAGTGGCCTATATTCCTATTTAATACACCAATGACCTACACTATAAAAATTACAGATATAAATGTTTAAATTTATGTTTTTTTTTTTTTTTGTTGTCTTTAGATAGGTACTGTCCAGTTTTTAAAACTGATTATGTTCGTAAATTCTGGTTGTTGTTTTTTATTATCCTAGAAGTTGGTGAATTAGACAGATTGCTCAGCGTAAAATCTTTGCTTTGGCTTGGTTACACAATAGTCTATTAATATTACGGGGCTGAATGTTGAAGGTGCTCCTTTCAATTCAAATTTATAGATAAATCAAAACTACTACTACGGTAACATTTTTTTTTTAATCACAGTGGTGAAGCTCTTTGCCTTCATCTCATCTGATGGTAAGTGATGATCAGGTCAAAGGAGGACCCGAGTCTCACCTGGAATCCTCAACCACAGAAAACTGGCTATTTTACCTCTAAGTGCTGGAACACCGCAGGAGACGCCCCGGGCGTCGGGAGTCGCAAGCCGATTTCCGGTCACCATAGGCGCGGGCCTGTGGACGGTGAGCGATGGGTATCTCGCCGTCCGATAAGGATCAGGCCCGGGTCGACGGCGCGTTGTATTCCACGCGCGCCTCAAAGAGTTGTCAGCACCAACTGACGGGGTCCATTTGATTACGGAAAATGCCTGCCAGGGTTGCGAGTTTGCCCGAAAGGGATATCGTGGCCCTGGCACACAGGCAAATGAAGGAATACGGGTGGGTTTTAGTCAGTAAAAGTCTGACACGCCCTCCCGCTCCGCTCATCCCAGAGCGGGAGAAGTTATTTGATAATTCCTCACCCAAAAAAAAAATGTGCTGGAATACCACAATGCTGTTAACATTGTTGTTATAACGACAGACTTAGTTAGATAAGTGGTGCTAGCTAGCCATGAATTTACCATGAATGAACTAGAATAAGTATTTTTCATCATAAAACCAGTTAAAAGAAATGAAAAACAAATTCTACGGTTGCGAAGTACCTACAGGAACAAAACTGTCAGACCAAAAGCCAATTGCAAGCCTTTAGTGGAATTCGCTGCATATTTTTTTAAACTGTTTTCGTTACATTTAGTATTTTAGCAACGGTTCCCGATGTTGCGAGTAACTGAGTGTCACATCTAGGCATGTTTATTTTTCTCTTTTTCTGCCTTAAAGAATGTATGTTGGATTATTTTGGGCTTTTCTATTTTTTTTGAAAGAGATAAGTAAGTACAGATATCTATTGCTTTTGTTTGTGATGAAATAAATGGTCTAGGTACTTTAAACTTATGTTGATATCCTCATATCTATTTTTAGGGTTCCGTACATCAAAAGGAAAAAAACGGAACTAAATCAAAACATAAACCGTCTTATTACAAAACAAGATTTATATTTTGACATGACTTAAACCATTGAGCCAGTTTTTGTAATAAGAACGTAACAGTGATTGAAATACCGTTCTATAAACAAAACTGAAAACTTAGTTCGGTACTAAGTTGTCAGTTTTGTGTTCAGGAACTTTACCATAGTCGGAATAAAGTTCGAAATTCAATAATGGCTCTATGTTTTAAACCTGGGTATGAAGATAAATCTTTTTTGTAATAAAGGGGAAAGAGTACTTCCCGTTGACTTAGAATTATGAAAGGCAAGCAGCAAGATAAAGGAGAAAGTACGAAAATCGTTAGTTAGTAGTTTTATCCATTTTTTTGCGATAACAATCTTACATTTGCAGTTGGAGAATTGACTGTGACGTATATCGATGTACGAGTGAACAACATACAACAATGTTGAGTTTGTTCTCGGGATAAATTCATCCCAACTAGGTACGGCACCTCTATTGTGCGTGGACTGACACGCACGTAGCCGGTTTTCCATAGATAAGCGCCTAGTTTTCTTTTTCACCTACGACTATACTCTATTTGAAATAAGACATTTTAATAAACTGGTTTACAGTCCGTTCAACCGATTTTGACTTTTATTCCGTAGACATAAGGATGGCATTAAAAGCAAAAGCATGGTTACAATACCAACTGTTTATTACAGCTGCCATTTGTCATGCCACCAACGCAATAGAAGTCAAAATCGGTTGAACGGACTGTAAAAAAGGTTTATTTAAATGTCTAATCTTATTTCAAATGGAGTGTAGGCGTATAAAGGGTTCTACATACTGGTGTGACTTGTCACGCAACGCGACACCGGTAGAACAATTTCCTTGAATTTTTCATAGAAATTTTTCTACCGGTGTCGCGTCGCGCGATAAGTCGCGCCAGTATGTAGAAGCCTTAACCAGCATTAGTAAAAAAAAAAGAAAAGCAAAACATTTACAAAACATCTACAATCTTTTCTACTAGTCAAATAATTTATTTTACAAAGCGGAAGCCCATCATATTAATTAAGCAATGGGCTAAATATGGCTCTTTATTTTAATTTTTTTTTCCAATGCTGCTAGACTTTTGGGCACTTTTCCTGTTGACAGCGATGCTGACGAATTTTTTTATGCCCTATGATTATTTCCCCTCTCTTTTATATACTTGTACAGACGCCAGCAGGTCAAGCTATCCGAAACTGTCAAATGTTCCCAATCAACCTTGAACCTTATACTGTAGGGATAAAGTTGAAAATCTATTAAAGAAATTTGACAGATTGTAGTAGCTTGATGTGCTGGCGTCTGTACATATAATTATTTTAAGTTTGTTAGTTATTAAATATTTCAAAATAAAAAAAAATATATTGTCCGTTTCAAATAACGTAAATATAAAAAAAAAAACCACCAACTATCCTAATCCTAACTAATATTATAAATGCGAAAGTATGTTTGTTTGTTAACTTTTCACGCCTAAACCACTGAACCGATTATCCTGAAATTTTGCATATACGTTGTCAGGTGTACAGAAACGGACATAGGGTACGTTTCAACCCGAAAAAAAGTACTGTTCCCGAGGAAAACAACACGTTAACGTTCATATGCTAATAGATGGCACCACGTGTCTTTTGAATCATGATTGAATTATAATATATAATATGGAAACTTCAGTAGCGTGTTAAGCCCATGATTGCAACGGCCAAACCACAAGCAGAGTACAACCCGAATTAATGGTTAAATTCTAAATAAACGCGAGCGTAGCCGCGGGCAAAAGCTAGTATTTCATAATTGTTTGTCTGGCTTCTTTCATAATTGTTTCTCTGGGCTTCTTTCATAATTGTTTGTATGGGCTTTATTCATAATTGTTGGTCTGGGCTTCTTTCATAATTGTTTGTCTGGGCTTCTTTCCAGTTATACAGTAATAGGTACGTATCAGTGGGTGGCAGGTAATAAATATAAATAACACTAATCAAGTTACTCACTGTCTAGCGACTACTTTTGACCGCTTATCTGGCGCCGAAAGGTTAGGTTTTTAAAGTACTGACCTGAAACAGAAGGAAAAACGAATTTAATTAAACACACAGGTTTTTATGATAATTTATTTATATTTGATAAGTAGGTAGTAGGTAGGTAAAATCTGGTTTTTGTGATTACCAGCAAGGCTTCCTGTACAGTGCCAGCACATCAGGTTAAACCAATACGACTTAAACCTTAAAATTTTGAGGGTAAAGTTCAAAATCGAATGAGAAAATTTGATAGTTTGTGGTAACTTGATGTGCTGTCGACTGTACATGACGCCGGAGGCCGTAACCGCACCGACGCCGGACCGTTGCCGCACTGGAACCGTGTGTACACCGCATTGATGCAGACTTAAGACGGAGATATATGAAATGAAATGAAATGAAATCGTTTATTCTGTAAATAGGATATTAAAATCACTTTTACACGTCATATAAAAAAAAAAAAAATCTATATGTAGCCGACATTTCCTATCTGACTACCCCTGAGAAGAAATGGAGAAACAAACTCAGGGGTCAAAGTCTCTTTTAAAGTCCAGACATAATCTTGGTCAGATCATGTGAGGACCATGTAGATCCGTGTCTGAAATGGTCTTTTGAGGAAAGAACCACGCAAATTTGAGCGGACCTGACCAATCAGTTACTGACAAATGCTTACATTTGTCAGTAATCGTGCAGCTCAACTCAAAACTTAAGGAGCTCAACGACTTGACGAACAGTACCAAAAAAAGGACATTTGGGTAGGCCGCATAAAGCGCTCAAAATGTCAGACCATCATTAAAACTTAACTGAGAAAAGAAAGGAAAACATTTAAAGAAAAAAAAAAATGACCCACATAGTGCTCACATTCACAATAAATTAAAGCAGTAAATATAATACTTTTCAAAGTAAACATTCATGTAAAATTGTATACAATATTCTGCAATGTCAATATGTATATAAAATCATGCATAATAATTAAAATGTCAAGTTTTATCACAAGGCTAGCAGAGCGAGCAGCTCAATCCCAAGCTTTTTTGTCCTCTAAATAATCAGAAATCTTATAGTACCCTTTTTTACAAAGTTTAGTTTTAATACAGATTTTAAATCGTTTAATGGGTAAGTTCCGAATGTCAGTAGGAAGTTGGTTGTAAAAGCGTATACATTGACCCATGAAAGAGTTGCCTACTCTGTGGAGGCGAGTGCGATGTACAGCAAGATTGTGTTTATTCCTGGTATTTAAACTATGAATATCGGACATTTTCTTAAAATTTGATTTATTTTTGTGTACATATAATAGATTTTCAAGTATATATTGAGAGGCTACAGTCAGAATATCTATTTCTTTGAATATTTCACGAAGTGAATCTCTTGGACCTAGATTGTAAATGGCTCGAACAGCCCTTTTCTGTAAAATAAAGATATTATTAATGTCCGCACATGTTCCCCAGAGAAGGATCCCATACGACATAAGACTATGAAAATAACTAAAATAAACAATTCTGGCAGTATCTACATCAGTAATCTGTCTAATTTTTTTAACAGCATAGGCGGCCGAACTAAGCCTTCCTGACAATTTTTCTACGTGTGGGCCCCATTGTAATTTACCGTCAATAGTTATTCCAAGAAAAACTGTCGACTCAACAGGGTCCAACTCTATTCCATTAAGTTGAACATTAGTAGTTAGCTGCCTGACATTTGGCATTGAAAATTTAATGAGTTTAGTCTTTTTCTCGTTCAGGAGAAGATTATTTACATTAAACCAATGGACAACTTTAGAGAGTGCATCGTTAACATGTTCAAAATTGACTAGCTGACGTTTGATTTTAAAAATGAGTGAAGTGTCATCTGCGAATAATACAATCTTGTGATTATCCCTTATGTGAAAAGGTAAGTCATTTATATAAATTAGAAACAAGAATGGACCTAGAATTGAACCCTGCGGAACGCCCATAGTGACCGCAGATCCTGCAGATCTCTTGCCATTAACATCAACCCTCTGAATTATATGCCAGTGACCTTGAGTGGTTGGCTTGCGTATTCTGTACTGAGCTCACGCAACGCGTCGTACGTTCAGCCAGTAATAGGACTCGCCCACCAAGGAGCGCTGTCCCCAATTTGACGCATTATAAATTTATTATACACAAAACAAAAGGTATTTTAATAAAACGCGTATACTAAAAGATCAATAATTAAAATATCTTTAAATTGGTGAAGGTTTCAGAAAAATACGCTTGGTAGATTTTGCGCCATTCTCAGTTTTTTATCCGCGTTAGACATAACTTTAAAAATTAATTTCACTATGTATTATAAACATAATCTAAAATATTCACATAATAAGTTATTGATAAAATGCTCTAATTTAACATAATATTATATGTTCTTTTTAAATCATTAACACTACTCGTTTAGACGTGATCTTCAGTATAAAATCATTAAAAGTCGGTTATCGTTGCTTTACTATTTAAGGTGACGATTGCCGACGAAACTCTAAAGGCTCGTGCAGACTGGTGTGTTATCGCGGGTGCGACATGCATCGCGCCCCTTGTCGTGCTCGCGATAGCGCACGAGTCTGCAGACGCCTGTTTTTCATTTGAATATTGATAAACCTACCTCATCATCTGCCTGGCGTTTTCCCAACTTTGTTGGGGTCAGCTTCCAGTCTAAGTCGGATGCAGCTGTATACCAGTATTTTACATGGAGCGACTGCCTATCTGATCTCCACAACGCAGTTACTGGGTAACACGATATCCCTCGGTAAGTATCGTTGTGAGACTTACCACCGGCGTCTGACGACCCGTAACAACTGTCAAAGATCTACAAATGACAGCCGGGACCAACGGCTTAACGTGCTTTCCGAGGCACGGAGGAATCTTGGTATGAAAAGACGGTCACCCATCCACGGACTAACCGCGGCAAGCGTAGCTTAACCTGATCGATCGACCCGTGCGTCTGTTACTACTCGGGTTGTTCCCAAAGTACTCCTTTATTTTGTTCTAAAAAGATAAGTACTTATCTCATACATAATTTCCCGAGTTAAGGCTTCTACGGACCGGAGTGACACGCGACGCGACACAAAGGCACAGCTTGTCGCGCGACACGCGGGGCCTTTGTGTCGCGTCGCGTGTCGCCCCAGTATGTAGAAGCCTTGACTCCAAGTAGCCACAAGCTTCTACATTATGATGTTAACTTTAACAAAAAAAAACAAAGTGTTACTTGGGTACTTATGTACTTAATATACCTACAAAAAATGGTGCGGCAACGGTGCGGGGCATGCGCGATATTTATTCGTATACACAAACATGCTCAGTAGAGCTTCCGAAAGAGTGGGTCTGAAAATGAACATGGATAAGACAAAGGTCATGTCAAATGCCCATGTAACACCCACTCTCATGAAGATCGGAGGCGCTACACTCGAAGTTGTGGACGAGTATGTTTACCTCGGACAAACTGTCCAGTTAAGGTAGGTCCAACTTCGAGAAAGAGGTCAATCGTCGAATCCGACTCGGCTGGGCAGCGTTCGGGAAGCTTTGCAATATATCTTCTCGTCCCACATACCGCAGTGTCTCAAGACGAAAGTCTTTGACCAGTGCGTGTTGCCAGTGATGACCTATGGCACTGAAACGTGGTCGCTTACAATGGGCCTTATCAGAAGGCTAAAAGTCACCCAAAGGGCAATGGAGAGGGCTATGCTTGGAGTTTCCCTACGTGATCGAATCAGAGATGAAGAGATCCGCAGGCGAACCAAGGTAACCGACGTAGCCCGAAGAATTGCCAAGCTTAAGTGGCAGTGGGCAGGGCACATTGCTCGCAGAACTGATGGCCGATGGGGCCGAAAGGTTCTGGAGTGGCGACCGCGTACCGGAAGACGTAGCGTTGGAAGGCCTCCTACAAGGTGGACCGATGACCTTGTGAAGGCCGCAGGTATCCGCTGGATGCGGGAAGCACAGAACCGGTCGAAGTGGCGGTGCTTGGGGGAGGCCTATGTCCAGCAGTGGACGTCTTTCGGCTGAAATGATGATGATGATGACAAACATGCGTTCCGGCGCCGGTGCGGCTCCAGCGTCGTGTACAGGAACCCCAACGATTACGATACTTCCTCTTTCCTAAATGTTCCATGAACAATGAACATGGGCTATGGGGCATGATCTAATGCAGAAATCATACGAACACGAAGATATTTACTATTATTAATGGTGATAACCACTATGAGCCCTATTCTATTAGTCCTATGACAGGTAGGGAACTTAGACGACTATTTATTCTCATCCAAATTTTTTCTAGGTAGAAAACTCTACAATAAATGAAAAAAGTCGAATCTATAGTATTATTAGTATAGGCCCAATAATACGTAATAAAATACCTAACTTAATTAAAAACGACACAATTCAAAACTTTAAAAATAAACTGAAAGCATTATCAATTGTAAAATGCTATTATTCTGTGAATGACTTTTTAAATGACACTGACTTATGTATTTATATACTGATTAATAAGACTAATTTATTTTTGACAAACCTAATGATTTTATGACATTGTTGTTTCAATTTACATAATTCCTATTTTTTAAATTTCCTATTGTATTGTGCATATTTAAAATATTTTTTTACTAATAAAATTACCATGTAATGTGCCTATCGAATATTGTTCATCTGGCACCATTGCATTTAATTTTACATCAATTCAATATTTTACAATAATGTTGCATGCCTAATATAAGGTAGATTGTACAAGGATCACCCATATTTTAACGTCTTATTTACTGTACCTACAATCAATGCAAATAAATGTTCACTTTACTTTACTAATTACTATTTCAGATAAATAAATAAACTCTGAAGCTGAATGTCACATCAATATCACGAATAATCTTCACATCAAAACGTCATGCAGGGTGACGGGACCTGTTGTCGGTCGCGAGCCCCAGAATAATTACCGTAGTTCCGCCATTTTGAATTTAAGTGTATCGGTTTCATTTGTCATTATGGTGCTATAAGTCACGTGATTGGCTAGCTATTAAGTCCTTGTTTTACACGCGTTTCGCACGCGAACCTGGGATTGGTTTTCAATGGCTAATTGAAATGCACTATGTGGTTTTATTGAATTAGAGTGGATTAAAGAGGTGACTACTTTGTAATTGTTCAATCAAGGATTCTTCTTCTGTCATATTGACACGAGTAAAGTTCACGTCGTGGTAAAAATTAAATCGTAATAAAAATATGTTTTACTGTCTTTCTTCGGTATCGATTTTACCAGATCCTGTGAATAATGGATTGAAACAGATGATTCAATAAAAAAATTACATGTTATTGCTTCATTTTTATACTACGTCAAAACAACATTGGTTTCAATTGGTTATCGGATTGGTGCCTATTTAATTGCAGTGCCTTTGTTAACTCTGTACCACCAACTATAAACATTTACTAACAGAGGACTATTAAAGTAAATAAACGTCAATTAATTAGTCTGTTCACAAGGAATTATGACGAACATTTGTTAAACAAAATTTATGCCGTTAGCGAAATGTTTAATGACTTTAATGGATTAATAATGGGTATTTATCAAAACTAAATTGAAGGAAGGTAGGTATTGAAATCACAATCTAAAGGCAGTTTGTAATTTGATTTATTTTCAAGCTTAAATTGGCTAGGGCCGGGCGCCTCGGAGCTCGTTCAGACTGAAATTGGTTTCTAATTATATTTTTTTCTTCATTATGATGAAAGTTTTTATCATTAATTACAATCTAGCTTATTAGACTAATATAAAAAATGTAATCTAGTTTATTTTTTAAAGAAAACGTCAATAATTTAGTAAGATTTAATTGGTAAGAAATACAAATCTTCAATATTAAATTTCACACCTTCGTATAGTCCGATATGATGAAAACAGTGTGTTAATGTATTAGATGATCAACATTTTAATAAAAAAATATCAACATGATGAATTTTGTTGTGTATTAAAACAGTTCCTCAATTCTAAATATGTCTGGTCTAAATAAAGACTCAATTAGCCAATAAGCCCACTCTTGACCTTGTTGCTTGAAATGTGAAAAATTATGCTTATAGTATTAATTTTTTGTGTAATTTACTAATTACCCAGATATTGTTATGAATGGTTTTTCAGCACGTAGCCCACGATTATCTATTATTTACTACATGTCTTCTTAAAAAATATGGTTGTGTTGCATCACTTAAAAATTGCATAATTATTTTAACTATTCATAGTACTTATAATGCTTGTGGCACGATCGTTACGTTTGTGGGGCATAAATTAATAAATTGTTACACATTAACCTTAGATTTTAGCAAAACATTATTTTAAAAACAATGTTTACCATTAAATACATTTTTGCCATTAAAGAAAAATAAATAACTAAGTCCCGATGGCAGAGCCCAAAAGGAGGGTAATGTTTACAACTTTTAACATAATATACTCCCTTTTATTCAAGATAAAATCACGCATAAATACCAAAAATTAACCAAAAACAATTGCTCTGTCGCTTAGGATAGCCCATTATCATCAACACCGAGGTCACATAAGGTCGACGTGAGTTTATCGGCCGATAACCACCCTTTTTACCCTATCAACGGAAAGTGATAAATCCAGTTCTGCGTAAATTAACTGCTTGTAAAATGGCCGTTACATTAGATTGTGAAGAAAAAGTCATGTTTTAGAATCTAGTTTGTTTACTTCTTGCATGCAAATAAATGCTTGTATTGCGTGGATGTAGTTTTCTAATTAGCTTACGTGTGTAACCTTGTAGGTGGATTTTTTTTCTATATAATTTGTTCTTGAAAAAATAGGGTATAACAGGGCAAGTAGTTGCAACTAAAGGTTTCTACATACCAGCGCGACTTGTCGCGCGACGCGATACGGCACAAAGGCCCCGCGTGTTGCGGGACGAGCGGTGCCTTTGTGTCGCGTCGCGCGACAAGTCGCCCCGGTATGTAGAAGCCTTAAGGGATAGACTGGAAGCCGACACCAACATATTTAGGAAAAAGTTTGGCAGATTTATTGTATGTATGTTTGGAAGTAAAGATTATAAAGAGGATGATAAAGATTATATACACATCAGAGTGTTGGCCACTAATACATTCGGGAAAACAAAATTTGCATGGCTTTTAGACAACTGTTTCTATTCAGTTAGCTTTTAAAATTATAAGTTTTGACATTACATTTTATCAATACTTTGTGTGTGTTTACTGACTTTTTATTTATATTTTTTAAGCATTTCAAATTATACAATTAGTAAATAAAATAAAAAAATTGTACTTGACATTGTAAAAAAAAATTACCTATTTTCATTTCAAACTATTTATAATTATATTAATAATTGTACTTCGATTTTAATATTTCTACACCGGCAACGGTAGTATATGTGAAGCTGTCTAATATTAAGATCTCAATGTATCATATTATACTCAGAAATAAATTCTATTCTATTCTATTCTATAAACAGTGACATCGTCGGTTGGGTAAAAATAAGAAGACTGCTCTTTCAATTTCCATTGAAATCTACCTACCTACCAAAATGAATACAATTTCCCAGCTTTATGCCAAAGAAAATCATAAAGTACTATAACAAAGAACTGACATATTAATTGCAGTTCCGTTGCAGCACGTTCACGTCATAATTTCAGGAAGAATGGAGGCAGTGAAGCAGAGTACCTATCTTCTAAATTATACATGGTTTCCTGATATGAAAGACAGTGGCTTACATAGAATTCTAAGTATTCTTATTACATCTGAAGGTTTTTTTTAACCTTAACGGGGAAGTTTTTACTAAGGCTTACTCAAAAAACACGTATTTCCTGCAACTAGATAAATGAAATTTCATTTTTTTGGCAACTGACTGGCATCGTCTAAACAACATGTACAATTTTATTATTTTTTTTGTTTAGGATGGGTTTGCTCTTGACCTTAGTCTAGGGCAGAGGTGACAGAGACAAAGTCGACGATGGAGTGAGCTTACCCAGAAGATGCCTGTTTACTCTAACTTTGAAGAGATTAGGGTTGTACGCGTTCGGAAACAGATGCAGGTAGAGAGTTCCACTCCTTATATTATTGCACGATACGGGTAAGTTATGGTGTCAACGGCACGTACGGTCAGTGCTCTGAATTACCTCACCCCTCTTGCAAAGAAGAAGCGGGGAAAAGGGGTCGGTTTATGAAGAGCACTGACTGTACAATAAAATTACACGTGAACATTTACACGTTACAATGAAACAAGTAAAAAAAATCTTGAGAAGTGTTCAATACAATTTTTATGAAATATTTGGCAGTTTAAATACGGGCATCAATTGTGAATCAATTGTACAGGGACGTGCAACTCTGTATTAGGACGAGGCAAAACTTGCATGCAATAATTCATCATCATCATTTCAGCCGAAAGACGTCCACTGCTGGACATAGGCCTCCCCCAAAAAGGGGGGGATTTGCCATAATCGCCACGCTTGGCAGGCGGGTTGGCGATCGCAGAATGGTTTTAAAAATGCATACAGAACGCTGCTGCCCATTCTCTAGTATATACTCATCCTCGGAATCGGGGGTAAATTGAACTCCACTCCCGAAAGGGCGAGCATTTGGGGACCGGCCCAGTAGTCGCCTTTTACGACACCCTCGGAAAGAAATGAGGTATTACTCGAAGCGCCACCGTTTTGAGGCGCACCTCATGAGGCGCACCTTTATTATTCCTCAGAGCGCACCTTTTAGTAGCGCTCCCGATAACAATTAAAAATACTAACTTTTTTTTCCTCGTAGCGCACCTATGATTAACTTTCGAATAGAGATAGGATACTAACTGAAACTATCGATAATAAGTAAAACACGTTATTTCATACAATTTGCAAAAACTCTATACTCTTTGACCATGGATTGGTTTTAATAAAAATAAAGTGGTCCTGTGTGTGTAAAGTGGACAAAGACAACTGTATCAGTCAGTACCTACGTACTTTAATCTCTGGCGATGCGGCGCGCGCGGCGCGGGAGCACTGCAAACATAAGCCGCAGCCTCCCCATTGTATCCTAGATAGTCGCGTCACCGGTCGCGTTCACCGAGTTCACACGAATCCAGCCGAGCATTTCCGGAACTTGTTTACTTAAAATTGCAAAGTTTTGTTTTAACTCTTATTGTGTATTGTGTATTCAAAGAGTAACGTGTATTCAAAGAGGATGTTATTAATAAATAAAACGCACAGATATAATATAAATGATATGCTTATAATAATCACATTGCAGCAGGACTAGGGTTACCAGGCCTAAAAATGCAAAATCCTGTCTGACATGTCTAAAAATCCTGATTTTGAAAAAAAAAGTCCGGTCACGCACCTGTATTAAATAAAAATCATAGTATTTAAGTACGTTTTTATTTACTTATATTATTTAGACCCATATTTTTGGTTGCTAGCAACCGCATGCACAAAGTTGTTTTTTCCAGCTATTTCGCAATAAAATGGAAATGCTCGGCTGGATTCGTGTGAACTCGGTGAACGCGACCTGTGACGCGACTATCTAGGATACAATGGGGAGGCTGCGGCTTATGTTTGCAGTGCTCCCGCGCCGCGCGCGCCGCATCGCCAGAGATTAAAGTACGTAGGTACTGACTGATACAGTTGTCTTTGTCCACTTTACACACACAAGAACACTTTATTTTTTTTTAAACCAATCTATGGTCAAGGAGTATAGAGTTTTTGCAAATTGTATGAAATAACGTGTTTTACTTATTATCGATAGTTTCAGTTAGTATCCTATCTCTATTCGAAAGTTAATCATAGGAGCACTTCGAGGAAAAAAAAGTTAATATTTTTAATTGTTATCGGGAGCGCTACTAAAAGGTGCGCTCTGAGGAATAATAAAGGTGCGCCTCATTAGGTGCGCCTCAAAACGGTGGCGCTTCGAGGAATACCTCAAAGAAATGGGATGGTGCTATTCTTAACGTCCGGCACCAAACGGAACAATAATGCAATAATTGCCTTGCATTAAAATTGCCTTGGTGTAAGTCTTATGCCATTTTATTGAACGGCAAAACTTGCATTCCATTATTGTGTGCCATTTTATTGAAATCGCACGAGTGTAAACACTTGCATGCAATTCTTGAATGGCAATAAAATTGAACGTGATTTATGGCATGCGTAATCGCATGTCGCGTTAGCAATAATTTGTTCTTGAACGAACCTGACCAGAACCTTGAACCGTGTAAATTAAGCTTTAGGTATTTTACATGGAGCGGCTGCCTAAGTGCTTAGATATGTCAATAATTTCTTATGTCTCATTGGTGTCACATTGTCATATCAATGTCGAATTCTTGGTCAAACCGTAACACTACAACGTTGCTTGGCGACATAAATTGGTGTAATATTAATTCGAGCATGATATGGAAGAACATCGTAAGCGACATAATGTAGGTATTAATTCACTTTTTCATTAAATTATAAAATAAAATAATCAATAAAATACCTCCCCTGTAAATTTTAATTTATGTCGTTTACGATGTTCTTCCATAACAGTCTCGAATATTATGGTTACGTTAATTTTTCTTTAGTTCATCGATTATGTTGGATGTTTGATAACACGATCTTCATTTTGTTATCATCAGTCAGTTGCAGTTCCATTGTTTAATTATTGTTGCCATTGAACTTTTATATTTTGTTATGATGTTGACAATGCATTGTGTGACTTCCGCTTGTAACAATATACATACAACATCGTCTCAATGGTTAAGAATAACATAAAGCTGCGTCTACGCTAGACGAGCCGAGCACGAGCAGAGCCGTTCTCGGCTTCCTCGTTCGCGGCGTCAAGTGTGGACATATAACGAACCTACAACGATCACTGTCCTCGAACGCGAAACAAATCCCTTTGTGTTCGTCAAAAAACCGACAATTGGCGGAGCACAGCCGAGCACGAGCGAAATGCTCGCAGCGCGCTCGTTCTAGGCTTCTAAGTCGGTCCACACTAGACGAATTGTGTTCGGCTCGTGCTTCGCTCGTGCTCGGCTCATGATGGGCTCGCCTAGCGTAGACGCAGCTTTAAGGCTTCTACATACCGGGGCGACTTGTCGCGCGACGCGACACGACACAACGGCACCGCTCGTCCCGCGACACGCGGGGCCTTTGTGCCACGTCACGTCGCGCGTCAAGTCGCGCCGGTATGTAGAAGCCTTTAGATGTAACACGGTGGCTCTTAGATTAAAATAATAATAGGAAAAACTTTGTTTTGACTGCCTCGTTGGTTTAGTGATCGCAAGCGTTACTGCTGACCATGAGGTTCTCCGTCCTGGGTTCGATTCGTAATATTTCCCAAGAGAGGGAAAGTGATATTAGGTTTCCCAGCTGGAGTTTCTTAGTAGCCGCTCGGAGTCTGGATTTGTGTGGGGGCAATAGGCTCGCCCCCACTTAAACATAACTAGCGAAATGTGGGTGTACACTTTTACTTTATTTTAAGTTACAAAATTACTCGTATCATTTCAACTTTTACTCTGGAGTTGGCAACGCATCGGCAGAACTTTTTGGTGTTGACAAAGTAGGTACCCATGCAGTTTCTATGAATAAGAAATTAATAAAAATTGTGAAGAAAATGAACCCTGCTAATGTGACAAAGTAGGTATAGCCATTTCTCTTGTACTTGGCTTTCTGTTTCGACTTTCTGAATAACCGTAAAGTCTATTAGATAGTCGTATTGAATTGTAGGAGAGTCTAGTGGTCGGAATTATAAAACAACAAGAAGTGGTAGAATTGTAAAACCGCGTATTATCTTAGACCTATAGCTGTCTATCTATACAACTAAATACAAAATTACCACTTCATCACACATTGTGTAATTAACAAGAATTCAGTGATTAGTAATCTTTTCCTTTCCTAACCTTCCCTTTATTCTTAGAAAAAGATGACTAGATTAATTTATCCAATCAACGAGATCCAGCTACTTCCAAGTGGAACAGTTGACAGCAAAAGTAAATGTGAAAGTAAGTAAGTAAATGTAAAGTAAAAGTAAAAGTGGTCACTGGTTTTCGCACGTTGTATGAAGCAAACCTTCTGTATGTTTCATTCTGTGACACGTCATAGGAACATCGAATCATGCGCAGCTGTCGGGTGATTGGTTAAACTTGTTACGGGGTAGAGGTTAATCACGTCTTTCCTGCACCATAGTTATATTGTGTCTCCTTGTTAAAATACACTTGGCACTATTAAGAAGTCTAGAATATTTTTATATGCTGTTCTATTAATCTATCTATTACATATTTCATCAATTCATGTTCATAAACTCGTAATTTACTCAAAAATAAAATCCTTTCTCACTCATACATAATACAGTATTACATCTTTGTTAAAGGACTAGCTGCACCCCACGGCTTCACCCGCTTATGTCTCGATCCCGTGGGAATATCGGGATAAAAAGTAGCCTTTATGTTAATCCAGGGTGTCGGCTACCTCCATACAAAATTTAATTAAAATTGGTCTAGCCGTTTGAGCGTGAAGAAGTAACAAACACACACATTCACTCGCCTTTATAATATTACTAGCTGTGCCCCACGGTTTCACCCGTGTAAGTCTCGATCCCGTAGGAATATCGGGATAATAAGTAGCCTATGGTTTTAAACCAGGATGTCAGCTACCTCCATACCAAATTTTATCAAAATTGGTCCAGCTGTTTGAGCGTGAAGAAGTAACAAACATACACACACACACTCACAAACTTTCGGATTTATAATATTAGTGTGAAGTGCGATGATTAGTGTGATAGTGTGATTAGTGTGATTTATTATTTATTTATTTAAAGACTGTTCTATTATTCTATTCTAAAACTTTATGCACAAGTAAAAAAATACAATGTACAAAGACGGACTAAATGCCTGCCTTAATATTAGTGTGATAAGATAATATTAGTATCACACTAATATTGTAAGTGTGAAGTGTGATAGAACATAATTATATTCTCACGAAAATAGATAGTGAAATCAAAATTAACACATAAATCACTTGCGAGAAAGTGGTTAATCACGTCAAGCAAAAGTGACAAAAATGTGACACAAATTATGCCCACTAACATTAAGTAAAGAATTGGGGGATTTAATGTAGATGAGCTTTCTACAATGCGTTATGGAATGTTCTCACGGTTTCTGGAGATAATTAGGGACGGTAAAAAACGTAAAGGTATTGTAGGTTTTAGTTTTCATAGAGTTGGTTGGAGAATTTGTAGAACAATACTACCAGGGCTATGGAGATAATTAGGGATTGCCCCGAGTCAATTTTCCTTCCGGTCATGAACTCTATTGTCCTTTAGTACTGTAGAGTCTATAACTAGTATAGTTTTAGCATGCAACCTAAGCGAGTCAGTTATAAGTTCATGGCCTAATTACGAGACCAACATTATTTTGTATTTAGAATAGAAGGAAATGTAGGAGTCATAGCAATGTGATATACAAAACGCAAAGAGATATATGATATTATAATAAATTTTAATAAATTTATTTCATATAAGCCTAATACATAAGGAGAGAAAAAGGGTTAACAATGTTAAAAGGGTTAATATTGTTAAGTAAATAATTTAATGTCTTTGAAAAAAAACCGGTCAAGAGCGAGTCGGACTCACGCACCGAGGGTTCCGTACGTATATATGATGTTGATGATTTCTGAAAAACTGTGCTATTTAGAGACATTGTTTTATTTTTCCTGTAATCTTTACATAAACTTCTATCACTTATAATAATGTCAGATTTTTATCTATGCAAACTTCGGAGATAAGGAGGGGGGGGACGGTATTTTTTTACACATTTCATCAAAAGTCTGAAACTATGCTGCCTTAAAAAAAATGTTTGAGAATGTGCAAAAAGCGTTCTTTCATATTTTATTATGATATCCCACATGCCCTAGTCTTAGTTTTTTTTTTTTTTTTCCCCGCTTCAAATTTTTAAGACCAAGGGGGTCTTAAAAATTTGAAGCGGGTCCAGTCCAGTCCCTTTTGCAGAAAAAGATTTTTTTTTATTCTTTCTTGTTTGCAAAAGTCATCTAAAACTATTCTACAAGTTGATAGCATAAGTAGTTCTTGAGATATCCAGGTGTGACAGACAGACAGACAGACAGACTTAGTCTCACTATAAGGGTTCCTTTTTACCATTTTGGTACGGAACCCTAAAAACCTGAGAGATTTGTTTTATTGATGTACCTGTTAGGTTTTTCAATCATAATTTTGGTAATCATTAAGACAAGAAACAATAAAGGTATAAATAGTTGTCAACAACTGTGATTCTGTGACTTTTAGTGCGGAAAGAGACCCTCTAAATAGCTGCTTTAATTTATAAGGCACAAAGAAGCATTAATAGAAGACGTCTTAGATCAGAAGACTAAGGTCTCCAAAACGAGTAAATAAATCACATCACACGAATATTATAAAGGCGAAAGTTTGTGAGTGTGTGTGTGTGTGTTTGTTACTTCTTCACGCTCAAACGGCTAGACCAAGACCGAGACTTACGCGGGTAAAACAGCGAGGCGCAGCTAGTAAATATATACAGGGTGTAAGGGACAGCCCTCCGCAAATTAACAGCGTGCATTCAGCTCCTTATTTTGAATCATATTCCACTGAAAATTTTCTCAGGAAAATTGTATTTTTTTTAATCGTAATTTCAGTTACCATTCCTTTATTTCAATGTAAAATCACATTCTCTGTACGCAGTACTCCATTAATGTAGCACGCAGTACTCCTTTTTTCGGGGGTAGGTGTAAAAAAAGTTAACACATAAATTTTTAAATCTCTTTTAATTAAAAATATTAATAAGTATTTTAACTTGCTTTCGAGTACAATAATTGTTGTATATCCTACTAAATAGGCTGTGGTGAAACAATCCATGTAATACTAGCACTTAAACTACACCACCTGCCAGCTTTCACTAGTACTGTTGTCGTCACTACAAGTTCTGAACACTTCACTATGTCTTCTCAACTCGATGATATCCAATCGGCCCGGAAGAACCTCGAGGAGTGCTTCTTCAAAAAGATGGGCGAACTTGAAGCACAGATCCATTGTGCTGGGCCTGCAAAGGACACCGTAGCAAAGATTGCTGAAGAGTTCCGGTCATTTCGTGAGCTTATGTTCGGCGTACTGGGACTTCTTAGGAAGCAGATCATGGAGTGCTCTAGAGTGGTTGATGGTTTGGAGACAAGATCTCGCCGGAAAGCTCTCATTTTCACTGGCTTTTCTGAAGCGGACAAAGAGGATTGTAAGGCTCTTGTGCTGGACGTTCTGAAGAATAAACTGGGACTGCCTGACATCACTGCATCGTCCATCAAAGTGTGTCACAGACTTGGGGCGTCAAACAAGGGCCCAAGGATCAGCAGACCTATATTGGTAAGGTTCTCTAATGTTGACGAGAAGTCCACTGTTTGAAAGGCAAAGTCTGCATTGAAGGGCTCCACTGTCACTGTTAAGGAATTCTTGACCAGGTCTAGGCAAACCGTATTCGGCAGAGCGCGCCTGCACTTCGGGATGCCGCCGGCATGCTGGACTCAGGACGGGGTTATTGTCATCAGATCCCCCGATGGAGCACGCCATAAGATTTGTTCTTTAGAGGAACTCAATCCCTTGCTGGCCAAGTACCCTAAGAAAACCGGGGAATCATCTGCTGTTGCAGGAGGCCAGCCTGATAGTGCAGTGCGTAAAATCTAAGTGTTTGCAACTTATTAGTGTTTGTTTTCTCCGTCATAGCAGTTTTTGTTTTTGGTACGTTAGTTCACGTAATTATGATATTAACGTACATGTCTAAATGCTTAATATTTCTTAATTTCACCTCAAAACGACATAAGTTTCATTCTGCCGGTAAATAAGCTCAATTCAAAATTCAAAAATAATTTGTTTGTCAATTAGTTGTCACTGTCACCTGTCAACCTTGAATTTTTGTTTTTTTTTGACGTTGCTTTTTCCTTATTCCACGTCTGTGATGTTTCGTATTTTGCGTTTCGTTTTTGCTCACGTAACTTTGTCATGTATCGTTTTGTTATTCGTTTGTTCATAATATTTTGTGTTTATGTTTGTGATACTATTTTCCCCTCAATTTTTTTGGTTTTGTAATATACTACTGTACAGTGTTACAGGGATCTTTTGGCGCTTGAATAATGTTGCAATGTTATTTCGTGTTTTGAAATCAAGATTGGTAGCGTAGTTCCAATATGGGCCACGCGCCAAAAGATCCATGTACAGCTATACTGGTGCTACTGGTGGGTGGTGCAAAGAGAGTGGTGTTGCACCGAAAGCGAAAGCGATCTTAACTGTATTATTTAAATGTATATATTTATTTATATATTTAACAGTTATTTAAATTATTTTTATTTATATTTTATGTTAACTGACGATGATTCTTTTTACTCTGCCATTGATTCCTCTAGCTCATCCGCTAGTTTTAGTTCCTTGACTGACACCCTTGGTGAATTTGTGTGTCGGAGTCTCAGTCAACAGAAAGGTCACTTGTTCAATATCTTCCATATAAATGCGCAAAGTGTGCCAAGTCACTACAGTGATCTGTTGGACACCTTTTCCGACGCTAATGTTCATGCCGTTCTGGTTTCTGAGAGTTGGCTCAAACCTCATCTTCTCTCCACCACCTACTCTCTTCCTGGTTTCATTCTTATCCGCAATGATAGAATTGGAAAGGGAGGAGGTGGTGTAGCTATCTATCTTCGTAGCGATTTCCCTTTCAAAATCATTGCCTCATCTCCCTCACTCTATCATGCTTCCGCAGAGTACCTCTTTTTAGAGGTCTACGTCAAAGGCGTCAAGACCCTACTTGGTGTTGTCTATTGTCCACCCGCCGTCGACTACTTTTCCAATCTCGAATTGGCGCTAGAATCCGTAGGGTCAGATTTTGCACATTACGTTATCATGGGCGATTTCAACACCGACCTTGCTCACCACACCCCTCGTTCCCGTAAACTCCTTAACATCATCGAGTCCGTTAGTCTCCATGTACTTTCACTGCAACCTACCCATTTTAATATCTCAGGCGATGACACTTGGCTTGACCTAATCCTTACATCCACTCCCTCCCTTGTTTCCTCTCATGGTCAGTGTCCTGTTCCTGGTTTCTCCCATCATGACCTAATTTTCCTCTCTTATGTCCTAAAACCGCCTAAACCTGTCCCAAAAGTTCTGCACATGCGGTGTTTTGCGCGCATGGACATTGAGAAGCTTCGTCAGGATGCGTCAGACCTCAATTGGGAACACCTGGCAGCGGCGACAGCTGTAGACGATAAGCTGCGTATTTTCAATCGGACGGTCCTTGCTCTCTACGACAAACACGCTCCTGTTAAGAAGGTTAAACTCCGGCGTCCTCCTGCTCCTTGGATGACGACAGGGGTTCGGATGGCGATGAGGCGCAGGGATCGAGCCTTTCGTAAATTTAAAAAGGATCGCAGTGAAGAAAATCGCAACTTTTTCAAAGCTGCTAGAAATCGGTGTAATCAGATGATACGCAACGCTAAACGCCGCCATATTCTAGAGAACATATCTTCTGCTTCACCTGCTGATATCTGGAAGTTCCTTGGTACTCTTGGTATCGGTAGACCACGTCATGTGGATTTTCCTAATACGATTGGCCTTGATGATATCAACCGTCACTTCACAACCACTTGTCATTTGAATTACCAAATGTTGTCCCAGACGGTCGATTTCATTACTGGCCTAGCTAGTCCCATCATAGAACCATTTCACTTCTCTCTAGTCACCTTGGACGAAATTAAAAAGATTATCCTCTCCATAAAATCCAAGGCTGTGGGCTATGACGGCATCAGTCGTAGTATGGTCATTTGGGTGCTTGATATCCTTCTCCCTCTGATTACCCACATCATCAACTTTTCTCTTTATTCTGGACTTTTCCCATCCCTGTGGCGTATGGCTTTTGTCCGCCCACTTCCTAAGATTTCAAATCCCTCTCTACCCAGCCTCTTTCGACCTATTTCCATTCTCCCATTCCTGTCCAAAGTGCTTGTGGCCTGCGTACACAAGCAGTTTACAGGGTTTGTCCACGAGAACAACCTTGTTAGCTCTTTCCAGTCTGGATTCAGGCCTGGGCACAGTACAGCCTCCGCTCTCCTTAAAGTGACTGCCGACATTAGAGAAGCAATGGAGGATACCAAGGTTACCGTTTTGGTATTAATTGATTTCTCCAATGCCTTTAATGCTGTCAGCCATGATATTCTCCTTTCTATCCTCTCTCATCTTATGGTTTCGCCCGAGGCCCTGGAATGGTTCTCTTCTTATCTTCGGGGACGTCGGCAATCGGTTCGCGTTGATGAGAGCTCATCGAGTTGGCGCGACCTGGATGCTGGTGTTCCACAAGGCGGTTTTCTTTCTCCATTGTTATTCTCCATCTTCATTAATGCTATAACTCTCTGTCTTCGATGTTCGTATCATCTTTATGCTGATGATCTTCAGTTGTATGCGGCTGAGCGGGTGGAGAGTTTATCGGACGCTATAGCAGATGTAAACCGAGACTTAGACTCTATCAAAAAGTGGTCTGATAGTTTTGGGGTGTCAGTAAACCCCTCAAAGTGTCAGGCCATTGTAATTGGAAGCTCGCGCATGATGGGTTGTGTGGCACTTAGCTCTCTTCCTCCTCTTATTTTTAATGGTACCGTCATACCCATTACTCCTACAGTGAAAGATCTCGGTTTGCATCTTGACACAACGCTGGGCTGGCAACGCCAGGTTTCTAGTGTTAGTCAAAGGGTCAATGGTACTCTGCGATCCCTGTATCGTCTGAGAAGGTTTTTGCCCGCTAAGACGAAGACTATGCTTGTGCAGACTTTGATTTTCCCTATCATCGACTATGGTGACGTGTGCTACTTTGACTTGAATGCGGTTTTGCTGGATAAGCTCGACAGACTACTCAACAATGGTATCCGGTTCATATTTAATCTAAGAAAATATGACCATGTGTCGAGTTACAGGGCTCAAATGGATGTCCATTCGCCAGAGAAGAAGTTTGCGCGCTTTGACCTCACTTTTCTCCCTTCTCAACTCTCCCAGCCCTCCTTCTTATCTTATGTCTCACTTCCAGTATCTATGTTCTTCACACGCTAGAACCTGCGTTCTTCCAACAATCTTCTTCTACTCTGTCCTTCTCATACTTCTGACTTTGTTCATTCTTCCTATCATATTCAGTCCATTCTTCTCTGGAATGCGCTTCCTCTTGATATCAGGACGGCCACCAGTCGGTATGCATTTAAGCGGAAATTGCAGAGTTATTTACAAAACAAATAGCGTAGAGTCATCTCAATTACCTCCTTTCCTTGAATTTGTATGTATTATATTTATATATATATATAATATAGGGATATGTTATAGTGTATATGTACGTATGTATATGTATTATAAGTTTATAATCTATTTATGTACTTGAGCACCTATTTTATTTATAGTAATATAAATAGGTTAGAATGTAATATTTTTTAATATTATTATTTTCTCTCCATCAGAGCACCCACTATCTTATCTCTTCACCACCCTTGGTTGACTGGTAGAGAATGCCTAAGGCTTTAAGTCCGCCTTTGTACCTTATTGTGTGCGAGAAGTTTAAATAAATAAATAAATTTAAATAACACAGCTAAAATAAAAAAATCTGCAATGGATGTTGAAATTCTCTAACGAACGACGCCTGAAATCAGCGAACGCGGCCGTCCACCCCGCCGCGACAAATCAGGTTATTGGAATCCCCTAACGTTCCTGAAATAATTTCATGTACCGGTCATCTTAGTACGATATACTGAATTCACCCCATCAGTCTGTTCCTTACACGCTGTATACAGGGTCAAATTAAATTAGCTAGCGAAACTCCACAGGCGTGATGGGTATCGATATCAAAATACGAAAAAATTTAAATGATCTGATGTTTTTTTTTTGGAGTCAACGACCGCTTGTATTTTTACTGGAAGTATGAGTTGAGAAAATCAGTTTATTTTTATTTTATCGTGTTTACTAATCCATACCAGCACGTCTGTGAAGGATACACAAAAAAACTGATCTTTTAAACTGATATTTCAAGTGACTACATTTATACACTACCAACGGTTAATGACCGATTTTTTTTTTTGGTTTTATCATGTATTGATATCGATACACATCACGTCTGCGGAGTTTCGCTAGCTAATTTAATTCGATCCTGTATATAATACATCATCACCATCGTCATTTATTTCCCTGACATTATGTGTATCAAAGTTATTATACCAACGTCATGGCGTCACTACAACGGAATCGGGCCCGACAAAGGACTCGCTAGGTCAGTTCGAGGACGTCGGGTCATTTGCGTAGACTGTTTATCAGTTACTGATATCGGTCCTGCTACTACAGCAGACAAACACTTTAGTTAAATACCGTGAAATAATATTATTTATTTGAGTTATTAATGAAATGGCTTAAAATAAAGAAGATCTTTTTGCTATGCTGGGCTGTAGGACGACGCCTAGGTGTTTCACAAGCTGACTCAATACGTAGTCACGCTAACGAATCGTAAAAGTCACGAAAAATGTAGGGGTTTATTTAAAAACTGCTTAAAGTTAAGTTAGCAAATACCAACAGTTTTAGTACTTTAAGACAGCAGGCCAGGGCCACAAGTCTGCTATTACAATAGTGTCAGAATGGTCGATCATTGATTTCATAATTGATGATTTTGACAAGTTTGGTAATCTACTATTATAATGGCATCGTTAAGACTTTCCAATGGTCGGCCACTGACACTACATTGAAATAAATTGCATTTATTGGTATTCTCGTACATAATGACAAATGAATGAAATTTTGTACTAATGGGTTTTATAATAATGGCAATACGACAATGCCATTATAAGTAACACAATTCTATTACGAGAACATTGACCGACCAATGATCGACCATTATGAATTTAGCAGATTACGAACTTTTAGCAAAATGACAATGGGATCGTGTTGGAATGACTGAATTTATAAAAATAGCAGACTTGGGGCACAGCATTCTTGAATCCGATGGACTAGCATCGTGTCACGTTTGACATAATTAAAACGGATTCGAGTCCAACAAAGGACTAACAAGGTTGGGCCGAGGACGCGAGGTCACAAGGGCATGCTGTTTATAGCAGGGTTCCCTATAAAAATAGTCCGCAATTTGTATGAAGAAAATATAAAAAAAACGGGTTTCGTTTTAAGCATTGTAGGAATACTAATAAACATGAGATGTCTCCAATCAAATAAATGGTGGAAATCTTGCAGTATACACTTGATTTGTCAAAAGGTAATCGCAATAATTGTAAACGAAAAACGGGTTTGTATTTTTTTTTTGTTTTATTTATTTATTTATTGGGAACAATTTAGGTATAACTTAACAAAAGAAACGAAGATAGCTGCAAAAGTAAAATACTGTGGCGCAGCTATCAACGCCCCACACAACATACATGGAAGACATTTGACAAGACATGGAGGACTAGGTAAACTTGCTAAAAAGCTGAGTTTAGTAAAATCTTATTTAAATGATTGACAACAGCAAGTTCAAATAAATGGTCTCAATTCGCTCGGTTTAAAAGTAAAAATGGGTGTTCCACAAGGCTCAATATTGGGTCCTTTCCTCTTTTTAGTATATATTAATGATCTTCCCCATTTATTCAAAAAACAACCACAAATGGTGTTATTTGCTGACGACACTTCCTTAATCTTTAAGATAAATAGACGGGCATCAAATCTTGACGACGTAAGTAACGCCCTACTGCAGGTCCAAAATCGGTTCACTGGTAATAATTTAGTATTAAATGGGAAAAAAACTAAATGCATAAGATTTGCTTTACCGAATGTTAAAAGTAGTGATTGTGACATAGTATTGAATAAAGAGAAACTTGAATTCGTCGATAAAACTGTTTTCCTTTTTAACTGTTTCGCTCGACTCAAGGCTGCAATGGGGTCCTCATTTAACATCTCTTGCAGGACGGCTAAGTTCAGCAGCGTACGCTGTGAGAAAAATCCGTCAATTCACTAATGTAGATACCGCGAGGCTAGTCTATTTCAGTTACTTTCATAGTATTATGTCTTACGGTATTTTACTATGGGGACGGGCTGCAAATATCGAGTCTATTTTTATTCTGCAGAAAAGAGCCATCAGAGCAATATATGGCCTCCGCAGGCGCGATTCTCTAAGGGAACTGTTTAAAGATATCAACATCATGACGGTACCTTGTCAATATATCTATGAAAACATCATGTACGTAAGAAAAAATTTAAATAGTTTCAGTAAAAGAGGTGAAAGACACAATTATGGGACTAGAAATAGGGATGAATTAGTTCAACCAGGTTTCAGACTGGCTAAAGTAGACTCATCCTTCATGGGGTACTGTTTAAAATGCTACAATAAAATACGTCCCCACATAGTCCAACTAAATGAAACGAAATTTAAATCTTTTATAAAACGCACACTATGTAGCCAAGCATATTATAAGTTGGGGTATTACATTGCTGACAAAAATGCTTGGCTTAACGCTGGTCCTGCTCCACAAGGGCGCATAAACTAATTGAATAGCATTCAAATCTATTGTTGGAGCGGCTGAAGATTGTAAATACTATCTTTATATTGTATAAATTCAATCTATTAGTATTGTATAATTGCATAGCACATGTGTGAGCACTATGTACCTACCATTTTCTGAGTACGTCTTTTATTGACTTGAATGTGCCCTGGCGGCTGAGAGTGTCATGCTCACTAAAATGTCTAGCTGATGGTGGCGTATGTGTTGGATCATTAAGTTCCCTTCAAAATGGTTGAGCTATATGGTGCTGATCCATGCGTCATGTTCGTGAACGGGCGCCGTCAGTAGGGACTGGTCATTTCTTAGCTGCCACGGCTTATTTTAACTTAGTATTTTAGTTGTTTTTTATATTTTTATTACGGACGCTTTTAACGTGCACGTCCTTCTACATTGTTCACACATGTATAATTTCAACATAAATTATGTAACCAATACTATGTAACGATATTTTGATTTAAAAGAGTGTCCGTGGAGTTTCTTGCCCGTTCTTCTCCATAGGAACCTACTGCGCTTTGGAATGGGCAACTAGCTTCATCTGACTGACTGACCCCTTGACAATTCAAAAGTGCCTATAATAGGTTTATTTGAAATAAATGCTTTGAGTTTGAGTTTGATTTGTTCCAGACTTTCACATCTTTACGTAAAAGTCTTATAGTGAAATCTATGACAAAATTTAACCTCTCAGACCCTGGCCTGTTAAACCGGATATAGTCTGATAGAGTGCTCCTCCTTAACGTCAGCCCCGTTGACAGGTGACAGTTGACAGTTGCTTTGACATTTATACATGCTGTCCTGTCGTATCAATAAAACAATGTTATCGATAAAACGATGTTTCAATATCAAAATAAAAAATTTGTACCAAGATTTCTCAAAAATAACACAAAAACCGCTATATCTTGTGAAGGAAGCGAGATAGAGCAAAAATAACACTTTTTGGGGGTATTATAAAGGGGTTTCACTAATCAAGACACATCGATCGAGAGGTTCGCAAACCTGAAAAACCTATTTCATATTTTTAAATCACGTCATCGATATCATCTATCGATACGAGTGGACAGCATTTAATTACGTCAAGTCAACTGCCAACTGCCAGTTTCGTCAACTGACAGCTGTCAACGGCACTTTCCGTTAAGGGTGAGCGTTTTTTCGGGAAACTACTTCCAGCACCTTTTAGGTGCCAGTAGGGTCTGACCGGTGGAATTAAAGACCTATTTAGGCCTACAGTAAAACTCAATTCAATCAACTCAGCCTATAGCAGTCCACTGCTGGACATAGGTCTCTCCCAGGCTGCGCCACAACACCCTGTCCTCCGCCTTCCGCATCCAGTCTGTCCCAGCCACCTTTTTAAGGTCGTCGATCCATCTAGACCTCTATCATTTAGATCTAAAACTCAATTAGGGAAAGACAATATTTAGCATAGTAACATTACTACTTGGATTTTACGAAGCTTTAACAAAACAAATAAAAAATCATGTTTTCTTTCTATTTTATTATATTACTAGCTGTTGCCCGCGGCTTCGCTCGCGTGGCTTTTTCTAAACATACAAATCTTCCCCTTGAATCACTCTATCTATTAAAAAAAAACGCATCAAAATCCGTTGCGTAGTTTTAAAGATCTAAGCATACATAGGGACAGACAGGAAGCGGGAAGCCACTTTGTTTTTATAATATGTAGTGATAGTGATTAGCTGCGCCCCGCGGTTTCACCCTCATAAGTCTCAACCCCGTGGTAATATCGGGATAAAAAGTATCCAATGTCCTAATTCAGGTCATGGTGTACTCATGTGTCAAATTTCATTAAAATCCGTTCAGCCGTTTTAGCGAGAAAGCGTAACAAACCATCAAAAAAACTTACTTTTGCAATTATACGTTGTGGCCCTGGCACACAGGCAAATGAAGGAATACGGGTGGGTTTTAGTCAGTAAAAGTCTGACACGCAACTTCACTCCGCCCAGAGCGGGAGAAGTTATTTGATAATTCACACCCAAAAAAAAAAAAAAGGATGCCGTTAAAAACATTAGAAAACAATCATTCATTTTCCTGTCACATTCCTTTGTCTACAACAAATTGTTCTGTTACTACAGACAACAAAAAAATAAAGTTACTGTTTTGGCTAACGTGACTGTGTGACGTAATTTAAAATGTCGTCGAAGGACGCTCAAGGTCAATGTAAAGACACAAGGTTACTAAGGGCCGACGGCTTTGTTTGGGTTCCGCATATGTTGTGTCCAAATGAAACGTTAACACGTCATTCATTTGATTATGTTTGGATAATCTTGTTTCATGGAGCTTGTGTGCGTATTTCAGGCTTAATTTTATAAATAGGCATCTTAATAGGCTTGTAGCCGTTGTTGTTATATTTAGGACTACTTGTGGAACGACTATAGCATTTGTCTAATTAAGTTTTTTTACAAATTCAGTTGGGATTTCACTGCAAACTTTCCTGAAGACCCCATATTTTTTTGTATTTGGTGGGAAATTATAACTTCTCTCGCTCTGGGCGGAGCTCGGGCGTGTTAGACGTTTACTGACTAAAACCCACCCGTGTTCCTTCCGTTGCCTGTGTGCCAGGGCCACGATATCCCTTTCGGACAAACTCGCAACCCTGGCAGGCATTGGTCGTAATGGACCCCATCAGTTGGTGCTGACATCTCTTTGAGGCGCGCGTGGAACACAGCGCGCTGCCCATCGACCCGGGCCTGGTCCTTATCGGACGGTGAGCTATTCCTGAAGACCCCATTAGTTATCAGTTATCTTTCAATGTCAATTATTATGATGCTTGGGGGAGGCCTATGTCCAGCAGTGGAGGTCATTCGGCTGAAATAATGATGATAATGATGAAGAAGACCACAGTTATTTATCCGTTACTGAGAGTAGGTACTTTGCCTTATTGTTTTCCACTTAAAAAACAAAGCGCTGCAGACTACCAAAATTGCTATCAAAATTCACATTTTATCGTGTTTTAGAAAATCGAAAGTACGGAACCTTTGCGCAAAAGCCTCGTATCTCATCCGTATCGTGTTTTGAATGTCCGAATAACTACGAACGGCCCAAAGTCCATTGTTTAGATCCTGATTTATATTCAAACGACGCCACTTCACCAGAAATAATGAGGTTTTGTTGGGAATAACTTGAGGAAGGAAATAGGATTACGTTGACATATGAAATCATTTTCAGCGTGAATAATGCATTTGGCAACAACTGCAATATCTGCGGTACTTTATACTGGTACGTAGGTACTTACTTACGAGCCCCAAAGATGTTTCTTAAGACGCAGATATATGCGAGTGACCTTGAGTGGTTAGCTTGCTTGTTCTGTACTGAGCTCACGCAACGCGTCGTACTTTCAGCCAGTAATATGACTCGCCCATCAGGGAGCGCTGTCCCCAATTTGACGCATTATTAATTTATTATACATAAAACAAAAAGTATTTTAATAAAACGCGTATACTAAAAGATGCAAATCATCTCTTATTTTAATCATCTTTAAATTGGTAAATTTCAGAAAAATACGCTTGGTAGATATTGCGCCATTCTCAGTTTTAGGTCCGTGTTAGATTTAATTTTACAAATTAATTTCACTATGTAATTTAAACAAAATCTAAAATATTCACCATTAAGTTATTGAGAAAATGCTCTAATTTAACATATTTTTTTTTCAAATCATTAACGCTATTCGTTTAGACGTGATCTTCAGTATAAAAACATTGAAAGTCGGTTATCGTCGCCTTAAATAAAGAATGAAAGAAAGAATAAGTATTTATTGGGACTCGTACAGATGACAAATTAAACCAAAACACACTCATAGAAACATAAAAAACAAAAAATAGTAAATATACCTATAAACTTAGTAAATATGCCTTAGTGATAGCACCTTCAACCACGAAGTATTATTTTTGAAAACTGCGGTAATTATTACATTCTGCCTAGGACCGTTCATTTTGATGGTCCAAGAGAGAACGCCTGACCCTTTTTCAGTTACCCAGTCTCAGCAATGGTTGCTAGCAGCCTGATCAGGCAATTGGTATTTTATTTCATGTTTTTGGGTGGCTACAAACTGGCGGCTTTATGATAGTAAGGAGTTACCGCAGGTTACAGACATCTTCCATAGAGCAGGCGTTGTTGGTGCGTTAATGATAAATGATTTTATTTCTTTATGTAGGTTTGCTCAAACACACACGTCAATAAAATTCTAAAAACTAGATGAGGTCGGGTTTTCCTATCTGAGTACTCTGAGAAGAAAGGCCGAAAAAAACTCAGAGGTCACGGTCTCTTTTAAAGTCCAGCCATATTCTTGGTCAGGTCATGTGAAGACCATGTAGATTGGTGTCTGAAAAGGTCTTTTGATGAAAGAACCGCACAGATTGAGTGGAACTGCCCAGTCATGCTGTTCACGCGTTGGTCAGTTATCATGCAGCTCAACGCAGAATTTAAGGAGCTCAACAATCCGACGAACAATACCAGAGAAAGGATATTTGGGTAGGCCGTGTAAGCTACTTAAAAAGCCAGACCATGATAATAACTATCGGAGACAAAAAAACAATGACACAACATAGTCTTCACATTCACAATAATTAAAATAATAAAATACTTTACAAAGTAAATATTATATTCATGTCATTGCTATCCCAGAACCAAAACTGAAATAGTGCCCTACCAATGACGAACAATCATCCAATTACATAAATACCTCTCCACACATACCTATAGAGTCGTTACTTACTACATTATAATTAACTATTAACATAATTACAATGTGTTCAACCATTTGCGAGTGACGCACATTCATACTGACAAATCGCGATAATGAATTAGGGCTTCCGTTTTATACACGATAATTGTATCTATTGTTTTAATTCTAACTACATTATATTATTGTTACTATGTGAAAAGTTATCGGATCCGGAACGAGGTGATCTAACAGAGAACCAAAGTTGTCGACATAGCTCAAATAATAAGCAAGCTGAACTGCAATGGGCCGGCCATATTAGTCATAGAACTGGGGGCCTAAAATGAACGCTTAGGCAGAATCATAATATGATCTGCATACAATTCATACATCCCGCAATTCATTTGTTTGACAGCTACTATTTGACATTAGACTTCATTAGAGCAATTCATAATTTGTGGACCATTTTACGAAACTCCATACAAAACTGTCAAACACATGAATTGCGGGTTATGAATTGTACGCAGATTATATTACGATTCTGCCAATCGTAATATAATAAAAATAAAAAATATAATAAATGGACGATTTGGCACCCCAACGGGTAAATGTGTTCTTGAGTGGAGACCGCGAATTGGCAAACGTAAGGTAGACGCTCTAAGCCTAGGTGGAGCGACGATCTTCGCATGGTGGCTGGTAGCAGCTGGATGCGCTTTTTTTTTTTGCCGAGAATCGAACAAAATGGCGTGCAATTGGGAGAGGCCTATGCCCAGCAGTGGTCTGCTGTCACGGAGTACACAGACAGAGGGTAGGCTTCATAGAATCGCGCAATGATAAGTAGGTACTACTTCGGGCAACTGGCGGCATCGTCACAAACATATAATTGTAAATTCTTTATCCAGAAATCCGTCCAAACTATATTGCAATACAAATATTCTGGACTGAATATTAATATTGCAATATAGTTTACAAATACATCACTCCCATCCTTTCAACTGGAACAAAACTTGGCTAGACACATTTTAATGGTGTTTAATAAAGGAGTGAACAATGCTAGAATATTACGCAGCTTGCAGTCAACAGCAGCCGAACAATGCCAGAGATTCGTTAGTAATACGTAAGCTGTAGCTCTTACTTGGAAAACTCGAAGTTTCGAGTAAAAAACGAACGTGACCAAAATTTCGAAGACGCGTCTTCGAAATTTCGGTTCTAAGACATGCCGGTCATTATTTAGGTATAGGTAAATTTACATGCATTTTTAATTAATGTTCCATAAAAGATGATTGACAACACACGCGCTACCATCAATGGGACATGACATACTCTCGACTGCCAAGCTTTTTTAAGTCAACAAACATCTTATCATAATGCTCACATTTAAAAATTGAAAAATGCTTCTAAATAAAACAAAATTATAGTTTGCAATGTATTTGAAAGATTAATAAAATTGTCCTAGCAAAAGGAAAAATGAATAACGTCTTCTTCATATTCATTACCATCGATGTGTGGCAAAAATACATAAAAGGGGCTAATTACAATAAGTACTGAAGTTTGTTACATTTTGCTCACCTCATTCTTCCGAGCTCTTTCATCGTAGTAAGGGGTTATGTGCATACCATTGCTGTTGAACAATACTCTATGGTGCCTTTGTTCCAAGCGCTCTATAGACGAGTAGGTACCATAGGAACCCGAAATGGTGTTGCAAGTTAAGCAAACACATATAGGGGTGGACAGATCTCTAAGTGAACAATTGGTTCGAGACAATTGTTTGGCAAACCGTATTGTTATACCGTTTCCAAGTGCTGTGTAGAAAAATAACAGATAACCCTAAATATCTCTGACAAACATTTCGGTCAGAAGGCTGTATGTCTGACGACTGCTCTAACACTAGAATGTCATTACATATCATCATGCCGAATGGTTCTGGAGTGGCGTTCGCGTGCGGGAAGGCCTCCTACAAGGTGGACCGATTACCTTGTGAAGGCCACAGGTATCTGCTGGATGCGGAAAGCACAGAACCGGTCGAAGTGGCGGTGCTTGGGGGAGGCCTATGTCCAGCAGTGGACGTCTTTCGGCTGAAATGATGATGATGATGATCATCACGCCTGTACGTAGTGTTAGGCAGAGGTGTATAACTGTTTAGTACCCCGCTATTGTCCGTTTGGTGCCGGACGTAAAGAATAGCACCATACCATTTCTTCTCGCGGGTGTCGTAAAAGGCGACGAACTAGAGAATGGGCAGCAGCGTTCTCTATGCATTTTAACACCACACTGCGATCACCAACCCGCCTGAAAAGCGTGGCGATTAAGGCAAACCCCCACTTTAGGGCAGGCCTATGTCCAGCAGTGGACGTCTTGCGGCTAAAATGATGATGAATGATGATAACCCCGCTATTTGTCAGTTACATTTAAATCCCATGTAACAGGCAGTGAGCCTAAGGGGCGGGACAAACAGAAAAGACGTAAGACGAGGTCGCGTCGCAGACGTATGTGCCTGTGACCGCGTCTCGTCCGCGCCCTGTCTTTTCTGTTTATTTTTTTGTCGCGACGCTTCTTTACAATTTGTATGAAAATCTATTGAAGGGGCGCCGCGTCTGCGACGCGTCCTCGTCTTACGTCTTTTCTGTTTGTCCCGCTCCTTATGCCGTTAAACAGGCACGACCAGATGGTCCAGACTCCGAGCTGGTAATCGGAAGTTACATTCGAAAAAACCCTCTAACACTGGCCGAAATTGGGAAAGTCAATGACAATATTTGGGTGCCCAGTCATTGGGTTCTGTAGGCGACATGTAAATATTCATGATCACCAGCACCAGCATCTAACCGTCTGGCGTGAAAATGATAGATGTATGATACTTTTAAGTAATACTTCAAATACACTTCAAAGTCTCTACATGACTATTATCGACAAAAAATCTGTACGCGCCGTGCCGCGTCTGTCTGTCTGTCTGAACGCCATTAAATAAAAAAAAGGCCTAAAAAACCGGCCAAGTGCGAGTCGGACGCGCGCACGAAGGGTTCTGTACCATTATCTATAAAAACGGCAAAAAAATCACGTTTCTTGTATGGGATATTTGTTTTATTTATTTTTAAAGTGAATATATAACTAAAAATTCTGTGAATATTTCAAGCGTCTAACGTCGATAACGGCAACATGGTAGCATGTTGCCGTTATCAATATCGAGAAAAACGAGCAAAAAAATCACGTTTGTTGTATGGAAGCCCCCTTAAATATTTATTTTATTCTGTTTTTTTTGTATTTATTGTTATAGCGGCAACAGAAATACATCATCTGTGAAAATTTCAACTGTCTAACTATCACGGTTCAAGAGATACAGCCTGGTGACAGACAGACGGACAGACAGACGGCGGAGCCTTAGTACGGAACCCTAAAAACTACCGAACGGACTTTCAAACGGTTTTGCCCAATGGACGGAGTGATTCATGAAGGTTTAGTTGTCTACCTTATAACGGTTTTGTGTAAATTGGCTTAAATATGACAATATTGTTGAAGATATCGGAAAAAATAATCGCGACTGAGAAGAGCTTTATTGGCGTGCGAAGCGTAAACCGTACTAGATGGATAAAACACCCTAATAAGTTCAAAAAAAAAACCGCGACAGCGTGTCTATCTTCTAAAGCTGACCCACAGTAACCATTTTTATCTTTCAGAATTTGATAAAAAAATTATTGTTATTTCCGAAGCTATTTTAACCGGATTTTTACATTTATTCCGTTCTAATACCAACAACTAATACCACTGGTATTTGTTTCAACTCATATTTATTTTCTATTCCGAACGGATACCACTCTTTAAATAATTAAATGTAATGTGCGAACGAATGCTAACAACTTGAATCTGGTACAGTCAGCTCAGTCAAAACTAGTCAAATTAAATTTGTTTTCTGATATTTTTATGTATTTTGATGACTTAACTGATTTATTTTTCAACTAAACGTCTTATAATTACATACAAAGCATTTTTACTGACTGTACCATATGCCTTTGAACTTGTTTTGGTATTAGTTTTAACAGTGGTATCCGTTTGGAATAGAAAATATTTTTATGAGTTGAAACAAATACCAGTGGTATTTAGTTATTGGTATTAGAACGGATTAAATGTATTATATAAATCCTTATCCAATAAAATATGTTATTCAAATTGGGCATTTAATTTAGATTAAAATATGCCGCCGCCGTTACATCATATAATTTAAGTGAATACTTTAACAGATATCACACATTCAATATTACGCATATCAAAGTAATTATGGTTGATATCGTCGGGCGCTAGGAGTTATGTGTATTATTATTAATATGTCAAAGACCTTTTCCTCGGCTATGAGGTATGCGATCACTTCGTTTCCTTTTAATAAAAAATAAAAAAAGTAAAATAAAAAAATAAAGTGAAGAGTTTGGTTGTTTTTTTTATTTAGGATGGGTTTGTTCTTGACCTTAGTCTAGGGCAGAGGTGACAGAGACAAAGTCAACGATGGAGTGAGTTTACCCAGAAGATGCCTGTTCACTCTAACTTTGAAGAGAATAGGGTTTTATGCGTTCGGAAACACAGACGCAGGTAGAGAGTTCCACTCTTTTGCTGTGCGCATTATAAAAGTCATTTGAAAACGCTTAGTGCGAATTGGTGGAATAGCAACAAGGAAGGGATGGTAACCTGCAGTGTGTCTAGATGTCCGATAGTAGAAGGGGGCCGGTGAAATGAGGTCGTGGAGTTCTTGGGCACACTCACCGAAGTATAATCTGTAGAAGACCGACAAGCAGGCAACTGTTTTTTTGGTTGAACGCCCTATCTCTGGAACTACAAGTCAGATTCGTTTTTTTTTTTAAATTTGGTAGCCCAGAGGTTATAGGCTTAAATTTTACATCACGCTACAACCCTAAGTGCCGAGCAAAAAGAAAAAAGTCTCAAAGAACGCTAAGCGAAAAAGCGAAAAAGCGAGCAGAAGCTAGTAAAGAATAAAATGTGCTGTATTTTATTTTTGTTGTTATCAAAGATTTCAAGGACAACTTGTAAGTATTATCTTAATGACAGTTCAATGTAGTCATCGTCTTTTATCGGGAACGAGTTTTTAACTGGTTAGTGGGTCAGTGTTATTTTGTAATAACACTAACCCACTGTTGTAAAACGTGGTGGGTATAAGTAATGGTAATTACCGGTATCTAAACAATCAAGCAAAAAACAATATATATTTGTTTTTTTTAGGGTCACCATCCACAGGTAATTTTCCGCATGATGTTTTTCGACTGACCCAGATCAAAAAATATACTTACCGAACGCATAATTTTATCTTCAACCACTTTATGGAAATACTTCCGATATACAAGGGTAAAGGCTTCTACATACCAGCGCGACTTGTCGCGCGACGCGACACGGCACAAAGGCCCCGCGAGTCGCGGGACGAGCGGTGCCTTTGTGTCGCGTCGCGTCGCGCGACATGTCGCCCCGGTATGTAGAAGCCTTAACACTGAAAGTTCTTAGAACTGGCTGGTTAGAAATAAACCCAATGGAAAAAAAACCGGCCAAGTGCGAGTCGGACTCGCGCACGAAGGGTTCCGTACCATTATCAATAAAAACGGCAAAAAAAAACACGTTTTTTGTATGGGCCTTAAATATTTGTTTTATTTTAAAAGATTTTAATTTAATTATTTATTTTTAAAGTTAATATATAACTAAAGATTCTGTGAATATTTCAAGTGTCTCCCTGTTGCCGTTATCAATATCGAGCAAAAAATCATGTTTGTTGTATCACGGTTCATGAGATACAGCCTGGTGACAGACGGACAGACGGACAGACAGACAGACAGACAGACGGACAGACAGACGGCGGAGCCTTAGTAATAGGGTTCCCATTTTACCCTTTGGATACGGAACCCTAATTAATTTAAATTTCGAATTTAGTACTCTTTGGTACAATGAATCATGTAGGATGTACAATGAATTCATCTGTCATTTATTTCTATAAATTGGCGGCAATATCCGTTTTTTTGCGTAAATTTCACAGACGTGATGGGTATCAATATCAAAACTCGATAAAATAACACAGATTTTATCAAGCAATACTTCAAGTAACAAGACCATAAGCGGTCGATGACCCCAAAAAGAAAATAAACAAAACTTTTTTATTTTAATTTTGTCGTGTTTAGCTGACGATACCTATCACGACAGCGGAGTTTCGCTAGCTTATTTATTTTGACCCTGTATATAATTCTTCTGTAAGTGTATAGGTATGTCACTGAATTCCCCCTAAACGGCTGAACCGATTTTGATGACATTTTTTGTGTGTGTTTGAGTGGGTCCCTGGATGATTTGGATTCATAATAGGACCCAGTAGGTGGCGCTGCGATCGAGTTCTAGGAAACTGGTCAGCATCTGTCTGGCATTACCTAAGTAATGGCATTTTGAGATTTTTTTCTATTAGAAATATTATAGTGGCAGCCCAGAGTTAGAATAAGTTAGTTATTTCCCGGTAAATGGCAATAGGCTTACACCCTATTACATGGGACTCAAACATAATTGGCAAAATGACGGTGTACTATTCAATTGACGGCACGGTTGGCGCAGTGGTTAAGTGATTGCGCTGCGTGTCACGGGTTCGATTCCCGCATGAAACAAATATTTGTATGAGCTACAAGTAGTTGTTCCGGGTCTGGCTGTTTGTGTAGGTGAGTTTAAATGTTTGTAAACGCACCCACAATACAGGAGAAATTCATAGTGTGGGGCAACGTTTTTTATAAAAGAAGAAAAAAAAGAAGAAGAATTACCTACACATCTATCTATCTCTTAGGAGAATTAGCGCATTATTTAATCAGTAAAATGAGCAACACTGCTGAGCATGAGGTCCTGGGTTCGATTCCCAGGTCGGGCAAAGTGTTATTGGGATTTTCCACCAGGAATTTCTCAGGAGAAGCCTGGAGTCTGGATTTGTGCCCGGTTGATGGAAATAGGCTCGCCCCCTTTTACATGGGAATTAAACACAAATGGCGAAACGTGGGTGTACTATAGGTACAACTCCGCCTAACCCTTCGGGGATTACAGGCGTGATGTCCTGTTATGTTATGTTTTAAAATGAGCACCATTATTTTTTGGGTCACACACAGTAATTTATTTCCCTTAAGTCCCTACATTAACAGACAAAGTCCCATTCTTCACAAAAACCCACCAGACCAGACTGACAACTGGTTTTAACGAGTCTGCTGTCGTGACATTTTTTCACCCGATCAGTAAAGGTTGATATTGACCGCGTTTTTACAGGCAAGGTTAGCAATTCGATGTTACAAGGACAAATCCGTTAAAACAGACTCGAATGTTATGGAATATTGTGTTTTTAGGTCTATAAACATTAATGCAAAAACACTCAAACTCAACGCATTTATTTCAAATAAACAGGCACTTTTGAATTGTCAAGGGGTTAGTCTCAGTCAATCATAAAGATGAAGCTATATAAAACGCTAATTATGTTAGAAGAAAAAAAAGAAAGAAAATACGTATATTTACGGTAAACATGATGCAAAGAAAGAACACAAATACAAAAACCAGCCAAGTGCGAGTCGGACTCGCGCACGAAGGGTTCCGTACCATTATCTATAAAACTGGCAAAAAAAACACGTTTGTTGTATGGGAGCCCCCCTTAAATATTTGTTTTATTTTAATTTATTTATTTATTTTTAAAGTCTTGAATCTACATATTCTGTGAATATTTTAAAATTTCAACTGTCTAGCTATCACGGTTCATGAGATACAGCCTGGTGACAGACGGACAGACAGACCGACAGACGGCGGAGCCTTAGTTATAGGGTTCTCAATTCCGTGGGTACGGAACCCTAAAAAGAACAAGTTGGGGGAAAATATGCGTAACATCCACGCAAAACGGCCACCGCTCAGCATAATGCTGTGACCCTATGCGTGACAGAGCCCCAGCGCTGGTTTTCGGCGACAACCGGCGTTGACGTGATGACGTCGACCGGTGCAGCATACAGTGAGATTATAAATTTGACGGCATGGTTGGCGCAGTGGTTAAGCGATTGACTGCTGCGCTGCGTGTCGCGGGTTCGATTCCCGCATGAAACAAATATTTGTATAAGCTACAAGTAGTTGTTCCGGGTCTGGCTGTTTGTGTAGGTGAGTTTAAATGTTTGTAAACGCTCAATACAGGAGAAGTTCCTAATGTGGGGCAACGTTTAAAAAATAAAAATACAAACTACTTATGTAATCAAACATGTTTACGTAAATATAAAATATTTACAATGGCAACATTAGGTTAGGTTTATTACGGTTACGTCTTCATTTCGTGTATTTGAATACCAACAAAGAGCTTTAAGATATTTACTATAAAGATACTATTAGAAATAATGTCATAGAAAATTTGTGATCCATGGCTCAGCGAAAATAAACCGTGAATAAAGGCTTCTACATACCAGCGCGACTTGTCGCGCGACGCGACACGGCACAAAGGCCCCGCGTGTCGCGGGACGGGCGGTGCCTTTGTGTCGCGTCGCGCGACAAGTCGCCCCGGTATGTAGAAGCCTTTAGTCGTTTAGTCGTTTTATCACTACGAGATTTGCAACACCATAGTGCACAATTAGACATTATACCCTATTTTCTTCCCGTGGGTGTCGTAAAAGGCGACTAAAGGACTTACTAGAGAATGAACAGCAGCGTTCTCTATGCATTTTAACACCATACTGCGTTTGCCAACCCGTCTGCCATGCGTGGCGATAATAGCAACTCCCCCTCGTTTTGGGGGAGGCTTATGTCCAGCAGTGGACGTCTTTCGGCTGGAATGATGATGATGATAAACCTCACAAGACCTAGCTGTAATTGTTGAGCAAAACATATACTACAAAAAAAAAAAAACAAAAAAATCCTTAGGAAAAATTGCCACATCGGGGAATCGAAGTCAGAATACGCATTTATGCTACATACTAAAGAAACCATAATTTTCTTTAGTATGTAGCATAAATGACTTGACTTGAAACCTGAGCTTTGACAATAACCTAAAAGAAGGAATGAGATGATCTTCCCTGCCTTATCATTCATTTGACCAGTCACAAGATCACTTTTAAAAGTCTAAGAAAATTCTATATCCTCATCACAATCTCGTTTGACCTTCAGACCTGCTATTATATAACATCCTATAATAAAAACAAGAAGTCAATTTGAAGAAGATCTTTGTATCGAAGATTCGAAGGTCATGCCTATTGCCAGCGACTGATGCCAACTGACCATTCCGTCATCGCAAAGTAGGTGCTTCCTAAGGAAATGAGACCATATTGGTATGCGTAACATGATGTGTTGATAAACATGTAATAATACCATAAGACGTCTCAGTATCGTCTGCTATCCTAGTACTTTACAGATTATCTTTTAAGTATCAGTGTCATAATAAAATTAACGGACGGGTCATTTATGCTTTCCTGGTATTGCCCACGTATTTAAATTTTTATTAATACGCCTCTGCTTACCCGTCAAAGGGTGACGGTATGTTATGATCTTTATTTAAGTGTTCAACCCTCTTTAAATAAATAATATAAAACGTCGACAATATAATTCTATATTAGAAAAAAATACTTCCTACGAAATGTAAAAAAATATTTAAAGTAATTAAATATGAAAAGAAGATGGAATTTATTAAATTTTTCTCGATCTGAAAAATATAATATAACAATATTGTAATGCCTTATTGTTGAACTAAAAGGAAGTCAAATTTTCTACATCAGTGGGGTTGAGGACCAATATTCCTCCGTGTTACAATGAGTACCGTCTTACAGGAAACTCTTTCCAATTGGTCACAAGGACCTTCATTAGGCCGAAGCCTTACCGGACGGCGCCATGCCGTATTCGAGCCACATGGGCTAAACCGTGCACCATATTACATGGGCAAACTTACTCGACTTACGTCGAGACACGAGATGCAGACTCGGCTGCACTACATTATCCACAATAGCTTCCATTCACAGCATATTGCTTCAACACCAGGGATAGGATTAGAACAGCCCTACCCCTGACCACTGTCTTACTGTGTAGAAACGGACCTCCAGTATCAATGACGCGAAATAGTATACTTGTTCGAATTGACGGAAAAACATTGATAGCGCGATGTAGGATTTTTTAAATTTCTGACTAACCATTCATAAATATCCATATAATTATTTTTTCTTATACACTAGAATGGATTTAGAATCTGTTGGCATATTGAAAAGTTATAAATTTCTAAGATTTGAGAATATTTTTCTGAGAGACAGGGATGGTCATATACGGCTCGCCACGATTGCGAGAAGGATGGCAATCAAAATACATAAAGAGCTAACAACTAGCTACAGTGCTGCCATCTCTTATCGGAGTGTATAACTACATATCCCTGAAGTGACCTATAGATAAGTAGGTATTACAATAATATATTTTCGTACTATATACAATAACATGGCTTTTTTCTACTTAATAAAGGCTTATAATAAATTCTTATATAATTAGTAAAAAAAATATTTTGTATTTTTTTTTATAATAATAGCTAAAATAAAATCCAACACTTACTTATTCCATATTTACGAATACAAAAGAGTATTTCTTTTAGAACCTTTATCACTGTGATTGCGGCAAAGGGAGGTAGGCAGAATTCAAGGGTGAAGTGACGACACTTGGAATTGTAATGCGAATTTGATAACAATAAATTGATGTATACATTGATAAGATAAAACGTTATTATTGCATATAATATTACGACTGCCTCGTTGGTCTAGTGGTCACAAGCGCTACTGCTGAGCATGAGGTCCCGGGTTCGATTCCCAGGTCGGGCAAAGTGTTATTGGGATTTTCCATTAAGAATTTCTCAGTAGCAGCCTGAGTCTGGAATTGTGCCCGGTTGATGGCAATAGGCTCGCCCCCTATTACATGGGAAAGACATAAATGGCGAAATGTGGGTGTACTATAAGTACACATCTGCCTAACCCTTCGGGGATTACAAATAAATAAATAAATATGATAATTCTCTACATATTATTTTTGCCGTTCGATACTTTCATTCGAATCGCCACTCTACCACATAAAATACGTTGTATAATGATATAGTTTAGAGATCAATTTACTTTGACTCTACTGTCATCTGCCTAGCCTTTTCCAGCCGGGGTTGGCTTCCAGTCCATTTTACATGACTAGCATTCTTCTTGTTAAAAAAGTAATTTCATTCATGATTGGGGTTTTTATGTGGTTTTCAATATGACTGACGGTATGGCTAATGGTTATGCTATTTACAAACAAAATAACTATTTACAATGATAACGGATGAATATTTAATTTCATAATAAGCAGCTTTATTTTTAGATAAATCTTATGATGACTGCAGTAGCCACAAAATATCAATTAGATGCCTGGCTGTCATCATCATGAATGAATGAATGAATGAATTCTTTATTTGCCAGAAAATAGGTACATTGTATAAGGTAAAATTTTGATATGGTTTCACTATATTCGACTTTAAAGTCGTGCAAATTTTTAAGTATACATAGACCAAGCTTTTAAAAAAAAAAAAAAAAAATTTGGTCTTCCTACATTAATAACACAAAAAATAATATTAACATTAACAATAATAAAATAACCACTATGTCAAAAGGATTTCAAATTCATAAAGTCATCTATGGAAGAAGGATGAAGTCATCATTCCAGCCGAAAGACGTCCACTGTTGGAGATAGGCCTCCCCGAAGGAGGGGTTTGCCATAATCGCCACGCTTGGCAGGCGGGTTGGCGATCGCAGTATGGTGTTAAAATGCATAGAGAACGCTGCTGCCGATTCTCCAGTAAGTCCCTTAGTCTCCTTATACGAAACCCACGGGAAGAAATAGGGCCTGACTGAAAGGAACTCATAATTTCCATAACTTCTCTTGAGTTAGCAAGCTAGATTATGCAGTAGGTACCTTCTAGATCTAGAGACTAACTGTATTTATGATTCACATATACAATTACTGGCTATAACCTATATTTAAGTAAGTACGAGTATTCTGTTAATTGGTAATAATATATAACCTTCTATCAATCTATACTTAAATAATTACTTGTCCTGATTGACTGATTCATCAACGCAGAGCCGAAACTACTGGGACTGGGAACGTGAAATTTTGCACACGGCTTCCTTTTATAAATTAGGGGAGCAGGTTTTTGTAAATTTGACCTTTTAGGGGGTGAAAAGGGGGATTTTGTTTATATGAACAATACTATTCCTTGAGTTAATAAAATTAAAACTTGGCAGGAGAACTTATCTAAGTAAAAGTACGCCCTGAAGGGGGATTCGGGATGTCAAATTTTGTATGGAAGAATTTTAACGCACGGTCCGATTAACTCGACACTCAATATGTTTACTAAGGATCGAAAATAATGAATAACGACTATCAGGGTTTTTGAAAATCTACCCTTAACAGGGTGAAAAGAGATAGTCAATTTTACAAGGGAGGATTTTATTGCGTGGCTTGATTAAATTGAAAATTGGTATAAATAACCTATAAGTCAAATAATGGAAACGACATTTAAAAAAATGAAAATCAATTCCAACATGACCTGGGGGATACAGTTTATAAGAAAAGTCTTATTCCTTTGGTCTAAAAACTTGAAACTTGGCCCGAATGCCTATCTAAAAAATAACAAATATCGTAATCATTCATTTTCGAAAACTATCTTAAAATGGGGTTGAAGAGGTTGTAAATAATAAAGTTTGTAGTTATTTCTTTTTTTAAACTACCCCTCAAAAAGGGTTTAGGGAATGATAAAGTTTGTCAAAACTAGGTATCAATACTTAAGAAAAAAGTATTTGAGGGTTTTGCAAAAATCATCCACTGGCGGGGTGGAAAGGGGTGATACAGTTTAAGGGGCGGATTATACTGCGAAAATGGATGTAAATAATGTTTATGTCAAATAATGGAAACGTCCCAAACGATTTTTAAAAAAACAAGCACTATCTAGGTGGAAGGACACAGTTTTAAATGAAAAATCTTATTCCTTTATACTAAAACTTGAAAATTGACCCGAATACTTATTTAAAACTATCTTTTAAAGGGGATGGAGGGGGTTTAAAAAAATGTAGGGAAAAGTATTAAATCCACGCACACGAAGTCGCGGGCGAAGTGCTAGTGTAGGTATAAACTGCTTTATGGTGCAGCGATAAAGCATAGGTATGTCTCATAAATCGATTGATGAAAATCGCTTTCAATCTATAGCGTTCGTGAACGTTGAATCGTAGAACAAGCCCACATATTGAAGGCACTGTTCCAATTCGATTGAATATCTTATTCATCATTTCAGCCGAAAGACATCCACTGCTGGACATAGGCGTCCCTCAAAGGAGGCGGGTGCCATAATCGCCACGCTTGGCAGGCGGGTTGGCGATCGCAGTATGGTATTAAAATGCATAGAGAACGCTGCTGCCCATTCACAAGTAAGTCCCTTAGTCGCCTTTTACGATACCCACGGGAAGGAATTAGGATGGTGCTATTCTTTACGTCCGGCACCACTTGGAACGAAAACTATACTCAAGCAGAAATAAAAAAACAAAACAAAAAAACGTAAACAGAACGTAGGTACCTAAATAAAAGCCTCCAGGCATAATGGGCGTGCCCGCTTACATAAAGCTAAGAAGTAACTTGAAATCACAAATGATAAACTGGCACCATCGAAGTAAAATAAAGAAACAGTTAATATTAATAATAATACCATGGTCAGCAAGACGACTAGTTACGCAGGATATTACTCAATTCACATGTGTTACAGTCGTAATGGCAATCATGTCATTTGGTATAAATAGGTTTTTTTTAAAATTATTTAACAATATTTTTTAAAGATTCATTTATATTTTGTGAATGAGAACGTTGTAGGCTTAATAGACTGTAGATTTGTAGACTATTTTCTATTTTGTTAAGTACCTGGTACTTGTTGATAGGCATAGACTGTCCTCTCATACCTATTAACACTGTAATTTGAAAACATTGTAAAAGCCAATCATTCTAGGCTTCTACATACCAGCGCGACTTGTCGCGCGACGCGACACGGCACAAAGGCCCCGCGTGTCGCGGGACTAGCGGTGCCTTTGTGGCGTGTCGCGTCGCGCGACAAGTCGCCCCGGTATGTAGAAGCCTTCTTACGGCTCTTCTCCATAGGAAACAAGCAATTGGAACCAAGCTTCTGACGTTTCATACGTGCCCATGTAAATTTGAACAGATTAGTATTATTATAAATTATAATATTATTAAATTAAACTAATCCGTGTAACTTTTTTTGTTCCGTTTGGTGCCAGACGTAAAGAATAATAGCTCCATCCCATTTCTTCCAGTGGGTGTCGTAAAGGCGACTAAAGGCTTCTACATACCAGCGCGACTTGTCGCGCGACGCCACACGGCACAAAGGCCCCGCGTGTTGCGGGACGAGCGGTGCTTACTAGATAATGGGCAACAGCGTTCTCTATGCATTTTTAAAACCATACTGCGATCGCCAACCCGCCTGCCAATCGTGGCGATTATGGCAAATCCCCCCCCCCGTATTTTGGGGAGGCCTATGCCAGCAGTGGATGTCTTTCGGCTGAAATGATGTGTAACTTTTATTTTAAAAAGTTGTAAAAAGGGAGTCAAATTGTCTACTGCAGTGGGGTGGAGGACCATATTCCTCCTTCACATGCCCCGACGTACTGAGGACTTCTTCACATATCGACTGGTCACCACGCAGTCTTTACTAATTGGCCTTATTGGCGCTACACATTGCCCACTAGGGAGACTTCATCTCGAGACGCAGACGCACTGCACTCCGTATTTCACAATAGCTTTCAACCACAGCCTATTGCTTCAACTAGGGGTGGGTTTAGAACAGTCCCACCCCTGACACTGTCTCACTGAGTAGACACGGACTCCCCATACGTTTCTCGCGAAATATCGTACTCATGTTATGTCGTAAGAAAACTTTAATAGCGCGATTTAGGACGGCATTGTTGAGGAGACGGAGATGAAAGGGCCGGGTTTTTTTTGTAAATCTCTTTGTTGCAGTTGCGAGGGTTCGTAAGATCCTTTTTGGCATGGAATTGTTATACTTTGTATTGCGTTTCTGAATCTTAAGAAAATAATGTACTTGGTCAATCTAGTTCACAAAATAATTATCACTTTAAATTAATTTCTCTATTCATCCAGTAATTTCGAGCTTGTTTTGTTCTGTTGTGGTAAATACATACATAAATAAACCAGGAAGTGCTTATATGAGTATTTTATCTTTGATTTTGCATCACTGTGATCTTTATTGCCGCTACATTAAGGTTGCTATTATGTTGCTGCTGTCAGAGTTAGATAACTGTGAAGGGTACAGTAACAGACCCATGAACATATAAAACTCGAAACAGCAGCCATGCTAATCATTGCATGTTATTATGATTGTTTCGTGCAGGAAGTCACTGTTACGAGAATTCGTAGCGCGTAGCTCTGGAGCGCGGGTTCGCTACCCACATTGGGACAATTTTTTTTTGAGTTAGACATACGCTTTTTGTTGGTTGAATTTTTATATATTCTTTCGAAAAGACTAGGTATATAAAAGATCATATTCTTAAGTAAAGACGATTATCTTTATTATATTTTGAATATATGCTAAACTTTATGACTCAACTGATCACATTAGTTAAATATCCTCATTGCCATAGTGGCAATAATGGGGCTCAAGTAATTTGGGTGATTTCATCAAAGATGTCGCAATAACAAACCCAGTTTTGTGATGTGCGGGGTAGTCATTGTCATTGCTTCATCAAGTCGTAGCGCGTAGTTCGGGATCAAGTTCAGAATTCCATTTTATAATATTACATTTTTAAACAACTTCCAAAAACTAGGAGGTTATATGTTTGTTTGTTTTTTTTTATGTATGTTCACAGATTTCTCCGTCAATTGTGTTCTGATTTAAAAAATATATTTTTTTTTTTTAAAGGGTACGCTCCTGAGGATCTATTGTGACCAAGTCAGAATCCGATGATCCCATGGAAATCGAGGGCAATCCTCAAATTTTATAGGCACACATTAAGCACTTGGGTATTTTTTTAACCAACTTCCAAAAAGGAGGAGATTTTATGTTCGTCTGTCGGTCGGCGTCATTGGATCTGTATTTTAGATTTTATGCCACCGACTTGTTTTTTTTTTGTGTTTTTATTTTTGGATAGTAACAATATAATTACTGACGTACGTCTTGTGTTTAATTCAGATTTAAAGAAAAGCGTCTCTTTTTCTGTTAGTGTTAAGAAATTGCACGGACTTCGACCACGGACGACAAACTAAAGTACTTTTTCTATACTTTGGTTGGTCCGTTTATATTTTCGGGAAATACTTTGTTGGACGTTTCGTTACGCTGATGGTTCACTGTGAAACGCGGACTTATTGTAACTTTTTTATTATTCACTCTCTTTATTGCTACAATTTACACCCTCAATGCTAAGAAATTGTGTTGAGGTTTGAATTTTTTTTTGTCTTGTCATAAAGGTGGCCGCCATGTAACATGGCAAGACCCCAAGGATTGCTTAGAGCAGCCTATCGTGTCGTATCGTATCTAATCCGTGGAGTTTCTTGCCCATTCATCTCCATAGGTACCTACTAAGCTTTGGAATGGGCAACTAGCTTCATCTTTATGACTGACCGACCTCTACCCCTTGACAATTCAAAAGTACCTTTAATTGGTTTATTTGAAATAAATGCTTTGAGTTTTGAGTTTTTATCCTACATTGCCTTAGGTACTGTGTATTAATAGACTCCCCAAATGTATGGAACGAGAACTTTAATAGCGAGATATGGATCCTATTGTTTGGAATGTAAGTTTGAGTATTAATGCAAGGGGAGTACCGTCCACCCCTTAAGGGGACGATAACCGACTTTTAATGATTTTATACTGAAGATCACGTCTAAACGAGTAGGGTTAATGATTTGAAAAAAATATATGTTAAATAAGAGCATTTTCTCAATAACTTAATATGTGAATATTTTAGATTATGTTTATATTACATAGTGAAATTAATTTGTAAAGTTATGTCTAACGCGGATAAAAAACTGAGAATGGCCCAAAATCTACCAAGCGTATTTTTCTGAAACCTTCACCAATTTAATGATAATTTAATTATTGATATTTTAGTATACTCGTTTTATTAAAATAACTTTAGTTTTGTGTCTAATAAATTAACAATGCGTCAAATTGAGGACAGCGCTCCTTGATGGGCGAGTCCTATTACTGGCTGAACGTACGACCCGTTGCGTGAGCTCAGTACAGAACACGCAAGCTAACCACTCAAGGTCACTGGCATATATCTGAGTCTTAAAAGTCGCAATTATTCTATTTTATTTTGCAGAGTCCAGTTTGAGCTTTACGCGCGACCTAAGCATTGTAAGCGGAGGGTACTAAGTTCGATCCTCGGATCGAACAACTTTTTTTTGTGTTTCTCAGATTTTTCTTAGCATTGTATTAAGAAATTAATGTTTCGATAGAAGAGTTCAATATTTAACCTACATTTTGAATTGGTTTATAATTAAAGTTGTTCCTAATTAATAAGGATGTTTTACCACCAAAACTTCATCCCATGCCCGCATAAAGTAATTAAAAAAAAATATTGCAATCATAAGGGAAACAACCCCTTTTCAAACAAACAGCGATATTAAAAACACAAAAATAAATTGCCATCTGTGGGAAGCGAACTCGAGACCCTTTCATTACCTAAATCTATTCCCTTTCTTATTCGTTTCCTCAACAATGCCGTCCTAAATCGCGCTATTAAAGTTTTCTTGCCACGTAACATTAGTACAATATTTTGCGAACAATGTTTGGGAGTCCGTGTCTACTCAGTGAGACAGTGTCAGGGGTGGGACTGTTCTAAACCCACCCCTAGTGAAGCTACGCTCTGGTTGAAAGCTATTGTGAAATACGGAGTGCAGTGCGTCTGCGTCTCGAGATGAAGTCTCCCTAGTGAGCAATGTGTAGCGCCATAATGGCCAATGTGTAATGACTGCGTGGTGACCAGTCGACATTTGAAGAAAGTCCTCAGTACCTCGGGGCATGCGAAGGAGGACTATGGTCCTCCACCCCACTGTAGTAGAAGATTTGACTCCTATTTTTTTGCTTGAGTTGACCCCACTGTAGTAGAAGATTTGACTCCTATTTTTTTGCTTGAGTTGTTTGTTTTCCCAAATGTAATAAATAAACTGAATTTTCTCCTTCAATAGTCACCAAACTTAACAAAAAAAAAGGCATAAAAACAATTACAAAAAAGGTATTGTTGATGCGGGAATGAACGTGCGACACCTCGTAATTCTTGTTGATGATTATCCATGCGTCAGCGGCATAAAAAAAAGCTGATGTTTATCCCATATTTTTCCCTAACGACATTTCTACTTGCCTTCTAAACGGTGCTAACATTACACGCTTTATTTTGTATAGTCTTTCTAATTAATTACTGAATTACAAAAAAAATCTGCTGTTCCCTACATTTGTGTTCACTTTTAAATCGACAAAATGTATGGAACAGCTGATTTTTATTTCGCGATTTCAAGGTTGGTCCCATAGAAAAAATTGTTCACAACGATGAGTACAATGACCCCTTTTCGGGTTTAGTATATACAAAAACTAATGATGTATAGTACAGAAGCCAGCAGGCCAAGCTACCCGAAACTGTCAAATTTTTCCAATCAAACTTGAACCTTATGCTTTAACAATAAAGTCGAAAATCTTTTAAAGAAATTTGGTAGATTGTAGTAGCTTGATGTGCTGGCTGGTGTCTGTACATTACATTACTTAGTTAAGTGTAGTGTCTTTTTTATGTTACGCTATCTTAAAATCAGTGAGAAAGTAAATCTCTTTTTTCTTTCAAACAATACAAAAATCTCATTTTGCGAAGCCAGATTGAAGGAGGTAGATGAACATAATGCTTACTACAAATAGTAAAAAAAATAGTCAGTCACGGGGACTGTCGAAAGGATTGAAAACTTAAAACTTTGGAATAACATACAATAAACAAGATGTAACATAAATAACGCAGAACCTCTTATAGGGTCATTGTACTCATCAGTATGAACAACTTTTACTATGGGACAAACCTGAAATCACGAAAAAAATATCAGCAGTTTTATAAATTTTGACGAGTTCATCATCATCATTTCAGCCGAAAAACGTCCACTGCCGGACATAGGCCTCCCCCAAGCACCGCCACTTCAACCGGTTCTGTGCTTCCCGCACCCAGCGGATACCTGCAGCCTTTACAAGGTCATCAGTCCACCTTGTAGGAGGCCTTCCAACGGTACGTCTTCCGGTACGCGGTCGCCACTCCAGAACCTTTCGGCCCCAACCGACGAGTTATGAGAACATTAATGTAGGGTGCGCATCTCCAGGCACGCAACACGTCACATTAGCATGTTGCGGTTAGCATGTCGAACTGCGAACCCATAAGTTTTGTCCCTATCAAAAATAACTCAACGCGGCTAAAGAAATTTCCACTTAAAAAAGAGATACTTATGTGAATCATCATCATTATCATCATGTTCATCATCTTCCCAGCCTTTTCTCAACAATGTTGAGGTCGGCTTCCAGTCTAACCGGATGTAGCAGAATAACATTATCATAGGACAGAACAAAAAGCGTCCATTTGAAATAAGATTAGACATTTAAATAAACTTGTTTACAGACCGTTCAACCGATTTTGACTTCTATTCCGTAGGCATAAGGATGGCATTGAAAGCAAAAACGTGGTTACAATACCAACTGTTTATTACAGCTGTCATTGGTCATGCCACCAACGCAATAGAAGTCAAAATCGATTGAACGGGCTGTAAAAAAGGTTTATATAAATGTCTAATCTTATTTCAAACGGAGTATACTTAAAAAATCGGTCAAGTGAGTGTCGGACCACGCACAATGAAGGGATCCGCAGTGGGGATTAATAAAATTTATCCTAAGAACAAACTTAACATTATAGTTGAAAAACGTGTTCCCTAATACTTTCCAACTGTAAATGTAGTTTGAACGCACAATATTGAGAGATTTACCGTGTCATTTTAAGATCATAGACTTCTTATAGGTTTTCGTGTAATCTATAATCAGCCTACAATGTTCCCACTGCTGGGACACAGCCACACAGGCCTCCTCTCTTCGAGAGTTAGTGGGCCGTAATCTACCACGCGGGCCCAGTGTGGGTTGGTAGATGTCACATGTCTTCGAATTTTTGGTTCTAGGACATACCGGTTTCCTCACGATGTTTTCCATCTATATGTCTCTAGTAGATTCTGAGCAAATCAGCTGTGACAGACGGACAGACAGACAGACAGACACACGAGTAATTCCACCAAGCTCTAAGTTAGAAATGCACTCAACAAGTACACTAGTCATGTCAATTAAAATATACAATAAATTACCAGCAATCATTAAAGAAGAACAAACATTGAATATATTCACTAATAAATTAAAACAATTTCTAATAAATAAATGCTATTATATTATAAATGAATATTTAAATGACAAATTTTAAATTAAGTACATAAATTCTTATAAAATAATTACAGTATTTATTACATCAACTAAGTAGTCAAATAAAAGCCGTCTTCCTCTTCGTCTTACTTTTGCTGTGCCCGACAGACACAATGATCATATTTTGTAAAACCTACCACCTAAGTTCACATGTGGAAGCAATAAATATATTGAGTATTGAGTATAAGGGTTCCGTTTTTCTTTTGAGAAAAGGAACCTTAAAACTTACCCCAACAGCTTCTAGCTTCGGCTTCTAGTCCAGATGCAGCTGAATACCAATAGAATAGAATAGAATACTCTTTATTATGTACATCATAAAAGTTACTGATATAAATGTTTAAATTTTACATAGGGTGACACAATGGGCGGTCTTATCGCTAAAAGCGATCTTTTACAGACAACCTTTGGATGGATTAAAGGGAGCAGGAGAGACAATACTGCAGGTAGTCAGTGGTGTACCATTAACATATACAATAAATACATACATACACAAATCATACACTTATCTAATAAATATATACATAATAATATATACACATGAAACAAGAGCAGGGAACTGTATTATGTAACGATGATGTTTAAGGAGAAAGGAAGTGTTTTTTACCTGAATATTAAAAAAGGACAAAGATTAAAGTGGACCAATATTTTACATGGAGCTACTGCTTATATGACCTTCACAACTCAGTTAACTGGGTAACACGGTACCCCTTGTTAAGGCTGGTCAAAGAACCACGAATGGCAGCCGGGACCAACGGCTTAGCGTGCTTTCCGAGGTACGGAGGGGTCTCGATATAATAATGAATGGTCACCCATTCACGCCGTACGGCTGTTATTATGTAGCCACGTGCCCTTACTTTACTGGTACTTTTAATTTTGTATTCTATGTAGTACACACAGCTACATATCATGCTATACAGTTCCAGCATAAGCTGACCTCTTATATTGTACTGAAATTTTATACAATGCGAGATCAGCTTATTCTGGATATATGTACCTTGATATGAAGCCGTGTGTAGGTACCATTGACTCAATATTTACATTGCGCAGACTGTTTCCTTATCAAACGTTATGCGTACCCAAAACTTTATTTACCATCGATTACACGTAACATGTCTTATTTTAACCCTTATATTCTAAACAATAAGAGTCACATAAACATTATGTATTACTTTTTGAGAGTAATTGTTGATTTTACGGTAATAAATTGTGTTATTTTCCTGATTTTAGATGAAAACACATGTTTGAAATATTAATAAATTGAGTATTCTTTGAAATTGTTTTGTTTTTAAACAATGAAGGAAAAAGCTGACTGAAGCTGACTTGTAAATATTTTTCTTTTTGTTCAGATGTTATTTGCGATTTCAGCGCGAGCGACTGCCTATCTGACCTCCACCTTTGGAGAGATCTGTACTTCTGTACTGACTTCTGCAGATATAACGGATGGTCACCCATCTACGAACCGACTGCGGCAAGCGTAGCTTAACCCTCGATCGGCCTTAAAATAATAAGCCCTTTTTATTCTGAACTTATTTGCGTTGTGCTATTTCAGTAGTTCATAGAATGTCTCTTAGTTCATTGTGCCTTTTGGCAAAGGCCTCCTCTAACAGATTCCACTGAGTCCTATCTCTCGCAACTCTTCTCCAATTTGGACCCGCTGTGAGCTTCAATTCGTCTTCCCATCTTTTATATATTGTCTTCCCCTGTTCCTTTTTCCATCTCTGGGAACTTTTACCATTCTGTCACGACTTCACTCCACTTTTCTTGAATGCCTCTTAACATGTGGCCTGTCCATCTCCACTTTTGTTGGTCTATTTTGGTAAGATCTTATTTCAAATGGAGTATAGGATCGGCCTTATACTCCATTTGAAATAAGATTAGAAATTTAAATAAACCTTTTTTACAATCCGTTCAACCGATTTTGACTTCTATTCCGTAAGTATAAGGATGGCATTGAGAGCAAAAATGTGGTTACAATACCAACTGTTTATTACAGCTGCCATTTGTCATGCCACCAACGCAATAGAAGTCAAAATCGGTTGAACGGACAGTAAAAAGGGTTTATTTAAATTTCTAATCTTAATTTAAATCACACTAATAGTAGAAAGGCGAAAGTTTGTGAGTATGGTGGGGTGTGTGTGTGTGTTTGTTACTTCTTCACGTTCAAACGGCTGGACCAATATTGATAACATTTTGTGTGGAGGTAGCTGACACTCTGGATTAACATATAGGTTACTTTTTATCCCGATATTCTCACGGGATCGAGACGTACGCTGGTGAAACCGCGGGGCGCAGCTAGTAGAGTATAAATTAACTACACTGTATCTTGAAGTTCCCTTTTTCACGACAAAGTACCATTGTATCTACCTACTATTAATCTTTCCGACTAGCTAGAAAAACAGCCCAATCCGTACATATATAGTTCCTCCTTAGTGGGTCCGGTTTATTGGCAATAAATGCACAAGCCCACTTACGGAATAGGTCAGAGTCGGGAATAGTGTGTAGTACAAGTTCTAGGAGACTAGCTCATTGTCCTCCCGCCCATATCTTAAAATCTTGTTTAATGTGATCAAGCATCTTGACTCCATACGAGCCTAACAAGATCTTGACTTCTGAAGCTGGGAGGAGAACTTGGTTAAATTATCATAGTTCCGTCAACTAAGTAATTAATTAGTTTAATTACGGGTAGTTATTTAATTTAGATTCTGTACGTGCACATTTTTCGATAGTGTATTTGTTTTGGCAAATATGCTATCTTGTTTGTAGTAAATAGATGAATAATGATTTCAAACATTTTAATGCCAACTAAGAGAAAATGTATCTTAGTTAATCAAATTTTTTTTCAGTATAGCCTATTATTGTCTTACTGCAGGGCAATGCGCGATTATGGCAACATTCCCCCGCCCCCCTTTGGGGGAGGCCTATGTCCATCAGCAGTGGACGTCTTTCGGCTGAAATGATGATGATGATATCGTACTTTCCAAGATAAGCTTGGAAAGTACATAGGAATAGAAAAATCACATTGGTATTTGCCCGGAAATTTATTTGCCATAAAAATACTGATGTGATTCATTATAAAATAGTGTACATTGTATACATCTGGTTCTGTGTTAAAATCTGTACTCAAGTATAAAACCCTGCCTATTAAACTAGGTAAATCTGTATCTTAAAGACAGCCATAGTCACAAATCATATTTTGATCAAGATACATCCTGATAATGACCTGCAAATAACAAAAACCGTAAGAAAATTTGAATTTCGCGGGCTGCAGCTCCACCTTATCACCATAAGTGGATATATATAGTGATAACTCAGTTAAAACTTACGATAGTGCCATAAGTATGTTACCTATTTTATCATCACAATTAGGAGTAACTCAATGCTTGTTAAGGTAGTTCCTATGTGAGAAGGAGAATAGTAGACAATAGAGATTTCTCCATCGCTCTTTCTTCTTATCAAAGTAGTTATACCTATCATGATTTCTATTTTAATCTAAGTAGGCAGGTTTCCTTACACGCTGTCACTTATGCCTTGGACCGTCTTGTACCCATAAATTAGTGCAGCAACCCTCTGACCGGCACTTAAAGGCAGACTTACGGTTATAGTACGCTTAGCAAATGCTCGGGAACCCAACGTTTTTTTCCAAAAAATTAGACATTTACTAACACGTTCTTTAGGTTCAAAATGCGTTGTTTATTATTTTTCAACCGAATTCCAAAAAGGAGGAGGCTATATATGTTCGTCTGTATTTTTGTTTTTTTAATGCATTTTCACTGCTTTCTCTGTCAATTGTTGACCGATTTCGAAAATTATATTTTGAAAGGTTAAGCTCTCGAGATGGTCCTATTGTCACCAAGTCAGATCTCAAACTTTATAGGCACACCTATAGCGATTTGGGTATTTTTTATAGTAACTCGTGCATTTGCTCTAGGAAAGAACCATTTCGTGAAGTAGAACTAATGATCAAGACACAGATGGCCATCGGAACTACTTAATAATAAGTATTTCACGGGTTGCGATTCGATTAGGTAGGTAGCTAATTTAATATGATTGCTAAGAAATTTATGGTCGTCACAATGCATTATGGTGAATTGGAACTGATGGTCGACAATATTAACGTCCCTGCATCGGAAAAAGCTATATTTTGTAAAAGATGATGAGCAGTTGACATTAGGCTATTGTTACTTGGATAAATTACACACTGACCCACAAAAAAAAAGTGTGATTGAGTGGTTCCCTTGATGGTTTAGATTTACAATTGGAGCCGGTAGGTGGCGCTGTTCGGGCAGCACAACGTCTGTCAGGGCCGCTAGTACAGAAAATTTTCCTAATGCCACGATTTTCCTTTTTTTTAAATAAGATTAAAATAAACTACCTACCTTACATGCTTCCAAAACCTACAACTCGGTTCCTATCAATTTTAAACTGTATTTTCCTAAAATATTTTGTTTGTTTCTGTACACCATCTATCGTTTACGTATGTAAAGAATAGCACCATCAAAAAGAAAGAATCATCATCATCATTTGAGCCGAAAGACGTTCACTGCTGGACAAAGGCCTCCCCTTTCTGTACAGTAAAATAAAAATAGCAATAGTAAACGCTCTGCCTACGAAAACGGCAATTGAAAGGAGACAATTGCGACCGGGAAATGAGCGGATGCTGTGAGAGAAAAAAAAGTAACGCGGAGAGCGACAAGCTGGAAGTTTAGGGCTGTTATAGTTAACAGCCCACGGTCAAAAGGAAATACAAGAAATCTCTGTAACATAGTTGTTACAGAGATTTCTTGTATTTCCTTTTGACCGTGGGCTTGTTTACCTGCCTTGTCGTCATCGTTGGCACGGACAGTTTCTATAAGATCCATGAAATAATATATGTTAGTTACTTTTGTAGGTATTGATTTAGTAGTTAATAATAATAGATAAAATAAATAATTATGTGTGGTGCCGGACGTAAAGAATAGATAGATAGATAAAACATTTATTCAGTGCACACAAAAGACATACACACAATAGCACAAAAAAATAATAGATAACAACTTAAAAGAATTAAAAAAGAAAAAACAATAGGCAAAAAAAAGAAGAACATACTTAAATAAATAGTGACACTATGACATTAATCAATATTATTAGGTGCGGTGTGCGTCTCTTTGCACCAAATGGGAGTCCAGCTCAGCATGTGTCAGATATACCTGACGCTGATATTCTGCTGGATCCCTGATCGACAGTGACAACTACCGTCCAATAGCACCATCCTACTTCTTCCCGTGGGTGTCGTAAAAGCCGACTAAGGGACTCACTAGAGTATGGGCAGCAGCGTTCTCTATGCATTTTTAACACCATACTGCGATCGCCAACCCACCTACCAAGCGTGGCGATTATGGCAAACCCCGGGGCTATTGCGTGAGGCCTGCGTCCAGCAGTGGACGTCGTTCGGCTGGAATGATGATGATGTTACCATTCCACATGCCGAGAAACTCGTGAAAGCTGAGAAAGAGAAACAAATTAAATATCTCGACTTAGCACACGAGGTTGTTGACATGTGGAATTTGAACTCGGCTGTCATCTTGCCAATTGTCGTATCGGTAAATGGCCTGATGGCCGAAAGCCTTGATCAACATCTCTCGAGGCTCTCGTTAGGTGGTTGGATCAAGGACCTGATTCAGAAGGCAGTACTCCTCGATACGACTCGCATCATGAGGAGGTCCCTATCTCTAGAGCCCTAACCATAATGATAATAATATAATGAATCGTCAGAAAGTTAATGCAAATAGATGTAAACGAAATAGGTCCTCATCACAACACATCTTTAACATAAAGGCTTCTACATACCGGCGCGACTTGTCGCGCGACGCAACACGGCACAAAGGCCCCGCGTGTCGCAGGACGAGCGGTGCCTTTGTGTCGAGTCGCGCTGGTATGTAGAAGCCTTAACACACCACACGCTGCCGTACTTAGCATCATGTTGAAAAAAAACAGCCAAAGAGCTGAGAAAAAAAGAACACTCTACAAAAATAATAATATAATATAAGTTTATTGTACAAAGTGAAACACATAAAATTAGCCATACACTAAACATGGATTGTACAAGTTGTGGTCAAATTCAGGTTGAACAGATGGCTCCTGAACTAAGTAAAGAGATACTTGCATCTCCAGAGCCAAGTAATGGTTGCGGAGATTTATTCCGGTCGAATACCAACAAACTAATACCACTGGTATTTGTTTGACTTCATATTTAGTTTCGATTCCAAACGGATACCATTGTATAAAATAATACCAAAACAAGTTCAAAGATATCAGGTACAGTCAGTAAAAATGCTCTGTCATTAAAATATGACTAATAATCCACTTTATTATTAACTTTATTATAATTTTAGTTCCTCATTGTATTTGTATAAGTAATGTTTTTTTTTTCTTCAAAAATATCAAAACAAGAACAATTTACTTACAATCTAAAAATTACAAACTATTTCAGAAAATCAACTATTAATATTTATGTTAAAATTTATATGACATAGATAGTAGATAGGTACGAAATTATTTACGTCTACCTATCTAATAATACTATAAAATAGAAACGGACCTTATTCCATTGACTTACGTATAGGCCACCAAGACAGTAAAATATTTTAGACGTTCCAGTAACACTTGTCTCTGATTGGTTGTTTCGAATTTTGGAACAATGCAATAGAGCAAACTCACCCTTTCTCGCAGGTAAAAAAAATTTACACCATGATTCACTTGAAACTACTTTTACCTATACCTTTGTAAAAATATTGGAATGAAGTGAATTTGGAAAGTTTTAGCATTATTACGATCACATAAAAATATTAGAAAACAAGTTTAATTTGATTAGGTTTGACTGAGCTGACTGTACCAAATTCAAGTTGTTGATATTTGTTCGCACATTAAATGTAATTATTAAAAGAGTGGTATCCGTTCGGAATAGAAAATAAATACGAGTTCAAACAAATACCAGTGGTATTAGTTTGTTGGTATTAGAACGGAATAAATCGTTGCGGATTGCATGTAACCTTTTTTTTTTTTTGGGTGGGAAATTATCAAATAACTTCTCCCGCTCTGGGCTGAGCGGGAGGGCGTGTCAGACTTTTACTGACTAAAACCCACCCGTGTTCCTTCCGATGCCTGTGTGCCAGGGCCACGATATCCCTTTCGGACAAACTCGCAACCCTGGCAGGCATTGGTCCTAACGAACCCCGTCAGTTGGTGCTGACATCTCTTTGAGGCGCGCGTGGAACACAACACGCCGGCGACCCGGGCCTGGTCCTTATCGGACGGCGAGCTACCCATCGCTCACCGTCCGCAAGCCCGCGCCTACGGTGGCCGGAAGTCGACTTGCGACTCCCGACGCCCGGGGGGTCTCCTGCGGCGACCAGGGGCGCAAGGGCGCGAACCTTAACTCTCCCTCACGCGTTCCGCCTCCTCCTTCGCGAGCATTACTGCTTCACAGAAGGAGGTGATGGCCTCCCATGCACTCTCGCTCCGAACCATGGCCTGAACCAGGGCCGGACGCGAGAGATCACCGCCGCCGATCGCCTCCGTGAGGACACGGCGGTGGTCCGCCCAAGCCGGGCAGACCTCCACCGTATGCTCCACCGTGTCCTCCGGGTGATCCACACAGTGGTGACAGCCGGGCGTTTCCTCTCGCTTTATCCTGAACAGGAACCTCCCGAAACAACCATCTCCGGTGAGGACCTGCGTCAGGCGGAAGGTGAGGACGCCGTGGAGCCTCTCTAGCCACTCTTCAAAGAGGGGACTTATCGCCACAATTGTGGCGTGCCCAATTGCATGTAACCTAACTATAGTGTTAAGATAATGTATGATGAGTAGAAAAAAAAAAAACTATACAAAGAGATGACAAAGTTGAATTCTGATTTGTATAATTATTATTAGAACGACTTTTAACCCTCTAAAATATCAGCTTCCAAATCTTACCAAGGAAAAAGGAAAGAAAAATTGTTTATTGACTTTTGTGTTTTTTAATTGTTTTTCCAGGTAGGTAGGTATATTATATGTCAAACTGATTAAGGGCCGGATCACATGTACCAAAACCACCCCATAACGACACCACGTGGACGGCTGCTAATTTATATGAAAATGAATAGTTTACTCACACAGCCGTAAAAAATAAGCGCGACGGCGATACCGATTACATCAAGCCACGCAGCCACAACACTACCACCAGTAAGACCGCGCACTAGTGGCCAGGCACATCGCAAACACAACGATCAGGGGGCCTAAAATGGACGCTTTGGCAGAATCATAATAATAGGATAATATTAAAATTCGTAAAATGGCCTCAAACTGACAATTCATAATAATTATGATCTGCGTACTCAATCACAATTCATATCCCGCAATTCTTCAGTTTGATAGTTTTGTATGGAGATTCGTAAAATTGTCCACAAATTATGAATTTCTCTAATGACACGATGTCTTTTTACACGTGCAGTCTGTGGGTCAGGTATACGCTGAGGGCATACAACGCGCTGCGTGTCCAGTATAACAATATATTCAGGATGCTGTTGGGTCTACCACGCTTTTGTAGCGCATCCGGGATGTTTGCCGAAGCCAGTGTCGATGGTTTTCATGCCATTATCCGGAAACGGTGTGCCTCTATTCTCGGTAGAATATGTGTTAGCTCCCACAGCATCCTGAGTGTATTGTGTGATAGGTGGGACAGCCCCATGCTGGCTCACTGGATACGGCTGCACACGTAGGTGTCAGTCGTTTCAATTTTCTATATTTTTAATTTTTAAAATAAAAAATTTAATTTAATATAGTGTCACTGTGGTTTTTTACTAACATTAGGTTTACCTTTACTAACAACTTATGGATCTTGATCTGAAATAAAAATAAATATATATATATAATGAAGTCAAATGTGAAATAGCAGCTGTCAAACAGATGAATTGCGGGTTACGAATTGTACGCAGATCATATTATGAATTGTCAGTTTGTGACCATTTTACGAATTTTAATTCATCTGTTTGATAGTTTTGTATGGAGATTCGTAAAATGGTCCACAAATTATGAATTGCTCTAATGAAGTCTAATATCAAATAGTAAATATGAATTGTCAGTTTGTGATCATTTTACGAATTTTAATATGATTCATATTATGATTCTGTCAAGGCATCCATTTTAGGCTCCCTGATCGTTGCTGCGGTAGGTACGTGTCATCAGGCCCTAAAAAATACTACGCGAATCTTCAACATAGAAGTTCCCAATAGAATGTAGGAGTCGGCAACCCTGGAATGACAGCTGAAGGGGGTAGCAAAAAAGCCGAAATATTGCAGGACGCATTCCCACTGGCAGTGATTGGTTTTCGGGCTTTCGACGATCGATACTGAGAAATAGTCGACGTTTCTTTTTGTTCTGACGTTTAAACCAGCCAGTTGAGCCTTTTTGGGCATCAACTGGTTGGTCACAAATTCACAATTGCCTTAGCCTATTCGGCATTGAGAGCGCGAAATAACTACAGAAAATGGTGCAAAAAAAATACAGTAGTATAGCGCTTTTTTTTTAAATACTTCTCTAACTTCTGTATCCTACATATCTACAAGTAGAAAAGAGATTTTTGTAGCCAAAGAAACGAAATGACGATTGTCAAACTTTTATTGTTTGAATTGTGTGCAATTTATGTTATTTTTTTTGTAATGTGCGTTTTGTTTTTGCGGAATAAACAATTTTTGTTTCTTTCTTTTTAAATCAAGACAGCAAATATTTCTCTACCTTTAAAATAATACACAAAAGAAAACGTGTTTCATAACTCGTGTCTAAACAAAATATGAGCCCAAAATAAACTACAAGAAGTAAAGCAAAAGAAAAAAATAATATCGTAGACACAAAAATTGACATACACAAACATAAAATATAAAAACCCTCTAGAAAGGTGTTCCATATTCTAAATTTAGCCATCAATTTAGTCAAGCGATTTTGGCTGAAACGTGCTTTAAACTTTCTTCAGAAAGGATAGGGTCTGTGGCGCGAAGAATTATGAAAGCCATTAATTAATTTCGCTTAAGACCTTATATTTGAAGATTCACGAAGAATTTATTGACAGCTAGCTTGTGCCCGCGGCTTCGCCCGTGTGGTTGTCGGAAATTGTCTGAGGTCGTTTTTGGCATTATAATAATAATTGTTTTTGGTTTTCATAGATATAAGGTGTAGATATATTTTTGCCGTAATGCCAATAAACGGAACGTAAATTTTTCTTTTGCCAATGAGTAGCCAGAATTGTGATTTGAGATTGTAATACGTTACCTCTAACATTAATTAATATTCTTATACTAAAGCATGCTAAACCTGGAAAGTTCTCGCAATTTCTGCTTAAACCAAAAGCACGTTGTGTGGGTTACCTGCAAACAAAAGAAAACTATGTATTAGTATTTAATTAAAGTTACTTTAAACACTGCGGGAGTAAAATACCTATTGGTTTGATTAAGTTTGTTTGGCAAAAGAGAGAAAAATGTATCAAAAAATCGGTCACACTAACCAAATAAACCGTTCAGCTACTTAAGACGGAGATATATGCCAGTGACCTTGAGTAGTTAGCTTGCGTGTTCTGTACTGAGCTCACGCAACGCGTCGTACGTTCAGCCAGTAATAGGACTCGCCCATCAAGAAGCGCTGTCCCCAATTTGACGCATTACTAATTTATTATACACAAAACAAAAGGTATTTTAATAAAACGCGTATATTAAAACATCAATAATTAAATTATCTTTAAATTGGTTAAGGTTTCAGAAAAATACGCTTTGTAGATTTTGCGCCATTCTCCGTTTTTTATCCGCGTTATACATAAATTTACAAATTAATTTCACTATGTAATATAAACAAAATCTAAAATATTCACATATTAAATTATTGAGAACATACTCTAATATAACATATATTTTTTTCAAATCATTAACACTACTCGTTTAGACGTGATCTTCAGTATAAAATCATAAAAGTCGGTTGTCGTCGCCTTAAACTTAAACAGCATTTATTATTTAAAGCATAATCAGCCTATAATGTTCCCACTCCAGAGTCACAGGTCTCCTGTCTGCGAGAGGGAGTAGGCCGCAATCCACCAAGCGGGCCCAGTACGGGTTGGTAGATTTCACAATGTCTTCGAATTTTTTAGTTCTAGGATATGCCGGTTTCTTCACGATGTTTTCCTTCACCGTTTTGAGAGCAGTGGTGATTATTAAGTCCATAATACCTTAGCACTACCTCTCTATCTCGCTCGCACCCTGCAACTCGCGGTCATGCGAGCATGCGGGACGGGGTGGCAGGGAGAAGGCTCCAAGCCACTGATACTCGTAGTTTAGGTAATTTATTTTTATGGGGACAATAATGGTACATAGTATCTGCTATATATTTAGTTCAGTTATTATGCAAAGTTTCGTGATGTATTTTTTTAATAGTAGCGGCTTAGTGTTCGGTTTGGAGGTAACTTTGTTTTTTTTTTCATCGATAAAAATGTATGAAATCGTGTTTTCGTCAAACATAACATTAATCCTCAATTTCACCATTTATTGCAGAATTAATGCTGCAGTATTTTCGATATAACGGAGGATTATGCAAAGCAATTTGAGATATAATGGACTCTTAAAGACGTGTAATAAAATATTCATACTGAAATAAACACTGTCAGTCCGAGCTGTTCTTTTTAGCGTACATGTACAACCTAGCGCTTTGATTTATTATGAAAAGCTTCTAGAAACGTAGACCAATAAAGTAAATTAATGAGAACAAGAGAAAATCGCATTCAACTTGAGATTTTTTAAAGTTTAGAACTAGATTTAAATACCATGCTTGAGGTATTACGATGGCAAATCTAAAGGCAATTATTTTAATAATTATTATTTAATAAAATACATTTTATTTTGTACTTCGTAGTTTTTAAAACAGTTTTATATACAATGATATAGTTGCTTACATTTAATATACAACATTATTTTAAGTATATGCGAAACCTGAATATAGTTTTTTCAGATGATGGAAATGAATCGATTTCAATAATTTTTACACCATGTTATAATTTGTCCCAAAAATATTTATGTGTGATGGAAAATCCACCTTAATTATAATTACTAACAACACAATCGCCGTACGGTTAGGTACCTACTGCCACATTATTATCAATGAGCGCAAGACGCCGCGCCGTTAGCATGTTTTTGTACGGACAACCCGGTAACATAACAACCTTATAACTTTGTGATTTTTTGAAATTTTGTACATACTTAGATTCTTTACATAAAAATACTAGACACGTGTTTCGGGTTTCGCATATATACTAAAAATAATGTTGTATATTTGACTAACAAATACCATTTAAAACATGAACAAGAAAAAAAATACACAAAGAAAAGGACTTTTCATGAGGTACATAATTAAAAACCAAAAAATAATAACTTTAAGCTGAAAACTCAAGCAGAAAATAGTAAGTAACAAAACGACAAAGCCACTAAAAGTTCCTCACAAAACGACAAGGCAACAGAAAACGCTGCTACGTATTACACAGTTCAACAAAAGAGACGCTGGCGAAAAATAAAAAAATAAAAACTGACTAGCGAAAAGGAAGAAATTGAAACCGAATTTCCCGTGAAGACTGGAAAAGAATAAAAACATCAGATACGCCACTAAAGAGTTCCGGCGACGTCCAAGTCTGAAACAATTCCGAATTGGTAAAACGTTTCAGTACGAAATGGAAATAACGGTGTGGAAGTCAGGTTTCTCGATTTTCTAGACCAGAAAAGCGAATCGATGAAGGTTTAAGTATAAAATCGCGGGTTGTATTTGTTTAAATTAAGGAGTCTATTTTCGTCATGACCCAGAATTTTACTGCTCACTTGTCAATTAATGTCAAAACTTACTGTAGATTATTTTTAGTGAGAGCACTTACTAGTTAATTGTTTACTTATATTTTAATATTCTTATTGGTTAGACATAGCAGTAAACACCGGCTAAGTGCTTGTCGGACTACGATTAATGAATGGTTCCGTAGTTGGGATGAATTTATCCCAAGAACAACATTGTAGTTGCAAAACATGTTTTTCGATACATTCCAACTGCAAACGTAAGTTTGTACTCACAATATTGAGAGATTTACCATGTTATCTTAGGACCATAAACTTCTCATAGGTTTCCCTGTAATCTTTAGATATTAGATAGTTATTCTAAGATCTAAGTACTATCACAAACAAACAAATAGTCGGAAGCTGCACGTCATGACTGTGACAAGAAAGGCTTGCACTCAGAATTAGTAGTTTCGGAGACGGACTGTGAATGGTAAATTTTCATCAATTTTCTTAAATAACTACAACAATTTATTTTAGAATGATAACTAAGATATATTTGGAACCCTCACAGTAAGAGTTTTAATTTAAAAAAGGGTTCCGGTTTTTCATTCGGACGCACGGAACCCCTCAAAATCTTACCATATCAAAGCTTTTTCTTTAGACACATTTTCGTTTAAAACTAGCTTCTCAACCGGTAAAAAGGGGTAAAAACCTTACTCTTCAGAATTGAAAAACCGATCGCACAAAGTCAAGGCAATTAAATTTGAAACGTATTCGTTCAAAAGTAGTAAGGCTGCAATTTTTCGAGCAAAATGGCGGCCATGCACACTGAAACATGTCTTTGTCAGATAGGGTTTTTAGAAAAGTTTTCAAAGGCTAGTCGGTGAACACTTGTAACTTGCAATGGGGAGCTGGTTTGGTCATTTTTCGCGCACCTTTTTAATCTTGCGAGGCTCAGTCTATTGTGAATATTACGTTTAACTTTTTGAAATTTGTTTACGGTGCTGTTAAATGGACTTACTGGGGAGTTCGTTGAAGTGTATGATGTAAGAGTTCCTAGGTACATTGTAAGGTATTGCTTGGTTATTTTATTTACTAGCTGCGCCCCACAGTTTCACACGAGTAAGTCTCGATCCCGTAGGAATATCGGGATAAAAAGTAGCCTTTAAATGAATCCAGGATGTCAGCTACCTCCATACACAGTTTTATCGGGGAGTTTGTTGCGCCACTTCTTCTTCCCAGCTAAAACACTAGGAAGTGGTGAAGGGTGGGCGTTTTTGGGGGACTGTCTCATGTAATTTTGACGTTCGAAAAGTGCTGATACGTAGCCTAGTTTGAATAAAGTACTTTTGATTTTTGATTTTTTTCAAAATTGGGCCAGCCGTTTGAGCGTGAAGAAGACACACACACAGAAACACACACACTCACAAACTTTCGCTTTTATAATATTAGTGTAATTTATTTATTAGCAACAATTTAGAGGAGCTCGTGGCTATGTAATAACAGCCGCACGGGTCAATCCATCAGGTTAAGCTACGCCTGCCGAGGTTGGTCCGTGGATGGGTGACCATCTTTACATACCGAGACTCCTCCGTGCCTCAGAAGGCACGTAAAGCCGTTGGTCCCGGCTGTCATTCGTGAATCTTTGACAGTCGATATGGTTCGTCAGAAGCCCGAAAGTCTGACAACCAGTCTTACCAAGGGAATACCCAGTACCTTAGTATTACCCAGTTACTGGGTTGTGGAGGCAGTCGCTTCATGTAAAATACTGGTGCTGCATACGGTCAGACTAGAAGCCGATCCCAACATGGGAAAAGGCTAGGCAGATTAGATTAGGAACAATTTAGGTATAACTAAACAAAAGACACGAAGCTAGCTGCAAAAGTAAAATAGGTACTGTGGCGCAGCTATCAACGCCCCACACAACATACATGGAAGACATTTGTTCAAGATTTTAATTCAAATTGTTTATTTTCAAATGGTCACATACAAGGCACTTTTGAACGTCAATATTTACAAAAAAATAATTTTCCAAATCGGTTCATAAACGACGGAGTTCTGAGGTAACAAACATTAAAAAAAAAAAAAAAATACAGACGACTTGAGAACCTCCTCCTTTTTGTGAAGTCGGTTTAAAAAAAAAATTGAATTGATTCTAGTCGCCTCTTCCAAAATGTAGTTTCGTATGGAGAAGAATGGGCAAGAAACTCCACCGTTACTCTTTTAAAATCTTGTACAATATGTTTTATAGGGACATTAATGATATAATTATATATGAAGACGATGCACCTAGAATAAAATTACTATACCACAATAGGTAATAAAAAGAGTTAAGAATGAAGCAATGACAGATAAATTAATTATGTGATAGATACATGGTGCTGACATAATTATTTACAAAATTGTACAAAAAAATAAAAAAATATACGTTTTCCTAAAAATAACAATATATTAAATACACTATAATAATTACAGAGGTAATCACAGAATTTAAAATAAATGTCATAAAAATAATAAATTATACAATTATATATTTTCACATCTTTATGGAAGTCTTATAATAAATTAAGAATTACAAAAGAAAAATTCACTAAAAAGTTTTTATGTAATGATGTAGTGTTTGTGAGTGTGTGTGAATGAGATGTGCAATTAGTCTCTTATGTATGGTTATGTACTGCTTTTTTCACAGCCGTTTTTGGAAAATGGAATCTTTAACACGTAATGTTGAAAAAGTTTTAAAGAATGTTAAAATATCATCAAAAATTAGTTACATCAGGCTGGAAATCTATAAAGAAATATATCCTATCATTTTCACAAATGATCGTTCAGCGGAAACTCATCGGATCCTCATTCAAAAAACGTAACAAACTTAAAAATATACAAACAACAAACTTCGATGTCAAAATCCTTTGTGTAATTTAAAATTCAGTCCCAATTATGTCGGTAAGTATTACAGAAAAAGCGACCTTACCGACTGCTATCAAAGCCAGAACAATTATCAGAGAAAAATTAACTTTCTGGAGAGTTCTACGAAAAATAATGAAGGGTTTCGCGCTCACTGAAGGGGCTGGTTACATAAATAAGTGTTGTCAAACGACTCAAGCCCTTTTAGGGATTAATTTGTTGAAGTCCTTGTTTTTTTCTTTCCTGGTTTTACCGGCCTTGAACGTTCTTTAGAACAAACAAGTATTGTGGAATATTTTTTAAATTTTTAAGGCGTCGACGCTTTAATATATTAAGCAGAATTACCTACTTTTTAAAAGGGATGAAATACTTACGTTATGAAAATAAGCTCTTATTTATTTGCTTCTACTTTTCAGATAAAGGAAATATATAATCCAACACGACAGCAGACAAGCATATTGTTCCATCTGCCTCCAGAACACGTAGTTTAATAATTTGCAGTACTAAAACTTTTGAAAACCAGCTCCATTCAGACTGGTTGCACGAATTTATACAAAAGGGAACACTGGGTACCTCCTAACTTCTCGTTTTTACTATTAAATGGAGTTTAAACGGGGTTAATGCTAGTCCAACGTTATTTTGACGTGCAGCGTAACTTTTTGCTCACTTGGCTCATGTCAAAGAGGAACTCGGGAGCTTAAACTATTAAACTAAAATAAACAAAAATGTGATTCAAAGTTGGTTATAAGGTCAGAATGTTAGAGTGTACAAAGTTATGAATTTAAATGTTGCAGAGTGCAGAGTACTGTAACTTTAGATTACGATTTTAAAGCGTTGAAAACTAAACATCATCTGTCATAATTTCAGCCGAAAGACGTCCACTGCTGGACATAGGCCCAAAAAGACGGGGGAGTTGCGGTTATCGCCATGTTTGGCAGGCGGGTTGGTGATCGCAGTATGGTGTTAAAATGCATAGAGTACGCTGCTGCCCATTCTCCAGTAAGTCCCTTAGTCGCCTTTTACGACAACCACGGGAAGAAATAGGACATCATCTGTACAGACCTTCAATTCGTAACTCATACTAATATGACTAGATTAAAAGTGCCTTCACGAATGATCAAGATGAAAAGAAATTGTTAATTCTGTAAATAGGATGTCGGAACCACTTTTACAAGTCATATTAAAAATAAAAAAAAAAGCTAGATGGAGTCGAAATGTTTTATGTTACTACCCCTGAGAAGAAATGGCGAAACAATCACAGGGGTCAAAGAAGAACTGCGATGAAAAATTATAATATATTCGGCGTACTCTGGCCAGTACTAATTACTCTCTAAGCTAAGCTGGGGACAGACAGACGACACGGCGATACTATAAGGGTTTCTTTTTTACTTCGGAACCCTAAAAAACGTTAAGTAAGTTATTTTAGTTATCGCTAGTTACTTATAGTGATTTTTAGTTTATCCAAATATAGTACTACTATAATTAAGTGGTTAACATTAATCCTAATATATCTAAGTTCTCGACCTTTGACAGCCTAAAATATCTTCTTACACAGTAAACCTTTTACCTAAAAACGCTAACGGCAGGCAAGAACTCAATATAAATGTAAAATACCTCTTAAGGGTAGCATGGAGACGTTTTTAGGAGACAAATTGACAATCACCAGGTGGGTTTAAATGTCCATTACGTGGCTTGTCAATCTCAGACGGGGTTCGACCTTTGAATTTTCGTAGAGATATGGGGTGAATTTGTTGCTTGGCCTGGTTTGGGAGTTAATGAAAGATTTTGCATTGGTGTGTGAGCTATTTTTGATTTTGATGAGAGGTGTATTGTTTAGTGTTTGCTTTCTATATCAGAGGTAAGTTCCATGGCTTTGCTAATAATAATGTTGTTATAAAAAGCGGGACTTCAGTAGAACATTACGAGAAATCTAAGGACCTAGTACTTTTTGAAACAGAAAAGTCGAAATCGATTGTTCTTATCTGCTGTGAGTTACAAAAAAAAATCTATTGCCACATTCTTTTTAATAAAACAATTAAGTAATTAACTTTAATTTGAAAGGATGAAAAATATCAATTATAAAAATATTTTTTTTCTGCTGACGAGATTTTCAGCGTATGACTTAAAACCTTATTCCCTCTATAAAAACATGATATAACTAAAAAAAAAATAAAAAAATCTTATAAAGAATCTCTTTGTACTTTAGTACCTTGACACAAGTACTTTTAATACTTAATATACTCTGTGTTAATGAAAATGTGTGGTTTCAGTACAGATTGGTATTAGTCGGGTTAAGTAATTTCTATCTCGGCCATCTTAACTATTTTCTTTATGACTTGCCAAAGATGTTCTGTATTAGATACTTATTTTCTTTCCTAAGAAAATCTTTTTCAAAGTAAAGCCTAGCCTGCACTGCGAAATCTCACCGCACGATTTTTATTCACGCGGTTTATATTCAGTCAACGGAATTGCAACGAAAGCAAATCTTAAATCGCTAGTGCGTGTAGACACATAATTATGATACATGACTGTGTTACAGAACTGCGATAAAAAGTTGAAAGGTTTAAAGATGAAAAGCAAACTGGTTGCTAATTAGTTGTATAATTTATTATTTTTATGACATTGATTTATACATATATATACATTCTTTGATTAGTTTGACTTATTACTTGTTAAAATTTTAGGAAAATCTTCTCCTTTTACAATGTTTGTAAATATGTGAGCACCATGTATCATAATTAATTTATCTGTTATTGCTTAATTTTTCATCCTTTTTACCTATTGTGGTAATTAATTTTAGTCTTATCTCACTTAGTCTTTTCTCATTAATAGTAATTTTATTCTAGGTGCATCGTTTTCATCACATAAATATAATGATATAAATAATGTATACGAATTGTAAAACATTTTATAAGAGTATAACGGTGGAGTTCCTTGCCCATTCTTCTCCATACGAAACTACCTTTTGGAAGGGGCGACTAGAATCAATTCTATATTCTTGTTAATTATTTTTAACGTTCCAAAGTGCATTTTATGTTCCTATTTGAAATAAACGATTTTACGTTGCGACCAAAGTCACGAGAAAAGACAGTTAAGACGCAGATATATGCCAGTGAACTAGAGTGGTTAGCTTGCGTGTTCTTTACTGAGCTCACGCAACGCGTCGTACGTTCAGCCAGTAATAGGACTCGCCCATCAAGGAACGCTGTCCTCAATTTGACGCATTATTAATTTATTATAAACAAAATAAAAAGTATTTTAATAAAACGTGTATACTAAATGATCAATAATTAAATTATCTTTAAATTGGTGAAGGTTTCAGAAAAATACGCTTGGTAGATTTTGCGTCATTCTCAGTTTTTTATCCGCATTAGACATAACTTTACAAATTAATTTCACTATGTAATATAAACATAATCTAAAACATTCACATATTAAGTTAATGAGAAAATGCTCTAATTAATCATATTTTTTTTTCAAATCATTAACACTACTCGTTTAGACGTGATCTTCAGTATAAAATCATTAAAAGTCAGTTATCTTCCCCTTAAAGACAACATCCTTGCGGTAGCTACAGTACGAGTACGTGCAAACATTTATGAGCTCTTGAGTTGCACGCAAGTAGCCTAAAAGTATATTAATAGCACATTTCATAACATTAAATAATAGTTTTATAGTACAGTCAGTGCCCTGCATAACCCAACCCCTTTTCCCCTCATCTTCTTTGTAAGAGGGGTCAGGTAATGCAAAGCACTGACCGTTCCTATGTGCCTACCTACCGCATTGATTTGTTCATCACTAAAAAATAACTAGCTATTTAATATACTTTTAGGCCACTCTTGTGCAACTTTCGAGAACTCATATACCTATGTAGTTTTGCCACATACTGTACTAACAGCTGTCTACTTCGCTACGTTATTGAAATGCATGATGCTTAGAGATGCACGAGTCGCTGTTGTAACCAGTAACGGTTGGTAAATTGTAGGAACATGCTAGACATAATTTAAAGTCTTTGCTGCGGTTATCTAATAAACTAGTACTACATACAAGCCAACTAGAATTATTTAAGTATGAAAAAGTTTGGCTTAGAATATTGTTAGATAATAAAAATGTATCAACAAGAAAAAAAAAATATTTTTCGTTTCCTATAGTTTAGTTTCTTAAATGACGTGCAGTGTGTTTAATAGTTTAACTTCAAAGATGTCTTTTGTTACCTAAAGAAAAATATTATTTTAAGAATTTAAGTTTTCATAAGTGTGTATAATTTATTGTAACTTAAAATTGATCATAATTTAAAAATCCTAATAGATATTTTCTTGTATATTGCGTATATCTTAGTAAAATAAGTATCTATTAGGTATTAATGTAAAATTAATTTGCATGCCCTAAACAGGCAAAATATCACACACTCATATTTTCTGCAAATAAATGATTCTTATTCTTAACACTGTCATCAATCTAATTTTGTGGACAACTGCTTATGACGTGCTATTTCCTAAACTTGACACATGACTCATGACAGATCCTTAATCAAGATTTAAAAGTAGTATTATCGTGTGTCTTCAACATCGATATCAAAGCAAAGTTTTCATAGTATCCTATCCTTTAGAAGCATTCAAGGATAAGATTACATTCAACGTCAAAGTTCAACAACTGATCAGATAGAGACAACCAATAAAGTTTGGTAAACAAAGCGATCTGTTTTTCGGACACATATTTTATTTCGAACCATTAAATAATTGACTTATCTCTGTGTTTTGGTAACTTTGTCCTCATATTTATGAGAAAATTTACCTAAACTAATATTATAAAGAGGTAAAATTGTTTCTATGGAAGTAAAAATCAATCTGCCCAGCCTTTTCCCAACCATGTTGGGGTCGGCTTCCAGTCTAACTAAATGCGGATGAACTTACCAGCATTTTACATGGAGCGACTGCCTATCTGACCTCTACAACCCAGCTACTGGATAACACGATACCCTGGATAAGACTGGTTGTCAGAATTTTGGGCTTATGATACCCGTAACGACTGTCAAAGATCCACGAATGACAAACACAAACTCAAAGCATTTATTTCAAATAAACCTATTACAGGCACTTTTGAATTGCCAAGGGGTCGGTCAGTCAGAGAGATGAAGCTAGTTCCCCATTCCAAAGCGTAGTAGGTTCCTATGGAGAAGAACGGGCAAGAAACTCCACAGACACTCTTTTAAATCAAAATATTGTTACATAGTATTGGTTACATCATTTATGTTGAAATTATACATGTGTGACAGCCGGGTCCAACGGCTTAACGTGCTTTCCGAGGCACGGAGGGGTCTCGCTATATACTGGATGTGCACCCATCCACGCACTGACCGAACAAGCATAGCTTAACCTGCGGTCGACCCTTTTTTTTTTGGTGGGAAATTATCAAATAACTGCTCCCGCTCTGGGCGGAGCGGCAGGGCGTGTCAGGCATTTACTGACTAAACCCCACCCCTGTTCCTTCAGTTGCCTGTGTGCCAGGGCTACGATATCCCTTTCGGACAAACTCGCAACCCTGGCAGGCATTGGCCCTAACGGACCCCGTCAGTTCATGTTGACATCTTTTTGAGGCGCGCGTGGATTACAACGCGCCGTCGACCTGGTCCTTATCGGACGGCAAGCTACCCATCGCTCACCGTCCGCAAGCCCGCGCCTACGGTGGCCGGGAATCGGCCTGCGACTCCTGCGGCCCTTGGATCCCTGATCCCGGATCCCGGATCGACCCTTGCGGCTGTAATAATATAGCGACGAGCCCCTAATTTCTTATTAGGTACCTATTCTATATGGAAGTACTGATCCGAGTACAAAAAATCTTTCACTGATACAAAGCACTCACAATTCTTTCCCTGATGTTTTGTTGAGTACCATAGAACATGTTTTATGGTGTAGCAGACGCAGGTCCACGCAGACGGAAACGCGTGCTACATAAGTTTGGCAAACACAAGATAAGATCGGCGACAATGGCGGACCAAATACAGAATATGTCGTTTCCTTTCGAGTTACAATATACAATGATATATTAAAATGTTTAGCATACAATACAACACAATATTGTGTGCTGCTTGTTGTGTTGGCAATCGGCCGGAATATAGCTTGTAACAGTTTTGAAGAGTTGTTGCTTTTGAAAAGGATACTGAATCTATGTTTTGGATATTGATCGTGTCTGCCAAACAGGATCATTTGTTCCAAAAAGAAATGTTCGTGTTGTGTTGGGATGTTTGCAGAGGCACGTATAGACGACTTTTACGCAATCATGCAAAAGCGTGTCTCCTCCCTGATGCGGAGAGTGCGGGGCAGCGTCAGCAGCCTCTTGGTCAACGTGGCCGGTAGGACGGAATTTCTAATGGCCCAACCATTAGAAATTCCGTCCTACCTTAAAAATAGATTTAAGCCATTTGATTGGTTGAAACTAGTTTTAAGTAATGTTTGAGTATTGAGTGTCATACATTTGGCATATTTAGGTAATAATTATTAATAATGTCAAAACAATCAATAAGTATGTCAAAATCATTCATCATAATGTCAAAATCACCATGTTTGTCATGTTTAAGATGTGTATGTAATTACTAACAAATTGGATTTTATGATTTGTTAATAAATGTTTTTAATTTTGAATTTAAAAAGGTTATTATTTTATACTTACATACTTATCATCGGCCTCACGATGGACCTCTTTAAAATAATTGAAAGTGAGAATTCAGTTTAAGGTACGTACTATCTTATTCTTAATTAGTTAGGTAAATTGGTCTCATTTTGCCTTATTACAAAACAAGATTTATATTTTGACATGGCTTAAACCATGGAGCCAGTTTTTTTAATAAGAACGTAACTGTTATTGAAATACCGTTGTTTTTACAAAACTGAAAACTTAGTTCGGTAGGTACTAGTTGTCAGTTTTGTGTCGGAATAAAGTTCGTTTTTTTTTTTTTTTTTATGAATGGCATCTCGTAGCAGACCTAGAGAGGTCGTTGCTACTTAACCGGATATTCCTGTGGCTGCCCTAAGGTTTTTAATCTTAAAGCCTCCAGCCAGGGCGCAAATTATATATATTAAAACTAAACGACAGCGCACTAAGGGCACCCCCTGTGGGGTACGGACCTCGGCTTAGGGCGTCGTTGGGGGATCACAAAATTAGTAACAATTTGGGGACGGGCTGGATCAACATTTTGATCATGATTATTATCAGGGGATATTATATTTATTGCTACGGCGCTCTCAGCCTCTAACCGGGCGGCTGGTGCATCGACATTCAAGGGACGGGGGGGAGGACTTTTATTACCATTTACTCGGGAAGTTCGCGTGGTACCTCGGCGGCGAGGACGGAAGGTCGGTTTGTGTATTTTGTGCACTGTACTCGTGGCCCTATTGCTTTCCTGAAGGAGAGTGACGGGGTCATCCGGATCTAAGAGAGTGTGCCTCGGTCGCCGAGTCTGACTAATGGCAGAAGGCCTGTAACTAGCGGCCCGCACAACCAAGGGGTTGCGATGACGTTCCGCGGATTCGAAAAAGCGCTTTGCAAGGCGCTTCATAAACTGTTTGATGGTAGGCATCTTAAGGTCTACGTAAAGTTGTTCGTTCCGAACGAACCAAGGAGCCTTCGTAATTCTGCGGAGAAATCGGTTTTGAAGCGTCTGCATCTTATGGATGTGATACGACTTTGCGTGAGCGAAGACTACGCAGGCGTAAGTCATGATCGGTCGAAAAAGATAAACCTGTGTGTAATGTTTTCTAATAAGGGAGATTGTGTTTTTTTTATGTGTAACACTTTCCTGTCGCTTTCTGTGAGGTTGGATTTCTTGAAATGGGACGGAAGTGTGTAACAACAAGTGACAGTTTGAGCATGGAATAAGTATGTACTTTTTAATAGCTTGGAATTTGTAAGTATTAATTAAGGAGTGGAGGGAGGCCATTGCCCAGCAGTGGGACAGCGCACGCTAGAAAAAAAAAAACAACAAAAAACAACAAAATATTGTAAAGTAGAGGGGGTCATTTCTGTCGCTGCTTAGCTGCTTATTACCAAGGTGAGACGTTACAGATCTTAAGCGACTACTGTAAGGCTCGCTACTTCTTTCTTCAGCTGGCTATTTGCGATACTTTCTTTGCCACTTTAAATATAATTCCCTTAGAGGTTTTATACAATATCGTGGTTTACGTACTCAATATCTTTATTGCTTTACCATATTGTGTATTTAGGTGGTAACTATATAATTCAGATCATTATGGACCCTGTAGGGCACAGCAAAAGGGTACGAGAGAGGAAGCCCTGTTTTAGGAGATAACTAAGTTGTTATTGTTGGGAAACAAGTTTTAATTTACATAATATTATAGTCATAGTCAGGAGATCGCGAAATAGATACTAACCTATGTATTATTTTATCTGCAAAAGTACTTTAATATTTAGATTATTTTTATATGAGTGCCTATACTTATGTATTATAATTCTGTTTAATCATATACCAAACTAACTTTTCTAAACTAATTTTTCTTTGAATAATTATTATTGCTATATTATTTATTTATTATTATTGCTATTTATTGTAATTATTATTATCGTTATATTATTTATTAATAATTACCGTATTATTAATATATTTAAAAGAAAATACCTATAAATACGTAGAAAGTAACCATACCCTATCTTTTTCGGTTCACAAGTTAAAATTCTAAGAGATCGCCAGAACAAGGAAGAGTCACCAACAAGTCGGTATCATAATTTAAGCCAAGGCACTTAACATAACGACCCACAACGGCAGCGTATTACATTTGGCAATACTGCTTGGCAGATTACCACTGTCTGCTAATACTAATGCGTGAATGGCCTGCAAAACATTCATAACCAAGCCTTTCTTACGGAATTATTGGACTTATTTACTTCTTGATTCATCACAAAAGGTAGGAAAGATAGAAGTTTAAATATTTAAGTTACTAACGACTAATCTGCAGTCAAAATAGCTTTATGACAATTTATTTTCCTCAACAATCAACCATCTTGCCAGAAGGCCACTAAATCAGATCCCATTTAAAAATAAAACACAATACATGTCAACCCTCTTTAGCTCATTAACCGTACATCCGGGTAACGCCCGTAATCCACAGATTACTTCCTACAAACAAAGTAATACTAAAATCTTCAATAATCCCTTGCCTATCTCCAAAGAAACCCGAAGGACCAGAACCGAGTTCCCAAAGACTTTAGTTGTTTGCCACCACAAATTAACGACGAAATCTTGAATGAAAAGGGATCTCGGGTAATTTTTTCCATCACACCTTTTTCAGGACCAATTTATAGGAATAAAGTGATTAGGAAATACATAAAGATATATAGTTCGGATTGAAAATGTAATGGACATAAATTTTCGTAGTTTCGGGAAGGTGTGAAACTTTTTTTCTGATTAGTTTTGTTTGGAGGAAATTGACTTTTTTGGGAAAATAGACGGTAATCTTTTTGGATGGTTCCTCAATTTATCATCTTTCAGGGAGGTTTTGGGAAAGTTCTTAAAACACACGATTTTGCACGAATACTGTCGGATTTGTGAACTTATCGTGTTATAAATTGATTGATGCAAAATTTAGTATTCATAATAAAAAAAGGCCACAAAATAAAAGAGAGAAAATCCCCTTCATTTGATCTAACTTAAACATAACTTACAAATTCCTCCCTCCTCCTTTTAGCTTGTACAGAAAAAAGGTTCCCATAAAAAGCCATTTCACTTAAGACGTAAAAATTCAACTAAAATACTCCGGTCTAATTTATGCAAAACTCGGTTTTTAATTACATGCTAGTAAGTACTACGGTTCTCATCAAAACTTCAGGGGCCGACTTTTCTATTATGCAACTCTTGGTAGCTCGGGGAATTTAGTTTTTAAATCCTAGAACAAAGACTGCCGGTTTTTCAAGGGTTAAAACGTACTTATTGTAAGCGTACGCTGCATGGTCTTAGCGAGTTCATGTAATCATGTGGGACTTTTGTTCCGCAACGAGTTTTTCGTACGTATGTTAGTTACATTCTTCGGAATATGTACATTCTCTGAATGTAATTTCGTAAAAGAAATGTTCGTAGAGAAAGAATTTGTGGCAAGAAATGGAGTAACAGGGCATTAGTTTGCATTCTAAGTCGCGATTTTGATTCTAGAATAGAATAAGTACCTAGTTGTTTTTTCTACAGATTGTATATGGCCGGGCATAGGTGTCTCATCATGAGATTTTTAGGTATCTGTAAACACATTCATGACAAAAAGAAGTTTATGTACAGACGCCAGCACATCAAGCTACTGCAATCTGTCAAATTTCTTCAATAGATTTTCAACTTAATCACTACCTACATCATAAGGTTCAAGGTTAATTGGGAAAATTTGACAGTTTCGGCTAGCTTGACCTGCTGGCGTCTGTACTTAAACTAAATCATATAAATTCAAATTAAAAATATTACATTTCACATAAACCTACATGAGCATTTATGGCTAAGCGCACGGTTCGAATAAGTCGTATGGTATAAAGGCTTCTACATACCAGCGCGACTTGTCGCGCGACGCGACACGGCACAAAGGCCCCCGTGTCGCGGGACGGGCGGTGCCTTTGTGTCGCGTCGCGTCGCGCGACAAGTCGCCCCGGTATGTAGAAGCCTTAATACTTCTAGTAGTTATTTTTGATTATTTAATAAAATACATACAAAAGATAATCACGATACACAAACTGCGATCGTATTTTTACAGTAACAAGAACGGGGAAAACTACGCTCCCTTTACTCGTACAGCCAAAAGCGTTCAAGTATACCTTGATACACTTCCAGTTTTTGGCGAGGCTTATCGCGAACGTTGTGACTTACAATATCTTGCAGACGAGGTCATCATGACAAGGTTAACCGACATACTTTGTGACAAACACCTAAAGGGCCTGCGGAACTATGATAAGCAGGAGCGACAAGCGACGTACTTATTATGGGTGTTGTCTAAGAGATGAGGTATTAGCGGGAGCTTTAAGGCGCATATAAATGATTTTAGTGACTTTTAAATCTGACGCCTTTATATAATGCAAGTAAGTTATGCAAAAAATATATGTTAAACTTGAACGCATACACATTAATTATATATGTGAATATTTAAGTATTGTAGTAAAATACTTTATGAAATAAATTCAGGAAGTAATGTCTACCCAAAGCATAAAAAACGATAATTACTTTCAAACCACTTAAGATATTTTCATGTTTTGTTTCTGTGAATAGACGGTTTTATTATCTATAATTCTATCTGTGATTTTTTTCGTAGATTCATATTTTCGTTACTAAAAATAAATATTCCATATGAAAGTTAATGGTTGTGCGGCGTGAGCGCGACGCACATTTTTATGGCCATGGTCAATGGCGATTATCTGTCCCTTAAGCTTGGCAGTAAAATAAAACTGGAAGTGTCTTAAATACATTTTAGAGTAAGTATTGGTTTGTAGCTGCTGGCAACTCCAACAAACTATATTTTTTATCTGTATTTAATTTCATGTGCCGTATGTCAAACCTATTGTCATTCGCGCAGTCTGCAAATCTAGTCTGTGGTCTGCAATAAAAATTGTCTCCATTCACGTATCGCCAAAGACTGCCTCTTATTTCTGCTTCAACACCATCGATTACCTGCAAGAACCAGCCCTGCTGCAATACTCCAACAGTCGCTATTTGTGTAACGTTTTTTGAAGTGAAAACTGCATTAGGCGCATTGAGCGATTTTTGGTAGGGAAAAAACTTTTGTGTTCGCATCACCGACATGCCGGCGCCGACATGCCGTAGTAGCAGTATGTGAAAAGTTTAATTTGTGGATTCTGTGTATTTTGAAATTGTAGTTTTTTTTTAGCAATTGGATTTATGTGTTACAGCAAGCCCTATCAGCAGGGCCTGAAACCGGTTAATTTTTATTTCCGAAGATACAAATTATTTTAGTTACAATTGATATTAGCTAAAAATATTGCTTCATCACATTAAGTTCAGCATTGATTTTGAAACAAAATATTAAATAATTAATGAAATACGTTGGAAAACCTTTATAATAACGGTTAAGGTTACATAGAAAATTAACCGGTTTCCGAGCCCTGCCTATCAGAATACCAGCGTTGCGGTATTTTTTTATAAATATCGCAGTACTATGCTGAGATAGGAGCCTTTTTGGCGTCGCACAGGTCTTGATGGTTTTTTTGTACAGACGCCAGCACATCAAGCTACTATAATCTGTCAAATTTCTTCAATAGATTTTCAACTTTATCTCTACAGTATAAGGTTCAAGGTTGATTGGGGAAATTTGACAGTTTCGGGTAGCTTGTCAATTGCTGGCGTCTTACCAATTTCGTATATTCGAAAAAAATGGAATTTTATTTATTTAATACATACCTTGTCATGATGACCTCTTCTGCAAGATATTGTAAGTCACAACGTTCGCGATAAGCCTCGCCAAAAACTGGAAGTGTATCAAGGTATACTTGAACACTTTTGGCTGTAAAGGGAGCGTAATTTTCCCCGTTCTTGTTACGGTAAAAATACGATCGCAGTTTGTGTATCGTGATTATCTTTTGTATGTATTTTATTAAATTAAAAAAAATAACTACTAGAAGTATTATACCATACGACTTATTGGAACCGTGCGCTTAGCCATAAATGCTCATGTAGGTTTATGTGAAATGTAATATTTTTAATTTGAATTTATATGATTTAGTTTAAGTACAGACGCCAGCAGGTCAAGCTAGCCGAAACTGTCAAATTTTCCCAATTAACCTTGAACCTTATGATGTAGGTAGTGATTAAGTTGAAAATCTATTAAAGAAATTTGACAGATTGCAGTAGCTTGATGTGCTGGCGTCTGTACATGAACTTCTTTTTGTCATGAATGTGTTTACAGATACCTAAAAATCGCATGATGAGACACCCTAAGCACACAAATGTACAGAGGCGGAAACGAAGAGGCGGGGCGAATTTTAACCTTTTCTCCTCCTTTACTAACTCCTTTAAAGCTCGTACAGACCAGTGCGATATCGCGGGTGCGACAAGGGTTGCACTCTGACTGTCGCGCCCGCGATATCGCACCAGTCTGTACGAGCCGTTACTCCTTTTTTAACTTTTTGTATTTCTTGTGCGTGTCCTAAATAAAATATTTTTCTTTCTTTCTTTCTTTTCTTTAGATAATCATTATTTTGTTGAAGTGACAACTTTTTTAGGTGTGGTGAGCGATAAGTTTTCACTTATGTTGGAAGTCTTTATGCTTATGTTTGCCGGCCTAGGGCAGGCGCCTATGTTTTATTTTTATTTAAAATAAAATAATCAAACTATTAAAATGTAATTGTTTTTTGTTTCAGTTTCAGGACCAGCATGCATGGTTTGCTTTATTATTCTTACTCGTTCATATTTTAAATGCATAAAAACTTAGAACTTTTTGTTGCTTGTATATTATGACTAAATTAAATATACCGAATTGTTTTGATTCCAAATTAGCAAACAGTACCTCCTAAACAGATCAACAAACAAACAATGCTCGACTTAACATCATAACCGACGGCTTCCTGGTGCAGTGTCAACGCTGGTCGCCAGTTAATTGAGGTGTCCATCATATGGACGGATGCGTAATGAGCGATACTTGGAATTGTTGTTCAAGCTCCAGTTGGGTAACACGATAAAGTGATGTCACGAGTGCACTATGAAATGTGTCTTAATATGGCTGGTTGTGGCTATGAGCCATAAGATTGTATGTCTATGTAATCATTACGTTTACAAAGATTACGCTACAAGGTTATTTAAGCACTTGGCCAAAATCGGAACTGACGCCACCATTTTTTTTTCAATACATATCTCAATACGACAAATAAATGTTTATTACTTTTTTAATATTTTTTAATCATGACAATAGATACAAGTCTTTCAGTTGCATATGAAGGCAGAGGGTCCAACATCTTAAATGAAAGTAAGAGATATAGCAGAAGTCAGCCTTTATTTCCACAACTTATTAATTCACTGTAATAATAGTTTAATTCAGACTACAGTATCTAAGCGCTACAACATGTGCACCGGGCCGAGCCTGCGACAAGAATGATCCCCTCCTTTTTTTTTTATTTTTTTTTTATGAATGGCATCTCGTAGCAGACCTAGAGAGGTCGTTGCTACTTAACCGGATATTCCTGTGGCTGCCCTAAGGTTTTTAATCTTAAAGCCTCCAGCCAGGGCGCAAATTATATATATTAAAACTAAACGACAGCGCACTAAGGGCACCCCCTGTGGGGTACGGACCTCGGCTTAGGGCGTCGTTGGGGGATCACAAAATTAGTAACAATTTGGGGACGGGCTGGATCAACATTTTGATCATGATTATTATCAGGGGATATTATATTTATTGCTACGGCGCTCTCAGCCTCTAACCGGGCTGCTGGCGCGTCGACATTCAAGGGACGGGGGGGAGGACTTTTATTACCATTTACTCGGGAAGTTCGCGTGGTACCTCGGCGGCGAGGACGGAAGGTCGGTTTGTGTATTTTGTGCACTGTACTCGTGGCCCTATTGCTTTCCTGAAGGAGAGTGACGGGGTCATCCGGATCTAAGAGAGTGTGCCTCGGTCGGCGAGTCTGACTAATGGCAGAAGGCCTGTAACTAGCGGCCTGCACAACCAAGGGGTTGCGATGACGTTCCGCGGATTCGAAAAAGCGCTTTGCAAGGCGCTTCATAAACTGTTTGATGGTAGGCATCTTAAGGTCTACGTGAAGTTGTTCGTTCCGAACGAACCAAGGAGCCTTCGTAATTCTGCGGAGAAATCGGTTTTGAAGCGTCTGCATCTTATGGATGTGATACGACTTTGCGTGAGCGAAGACTACGCAGGCGTAAGTCATGATCGGTCGAATGCACGCGGTGTAAATACGCAATTTGCACTTAAGGGACAACTTGCTTCGCGGGTTGAGTACGGAGTGTAGTCGGCCGAGAGCAAAACTGGCGCGCGAGCGCACTTGTTTTATGTGCTCGCCGAACGTCATGTGATGGTCTAAGACCACACCGAGATATTTGGCTCGCTTCTCCCAAGGGATAGGCTTGCCGAACATAGTGATCGGTTGGGGGAGGGCGGGTGATCGCCGGGGCCTACAGAATAGGACCCCCTGGCTCTTATCAGGGTTGACTTCGATCCTCCACTTCCTGAACCAGGCCGCGAGTCTGTTGACTTCGGCCTGAAGGATGCGGGCGATATTGTCTTGCCTGAGGCCGGAGTAGTAGATGGCCGTGTCGTCTGCGAACAGAGCTAACTGCGCCTTTCTACATTTGGGGATATCACTAGTGAATATAGTGAATATCAGCGGTGCCAGCACAGCGCCCTGAGGGACGCCTGCGCGGAGCGGATGGGGGGAGGATAGCGCACCCTCGATGCGATAGCGGAAGGTGCGGTCCGACAAAAAGTCTCGTAAGATGAGCACGAGACGATCGGGCACACCGAGTTTGTAGAGCTTATATAATAAGCCGTTGTGCCAGACTTTGTCGAACGCTTTCGCAATGTCGAAGAACACAGCACCCGTCATGAGCCCGCGCTGGAAGCCAGCGCTTATATGCTCGACGATACGGTGGACCTGTTGTACGCACGAATGTTGGGATCTGAACCCGAACTGTTCGTTTGGGATGAGGCCCTTCGTCTCGGCATAGTCTCTGAGACGCTTATAAATAAGCCTCTCATAGACTTTGCCGAAGACGTTGAGCAGACTGATGGGTCGGTAACTGGATGGTTCGGTCTTAGATTTGCCGGGCTTCGGGATACCGATGACCGTGGCACTTTTCCAAGCTTGAGGAAAAATGTTGTTGCTAAGAGCGCCATTGAAGTTGGTGGTCATTAGCATGATCAGGTGAGCGGGGAACAGCTGGAGCACCCTGTTGGTGATTCCGTCTGATCCGGGAAATCCCCTCCTTGCTGTGCGCTCGCTTATGTAGAGCGGCTCGAGTAGTGGGGAGAGTGGGGAGGCCTAAGTGACACATTGCAGTGCGTAACTCGTTCCGTTGCACATGCTGTTTACAATGGTGACGCCGACACATACATAAATGAGTTTTAAAAAGTTTGTTTAAATAATGATGAAATGAATTATATACAATGCAATTCTATTTATATGCAATAATATATGCTAATTCTATATGCAATAAAACAGATATGATATGATATGATGATGATATCTGATATGATATCTCAGCTCGTACACTCCCCTTGAGTTTTAGTAAAGATGTGGCACTTTACTGAGACCTCACGCGGATTTCTTGAGAGAACTTGAAGTGATGTTGCACTGTTTTGTTTCATTTGCCTACACTAATGCACGTTCACGAACACATAATGGTTAATAATCCACCATTATTACACATTATTATTCGGCTAAACACAAATTTTAGAAATAAAATAAAACTGCTAAACATGACGCTTTGCTTTCCCGTCAAGAAGTCCTCAATGTTTATTACCAACAGCTAGTAGCCAACTTTTTTTTTTATAAAATATAGTATTTTCGAAGCCATTGCCTATAAAAATATAGATGGCGAAAGCATAAAAAAATATAGTATTGTGTTTCAAAAATGTCAAATTTTTTAATGCATATTTTTTGCTACTTTGAGCCTACATTTTTTTTTTTATTAAGTTTACAAAATATCATTAATTCAGCTTTTATGACCTTAATATTGGCCCTATTCGCCATTTTGTATTCATCTCCGAAAATATACACTCAGTACCTAAAAGCTGGTTGCTGATGTTGCTGGTTTATATAGAAGAAATTACAAGAAGAGAGAGAAATACAAGAAGAGTCAAAATTACTGAGCAGCACCTGTCGCCGTTTTTCGGCAGTAGTTTTAGCAATCAATTTTTGGTCAGAAAGAGGAATATCTCGAATTTTATTTAACTGATTTTGTGAACAATAATTGTGTTATTTAATTTTTCATCTAAAATATAGTAGTAGACTACTATATTATTTTTTTAGAATTATTGTATTTAGGCCTCTAATATAGCAGGATACTATATTATATAGTAGGGTTGGTAACCCTACCAACAGCGGGGTCCCTGTCAACGTGTTTGTACCTGTTTAGGAATGCCTCAAATAGCATTTGACTGATTATTTGTTAGAAAGTTACATGGTCCTATCCTAACAATATTTTAACATTATGAATATGATTATTGTTTTTTTCGATTATGATTATTTCGTTATGATTATTGTTATCAACTAGCTGCTGCCCGAGGCTTCACCCGCGCAGCATTTTCAAAAATATACCTACAATGTACAGTATTGACTTTGTTACTATTTTATTTAAGTAAGTACCTGATAAATAATGTATATGTATAGATTCTCGTTTAGGTAGATGATTATTGTAAAATTAAATTACCACTGATGAAGTTGTTTAATGGCATTTTATTACAACAACATAACCAGGATTACATTTCGGACCGATTTAAAAAATAAATTGTAAGTACCCTTCTAAAACTGGCTACAGATTATAATCGCTAATCGCTCATATCTTGTACCACACCCATCATTACAGCTGATGCGTATTAATGAGCGATTCGCGGAACAGTTCCACTGATATTCTTATTTGGACAACACAATGAGTTAGTACTTACGTGTTCCAAGCTTGTAAGATTACCTTTTGTGTAAGTTACTCTATGGAAGGACTACTTTCCTTATCTTTTCAAACGAAAAAGAAATGTAAATATAAGTAACCAGCTTTTGCCCGCGGCTTCACCCGCTTGGAGGTTGGAAATTATTCCACGGGAACGTATTCTCAGGATAAAAAGTATCCGATATCCTAACCCTGGGTCATGGACTACCTGTGTGCCAAATTTCATGGAAATTAGTGTGACAATGTGACAGACAGACAGAGTATTATCATGATCATTATTTCAGCCGCAAGACGTCCACTGCTGGACATAGGCCTCCATAATCGCCACGTTGGCAGGCGGGTTGGCGATCGCAGTATGGTGTTAAAATGCGTAGAGAACTTGCTGCTGCCCATTCTCTAGTAAGTCCCTTAGTCGCCTTTTACGACACCTATGGATAGAAGTAGGATGGTGCTCAGCTATGGTGTTCTTGACGTCCGGCACCACGGAGTATTGATAGATACGGACAGAGTATGGATAGAGTAAATACACATAGGTATGTATTTAATAATACATTCTATACAATCTAAAGAATGGCATGTGCTTGGAAACACTGAAGGTCTGTAAAGCAATTTCTGAGATAAAGAAAGGTCTTAGCACTTATCTAACACAAGTATTGTCCTTTCGTCCTTACAGTACGCGTAGGTACTATGCGAGACGAATAATAATATCTTTGTTACTTCTTTGACAAGCGGCCATCTTTGTTTTAGGCGCCATTTTTGTGACAGAGACTGAAGCTTAAATACTGAGAGCAGTGGTAACCCAGTGGTAATAGGCCCCCTACTTATGAGTGTAGGTCGTGGGTTCGCACCCTACTACAATAGTGTCAGAATGGTCGATCATTGATTTCATAATTGTTGATTTTGACAAGTTTGGTAATCTACTATTATAATGGCGTCATTATGACTTTCCAATGGTCGGCCACTGACACTAAATTGAAAGAATTTGCATTTATTGGTAATCTCGTACATAATGACAAATGAATGACATTTCTACTAATGGGTTTTATAATAATGGCAATAAAACATGGCATTATAAGTAACACAATTCTATTACGAGAACATTGACCGACCAATGATTGACCATTATGAATTTAGCAGATTACGAAATTTTAGCAAAATGATAATGGGATCGTGTTGGAATGACTGAATTTATAAAATAGCAGACTTGGGACCCTGCTCTCAAAACGCTGTGGGAAAACATCGTGAGGAAACCAGCATGTGCTGTACCCGAAGTGTAAGTTTGCAATAGAGTAAACGTAACTATTTCGTTTGCGTTAAATTTTGACCGATAGATCATAATGCTAAGAGTATAAGAGTGAGAATAAAAATCTTAACGCAAACGCGCTAGTTACGTTTACTCGCTTGCAAACTTACACTCGGGGTACTGGAACCAAAAATTCTAAGATATGTGACGTCTACCAATCCGCAATGGGCCCGTGTGGCAGATTGCAGCCCACTCCCTCTCTTAGAGAGGAGACCTGTCTCCCAGCTGCAGCAGTGGGACCAATATAAGCCGATTATGATGATGATGAAATACTGATTTTTTTTTATGACTTTTCATGTAACGTTCCACTGCTGAAATTATTTTTCTTTTTTTAAAAAACGTTGCCCCACACTAGGAATTTCTCCTGTATCGTGGGTGCGTTTACAAACATTTAAACTCACATACACAAACAGCCAGACCCAGAAATGGGCTTCCCGCTAATCGCTTTACAGGGTCAAATTAAATTAGCCAGCGAAACTCCGCAGACGTGATGTGACGTGATGATAAAAATGAAAAAGATTTGATGTTTTTTTTTCGGGTCATCGACCACTTGTAGTGTTGTTACTAGAAGTATAAGTTGAGGAAATCTGTTTATTTTCCATCGTGTATAGCCATCGATACCCATCACCTCTGTGAAGTTTACACAAAAAAAAAAAATTTTAAACTGATTATATCAAGTGGCTTGATGACCCCAAAAAAAAAACATCAAATTCATTACTTTTTTTATTTTATCATACTTAGATATTATCAATACCCACCACATCTGCGGAGTTTCGCTGGCTAATTTAATTTGACCCTGTATAATTACCGGCACGAAGATTTGCATTAGCTTAAAATACAAGTAGGTAGTAAGATTATTATAACATCGGTACTCAGCTTATCAGTGACGCCAGCTGACCATAGGCCTGTCCCAAATTACAGTCACTGATAAAATTACTAGTACGTAACATCCATAAACTTCAGGTTTTGTTGACAAAGAAAGGTATTTACCACAAGCCTATAAAATACATAACCCAATCCATCACAAACAAGCCCACCCATCCAATTATCGGCCTAACTGACCGCTGCTTAACCTCGGTATCTTCACACCCTTTCTTATCTAACCCCAAAATAACTAGGGGTTTATTAATATTCATTAATAAATAACCCTTTGATAGGTCCGGTCTTAACTCAAAGGATAGCGTAGAGTTAAGATTACATCTATTCTTAACTGATATTAACAGTAGATTAGGACCGGCGTTTCGGGTTAAGTAGCATTAAATGATCCTCTTGCTTAACACTTCGAGTTTTCGATCGGAGAGAGCGAGATTCGTTTACCAATTAAATTCAAACGTAATTGATAGCTACCTTTTGAAAGGATAGTCCAATGTAAGTCGGGGACATCGAGGTCAAGAGACACGTCTATTTCGCAATAAGATAAAAAAATATGTAAAAAATATTTAGCTTTTTTTATTCCAACTTTTTTTTTAAATATTTTCTTTGTTCTTTATACATTTTTAGACGCAGCGCCACACTTATCAGTCTTTTTAGTTCTTTAAGAGAGTAAAAGAAAGTAAAGTAAAGTCATAAAAATATGTATGACTTTAGTGACTTTTAAATCTGTTATTACGTCTACATATAATGCAAGTAAGTTATCCAAAAAAATTATGTTAAACTAGAACGCATACTCATCAATTCTATAAGTGAATATTTAAGTATTGTAGTAAAATACTATATGAAATGAATTCAGGAATTAATGTTTACCTAAAGCATAAAAAAATATATTACTTTCAAACTATTTAATATATTTTCTTGATTTTTGTTTGTACGAACAGACTATTTCATTACTTAATTCAATCTGTTATTTTTTTAAATATTCATAATTTCGTTACTAAAAATAAATATTCCCTATGAACCCGAACGGCGGCGGCGCGGCGCCGCGGTGTGACCGCAACGCGCATTTGTATGACCAAGGTCAACGGCGATTACCCGACCCTAAATGTTAAGTCAATTGAATTATTTTTGTGACGCAGGGATAAAAAGTTATTGTAAACTCCAGGTTCCTGACTAGATCATCAAAACTAAACAAATGTACTCACATTGGATTAAATTAGCGATCCCCATACCCAAAATACAGACACAACTACCAACCATTAGTTCAAACAAGTTTATTATGTAAGTACTACACAACATAATTTGCATCCCCCAACGACTTTTAATAATAAGAGGTCAGCCAAAACAAATAGTTGGCGGTTGTCTGAAAAATGACATGCGGCCATGTCTGTTTGTTAAATGCGCGGAAGCCGGCGTTATAAATGAGGCTGGATTTAGGGTTCCGTGAAACAACTTTTGACCTTTGAAGGGTGTAAAAAAATTTGTGGGAGAATTTCCCGTGGGATGTCAGTCAGTTTTAGGATTTAGTTGGTACAGTAATACAGAAAACTATTACCAAATATCCTCAATCATAGTTCAGATATTCAGTTTTTTTATATACACTAGAGGCCTTATTACAAAACAAGATTTATATTTTGACATGGCTTAAACCATGGAGCCAGTTTTTGTAATAAGAACGTAACAGTGATTGAAATACCGTTCTTTATACAAAACTGAAAACTTAGGTCGGTACTAAGTTGTCAGTTTTGTTTTTAGGAACTTGACCATAGTCGGAATAAAGTTCGAAATTCAATAATGGCTCCATGTTTTAAACCTGGGTCTGAAGATAAACCTTGTTTTGTAATAAGGGGGTAGTTGTTTGCTTTGCCTTATGTTATCAGCAAAATATAGGAACCACCAAAAATAGCCCAACAGCTAAGAATTTGAACTGGGCCAGGGGCCACGAAGAGCCAAATACTATATTGATTAAACACACTTCTATTACGTAAACAATTACATAAAAATAGTTAGCTTAGTTGAACGGAACAAGAATACTGATAATATCAAACACACATTGCTAATAGTTATTAAAACTTACTATAAAACGGCTAAAAATCATAATTTGTTCATCATCATCATCGGCTGAAATGATGGGGTTTGCCATAATCGCCACGCTTGAGAGGTGGGTTGGCATTCGCAGTATGGTGTTAAAATGCATAGAGAACGCTGCCACCCATTCTCTAGTACTCTAGTAAGTCCCTTAGTCGCCTTTTACGATACCTACGGGAAGAAATAGGATGGTGCTATATTCTGTACGTCCGGCACCACACGGTAATAATAAGTTACGAAACTAAAATACCTTAAGGATCAATCCAAAAATACAAAAAAAAGTTCTTGAAAAGTGTTGAATGAAAGGTAAAGTGCGGTTTAATATTTATGACGTATTAAAAAAAACTACTTACTAGATCTCGTTCAAACCAATTTTTGGTGAAAGTTTACATGGTAATGTACATCATATATTTTTTTTAGTTTTATCCTTCTCTTATTTTAGAAGTTACAGGGAGGGGGGACATTTTTACCACTTTGGAAGTGTCTCTCGCGCAAACTATTCAGTTTAGAAAAAAAATATACGAGAAACCTCAATATCATTTTTGAAGAGCTATCCATAGATACCCCACACGTAGGGGTTTGATGAAAAAACGTTTTTAGTTTCAGTTCTAAGTATGGGGAACCCCCTAAATTTATTTTGTTTTTTTTTCTATTTTTGTGTGAAACCCTTAATGCGGTCCACAGAATACATCTACTTACCAAGTTTCAACAGTATAGTTCTTATAGTTTCGGAAAAAAGTGGCTGTGACATACGGACGGACAGACTGACAGACATGACGAATCCATAAGGGTTCCGTTTTTTGCCATTTGTCTACGGAACCCTAAAAAGCTACAATAAAATCCACCGCTAACGCACTAACATACACACCCCATAACAAATGAGGGTGGAGCAAGGACTGGAGTTTACATTTCATTTCTAACAATCTCATTCCGGTGAAATGCGGAGAATCACTTAATTTACTAAAAAGGGTTTAGTTGACTAATGGCAATCATGTGCACTGAAAGACCAAGTCGCAAATATGAGAATGTTTTTGTAGGCAAGTTAATTTTGACGATTGTTTCAATTTTAATTTGTTAGAAAAGATGAAACACTGAATAAATTTGTTGATCTGGCACTGACAAATAAGGAAGAAAGGACAATGACCAAATAAATAAGGGAAGTGGTGCATTTGGTTTTATACCGCGGCCAACGTTGAAATTTTAGTCGGTATTGGAAAAACCTATCACAAAAATGAATTAAAGGTTTTTCTACAAATGCAGTCCGAGATGATATATTTGAACAAGATTTTTCATGTAAAAAATAAGCTCTAAACTGTACAAACCTGCTTTTAGATGATAAATAAGTTAAAAAATATGTATAATATATATATTATTTTTTTATTATTTTTTTTTATCTCGGTTCAGACTGATGTTAGGTTATGTTACCGCATATTAACTTTTGTTCGTCATATTATTCTGCATCTAATTATTAATGATGAAAAGAGAGCCGCAAAAAAATAAAACAGCCCCATTTTTGGTCATTGGCTTTTAAAAAAGAAAGACGGATGATCAATGTACTTAGCTCCTTTGATTTGTAATCGTAAAACAACGAATTACCAGATGATATGGTTAGAAAGGCGGTGACTGCTGAGATGAAGGCTGAAAATGATGAATGGAAAAAGAGGATAAGCTGCGCCGACTTCAAATAAATGGGGATAAATATGGGCAGCAGGATAATGATTATGATAATGATGGGCAAAGTTCACCAATTAAATAAAAGTAGCTATATAACAATATTCTGTACACACTTTGGTATTAACAAGTAAAACAAAAAACCTTTACAATTGATGTAAGACATTGTTCCAAAGAGGCAAAAGTCACTTAGTAACATTACTTAGTCTTGATACAGCCAGCAAAACAAACAGTCATTACTCAGGCAGTCAAGCACAAAGATATATACGTCTTATTATTGATGTCCGTAATGGGCCCTTACCTCACCGCAGTAGGGTTACCCTAAATATACAGGTAGATGTTTGATGGCTTACTGTTTACACGATGGTCCAGGATTGACATTAGAATTTATTTGTAAGACTTGTGTTTCTGACTTGTCTTCTAGACTTATAGTCTTAAACTTTGTAAACTTTGACCCCCTTATTACAAAACAAAGTTTATCTTCAGACCCAGGTTTAAAACATGGAGCCATTATTGAATTTTGAACTTTATTCCGACTATGGTACAGTTCCTAAACACAAAACTGACAACTTAGTATCGAATTAAGTTTTCAGTTTTGTATAAAGAACGGTATTTCAATCACTGTTACGTTCTTATTACAAAACATGGCTTAACATGGTTTAAGCCATGTCAAAATATAAATCTTGTTTTGTAATAAGGGGGTGATAGTCATTGTAAGTAATAATTTTATTGGCATTTCTTCTAATGGCCTCTGTTATTTTATATTTTCTGTTATTATACTTTTCTTTTTTTGAAGTAAAACTTCTTTAGGCACCCTTGACTTGGGGACTAAGCTGGTAAATGCGTTACGGAAGTGAAGACAGCGTTACGGAAGTATAATTAGTATTACTATTTGTAAGTTTTATTTCAGTCATGTGGTCTAAAGCACACTCTTTTTTTTTGTAATGCTTAACCACAAATTGGGATGTTGGATTTTTACCCTTTCAAAGAACCTTTAAAGCATCAATGAAAACATCTATATATCACACACTATTAAAACTACTCATATCCCGATAACTAATATCATAGAAACATGAAAATAACCAACACCAGTGTTACCCTACCTAAATATTAAATTGGCCCTTTTCATCACTACATTTTTTCCCACGGCAACCCTGAAGAAGTCCCTGTATATTTCATAGCTGTGCACATTCCTCTATGCGTTTGAGTTATGACAGCAGTTTATTTATTTCTGGCGCGAAAACGCTTCTGAAGAAATATTTGTGTTCCCTTTATGTGATCCCACCTGAGTAAGTCAGATGTTCCGGGAGAATAGCTTTTATGCTGTTACTGTTGTAGATGCCGTGTATTACCTACAGATTTTTCTTGGAATGAAAACAACAAGTTTACAAACTAAAAGGTTTTAGCAGGGAAATTATGTTCTTTGATCTTAGTTTAAACTTTTACCGCCATATTACAAAACAATATTTATATTTTGACATGGCTTAAACCATAGACCCAGTTTTTTGTAATAAGAACGTAACTGATGAAATACTGTGATTGAAATACCGTTCTTTATACAAAACTGAAAACTTAGTTCGGTACTAAGCTGTCAGTTTTGTATTAGAATCTTTACCTTAGACGGATTAAAGTTCGAAATTCAATAATGATTCCATGGTTTAAACCTGAGTCTGAAGATAAACCTTGTTTTGTAATAAGGCCCCATAAGTCAGGCCATCATTTGTCATGAAATGCTTTTATTTGCAATGTTTGTTAGTTAGTTTGTTTAGGTCGAATCTTGCAAACTTAATTAAAACCACTTCCTCTTATCCTACGGAGTTTAAATATTACATGTTAGTTCAGTTCCAAACACGATGCATTTTCATGATTAGCATGACCTGATTCTACACCCATAATTGGCTCCAGATAAAGTACAACAAATTTTTCACTACTCAACATTTTTTTTTCTTTTTTGTCTTATTTAGAACGATTTTTCAATCTTCATAATTTATTATAACTTTTATCAGAAGAATAACTATGGCGGTTCTACTTGTTTTCCACGCAAAAGCTGTCAAAGCTTTTATTCCGCAAATAAAAGTCATCTGATTATTGAAAAATCAGCCCTAAATTAATGAATGTAACGAATGAATGTAACGCATTTTAAATGTAAACTGTAAATGACACTTTTGTCAAAATGATATTAAAACTGCATTTGAAAATTCACAACTACTCTAATCAGATGCAGTTGAATTCTTTTCTAATAAGTATTACCATTACTTACTATTCATTAGTATCCTAGCCCAATGAGGGTTTTCCTGAAAATTCCCGGCCTAAGTTGCCGCCACTTTGACAAGAGGTCTTCGATTTCGAATTCGCATAAAACTAAAATACAGATCCAAAGACACCGACTTCCGAAATTAAAGTTATTTTTTCACTTTGTAGTGTTTTATTGGAAGCCGGTTATTTTTTTTTTTGTAAAAAGTTTTTTATTTTTCACTTTTCAGTGCCGAAAAAGAATTTTCCAAATCGGTTCGTAAATGACGGAGTTTTCCGCGAACAAAAAACGCAATGCAGAGTAAACGAAAAGATCGTTAATGTAGACAATGTAGATACATTTTTAGATGTTTGTTGATTTTTCAAAAACCGCTAGTCCGATTTAGATAAAATTTACATGAGACCACTTGGGAAGTATACACCCTTTCCAACAAAAAACGAATTTTTCAAATCGGTTGGCAAGCGACGGAGTTATGCGCGAACAAACATAAAAAAAAGAAAAAATACAAACATCCGAATTGAGAACCTCCTCCTTTTTTTTAGAAGTCGGTTAAAAATAAAATATATGATGATGTTCATCATTCATAGGCGCTTTGTCACTTTTATTTTTAGGGCACCTGTCAAAAGTGACAAAGAGCCTATATTTTTGGAAAGGACCAAAGTCCCAAAGGACCTGATAATTATCTCAGTGCTGCCACCTAGTGAAGCCCATGTCAGAAAACCCTCATTCCGTTAGAACTATCGATTTCCTCAACACTGCACTGATATTCAGAATTCTAAAACATGAATCTATCGAGAATCAGAGACACTTCAGAGAGAAGCAAATCAGTTCAGCACTTAATCCGTTTGAGAGATCGTACCAATCAGATGAAATCCTTCACACACGAAATTGGTTCACATCAAGAGGAGTTCCAGAGTTAGCGGGTTCTGTAGTATCACGCTTGAAGATGTATGTAGTAAGCAGATATACAACGAAACCCTGTCCAATCCGTGAGGGTGTTGTTAGGTATCGTGCTAAGAGTTTATTTAATTAAGTGGAGATTTTCAGAAAAAATAATAGAAATAAACCGTAGTTTTTTTTTAATGCGAATAATTTGCATTACGCAACACAAAACATTAAATTAAATTAATCACCAAGAAGGGTGTTGTGTCTGGTGGGTTAACTGCCCGACGGTTGATGTCGGGATGTTGTATACAACATGTCCCATTAACGCACAACCTCTTAAGGGGTCATTGTACTCATCATTATGAACAACTTTTACTATTGAACCAAACCTGAAATGGCGAAAATAAATCAGCTGTTCCCTACATTTATGTTTGAATAACTCGTCAAAATATAGGGACCAGCTGATTTTTTTTCGCGAGTTCAATGTTCTCATAGTAAATGAGTACAATGACCCCTTAAGTGGTTGTGCGTTAATTCGGGGACAGGTTGTATATGCCAGTCGCGCGGTAAACTCTGCTTGCGCGATGCAGGATTTGTATGACGTCAGGTTTTTAATGTGTAGTTCGCATGTGACATTGTAAATGGCCGCCACATGACTTTAAATGTTTTCTCAGTGCAAGTACCTCTTTCGTGGATATGAACTTTTAAACTTAAATTATTTTAAACATTTTTCTTTTTACCGTAGCTGAAGCAAACCAATTTTCTCCTTATCTTTTGCCAAAAATGAAGCATTTAAACTTCGAAAACGGCAATAAATCATTCTCCCCGCTGACAATCGCACCACATCCCAAGATTAGAGGCAGCGGTTTTGGAGGAATAATTTACGTATCCTTTACAGGCAGACATCTTCTTAAGGTGAGCCCGAGATAAGAAAACGTTACATAATGAAGGCCTCTTCTCTGAATTGTAAGGAAAGATTAGGGATGTGCCTTTGCATCGATAAAAAGGTAATCGGTAACGTTAAAAGATAGGTAAGTAAGCCGTAAGTAACTATTTAGTGAAATATTTCGTTGTGTTATTGACACAAAAGTAGTATTGGTATTTCTTTTGAACAAGCGCTTGAGACAAGGCTAAACCTTAAGGCACAAAAAAAAACTTTTTTCGTCAATTTCTTATCTAATTGAGAGAAAGCTTGAAATAATTTAAACATTAAGTCTGTGTAACTATAAAAGTACAGTTTTCGTGGTGATAAACCATTCGAGTCAGTCTCAGCACCTGTTAATAGTTTCATCACTTTTGCGCTCTCGAAAATATAGCTTATTTCACCGTTGATTTGTAATGTAGATGTTGTATAATCATAAAATAACATGTTGTGTTTATCACAAGGATAGCTGAAGCCCAGTGTGTGATTTTTAAATTTCTTGATATGGTTTGTTAAATAATAGGAAACAGAAAACATTACCGACTGGGTTTAAAGAAAAATAGGTTTGTTCGACATTATTTTCAGAGACTATTTGTAACATTTTGATAGTTCTTTTTGAGTTATCTCGTACATGTCTGCGTACCTATCATATTTTTAATAACTAAATTTATTTTCTTATATTGAAGAAAAAACTCCTAAACTCAACACGATATCGTCAGTTTTGTGTGAAGAGGCAACGAAAATTATTTTTTACAATATTATAAACCAACATTTTCGAATAAAAAATTGCTAACATTTGGAGATGAAGGAGTAATCTATGTGTGGCAATTATTAGTTTACATTTGGTTTAGTTTTAAGTAAATTTTGCCGCTTAACGTGCAAATTTTTGTCAGATTTGCGAATGCGTTCTTAAGAGTTTTATTGTATAAACAGTCAGCAAAAAGAAGATATAGTTAACCATTAACCAGTGGGGTAACTGCGTTACACACTTGTAGTAGCAATGGGTTTCATTTGACAATTTAATAAACATTCACTGTGTTATTTACGTTGTTGAGCAGCAGACAATTTTGTCGAACATAATTATTATGAAGCAATGGATTAGCAGTATCCTTAAAAATAATTTAGATTGTGATTGATAGTGTGTTAAGAAATTAGCCTGCTGGTCACTATAAAATACATTTCGAAACAAATCAAGCATTTCTACTTAGAACATCACTTATACCTACGCGTAGTGTAAGCAGCTGCAGCAAATGTTTACTGCATGCTATAAGTATAACCAAGACGTAAAATCCAAATATTTGCACGGCTGAAATGCCGAATATAGTGAAACCCATAGATATTAAGAACTAATGTTAGCTACCTATATTCTTGCAATCTTTTTATGTTTTCATCGACACTACCCCATCCCTACGGGACTCCCCCTCCCCAACTTACACAAAAGGGCATCCGGCGCACTGGGCCTAGTATATCAATCATCTCCTGAAATATTATGACGTAATCTGAGAAGCCAATAAGTGGATCCAAGATCTGTTTGTCTCTCACCGTACCTTGAGAATACCCGAATCAGATGTGCAAAGATTTTGGTGTCAAGGTTGAGGTGTAGGTTGTGGTAGAAATTATTTTTGAGTAAAAAAAAATCGACATTAGGTACACAACTGGCGAAATTCGGGTGTACTATAGCTGTTGCACCTCTGCCTAGCCCTTCGGAGAATATGTGTATTTTTGAGTAAAAATCGGAGCCTTGTATGCCATCCATCATAATTTAAATTTCTGAAAAATCAACCCTGGTAGAAAGTAGCGGGACTGACTGCCCAAGGTACGCCTGACGTACGTTTAAGGAGGTGAAGCCTTTCGATGAGGCTAATTCAGTCAGATGTTAAAGATGTTGTTGTATCTTTCTATCATAATGACTATATCAGACAAAGAAATAGCAACAGCGTTCCTAAGACTTTGAGAGATTGTTACTTTTACATATCTAAATTGATTAAAAATTATTCAATACATTGCTATTTCTGCATGTCATGTAATAGCCAATATTTGATACTCTTAAATTTACTTATCAGTATCTACAGATTTTTTATGAACATTATACTCAATAATTAAGATTTAAAAAAACTGAAGCGTTAATCGAGTTTTGTTGCTGACCGTTCCCTTATGTATCGTCAAAATTATAATTCCATTACCTACTATAAACAAAGTCTGTTAAACTGTCTTAAGGAACACCCACGGCTTCTCGATGACGGAATTGAGTTCCAAAGAGATGGGGGCGAGCCTATCGACATTTGTAAATGGTAAACGTTTATGTCAGTACATTATTTTGATACCCACACTGAGATACAATGACCTAAAATAATGATTACTCATAAAAAGTTAAGAACATTGGCATATAAACTCATCAATGTGAAGATAAAACTTGATTTGCATAGGGAGCTAAGCGAAGCGTTTTCAAAATTATGAAAGCTACAACGAATGCATATCGGAACATAATCGGGACACGCACAGTGTATTATTCGTGTATTATTTTGTATTATACAGGGTTTTAAAGTAACTGCGTGCCATAGCTTAAGGGTAGGTTCAGTATCTTATTATCGATAAAGGAACCCAGGAAAAAAAATATATTGCAAGATCAACCTAATTTAGTACCTACTAACTGAAAATAGCAATCGTTTAGAAAAACAATTATTTTATTTGACGGTCCTAAGCCCGTTAAAGTACGAAAAGACTTATTTTTATTTAGATTTTATGTTATTTTTTTTTTTATTCTTCCTGCGTTCCTTTTTCGATACCTACTGATTCTACCCCTAAGCTATGGCACGCAGTTACTTTAACACCTGTATAATTGCATAAGACAGGTGTGAGTACTATGCACCATAGAGCTACCATTTACCGGGTATATGTCTTTCATTGACTTCTGCGGCTGAGAGTAAGTCATGCTCACTAAAATGTCTCGCTGATGGTGGCGCGTGTGTTGGATCATTTAGCTCCCTTCAAAATGGTTGAGCAGAATGGTGCTGATCCATGCGTCATGTTCGTGAACGGGCGCCGTCTGTTGGGACTGGTCATCTCTTAGCTGCCACGGCTTATCTTATATATTTTTTTTTGTTTCGATTTGGTGTACTCTGGACGGTTTTCATACATCGTTCTCACATACAGTTATAAATTCAAGATTAAAGATTTAACTAATATTTTTAAAACAATATAATTTAAAAGAGTGAACATGGAGTTTCTTGCCCGTTCTTCTCCATAGCTACCTACTACGCTTTGGAATGGGCAACTAGCTTCTTATGCTTAGAGTTTAAGTTTGATGCCGTAGGCAGTGCAGCTCATAATGAAGATAATAACATAAACAAAAAACTAAAGCTCAGTCTTGTTTATCCAATTTTTAACACAACTTTGATTGGCTGAAAAATAAGGTTAGAACTACCAACTCACCGAATAGTTAAATGAGCCAGTCAGCAGGTTGATAGCCTAACTAAAGTGGTACCCAGAGTGCGTAAGGCAATTGTGCAGCATAATCAGCCTTTATCGATCCCACTGATGAATGAATGAATGAATAAAATGCACCGACCCCAGCATGGTTAAACCAGACTCGATCACTCAAATGAACCCAAAGATTCACACTAGCCCCTGGAGCCTCATGTTTCAAGGAACCACAGAGACCATTGCACATCAAAGAGTAGACCGGGGGGCGCGATAATGGTAGGGAAGACGTGCCCATGGGATATGGAGGGATTATTAGAGCCACACCGGATATACATCCTTGAGTAAGCGTTGGAATAGTGTCGAGACGGGTTATATTTATCTATGGGTCGGCATCCTTTAATGACGCCACCTGGTTGCGTCTAGTCCAGCTTCGCCGAGCTTCTTGAATGGTGAATCTTTTGGCTGGGTTAAACTGCTGTCTCGACGCTTTTCTATGTCACTGCTATGCTGGTTTCTGTGTGGATGTCACATGTCTGCCATTTGGTTCTAGGTTCGGTTTTCATACGATGTTTCCTTCCCCGTTAGCGCCTACTATAATTTGTGGAGTTAAAACAATCTAAAATAATTATAGCTTGTTGTGAAATTAAAGCTTTAACTAACAGTTAGCACAGCACGTTAAAGTTCAAGCAGTTCATGAATGTTCAGTCATATTGATTCATCATTCACTAAACAATGACCTCCGCGGACAGTGAATGAGTGAATGGATGATTAAACCTATAGACAAACGTATTAATAGTATTTACTTGCGTAGGTTTGGAAAGATATTCAGACTATAAATAAATAACTATTAAAAGGTAATTATTTTTATTTTTGCTGGGTTATTATAATTAGAATTGTTCCTAGATCGTTTTGAAAGATATTGGACTTTGATAACAAAAAATATGGCGATTTGTATTGTTTTACCATTAAATAATTATTGACTTTTACTTAATTCTGGATTTTAAAAATCAGGGATCGATGAATCAAAATTAAATAATCTTCTCTGAAGAAAACCGTAACCGACTCTGCTGTGGGTGCCTCAATAAATTAAGGCCTCCAGCCAGGGCATAAACTTATGAACGAGATATTATCGTCCGTTAAACATCAGTTAACCTACCCACACAGACATATAACATCAACATCCCAAAACTCAGAACACAGCATCAAATTAAAGCCCAAAAACTTCCATTACACATACCCATTCCCCCACTACAACAACGCATTTACATAAATTGTTACAAAACTCCCAAGTCCCTAGGGCATTATAAAGGCACACTTTATAAAATTCTTGGCGTCTCCGCGTAGATTAATATACCCCAGTAATTATAGAAGTTTTGACGAAGCGACTGACTGGAATATTAATAATCTAAGCATGAATCACGCGTTTTTAAAGGGAAGTGTGGAGACAGAAGGTCTGTGGGAGCAAACGCAGTGGCTATTGTCAGAATTTTTGTTGCAGTTTTTGCGCTATACCCAATGTTCGTCATAAAGCTGCTTCTATAATCATCATCGGCCTAGCCTATACTCAAATGTGTTGGCTGAATATTAGTATTTAACATGGAACGACTGGAATCTGACCATTACAATCTTACGCTTAATAATTCTTAGCTGCTTGTAAAATCGCAATGTTAAATTAACATTTATTTTGGCTTGGTGACCTGCAATACAGGTGCTCTGTGTGGAATACCTCGGTTTTTTCTGAAACCTACTTCAGGCACCAGCTCTCACAATTTGAATTTTTATAGTTCAAAACTGTCAAAACTGTTAAGTGCTACAAAACCATTGTGAGAGAAAATAAATAAACTAATTATTATACACCATTTTTATTTTACACTAAACCCGAAAAGGGGTGATTGTACTCATCATTTAGAAAAAAAAAATCTATGGGACCAACCTTGAAATCGCGAAAAAAAAGTCAGCTGTTCCATACACTTTGTCGATCTAAAAGTGAACACAAATGTATGTAACAGCAGATTATTTTTTCGTGATTTCAAGGTTGGCCCCATAGAAAAAGTTGTACGAAATGATAAGTACAATGACTTTTCGGGTTTAGTGTAAACAAAAAGTAATGTTGTATATTATTTAGTAGCTTTAACAGTCGTTAGACGGATTATTAAACAACGAAAACATGTTCAACAATTCTGGCTACTTAGATCAAAAAATTTCTATTCTGGGACACTTAACATGTTATATTGTATGAAGTGATGGTCGCTGCGGCTTATCTGCAATACCAAAGGCATCACAACTGCGTTGCCATCACAGAGACCCTTACAAGTACATCCATTAATGTTCCAGAAAAAATAAACCCAGATAAACAGTTGGTCTTCTGTCCCTATATTTATTGTATCTATCAAGGCTACTCGTAATTTTATGGCTCATTTACATCGTTTGTTTAAGGCGTTTGGTTTTGCGTTCCTGATTCGGGTTCGGAGACAATGGCGGCATTTAGTTAAGGGCTTTTCTCTCGAAATTAACGGCAAAACTGTTTCGAGATTTATAAGTACGAGTATAATTGAATTTGGGAACAACAGTGAATTTGTAGCATTAAAATGTTAGTTTTTGGTTTTGTTTGTGATAATTTCGATGAAGTTTTTGTGTCAAATTTTAAACATATGTTTTTACCGATAAACGCATAAATTATTAAATCCACCAACAAAAAAAACACCCTATAGCCATCCTACAAAGATTTGAAAGGAGTGTGCGAAAGATTTACAAATAAATGGAAACATTTTGAGTTCTAAATTAACTCCAAAAATGCTTGAAAAACATTTGAATCTCGTTGAATCTAAATGCTTACTGCTCGGAATAGAATCAAACTTTAAATGAACCAATCATGGTTCGTATTGGTTCATTCAAAGTATAAGGGTATACCAGTAACAAAACAGCCATAATCCCCACACACACATACCCCCCCCCCCCCCACCCACACCACACATGGAAATATTCTCTCTCTGCTCAGTTTCCTTGCTTTTGACAGGCGTTGCAGTTAACACGATTATCATTGTGCTATACCAATGGCGGCTGGACAGAGCTTCAGGCTTTCAACACGTTATTGAGTTAAGTTCCAACGTTTCAGAGCCATCCATTTTAATTTTGTTACGTTTGATTTTCGGAGATACGCGAGTGGGCTGGAAAAACTGGCAGTTGAGGCTGTCTACGGTATTTTTTAGTCTTGAGTCGCTTTGTGAATTAAAAAGGCAATTTTTTTTGGGATTTACATCTCACATTTTATACTAGTAGGTTGTCGGCTGCTTAACCGGGCTTGCCTGTGGGTGCCTCAATAAATTAGGGCCTCCAGCCAGCATAAAACTTAAAACTTAGCGACTACACGCTAAGGGCTCCCCCTGTGGGGTACGGACCTCGGCTTAGGGCATCGCTGGGGAGGGCAGCAAGAGACGGGCTGGATCGGATTAAGGTTACTTGGGGACGAATTTAAAGCTACCCAGCGGCACGGACTGGCTCGAGCAAGGCCCGGGGTTGAGATGGCCGTGGAAGTCGTGGCGGGCCTCAGTGGCGAGAACGGAAGGACGACAGTCTGTTTATGCTTTTCAATATTTCATCTATATTTTATTTAGGCTGTTTCTTGATCAAAATATGATTCGTGAATTTACAGAATTATAATCATTAGAATCATTAATACATCTATCTAAGTTAGATTTGTTCCCTTGAATTACTTTTTCATGAATTCATAACATTGGGAAACAAGTCTAACTTAAAAAGATAATAGCAATAAACGAAAGAAAATTTTAATTTCGCGGGTTACAGCTGCGGATCCTTAATTCAACATTTTTATAACTCAATAACTAAAAACAAAAGTCCGCTGTGTCTACTAACAGCATTATAATAAAAATGTACCGAACTCGGGTCAAATAATCCGATTTAGTTACAACTTTTTATATAGGTATTTGATTCAATATACGCCAATATTGATTCTGGTAAATCCCTAGGGATATCCATATAGTTGGTATTGGGTAAAAATCCATTGATTCCACCAATCAGAGTGACTTTTCTAACATAAAAATTTTCTATTTCGCTGGCAGGTCGACAAATATACCGTATTGTTGGATTTCAATGAAAAATGTTTTAGTCCCATACCGTTGGGAGCTTTTTGATTGAACTGTGTTATATTCAACGTGTTGAGGGATTATGTAGGGGGGTGAGTAGGGTTTGTTAGTTATGATTTTACATCGCAAAAATTTGGTTGTTTTATGGATAGTATTTTTTTTAATCTACTTTCTTAGCTGATAACAATTAGGGGCTCATTTTCTTCGAAAAGAAGCCTATTTTATACAATGAGCAAATTAAAGGTCGCAGATAACCTTGCCTATTTTCGGCCACCTATTACCGACCCGTGTGTAACGTGTGTTGGCGAACGTACAGAATAGCACCACCCTATTTCTTCCCGTATGTGTCTTACAATGCGACTAAGGGACTTACTAGAGAATGGGCAGCAGCGTTCTCTATGCATTTAACACCATACTGCGATCGCCAACCCGTCTGCCAATCGTGGCAATTACGGCAAACCCTTTGGGAGAGGCCTATGTCCAGCAGTGGACGTCTTGCGGTTGAAATGATGAATGATTACCGACCCGTTGCGTGTAATTGAAAATCCCTAAATCCAGCAGTAGACCGACTAACGATAAATTACATACAATTTTTATATAACCCTAAAATACCCAAGGCCATCGAAATGAAGGTCAACAACCTCAGTGACGTCACTAATTAAGACTCCATACTGGACACAAAGAAAGTACTTTTGTAAAGGCAAGCGGACAAATTGAGACCAAAGTCGTAACGAGGTCGAGCAAAGTCACGTTACACAATGTTACTCATGCGGACGAATGAAATTTCTTTCACTCAGTCATTCATTCATTCATTCAGTTGTGGTTTAGGGTTGGCAGATTGTGTTTTGTTTTTTTTTTGAAGTGGTATTTGTGGTTTTGATGAAGATTATGAAACGTTTCTATTGCGCTATTAATGTATGCTAAGAAAAAACAAAATCGTAATTATTGCAACAAAAAAAAAATAAGTTTGTTGGCTTAAATTTTTTAATAGATTTGTGGCAGATGATGAAAATTATTTTGCTTTTTCTTTTGTAATGGAGTTTATATTAAGACTATGACAAATGTAGAAGACTCTAAACCAGAGTTTTCCAACCTTAATTGTGTCGAGCCTCCCCTGATTATAAATAATATTTTCATGCAACGTTTTTAATTTTTTTCGTGAAAAAAAAATCAAACGCACGTTATTTTAACAATATTTATTTATCAATTACAACTTGTATTATTATTAGTATGATCAAATGGATATTAGTGTTATTACTAGTGAGATACTTGAGCTTGCAAGCTCTGTACTAGCTGGTCTATTCTAGGTACAGTTTTTGCTAGAGCTATTGTCAGGTCGCTATCTACGTCAAGGCGATTTCACTGCTTAGTTTTTATTAAATTGATTTTTCTTTCGACAATGCAAACGCATCTCGCGCCCCCTTGCCATCTCTCTACGCCCCCCTAGGCACTCGTTGGGAAGTCCTGCTCTAAACTAAGTTACATTTTTCCCAAAACAGTGTCGATTTATACAACCCGTACAAACTCAAACGCAAAGAATTTATTTCAATTAAACAACTTACAGGCACTTTTGAATTGTCAAGAAGTCGGTCAGTTACAAATATGAAGCTAGTTGCCCATTCCAAATAGCAGGTTCCCATGGAGAAGAACGGGCAAGAAACTCCACGGACACTCTTTTAAACTATTAAGTACTGTTGTTGAATAAACATGGCTATATATTATATTATAGTTAACTGTTGTTTTATAAGGATAAAATTAAGTAATTTAATTAATTTGTATAGCAGCCGACAGCCCTACACAACATCATTCGCTCAGCGAAAGCGAAAGCCGTTACGCGGTCACGTCTCTATTTTGAGGGACATAATTTAAAATTCGAATGTGGTTTTGTGTATCACCATCTTGAAGAGCCAGTAGGACATTTTATTTAAGAAAAACAGGTTGTATCTAGATTAAACTGGTAGTGGTAGCGAAAGTGATGTGCCTAGAATATTAAGAAAATATTTTTACTTTTTTTCTTTCGTCGATCTATAAAGGCACACATAACATAACATCACGCCTGTAATCCCCATAGGGTTAGGCAGAGGTGTACCAGTAGTACACTCCCATTTCGCCAGTTATGTTTAAGTCCCTTGTAATAGGGGGCGAGCCTATTGCCATCAACCGGGCATAAATCCAGACTCCGGGCTGCTACTGAGAAATTCGTAATGAAAATCACAATAACACTTTGCCCAACCTGGGAATCGAACCCAGGACCTCATGCTCAGTAGTAGCTCTTCTAAAAAGAAAACCTGTTATTTTTCATCTCTGATTTAATTTATTTATGTCACGTCAAAAACATAAGAAATTGGCAGCGGACCAAAATAGACTGAGTTGATTGATTGATCCAAAGGCTTATTTAAGCAATATTTTGCCGAGGCGTGGGAAGCGGATACTTCATAGGCGCTAATAAACGTAATTCTGTTTTATATAGTTTAATCATACTGTTTCTGTTACATTCTATAGGTATTGTGTATATGTTGTTGTAACACTTAACAGTTATGTTTTCTTTTTTTACAAAAAAAATAAAGGATTTTTTTCCCATCGCCAGATTCTTATGTCTTTTTGCATAGCCTATAATTCCTCACTCCTGGGGATAGACCTCTGCCTTATCTTTACATATGATGAATTAAAGTCGCTTTTCGTGTTTATCTGTGTGATCGCGTTGTTCTTCAAAAATACGCAAAGGATTTTGTTACGGTTTTCACTATAATTTAGAGAATTTATTGCAGAAGGCTTATATGTATAATAAGTTAGTAAGAAACTAACATAATAATATAGAAATGTTAGTCACGTCGTGAAAATCGTGTATTTGATGCACCGACGGGTCGCTAGTGAAGAATAAATCAAGACAGAGATACTGTGAAGAAAACTGAAAGTAACTGGCCTGAAAACGCTATCAGGCGGTGAACAAGTTAGAATAGAATAAACTTTATTTCCAAAATTTACACAAAGGCGATAGGTTAGTACTATGGCAATATTGTTTTTTTAAATTGCATAAATTACTGATCATTACATTACCTGCGGCACCCAAGCTAAGATTAAGGTTTCTACACACGGGCGCGACTCGCAACGCGACGCAAAGGCACCGATCGCCATTGTGTCGCGTCGCGTGTCGCACCGGTCTGTAGAAGCCTTTAAACTTGTGATATGGGTGCCAGAGCTCTCTCTATTAATATATTTTGCAAACTAGTACGAAGTTGCGTTGGGTTAGTAGCTATCGTTTGAGTACAAAAATAAAATAAAGTTATTAAATTAAATTACAGAAACAATAAAAAAAATAAACAAAAAATTTTTAGCTCCTCTACAGTGTGAATTTGGGTGTCCGTATGGATTGAGGAGCCATATCTCATATTTAAACGAGGGTACTACCAATATTTAGGACGTTAAGGTGGCTCCTCAATCCAGACGTCTGGATTGAGGAGCCACCTTAAACGTCCTATATCTTTTTAAGGGTTTAACAACAAATTCCAAGATCGGGCCTACAAAATCGGTTAATTTACTGCTAAGCATTAGTAGTACCCTCGTTTAAATATGAGACATGGCTCCTTAACCCATACGGACACGAATTTGGGTGTGAAAGTGCATGACTGAGTATACATTGCGATATAGGTACATAATGCAATTAAATGAAAGAAAATTTAATACAAATTAAAAGTACACTTTTAACGTTCACGTGCAAATTAGTATGCTTGTTTAAAAAGTGTGTAAAACGATTATTAATATCGAAAATAATAACTCTTGGAAACATGCTAGACAATATAAAGCTGGTTGTTCTATTTTATGGTGAACAATGCTCTATAGATCTCTGTGTGACAAGAGGCTTCAAAGGCTCTGCAGCTGTTGCAATTGCTGTTGACGGCACGGTTGGCGCAGTTAGTTAAGCGATTGACTGCTGCGCTGCGTGTCGCGGGTTCGATTCCCGCACGAAACAAATATTTGTATGACCTAAAAGTAGTTGTTTCGGGTCTGGCTGTTTAAAAAAATAATAAAAAATAAAATATATATATACAACATTAGTTTTTGTTTATACTAAACCTCTTAAGGGGTCATTGTATTCATCATTATGAACAAGTTTTACTATGGAACCAAAGTTGAAATCGCGAAAAAAAAATCAGCTGTTGGGATACATTTTGACGAGTTCAGCGAACTTAAATGTAGGGAACAGCTGATTTTTTTTTCGCGATTTCAAGGTTGGTCCCATAGTAAAAGTTGTTCATAATGATGAGTACAATGACCCCTTAAGAGGTTTAGTATAAACAAAAACTAATGTTGTATATATATTTTTTATTATTTTTTTAAACAGCCAGACCCGAAACAAGTACTTGTAGGTCAAAATTAAAAGAAAAACTATCACAGCTAAGTAGGTTTTACAAGTAAACGAGTAATACCAACTTACACTTGCAGTTGGAAAATTAACCGTGACGTATATCGATGTATGAACATGTTTTTCAACTAAAATGTTAAGTTTGTTTTTGTGTTTTGGGATAAATTAATACCCACTACGGAACTATAGTGCGTGATCCGACACGCACTAGGCCGGTTATTTTTTAATTAACTAATTAAACTTCTGCATATCATCCTTTACAGTTGAAAACAAATTGACGCAATCGTGATGCGACATCGACGTAACTTTGACGCAAGGAGGAACACGTAACGATTCACTATAATTGAGCATCTTGATCTAATTGTCATGAGCAGGAAACGAGCATGTAGGCTAGATGCGAAAGATTCCGCTGCGTATGCGCTGTACAACTGGCGTGTGATATAGGTGGAAAAGGATGTCAGTAGCTCCTTCATTTTGATGTACTCCTTAGAAGAAAGTACGGTCAGGTAACTTAATTATTAAACAAATTGTCAGCCTACGTCAATTTGCCGTGTTATAGCATTTCATACAACTGTCAAAGAATGACATGAATATTTAATAAACAGACAATTTAAGTAGGTAGTCTATTTGCTTAACAACACCAACGATTGTGAAAATATACGAATCCAACTCTGAAGGTGCATATTAAACACCAAACACGCCATTTTCAACTTTGACAAAATATTATGGAAGGAGTGTGTGTGCTTTTGAAAACATAGAGAATGTTGGCTTACCAATAGGTCGACAAACAATTTTATCAATGTAATTTATTAGCTGGTGTTTTCATTGATTCTGTATGTTATAATATGTAAGTAAGTACATGGACGAGAGGTACGCTCTAGGCGACTGTTCGCTACCAGCTTTTGTAGAACCAATGCTGGTGTGCGCTCACCGCTATACCGCTTAGTCGACACATACAATACGCGTTTTGGTGCAATAGACATATTATTCCTAAGTAGATACAAATTTAAAGGTGACATAATTACAATTCTAAAGGATCGGCAGTTGGCTCCATAGGTTTTACACAATGTAGGTATCATTGTTGATAGGCTAGTAGTAGTAGACATGTATGATACATCACGCATGAATCTTTTTGAATTTATTTGTTTGAATTTAGTTTTTTGTTTTCCTTTTTTGTTTGTTACATCTTTTATAGAATATAGTTTAACCTTTTTTATTTTTTTCTCTTTTAACTTGTTTTTTATTAAGTTAGCCCTGCTACAGTTAACGCTTGCTAACGGCTTGTTTTTATTATCTAATGTGGTAATCTGTGGAAAATGTTGTGGGTAGTATATTAGTTAAGTTTAATTTTAAGACAACACTGTTTATGCTTAATATACTACTGTTTGTTTTCCCAAATGTAATAAATAAATAAATAAATAAATATGAAATGATCGCAACATGTAGCAGTAATTTAATTAATCGATTGAGGGACAATGAACCAGTTAAAAACTACCTGTATCTAACTTCTTAGATGTTAAATTGTTTAAACCAAATATTTTAAGACGAGCGCTAATCCTGCCGACAAACTGTCACGCAGTTTGTCAGGTTTATACCATGTGCACAAGTGTCTGGTCCAAAATAAATGTTCTTAATTTTTTTTATATAAATACTAATCTTTCTGCCATTGTCTGAAATAAAATATTAGGTACCTTCTCAAGTCTGCTTCTCCTAAATATCCGACTTACATTTGATGGAACAGGACTGAGTTATGACAGCAATATTAATATCTTGTCCTGTAATACTCCTTTAAAAAAAAGAGCTAGTAATTCTCTTAATAGTTTAAACGACGAAATATTTACCACCAAAATCCTGCTAATTAGCATAATAATTATAGAAATAGCAATGCCATATTCCGGTGAGTATAGTAACTCCATAGCTACCGTCCCAGGTTCAGCGTTTAGATATTGCAAAAAATTGCGTTTTGATAGTCAGATTTAATCAAATATTTGTTTATTCTTTATTTTTTCATTGTGCAGATTAATAAAAAAACCCTGGCGCCTACAAAGTAAAGCCCTGTAACTGATTCTTATAATGTAATTTCATTCATGAACGCTTCTGAAATTAAGCGACACCGAAACGGCCATCCTTCTTTTCTGACAAACTTAAATTTTGGTAAAAAATATTAGCTATTCGTCATTTTGGGAAGAGCTGAGATAGATATATAGTGATAAACTTCTGCTATAATACCAGGGTCATCACTTGTGCTTTCAAGACTACTAGTTTTTCCTGTGGCTTCGCCCGATTTGAGTTCAGGAATGGGAAAGTATCTTTTGTATATCTTATGACCCAGGTCATGGTCTACCTGTGTGCAAAATTTCTTCGGAATCCGTTCAGCTATTTATAACATTAGTGTGGATTTCACGTTTTCACTTCAATGCCTTTTCCGAGAATGCCATATAAGTGTTACACTCAAACGCAGTAAGGTAGCAAATGCAAGCCTTATTAGCAGAGGTCGGAATTAGGTAGAGTTATTTATGTACTTACACTGATTAAATACAACGAAAGAATAAAGTGGATATGCCCCAAATCCCGGGATTAATTTTGAAGAGCAGAAAAATCCCGTGATCTATTAAATAAAAAGTTATATACTTTTACATAATTTAAAACACTGGACGCGCGATGAAAAAAAAAACAATAGCAAAATGGCGGAGCACTCCCCGCTTAAGACTCAGATATATGCCAGTGACCTTAAGTGGTTAGCTAGCGTGTTCTGTACTGAGCTCACGCAACGCGTCGTACATTCAGCCAGTAATAGGACTCGCCCATCAAGGAGCGCTGTCCCCAATTTGACGAATTATTAATTTATTATACACAAAACAAAAGATATTTTAATAAAACGCGTATACTAAAAGATCAATAATTAAATTATTTTTAAATTGGTGAAGGTTTCAGAAAAATTCGCTTGGTAGATTTTGCGCCATTCTCAGTTTTTTATTCGCGTTAGACATAACTTTACAAATTAATTTCACTATGTAATATAAACATAATCTAAAATATTCACATATTAAATTATTGAGAAAATGCTCTTATTTAACATTTTTTTTTTTCAAATCAATAACTTTACTCGTTTAGACGTGATTTTCAGTATAAAATCATTAAAAGTCGGTTATCGTCGCTTTAACGAAATGTGCTAAATTTTGTCTCTTTCTTCCGCATTCAAACTTTCTAATTATCTTTGTTTTAATTGTCTTACCTATCTCTGAGGTTTTTATTATTATTTATTTGTAATATTGTTGGTCACACGAGACTGTCTATTAGAAATTCCGGGAAGGTCCATATTAATATCAACATTTCGATGCAAGTACATAAATAACTCTACCTAATTCCGACCTCTGATTATTAGTTATTACTCCTTCAAAATCAATTCAATCAGAGTTCAGAGCCGCTACAACTGCACACCCGTTTATCCCCACACACAGCTTAAGGCAAAGTTTGAAATTTTCAAAACTCAAACGAGAAGTTGTGTTCACTTGAGTAAATAAAGGTAGGTAGATATATGGCGTTACCTCACTTTGCACTGAGTTTGTTGTAAGTTTATAAACATACTCTTATCGTGAGTATGTGAGAAACCTTTGTTTTCTTGAGTTAACTTGCGAGTGAGTGGATTAGATGAGCTGTTTCTTGTGTGTTTAGAATATTATGATTTTTGTTAGAAATATTGTCGCGGTATGGAGATGCGATGCGAAGGAGTGTCTGAAAATAAGGAAAGATTGTGTAAAACAAGGCAAGGCCGGAAGTGATTTTCACTGAAATAGAAATATATGGAAGAAAAACTCATGGCAGGATGATGATATTAGAAATATTGTCGTACGATAGGATAGCGACTTCGTCTGCGTTTTAGAGCTGGGAATCTAATCTACTTCGACAATCATTCAATAAAATATTATGATGTATGGTCTACGTATCAAATGAAAGGGGTACATATTTGAACGTCGAAAATTAAAATACCTACGGGTAAAATGTCACTGTTCAAAACATCGAAAATTTAAATATGGATTGTATCGAAATATCGAAAATTGTTATACCTAAGTTTAACATATCTAAGATTAAAATGCCGAGTGATTAAAATATCGACTGATTAAAAATGCCGATAGTCATTATCTAAGTTCAAAATGTCAACATTTAACACACGTAAGTTCGTTATATTTACGTTAAAAATACTTACTCGTTAAAATACCGAACAAATTTATTTTGAGATGTAGCGCTCGCCGGCCGCTGCCACGGCACTTTTATTTTTTAATAATTTTAAAATAAATACTTTCAAAATTGTTTAAGAAAGTCGATGAAATTAATCATTACCTCCGAAACTACTGAGCCTAAAATTTAGAAAAAAATATTCGTTGTGCGTGATCCGACACGCACTGGACCAGTTTTTTAACAAGCAGTTTAAAAAATAATTAAATATGTACATACCTATTAAAACAATATTTCAATTCCCAGTACACTGCTCTACATACAAACAATAAACGTAATCTCTAAGTAAATGTTAGTTATTATCAAAGGGGCCGTTATCACTCGGTTTAATTTAACCAAAGAGTTTGTCATAAAACACTAGTGTTGATAACTGAGTCAATTTACTTTAGATTTAGATCGGAACTCATTATTAGAAATTGTAATAGAAGGACTGGCTCGTTGGTCTAGTGGTCGCAAGCGTTACTGCTGAGCAAGGTTCGATTCCCAGGCCGGGAAAAGTGTTACTATGTTTTTCCATTTTGAATTTCTCAGTAGCAACCCGAAGTTTAGACTTGTGGATCAGAATGTTGGGCCACAAAAGGGATGAATGTTATTTTAATGTTATTGACAATAGTATCTGACATAAAGTGAACTTTAGTTATATTATTTGTCTTTTTTTAAATATATGCCTGGTCATTGTAAATTAAGTTTATAATTTTTTATTTATTATTACGTGTTAGAAATTAAAATCAACTTAAAAGGTATTATTGACATTTGTGTGTATTTATTTTCTCGTTGTCTTTGTTTTATATTTTGAATTTTGTTAATAAAAATGATACTAATGTAAATGAGACTGTGTGTGTGATTTTAATTCTGCGTTTAACTTGTTATTATTTTAATTATTTGCGTAGGTATATTTGTAAACATTCAGACACAATGTAAAGTGTTATTGAATAAAATGAAATGAAATGAAAGACAATTGCATCTAGCTGAGATGAGAATGCTAAGAGGGATGTGTGGAGTGACACGAATGGATAGAAAAAGGAATGAGTACATAAGAGGAAGTCTGAAAGTGGCACCGGTGACTGAAAAGTTGTGCGGAAATCGGTTGTCATGGTATGGGCATGTGATGCGGAGGAATGAGGGAAATATCGTGAGGAAAGTTTTGAGTATGAATGTCGATGGCTATAAAAGTAGGGGAAAGACCAAAGAAACGATGGATGGACTGTGTGAAATATGATATGGCTAGAAAGGGAGTGACTACCGAGATGACGACTAAGAGAGAAGTGTGGATGAAAGGGACATGTTGCGCCGACTTCAAATAAATTGGGGTAGGGGCAGGGGAATGAATGAGTCTGGAATTGTGCCCAGTTGATGGTGTAGCGGCATCAACATTGCCACATGCGAACGACGCGTTACACTGACGTCACGCAAAAATCCTGCATCGCGCAAGCAGAGTTTACCGCGCAACTAGCATATACAACATTAGTTTTTGTTTATACTAAACCCGAAAAGGGGTCATTGTACTCATCATTTTGAATTTTTTTTTCTATGGAACCAACCGTAAAATCGCGAAAAAAAAATCTGCTGTTCCATACATTTTGTAACACAAATGTAGGGAACATCTGATATTTTTTTTTCGCGATTTCATGGTTGGTCCCATAGAATTTTTTTTTCAAAATGATGAGTACAATGACCCCTTTTCGGGTTTAGTATAAACAAAAACGTTTGTTGTATATAACGTCCCGACATCAACCGTCGGGCAGTTGCCCACCAGACACAACACCCGTCTGGTCGGAGGATCCTCTCTTTTCAATAGAGGATGAGCGAGCTTTACACCCTATATCTCATACCTCTAAAATGGCAATAGGCTCGCATAATATTACATGGGAATTAAACTTATCTGGCGAAGCAAAACTGGTTTATGTAAACTTAATAAAAATTGGTGCACGCTTGCTTGTGGGTGGAATACAATGTCACTTCGGTTATAAGATCTCATAATTCATCATTATTTCAGCCGATGACGTCCACTGCTGGACATAGGCCTCCCACAAAAGGGGCGGTTTGCCATAATCGCCACGCTTAGCAGGCGGGTTAGAGATAGCAGGATGGTGGCACGCCACAATTGTGGCGATGAGTCCCCTCTTTGAGGAGTGGCTGGAGAGGCGCCACGGCGTCCTCACCTTCCGCCTGACGCAGGTCCTCACCGGACACGGTTGTTTCGAGAGGTTCCTGTTCAGGATAAAGCGGGAGGAAACGCCCGGGTGTCACCACTGTGTGGATCGCCCGGAGGACACGGTGGAGCATACGGTGGAGGTCTGCCCGGCTTGGGCGGATCACCGCCGTGTCCTCACGGAGGCGATCGGCAGCGGCGATCTCTCGCGTCCGGCCCTGGTTCATGCCATGGTTCGGAGCGAGAGTGCATGGGAGGCCGTCACCTCCTTCTGCGAAGCAGTAATGCTTGCGAAGGAGGAGGCGGAACGTGTGAGGGAGAGGCAAGGTTCGCGCCCTCGCGCCCCTAGTCGCCGCAGGAGACGCCCCGGGCGTCGGGAGTCGCAAGCCGATTTCCGGCCACCTTAGGCACGGGCCTGCGGACGGTGAGCGATGGGTAGCTCACCGTCCGATAAGGACCAGGCCCGGGTCGACGGCGCGTCGTATTCCACGCGCGCCTCAAAGAGATGTCTGCACCAACTGACGGGGTCCGATAGGGCCAATGCCTGCCAGGGTTGCGAGTTTGTCCGAAAAAAAAAAAAAAAAGAAAAGGATGGTTTTAAAAATGCATAGAGAACGCTGTTGCCCATTCTCTAGTAAGTCCCTTAGTCGCCTTTTACGACACCCACGGGAAGAAATCGGATGGTGCTATTCTTTACGTCCGGCACGACACGGAAAGATCTCATCTTTACTAAAACAATGTATTTCCAGCAATTAAACGTTTGATTTGATTTGAAATATGGGTGTACTATAGGTAGTTACGAAAATCAGCGTTGTTGACGATAAGTTCGTCCGAAGTCACAGCATTTTGCTGAGTAACGACCTGTACCCCAAGTGTAAGTTTGCAGGAGAGTAAACGTAACTATTTCGTTTGCGTTAAAATTTGGCCGATAGATCATAATGCTAAGTGTATAAGAGTGAGAATAAAAATCTTAACGCAAACGCGCTAGTTACGTTTACTCCCTTGCAAAGTTACACTTGGGGTACTATTCTTGCACAGATGCGACACACGGCTTTTCTTACTTGTACGAGTAATTGTTGTTTGTTACAAAAGTAGATCAAATCCACTCGGCAATCGGCATTTTTTGTTTTGTTTGTTTGTTGACATTTACCAATACCGCAATCACAATTAGTAATGTGTATTGTCTTTGACCTGCCCTGACATCAAGCAATGGACAACATTGTCAAACTATTACCGCCTTATTACAAAACAAGATTTATGTTTGGACATGGCTTAAAACATGGAGCTTGTTTTTGTAATAAGAACATAACTGTGATTGAAATACCGTCCTTTATACAAAACTGAAAACTTAGTTCGGTACTAAGTTGTCAGTTTTGTGTTTAGGAACTTTACCATAGTCGGAATAAAGTTCGAAATTCAATAATGGCTCCATGTTTTAAACCTGGGTCTGAAGATAAACCTTGTTTTGGAATAAGGGGGTTAAGGTTTTGAATGCTTTTGGCTACTTTTTATTTCTGGATAATATTTACATAATTTAAAAGCTAATAGTCTAAAAATATGTACTATTACTACTTACTGTAATATTTTTGGCTACTTTGTATTAGATTGTGTATTTTGTCAATTGTTTTTAATTATTTTTTTGTAAAGTGTGTCTTGTTTGTGCAGAATAAACATTTTTTCTTTCTTTCTTTATTTTCTCAGGTACACCTCAGTCTAACCTTTCAGAGAATGCAGGCGTGATGTTATGTATGTAATAAAAAGTATTTCTACGATATATCCGTGAATTTATAACGCTTCTACGAGTACTCTCCGTCTGTCTGTCCGCCACTGATTATACCTGGAGAACCACTTAGATATCTAATTTACGCGATTGCTTTTTAAATCATATATTCTCTACTGTTTAAATATAAATTTGTATTGCGCACATGATTTTGCAATGGACTTTTCAGGCAGTTTTTTGAATTCCAAAATAGTGATAATCCCGTGGGAAATCTTCACTTAATGTTTTTCGCGGATTTCCCTTTTTAATGTCTTATTACTTGAGCCAAATTTTACTTAATAAAAAATAGGAAAACTGTCTCAATTACAGTGAGTAACCTGGTAGTATTTCGTTGACGACACAATTAACAACAATAAGTGCGAGCGAGACATCCGTCAAAAGATTGATGACCCTTTCCCTCCGAAACGACTAGTTTAAACCAGGGATGCCTCGTTACGCCTTTTTGCCGATACGATACCGATACCGATACTATTATAAATATATCGGTGATACAGATACCGATACCGATACACTTATTGAATTCAAAAATGAAGGTAAAATAAATAAAACACAAGTCAGGTATTTTTTTTTTATTAATAGGTATTAACAGACAGGTTCCGGTTCGGGTTCAGGTTCAGGTTCGGGTTCAGGTTGAGATTAATAATTAAAATTAACATTGATAAATACTACGCGCGGCAACAGTCAACCTAGCGAAATGGGATAGTGTGAATGCGAGGCCAAAGTGGGCGGGTGAAAGCGCGAAATTTTAAAGGTATCGTTAATTTGGCCATAAAAATATCGCCGATGCCGATATATCGGCAAGCCCGAAGTATCGCCGATATATCGGTATCGGTATCGGAATCCGATGCATCCCTAGTTAAAACTAATATAGGTAAGTTCGTGTATCGTTTGCAACGAAATAGACAAGACAACACGCGCGTTTACATTACATTTTAAAGTGCGAAATTTGAAAAAGTATCGTTGAATCGGACATAAAAGTATCGCCGATATATCGGTATCGGTATCCGATGCATCCCTAGTTTAAACTAATATACTTAAGCATCTTAACACATTTTCAAGGCATGGGAAGTAATAAACAATTGGGTTTATTTATCTTAGTTATTGTAGCTGAGTAATGGTTAGTTAACTGCAGTTAATAAACCTATTAACTGTTTACCGACTTTCCGACGAAACACGTAAGTACCGACATATATTATTAGTATGCTAGTAAATGTTCTTTCGAGAGTTATGGACCATGCTTTTGATGCAACCTACTGTTTTTAGAGCCAATATCACAACACCTAGCAGAGGATTTCAATCAACTCAGCCTATGGCAGTCCACTGCTGGACATAGGCCTCTCCCAGGCTGCGCCACAATACTCTGCCCTTCGCCTTCCGCATCCAGTCTGTCCCAGCCACTTTTTTAAGGTCGTCGGTCCATCTAGCTGGAGGGCGTCCCACACTACGTTTTCCGATACGCGGTCTCCACTCCAGAGGGTTTACTCCGAAGATAATTACGAAGTATCGGCCGAACATTCGGCCGTTTCCTGACTACGGATAACTATGGCAAACTACGGCGAAAGAAAAAAAAAACAATCAAAGAGATAAGTCAAAGCTAAAAAAAAAATGACTTAAAGTCGGTCATGAAACTTTGGAAGTCCAGAAACTTCTGAGCATTCGGCCGATACTTCAGATTATCGCTTCAGAGTGGATCCCCAGGACTCTTCTCCTCCACTGGCCATCTGTCCTTCGACAAACATGGCCAACCCACTGCCACTTCAGCTTGCTTACTCTGCAAGCTATGTTGGTAACTCCGGTTCTTTTCCGGATAACTTTATAAACTTCGAGCATAGCCCGCTCCATAACACGCTGGGTGAGCTTGAATTTGTGGACCAGCCCGACTGTCAGTGTCTACGTTTCGGCACTGTATGTCATAACGGGCAGTACGCACGCGTTGAAGATTTCCTACCTCCGACTTCTTCCAACCTTAGTCTTCAAACATTGTGGGATAGGCGACGAGAAGACTTGACGAAGTTTTCCAAGGCGCTTTACTTTGTGTAAATATCATCACCACTACTCTCAAAACAGTGGAGGAAAACATCGTGAGGAAACCGGCATGTCCTAGAACCAAAAATTCGAAAACATGATGTGACATCTACCAACCCGCACTGGGCGCGCGTGGTAGATTACAGCCCAGTGCCTCTTGAAGAGAGGAGACCAAGTAACAGGTGGTGCCCGGGTCGACGGCGCGTTGTGCTTCACGCGCGCCTCAAAGAGATGTCAGCACCAACTGACGGGGTCCGTTAGAGCCAATGCCTGCCAGGGTTGCGAGTTTGTCAGAAAGGGATATCGTGGCCCTGGCACACAGGCAACGGAAGGAACACGGGTGGGTTTTAGTCAGTAAAAGGTTGACACGCCCTCCCGCTCAGCCCAGAGCGGGGGAAGTTATTTGATAATTTCAAACACAAAAAAAAAGTAACAGGTGGTACAAAAGTAATGTCATAGTGTGAATGTGCCATAATTTTTGCAAATGGCGTCATATCATTGTGATTTGATACTTATATTGTAGACTCATAGAGTGGCGATAAGTCCCCTCTTTGAGGAGTGGCTGGAGAGGCGCCACGGCGTCCTCACCTTCCGCCTGACGCAGGTCCTCACCGGACACGGTTGTTTCGGGAGGTTCCTGTTCAGGATAAAGTGGGAGGAAACGCCCGGGTGTCACCACTGTGTGGATCGCCCGGAGGACACGGTGGAGCATACGGTGGAGATCTGCCTGGCTTGGGCGGAGCACCGCCGTGTCCTCATGGAGGCGATCGGCGGCGACGATCTCTCGCGTCCAACACTGGTTCAGGCCATGGTTCGGAGCGAGAGTGCATGGGAGGCAGTCACCTCCTTCTGCGAAGCAGTAATGCTCGCGAAGGAGGAGGCGGAACGCGTGAGGGAGAGGCAAGGTTCGCGCCCTCGCGCCTCTAGTCGCCGCAGGAGACGCCCCGGGCGGCGCGAGTTGCAAGCCGATTTCCGGCCACCGTAGGCGTGGGCTTGCGGACGGAGAGCGATGGGTAGCTCGCCGTCCGATAAGGACCAGGCCCGGGTCAACGGCGCGTTGTGTTCCACGCGCGCCTCAAAGAGATGTTAGCACCAACTGACGGGGTCCGTCAGGACCAATACCTGCCAGGGTTGCGAGTTTGTCCGAAAGGGATATCGTGGCCCTGGCACAGGCAAATGAAGGAACACGGGTGGGTTTTAGTCAGTAAAAGTCTGACACGCCCTCCCGCTCAGCCCAGAGCGGGAGAAGTTATTTGATAATTTCCCACCCAAAAAAAAAAAAAAAGGCAACGATGGAGATTTAAACACTTATTTCCGGGCCGTGTGATCTCCCGTTTTGGCCATTTGAATTGCCCGATCCATCATACCAGATCCGAGAGAGAACAGAGACCACATGGCTTTTTGAAATTTGGCGTTTACCAGAACAAACCACAAACCTTGCAAGTCTTGAAAGCCAAGGTTGAAGAAGTAATCACCAATTTGGACCCAGATGTTTTGCGAGCAACAATTCAAAATGCCGTAAAACGAGCATAAATGTGCATCATCTCAGGAGGTGGTCATTCGACCGGTATCATTTTTTGAACTTTTAATCTAATTTTACACCTTTACACAAACTTTCCATGACAACACACCCCATTTTTTTTTCGTTTATATTACATAGTGAAATTAATTTGTAAAGTTATGTCTAACACGGATAAAAAATTGATAATAGCGCAAAATCTACCAAGCGCATTTTTCTGTAACCTTCACCAATTTAAAGATAATTTAATTATTGATCTTTTAGTATAAGCGTTTTATTAAAATACCTTTTGTTTTGTGTATAATAAATTAATAATGCGTCAAATTGGGGACAGCGCTCTTTGATGGGCGAGTCCTATTACTGGCTGAACGTACGACGCGTTGCGTGAGCTCAGTACAGAACACGCAAGCTAACCACTCAAGGTCACTGGCATATATCTCCGTCTTAACGACAGACGTTACGAAAACGAACCCTTCCCAAGTATTCAAATATGTTTGTAGGAAGAAAACACGGAACACCAAAAAAGGCTACACTACATTCAAATTCGCAATTCCAGTGACGTCATCGCACCATACAAAATGCATACAAATAGTCCGCTACACAATGTACACGCGTTAACAAAATACAATCAGATAACAAAATTAGTCCAGCAGCGTGTCATATCAGCTGGAATACAATGCGAACACATAAATTATTCAAGCGAGTTCCTTCATAAGCGTGACAAAGTTCATGCAACCTGTTTTGATTGTGCACACTGGGTTCTGTGTTTGGACACTGTGTTTGTTGCGTAATGTTTGGGGTAGATAGAAAGATGTATTATGTATGTATTATGAGTGTAGTTTCAGGTGTACATTGTACAAGGCTTTTTGGTTTTTATTTATTTTATTTATAAATTTATTTCAGAACATAATTTCATATAAAGTTGTTAAGGAGTGATTAATATTTTACTAACGATTAACTTATGTTGTTCATGATTTTAGCCGTATCTGTAAGAGTAACGGATGTTATGTCCATTCTTCTTCATACCTTATTGATGCTCGAATGGCCCCTCGTGGGTATCGAGATTCTATAAATAATTGTGTCTCATTAGTCAAGCCTTGATTGGTATAAGTTTTGGTATTGGCATTAGGACTAGTAATTGAAAGGTAGTAAGTACCCGTAAGTTCTAAGGAATATAGGAATAATAATACATTGAATTTTGATAAAGTCAAACTCAAATTATTTATTTAAAATAAAAACTTTTGAACGCCAAAATTTACAAAGAAAATAGAATTGATTCTAGTCGCTCTTCCAAAAGGTAGCTTCGTATGGAGAAGAATGGGCAAGAAACTCCACCGTTACTCTTATAAAATACCAAAGAAGTGGGCTATATTTAAGTTAATAATCGTATTATTTTCAGTTAACCAAGTATTAGATAAGATAAGATAATATATTTATTTGCATAAACATGCGTACACATACAATAGTAGAGATATGCATGCAGGATTACAAAGAATAAAATAAGTTCAGACATGTTTGCCAATTATTAAGGCGTACAAATGTAATAGTTAAGATTATTTATAATTGATTTCAAGTCAATATCAATAAATTAAAGTGAATTCAGCATAAAAATGTCAACAGTAATTAAAAAATAATTCACAAAAACATAAAATATCTAAAAATCTATGTCCAAAAAAAAAATAAAAAAAATGCTTCAGTCAGATTTTGCTAATATTATAGTACCTATACTTGACCTATACCTAATTATTATAGAATTTTATCATGAAGTCAAATTGGAATTACTTAAAACAATTATTCAGATAATATTAAATATATTTATTTAATACATAATGTCAAAATTTATCTGTTAAAAAATCTGAGATACTATAATAACATTTTTCACATAGTTGTGTTTATTGTTCAAGTACTTTGATAAAATATATCATTATCTGGATTCCTAGTCAGTGCTATAGAATATTGGCAACCTGGCAATCTGTCTATACACTTCCGCCCTATTTAATTAAGGCTCGTACATACTGGTGCGATATCGCGGGCGTGACGCGACAGTAGCACAATTTCTTTGTCGCAGCCTGTCGCGCCCGCGATATCGCGCAAGTCTGTACGAGACTTTAATGCCATGTGTTATCAGTTGGTAGGTACTAATTAGGTCATATTACATGACAGAGGGAAATGGGCGCTTCCGTTTCTAAGAATTTCTTGGAAAACGATATAATTATTTACTACATGTTACAGTCAGAAGTCTTTATCAGTAACTTCATTTGGCTAACGGAATAAGAGGAATACTATATTAAATTAGAAGCTTGCACGAATGGTGGGACGCACCCTGGCTCAGTGCTCGGAAACCGGTTAATTTTCTATGTAACCTTAACCGTTATTATAAAGGTTTTCGAATATATTTTGTTAATTATTTAATATTTTGTTACAAAATCAATGCTGAACTTAATGTGATGAAGCAATCTTTGAAGCTAATATAAATTGAATCAAGAATAATTTGTATCTTCGGAAATAAAAGATAACAGGTTTCAAGCGCTGCCCTGGCTATCCTTTTCACCACGGCTTGACCTATTCTTATGAAGCTCTTTACTACAAAAGCTTTGGTAAAATGCAAACGAAACAGTAGTGAAATTTTTTTGAAAGATACAAAAATATTTTATTTGTTATTGACTAAAGTTGGTTACTTCACTAGTTACGTCACGATTGACCATCGCGACGTAACTAGTGAAGTAACCATACGACTCGATACTCGATACTTACGATAAATCGATTAAAGTTAAATGTCAAAACGGGCCTTTTATTTTTTGACAAGTATACTAAAGTCAACGCCATGAGACGTAAATAAATTTCATACTTTGGGATTTAAAACTTTAACTGAAATTGCGTATGGTTCAGTTTCCATTGCAACTAAAATTATTTTATGACGTTTAGCGATAATTTCTTCATTCATAAATCAACTTAGATATCTTGAGTTTAAAGTTGATAGTTGTATAATTTGCAATTTTATGTATTTAGAGCTTCTCATGACGGTTACTTTAGATACTTCTTGACTTTGATAAAAATGATTTTCCAATTTGATAATTTTGTAATATTTATTGTTATTCAGCATGGTATTTGATAATTATAATTTATGTGTAAATTTTGCATGCCCAAGTGACGGCAGACCATGGAGAACATTATCAAAACATTATACCATCTATACCCCTACCCATATTGGCAAAAAATAAATGATTTGATTTGAACATCACACTCGAAAATATTTTTTTTATTAATTTATTACTTTCATGTGTGATTGTGTCTTAAAAAGTTTTGAGTTCTTTTAACCAATTTATCAAAATTTAGAGGCATGTTAAAATTGGCAAAGTTGTCAAGGGTACCCAATTTTATTTTTAATTAATAGGCTCACGTTTGACCATTATAACACCTGATGGTAAGCGATGGTGTGGTCAAAGGTGGGGCACGCTTGCCTAGAACTAACCTTGCAAAAACTCACCGCACAATTTTTAGTCATGTCAGTCAGACACGACTTGAGTCACACATTTTATCACAGTTTGAGCGATAAAACTGTTTTGTCATAAAATGCTAGTACAAATTGACATGACATAATTTATTATTTCTTGTCACAAATGACTTGTCACGCCCGTGTTCGGCCCGCAGGACGCTCATTAAGTTAACTATTACTACTAGAAAAATCCACATAAATTAATACAAATCATCCCTCTCACACACGTAGTATTACGAAATATGCGTAGTATTAAGAGCAGCACAGTGTTCCAGCTGGAATACGTAGGATGCACCGCGCCGCAGGTCGTTAACCCCGGTTCACGGCAGTTTGAGCCAGTTCAAACCGGTTCATGCGGTCAGGGTTGAAGTTTCAGATGTTCGCGTTGTTTTGAAGTGTTTCCGTATGGATTTTAGGGGTTTATGATGGCGTAAATTGAGGCTTTATTCTACGGAACGTATATTAAAATCATGCTCAAGCTCAAATCTCGATATTATTAAGTATATAAGTTTGAGCTAAGATTAGTATGAAAAATTTCAAGTCATGTTCTCTTTCTACGTGTATAATTGAGATCGATATTCAAAAAGGGTCGCACAGACTGGTACGACATCGCGGGCGCGACACGACACTAGTAGCACAATTTCTTCGTCGGTGCCTGTCGCGCCCGCGATATCGCACCAGTCTGTTCAAGCTTAACTTGAGCACCGTTAAATAAAAATAAAGACGTTAAATTGGAACACTGTTTTTATTTTCGTTACGAATTGTATTTAAATTAACACTGAAATATAACGAAAATAATTAAAGAATATTTTTTACGACACTGGACCCTTTTCCCTTCTACTGTTGTTGACTAAAAACAAATCTGCTTCGAGCATTTCATTAACACAGCCTATCGCAGTCCACTGCTGGACATAGGCCTCTCCCAGGCTGCGCCACAACACCTTGTCCTTCGCCTTCCGCATCCAGTCTGACCCAGCCACCTTTTTAAGGTCGTCGATCCATCTAGCTGGGGGGCGTCCCACACTACGTTTGCCGATACGCGATCTCTACTCCAGGAATGCTTAGAGCATTTAATTAAGATGGAGCTGCTTAAAAAACTTGTGCATTCGCTTTGTTTTCGGTCTTCGAAAGTTTGACCATGTTTCTCACCTTCGCAAGGAACTCAAGTAGCTCCCAATCCGCCTTCGTAGGAACACTCGAATTTTATGTCTCCTCTTCAACATCTTACACAACCCGTCTTATCCTTCCTACCTGCGTGAGCGTTTTTCTTACGCTCGCCGTAGCGACGCTCCATGTAGATCACATCCCTCCTTAAAACTCATCCTCATAAAAATAGCTCATAAAACTGTTTCTTTATTCAAATATCGCGTAAAAGAGCATTACCTTTCCTCTCAACTGTGAGTATTTATATATATACATTTGTTTATATATGCTTTATGTATTTATTTAAGTTTATGTAGGTTTTGCACGTGTGTTATACGTGTGTAATTTTTATATTTAAAGTTATGGTATAGTTTAGGTATATTTAACATTTTAGTTTAGGACTTCGCATATTCATATTTTTCTCTTCTTGTTCTCACACACTATTGTCTCCATTTCTTTTTAATTTCTCCTTTCTCAGGTCTGCTGGAAGACATTTCTTAAGAAACGGCCCAATCCCTCTCACAGAAAGAGGCGACCTGTGTGAACATTATAGGCTGATTATGTATATCTAAACAATTGTTGGCTAGCCTAAATAAATAAACAGGCCTCCTTCACACCCATTTATCTGCCTTCCCCATCCTGCAATTTATTGAGAGCAGAATTATCTGAAACGACATCTTGTTTTCTCATTCGATGAACTGAAATAATGAAAAAGTGATTTCAATAAATTGTTGACGCATTAAATTGTGTAAAAACTCCGAGAATAATTTTTTTATCGCATTTTAAAATATTTATTTATTTTATTATTATTATTTGTTCTAAACTTAATTGATAAGTATTACTTTTATCTATGTTGATGAACAGTGTGTCGTATGTACCGGACGTAAAGAATAGCACTATCCCATTTCATCCCGTGGGTGTCATAAAAGACGACTAAGGGACTTACTAGAGAATGGGCAGCAGCGTTCTCTATGCATTTTAACCTCGCCAACCCGCCTGCCAAGCGTGGCGATTATGGCAAACCCCCCTTTTGGGGAGTCCTATGTCCAGCAGTTGACGTCTTTCGGCTGAAATGATGATGATAATGTTGATGAAACCAGTGTTGTAATAAGCATGTATACCGCGGATTACGGTGGACGGCCTCGTTGGTCTAGTGGTCGGAAGCGCTACTGCTGAGCATGAGGTCCTGGGCTCGATTCCCGGGTCGGGAAAAGTGTTATTAGGTTTTTCCAAAGTGTTATTAGGTGTTGAGCTGCACGATTACTGACAAATGCTTACACTGATTGGACAAGTCCACTCAAATTTGTGTGGTTCTTTCCTCAAAAGACCATTTCAGACACGGATCTACATGGTCCTCACATGATCTGACCAAGATTATGTCTGGACTTTAAAAGAGACTTTGATCCCAGAGTTTGTTTCGCCATTTCTTCTCAGGGGTAGTCATATTGGAAATGTCGGCTACATCTAGTTTTTTTTTTTTTTATATGACGTAAAAGTGATTCTAATATCCTATTTACAGAATAAACGATTTCATTTCATTTCCATCTGAAATTTCTCAGTAGCAGCTTGGAGTCTGGATTTGTGCACGGTTGATGGCAATAGGCTCGCCCCCTATTACATGGGATTTAAACATAACTGGCAAAATGTGGGTGTACAGTCACGAGCACTAATATGTATATATTTAGCAACTTTAAAAGTGATTTCCTCCAACTTTATTGATTGTAATTTTATTTTACTACGAAAAAAATAATTTTGGAACCTAAACTATTTTGACATAGATCTTTTCTCAAAGTTGCAATTGTTATTTCAAAGAAAATGGGTTTTGAATTTTAGTAAGTGTTTACATATTAGTGCTCATGACTGTACCATGGGTGCACCTCTGCACAACCCTTCGGGCAATAGGGGCGTGATGATATGTTATGTTGTTATGTTACGAAGAATAATAAACATGCACCTTGTAAAATGTAGGAAAACCTACATTACATTATAAAATATTAGTTTTAGTATATGCGAAACCTGAAACACGTGTCTAGTATTTTTATGTAAAGAATCTATGTACGAAATTTCAAAACTGTATCATGAACAATGACAAAGTTATAAGGTTGTTATGTTACCGGGTTGTCCATACTAAAACATGCTAACGGCGCCCCCGCACCTCCAGGGTCGTCTTGCGCTCATTGATAATAATTTGGCAGTAGGTACCTAACCGTACGGCGATTGTATTGTAAGTAATTAAATGGTGATAACATTTTCCATCACACTTAAATATTTTTGGGACAAAATATAACATAGTGTAATAATTATTGAAATCGATTCAGTTCCTTATTCTGAACAAACTATAATTCAGGTTTCGCATAAACTAAAAATAATGTTGTATATTGGGACAGCTGTTAAGTAACTCAGGTATGTGATATCATCCTCATCATCTGCCCAGCCTTTTCCCAACTATGGTGAGGTCGGCTTCCAGTCTAACCAGATACAGCTAAAAACCAGTATTTTACATGGAGCGACTGCCTATCTGACCTCCACAACCCAGTAACTGGGTAACACGATACCCCTTGGTAAGACTGGTTGTCAGAATTTCGGGCTTCTAACGACTCGTAACGACTGTCAAAGATCTAAAAATGACAGCCGGGACCAACGGCTTAGAGTGCTTTCTGAGGCACGGAGGGGTCTTGGTATGTAAAGATGGTCACCCATCCACGGACCAACCGCGGCAAGGGTAGCTTAACCTGATGGATCAACCTTTGCGGCTGTTATTATGTCATGTCTTGTGTAGGTGTGGCGAGTCATGGCAAAGAAATATGTACTAGGTTTCTATGGGTCTCATTATCATCATCATTTCATCCGATAGACGTCCACTGCTGGACATAGGCCTCCTCCAAAAAAAGGGGGGGATTTGCCATAATCGCCACGCTTGCCAGGCGGGTTGGCGATCGCTTATGGTTTTAAAAATGCATAGAGAACGCTGCTGCCGATTCTCTAGTAAGGCCCTTAGTCGCCTTTTAACCCATGGGTAGAAATAAGATGGTGCTATTCTTTACGTCCGGCACCAAACGGAACACAGTCTATGGGTCTATGCCACCCGAAATAATTTATTAATTTATTTATTATTATTACTTAGCCACGAGGCCTTAACGGGTTTTGTACACAACCAAACAGCTTAATCACAATCTAAACCACCAATTACTAAAACATTTCACCAAACTACCGTTCCAAATAATACAATTTAATTCTAAGTTAAACCTTCTGGCTGCAAAATAATAAGTAAGATATTTGGGTCAAATCGAACGATTATGACCAGGTGGTCGAGACAATTGCGTTGCGTAATGTATGGCGGTGAAAGGTTCCGCCAGCTGGCCAAGTGGAAACGGATGGTGGCAAGGACTGTCCACGGAAAATATGACTGGAGGAGTGACATTAGAATGTCCATGTTGATTGCTGTGACGTTCTCCGCTTACATATACACGCACCCTTCACATACAAGCACCCTCCCACACACCTTGACGCACGAACCTCCATACCCTCCCTCACACACACACTTACTCACGCACATCCTCCCTCACACACACACTCACTCACACAGACACCCCCACACACCCACTTATACTGCTACTACTATTACTAACAAATGTCTAGTTCTAGTTTAATTATTATTACATGTTTATGTCTAGTTTCTACCTATAAGTTCAACCAAAATTATTGTAATGGAACTCGGTTGTCTTACGCTCCTGGGGTGAGCACTAATAACTGCGACACAGTTACTAAACTAACGCAGTATTAACGTACACGAAAATTGTTAAGTTTTTGTTCCAATAAAATATTTGTATTTGTGTCAAGGAAAATTGGGATAATCATGACTGTTGTTTATACCCGTATTCCACCTTAATGAATGCCTAAATAAAAGCGCATTGTCTGATTTTCAACGCATTTGATGTGTTTAATCCATATTGTAACATTTTTTTTTACTGAAATGGGCATTAGTGTTGTTTGCACTAGGTAAAATATTCCTGGTATAGATTTCTTCCCGTGGGTGTCGTAAACGGCGACTAAGGGACATACTTGAGAATGGGCAGCGGCGTTCTCTATGCATTTTTATATAGTGCGATCGCCAACCCGCCTGCCAAGCGTGGCGATTATGGCAACACTCCTCCTTTTGGGGGAGGCCTATGTCCAGCAGTGGACGTCTTTCGGCTGAAATGATGATGATGATGGCACTAGGTAAGCAAAAAAGATCAGTGATTTGTAAATAAAAAATGCTGGACTTCGAATGTAGTGAAGGGAACAGATTTTTTTTAACTTTTGAGGTAAACATTTTTACATGATGTATGTACACATAACTTTGTTCCCATGGGCAGAAACTACAGATGATGGTGAAGCGTTATCCTAATAATTTCTTGAATATTTAATTTCTAAATTTGTAAAGTAAAAATTAACCTATGCCGATTCCAAAACCAGTTCGAGATTTTAAGCTTCTAAGACTTATTTTTCTATTAATAGGTCATAAAATTATAAGATCGTATTTATTTTCACAAAAATACTTAAAATCACTTGACTTTTATTTGACCTCTAAAGGACGTCACAAAGCAGCCTGAATTGGAAACTTTCAGTCCCTCTTGTAATTAAATTGTTTTTTATGTGTCAAGTGTCATGCCAACGTCAAATTTACATGAAGCACTTATTATTATTCGATTCAGATATGTAAATAGTGTAGTTTTTCACCAGCGGCGGACAGTACAAGTCGAATCACATCGATGTATCGCCTCAGAAAAACTTAACTTACGTTAAAATGATCTTCACAATAAAACAGTCGCCGCCCAGACTTGTACTAAACATTTACTTCCTCGCACCATTTCTTTTTTAAGTTTTCATTTACTAACAATCAATTTGTGTCGGCTATTTGTTGTGGTGTTTATACTTGACGGTATGAAGAACTTAGCAGAAGTAATCTTTGAATCCATTCATTTTATTAATATGCCATAACTTTAAACTAAAGTACGGAAATCGCTAAAGTATGAAATGTAAACAAATTAATTGTCAAATTTGACAGTTTGACTTTACTGAATTTTGGTTTTAAATAAGTGTTAAACGTGGCAAAGATCCTAAGCTATTCAGCTACTAATGACGTCGGTACGAACAATACTTTAAAAATATATATAAAAATAACTACAGCTTGTAAAAACAAAAAGATGAAATTATGTGTTTCAAATACTCTTATCATTAAAATAAAAATATAAAAAAGATACCTGAAAAATACTTTTCATACCTAATTGGCGATATAAGCAATTTAATAAAGCAAGGTTGGCAGTTGCTGACGTTTCATGAAAATGTAGTAAACATTTTTTAAATACGTATTTATATTCAGTGTGAAACCATGGAGAACAATGCAGAAACACCATTTTTAACCTACTTCAAAAAACGAGAAGATTCTATGTTCATGTATGTATTTTTTTTATGTATATTCATCGATACTTTCGTCAATTATAAACCGATTTTGGAAAATATTTTTTCATTTGATAGAAGAAGCTTGCGGTCCCGTATAAATTTTTATTAAATTCTATAAGCTTGGGTAGTTTTTGAGTTAGCTTCAATAATAAGTATTTTTCCCACTTAGCCTGTGGATGATGTTATAATAACTTTCTGTCACTGTTATTTACATAGCAGGATTAGGTAGTGGTATTCAAATTTGCGTGGGGTAGATACCCTAAAAGTGAAAAATAAAAACACTATTAAGTGAAAAATAACTTTAATTTCGGCGGTCGGTAACTTTAAGTCAGTGGCAAAAAATTAAAATACAAAACCAAAGACACCTACTTCCAAAATTAAAGTAATTTTTCACTTTGTAATGTTTTTAGGGTTCCGTAGTAAACAAGGAACCCTTATAGTTTCGCCATGTCCATCTGTCTGTCTGTCTGTCTATCTGTCTGTCTGTCTGTCTGTCTGTCCGTCCGTCTGCCTGTCCCCGGCTTAGCTCAAAGACGCTAAGTCCTAGAAAGCTGTAATTTGGCATGGGTGTACATATTAATCACGCCGAAAAAGTTGTAAAATAAAACCATGAAAAACATTTTTTTTTAGGGTACCTCCCTTGCACGTAAAACGGGGATGATATTTTTTTTTCTCGTCTAATACATGGTGTGGGGTATCGTTGGATAGACCGTCCAAAAATATTGTGGGTCTGTGAAAAACATTTTTCCATTCTGAGATCCGTTTGCGTAATATTAAGCTTTAAAGTGCTATTATTTGTTAGAGTCAAGTGTGTGCCCCCCCTCCTGCCAGCTAAATGGTTGGTTTTGGGTATGTGAAAAAATTCATGGCAGTAGTATATATTATAACGAAATTAAAAGGAAAACTATCACAGCTAAGAAGGGTTTACAAGTTAACGAATAATCGTCGACCAACTTAAATTTGCAGTTGAAGAATTGACCGTAACGTATATAGATGTATGGGAGAGCATGTTTTTAAACTACAATGTTAAGTTTGTTTTTGGGATGAATTCATCCTAACTACGGAACCCTTCATTGTGCGTGGTCCGACACGTACTTGGCCGGTTTTTTAAAACGTACCATTGTCTAAGTTTACTTGCGTTCAAACAATTTTACTACATAACACTGAAAATACATAAAACCACAGACAATTTTGAAATATTTAAGTTTCGGAGAGCACGTATTGTTGAAAACAATAGACAAACTAAACTACCGAAGTTTCTACACGTTTTGCTAATCACTGCCTTGGTATGGGTAGTAAAACAAAGGGATGAAACTCGTTCATCTTTTATGTTAGTTCGGGAGATTTTCATAAAGACAAAGATTAAATAAAATGCTGTGTCTCACTCTGTTGATACTGATAATTTCAACTGGCAATCTATTTGAAATCTTTTATAGAATTTCTCAAGCTTAAGTTACCGCTGTTTTATACTAGATCAACTAGTGACAAGCCCTGCTTCACTCGAGTGCAATGATGGCCTGTCAAACATCGATATTCCTTATATTAAAAAAAAAAAAAAAAAAATGTAAAAATACAAGGGGTCATTGTACTCATCATTTTGAAAATTTTTTTCTATCGGACCAACCGTGAAATCGCGAAAAAAAATCAGCTGTTCCCTACATTTGTGTTCACTTAAATCGACAAAATGTATGGAACAGCTGATTTTTATTTCGCAATTTCAAGGTTGGTCCCAAAAAAAAAATTGTTCAAAATGATGAGTACAATGACCCCTTTTCGGGTTTAATATAAACAAAAACTAATGTTGTATCCGGTAAATATTAAGGTTGACTGGTAGAAAATGCCTATGGCATTAAGTCCGCCTCTGTACATTTGTCTGCTTAAAGTATTAAATAAATAAATGTTATATGTGACATACAATCTTGCCATTTATCTATTACTATTCTACAAATCGAATGTGTAATAAAAATTATAAAGTGCTCATAATAAAATTCAGTTAAATTACCATAGCTTCATAAATTTAATTATGTGCAATACGATAACAACTTAAACCGGCGCGACACAAAGGCACCGCTCGTCGCGCAACACGCGGGGCCTTTGTGTCGCGCCGGTCTGTAGAAGCCTTAAAGGTTCATATACACAAAAACGAAAGAGGTAAGACGATCAAGCGACGCGTATTCAAGACCTGCATTGCATTTATTATTAAGAGTCTATACTACTTTAGCGCCACCTCAATCTTTATCTCTCTCGCACCTACTGCTGGCGGTCACTCGAGCAAGCGAGACAGGATGGCAGGGAGAAAACTCCAAGGCACCGATGGTTTAGTTTATTTCTTTTTATGTTGAAAATAATGGTAATTTAAAAACAATAAATACCAAGACCTGCTTTATAGTTAGTTCAGTTGATATGCAAACTTTAATGATCTAATTTGAAGTATTTTTTGAATACCAGCGGTTTATTGTTCGGTTTGGAGGTAACTTTGGTTTTTTTTTTTCTAAACGGATTTTTTTTATGGAATCGTGTTTTCGTCAAACATAGTACTTATCATTAATCCTCAACTTTACCATATATTTATTTCAAAATTAGTGCTGCAGTATTTTCGACATAACGGAGGATCATGCTAAGCCATTTGAAGTAATATAGGCTCTTAAAACGCAGATATATGCCAGTGACCTAGAGTGGTTATAATTATTATACACAAAACAAAAGGTATTTTAATAAAACGCGCATACTAAAAGATCAATAATTAAATTATCTTTAAATTGAAGAAGGTTTCAGAAAAATACGTTTCGTAGATTTTGCGCCATTCTCAGTTTTTTATCCGTGTTAGACATAACTTTACAAATTAATTTCACTATGTAATATAAACAAAATCTAAAATATACACATATTAAATTATTAAAAAAAAATGCTCTCATATATTTTTTTAAAATCCTTAACACTACTCGTTTAGACGTGATCTTCAGTATAAAATCATTAAAAGCTGGTTATCGTTCCCTTACAGAAGAAGATCAGAAGATGTAGTGACAATTTAAAAGATGAATAATACTATGCTTAAACGGTTTGGTCATGTTGAGGGTATGAGTGAAAAGCGACTAACAAAGGGTATTTACAAGGCAGTTGCGAGTGGAAACGCCGCCCTAGAAGGACATAATAGTGACCTTATTGATGATGTTCTTTAGAAAGGTCAGTTGCGTAGTACTTGCAACCGGCGTGCGAGTATGACCGGATATCATGTACGTAAACGAAGCAAAAGGAGTAAATGATAAATGATTTTTATTTCTGTAAGTAGGTTTGTACAAACACTTTTACACGTCAATCATATTTTAAAAACTAGATGAGGTCGGCGTTTCCTTTCTGACTACTCTCAGAAGAAACGCCGAAACAAGCTCAGAGGTCACAGTCTCTTTTAAAGTCCAGACACAATCTTGGTCAGATCATGTGAAGGCCATGTAGATTGGTGTCTGAAATGGTTTTTTGAGGAAAGAACCATACAGATTGAGTGGACCTGACCAGTCAGTGCATGAATTTGTCAGTAATCGTGCAGCTCTACTCAGAACTTAAGAGTATGCAAGGATCGTATATAGCAGATGGCTTTCTATAGTTTATGCCTACCCCCATGGGAAGAAGGCGTGAGTTTATGTATGTAAACAGCTACTTTTAAACCACATTGTATTTGATAATGTTAACTTTATTTAGTAGATATACAGACAGAATGTCGTTTTAATTAGGGATGCAACCGATTACGATTAATCGCCGATTATTCGTCTACGAAGAATCGGGAAAGCCGAGTATTGTGACAATTATTTATCGATTACCGATTAATGATACCTGATATCTTATTTAAAACTCGAAATAGATTTTCGTCAGTTTTTATGTTTTGAAAATGAACAAAAATACTCTAAAATGCGTGCAGCAGCGTGTCACGGGATCATTTGAATACCGTTAAAACAGTATACTATTTTCGTTAATTGAATTTCAAATACCAACTTTCGCATTGCGTGAATGGAGATAGAATGAAAATTAATTAATAGGCCACTTAAAATAAATCATTGTGCAACAATATAGTTAATCAATACATTTTCATACATCATCATCATCAACTGAGCCTATCGCAGTCCACTGCTGGACATAGGCCTCTCCCAGGCTACGCCACAACACCCTGCCCTCCGCCTTCCGCATCCAGTCTGTTCATACAGTGATAGATAATTGGAATCGGAATCTGAATCACCGATTATTGATTTAAATAATGGAAATCAGAATCGGCGATTATTGATTTAAATAATCGAAATCGGAATCGTAATCGGTAAATTAATAATCGTTGCAACCCTCACCCTAGCCCCAATCGTTGCAAGTTTTAATTATGTTAAGTCTAATAGTATTTTGTTAATCGCAATTTAAGCTAACAGTATTGTAGTTTGTATTGTTTTAATAACTTTATCTGCGAATAAAGTGCAGAATCAAAACTCGCTAGCTCTAATTCCATACACAAACCACGAAGGCTGCGTCAAAACCACAAACTAAGCCTTGTGGACATTTTACTGGTAATAAATAATTTTACTTTGAAAATATGATTTGTTACAGAATCATATGCTTTTTTAGTTGAAAATAAGAGTTATAAAAGAAGGAGAGAGAACTAAGTGAAGTAATCAGAATAAGATTTTTGTTTGACGATTACATCCTAATCGTTAACGACAGTATTTCAGATTTTGTTGACACAAAACATTATGTTGACATTAATTACATGAGAATGAATGAATTAATTATCTAGAGGTTTTGCCTGTAATATAGGCAACTAAGGATATCTTCTTAGTTGCCTATTACAGGCAAAACCTCTAGATAAAGCCTTTCATTTAATGGCTCATGAGTTCCAAAATCTTGGTACTCATGTCATTAATGTTGATATAGGTAATGTTTTGGGCTAACAAAATCAGAAATACTGTCGTGCCAGCGCCATAAATGTTTGTATTTTTTTTTTATTTAATTCTAATGTACCTACTTTTATTGACTTTAACTTAATTTTGATTTTGTTTATTGTTGTAACTTAAATTTTGTTTTGGAATTTGATTTTGATATTGACTTTAATTGTTGGATGTGATTGGAATAATAATTTGTTTTTGGTTTTTTATGCTACTAACATATTTTTCAAAGTTTTAATACTAACACAATATCCAGGATGTTTTTTTTTCCGAAATAAATCAATTGAATTGAATTGAATAAAGCAAAAAAATTATATCAATATGAATGCCTACATATGTACGACACAATTAGATACTTTTGTTTCCCCGATACAATCTACAAATAGGTACATGATTCTAACGAACGAAGGCTCGCGCAGACCGGTGCGACTTATAGCGCGACGCGACACCGGTAGAACCATTTCCAACAAATTTCCATAGGAATTGTTCTACCGGTGTAGCGTCGCGCAACAAATCGCGCAGATCTGTACGACCCTTGAATCTGATAGACACGTTGATGTATTACTATATACTGTTGAGTCGACAGTTTTTCTTGGAATAACTATTGACGGTAAATTACAATGGGGCCCACACGTAGAAAAATTGGCAGGAAGGCTTAGTTCGGCCGCCTATGCTGTTAAAAAAATTAGACAGATTACTGATGTAGATACTGCCAGAATTGTTTATTTTAGTTATTTTCATAGTCTTATGTCGTATGGGATCCTTCTCTGGGGAACATGTGCGGACATTAATAATATCTTTATTTTACAGAAAAGGGCTGTTCGAGCCATTTACAATCTAGGTCCAAGAGATTCACTTCGTGAAATATTCAAAGAAATAGATATTCTGACTGTAGCCTCTCAATATATACTTGAAAATCTATTATATGTACACAAAAATAAATCAAATTTTAAGAAAATGTCCGATATTCATAGTTTAAATACCAGGAATAAACACAATCTTGCTGTACATCGCACTCGCCTCCACAGAGTAGGCAACTCTTTCATGGGTCAATGTATACGCTTTTACAACCAACTTCCTACTGACATTCGGAACTTACCCATTAAACGATTTAAAATCTGTATTAAAACTAAACTTTGTAAAAAAGGGTACTATAAGATTTCTGATTATTTAGAGGACAAAAAAGCTTGGGATTGAGCTGCTCGCTCTGCTAGCCTTGTGATAAAACTTGACATTTTAATTATTATGCATGATTTTATATACATATTGACATTGCAGAATATTGTATACAATTTTACATGAATGTTTACTTTGAAAAGTATTATATTTACTACTTTAATTTATTGTGAATGTGAGCACTATGTGGGTCATTTTTTTTTTTCTTTAAATGTTTTCCTTTCTTTTCTCAGTTAAGTTTTAATGATGGTCTGACATTTTGAGCGCTTTATGCGGCCTACCCAAATGTCCTTTTTTTGGTACTGTTCGTCGAGTCGTTGAGCTCCTTAAGTTTTGAGTTGAGCTGCACGATTACTGACAAATGCTTACACTGATTGGTCAGGTCCGCTCAAATTTGCGTGGTTCTTTCCTCAAAAGACCATTTCAGACACGGATCTACATGGTCCTCACATGATCTGACCAAGATTATGTCTGGACTTTAAAAGAGACTTTGACCCCTGAGTTTGTTTCGCCATTTCTTCTCAGGGGTAGTCAGATAGGAAATGTCGGCTACATCTAGATTTTTTTTTTATTTTTTATATGACGTGTAAAAGTGATTTTAATATCCTATTTACAGAATAAACGATTTCATTTCATTTCATTTCATTAAATAGGAAGATAGGCCACTATCTAACACCACGTAAATGGACCCGATGTCGTGCGTCATGTGCTCGACAACCGAAATAGAGAGACGGGGGCTATAGCGGGAACAAGATAGCAATAACGGTCACTGTTACTTACCCATAACAACTCGGAAACAAACTACGATTCGGGTATTCCCCGCAAACCGAGAGTAATGTAGGTCGATTGTGTTCTTTCCCCTAATTTATGCGGTCCACGTCGAGGAGCGCGTACCATATTTTCCTATTTAATACATCAATGGACATCTTTAAAAAATATCTCAAACAAAATCACCTTCAGCCATAATGTGTCCATATCCTAAAACGTACATTCTAATGCAAATTAACCTTAATGAAGCAGTCATCATGATGGCCCCACACAATGACAATATTTTAGTACATCGGTCACGTTAGATGATTCATTTAATAATGGACGGATGACAAACCTTTGTACGTTTCATTTTAGTGTAAGGCCAAACGATCATAAATTCGATTGCGCAAAATGAGTCGCGTAGTTTACGTTCAACAAACAGACAACTGGTTTTACGTCGCCATGTGGCATAAACTGGACTTTCTAATAAATGCAGCGTAAATAAACCAATACACGACTTTTAAAATGACGCGCGTTTGGCCTCACCCTTAATAAAGCCTTTTTTTGGGCCCAAGACATGCCACCGATATCTCTGAGAAAAGTTGGGAAAAACTAGAACAAAAGTTACTCACAGAAAAATCCTTTTAAAGACGAAACCTGACACACGTCAAGGAACATTGTATAAATTGTTTTTTATTATAATTTGTCATAACAAAAAGAAATGAGAAGTTATGTATGTTTCGTTTCATCCTGTCAACGGCATTGACAGTATGAAATCGAAACAAAAATATTGTCTCACACTTTTCTGTTTTGTTTTTGCCTTACGTTGGCTATCTATGTTATTGTGGGCGAACGATATCTGACACAAGTCAAAGTAAATTGTATTATAATATAATTTGACATAATAAAAAGAAATGCCAATTTATTTCTGATTCGTTTCATACTATCAACAGCATTGAGAGTATGAAACCGAAACGAAAATAATTTGTCTCACACTTTTCTATTTTTTCCGTGCCATAAATGTTGGCTATCTCTGTTGTTAGCTGCTAGTACGATCTAGTTTTGGACTTCGTTTTTACATAGTAGAGTAGCAATCATTTTGCTATTGTGTGGACTATGTGGAATGAAGAGCGTTGTTCAGGAAGTATAGTAGTTTTGTGTGTAGTTAGATAACGTATGTAGATAGATAAGAGTTATCAATTTGGTTCTACTTATTATTATTAACATCAGGTTCGTGCTTATAGGCTTCTACATACTGGCGCGACTTGTTGCGCGACGCGACACCGGTAGAACAATTTCCATAAATGTATGGAACAGCTAGCGTAAAGTTTCGTTTGGTGCCGGACGTAAAGAATAGCACCATCCCATTTCTTTCCGTGGGTGTCGTAAAAGGCGACTAAGGGATTTACTAGAGAAAGGGCAGCAGCGTTCTCTATGCATTTTTAAAATCATACTGCGATCGCCAACCCGCCTGCCAAGCGTGGCGATTATGGCAAATCCCCCCCTTTTTGGGGGAGCCCTATGTCCAGCATTGGACGTCTTTCGGCTGAAATGATGATGATAATGATGGAACAGCTGATTTTTGCTCGCGATTTCAGGTTTGGTCCCATAGTAAAAGTTGTCCATAATGATGAGTACAAAGACCCCTTAAGACGCAGATATATGCCAGTGACCTTGAGTGGTTAGCTTGCGTGTTCTGTACTGAGCTCACGCAACGCGTCGTACGTTCAGCCAGTAATAGGACTCGCCCATCAAGTAGCGCTGTCCCCAATTTGACTCATTATTAATTTATTATACACAAAACAAAAGGTATTTTAATAAAACGCGTATACTAAAAGATCAATAATTCAATTATCTTTAAATTGGTGAAGGTTTCAGAAAAATATGCTTGCTAGATTTTGCACCATTCTCAGTTTTTTATCCGCGTTAGCCATAACTATACAAAATAATTTCACTATGTAATATAAACATAATCTAAAATATTCACATATTAAGTTATTGAAAAAATGCTCTAATTTATCATATATTTTTTTCAAATCATTAACACTACTCGTTTAGACGTGATCTTCAGTATAAAATCATTAAAAGTCAGTTATCGTCCCCTTAAGAGGTTGCGCGTTAATTCTGGGACATGTTGTATACTTAGACTTTATAGGTAGGTACTACATTGAGGCTCATCATAAATGGTTTGAAATCAATATCAAGCAGTAAGCAATTAATTGTGTGAGCAACGCTAAATTCTTCTCTGTTTGAGAAGAGATTCTTTGCCCTTTACCAAAACCATCACAAGCTGATACCATAAACAATTTTAGGACTGACAAAAGAGAGTCCTTTTAAAGCAGTATCCAGTACAACTGAAGATAAATAGCCAAGCTGTTTATAAGTAATGGTATGACAGGGACTGATACAAATAGTAGTACGTACGCTACGAGTACAAAGAAAACGGAAGATGCATCAAGTTGACGCGTTGCAAGATGCAATTATTGAAAAGTATCATTTATATTGTATTGTACGCGAAATGAGGATGACTTCAGTGTTTTGTAGAAGGTATTTGTATGCAAATAATTTTACTCATCATTTCAGCCGAAAGACATCCACTGCTGGACATAGGCCTCCCCTAAAGAGGGAGTTTGCCATAATCGCCACGCTTGGCAGGCGGGTTGGCGATCGTAGTATGGTATTAAAATTGCATAGAGAACACTGCTGCCCATTCTCTAGTAAGTCCCTTAGACGCTTTTTACGACAGCCACGGGAAGAAATGGGATGGTGCTATTCTTTACGTCCGGCACCACACGGACAATAATAACAAATAACTTTACTAGTAATGTAGTATTTTTTAGGGTCGCGAAGTCAACAAGGAACCCCTATAGTTTCGCCATATCCGTCTGTCTGACTTAGCTCAAAGACTCTTTACTACTAGAAAGCTGTAATTTGGAATGGGTGTACTAATACATATTAATCACGCCGACAAAGTGCTAAAACAAATCTTGCAAATATTTTTTTTTTGTAGTTCCTCCCATGCACGTAAAGTGGGGATGATATTTTTTTCTCATCTATCCCATGGTGTGGGTTATCATTGGATAGGCCGAAAAATATTTCGGGTCTGGGAAAACCATTTCTTGAACCGTTTGCGTAATACTAAGATTTAAAGTGCTATTTTTTGTTGGAGTCAACTGCTTCCCTACCCTGCCAGCTAAATGTAGGATAGGATAAGATAGGTTTTTTTTTGTAGTTTGTGTCAATTTATAATTTATAAAATAATTAATGCTTTTAACCTAGGTACTTAAAAGTATTAATTACATACACATGATACACACCTATACAAACATATATTATATCCCCAGTCGGGTAATTAGACCCCCTTAACTCACAAGTACCTAAAATACTTGACTAATTATTTAATTAACTTACCTACAAGTTCTGAAACTTTGCAGCATATGGTTAGCTAAAGGAGCATGTAGACGCACCTGATTACAATCTGTCATAAGTTCATGACTTATGCAAGAGAAGGAAACTTTGGTGCGCTAACTCTGTGCGGCTATAACTAACTTGTGCTTGACAGCTGTCAAGTCATGCACAGTTCACAAAGCATATATTATAACAGTACGACATGATGGCCGTAAGATAGTATATATGTACTCAGCACACACGCCCTCCCGCTCCGCCCAGAGCGGGAGAAGTTATTTCATATTAGATAATTGCCTACTCAAAAAAAAAAGAAACATAACACATAACATCACCCCTGTAATCCACAAAGGGTTAGGCAGAAGTGCACCTATAGTACCTACACCCACATTTCGCCATTTATGTTTAGGTCCCATGTAATAGGGGGCGAGCCTATTGCCATCTATTGTATCTATCACATAATTAAGATATCTGTCATTGCTTCATTATTGATTATTTTTACCTATTCTGGTATAGTAATTTTATTCTAGGTGCATCGTCTTCACATTTATAATTATATAATTGATGTACCTTTACAAAATACTGTAAAACATTTTAAAAGAATAACGGTGGAGTTTCTTGCCCATTCTTCTCCATACGAAGCTACCTTTTGGAAGGGGCGGCTAGAATCAATTCTATTTTCTTTGTAAATTTTGACGTTTAAAAGTGCCATATATGTGCCTATTTAAAAGTGCCATATATGTGCCTATTTAAAATAAATAATTTGACTTTGACTTTGACCATTAACCAAGAAAAAATCCAGACTTCGGACTGTTACTAAGAAATTCCAGATGGAAAACCTAAAATCACTGCCTGATCCTGGAATTGAACCCAGGATCTCAGGCTCAACGGTAACGCTTGCGACCACTAGACCAACGAGGAGATTATTAAGACTATTATACAAATCGCTTGTATGGGGAAGGACCAATAAAATATAATAAGTAACAGTAAGTACATAAACATAATCTCACGCCTTCTTCCCATGGGGGTAGGCAGAAACTATAGAACGCCACTTGCTTGCTACAGTAAGTACCTACTATAATATACTATACCTACAGTAAGGGACTTACTAGAGAATGGGCAGCAGCGTTCTCTATGCATTTTAACACCATACTGCGATCGCCAACCCGCCTGACAAGCGTGGCGATTATGGCAAACCACCCCCTTTGCGGGAGGCCTATGTCCAGTAATGGACGTCTTGCGGCTGAAATGAAGTACCTGCTTACCTATTTCTGTCGCACAGGAGCACTGGCTTGAAAACTGAGCTGATGAAATTACATATGACGCATTTCCTTCATAAAAGATAGCTTGATCTCTGCGACAGCTGTCAGTAAAATCACGCCTATGAAGTCCTGAATTTCATACTAGTACCTACAGACAGTACCAGCTGTCAATGTCATACTTTATGGGCATGCCGATCTAATTAGTGAAGGGCGATGAATCATCGTGACCACAGACTATAAACTATCGATATTTTAAATAAAACTTAATTTAAAATTAATTTAGCTTTTAATTTTATTCTATAATTTTAATATGGATTTGGGGTGTACTCCTTTAAGAGAATAAATGTATTTTATATTAAAATATTCGTTTAATTTAGTAACGTTTGTAATTAAATTAAACCCAATTATATGTTACATTAGCATCGATAATAGTAAGAAACGTCGATAATTTCTATCAACAATTTTTTATATCCTGACAACCCTAGGAATGTCAGTTTGACGTATGTCGCAGAGATCAAGCTATCGTTTGTAGTTTATGTCTACAAGGTTGTCAAAATGTCAAAAAAACACCGAGCGACTGTTCAGGTGTTACATAGTCGTTTCCCAGCAGTATTTTTTGCTCTATGTTACTTAGTTTGATACACAGTAGGTGTGCAAAACGGCTACGTGTTTTAATACCCTGCAGGTGGAGTAGTCCATCAAGTGGACAATAAGCGCTTTGGTTAAGCTCGTTTAAGTTGCGGTTTATAACGGTAACCTGATTTTCTAAATTAAACTGCAGTGCAAGTGCAATGACTTTATAAAGAACACGTGAATCAAGACAGTGTTTTCACCTTAAGACTCAGATATATGCCAGTGACCTTGAGTGGTAAGCTTGCGTGTTCTGTACTGAGCTCACGCAACGCGTCGTACGTTCAGCCAGTAATAGGACTCGCTCATCAAGGAGCGCTGTCCCCAATTTGACGCATTATAAATGTATTATACACAAAGAGTATTTTAATAAAACGCGTATACTAAAAGATCAATATTTAAATTATCTTTAAATTGGTGAAGGTTCCAGAAAAATACGCTTGGTAGATTTTGCGCCATTCTCAGTTTTTAATCGCGTTAGACATAACTTTACAAATTAATTTCACTATGTAATATAAACATAAGCTAAAATATTTACATATTAAGTTATTGAGAAAAGGCTCTAATTTAACATATATTTTTTTCAAATCATTAACACTACTCGTTTACACGTGATCTTTAGTATAGAATCATTAAAAGTCGGTTATCGTCGCCTTAACATAAACTCAATAAGAAAGACCTTATTGGACGACTTCTTAATTGTATAGTTTAATAGCAGTTTAAGTCATAATTAAATTACTTATTAATAATAAACTAATAAGCTAGATTGTAATGTGATAACATATCACCAACTGTGATACTTACTTTTACACGGCTGGGTAATTTAAATGTCTCCCCATAATTTTTAGGGTTCATACCTCAAGAGGAAAAAACGATATAGGATCACTTCGTTGTCCGTCTGTCTGTCTGTCTGTCAGTCTGTCAAGACCCTTTTACTCAGGAACGCGTGTAGGTATCAAGTTGATCAAATACGTAAGTCCACGGTCCCTTGGAGCTGACGTGGTGAGCGCTTTGTTCCCTTCGCGAGGGGAACATACTCCCCCACCCATGGCTCCGCCTCCTGCGGTGCCCGATGCGGACCACACCAATGACGACGACGACGATACTCCGGAGGTGACCGAGGTAGATTTGAGAGTGGCGGTACGTAGGCTCAATGCCAAAAATACCGCCCCAGGACCCGACGGCTTACCTGGAAAAGCCTGGGTTCTGGCCTTAGAGGCTCTCGGGCCTCGACTAAGGGGGCTCTTAAGCGCATGCTTGGAGAGGGGCCAGTTCCCACTTCTTTGGAAGACGGGGAAACTGGTCCTCATTAAGAAGCCAGGGCGCCCGGCGGACTCTCCGTCCACTTACCGGCCCATTGTGCTGCTCGACGAGGTGGGCAAGCTCTTTGAAAGAGTAATTGCAGACCGCCTTGTCGGGCGGCTGGTGCGGGTGGGGCCGGATTTGGCGGAGAGCCAGTTTGGTTTCCGCAAGGGGCGCTCTACGGTGGACGCCATCATGCGCGTTCGAGCCCTCACGACGGGGGATGCTGTTGCCCGGGGTGGGGTCGTCTTGGCGGTGTCTCTTGACATCGCCAATGCCTTCAATACCCTGCCCTGGAGTTGCATTAGGGAGGCACTTCGGTATCACCGGATGCCGACCTACCTCTGTCGAGTGGTCGAGGCCTATTTGACGGACAGGGCCGTCATCTACCCCGGTCACCACGGAGAGTGGAACCGGCGAGAGATGTCGTGCGGTGTCCCACAGGGATCGGTCCTGGGGCCGCAACTGTGGGACATCGGTTACGACTGGGTGCTGCGCGCCGACCTCCCTAGCGGCGTCAGCGTAGTCTGCTACGCTGACGACACGCTGGTCCTGGCACAGGGGAGGTCGCATCAGGCGGCGGCTGAACTGGCGGCAGGCGGGGTTGCGACAATCGTCAATAGGATCCGGCAATTGGGACTCGAGGTGACCTTGCACAAGTCCGAGGCCATGTATTTTTATGGTCCTCGGAACGCGCCACTGTCGGGTTCCCAAATAACGGCAGGAGGGGTTCAGATCGGCGTCGAGTCGACGATGAAGTACCTGGGACTCGTCCTCGACAGCCGGTGGAACTTCGTGGAGCCTTTTCGACGTTTGGCTCCCAGACTGGAGCGGGCCGGGGCTGCCTTAAAGCGGCTCCTCCCCAATCTAGGGGGTCCAAACGCCTCCTGCCGGAGGCTCTACGCGGGGGTCGTGTGGTCCATGGCCCTTTACGGGGCACCGGTGTGGGCGCGTTCTATAAGGCTGCGACCAGCCCAGTGGTTGAATGCGTCCCAAAGGGTCATGGCCATCAGGCTGGTCCGAGGATACCGCACGGTCTCCCGTGAGGCGGCGAGCCTCCTTGCCGGACTACCGCCATGGGATCTGGAGGCAAAAGTCCTCGCGCACGTCTGGGAGTGGCGCGAGGAGGCGAAACGCCGGGGTGAAACTCCGCTGCCGCGAGAAATCACGGCACAGCGGACAGAGCTCCGGCGGGATCTTATGGCGGCATGGAGAGTGCGATTGTCGCAACCCAGCGCTGGGCACGCCACAATTGTGGCGATAAGTCCCCTCTTTGAGGAGTGGCTAGAGAGGCGCCACGGCGTCCTCACTTTCCACCTGACGCAGGTCCTCACTGGACACGGTTGTTTCGGGAGGTTCCTGTTCAGGATAAAGCGGGAGGAAACGCCCGGGTGTCACCACTGTGTGGATCGCCCGGAGGACACGGTGGAGCATACGGTGGAGGTCTGCCCAGCTTGGGTGGAGCACCGCCGTGTCCTCACGGAGGCGATCGGCGGCGGCGATCTCTCGCGTCCGGCCCTGGTTCAGGCCATGGTTCGAAGCGAGAGTGCATGGGAGGCCGTCACCTCCTTCTGCGAAGCAGTACCTAATGCTTGCGAAGGAGGAGGCGGAACGCGTGAGGGAGAGGCAAGGTTCGCGATCTCGCGCCCCTAGTCGCCGCAGGAGACGCCCCGGGCGTCGGGAGTCGCAAGCCGATTTCCGGCCACCGTAGGCGCGGGCCTGCGGACGGTGAGCGATGGGTAGCTCACCGTCCGATAAGGACCAGGCCCGGGTCGACGGCGCGTCGTATTCCACGCGCGCCTCAAAGAGATGTCAGCACCAACTGACCGGGTCCGATAGGGCCAATGCCTGCCAGGGTTGCGAGTTTGTCCGAAAGGGATATCGTGGCCCTGGCACACAGGCAAATGAAGGAATACGGGTGGGTTTTAGTCAGTAAAAGTCTGACACGCCCTCCCGCTCAGCCCAGAGCGGGAGAAGTTATTTGATAATTTCCCACCCAAAAAAAAAAAAAATGGTCCCTTGGAGCTCTAAAATAATCAAGCTTCTAAGTCAACGCAATAAAAAAATATCGATTTAAGCGACATTATTGCGACATATTTCGATAGTCGCAAATAAATCAAAACCTACAGGGTTACTTCCTGTTGACCTTGAATCATGAAATTTGGCAAGAAGCAAGGTCTCACAGCACAAGTATAGAAAAAAGTACAAAAATTGTAAATTTGTAATTTTATCACATAAAAAAAATGTTTTTCGCGATTACAAACTTATATTTGCAGTTGGAGAATTTACTGTGACGTATATACGATGTATGGGAGAACATGATTTTCAACTAAAATGTTAAGTTTGTTTTTGGGATTCATTCATCCTAACTACGGGAGTGTACGACTAAACGCCGACAGACTGAACACCGACAAGACTTTATTTCGACGGGACTCTTCGCCGACAGGGCTCATCTGCGACGCAACTAATCTCCGATAATCAGTCGTACACTCAGCTTGACAATCAGTTGTTAGTTTTGTTTTATTTTGAACTGGCATCGAGTTTTTATTTTGGTAACTGAATTTAAAACAATAGAGGGGATCTGGCTAAAGGTCACTTTTGTAACCTGACCTAACCCACATCTTTATTTTTTATGAATTGTGTCGCTCATAAGCCCTGTCGGCGAAGAGTCCTGTCAGCGAAGTGTCCTGTCGGCGAAGAGTCCCGTCGAAGTAAAGTCTTGTCGGTGTTCAGTCTGTCGGCGTTTAGTCGTACACTGCTTGATGCTTCGCTATTTAAAACATATTATACTTTAAGTTAAAAATAGGAACACGTTTATGTAATGCAAGGTAGCTGTACAGTACAGTGTACAGGTGTGGTCGGGTCATGCGCATTGACCACGCATAAACAAAGCATTTTGTACTCAGTACCGATAAGCCTTGGTTATCTTTAGCCAACCTATGTCAATGTGTCGATCGGTATGTAGAAATTTTTTATCTACTTACCAAAATATGTTCATTAGTTTTTGTTGGTTGGGTATTTATTTATTAATTTAAAAGCGTTTAACACTAGTTGCTAAAAAGTAACTGTTTACAAAATAACTAACGTTGACTTGTTGAAATCGTCACGTAAGGAAAAATGGCAAAAAACGGAACCCTTATAGATTCGTCATATCTGTCTGTCTGTCCGTCCGTATGTCACAGCCACTTTTTTCCTGAAACTATAAGAACTATACTGTTGAAACTTGGTAAGGAGATGTATTCTGTGAACCGCATTAATATTTTCACACAAAAATAGAAAAAAAAAAAACAATAAATTACTTAGAACTGAAACTACATTTTTTTTTTTCGTCAAACCCATACGTGTATCTATGGATAGGTCTTCATAAATGATATTGAGGTTTCTAATAAAAAAAAAATCTAAACTGACAGTTTGCGCGAGAGACCCTTCCAAAGTGGTAAAATGTGCCCCCCCCCTGTAACTTCTAAAATAAGAGAATGATAAAACAAAAAAATATATGATGTACATTACCATGTAAACTTCCACCGAAAATTGATTTGAACGAGATCTAGTAAGTAGTTTTTTTTTAATACGTCATAAATCGTAAACCGCAATTTACCTTAGATAATAATTGTACGAAACCCTTCGTGCGCGAGTTCGACTCGCACTTGGCCGCACTTTTTTTCTATTATATACGAGTGTGTGTGCGTACAGTAGTACCCAATTGATATGGCTTACCGATGTACCTGCGCAGAAGGTGAATTTTAAAAGTGCGGGAAATGCTATTGACCAATCGGCACGCTCCACGCACCGCGGTTCTTTTTCCTGTACCGCTATTGGTCGGCAGCTGCCGCCATGTTAGCGCGCGCCGCGTGGCATGTTTGTCAGCCGCCATACTTCTGATCGAGTGCACGCTAGCAGCTCCAGTGTATTATGAACCTTATAGTAGTGACCTAAGGTTGATTGTAAGTTTTAAGCATTCTTTCGTTAATCTTCGGGGCCATACTTTCTTTTCTGTGCGAACGAAGATTCACGACGCGCCTTATCAATTGGGTACCACTGTACCAGTATCGCGTAAGGAACTTCATTCCTGATGGCCCGCGACCGCATACGTTTAAGATACATAGTTTAATAATACCAGCTAATAAAATTGTATTAACATCAGCTAAGAATGATTGCCGATAAAATAATTAACAAAAGAGTGCATTTAGCGCAAGGCTGTGAAACCAGGACGGAAACACACGATTACCTCCGAAGTTGGTCGAATGACGTGCCCAGCCGTATGCGAATATTTGCTGATGTTTACTTGGACTTACCTTGTATTATCAATCACATTAATAATATCATGCATGACCATAATTTTCTTAAGGCGACGATAACCGACTTTTAATGATTTTATACTGAAGATCATGTCTAAACGAGTAGTGTTAATGATTTAAAAAAATATATGTTAAATTAGAGCATTCTGTCAATAACTTAATAAGTGAATATTTCAGATTATGTTTATATTTTATATTATGTCTAACGCGGATAAAAACTGAGAATGGCGGAAAATCTACCAAGCGTATTTTTCTGAAACCTTCTCCAATTTAAAGATAATTTAATTATTGATCTTTTAGTATAGGCTTTTTATTAAAATACCTTTTGGTTTGTGTATAATAAATTAATAATGCGTCAAATTGGGGGCAGCGCTCCTTGATGGGCGAGTCCTATTACTGGTTGAACGTACGACGCGTTGCGTGAGCTCAGTACAGAACACGCAAGCTAACCACTCAAGGTCACTGGCATATATCTCCGTCTTAAAGGAATACAGGTTGGCAGGGACATTGTCGCGAAACCTCATCACCATCATCATTTCAGCCGAAAGACGTTCACTGCTGGACTTAAGCCTCCCCCAAAAGGGGCGGGGGGGGGTTTGCCATAATCACCGCGCTAGGCAGGCGGGTTGGCGATCGCAGTATGGTGTTAAAATGCATAGAGAACGTTGCTGCCCATTCTTTAGTCCCTTAGTCGCCTTTACGACACCCACGGGAAGAAATAGGGTGGTGCCATTCTCTAGGTCCGGCACCACACAGACAACCGCGAAACCTATTACCATGGATTTATTACTTGATTCTGAATCTACATTGAAATTTTTCGTCGGTTATTAAAACAAAACTGCTACACCCTGTATATGCAGCGGTAACTGAAAGCATTTTTCATCGGATAAAAAGTCCTTGTTCTAAATCGACTTCAAAAAGAAGGTTTTTTTTTTTTAGGATGGGTTTGCTCTTGACCTTAGTCTAGGGCAGGGGTGACAGAGACAAAGTCGACGATGGAGTGAGCTTACCCAGAAGATGCCTGTTTACTCTAACTTTGAAGAGATTAGGGTTGTATGCGTTCGGAAACACAGACGCAGGCAGAGAGTTCCACTCTTTCTCTAGGTTCTCTATTTGGTGGATTTTTATTAATTAGTTAGGAGAAGGTTCTCAATTCATTGATTATTAGAAAGATTCACAGGTACTAGTACTACCGCGTAAATTGTAGGATGACTTAACACTTATCTAGGTAAGACTATCTAAGTGAATGGAATGTGTTTAAAAACTTCAAGCCATTAGTTACAACAATAGTTTCTCACGGTAAATGATTCTATCTTATCGGTTTCTAACGAGTACCTTTGTTGTTTAGAAAAAATGTGAAGACTAATAAAAATGCGTCACCGGGTTGAAAAAATTTCAAGCGTGACAACTATAGATTTTGGAGTCCTTTTGCTTTGTCCTTTTCTTTTTTGGAAACAAATAATATAATAGCAATCAATATGAAGACATTGAATGTAATTGACATTATCTATATACAGGGTGTTAAAGTAACTGCGTGCCATAGCTTAAGGTTAGGTTCAGTATCGATAAAGGAACCAAGAAAAAAAAAAAAACATAAATGAAAACACAAAAATAATATTGCAAGATCAACCTAATTTAGTACCTACTAACTAATAATAGCAATCGTTGAGAATTAAAATTATTTTATTTGACGGTCCTAAGCCCGTTATAGTACGAAAAGACTTCTTTTTTTTTTAGGTTTAATAGTTTTTTTGTTTATGTTTTCTTTTCTTTTTTTTCCTGGGTTCCTTTCTCGATACTGAACCTACCCCTAAGCTATGGCACGCAGTTACTTTAACACCTTATATACTAATATTATGTAGAAGTAAAATTTGTGAGATTGTATGAGGGGGGGTAATCAACTTGGAGATCGTATGTGGTCACGATCCTCAGCATTAAGGGGACGATAACCGACTTTTAATGATTTTATACTGAAGATCACGTCTAAACGAGTAGTGTTAATGGTATGTTTTGTAGTGGGTTAGTTTTGAATTTATCGAAGTTACAATAGCCTAATGTTAACTGCTCATCACCTTTTATAAAATATTGCGTTTCCCGATGCTGGGACGTTAATTGTTGAGGAGTTCTCTTGGTAAGAACCAGGAGAACTGCCACTCACCATAAGCATAGTGACGAGTATAAATTGCTTAATCGCAACCCGTTAAATAGGTACTCATTATTATATTGTTCCGGTGGCCATCTGTGGTCTCCATCATCAGTTCCACTTCACCAAATGGTGCTTTCGGAGAGTAAATGCACGAGTTTCTATAAAAAGTTCCCAAATCGCTATAAGTTTGCATATAAAATTTGAGGGTTTCCCTCGATTTCCATGGGATTCCCTTATCAGATTCTGATTTGGTGGCAATGGGACCACCTTGGGAGTATACCTTTTCAAACAAAAAAATAATTTTCAAAATCGGTTCATAATTAACGGAGTAATCGCGTAACAAACATACAAAAAAAAAAAAACATACAGCCGAATTGAGAACCTCCTTTTTGGAAGTCGGATAAAAAATAAAAGATAAATTAGAGCATTTTCTCAATAACTTAATATGTGAATATTTTAGATTATGTTTATATTACATAGTGAAATTAATTTGTTATGTCTAACGCGGATAAAAAACTGAGAATGGCGCAAAATCTTCCAAGCGTATTTTTCTAAAACCTTCACCAATTTAAAGATAATTTAATTATTGATCTTTTAGTATACGCGTTTTATTGAAATTGCTTTTGTTTTGTGTATAATAAATTAATAATGCGTCAAATTGGGGACAGCGCTCCTTGATGGGCGAGTCCTATTACTGGCTGAACGTACGACGCATTGCGTGAGCTAGCTCAGTATAGAACAAGCAAGCTAACCACTCAAGGTCACTGGCATATATCTGCGTCTTAAGGGAACGACGAAGAAGAGAAGTTAACCTAGCAAAGATTTCCACAAAACAGACAATATAATTATCAACAACATCACATTGCTTAGGCTACTGACAATCAATGATATAAGTAATTGAGTAAAACCGCCAACAGGCTAAGTATGGGTTGCTGTAACCTTCCCAGGTTAACCAAGCAGACTTCCCGTGATTGTGAATGGTAACCATCTGGTCAGTGAAGGGCGGAAGCATGGAGTTGAGTTTCACGGCTCGACTTACCGACATCCATTCTACGAGTAGTTATTGCTCATACGCAGTCAAACTGAAATTACTGGTAGGTATTTTAAGGTTATGTAAGAAGCAAACTACTATACTCCATTTGAAATAAGATGAGAAATTTCAATATACCTTTTTTTACAGTCCATTCAACCGATTTTGACTTCTATTGCGTTGGTGGCATGACAAATGGCAGCTGTAATAAACAGTTGGTATTGTAACCACGTTTTTAAATGCCATCCTTATGCCTACGGAATAGAAGTCAAAATCGGTTGAACGGACTGTAAAAAAGGTTTATTTAAATTTCTAATCTTATTTCAAATGGAGTATATAGATCATGATGATTTTTTGCAATATGTTTGGTTCATATAGTTCGCCCGTTGACGATGTGAGAAGCAGAGATTTAATTACAGAGATTGATTGAAAACCCCCATTACATGGGACTTAACACAGCTGGCGAAATCTGAGTGTATAGTATAGGTAGGTACCTACACCTCTGCCTAACCCTTTGGGGAATACAGGTGTGATGTTATTTATTGTTATCTCTAATCACAATGAGCCCTGATTTTATAACTGAGTATTTCAATTTCAATTAACTTCAGTTCGATCCAAGAATTATTGAACCCATGAAATGCATTTGGCACCCGAGTTTACGGCTAGAAATTATCATAAACGGGTTACATGTATTTTTGCTTAAGACGCAGATACATGCCAGTGACCTTGAATGATTAGCTTGCGTGTTCTGTACTGAGCTCACGCAACGCGTAGTACGTTCAGCCAGTAATAGGACTCGCCCATCAAGGAGCGCTGTCCCCAATTTGACTTATTATACACAAAAAAAGGTATTTTAATAAAACGCGTATACTAAATAAAATAAATAAATTATCTTTAAATTGGTGAAGGTTTCAGAAAAATACGCTTGGTAGATTTTGCGCCATTCTCAGTTTTTTATCTGCGTTAGACATAACTTTACAAATTAATTTCACTATGTAATTTAAATATAATCTGAAATATTCACATATTAAGTTATTGAGAAAATGCTCTAATTTATCATATATTTTTTTCAAATCACGAACACTACTCGTTTAGACGTGATCTTCAGTATAAAATCATTAAAAGTCGGTTATAATCCCCTTAAGTAGAGGCATAATCAGTTATTAGTGTAAGTAGGTATTTGTGATATAAAACTATAGCAAAAGAATAATTACTAAGTTTATTATGTTTTAAGGTGAGGAGCTCGTGGCTAAGTAATAACAGCCTCCTGGGTCAATCCATCAGGTTAAGCTACGCTGGCCGGGGCTGGTCCGTGGATGGGTGACCATTTTTACATACCGAGACTCCTCCATGCCCCGGAAAGCACGTCATTCGTGGATCTTTGACAGTCTTTACGAGTCGTCAGAAGTCCGAAACTCTGACAACGCAGTCATACCAAGTGATATCGTATTACCCAGTTACTGGGTTGTGCAGGTCAGATAGGCAGTCGCTCCATGTAAATACTGGTATTCAGCATCCGCATCCGGTTAGACTAGAAGCCGACCCGAACATAGTTGGGAAAAGTTAGGCAGATTGACTAACGGCCGAACCCAATAACCTGTTTTTCAGTGAAAGACAGATCGCTATTGGTGATAGACAGTATAATTATATCTATGCTCGGATGGCGTCTCACAATCATTGATAAAGGCTATCTATCTAACGAAAACAATAAGTACTTGTAGGTTTCTCGACTTCGCCCTCCCGTGCGTTCCATTACAACCAACATCACTTTAAAAAACAACATGTGTAATTAGGGTTTAAATATTAAAACTTCTTTGTTTCTTACTTCTAAATAAGTTACTGGATTAAGATATAATTCTGTAGAGCCATATTTTTTATGGCCGCGAATCAAAATACAATACAATACACTGACCTGCAAATTGCAAAAAAGAAAGAAAGAAAGAAAAAAACATTTATTGGGACTCGCACAGATCACAAATTAAATAAACCACACTCATAGAAACAAACAAAAAAGAACAAAACCAAAAATAAAACAAAGTAAACAAAAAGAAAATAAAAACAAAGTCCTGTACGAGGCCAAAAAGCCCGTATCTCAGCATGATGCCGCGGCACTTAAAAATAAAAAACGTGAACACGTGATAATATTTGAATTTCGCGGCCTACCTTAGCGCATTAATGTTGGTTTTTTTTTAAACTTAAATTCATGTTGGCATGGTGCTTGCACGGGGGGGTGTCACTAAGGGAGGGGGGGGATTACATTTTTTTTTAATTACTTTAAATAAAAAAAAACTTCTATGACCATTATTACACGTACTAAAGAGTTCATTTTAGCTTGGCTACTTTACGTTTATCCCTGCAATTCGGGGAATAGCCACATCTGTAGTACTGTCCTGTCAAACAAATCGTAAATTGGGACGCATACTTTGGCATTTTCATACAAATAGATATCTTTTGTAGGCGATTCACCCTCCCATCAGTAGATAGCGTGGGCCGGTAAGATTCCATAATGTCTCATAGATTATTGGGACGTTAAAATGATAGATATATTTTTCTATCTCCAGTAGGCCGAAACTGGTGATATATATCACCAGTTTAGTTTTAGTTTTTAGTTTTATATTTTATTATGTATAGGTTATTGGGTTCGGCCGTAAGTTTATTATGTTTTACCTCTCACTTAAAAACTACTTTCCTCTCACAACAGTAAAGCAATTTGTACTAACATTTCTAACAGAACAACTATCACTGAAACATTCTCACATATTAAACAAAAAAAGGCATTAAAACAAGTGTGAAAGCGAAAGGCCAGCAGTAACTTTGACCGCACATTGGACGCAGTTTCATAACAGCATACACCGAAATTTTAATTATTAGAACGTTACTAGAATCGCAATTAATTAAACAACAAGAAGTGTACTGAGCTGAACAAGAAATGAATTAAAATGAGCTAGATATATGTGCGGATTTTGTATTAGTATTTTTTGTGAACCAGTCATGTATGTAATTTTGAGTTTCGTGAAGTTTTCAACAGTTATTCATATCCCTTTGCTCAATTATGGACTTCGTAAAGAGCATGATTATCCATTCTGATTTGTCACAGTTCTAATGAAAATTATGTCGTTTAGTTTTTTAAATAGGTTTTTTATCTTTATTTAATATTAATTTAATTTCTTTTATATAGATTATTTATATAATAATATGCTTTTGCGTAATAGGTATATCTAAAAGATGCTTTAATAAAAGCTTAGAGCGACCTCACTCCGAATTTTCATTTCTTTTTCAAATACGTGAATTCAATTTTGGAAAATTATGAGTTAATGAATGGTCATGCATGACTCGTGCCTCCGATGCGACGCTCTTGCACATAAAGGCTTCTACAGACCAGCGCGACTCGCGACGCGACACAAAGGCACCGCTCGTCGTGCAACACGCGGTGCCTTTGTGTCACGTCGCGTATCGCGCCAGTATGTAGAAGCCTTTATACTATAAAAAAAGTTAAGATCCATTCATGATGACTTTATTAGGAATGATATTTTCCCCTTATAATATAAGTTGCCGAGTAATGTCATACTTCATCCTTTTTTTTTATTGGTCTGTGATTTTGTTTATTATTAAGGGAGTTGAAGTATTGTAGGATTAGGAATCGCTCAGTATTGTGTGACACGAATGTATGAAAAAAACTACTTTACGGATAAACCACAATTTTCAGTCAGTTTGTATTCAATTCTCAATTCAATACTCAAATCTTTATTGCATTCCATATGCATTAATAGATGGTATAAAAAGGTAAAAGATCAATATGGACCCTGTCGGGCACAGAAAAAATTAGGAGAGAGGAAGAGGGCTAAGTAGCAATAAAATTCAAGCAATTCATTATTATTATAAATTATTAATAGGTATGTGTTTAGTTGGGTGCATAATTATATGTAGGTGTATATATACAGGGTGTAAGGGACAGCCCTCCGCAGACTGATGGGGTGAATTCAGTATATCGTAGTAATATGACCGGTACATGAAATTATTTCAGGAACGTTATGGGAATCCAATGAACCTGATTTGTTGCGGCGGGGTGGACGGCCGCGCTCGCTGATTTCAGGCGTCGTTCGTTAGAAAGAAAGAAAGAAAGAAAATACGTTTATTTGCGGCAAACAAGTTGTTAGAGAATTTCAACATCCATTGCTGATTTTTTATTTTAGCTGTGTTATTTACATTAATGGAGTACTGCATACAGAGAATGTGATTTTACATTGAAATAAAGGAATAGTAACTGCAGTAACGATAAAAAAATAAAAAAAAATCTTGAGAAAATTTTCAGTGGAATATGATTCAAAATAAGGAGCTGAATGCACCCTGTTAATTTGCGGAGGGCTGTCCCTTACAAACTGTATATTATTAGGTTTGTGTATACAGGTAGAGTAAGGTGGGTTTTTATTCATAAAAACCTATAATAACTCATATATAATATAAAATCATTTCTTTCACAGATTTTTCACTCGCATATCACTCTTGCGCACATGCTCGGTGCACGTGCATGAAATCGGATCACGGCGCAGTTGCGCGAATCTTACGTCACAGAGACATTCACCCGCGGCGACGGCCGCTGACATGCAGAGGTGCGCAGAATTCTAAGTAAATCAGTTGGAACGAGATAAGGTTGGTGGATTATGGAGGTAAGGTGCTTGATAATTTGTAAGTAGCTTATACGGTAGGAAACCGGCATACCCTAGAACAAAAACTCGAAGACATGTCTTGTGACATCTATCAACCCGCACTGGGCCCGCGTGGTGGATTACGGCCCACTCCCTCTCACCTAGCGGAAGCCTGTGTCCCATAAGTGGGGATATTATAGGCTGATTATGAGCTTATATGATAAAGATAGCATAGATGATGCAGTGGCGATTAGTTACCAAAAAATTCCACCATCTATAATCCTACTAATATTATAAACGCGAAAGTTTGCAAGTATGGATGGATGGATGGATGGATGTTTGTTACTCTTTCACGTAAAAACGGCTGGACCAATTTTGATAAAATTTTGTATCAAGGTAGCTGACACCCTGGATTAACATATAGGCTACTTTTTATCCCTATTTTACCACGCGATCGAGAGTTACGCGGGTGAAACCGCAGGGCACAGCTAGTGCATAATATAATCACTGATATGGGGTTCAAAGGTTCCTAGAAACGAAAAGTTAGAAACCTACATAAATCCTAGATCAGTATCTTCCTGTAACAACAAAACGTCGATTTTAGCATTTTCGACTGTTTCATGGGCCCCTTTAATATTTTTTTTTACATTTGTACTTTTAATTATCTTTAAATATGCTTCTGTTCTGATTTTAATTCAATATTTTGCCCATTAATATGATTAAGAAGAAATCCGGCCCAGTGCGAGTCGGACTCGCGCACGCCGGGTTCCGTACCATTATCTATAAAAATGGCAAAAAAATCACATTTGTTGTATGGGAGCCCCCCTTAAATATTTGTTTTATTTTAATTTAATTATTTATTTTTAAAGTGAATACATAACTAAATATTCTGTGAATATTTCAAGCATCTACCTACCTGTTGCCGTTATCAATATAGAGCAAAAACGAGCAAAAAAATCACGTTTGTTGTATGGGAGCACCCTTAAATATTTATTTTATTCTGTTTTTTTAGTTATGTGTTGTTATAGCGGTAACAAAAATACATCATCTGTGAAAATTTCAACTGTCTAACTATCACGGTTCATGAGATACAGCCTGGTGACAGACGGACAGACAGACAGACGGACTAATTTCCTACAAAACGGTTTATGAAGGGAAACAGGAGTTCATGTTTATGACCACTGCTCATCTATTTGCCGAATAAGGATGTTGATGATGTGACTGTTAAGGCGATACCAAAATAAATTGGGGACTTTTTCGTAACCATTTCACATTCCTATTACAGCTTGTATGGATTTAATACATAGCTTAGTTTATTTTTAAACAATTTTTATTTGGTTTGGCGCTCTTACGTTGTTTTATTTTGATTCCAGCGCATTGTTGCGCTCTCTTTTTTCGCATGGGGTAGTAATTGACCGTCACTTTCTAGTTGGCTATGATTTATTTTTACGTATCACCTTAAGGCGCTGATAAGACCCAAATAGGTTCGTGACGGCGGAAAAAATATATGTTAGTCTTTAATAAAAACATATCTTCGTGAGAAAGCTATTATTTTATTTTCCGAACATAATCAATGACCATGGTTTTGTTATTGTTATTAATAATTAACTGTTTTTATTTTACTTCGATGGTGCTAGTTTATCATTTGTGACTTCGAGTTATAGCTGTAGCTTTATTTAAGCGGGCACGCCCATTATGCCTGGAGGCTTTTATTTAGATACGTTTTGTTTACGTTATTTCTGCTTGAGTATAGTTTTCGACGATTATTATATATATATATATACATATTTGTATAATGGTGTGTGCTAGCTAACGTAAGGCAAATAATTTAATTGAACGTTTTGTGTTGCGTAATGCAAATTATTTTATAAGGTATTGTATAGCTTCAAGTTTTTTTATGCGAACAGACAGCTGTGCTGCTGGGGAGTTTGTTGCGCCACTTCTTCTTCCCAGCTAAAGCACACGAGTGCTGATTCTCAGCCTAGTTTGAGTAAATGACTTTTGATTTTGATTTTGATTTCGAATCCTGGTGATCTGTCAGCGTGGTGTTTCACCACGATGATAAGTTTCATATTCTAGCCTTTTTCAAACATATATTGGCGTCGGCTTGCCGTATCTAGCTGAATACCAGGTTTTTACGTTGAGCCACTGCCTATCTGACCTCCACAACCCAGTTACTGGGTTGTGGAGGTATATAAACCCCCGTAACCCGTAAATATCCATAAATGATGAATGAGAGCCGGGACCAACGGGTTATCGCGCTTTCCGAGGCACGAAGGGGTCTCGGTGTATATTGGATGGTCACCCATTCACGAACCAACCTCAGCAAGCGTAACTTTACCTTCGATCGACCCTTGAACAGTAACGAGTGTCAAAGATCTATTAACGACAGCTGGGGCCAACGGCTTAACTTGCTTTCCGAAGCACGAAAGGGTGGTGTATATTGGTGACATTGTAAAAGCCCATTCTTTTTAAAAGAGTCTTCATTCATCATTTCAGTCGAAAGACGTCCACTGCTGGACATAGGCCTCCCCCAAGCACCGCCACTTCGACCGGTTCTGTGCGTCCCGCATCCAGCGGATACCTGCGGCCTTCACAAGGTCATCGGTCCACCTTGTAGGAAGCCTTCCAACGCTACATCTTCCGGTACGCGAGCGCCACTCCAGAACCTTTCGGCCCCATCGGCCATCAGTTCTGCGAGCAATGTGCCCTGCCCACTGCCACTTAAGCTTGGTAATTATTCGGCCTATGTCGGTTACCTTGGTTCGCCTGCGAATCTCTTCATTTCTGATTCGATCACGTAGGGAAACTCCAAGCATAGCCCTCTCCATTGCCCTTTGGGTGACTTTTAGCCTTCTGATAAGGCCCATTGTGAGCGACCACGTTTCAGTGCCATAGGTCATCACTGGCAACACGCACTGGTCAAAGACTTTCGTCTTGAGACACTGCGGTATGTGGGACGAGAAGATATTGCGTAGCTTCCCGAACGCTGCCCAGCCGAGTCGAATTCGACGATTGACCTCTTTAACGAAGAAGAGTAACCGTGGAGTTTCTTGCCAGCTCTCCTCACAATGTTGTCCTTCACCGTTTTGAGAGCAGTGGTGATGAAACAATTTATACAAAGTAAAGCCCCTGTCGGGGTTTGAAACTACGACCTACAACTCATAAGTCGCGGCAGTTACCACGGGACAATCACTGCTCTCGGACCATCACTATTTAAATATACTTACATATTATTTGACACTCGATTTTTTACCACATTGTTACTTTTTATCGGGTCACGAAAATAGTAACATTTTTATCTCCATTTTTCCCTGTTTAAAGCATTTTATTTAATTTTTAAATAAATGATTTGGATAGTTTTGTTTATTTGATAATCTATCAAAGTTCCGGGTAGTGCTCTATTTTTGTTTAGGAAAAGATATACATTTTTATAAATGTGTCAGCTTAAGTCAGCTGTCTTTTTAGAATGTTATATTTTCTGATAATTATTTTTTTTTGCTAATTAAAATAATTTAATTTCGTAATTTGTAGAACGTTTTATGTTTCTTTTCATCACTAGAATATAAACATAAAATTTTCTACAAATTAGGATATTAAGTTCTATTTGTGAGATAATAGAATTCTATTATCTCACAAATTAAGTTTTAAGTTGGATCGTTGAAAAAATATCAGGTTCAGCATCAAAAATAATTAAACCTTACTTGAAACTATTTCCAAATGAGAAGCATTGTAATAAAGTACCTGTTATTATTCATCGCAATATTAATTTTGATTTTAACGGTAATCCCTTCCAAGTGACATATTTTTTATTGCTCATACGTTGTTCAATACGTCCTTGCTCCGATTAAATATTCAATGACAGCATTTACACTATCAATATCAACATCAACAAGCTTTGACATCGATATTATATCAGTTCCCGGAACTCGGTTCCACATAGGTGGAATGCATATAAATAAATACACCTACGCGCAAACTGTTACCATAAATTCATCATAGAGATGGGTTGTCACAGGTTAAACATGATATCTGTTATCACTGTTACTTTACACAAAAATAACACAGTCAAATATCTGTTATTAAATAACAGCCTGTTATTTTGGTACGGACGATAATTACGTAGCACGACCTAATTTAGGTCTTCAAAAAATTTTGTTCTGGAAAGACCACCAACTGTATTAAATTTTTAGGGATAGAAAATACAGTGTATTCCCGTTGTCCCCGTTTGCCATATCCCCGTCACGGGGACAGCGGGACGTGATTAAATTGTTTTCCCGTTGTCCCTTTATCGTACGAAGTAAACCTTTTTGAAAACGAAACAGCTGGGTTAGGTAAGTTTAGAACTGTGACCACACAACGCACGAGCTGAGCGAGCGTAGCGAGCGGTGGCGCGGCAGCGGCCGGCGAGTGCCAGAAACATATTTTTGAATGTGAAACCAAACCACGGGGACAACGGGAAGTATTTTTAAATATTTAATTGAAGTACCGCTGTCCCCGTAGGACCGGACACGGCGTACGGGGACAACGGGAATACACGAAAAATACTAAGTGCTTCTCTTTTTAGCGTAGTTTAAACTGCTGTAGTAAGTGAGAAGTAAACATATTTCGAAGTTAATTAAATCATAAGTGTTTATCTTTTTAGCAAGGGTCATTCTTAATGAAAAAGAGAGAGAAATTGATAACCTTGATAAATTCCTTCGTTTGTGTGAGTGTGTATGTAAGTAAATAACAGCCGCGGTAACAGTCTTTGAAATTATCTGTTACTTTAAATAAGTGACCTTGGGGTCTGTTATTTAAAATAACAGATAATTTATATATTAGTAGGTTATAGGTATATATTATATTGGTAGGAACAAATGTTATTTATTTGTTATTTTTAAATATCTGTTATGATAAATACGCCTCACCCCTAATTCAGCACATGATCCGATTGACTTTCAGCCCTGAAAAATATCGTCGGTTTAAAAAAAATTATATGTGTTGTTTTATTTTTCAAAAGTGGTTTTTTTTTTCCTCCTCTAAGTCGAGAAATTCAATCTCTCCCATATCATTTCCGCCCAGAGCGGGAGAAGTTATTTGATAAATTCCCACGCAGAAAAAAAAAATGTAGTTTCATGTAAGTACCTAATAATCCACACCTCACTAGAGATTTTCAATTTTAAGACGGAGAAAAGTAGTTAGGAATTTGTAGTTTTATTAATAAAAAAAACCGGTCAAGAGCGAGTCGGACTCGCGCACCGAGGGTTCCGTACGTATATATGATGTTGATGATTTCTGAAAAACTGTGCTATTTAGAGACATCGTTTTATTTTTCCTGTAATCTTTACATAAACTTCTATCACATAGAATAATTTCAGATTTTTATCTATGCAAACTTCGGAGATAAGGGGGGGAACGGTATTTTTTGTTACATTTATCATCAAAAGTCGGACACTGTGCTGCCTAAAAAATAAATGTTTGAAAATGTGCAAACTGCGCTCTTTTATATGATACCCCACATGCCCTAGTAGCCCCACTTAACATTTTTAAGACACTTTTTCAAAAAAGATATATTTTTTTGTTTTTGTTTCTTTCTTGTTTGCAAAATAGTTAGTATAGTTTGATAGCATTAATAGTTCATGAGATATCCAGGTGTGACAGACAGACAGACTTAGTCTCACCATAAGGGTTCCTTTTTACCATTTTGGTACGGAACCCTAAAAAAACCTTAGAAATGGTATAGCATACCGAGGATCTTTGAAAAATGAATGAATGAATTAAAAGTAATTAATGAATTTCCAAGTACCTAACTAATGAATGAGTCATTATCTTATGCGAGATAACTGTTTATAATTTCCTATCCGCCTAGTATGTACACACGGCTACACATCAAGCTATACATTTCCAGTTTACGCTGACTTCTCATTGTCAGGAAATCCTATACAATGCGAGATCAGCTTATACTGGAAATGAATAGCTTGATCTGTAGCTGTGCGTACATCAGCACAGCACTACGGTCATTTTATACAGTGGTATCGTTTAACTTTAAAATACCCACCGTACCACCAGAGGTACGGCCAGGGGTACGGTGGGTCTGCAGCGTAGCTCGCACACAGAGTATTATATTGTATCCTATTCTATAATCAGCCTATAACGATCCCACTGGTACACAGGCCTCCTCTCTGTGAGAACGAGTGGGCCGTATTCAACCAAGAGGACCCGGCGTGGCTTAGTAGCTGAGCATCACATTCACTACTTATATTTTGAGCCGAACTCTCTTGTGAACATTCTGCCTATACCTTAAACGAGTGACATTATAATGTGAATTGACATTATCATTCATTAGTGAAGCCCCATTGCCTTCATCCACCAGAAACTCATGTTGATCCTGGCTTACAGGAACACAATGCCATTATTGTGGCGTGCAAACCATAGGAAAAAATATCACGCGTTGACGTAATCATTGGCTGATAAGAAAATGCATGCAAACGGTGTATGTTTTCAGTACATAATTTGTTATATTAAGGCGACGATAACCGACTTTCAATGATTTTATACTGAAGATCACGTCTAAACGAGTAGTGTTAATGATTTGAAAAAAATATATGTTAAATTAGAGCATTTTCTCAATAATTTAATATGTGTTTTTTTTTGATTATGTTTATACTGAAATTAATTTGTAAAGTTATGTCTAACGCGGATAAAAAACTGAGAATGGCGAAAAATCTACCAAGCGTATTTTTCTGAAACCTTCAGCTATTTAAAGATAATTTAATTATTGATCTTTTAGTATACGCGTTTTGTTAAAATACCTTTTGTTTTGTGTGTAATAAATTAATAATGTCACAAATTGAGGACAGCGCTCCTTGATGGGCGAGTCCTATTACTGGCTGAACGTACGACGCGTTGCGTGAGCTCAGTACAGAACACGCAAGCTAACCACTCAAGGTCACTGTCATATAAGTCCGTCTTAAATTGCGAGGAGATTGAATTGATCTGTTTTAAATGCTATGGGAAGATATCCACTTCATCTTCTTGAAGTGGCATGATAAGCTGAGATATCAGTGACAGGAGTATGACTAGTTAAAGTGTAAAGGCTCACAAATAGGCGCGACGCGACGGTGCGACGCGATTATGGTAGAGCTATTTCTATGACACTTTATTCTACTAGAGTCGCGTCGCGCTTATCTACGGGAGCCTTTAAGGTCGGTCTAGAAAAAACGAGCAAATGCACATTCTATTATTTAGTACCTACTTTTACCAAAAAATGTTTGTGTAAACAGGGAAAGAGCATCATATTACTTAAGAGGCGCCCGATGGATGCGTAGTTCATACAAACGTAATATCTACCAAAATAATTTGTAAATCAAACATATTCTTAAGGTAGGTAGTGTGTCTTTATTCCGATTGAAATACAGAATATCTTGGTTCCCAAATATATATTTTGAATGGACACTGATTTAAACAAGAGTTATGAGAAATATAAGTTTTCTATAGAAATTTTAAATTCCTCATATCTCGTCTTTATACGAGTATCATTCTCCTTTCAAAATATACATTTGGGAACATAGATATTCTGCAATCCAATCGAAATAAATACCCACTACCAAGAATATGTTTGATTTACAAATTATTTTGGTATTACGTTTGTATGTGTATTACGTGCCCTATTACTAAGTTTTTGGGAATAAAAATTGATTTATTTATTATTATTTATATATTATTTCCTTAATCTATCTATACACATAAATAAGATTGAAGTGTCTGTATATAATGTCAAAACAACAGCTTTTTTAATAAAGCATTTTTTTTAATGCATACGAAAGTATGTACGGTACATATAAAAAAAAAACTCCGTTCCGGCTGGTCTCCGAAATAACTGGACTGATTTTAACGGCACATAGGTGATATTATAAGGAATAACTAAGGCTTTCTTTTATTTTAGCAAAAGCCACGCAGGTGGAGCTGAGGGCAGCAGCTAGTCCATACTAAAATGTCACGAATATCAAGAAAGGAATGCGCTTGATTCGCTCTTTTAAATTATCAATTTCCTTCTTCATTATAGGTACTTTAAATGAATCCCATCGACCTTACCTGACTACCTAAAGGGAAGAAAAATCGATTCAAAAATAATGTCGAGGTCCCTTAGATATCGCCACTATTCATGCTAGGTACCTACGTATCTCTATAATAATTTATATATTTAAACAAGCTAGCAAGCTTTTTAACGGCACGGTTGGCGCAGTTAGTTAAGCGATTGACTGCTGCGCTGCGTGTCGCGGGTTCGATTTCCGCACGGAACTAATATTTGTATGACCTACAAGTAGTTGTTCCGGGTCTGGCTATGTGTGTATGTGAGTTTAAATGTTTGTAAACGCACCCACAATACAGGAGAAATTCCTAGTGTGGGGCAACTTAAAAAAAAAAATTTTTGCACGCGAATTCGTCCACGTGAAATTTCTTGTTCCCCGACCCGCTGCGTGTCATTGCATCGCCCGCCCGCGCTATTACATCGTTTTCGCTTACCTACCGTTCTTTCTAACTTTTTTATTTTTTCTCGGCTCCTAAAGGTCGTACCATGATGTTAAATAGTCTATAACCTTTCTCAAGAATTGGGCTATCAAATGCATAGTTTTTCAAATCCGACTAGCAGCTCCAGAGTTTAACCCCTATAAACAAACAAACAAATTTTACCTCATCATAATATTAGTCTAAATGAGTGTCAACCTTCGCAAGCCGATTTCCGGCCACGTAATAGGCGTGGGCTTGCGGACGGTGAGTGATGGGTAGCTCGTCGTCCGATAAGGACCAGGCCCGGGTCGACGGCGCGTTGTGTTCCACGCGCGCCTCAAAGAGATGTCAGCACCAACTGACGGGGTCCGTTAGGGCCAATGCCTGCCAGGGTTGCGATTTTGTCCGAAAGGGATTTCGTGGCCCTGGCACACAGGCAACGGAAGGAACACGGGTGGGTTTTAGTCAGTAAAAGTCTGACACGCCCTCCCGCTCCGCCCAGAGCGGGAGAAGTTATTTGACAATTTCCCACCCAAAAAAAAAAAAGGAGGCAACCTTTGGAATAACTTATTGTTTGAGGTAAGTGCCATAAATAAGAGCTGACCAATCCAACATAGACAGGAAAAATGCATATCATAACATAACATTCCGTGGATCCGTGAGGTGCCGTAAAGAATAGCACTATCCTGTTTCGTCCCGTGGGTGTCGTAAAAGGCGACTAAGGGACTTACTAGAGAATGGGCAGCACCGTTCTCTATGCATTTAAAACCATACTGCGATCGTCAACCCGCCTGCCAAGCGTGGCGATTATGGCAAACCCCCCCTTTGGGCGAAGCCTATGTACAGCAGTGGACGTCTTCTTTCGGCTGAAATGATGATGATGATGAGGAACGTCCACCACGCTTGTAATCCCCGAAGGGATAGGCAGAGTACCTATAATACACCTACATACATTTCGCCAGTTATGTTCATGTTCCAAGTTATAGGGGCGAGCCTATTACCATCAACCAGGCAGGCCAGGCACAAATACAGATTCCGAGCGAAAAACGCATACAATCGTCAATTTCCGTATTTCAGTCACATAATTACCGCCAACCCACCTGCCAAGCGTGGCGATTATGGCAAACCTCCCCTTTGGGGGAGCTGACATGATGATGATGATGAATTACCGCTATTCTCAAGGTTTTTAGGAACCTGTTTCAACCTGGTAATCACAATGTACTCCTCTGAAAAAGTCCTTGACTCACTTAATTATTTTTATCATAATACCCATATTGATCTCGTTATTTATAATAATTATGGCATAGTTTATTCAGTAGCGTGTTGAGTACCTACATACCTACTAATAGTTGAAAATGTGTTATTTTGCAAGTTGATATGCATTGGATGTTGCCCAACATATGCAATACTAGCTGCGCTCCACGGTTTCACCCGCGTAAGTCTCGATCACGTGGGAATATCGGGATAAAAAGTAGCCTATGTCTTAATCCAGGGTGTCAGCTACTTCCATACAAATTTTTATCAAAATTGGTCCAGCCGTTTGAGCGTGAAGAAGTAACAAACATACACACACACACACACTCACAAACTTTCGCCTTTATAATATTACGAAACAAGTGAACTACGTTTTGTATTCATAATCTTTGCCTAAAATGGACGCTTTGGCAGAATCATAATATGATCTGCGTACAATTCATATCCCGCAATTCATCTGTTTGACAGTTTTGTATGAAGTTTCGTAAAATGGTCCACAAATTATGAATTGATATACTGAAGTCTAATGTCAAATAGCAGCTGACAAACAGATGAATTGCGGGATGTATGAATTGTACGCAGATCATAATTATTATGATTCTGCCAAAGCGTCAATTTTAGCCCCCTAGCTTAAGTGTGTCCACTTCTGGGAAAAAATAATTGACCACTTTTTGCATATCATGTTGAGTTTTATTGTATTGCGGATAGTATATCAAGAAGCTTATGTCAAAAATTTCAGACAAGACGATGTTATCAATTGCACTGTAAAACATAATTTTAGTAATAATGGTTGTGTAGATATTCAGAGTGAAGGTGAATGGTAGAGCCGCTCTACATAAATAAACATTACAACACAAATATGTCACCAAAACTGACTGTAGCTATAGGAAAACAAATGTAGAGACGAGGATAAAGCCTGAAATATTGCGTGTAGAGCCATTGTTAGTACCAGTGCGTAATACTTAACCTAAATGTTACATAAACCGACAAGTCCATCAAATGCGTATTACCTATAAAAAGGATGATTGAACGCTATTTGGAATATTTAACTTACCTTATGAAGACAGGCGAAGATCGATAACACACGTGTCGGAATCAGTCGCCGGTAGGCAAGTAAAACAGAAGATAAAATAACAAAACAACAACAAAATAAACAATAAAACACACGAAAACAACAAGATCTCCTATCAGAGTTCAACTGTCACTCAAGAATGAAGTACACGTTAACATACACACAGAAATTCGGACACCCGGCGTTTTCCCGGTCAAAATAAAAACCAGCAAAAACGTTAAAAACCAAAAAACAAAACCTCCTGACGTAAATTAAACGTGTTTTTTAACGTTTCAGGGAACAAATCGATTGTTTGGAACGTAAAACACAGGTACAATGTTGATATTTTACTATTGCAACGAGTTTTTAGTATGATGAGCGCGCATCGCACCACTGCATACTTCGGCGGCGCGGCCTATACTGACTGAACAGAACGTAGTCCGAGAAAAAACAAACTAGCTCGAACTGTGCCTCTTTGGGCGCAGACGGAAAACTACATCTGTCTCTGTCTAACACACTGTGTTTGTGAACCATTTTCCTGCTTAGCAACGTGTCGTTGCGGACTTTAGTGGTTGCCTTAGTCATCAGTGTCTTCGGCTGTAGTGTTCCCTATTATACATACTTCCCGATAAGTGTCTGTATTATAAACACGGCACTCCTAGCACAGCCGGTACGCTGAATGTACTTACAATTTTCATAGCGCAAAGGTCCATTTTGTACAGATTCTTAGTACTGATTTCAGGATCATCTGTTTTCTGCTATCTAAGGCTTTTTATTTAAGATCGAACGACCATTCACATTCAATCCATCGTTAGTCTGTGATAAGTTGATAAAAGGGGTAATACGATACCCCTTGGCAAGGCTAGTTGCCAGACTTTCGGGCTTCTGACGAATGACTGTCAAAGATCCATGAATGACAGCTGGGATCAACAGCTTAACGTGCTTTCCGAGGCACGGAGGAGTCTCGGCAAGGAAAGACGTTCACCCATCCACGGACCAACCCTGGCAAGCGTAGTTTAAGAGGGATGCGCTAAGGTAGCCCGCGAAATTTTAAATATAAGATAATTCTAATATAGATGGTCACCCATCCATGGAACAAACCCGGCAAGCGTAGTTCAGATTTTTGTATGTTATTATAATAATCATCAATCATTCATTACCTGAACTGAAAGTGAAGATACAACAATACGAATTGATTCACTAACAAACCTGGCGAATTAAATTCTGATAAAGTGGAAACTACACTGCTGTGTTTGTAATCAATCAATCATATATATATGTTACGGGTAATGCTAGAAGATGGAGTAAACCTAGGTTTACCCGGGTTGACTTAGTAATACCCAAGCTTCTTGGGTAAAGTCCGAATAATAAGTAAAATACATTTTAATTTGGGGTTTACCCATACTCACCTAGGTCTATCCAACTCTGGCTAAACCCCGAATTAAAATTTATTTTACTTATTATTCGGACTTTACCCAAGAAGCTTGGGTAATACTAAGTCAACCCGGGTAAACCTAGGTTTGCTCCATCTTCTAGCATTACCCGTAACATATACATTACCTAACATCACGCCTGCATTTTCCGAAGGGGTATTGCAGAAGTGTTGGTTACACTGTTACATCTAAGGCTAGTTATGTTTTAAGTTCCATCTAACAGGAGGCGAGGCAATTACCAAATTTTGATTAATGCAATTAATCTGCCCAGCTTTTTCCCAATCTTGTTGGAGTCGGCTTCCAGTCTAACGAGATGGAGGTGAATACCAGTATTTTAGATGGAGCAACTGCCTATCTGACCTCCACAACCCAGTAACTGGGTAATACGATACCCTTTGGTAAGACTGGTTGTCAGACTTTCGGGCGGACGAACCGTAACGACTGTCAAAGATCCACGAATGACAAAAAAACAAAACAAAAATCATTTATTTGCATAAATAAGGTACAGGAGGTTGGTAAAACGTACAAAATTGTTTTGTTATTCTGCCTTTAATTTCGGCGTGCAAATACAAAATAAAGCAACATATTTTATTTAAATTAATTTACAGCCGGGACCAACGTCTTTACTTGCTTTCCGAAGCAGGGAGGAGTCTCGTTATATAAAGATGGTCACCCATCCACGGACTAACCCTGGCAAGCGTAGTTTAACCTGATGGGTCAACCCGTGTGGCTGTTATAACTTAGCTACGAGCTCCTCAAAATAAGCATTTAGCATTTGTGTCATGTCAAGCATAATTAAACTTTAATTAATCTAACTTTTATTATTTTTTATACAGTGACATTTAATTATTATTTTATACACAATGACATGAATATTTACTTGTAAAGTATTATATTATTTTAATTATTGTGAATGTGAAGACTATGTTGGTTATTTTTTTTTTCCTTTTCTTTTGTTCTCAGTTAGTGTTAATCATGGTCTGGCAGTTTGAGTCATATAAGCGGCCTACCCAAATGTCCTTTCTTTGGTATTGATCGTCGCATCGTTGAGCTCCTTAAGTTCTGAGTAGAGCTGCACGATTACTGACATATGCGTGCACTGACTGGTCAGGTCCACTCAATCTGTGTGGTTTTTTCCTCAAAACACCATTTCAGACACCAATCTGCATGGCCTTCACATGATCTGACCAAGATTATGTCTGGACTTTAAAAGAGACTGTGACTTCTGAGTTTGTTTCGGCCTTTCTTCTCAGAGTAGTCAGATAGGAAACGCCGACCTCATTTAGTTTTTTTTAAATATGATTGACATGTAAAAGTGTTGTTTGTACAAACCTACTTCCAGAAATAAAAATCATTTATCATTAGTATAATCAGCCTATAATGTTCCAACTGCTGGGACACAGGTCTCCTCTCTGTGAGAGGGAGTGAGCCGTAATCCACCACGCGGGCCCAGTGCGGGTTGGTAGATGACACGTCTTCGAATTTTTAGTTCTAGGGTATGCCGGTTTCCTCACGATGTTTTCCTTCACTTTTGTGAATGCACCACTTATAACGTAAAGGCGAAACTGTATACGTGTGTTAAATTAATGTCGCCACTGTAGCGGCACGCTGTATACAGGTTGTTAAAGTAATTGCGTGCCATAGCTTAGTTGTAGGTTCAGTATCGATAGAGGAACCCAAGAAAAAATAAATAAAATATATAAAAAAAAGGATAAGTACACACGGCTACACATCAACCTATACATTTCCAGTATAAGCTGATCTCGCATTGTATAGGATTTCCGTACAATGAGAGGTCAGCGTATACTGGAAGTGTATAGCTTGATGTGTAGCAGTGTGTACATAAAAAAACAAAAAAAATAAATAACATAATAAAAAAACAAGTCTTCGTACTTCGACCATCAAATTAAATAATTTTAATTCTAAACGATTGCTATTTTAAGTTACTAGGTACTAAATTAGGTTGATCTACCAATATTTTTTTTTGTGTTTTCTTGTTTTTTTTTTCGTTTTGAATTTTATTTTTATTTTCCCTGGGTTCCTTTATCGATACTGAACGTACCCCTAAGCTATGGCACGCAGTCTCTTTAACACTCTGTATAGTCGATTAATATTATCACCAATCAATCATTGAGTTTATTGGATCGGCATTCTGAAACGGAGTGTTAATATACTCAATTTCACCGATTCCTTTTGACACGTTCTTCCACTGAGGTTTGGAAATCTAATCTCTATTCATTTCTTTATTTGTATTCTTGGTATTTCTTCTTTCATGTAATATGATTACGTTTTGGTATCGCTACCTTTTTCAAAGAAAATATTGGAAGCCTGTACCTTCTATTCAAGTCAAATAAAGGGTAAGCCATCAATAATTGAGGCTTACGCTATTATGGCCGAAGAATATGTAACATTTTTTATAATATTTTATTTAAAGGTAACTGAAGATGCTATATACTCTCGTAGGAGGCAATCATTTCTTCTCAAAAATAGATAATAGTGTCTAGTGAAATATGTAGTTCATCTGGGGAAGTATTACCAGAAACAGGTATAAACAGTTATTTAAACGTAATTCGCCTAACAAGATTTATATTTTGACATGGCTTAAACCATGGAGCCAGGCTTTGTAATAAGAACGTAACAGTGATTGAAATACCGTTCTTTATACAAAACTGAAAACTTAGTTCGGTACTAAATTGTCAGTTTTGTGTTTAGGAACTTTACCATAGTCGGAATAAAGTTCGAAATTCAATAATGGCTCCATGTTTTAAACCTTGGTCTGAAGATAAACCTTGTTTTGTAATAAGGGGGAATATGATTAAGGAAACAATACCTCTAATTAATAATACTTGTCCACAGTTAATTTCATTTTATTTCGGGGATCTCTTAATTTGCCGTGCTTAAGTTAAGATCATAAAAATGATTGACATTGTTACTTTCTTTTGTATGAATATTTATTTTGTCACCTTAGAATAGTTGATTAAAAGCCACAGTAATAAAAAAAAACTAAATTTTATACTCTTTTTAATATATAAACAATACAATATATTGTTTATAAAAAAAAATATCATTATTTACTCTTTTATTTGACTAATTCTTTTGTTTACATCAATCTGGGTGGATGGTTTCAAATATCCGTCGGAAATGCGTATCTGTCGTGTTGCGCGTCTGCCTAAAGGCTTCTACATACCGGGGCGACTGGTCGCGCGACGCGACACGACACAAAGGCACCGCTCGTCCCGCGACACGCGGGGCCTTTGTGCCGTGTCGCGTCGCGCGACAAGTCGCGCTGGTATGTAGAAGCCTTAACTGCGTGTCTGTCGAGTTCCGTGTCTGACAAGTTGCGAACCTATCCTTAGAGATAACGAAATGCGTATTTGACGACTTGCATTTCTGACGAGAACAAGAAATTTTACGTGAACTAAGTCGTGGACAGAAGCTAGTCTATAGATACATATTATAAATTAAAGTCACCTTAAGACGCAGATATATGCCAGTGACCTTGAATGGTTAGCTTGCGTGTTCTGTTATACTGAGCTCACGCAACGCGTCGTACGTTCAGCCAGTAATAAATAGGACTCACCCATCAAGGAGCGCAGTCCCCAATTTGACGCATTATTAATTTATTATACACAAAACAAAAGGTATTTTAATATAACGCGTATACTAAAAGATCAATAATTAAATTATCTTTAAATTGGTGAAGGTTTCAGAAAAATACGCTTGTTAGATTTTGCGCCATTCTCAGTTTTTTATCCGCGTTAGACATAACTTTACAAATTAATTTCACTATGTAAATATAATAAAATAATAAACATAATCTAAAATATTCACTTATTATTAAGTTTTTGAGAAAATGCTCTAATTTATCATAATTTTTTTTCACATCACACTATTCAATTAACACTACTCGTTTAGACGTGATCTTCAGTATAAAATCATTAAAAGTCAGTTATCGTCCCCTTAAGGGTCTGTCTACGAGTATCTATCTAAGTTCCGTGTGGTGCCAGACGTCAAGAACAGCATCATCCTATTTCTTCCCATGGGTGTCGTAAAAGGCGACTAAGGGACTTACTAGAAATTGGGCAGCAGTGTTCTCTATGCATTTTAACACCATGCTGCGATCGCCAACCCGCCTGCCAAGCGTGGCGATTATGGCAAACGCCCCCTAAATTGGGGGAGGCATATATCCAACAGTGAACGTCTTTCGGCTGAAATGAATTGATGAAGTGTCTGTTAGTGTAACTGCGTTGTTTTTATAAACTACGCAAAGGATTTCGATGTGGTTTTCACCATCATTTAGTTTTTCAGCCGAAAGACGTCCACTAAGCTGCTGGACATGGGCCTCCCCCAAAGGGGGGGTGGGTTTGCCATAATCGCCATGCCATTTGTACGCCAATGACGGCTAGACATAGCGTTTTTTAAAAATTACGCAGGCAGGCGGGTTGGCAATCGCAGTATGGTGTTAAAATACATAGAGAACGCTGCTGCCTATTCTCTAGTATGTCCATTAGTCGCTTTTTACGACACCCACGGGAAGAAATATGATGGTGCTGTTCTTTACATCCGGCACCACACGGAACATAATATACTAAACATAATGACGTCATCGTCATCATCTGCCTGGCCCGACTGGAATGGGGTCGGCTTCTAGTCTAACTGGATGCAGCTCCATACGATTAGACTGGACTTGTTACCCAGTAACTGGATTCTGGAGGTCAGATAGGCAGTCGCTCCATGTAAAATACTGGTTTTCAGCTGAATACCAGTACTACTAATACTGGGTAATACGATACCCCTTGGTAAAACTGGGGGTGTACTCCGAACATAAATCCGAAGTATAGGCCGAATGTTCAGTCGTTTTATGTCTCTATGTATGTATAGTCGTTTTTTGTGTATACTAATCAAATGGATCTATGGGTCTGAAATAAAAGATTTTTTTTTTTTTATATAGCAGCGTCAATAACGAAAAGCGTCAAAAAAAGGAAAAGAACAGCGTCAATAATGGGTAGACTGCGCGGAAGCTCCAACGGCATCCTAAAAACATTATTTGACAAAGTGGATAGTCCCTTCGTAAGGCACTGGGTACAGAGGCACGTGCCAACGTGTGTTGGGTCACGTAGTTATTAGTTGTTTTCGTTTAATTTACTAACATAGTTTGTAAGTCATTGTTACTAATACTATATGGATTGTGTGTACATGTATGTGTAGTCCGAAATAAAGAATATATTATTATAACTTCCATAGTTTCCTTTTTTGACTTTGAATCCTTACCCGACTTAAAGTCACATTTTTGACTTTGGCTTATCTCTTTGACTGTCGTTTCTTTTTTTTTCTTTCGTAGTCAGCCATAGTTAGCCGTAGTCAAGCAACGGCCTTAACGCTTAAAGACCCCCTGGTTGTCAGACTTTCGGGCTTTTGACGACGCGAAACGACTGTCAAAGGTCCACGAATAACAGCCGGGACCAACGGCTTAACGTGCTTTCCTAGGCACGGAAGGGTCTTGGTATGTATATATGGTCACCCATCCACGGACCAACTACGCGGCAAGCGTAGCTTAATCTGATCAATTGAACCGAGCAGCTGTGATTATTATTATTAAACATAATGAATTATTGCAGTTGAAATAGGCACAACTACTGCTGGTGGATCACCAGCTGCCTATATGAAACACGGTCTACGTCTTCTGTTCTGACAATTTGACGAACGCGATCACCAACCCTTTCAGTATCATGTTTATTTAAACATGTCTGGCGTGACTATGCATGATAGGCTGAAAAATGAGGTGATAAGGCAACGGTGCAGTTTAAAAGAAGATGTAGTGACAAAGATTGAAAAGAGTATGCTTAGATGGTTTGGTCATGTGGAGAGGATGAGTGAAAGGCGACAAAAAAAGCAGAGGTGAGTGGAAACGCCGGGAGGGGACGCCCTAGAAGGACATATAGTGACCAAATTGGTGATGTTCTTCAGAAAGGTCAGGTGCGTAGTACTCGCAACCGGCGTGCGAGTATGACTAGATGTATGAACGTAGGCGAAGCAAAAGGAGTATGTAAGGAGCGTAGCAAGTGGCGTTCTATAGTTTCTGCCTACCCCCATGGGAAGAAGGCGTGAGTTTATGTATGTATGTATGTATTTAAGACATTATTCCCTCGCGACCATTTGCAGCATTTTATGGCATATATTCAGCATTTTATAATTATACGATTGCGAATGATTATAATGACGCATTGATATAATGAAACTAGCGTCAGCAGTCTACTAGACCAATTGTTAGACGTTCTAAATTATGCTCAATTTATTGATAGATTGATTACAATCTCAAGTTGTATGTAGTGGATACCTAAATGTCTCATCCTCGACTATCATGTGATGTGAAATGAAGGAAAGAAGAACATAGCCCGAGAAATGTTTTGAGTGTGATAGCAATTAGATTATTCGGAAAAGAACCGGAGTTACCGACATAGCTTGCAGAGTAAGTAAACTGAAGTAGCAGTGGGCTGGCCGTGTTTGTCGAAGGCCCGATTGACGGTGGAGCAGACTAGTTGTGGAGTGGAGACCGCGTATCGGCAAGCGTAGTGTGGGACGCTCCCCAGCTAGATGGACCGACGACCTTTAGAAGGTGGCTGGGTCAGACTGGATGCGGAAGGCGGAGGACAGGGTGTTGTGGCACAGCCTGGCAGAGGCCTATTTCGAGCAGTGGACTGCGATAGGCTAAGTTGATGATGGCTATAAAAATAGAGGTAGAGCTAGGAAACGGTGGATGGATTATGTGAAATAGCTAGCATGATATAGCAAGAAAGGGGTGAATACTGAGGATAACGGCTAATAGAGATGTGTATAGAAGACCGAAGAAGACATGCTTCGCTAAAGAGATTTAAGATAGATACTATAGAGAGGCTATCAGTACCCCATGTGTAAGTTTGCAAGAGAGTAAACGTAACTATTTCGTTTGCGTTAAAATTTGACCGATAGATCATAATGCTAAGAGTATAAGAGTGAGAATAAAAATCTTAACGCAAACGCGCTAGTTACGTTTACTCACTTGCAAACTTACACTCGGGTTACAGAAGTAATGTCATAGAAAAATTGTTATCCCATGTCTCAGTGACGCTGTCTAGCGTAATACGAGTATAGCAAATTTCAATAAAAGCTAAGTTTTTATAATACCATATTGCACAATTAGGCAAATAGGCGATCAGGGGTTTGGGGGGACTTCGAAAATAATTTTCTTTTGGTGGACACGAATGAGAATTGCGACTTGACTTGACGCCTGTACCTAGCGTGGGTGTCGTAAAAGGCGACTAAGGGTCTTACTACAGAATGGGCAGCAGCGTTATCTATGTATTTTAACACCATACTGCGATCGCTAACCAGCCTGCCAAGTGTGGCGATTATGGCAAAACTCCACCCCCCCTCTTTGGGGGACCCCTATGTCCAGCAGTGGACGTCTTCCGGTTGAAATGATGATGATGATGATGCAGGCGTACCACACTAGACTGAGCGACTTTTGCCCACAAGGACAAATGTATCGGATTACGATTTTGTTCGCTATGTCCCGTGTATTGTTATGTAAGTAATTTAATGTCGTTGTACTTCGCCGATCCCAAATATTTAAGAAAAGCGCATGGGGATAAAGATGAAAGTTTTTAATTATATGGGGTTAATAATACCTACACGCTCTCTGGCCTAGGCCACATTCTTAGTTCACAATTGAAAGGTCGTAGTTTATAATTAAAACATCAGAATAATACAGGTTGTTGACAGTATAACTAGACACTAACTATGATGTTTGTGGATGATGGCGTATTATTATTTAAACATGTGTTCATGAATGTGACTCATGCTCTATTGACACGGTCGGCATACAAAAAACTAGTTGACGTGACTGACATGACATTTCTGTTCTATTACGACGTAGTAAGCCGTGACTTATTTTGCTTGTCACTGTATAACTATGACCCCTTAATGTGATGAACTAAGATATTTTGAACAGTCCTATCTGACTGGATAACTCTGGGAATAATTATAAACCTTTATCTTTTACATTCGGAACCTATACTCCGTTGGTTTAGGTAGTTACATAAAGGTAAACAAAAAAAAACACGGACGAGAGAGATGTCAAGTAACCGACTAAACGTAATAACTGTCACATCAGGTTGTCATGCTACGTCACAGTTGTACTCTTCAATTTAGCAACGTTTTATTTCGTTGATGTTTTGAGATCCTGTCTTTTTGGGCTCTTTAAGGCTTCTACATACCAGCGCGACTTGTCGCGCGACGCGACACGGCACAAAGGCCCCGCGTGTCGCGGGACGAGCGGTGCTTTTGTGTCACGTCGCGTCGCGCGACAAGTCGCCCCGGTATGTAGAAGCCTTTACAATAGACAGATTACAAAATATTATAGTATTGTTATAAAACTAACAAAAAAATTATGCTCAAGCAGTTAAATCTACGATAAGTAGTTTAAGAATTTATGATAATTATACAGTAATAAAAGAGGACACTAACGTAAAATGCAAAATTAAATTTAATTTGGTTAAGTTTCAAAATATTTTTAAAAAGGGTTTTTTATAGAAAAAAACCCTTTTTATGATTTGTTTACTTTTATTTAACTACCTAAAACAATGGAGTATAGGTTATTCATGGGTATCATTATACCCATTATCCTTATTTTTGTGAATCTTGAAATGGGTCGGCTAAAATTATTTATCAAGCAAATTGGCAACAATGATCTATCTCCAGAGTTTGACTCAGGACATCTTATTTAGTCGTTTTTGTAAAAGGAATGTTTAAATTTTAAACTCATGCAATTTACCTGATAATGGACTTCGACATATTCATACTTTTCCGATCAAAAGTACATTAATCACCACATTTGGCTCGATAAGGTGATTGTTGAAGATAGTAAAGAAAAGAAAAAAAGTTTATTGATAATTTAAAAGAACAAACCTTACACACAAATCCCAACAATCCTGTGATTTGTGTCTACTAGTACAAAAATAAATTACATTACTTATGTCTAATAAATACCTGTGTTTCTGCGGTTGTTTGAGCTTAATTCACACCGACCTCCGTACTAGTGAAAACTGTATCACGGCAGATCGGTCTTCCTCGTTCACAAACACACACACTTCCACACAATTAAAACCACACGATTTGCATTAGACTGCTAAATAAAACACCGAATTATGAATATGACTATAAGAATACAGATACTAAGTGGGTATTTTTGAACATTCGATGATTTGATGACAATAATAACGAGGGTAACTAAAAAATATTAAAAGTATATGCAAAAATTTCAGACAGACGATGCTATAACTCCTTATCCTCTTGATAAAATATCTTACTCACCTTTTCCACCCCCACGGTTAGAGACAGATTGTTCAATACTGATCAATTGTTAGAACATTAGGTAGGTGATTCAACGGGCTCCTGCAGGCAAAATATCTAATGCATTAAAATTGCTTTAATTGGCACATGACGAATAATGGCGGGTTGCGGTTAAGAAGTCCTTGGGCAACCGCTCACTGGCCTTACTCAGATCACGAACTATTGTATTTAGGATGGAGCCATGAAATGCGCGGGACTAGATCCTGAGCAAGACGAGTACCTATTTATTTTGCTTCTGTGTTAAAGCCTGGTCGCGAAGCAGAAATAATTTCGTACAATGACCCCTCATTACGTCAATTACGCAAAAATTACGCAAATTACGCGCATGTATTGCCATCGCGCTCGCACATTTAAGGTCCTTCTAATGTGCGAGTGCGATGGCAATACAATTGTGCGCGAGCGATAGAGATATGTAATGGGGTCATTGTACGAAATTCTCGCCCTGGCTGGAGGCTTTAAGCTCATACCTTAAGGCAGTCACAGGAAAGCTCGTTTAAGTAGTCACGGCCTCTCAAAGCCAACTACGAGATACCATACAAAAAAAAAAGTACGAAATTCATTCTGCTCGGACTTTAGTAGAAATCAAACGCTTTGTCTTGTCAACCGTAATAAGTATGAAGTTTGGATTAAAATCAAAATCAAAATATTTTATTTCGCATAAACCTATACTCCATTTGAAATAAGATTAGACATTTAAATAAACCTTTTTTACAGTTCGTTCAACCGATTTTGACTTCTGAATATTACTGACTATCCCTGAGAAGAAATGGCGAAACAAACTCAGGGTTCAAAGTCTCTTTTAAAGTCCAGACATAATCTTGGTCAGATCATGTGAGGACCATGTAGATCCGTGTCTGAAATGGTCTTTTGAGGAAAGAAGCACCCAAATTTGAGTGGACCTGTCCAATTAGTGCAAGCATTTGTCAGTAATCGTGCAGCTCAACTCAAGACTTATGGAGCTTAACGACTCGACGAACAATACCAAAGAAATGAGATTTGGGTAGGCCGCCTATAGTGCAAATAACATTTTAATAATAGTCCTCCAGACCGAATCTCAGCTGAGACCAGCCTTCGGCACAGAAGGTTTTATAGGGCACCAGTATGTGCGCAGACACAGGTGCACTCTCTCTTCCCTCACTCTCATAGTCCGATGGGACGGCAATCCGACACGACTGGAGAAACATCAGACGCAGGGCCCAATGGCTTAACGTGCTTTCCGAGGTACGGGGGTATCACACCGTCGACTTCCAAACTCTGGCCTGTTACTATGAAGTTCCTAATGGAAAAACTCAATAACACTTTTCTTCACACGGGTATCGAACCCAGGACTCCACGCTCCGCAATCGCGCTTGCGATTATGAGACCAACGAGGCAGTCAATAGCAACATTAGCCACAGACTAAAATCACACCTTGGGCATAAGGCCTTGATTTTAATACCAAGATCTTGTTTGGTGGCCCCCCACCTGCATTGCATAGCTGCATACCTACTACAACTTTAGACATAGTGAAAAAGCTACGCTATTCAGTTAGTCTAGGAAGTTAAAATTCCTTTGTTTACCGCCTGTTCTGTGCTCCAACTTCAAATGCCTGTAAAACGTTTATAGTGGCTAGCACTACTACTTTCCTTACAGCGCGATACGATTTATTTGTGCAAAAATTATTTGCTTGTTTGCTTTCAATTTTATTTACCGTGTACCTAGAGCTGTGAGGTAAAATACTAAAAATAAATATAAAATACGTAAAATACTGCCTCGTTGGTTTAATGGTTGCAAGCGCTATCGCTGAGCACGAGGTTCGGGGTTCGATTCCCAAGTCGGGCAAAGTGTTTCTCTAGGAATTTGGAAAACAGCCCGGAGTCTGGGTTTGTGCCTGGTTGGCAATAGGCTCGCCCCCTATTATATATATTATAATACTAGCTTTCGCCCGCGGCTTCGCCCGCGTGGATGTCGAAAAAAAAACAGCTTCTCTATCAGCAGCATTCCCCCAAAACATTATACCATATCTTAGTTGGAACCAACGTAAGCGTGGTAAGCAGATAGGAGTGCAGTTTGATTTACAACTTTACGGAGGATATAGATAGCATATAAATATCAACTTCGTTTTGTACATACTTGTTCAATATACGTGTCCAGCATTTCATATCTAAGTCTATTTGTAAGAAATTTTATATTGTTTATTTTTTCTACGTTTTTGTTCTTAAATAATAATGTTTATATACTTACCAACTTTTGAGTTATTCAAGGTACTCAGTAAAATTGTCCCGAAAACTTAATTATCCCTTTTTCCGATTCTCGAAAACTCCATATTTTTTCCTTTTTTTTTGTCTAAAGTGAGCATTGAGTTTCGAGTTAATCGGACCTCGCGTAAAGATTAAGATTATGATTCTTAAAAACAAACTGTAACACTCCCTAAAATCCTTTTGAAGGGTAGTTTTGAAAAACGCAACCGTCATTACAAACTTTGTTATTTAAGAACGTATTTTTGCTATAATTCACGTTTATTAACTCAAAAAATATGATTATTCATACAATCTAAATCCCTTTTCACCCTGATAATATTGATCTAATTTTCAAAAACCGAATCTTAGAGTTCGCCTACAATGTATGGAATGTAAATATTATATATTATATTCTCAAATAAAATTTATGTTGTTAGTCAGTCAGGACTTCGCCCACGACTTCGTTCGCTTGGATTTCGTACTTTCCCCTAAAAACTATTTCAAAAACGTTAGTTTCTACACTCCTTTAAATGGTGTAGTATTAATTATTACGATCTTTATTATTAAATGGTATTCTCTATTTCTATCAAGTAACGACTGCCTCGTTAGTCTAATGGTCACAATCATGGCTGCTGATCATGAGGGGTGGGTTTGATTCCCAGGTCGGGCAAAGTGTTATTGGATTTTCCATTATGAATTTCTCAGTAGCAGCCCGGAGTCTGGATTTATGCCCGGTTGATGGCAATAGGTTCGCCCCCTATTACATGGGACTTAAACAGAACTGGCGAAAGTGGGTGTACTAAAGGTACACCTCTACCTATCCCTTTGGGGATTACAGGCGTGATGTTATGTAAATAAGTACTCGGGCCAAATTTCAAGTTTATATATCTAAAGAAATAAGATTCTGTTCATACAAACTATATCGCCTCTTTTTACGCACTCAAAGAGGTAAATTGTTGAAACATCGTTTTTGACGTTTCTATTATTGGACTTATAAGTTATATAAACCAATTTTCAAGTTAATTTAGCCACACAGTAGAATCCTCCCTTGTAAAATTGACTACCCCTTTTCACCCCGTTATATAAATTAAAATATAAATTTCCTAAAAACTCTGATCAATTTTATTCTTTATATTTGGTTTACAGTATAAATACTGAGTTTCGAGTTAATCGGACCGCGCGTTAAAATTCTTCCATACAAACTGACATCCGCAAATCCCCCTTTAGAGGGTAGTTAAAAAAAAATGTCACACTTTATAATTTACTTAGGTTAGTATTCGTGCCAAGTTTCAGGTTTGATAACTCAAGGAATAAGATATCCCTATGTTATCCCCCTTTTTCACCCCATAAAGGTCGAATTTCGAAAAATCCCTTCTTAGCGGATGCTATGGTTTCCAACCATAAGCCGAAATATTAGTATTTTAACTTAAAAAGAACTTTCATTAAAAATAACATTTTATCCCGTTTTTTACCCCTTAAGGCTTGAAATTCTATCAACACCGTTGCATTAGCTTCCAACCATAAGCCTAGTTAATAAATTTTTACTGTGAAAATTAAGGACTTTGATACACAACTTCATCCCTCTTTTTAACCCTTCGGGGGTAGAATTATCAAAAACGCTGACACACATATAAATTATTTTTTAATCATCAGCCTACACACCAAATTTGAAGATCCTAACTTCAAAACTGACGGACTTTCATATAAACTTCCATCCCCTATTTTACCCTCTTAGGGGTGGAATTTCGAAAAACCCTTTCTTAGTGGATACCTACTCTTTACAAAGAATACACCCTCCAAATTTCATGTCTCTAGGACCAGTGGTTTAGGCTGTGCGTTGATATATCAGTCAGTCAGTCAGTCAGGACTTTGAATTTTATATATATAGATATGTTAAGAGGTTGTGCGTTAATTCTGGGACATGTTGTATACAACGTCCCGACATCAATCGGGCAGTGGCTCACCAGACACAACCCTCGTCTGGTGTGAGGATCCTCCCTTTTCTGTAGAGGATGAGTGAATTTTACACCCTGTTCCTCATTCATACCTCTATAGTCTAGACTAGTATTTACATAGCAGAAATAGTTTTAGTTTATTCATGAATGTATTAAGTGTTTGTTCTTTTTAGGGTTCCGTACCTCAAAAAGAACCCTTATAGGATCACTTCGATGTCCGTCTGTCTGACTGTCTGTCTGTCAGTCTGCCAAGATCCTTTTTCTCAGGAACGCGTGGTATCAAATTGAAATTAATATCAAATACGTACATCTACGGTCCCTTGGAGCTCCAAAAAAATCAAGCTTCTAAGTCAGCGCAATAAAAAATACGGCGATATAAGCGACATATTTTGATACTCGCCAATAAATCAAAACCTTTAGGTTACTTCTCGATGACCTAGAATCATGAGATTTGGCATGAAGCAAAGTCTCACAGCACAAGTAAAGGAAAAAGTCCGAAATCGTTAATTGTAATCACATAAATAAATATTTTGGCGTGGCGTATATCGATGAATGGGAGAACATTTTTTTCAACTACAATGTTAAGTTTGCTCTTGGAATAGATTCATCCCAACTTGGAACCCTTCATTGTGCGTGGCCCGACACTCACTTGGCCGGTTTTTTAATTATTTCCAGTAATTTATTATTTTGATCGACATGACTAGGGTAGGTGGTGAAAAGTATTATATTTACTGCTTTAATTTATTGTGAATGTGAGCACTATGTGGGTAATTTTTCGTTTCTTTAAAAACTTTCCTTTTTGTCTTTTTCTCAGTTTTAATAATGGTCTGGCATTTTAAGGGCTTTATGCGGCCTACCCAAATGTCCTTCCTTTGGTATTGTTCGTCGAGTCGTTGAGCTCCTTAAGTCTTGAGTTGAGCTGCACGGTTACTGACAAATGCTTGCACTGATTGGACAGGTCCACTCAAATTTGTGTGGTTCTTTCCTCAAAAGACCATTTCAGACACGGATCTACATGGTCCTCACATGACCTGACCAAGATTATGTCTGGACTTTAAAAGAGACTTTGACCCCTGAGTTTGTTTCGCCATTTCTTCTCAGATAGGAAATGTCGACGGAATCTAGCTTATTTTTTTAATTTGTTATATGACGTGTAAAAGTGATTCTAATATCCTATTTACAGAATAAACGATTTAATTTCATTTCATTTAGTTATAATTGTTGAGTGCATTTTTAGCTTAGTAGTATTATCAAAGCAAGCAAGCAAGTAATTCCTTAATTTGCACTTATCTTTATTTAAAGCGTAGAACAATAATTATTATGTCATTAAATGTCAATAAGCTAAAAAAAAAACATTTTTTTTAGATTTATACAGAAGCAAGGCGCGCGAATAAAATTAGTTCCTAGTAAAAATGTCGTAGCAACTAGTTTTTCCGAGAAATTATGCTTTCGCTTAAGGCTGATTCTAGCTAACATGAAATTAATTATAACCTGCAGTCTCTAGAGCTTTTAACACATTTCCTGTTATACTGTATTATGCAACAATATAACATACATAGTTAAACAGCTTATAATGTTCCCTCTGCTGGGACACAGGTTCCTTTTTCTATGAGAGGGAGTGGGCTGGGAGGCACCACGCGGGCCCAGTGCGGGTTGGTAGATGTCACATGTCTTCGAAATTTTAGTGCTACGACATGCCGGTTTCCTCACTTTGTTTTCCTTCGCCGTTTTAAGAGCCGTGGTGATGAAATAATTTACACAAAATAAAGCGCCTGGCTGGGTTTGAATATCTAATGTTTAATTGTATATATATATTTTTTTAAATTTAGGATGGGTTTGCTCTTGACCTTAGTCTAAGGCAGAGGTGACAGAGACAAAGTCGACGATGGAGTGAGCTTACCCAGAAGAAGCCTGTTCACTCTAACTTTGAAGAGATTAGGGTTGTATGCGTTCGGAAACACAGACGCAGGTAAAGAGTTTCACTCTTTTGCTGTGCGCATTATAAAAGACATTTGGAAATGCTTAGCTCGAATTTGTGGAATAGCAACAAGGAAGGGATGGTAACCTGCAGTGCGTCTAGATGTTCGATAATAGAAGGGGGCCGGTAGAATGAGGTCGTGGAGTTCTTGGGCACACTCACTTATTAAGTAGATGTACAAAAATATTACATTATTTTACGTTTGCTTGCAATACGTTGTTTGTTTGGTAAAACAAACAGATAAACAATATTTACTCCGTTCAAACACGTCATTTCTAAAAGACAGGGATGAAAGCTAGTTTCTTTTACTTTTTCTAAATCACTGAACATAGAAAACTGTCGGAAACTTGACAAATTCAACTTGTATTGTCGCAAATTCACCCCACTTCGGAGCGCCTGTCCAATTTGTAATAGCAATGATCATTCACTCGTCGACAAGCTGTTTGCTATAAAACTTGGATAATATATTGTTAGGAAAATGTATGAAAGATTTTTTTATTTCTTCGTGTTTTGTTTCAGGGATGGATCATCACGCTATTTTTGTTATGGAGTGAATAGCAGTTTTGAAATATTTCGTACCGAGCAATGCTTTGCTTTTTATTATATTATCAAGGGTCCAACCGGTCGATGTGATTCTTGTTACCCCACTAAAAATTCGTCTTAAGTAAGTAATAATTTGCCTATTTCATAAAATGTTAACACATGTAACATATTATTGTGATGAGGTTAATTGTATTTATAAGCTTCCATTTTGTTGCAGCAAGTACACCTTTTTTTTGTGTGTTAAATTATTAAATAACTTCTCCCGCTCTGGGCGGAGCGGGAGGGCGTGTCAGAGTACACCTTAAATTGGTTGTTGGCTACTGCGGAAGATATTCAAATGACAGTTGGATCTGGTAATGTTGGTAAACATGGCTACACAATCATAATCTATACATTTCCAGTATAAGCTGATCTCGCATTGTATAGGATTTCCGTACAATCAGAGGTCAGCGTATATTGGAAAGTATATGAAAGTGCTATATACAGGTTCAAATTAAATTAGCTAACAAAACTCCACAGACGTGATGGATATCGATATTTAAATATGACAAAATACCCGCACTAAGCCCGCGTGGTGGATTACGGCCTACTCCCTTTCACAGAGAGAATGCCTGTATCCCAGCAGTCGGGACACTATATGCTGATAATGTACACCAACTGCGGTTGCTGACCCCAAAAAAAAACTCATCAAACTAATTTATTTTTGTCTGATTATGTTTAGATATCGATACCCATCACGTCTGCGTAGTTTCGCTAGCTAATTTAATTTGACACTATACAACATGCCCAGAATTAACGCACAACCTCTTAAGGGGTCATTGTACTCATCATCATTACGAACAACTTTTACTATGGGACCAAAACAGAAAATCGTGAAAATAAAATCAGCTGTTCCCTACATTTATGTACGAATAACTCGTCAAAATGTAGTGAACGAACAGCAGATTTTTTTCGAGATTTCATGTTTGGTCCCATAGTAAAAGTTGTTCATAATGATGAGTACAATGACCTCTTAAGAGGTTGTGAGTTAATTCTGGGACATGTTGTATAGTGGTTACTCATCCTTAGTAACACTGTATTAGCCGCCATTTTACCACAATCACTCCAAAACCATACAGCTTTTAATTTATTAGCGCCACGTACCAAAATCAAAAGCGTTAATACATAATGTATTAGTAGCTGAACGATACAAACATGGTACATTAGGGTAACACTAACCGCAGGGCTGTGAGAACTAATGAAAATGGTTTACAATACAGAGACTGATAAATATTTAATAGATATTGTGCTGAACTGTAATATCGTGCGGCAAACTTTATGGTTTTCGTCAGGACCGTATTAGGAAGACTGATTTCCCTTATGTACAAAAGTTAGAAAAAAAGAAAAAAAAAAAAAGAAAAAAAGACACTTGTATCCTTTTTATAATAGGCACGGGTGTATCCGGTAGTTAAGAAACCCAAAAGCTTTAGAACTGGGCTGTTGAAGTCATCTGTTGTATGGTGTATGGCAACTATGTTTTAAATGGCAAAGGTATGCAAAGTACAATGTATTCATTATTTTTTAGAGTTCCGTGCCTCAAAAGGAAAATCGGAACCCTTATAGGATCACTCGTGTGTTTGTCTGACTGTCCGTCTGTCACAGCCGATTTGCTCCGAATCTACTGGACCGATTAAGTTAAAAGTGGTACACATGTCGATTTCTGTGACCCAAACACGGACGAGTTACCTACGTAAATAAATTATATTATATAGGGGGCAAATTAAAAAAAAAAGTTTTTCAAACTGTACTGTGGGACATATCAAATGAAAGGGTTTGTTGTGAAAGTCTGAAATTTATTTTGTTATCATTTTATAATAAATAGTCATAGTTATTTAAGATAATAGATGAAAATTGACCATTCCGCCGACCATATCTCCGAAACTACTGACCCTACAACTTTGAAAAAAATACAGAAAATAGTTCTTTACTTATAGATTACAGCAATACCTATATGAAGTCTATGGTATTAAAATAACTTGGTACATCTCTCAATATTGTGCGTACAAACTTATAAATTTGCAATTAGAATAGAATAGAATACTCTTTATTATGTACACCATCAAAGCAAAAAGCAATTGGATTGTATGGAGGAACATGCTTTTCAACTATAATGTTAAGTTTGTTCTTGGGATAAATTTCAAACTCAAACCGTGTTATTACAAAACAAGGTTTATCTTCAGACCCAGGTTTAAACCATGGAGCCATTATTGAATTTCGAACTATATTCCGTCTATGGTACAGTTTTAAATACAAATCTGACAACTTAATACCGAACTAAGTTTCCAGTTTTGTATAAAGAACGGTATTTCAATCACAGTTACGTCCTTATTACAAAAACTGGCTCCATGGTTTAAGCCATGTCAAAATATAAATCTTGTTTTGTAATAAGACGGAAAGCATTTATTTCAATTAAACCAATTACAGGAACTTTTGAATTGACAAAGAGTCGGTCAGTTAGTCAAGAAGTGGAAGTTATTTTCTCATTCCAAAACGTAGATCTCTATGGAGAAGAACAGGCAAAAAACTCCACACTCTTTTAAATCAAGATATTACAAAATCCTGGGTACATTATTCTTGTTGCTTCTATATGTGAGAATGGTTCTCACAGAAGCAACAAGAATAAAGATGTAGAAGAATAAATAGAATAAATTATTTAAAAACAAAACGAAATATAAGATTCAAAGTTACAAATAAGCCCTGGCATAAGAGATGACCAGTCTCTACTGACGGCGCCCGTTCACTAACATGACGTGTGGATCGGCACCATCCAGCTCAACCATTTTGTAGGGAACCGAATGATCCAACACATGCGCCACCATCAGCGAGACATTTAAGTGAGCATGATATACTCTTAACTGCCAAGCTGTTTTAAGTCAACATATCATCATCATCATCATTTCAGCCGAAAGACGTCCACTGCTGGACATAGGCCTCTCCCAAAGGGAATCTTCTTGCCATAATCGCCACGCTTGGCAGGCGGGATGGTGATCGCAGTATGAAGTTAAAATGCATAGCGAACGCTGCTGCCTATTCTTTAGTAAGTCCCTTAGTGGCCTTTACGACACCCACGGGAAGAAATAGGGAGGTGCTATTATATATCAGAGTCAATATAATTATATCATAACACAATAAGCGGCTCCATGGTACTCACTTTTACAAAATTGAAAAAATGCTTTTAAATTATACATGACTATAACTTGCAATGTATTTCTAAAATTTAAACAATTTTAATAGCAAAAGGAAAATTATTGTTACCTATTGAAGTATTCAACAACTAAAACTTAATTACATAAAAATAAACAATAAGATTGTAATGTCAGAACAAAAACAAAAAAAAAAGGGAAGCATCTCTTCGAAAATTAAAACTGTAACAAGTGAAGCCAATTGGTTGTGGAGCAGGACCAGCATTAATCCAAGCATTTTTATCTACGATATAATCATCCAACTTATGATATGCTTGCTACATAGTGTGCGTTTAGTGCATGTTTTAAATTTCTTCTCATTTAATTGAAGAATATCGAGCGGTATTTTATTATAACATTTTACACAGTACCCCTTAAAAGAAGCGTGTACTTCAGGCAATCTAAAACGTGGTTGATCTAATTTGTTCCTATTTCTAGTGTTAAAATGATGCTTGTCACTTATCTTACTGAAAAGATGTAGGTTCTTTCTAACATATATAATATTTTGTTTTATATATCGGCAAGGTACCGTCATGATGTTAATTTTTTTAAACAGTTCCCTTAGTCACCGTCACAGTCAGCCACGTCTGCGGAGGTTGTAGATGGCTCTGATAGCCCTCTTTTGCAGAATAAAGATAGAAACAATACCTGCAGCCCATTCCCACAGCAAAATACCGTAAGACATGATGCTATGAAAGTAACTAAAATAGACCTGTCTCGCTGTATCCACGTCTGTTAATTGGCGCATTTTCCAAACAGCGCAGGCGGCTGAACTGAGCCGCCCTGCAAGTGATGTTAAGTGAGGACTCCACTGCAGCTTTGAGTCAAGCGTGATTCCCAGGAAAACAGTATTTTCAACGAATTCTAGTATTTCTTTGTTCAATACAACGTGACATTCACTACTTCTAACATTCGGCAACGCGAATCTTATGTCTTGTGCCCGGTTGATGGCAATAATAGGCTCGCCTTCTATTTCATGGGACTTAAAAATCACTGGTGAAATGTGGATGAACAACAGGCATACCTCTGCCTTAACTTCGGAGAACACATTAGTGATATTTTGTTGTGTTGCTATACCAGATTCTTTCATTTCTAAGTTCCCGATTCCTTCGTCCGAACACTGAACTTTAGGATGCTAAATCCGTCCCAGTTTAAAAGCTAGCCAAATAACGCAGCAGCTAACACAAACGTTGCGGCGGGCTGATCGAAAACTGCGGTCCGCTGTACATGGGCGGAATTACCCACAAATGAACGCACGCTGCCGTATTAGCATACCCTGCTTTGTAACGTTACGTCTGGTCAACAATGCGCTACCGCCTCTGTAAGGGCAGAATTAAAAATAGAAAAGTATAGTTGTATACACAAAAAGATTTCTGAAAAAATATACTTACCCCTGTTTAGTGTGCTACCCACAGATATATCTTTATCTGTGGAGTAACCCTTATCAATTATATAGTTTCTTTTTTATCCCATAAAACTAATATTACTTGCCGTTGATATTTTAAATTTTTAATTAATCAAAACCAAACCTGAGATCAAATCAGATCAGTGTGTTGTGTCAGGCTTTCTGAAACTATAAGTTTTACAACCTAAAAAGGCTTTTCCAAAGGCTTTATAATATAATAATTATATTAATACCATATTATTTTAATTATATTAATATAACCTGATATTAATTTATTATTATTAATATATTATTATCAGGGTTTTATCAGGTTGTGGTGTCATAGAATGACTTAGTTATGTAACTGAATACCACTTAAAAACGGGTTTTATACAACAATCTTCTTCACACGTCGACGTACAGTTTAAATTACTAGTTAATCCTCTGGTTTCGCCTGCAGCCGGTCAAACTCAAAACAAACAAGCAACAGACTCGTTTATCTGCAACGGAACTCATTCACATTAATTTGCAAAGTTAAGTTGTATCACGGAAGCAACCTTGTGCTAGGGTTGACATGTTCATTTTAATCTATGTTATTATTATTAAGCTTTTATTGCTGAAACTAAGTATACAATGTATGCAGGGTTATTTTTAAAACGTCAATAACCACTTAAGGGGTCATTGTACTCATAATTATGAACAACTTTTACTATGGGACCAAACCTGAAATCGCAAAAAAAAATTAGCTGTTCCCTACATTTTAACGAATTATTTGAACATAAATGTAGGGAACAGCTGGTTTTTTTTTCGCGATTTCAATTCTCCTTTCGATTTCCATGTGCGAATGATATTGATTGTCCTAAGTATTGTAATTTTTTACGTATTCAATATTTTTATCATCTACTGTTATGGCTATTTCTTTCATAATTGTCATTACCTTTGTTTTTGACTTTTCCATGGTGATTTTAATCTATATTATATGTCTATATTAATAATAAAGCTGAAAAGTATTATATTATTATAATCATGTGTCGACGTAGCGTCTTTGGAAAGCCTCCCTAAACGTAGGTACTGATGACTTTGTGAAGGCTGCAGGAATCCGCTGGATGCGAGAAGCACAGAACCGGTCGTGACCGGAAGTGGCGATGCTTGGGAGAGGCATATGTCGGCAGTGGACGTCTTTTGGCTGAAATGATGATGATGTTGATGTAGAGTAGATTCACGTCAGCAATGTGTGGGGTTTAACTTACGATCTCCTGCTCATCAAGTCACCAGTCCACAGCTGTCATTGCTTTAAAGCTTCATCCAAAATCTGACGAGTCCGCAGTTAAATATATGTTAGGGGTGAAATTACCTGCCAGGATTGCGAGTTTCCTGCCAGGGTTGCGAGTATGTCGCAAAGGAATATCGAGGCCCTGGCACACAGGCAACTGAAGGGACACGGCTTGGATTTAGTCAGTAAAAGTCTGACACGCCCTCCCACTTCGCCCAGAGCGGGAGAAGGTATTTGATAATTTCCCACCTAAAATGAAAAACGGTGAAATTAACCGTTTAACCGTTTTCGGCAAAGAACTGGACAATCTACGTCCTTCACAAAAAGTATCTTCTAGGCAAATTTTCAGTTTAGCATACGTAACAACTTAATTGATCACAAATCCATTGTTCGTTAGAAATAATTATGTAGGACAAACAAATTCCTGATTAGTGACAGCCCTACCTGTTACTAGGTACTTTGACGAACACCATTTTGTTAATATTTACACGCAGGGATGCCCTAACGTGTTTCATTAAAGCTGCCAGCGCCACATTTAATGACACATCCGCGTGGACTTTGTAGCTTGATAGTTAGTTAAGTTTTGTGCTTTGAAAACCCTGTAGAGAGTGTTATTTGCATCCTTGGTTAAGGGGGTGCGCTAAGGTAGCCCGCGAAATTCAACAAACATTTTAGAAATGTCTTATTTAAAACAGATAACTGGAAATCCGTTTCTATGGAAAAATTAAAATCGGTCTAATTTGGCTGTAACACAATTTTTCGAAAATGCTCTTAACTTACTTTTTAGACCTTTGTATCCTACTTATGCGTATCAAGTTTCATTAAAATCGGTTCAGTCATTTCAAAAATCAAGGGCTTGTAAGTTTGTATGGAATGCCGTCAGTCCTAAACGCTTATAATGGATTTTTCAAATAAAATAAGTAATTAGGAAAAAAGAAACCGGTTTTTTTATTTTTATATTTATTAATTATATATTGATACATATTGTTAATTTATTGTTTGTTGTTTGATATTTATTGTTATATATTGTTTATTTATTAATTATAGTGTAGTTTTCCCAGGATGAAGAGTATGTACCTTTTTTTCTCAGATACCAATCCACTTTTCATCGAACATCAAAATCAGTTTGGAGATTAGCCGTGAAAAAGTATACGAAAAAAACCGGCCAAGTGCGTGTCGGACCACGCGCAATGAAGGGTTCCGTAGTTAGGATGAATTTATCCCAAAAACAAACTTAACATTTTATTTGAAAAACATGCTCTCCCATACATCGATATACGTTACGGTCAATTCTTCAACTGCAAATTTAAGTTGGTCGACTATTACTCGTTAACTTGTAAACCCTACTTAGCTGTGATAGTTTTCTTTTTAATTTCGTTATATTTACTACTGCCATGATGTTTTTCACATATCCAAAACCAACTATTTAGCAGGCAGACGTGCAGGGTACCTACCGGTACCCTAAAAAAATGATTTTTATGGTTTTATTTTGCGACTTTCTTGGCGTGATTAATATGTAACATTGTACACCCATGCCAAATTACAGCTTTCTAGGACTAAGCGTCTTTGAGCTAACCCGGGGACAGACGGGCGGACGGACAGACAGACAGACGGACATGGCAAAACTATAAGGGTTCCTAAACAAGGAACCCTTATAGTTTTGCCTACGGAACCCTAAAAACGACCAGACTTTTCCTGAATTTCAGTTTAATAAAGATCAGGTACCAGCTGCTGATTCGAAATACCTGAGCCACTTCTCACCAGAAACCAGGGACTACCTACCTAATCTATTCTTAACAAAGCGTCACACGACGGAAATTGCTTATACAGAGTTATATTTAATGGGCTAGCTAAACTCCACAGATACGATGAGTATCGATATCTTAACACGATAAAAAGATTTGATGTTCTTTTTTGGGTAGTCAACGACCGCTGTTAGGGTTGTCACTTCAAGTATAAGTGCTGTATAAAGCTGCTGCAGAGGGTCCGGGGCCGCTCGAACAGTGTCCTGAATGTCATTGCGGAACAATTTGATTGCCCGCTCGTCCGTTATTAGTCCAACCTCCATGTTTACTAACATAGTTGTTAAGGTTAATGTTTACTAACAAATTATGGATGACTTTTTCTGAAATAAAATGATTATTATATTATAATATAAGTTAAGAAAAACTGTTTTCTTATGTTTGATCGTGTTAAGATATCGTCACACATGACTTTAGTAAAGTTTGTATAAAAAAAAACATTTTTTTAAGCTGATACTTCACGTGACTACAATAACTGCAGGCGATGACCACACAAAAAAAAATCATCAAATTAGTTTATTTGTTTTGTCATGTTTTGATATCGTTACCCATCGCGTCTGCGGAGTTTATCTCACTAATTTAACATAAATAACCCTGTATACACTCACACTGTCATTTGCAAGCTGCACGCTACGTGTTACTATAATATTCTATACTCCATTTGAAATAAGATTAGAAATTTTAATAAACTTATTTATAGTCCGTTCAAACCGATTTTGACTTCTATGAAAGCAAAAACGTGGTTACAATACCAACTGTTTATTACAGCTGGTATTGGTCATGTCACTAACGCAATAGAAGTCAAAATCAGTTGAACGGACTGTAAAAAAGTTTATTTAAATTTCTTATCTTATTTCAAATGGAATATAGAATATTATAGTAACATGCAGTGACTTCAAAATTGACACTTCTATTTCTATTGTGGTAATAGATTAAAAAGCTCTGTATTAAAAGGTATGTGAACTGAATTCTAAGTAATCGTTAGAAGAAACATGATCAGTAGTAATAGAAGAAGTACTTCAAGGGATGAAAAACTATCTGAAACAAAAAAAATCTTTTCAAAAAAATTAAGAGAAAGAAATAGCAGTAATACTTAAAGGGATTTACTAAGAATTGTCATTTATATTTACTTTCCAAAAACACATTTAATTCTGCCAGTTAGTACATCAGAATCTCGGGACATTAATTTTGTAAGGAACCCACCACGGAATAAGGGTGTGCTGGCAACACTCCAACCTAATATATGCTGTTGTGGTTGGCAACATCGTGTTAGCATTAACCAGCTCGATTAATGGTTTTAGACCATTTACCTTAGAACATTTGGGGTGAGAGTGCAAGCTTATGTTTTCCCTAAATACATAGCCAGGGTAAAAATAACAATATTTTGGTATTTCAACTTTTGAGAGGCGCCTGGAATATTATTTATATTATAATATAACGATACACCTTTTGCGTTTTGCGGCGGGCGAGGGATAGGCGTTCACAATATTCTCAACACGTACAAATCTACTCAATAATACGCATTCAAGTAACACAAAATAGTTATTTATGGTACTAGTGCGGTTAGTTGATTTTTACAAACGAGTAAATTTTTGAATTTGTAAAATACCTACCGATTTCCGCACGTGTGTCACACAACGTATTTCAAAACATTTGCGAGAAAACAATAATTAGGTAATGAAAGCTATTAAAACATTTTCAGAGAATTGTTGAGTATTTCTTCGAGTCTTCCATGATATAAAATTATTGTAAATCATTAAATAGCGCTCTCGCAATTTTGGCGGCAAGAGACCATTTTCTGCAAAATTGGTTGAACGGACTGTAAACAAGTTTATTTAAATATCTAATCTTATTTCAAATGGAGTATATGTAGCCATCACAATTATCTCTTTCCTTGTTACATTTTGCTAGCCACATCCCAAAACACAACGTTTAAAGGCGTGCAAATAAAGCTAAATGTCAGTCAGGCCGAAAGGCCGAGGACGAATGCGTCACTGCGGTCGGCCGACGTCAACGACAGGGTGAGAAACACGGCCTTTGTGTCCCTGACAACACTGGCCTCATGGCCTCATGCTGTGTAAGTATATATGATTCTGGGGTTTGATGTTGCAATATTAATTCTGAAGCAGTTTTGTGCTGAGATCTGGATTAAAATATATTACGAACCGTTATTAGTTTGTCAAAGGAGAATGGTAAATAATATTTTGCGCCGATCCGAAGTAAAAATATGACAAGGGCACTACGTTTATTTAATGGAACTTTTCATAAATTGTTATTAACAGTAAAGATTCCATTATAGCGAAGCAAAGTAGCAGAGTCGAGAGAACTCAGAGGGCGATCCTCAAAGTGTCTACTTTCCGCCCTTTCCTTTTTCCTACCAACCTCCTATACAAATCTTGTGAAGTATTAACAGTTCGGCAACTATTTATAATGGGCATTGTATTAAAACAACACACAGTTCTACCCTACATAATCAGCCTATAATGTTCCCACTGCTGGGACACAGGTCTCTTCTCTGTGAGAGGGAGTGTTGGGGGGGGGGGGGGGGGGGTTGGTAGATGTCACATGTCTTCGAATTATTAGTTCTAGGACGTGCCGGTTTCGCCACGATGTTTTGCTTCACCGTTTTGAGAGCAGTGGTGATGAAATTATTTACACAAAGTAAAGCGCCTGTTTGGGTTCGAACCCACGACCTACAACTCGTAAGTCGGGGCCGTTACCACTGGGCCACCACTGCTCTCAGATGGCAGTCGCTCCATGTTAAATACTGGTATGCAGCTGCATCAGGTTAAATTTGAAGCCAATACCAAAATAGTTGAGAAAAGGCTAAAATAGTTTCAATTTATTTTTCTACAAACAAAATTGTACATAAAGCAGACTCAGGAAAAAATAATACAGGATAAGCAAGCAACTCCCAGTAGAATTTCCTCAGACATGATTTGGCCCCACCCTTGAGACTGCCCCCGGTCTTTCTTAGGATTACAGACGACACAGGTATGAAATAAAATAACTATATTTATCGTCACGGAAAATGACTATGGGTACTTTTATTTAGAGGAGGCTGAAAAGATGGAAAAAATTCCTCCTCAGTCTCATAAAATCACTCAATGTAAGCTTGTACATTATGAAGCGTCGTGGGGGCCCTAGTGACTTGTACCACAGGCGTTGCTTGCAATGCCTATTTCAAGCCCCAGTTTCTTACAAATGTACTACCCTACATCACTGAACATTCTAATAAAAGACGTAAAGATTATAGTCTGCCCACAAAATGCAACAAAACATGCTTTTGTATCCAATTTTTACTTGTACCTCTCGGTCCTCTCCTCTATAATAAACTAAACTCCAAAGCAAACATTTACTCCCTGAACTACACAAATTGTAAGATAATTCTCAAGGAGGCTCTCCAAAGTATGTCTTACGAAGATACAGAGAATTTATTAACTGTATTAAAGTAAATAAATATTTACTAACCTACGATAAGTATTTATCAAATTTAGAAAATAAGACTTAAGCTACTCAACATAGCTATAATTTATTTGTCCATGTCAACTTTTAGATTATTTATTAATTTTATAAGACTATTTTAGTACTTTTCGCCTGAAATACAGGATTACCTAGTTTAGGCACGTAATTCATAAGAATAGAATTTACATTTAAGCAAAACTGTACACATTATTTTACCTTGTAATTTTTTAATAAAATATTATTATTTCAAGTTCATTCTCACACCCAATTATGGACACCCAAAAGTTAAGTTGTTCGATTTATGATGATACTGCTTTACTTATTATACTTCTATAGCTCGTTACCCGAAATATAAATTATTATTGTAATTCTACCAGGTATTATGATAGTTTCTTCCACAAGATGCTGTATTATCGCGGGTGTGCATATCGAAACACTTTTAAAACAAAATCCCATGGTCACAATGACCACATCTGTTTACCACCCCTTTTTGCATCGACCAATAAAAACAAAATGTTTCTGTCTGACCACCCTTTACCCGGTTTTTTTTAAGGTATTTTTTTTTCACCGGCGATCTCCAGACCGCTTGCGGCCCGCGGTGGCTTCCTTGGCGGCCCGGCAATGCTTGGGAAAATTAAATTTAAGTATCTATTACTATTGTATATAAATTAAAACAAAATAGACAGGTACTAACACCAACGCGCGAAAACAGTTTGAGAATTGCAACAACCTTTAAAGGAGCAGACATAAAAGAGTGTGGTTATTTCATCAAAAAACCATTTCTGACACCAATATACATGGTCTTCACATGATCTGACCAAGATTATGTCTGGCCTTTAAAAGAGACTGTGATCTCTTGAGTTTGTTTCGGCCTTTCTTCCCAGAGTAGTCACATAGGAAACGCCGACCTCATCTAGTTTTTAAAAATATGATCGACGTGTAAAAGTGTTTGTACAAACCTACTTACAGAAATAAAATCATTTATCATTATCATTAGTAAACAATGTCAAACATCTCATTGATTGAATTTTATTAGTATTCATGGTCTTTTGTATTCGTTTTTGTGTTTTTATTGTGATTTAATTACTTAGCACCACTGCCAACATGTTGTAAATGAAAGAAGGGTTAACCAAGACTGATTTTTATTGAATACCCACAATCTAACTATTATTCTAATAGCAAAACACTCACGTCTTAGAACCAACCTATATATAGTATACGACACCTTCCATTTAGCCTTGTAAAATTGTTTATTAAATAACTGCAATGATTGTTGTTTTTTAATTACTTACGAATTTGTTAAACCTATGAAGCAATGGATTAGAAATATGCTTCAAAACACTCGGATTATGATTGAAACGGTGTTGCGTAATTAAGGTGTCATTATTAGACCAATTTATCCATTTTGTTTAAAACGGCCATACACCCAAATCACATAATACCGTTGGCCGGAAAAAATGAAATGCATTTTCATTGTGCCAAAACAAGTTAGCATTATTAATACTGTTTTCTACTACCATAAATATGTTTTACAGCCTTTCAGCGATGTAGGGTAAACGGCCATTATTGCCAGTTGCCTGTTTGGGGTGAGCTAAAAATGTAATATCGCCAATTCTGACCTGTTGATTTTTGATGGCATGGCTTTTAACGGTTATGGAAGGTAGGTACTAAATATAAAACCATTGAAAAGCCTTTTTAATGCGATTGGTAGTTTATAAATTTGTAAGACCCAGTAGTTTTTAACTTGTTTCCAAAATTCAAATATTTTATTTCACGTAAACCTCATGGGCACTTACGAAGCGTCTTTAGGTATGTGCACGGTTCCAATTGGTCTTTGCCTATGGAGAAGAGCCGGAAACTCCAGTCACTCTTTTAAACATTTATTTATTTAACAGTTTATGTACACACATATATACAGACAAGAAGAAAGGAACAGAAAAATACGTAAGTACAAAGGTGATGCTTATTTCTAAAGAAATCTCTTCCAGCATACCTGCGACAGGACAGCAGACAAAGAGATGTAGACAACGTGTGTAACAGTAGAAGAGAATTTTTTTTTACAAAATAAAACAACCATCAACACATTATTGGTGTTTACAATGTTTTCAAAAAACATTGTTAATAAAGTTAGTATAAAACTGGCCAAGAACTCAATTCTTCAACCTCTAACTGCTCCCGGCTGTCATTGTAGATGTTTGACAGTAGTTACGATTACGGGTAGTCAGAAGACCAAAAGTCTGACAACCAGTCTTGCATAATCAGCCTATAACATTCCCACTGCTGGGACACAGGCCTCCTCTCTGTGAGAGGGAGTGGGCCGTAATCCACCACGCGGGCCCAGTGCGGGTTAGTAGATGTCACATGTCTTCGAATTTTTTCTAGGACATGCCAGTTTCCTCACGATGTTTTCCTTCACCGTTTTGAGAGCAGTGGTGATGAAATTATTTACACAAAGTAAAGTGCCTGGGTTCGAACCCATGAACTACAATTCGTAAGTCGGGGCCGGTACCACTGGGCCACCACTACTCTGTGACCGACTCTGGACAACCAAGGGGTATTGAAATGAAATCGTTTATTCTGTTAAGACGCAGATATATGCCAGTGACCTTAAGTGGTTAGCTTGCGTGTTCTGTACTGAGCTCACGCAACGCGTCGTACGTTCAGCCAGTAATAGGACTCGCCCATCAAGGAGCGCTGTCCCCAATTTGACATATTATTAATTTATTATAAACAAAACAAAAGGTATTTTAAAAACGCTTATACTAAAATATTAATAATTAAAATATCTTTAAATTGGTGAAGGTTTCAGAAAAACACGCTTGGTAGATTTTGCGCCATTATCAGTTTTTTATCCGCGTTAGACATAACTTTACGAATTAATTTCATTATGTAATATAAACATAATCTAAAATATTCACATATTAGGTTATTGAAAAAATGCTCTAATTTAACATATATTTTTTTCAAATCATTAGCACTACTCGTTTGGACGTGATCTTCAGTATAAAATCATTAAAAGTCGGTTGTCGTCGCCTTAATAGGATATCAGCATCACTTTTACACGTCATAAAATTAAAAAAACCGGTCAAGTGCGTGTCGGATCACGCACAATGAAGGGTTGCGTAGTTGGGATGAATTTATCCCAAGAACAAACTTAACATTGTAGTTGAAAAACATGATCCCCATACATTCCAACTGAAAATATAAGTTTGTACGCACAATATTGAGTGATTTACCATGTTATTTTAAGATCACAGACTTCTTATAGGTTTTCCTGTAATATATAAGTAATGAACAATTTTCTGTATTTTTATCAAAATTCAGTTTTGGTGACATATTTGTGTTGTAATGTTTATTTATGTAGAGCGGCTCTTACCATTCACCTTCACTCTGAATATCTACACAACCATTATTACTAAAATTATGTCTTACATAATTTTAGTAAAATTTGATATCATCGTCTTGTCTGAAATATTTGACATAAGCTTCTTGATATCCAAAATACAATAAAACCAAACATATTATGCAAAGAGTGGTCAATTATTTTTGCCCATAAGTGGACACACTTAAGCTGGGGGGCTAAAATGGACGCTTTGGCAGAATCATAATAATATTATTATGATCTGCGTACAAGTCATACATCCCGCAATTCACCTGTTTGACAGCTGCTATTTGACATTAGACTTCACTATATCAATTCATAATTTGTGGACCATTTTACGAAACTCCATACAAAACTGTCAAACAGATGAATTGATGGATTGGATATGGATTGTACGCAGATCATATTAAGATTCTGTCAAAGTGTCCATTTTAGGCCCCCAGTACCTACGTTATACAGTTAATCAAGGATTATGAATACAAAACGTAGTTCACTTGTTTCGTAATATTGCATATGTTGGGCAACATCCAATGCATATCAACTTGCAAAATAACACATGTTCAAGTATTAGTAGATATAGGTACTCAACACGCTACTGAATAAACTATGGCATAATTATTATAAATAACGAGATCAAAATAGGTATTATGATAAAAATAATTAAGTGAGTCAAGGACTTTTTCAGAGGAGTACATTGTAATTACCAGATTGATATGGGTTCCTGAAAACCTTGAGAATAGCGGTAATTATTTGACTGAAATACGGAAATTGAAGATTGCGTTTTTCGCCCGGAGTCTGTATTTGTGCCTGGATGATGGTAATAAGCTCGCCCCTTGGAACATGAACATAACTGGCTAAATGTGGGTGTACTATAGGTACTCTGCCTATCCCTTCGGGGATTACAAGCGTGGTGGATGTCCATCATCATCATTTCAGCCGAAAGACGTCCACTGCTGGACATAGGCCTCACCCAAAAGGGGGGTTTGCCATAATCGCCACGCTTGGCAGGAGGGTTGGCGATCGCAGTGTGGTTTTAAAATGCATAGAGAACGCTGCTGCCCATTCTCTAGTAAGTCCTTTAGTCGCCTTTTACGACACTCACGGGAAGAAACAGGACGGTGCTATTCTTTACGGCACCTCACGGATCCACAGAATGTTATGTTATGATATGCATTTTTCCTGTCTATGTTGGATTGGTCAGCTCTTATCTATGGCACTTACCTCAAACGAAACGATAAGTAATTCCAAAAGTTGCCTCCATTTTTTTTTTTTGTGTGGGAAATTATCAAATGAGTTCTGAATGAATGATGAGGTCGTGTCAGACTTTTACTGACTAAAACCCACCCGTGCTCCTTCATTTGCCTGTGTGCCAGGGCCACGATATCCCTTTCGGACAACCTCGCAACCCTGGCAGGCATTGGTCCTAACGGACCCCGTCTGTTGGTGCTGACATCTCTTTAAGGCGCGCGTGGAACACAACGCGCCGTCGACCCGGGCCTGGTCCTTATCGAACGGCGAGCTACCCATCGCTCACCGTCCGCAAGCCCGCGCCTACGGTGGCCGGAAATCGGCTTGTGACTCCCGACACCCGGGGCATCACCTACGGCGACTAGGGGCGCGAGGGTGCAAACCTTGCCTCTCCCTCACGCGTTCCGCCTCCTCCTTCGCAAGCATTACTGCTTTGCAGAAGGAGGCCTCCCATGCACTCTCGCTCCGAACCATAGCCTGAACCAGGGCCGGACGCGAGAGATCGCCGCCGCCGATCGCCTCCGTGAAGACACGGCGGTGCTCCGCCCAAGCCGGGCAGACCTCCACCATATGCTCCACCGTGTCCTCCAGGCGATCCACACAGTGGTGACACCCGGGCGTTTCCTCCCGCTTTATCCTGAACAGGAACCTCCCGAAACAACCATGTCCGGTGAAGACCTGCGTCAGGTGGAAGGTGAGGATGCCGTGGCGCCTCTCTAGCCACTCCTCAAAGAGGGGACTTATTGCCACAATTGTGGCGTGCCCAGCGCTGGGTTGCGACAATCTAACTCTCCATGCCGCCATGAGATCTCGCCGGAGCTCTGTCCGCTGTACCGTGATTTCTCGCGGCAGCGGAGTTTCACCCCAGCGTTTCACCTCCTCGCACCACTCCCAGACATGGGCTTTTGCCTCCAAATCCCATGGCGGTAGTCCGGCAAGGAGGCTCGCCGCCTCACGGGAGACCGTGCGGTATCCTCGGACCAGCCTGATAATTTGCCCCCTAAAGTCACCTCCATATTCAAAATAAATTTATTTACGTAACACGTCCGTGTTTGGGTCACAGAAGTTCAAATGTGTACCAAATTTCAACTTAATCGGTCCCGTAGATTCGGAGCAAATCAGCTGTGACAGACGCACAGACAGACAGACAGACACACGAGTGATCCTATAAGGGTTACTTTTTTCCTTTTGAGGTATGGAACCCTTTAAAATAAGCTAGATGTAGTGATACCCAGTAACTGGATTGTGGAGTAAAATACTAATATTCAGCTATATCCGGTTAAAAGCCGACCCCAACATAGGCCCACAAAAGGCTAGCCCGTATTCTGTTCCATAGTCAATATGTCCAGCAAATTTCCCTTTACCTACAATCTCGGCGACCTGCAAATGACTATGATTAACGTCCGTGACGTCACGAGTCCAAGTATGGCGGTTAGCGTTTGAATTTTAATCAGAATTACACTTGTCCCGTTTATATTACGCCCCAGTGACGGGTGTTGGTATGGTTACAGTTTTAGCGAGGATTAACAATAAGTCTACCACTTGCTCGAGTTCATAAAGGCTTCTACAGACCAGCGCGGCTCGTGACGTGACACAAAGGCCCCGGCCTTTGTGACGCGTAGCGTGTCGCGCCAGTATATTGAAACCATAAATCTCGGGATGAAATCGTTTTCCAGTTATTAAACTAGTTCTCTGTCTAATTTCATCACAACACGTTCGGTAATATAATGTCATTAGAGCGTACCATTAGAGCGTACCAAACAGACCGATACAAAAACTGCTTATTAGGTTTGCAGTAAAAAAAACAGGACCTTAGGCCCTAGGGTTTAAATACTGCTTCTTTAAACAGGCCACCTGTTTAAATCCGGAGTTTTAGGTGTAACAATATGTACCTAGTTTAGCTTATATTATATTCTTCTTCGCCGTGTCGATGGCACGACAGTTTATTAAATTATATACTATACGTGCTATGAAAGTATCTAATAACTTTTTTCTAAATGAGGCAGAATGTACATCATTACTGTTGTACAAATGTGCTGATCGGAAAATTGTATGAAAATCCATTGTTACGTGCTGAGCGGGCAGAAAAATTAAATGAAAATCCATTGTTAACGTGCTACGTTTTTTTTTAGTTTTGGGGAAAGTATAGTAAAATGCCAAAATACAAAATGTTTTTATAACCAAGCGAAAAATGATACTGGCCAAATACTTTTGCTGAACATTAATTTATAAAAGCAAATTAAAAATGAATAAACAAGATAAAAGCGCGCGCGCGCGGATAGCTTTCGTTTGTTTTATTTATCTGATTTTTTTATTTGTGTTTACGATCTACTCGAATTTTAATATAAAGTTCACATAAAAAAGCTGCCTTTTATTTTTTTCATAGATTGGTTTAGTATAAATTACTATCTATGTCCACTCGGAAGAAAGTGCGATTCCTAACTCGTGTGTTTAAATCAATGTAGGCAAGTAGGTAGGTACTACAACATAGTTGGGAAAAAACTAGGTGGATGATGATAATATTTGTTATTATTCTGTTTTCAGGTGCTGATTAAGGCCCTCGGCTGAGCGTCGGGGTCTCAAACTGCACCCTCGTTAGTAATCGGTCGCTTTCTCCCCTTGGTAAATGCACTATTGTTGGCCCAAAACTTCGCGACATCGTCTGTGGCAGCGCAGAGGTCGCTATGGCTGTATTTTTAGGGCACCAAGGGCAGAATACGAGGTGGGACATAGTTTGCGCCACAGCTCCACATTAAGACGCTGACAACAGGTGAACCGCTGTCACTGTCAGACTGCATACAAAAGAAAGAGAAGCGCGATGACACAACTCTTGTAATTTATTACAAAATATGAAGCAATTATTTATTTACTCAAAAATGAGTTGAGTAATCGAAAATAAAAAACAACCAAGTTCTGCATACAAATAAGACGGTCTTGTTATTAATTAAATACCAACCGTACGTTGATATTTAATACAGATATTTTGGATTTAAACTCAAAGTAAAGGGTTAGTTTACCTTTAATTTGTATCGAGATTGTTTTTCTAAACGTGTTTTTGTAACAACCAAGTTCTGAGAAATATGTTCAGGAACAACATATATTTTTTTCCGTTACCACAAACTATATAAATTTGGAATTTTTTTTGTTTAAGACAAGCCTACTTTTATCATTTGCCTCTTGTCAGCGCTTTAACACCTCGCTGCCATTCCGTACCTAATATTATATTGAAGGAAAACATTGGAAAGAAACCCGAACTTAAAACGCGCCAACACGGAGGTATTATGCACATCTGTGCATAATACCGATCAGTGATTACTATGCATCTTCGATCAAGAATATTTATCTTATTCTTGATCGAAGATGCATAGTGATCACTGATCAATGATCTTCCTTTCGATGTTCTTTCTTTTTCTTTAGAAAACCATACAATTTAACAATTACTCTGATACTTTTGCATCTTAAATTATCCTAATCCTAATCCCGCTCTCAGTAACTCCCTCCTCCGATACCACAGGGCTACCTCCCAATGGCATTTGTGGTCCGCTTTGCCGCGCGACCAATTTGTCCGGTCGGCGCCGCCCGCGGTTTTGCGTCCGTTTGTGCATATTGAAAACTTAATCATTAACGTACGTTTCAGTGGAATTGTTCCCTAATTTGTTAGTTTGGGAAAGGCCGATAATAGTTTCTGATGCGATTAAAAAGTTATTTTTGGTGTGAGAATTTTGGGTGGCAAATCGATGTGTTTGGGCTGTGAAGTCTGATTTCTAACTTTTTGCCATCGATACCCTAAGAAGAAGAATGTGAAATATTGTAAGTCCTTAGCGTTAATGAGGTAAGTAACACAAATTGTTTGTTTTTTATTTATAAATTTTGGCACACTTTATTGCTGATGAGAATATAACACTATATTGACAACATAATTATAATTTTGGGATATTTAAGCTTTCACATACCTACTCAGTTAGTTTAAAAAATATTATTGACGTGTAAAACCTACTACAGAAATAATAATCACTTACTTCGGTACTCATCATTTGTTGAAGCAACTGTAATTCAGACAGACGAATTACCCATATTACTTTGCGGGAACACAATTATTATCATGCCACGTCATCGCTGTGTCGCAAGATTTGCTCTACACGGAACTCTTCACTTTGACGCTGGCCACTTTTATTTATTGTTCCTATTTATCTGGAAAAACCAAAAGACATCTGGAAAAACCGAATATATTTCGAACACATCATCCCACGAAGTAGTAGAAAACTTGCGCAGGTATTTACGTAGCAGTGACGCATCAGGTTTACGCGCGCCACCCCACGCATGGCCGTGGGATGATACTTGGGAATACTGCTGACTCATCGTTAGACAAGTGTTGCCACTTTTGGAAGTTTTAGTAGAATTTAGAAGTCGTTAGCGGTATTTCAAGATGCGTGGGTAGTTTTCGAAGATACAAATTTAAGTATGAAGTTAATTTTAAAATTGTGACGACATAATATTTGACTATTTCTATCATCGTAAGTTTATTAGATATAAATATAACATCCACAACTTCCATAGGCAACTTTCACAACGTAGATACTTATAGAGAAATATAAAACTTATATCTTTTTTTTTTGCTCTGGTCGGAGCGGGGGCGTGTCAGACTTTTACTGACTAAAACCCACCCGTATTCCTTCACTTGCCTGTGTGCCAGGGCCACGATATCCCTTTCGGACAGGCTCGTAACCCTGGCAGGCATTGGTCCTTTCGGACCCCGTCAACTGGTGCTGACGTCTCTTTGAGGCGCGCGTGGAACACAACGCGCCGTCGACCCGGGCCTGGTCCTTATCGGACGGCGAGCTACCCATCGCTCACCGTCCGCAAGCCCGCGCCTACGGTGGCCGGGAATCGGCCTGCGATACCCGACGCCCAGGGCGTCTCCTGCGGCGACTAAGGGCGGAAGGGCGGGCACCCTGCCTCACCCTCATGCGTTCCGCCTCCTCCTTCGCGAGCATTACTGTTTCGCAGAAGGAGGTGACGGCCTCCCATGCACTCTCGCTCCGAACCATGGCCCGAACCAGGGCCGGACGCGAGAGATCGTCGCCGCCGATCGCCTCCGTGAGGACACGGCGGTGCTCCGCCCAAGCAGGGCAGACCTCCACCGTATGCTCCACCGTGTCCTCCGGGCGATCCACACAGTGGTGGCACCCGGGCGTTTCCTCCCGCTTTATTCTGAACAGGAACCTCCCGAAACAACCGTGTCCGGTGAGGACCTGCGTCAGACAACGTAGATACCTAAGTTGTAGATAGGACGTGACCTTTCGTAGGTACCCATTTTTCTACAGTTGAATTGTGTTCTCCAATCTATTTTTTTTATTTTTCAGGAAAGTCCGTGTGGCGTGAATAAGTAGTAAGTACATACATTTTTCTTCGACATTTATCTGGCAACACCACCCCTTTCGCAGATGACTCCGACCCTCGGAAAAAACTATGTGTGCTCTTTGAGTGACGCAAATTGGATGAGCAAATTAGGTGACTAAACGAGTTTTTTCTTTTTACATAAGTCGCTATTTTCAACGTAAACATTTATTTTTGCGATGTTTCGTAAATAAGTGCTATGTTGTGCTGGGAGGAAAGATAGCTTTTATTCCTCAGATTATAGAAAAGAAGCAGATGGACCGCGCGGAACACCGAGAGTGCGGCCAACAAAGCAAATACAAATTCAAAAGCGAATACACTCTCGATTCAGTACAGCACGAAGCGTCGCATCGTTAGTACGTCACGGGCTCTAACAGATAATTTCAGAATGATGCCGTCTTGTATTTTTAAACATTGTAAAAACTGTTCCCAAAAACAAAAGAAATAAGATGGAGTATCTTTCATAAGTAAAATATTGATTATTTGTCTATTTGGATTTATTTTACGTGTTTATTGTTAGTGACATCTTGAAACACAAAACCTTAACAAAAATCATTCGGTGTTGCTAGTTTATATTGAAACATTTACCCCTAAGTTAGGAAATAAGTATAGGATACAGGAGTATCGATTTACAAAAATATTTATGTCGATAATAGTGTTATAATTATCGCCTTTTCTGGTTAGTATGTTTATAAATAAATAAGTATGTATGTGTCTTCGTAAGTGTAACTAGTTAATGGATTTTATAATACTTATTACATCAGTCGATTTGCTATATCATGGGTTATATGACGTCACCATAAAGTTAGTATTGCTACCAAAAACAATAAAATGTTGGTGTCTCAAAATAAAAATATATCGCAAATATATCGTTTATATGGGTATTGTTAATTTGACGTACCTATACTGTTAATAAAAACAACTGATTTAAGAAAAAAAAAACTTTTTTTTTCATGTAATGAAATATTGTGGCTAATTTTTTCATTCTCCTGGCAACCGTACACACACATAGAGGCACCTGTTCTTATAGTGCTGTCACGTGGCTGTAACGCACACATGTCTACAAACGGGCCTCACTTTATTGTTCCGCGCGGTCTATCTGCTTCTTTTCTATAATCTGAGTTTTATTCTATCAAAGCGAAAAGTATTTTGCACGTTGATGGGCTTTTATTTAGTGTTATTTAATTTGATGCGGTGATTTCCGTTATTATACGCGATTTTATTATTACTTAAGAGGCGTGGTTGGTGGATGTGTAGTTCATAAAAACGTAATACCCAAAATAATTTGTAAATCAAACATATTCTTAAGGTAGAGTGTCTTTATTCCAATATTGGAATACAGAATATCTAGGTTCCCAAGTATATATTTTGAATGGACACTGATTTAAACAAGAGTTATTAGAAAAATAAGTTTTCTATAGAAATTTTAAATTCCTCATATCTCGTCTTTATATCATGGTCCTTTCAAAATATATATTTGGGAACATAGATACTTATTCTGTAATCCAATCGAAATAAATACAAGGAGGTCTGCCCTGCTTGGGCGGAGCACCGCCGTGTCCTCACGGAGGCGGTCGGCGGCGGCGATCTCTCGCGTCCGGCCCTGGTTCAGGCCATGGTTCGGAGCGAGAGTGCATGGGAGGCCGTCACCTCCTTCTGCAAAGCAGTAATGCTTGCGAAGGAGGGGGTGGAAGGCGTGAGGGAGAAGTAAGGTTTGCGCCCTCGCGCCCCTAGTCGCCGCAGGAGACGCCCCGGGCGTCGGGAAACGCAAGCCGATTTCCGGCCACCATAGGCGCGGGCTTGCGGATGGTGAGCGATGGGTAGCTCACCATCCGATAAGGACCAAGCCCGGGTCGACGGCTCGTCATATTCCACGCGCGCCTCAAAGAGTTGTCAGCACCAACTGACGGGGTCCGACAGGGCCAATGCCTGCCAGGGTTGCGAGTTTGTCCGAAAGGGATATCGTGGCCCTGGCACACAGGCAAATGAAGGAATACGGGTGGGTTTTAGTCAGTAAAAGTCTGACACGCCCCCGCTCCGACCAGAGCAAAAAAAAAAGATATAAGTTTTATATTTCTATGGTTAAGTTAATACTATTTATAGGGTCAGGATACTGTTTCTAATAACTGCATTTGATGAGAGCAAAATACGCGCTTAGACGTGGAGTTGAGGATACCAGCCCGATATAGGTACAGACGCCAGCCAGCACATCAAGCTACTAAAATCTGTCAAATTTCTTGAATATATTTTAAACTTTATCGCTACAGCTTGGTCCAAGGTTGATTGGGAAAATTGGATAGTTTCGGGTAGCTTGATCTGCTGGCGTCTGTACAATACAAACAACTGTATTCTATACGTATTTAACACCTTATTAATTTTATGACCTTAAAAAACACACTCTCTTCCTTTCCCAAACCAAATGTCAGGTGTCCCATTTCAAAGAGACTCCATTAAAAAGAAGCTCTTTTAACCAAAGTCTATTAAAATTCATTCATAAATTCTACTAATTAGAATAATATTTCGTTAAAACTGGGAGCTAATTAATTTGATAGGTATCTTTTCAGCGACGAGTCTTTTGGTTCCTGGAGTGGCTACCTGATTTAATATTGAAGGTAGACGGAGATGGGTGGAGAGGTAGGTTGGGGATTTTTGATTGGTCGAATGAAAGGTAAAAATATTTACATTGTTTTTTTTTTTTTTCCCAGCTTGTCCTAGGATTCATCAATAAAATGAACCCTAATCTTATTAGAATCTGTCCTTATAGATAGACTAATAAGTAATTAAATTATAACCTAAACTACTAAATTGTCTTTACTAAGAATGTGTCCAATAGCACTTTTCTTATTGTCCCTAATATGGCGAATACGCTTCATTCTTATGTTTGTTTGGCACTTTTGTACTTTACACTATTCACTAACACTAAACACTAACTCGAACGGTTTTGTTCTTTTTAGTCTCCTTACTCTATAGTAAGGAGACTAAAAAGAACAAAACCGTTCGATCCTGAACATAAAAAAAAATCAAACATAAAATCTATATTTTATGTTTGATTTTTTTTTATGTTCAGGATTTTGTAAACTCAACAACACAAAACAACTCAAGTTCTGCTTTCAAACTGATAATTCTGTATAAGTCAAATTAGGTAATTATAATTAATTTGCCCAGTTTCATAATTAACAAAAACAATAATAGGAATGTATTTTTTTTATATTTCTTAGAATATACACTTTTTAATCTGTAGCTTTGTTTGCATGACATTAGAATGTTCTTTTCTAATCTGTGGCCATCCGATAAGGACCAGGCCCGGTTCGACTGCGCCTTGTGTTCCACGCGCGCCTCAAAGAGATGTCAGCACCAACTGACGGGGTCCGTTAGAGCCAATGCCTGCCAGGGTTGCGAGTTTGTCCGAAAGGGATATCGTGGCCCTGGCACACAGGCAAATGAAGGAATACGGGTGGGTTTTAGTCAGTAAAAGTCTGACACGCCCTCCCGCTCCGCCCAGAGCGGGAGAAGTTATTTGATAATTACCCACCCAAAAAAAAAAAAAATGGTCACTGTCATATAGCCAACTCTTTTTTTTATGTGCTCTTTCCTTTTGCACGTCTGCCATTGCATAGTTTGCGTGTGTCGCTTTTGTATTTTTACTATTATTCAATATACAACTGATATTTTATCAAAAACTTCGTTTAATTTGACAGTATTTCTTTTAATTTTGTAGTTTCTGCTTTTACCTAATTTCGATTTCAGACATAAATTATAAAATATCTTGACTGTAACCATTTTGTAAATTAACATGTCCTAACTAATACAACCTGGTGATCTGTTTGTACTCAGGACCCTTCTATCTGAGACATCTTTCTCTTTTTAAGATTGTGCATTTTATTAACTAATATTAATATAAAAATAACTGTGACTATGGACTAAATTTAGACTTTCAGGATGCCTAGTTGAAGTACTGAAGAAAATCCAGGTAACAGAAAACACAACTTTATTCTTCCTCACGACCTTCTCGTCCAACAGCTGGAGTGAGAATGTTCAACCGACCTTTTCCCGCCTCTCAGGTTTACGATAATTTGAGGGGTAAAATCTAGTTCTGTGATTGGTTAACCACTCCTACGTCCAAGTCCGAATTTGGGCTTTGAAAATAGCGCTGAGAATATCATTTATTTGAATTTTTTGAACGCAGCTGCGTGTGTCCGGCATATGGTGGCGAAACGCCCTTATATCAAGCTATTAAAAAAAAATGTATCTGTGTTTTATCAAGCTGTGGAAATATGAAATCTGTAGTTGAAAATGACAAAGTTAGCTTGTTGAACTAACATTTCCGTGCAAGTTGTGACAAATAGTACTGGTGAAGATTTTATATGGTTTAATGTCGTCAACCAATCGCAGATGACAATGTGCTGGCCTCTAACCAATCAGAAGCATCCAACGACCAACTGACAAACTAAAGTGTTGCCAGTACAAAATATTTGTCGTACAAAATGTTGCCAGAATCAAATCATTACTGGCCTGGAAACTAGTTTAATGTCGTCAACCAATCGCAGATGACAATGTGCTGGCCTCTAACCAATCAGAAGCATCCAACGACCAACTGACAAACTAAAGTGTTGCCAGTACAAAATATTTGTCGTACAAAATGTTTCCAGAATCAAATAATTACTGGCCTGGAAACTAGTCTTTTTGCGTTTCAATTTAATTACTTAAATAAAAATGTAAATTAGCGATCCCTAACACTAATTATTATTGTCTGCGTGGTGCTGGCCCTAAAGAATAGCACCGCCGCAATCGCCAACCCGCCTGCTAAGCGTGGCGAGGATGGCAAACCCCCCCTTTCAGGGAGGCCTATGTCCAGCAGTGGACTTCTTTCGGCTGTAATGATGATGATGATGAAGACTAATTAGTGCCTGTAATATGATGTTGAGATAAATAAAGATTTATGATCATTATGATGATTATTATTTTTAAGATCAAGGGTTACCTGTATAGAATGATCGATGAAAATTGCACAACAGGTACCTAGTTGTGTTTTTCTTAAATTGAGTTTTACATGAAATTATATTTTTCAGGTAGATTCGTTTTTGTAATGCACTATGAAAATTTGAAGGTATACACTCTTCTCTTCCTAACACTTTTATTCCGCACAACTGCACTATTTCACAACTAAACGACGTCGACTGGCTCTGTACTACATTTTATTATTTAAAATGACTTTTCCCCCACTCAGAAATAACGATAACATCATAACCCTTATTTCTGTGTTGCCAAAGTAAAATAATACATTCAGTTGCCGTAATGAAAATACATTAAAAAGTTCTTTACAACAATAATAATTTGTTTTTGACAGTGTTGCAACAGTGAATATTATAATTCGGTATTAAAATAATACATTTTTTTAAATTAAATCAAAGAAATCACTACAAAAAGTAATCAATTTTACATCTGAATATATACTGTCAGTATTTTATAAAATAAGTCCGTATTTTTCGTTTTTTTCTTAACAATTTCTCTCTATTTTCAGAGAGCAGTGGTGGCCCAGTGGAAACGGCTGTAACTTACGAGTTGTAAGTCACTGGTTCAAACCCAGTCGGGCACTTTACTTTGTGTAAATAATTGCATCACCACTGCTCTCAAAACGATCAAGGAAAACATCGTGAGGGAACCGGAATGTCCTAGAACTAAAAATTCGAAGACATGTGACATCAACCAACCCGCACTGGGCCCGCGTTGTGCATTACAGCGCACTCCCTCTCACACAGAGGAGGCCCGTGTCCCAGCAGTGGGAAAATTATTGGCTGATAATCATTGATGTATTAAATAGGAAGATATGGTATGCGCTCCTCGATGTGGAACGCATAAATTAGGGGAAAGAACACAATCGACCTACATTACTCTCGATTTGCGGGGAATACCCGAATCGTAGTTTGTTTCAGAATTGTTATGGGTACGTAACAGTGACAATTATTGCTATCTCGTTCCCGCTATAGCCCGCGTATATGTCTCTCTATTTCGGTTGTCGAGCACATGACGCTCGACATCGGGTCCATTTAATATTTACGTGATGTTAGAGAGTGGCTTATCTTCCTATTTAATACATCAATGCCGATAATTGCATGCATGCAATTATCGGCATTGATGCATTATTTGCATGCCTTTTTAGTGTTTAGTTTTATCCTTAACAGCATAATTTAATTGTACATACTAATTGTAAGAGCATATCGCATTAGTTTTATAATTTGTTTTTATAATATGTGGAAAATGTCGTGGGTTATACATTTACTCACTCTACAGCTCAAATTTCATGTAATAAATAATATGTAACTGTTTATTTTCCCAAATAAATAAAATAAAATAAAATAATGCTTCTATTTTCGATTTTCGTGACCCGTCATCAAAACTTCAGAAAACACACCTTTAAATCTTCGTGGAAACTCCTATGAGTCATGTCATGACTGACCAATTTTCCGGAAATGTCAGACGTAACCCACAGAAAAATAAACACTAGATAATAAAGACAACAGCTGGACAGAGCTCTTTAAACACCAATCGGTCCCAAAACTTAATTATCAATTCTAAGTAATCCAAATCCAGCTCAAACTAAACCTAATCAAAATCTCAAACTTTGCTCCTATAAATATTAATAAACATTCATAAATATTTATATGTGCGTATTAATTAAAACTGTATAAATTTTCATTAGAATCCCTGGCCAAGTTTTACCTTGTCTATTAATTAAACATTAGGACAACGAAAGCGTCTCTTGGACAAAACTTTCAGGAATTAAGAGCACAATATAAATAAGTTAAAACGAATTATTGTTGGTAACAATTTTAGCTTTAAATTAATTAAGGAACGTTCTTTGGTATTTGTGGATACCAATTTATGGTATCGCTCAGAGATTTTAGCATTTAAATTACGGTAGCGTTTAAGATGAAGTTTTGATTATAATAATTGCATTTTATTGAGCGTTAAAGACTTGTCATGAAACTTGGGATGAAGGGATACTTGGGATACAATAAAGCCAACCACTCTCCACCTGTCGATCTCTAAATGTTTAGGTACGAGCTCTATACGAGATTCCATCCGAAGAATCATGTCAACCAATATTTAAAGAGCTTGGTTTACTACCGTTACCTTAGTTATATATATATATATATATATGAAGTATGCATGTTTGTTCAATAATACAAAGAACTATTTAAAACAGCAGAGGAATAAGCTCTCGAAGTCGGCGTGACCGCAATACAGACTTGTGCTGGATGTGCTGCCCAGATCAGCGAAATATAATAAAAACTAGGGCTATGTGTGTGTACGTCTATATAATATATTACCAAATATGTTTAAAAAATTGTATATTATAATATTTAAAACCCAATTATATAAATCGCTCAATAATAACAATGTCTATAGTATTTTTTCAGCATGAATTTCAATGTAATATATTTCAATAACATAATGTATTTTTAGTAAGTATTTTAAATGTTGTTGTGTGTACAGCAAACTTCTGCATGTTTTAGTTTTAAGCAAAATATGTTCGATCTAATATTTTTAATGACACCTTGTAGGTACCATGTTTTATTCAAATAGAATATCTAAAGGTGGCCCAAAGAATGGAAAGCTGCAGTCCGTTCGACTGCTGTTACTTGGTTTTGCTCTATGAAAGAAAAAGGAGTGAATGAAAGAGTGACAGAATGGGAGGCTGACAGAATGGGAGAAAAAAGCATATTGCATGACTTCAAGTGAAATGATCGATGACCGACGTAGACCGATGACCTAGTGAAGGCAGCAGATATCCACTGGATGCGGGAGCACGGAACTGGTCGAAATGGCAGTGATTGGAGGAGGCCTATCCCTTGCGGTGGACGTCTTTCGGCTGAAATGATGATGATAAAGTGACATGACACAAGGTCAGGAAGATGATGGTGAATAACCAAACAAACATAAATTTATGATAAAATTAAATTAAAAAAAATTAAAATACATTTATTACAGATAACAGGGATTCATATTATGTTAGTATTACAAAAACAACTTATATTCTAGTGTTATAAAAGTAAAAGTCCTACCGTTAAAATTGCAAAGAGCTTAGGGATATACATTAAACATGTATTAAGCTTAGAATCTTAAATTTCATCTTATGCTTGTTCTCTTATGAAAACAAACATCTACGGACACTTGTAACTTTATACAATACAATATAACACAATATCTTGAGTTTCGCCTTATCTGTAGTCAGTAAAATGAATCCACTCCTTATTATTTGCAAGGAACACGGCTTAAGAAATAACTTCTTTATCAAGGGCAAAAGCTCATATTCAACCGGAAATTGAAAATCTCACAAGGATCATTAAACAACCCCGTTTTGTAAATTGGCTTTTCCAACTTACTCGACTCAATAAGCAGCTGATATATCCAGTAAGGACGATAAAGTTATATAAAAGTAACAAGAAAGGTTTGAAATGGGTGTGATAGAGGAGGATTTTAGTAGTAGTAAGGTGTTAAGGGGACGTTAACCGACTTTTAATGATTTTATACTGAAGATCACGACTAAACGAGTAGTGTTAATGATTTGAAAAAAAAAATATGTTAAATAAAAGCATTTTTTCAATAATTTAATATGTGAATATTTTAGGTTATGTTTATATTACATAGTGAAATTAATTTGTAAAGTTATGTCTAACGCGGATAAAAAACTGAGAATGGCGCAAAATCTACCAAGCGTATTTTTCTGAAACCTTCACCAATTTAAAGATAATTTAATTATTGATCTTTTAGTATACGTGTTTTATTTAAATACCTTTTGGTTTCTGTATAATAAATTAATAATGCGTCAAATTGCTGACAGCGCTCCTTGTTGGGCGAGTCCTATTACTGGCTGAACGTACGACACGTTGCGTGAGCTCAGTACAGAACACGCAAGCTAACCACTCAAGGTCACTGGCATATATCTCCGTCTTAAGGAATCGTAGATCTGGGAAGTGGGACAGTATGAGTAGTAGCACCGGAGCTATTTTTGCTTCGTAGCATTGCAGGGATGAGGTTTTGTGTAATTAAGAATCCATAATACTTCAGCGTTACATCACTTTTTATCAAGACATATATATATATTACTGCCAGGGTTACGAGCCTGTCCGAAAGGGATATCGTGGCCCTGGCACACAGGCAAATGAAGGAACACGGGTGGGTTTTAGTCAGTAAAAGTCTGACACGCCCTCCCGCTCTGCCCAGAGCGGGAGAAGTTATATGATAATTTCCCAACCCAAAAAAAAAAAAAAAAAGAGGTTTTGTGTAATTAAGAATCCATAATACTTCAGCGTTACCTCACTTTTTATCTCACTCTCACTAGTGTGAGACAGGGCGTCAGGGAAAAGGCTTCAAGGCGCCGTTAGTCAGTATAAGTAATAATTAAATTTAAAAAAACCCGCAAAAAAGAAAAGCGAACATTTAAAAAGTCAAAAATAATACCTATCCTTGAGCCATCAACTTCGATTGAGTAATACCTATTATATATTTTAATTATTGTAATTAAATTATGGGTTTCATACTTGAATTAAATGATTTTTATTTATTATAGAAATTGATGGATGGAACGATCGCGGCGGGGTACCGCATAAGTAAGTCAGACCCTTCATTTGATTGACTATCTACATATTAATTTCCGCATAATAGCATTTCCGACCAACTTGCTTCGATACGACCAAATTTTTGTTGCAAATCTAGTTCCATTGGTTCTTAAATTGTTAAGTCAGTTAGCAATCACCCAATTTAAAAACATACAAAAAAAAAAGTGAAATTATTTTTATTTTTAATTAAGTTTTACTGTTTTTCTGAGTTCACTATGGATGCTCGAATTTTTATTGTATTTTTATGTAACCAAGTTTCGAAGGCGCTGGTGTCTGTGATACAATGATTTTTCATTAGTACAGACACCAACGATACACTACACTTTTTTCTGTAATGTTCATTTTTTACTTGAAAATAGTACGTTTTCTGAAGAAAAAAAAATATTTTAACTATTTAGTTATTGCTTTAAACTTAGCGGTTTCCCGCAATAAATTTTAATTTATGTTGCTTACGTTGTTCTTCCTTATCAGGCTCGATAGGTTTACATTGAAATAACGAAATGTTAACCAATGATGTATTGGTTAACGTTCACCTTTAGATGCGTTACCCGCGCTCAATATTGGCAAAGTAAATACCAGGTAATTGCCTAACATGAAATTAGTCGCGCACCACCCAGTGACGCGCCTACACGTCACAATCACTCGCAATTCTCAGCAATTATTTGTGAAGACCATGCCTTCTAGTGTCTATACACGATGTACAAATTACACTACCTACTACTGTGGGAGTACAGAAAAACGTCTCATTTCATGCATAAGTACTTATTGTATTTTTTTATTTTAAGAAAACGTTGTTTTGTTTTGTACTTGTACAGTCAGTCAGCCATTTTTCCTGACTGCTGCGACCGACGCGTACGCGCCAATGAACATGCAGCAGCTAGTGACGTAACTAACTATGTATGTTCATCTCTTTCTAACAACAATTATTGGTATAGGTCTTTCCTTTTCTTCGCGCACTGTATGATTGTACGCAAGTATGTAGCTACATTCATGGCTTACGCTGTTTTTGAGTGCACTAATGTTCGTGTATGACGCGTCTATTTATAATACGTCATTGGTGTAACCGTTATTTTTCTAATTTTATAACAAATGGAATATAGGATATGTTAAAAACCAGAAGGAAACAAACTTTCTTCACCGAATTTATCGTATGGGCCAGTCGCTGCAGTTGCTCACCTAGCATTCTACTTAAAATGACTTATTTAATAAATATTAAGAAATCAACATAATCATCATCATCCCAGCGTTGATTCGTTTTCTCCTCCACCAATCGTTATTTCTCCTGACACTTTTTATTTTGTTTATAAGTATGTATGTATCTGATCTATGTATTAGTATATATTTTTGATTTTCGAGTTATCTATCTCCTATCTACTGCCAAATTATTATCAATGAGCGCAAGACGACCCTGGAGGCGCGGGGACGCCGTAAGCATGTTTTTGTACGGACAACCCAGTAACATACCAACCTTATAACTTTGTGATTTTTCGTGATACAGTTTTGAAATTTTGTACATAGATTCTTTACATAAAAATACTAGACACGTGTTTCAGGTTTCGCATATGTTGCACCTACCATGTTTTGTCTCTGCATCACCCTAAGGTTGACTGGTAGAAAATGCCTCAGGCATTAAGTCCGCCTTTCTACAGTATTTTTTTTACTTGTGCATAAAGTTTTAATAAATAAATAATTAAAACAACGTCCTGTCTCTACCAAATTCAATAGACTGAGTTTAGCCCAGCATCACCGTAACAACATAATTAATAAAAACTATCGTTACCACCTCAAAACACAGCACATCCCTAGTCTTCGGATTTTAGAGCCGTCATTCGAAATACCTCACTCAAACGCAATTATATGACTGCTATATAACTACATTAGCAACGTTATAGGTAACAACGTTATATCCGGAATTAGGATTAGCATTTTGATTGGACGAATTTAGCGTAAAAGCTGTATTGCTGCATTTGATTTACGAGTTAGGTACCTAATGTTAGTAGAGAGGTCATCTGTTTGTTACGTAATGGCTATTGACTGATTTTGGTTTTATACTACAACTATAAAAAAAAAAACAACCGACTTCCAAAAATACACTTCAACGTGAAAATTTAGTTTTGGGGTGTCTTTGGATCTGTATTTTAGTTTTTTGCCACTAACTTCCGAAATTAAAGTTATTTTTTACTTTGTACTGTTTTTTTTTTAAGTCAGTTGTATTTTTTGTAATTTATTACTTTAAAAAAAAGGTCATATAAGTTATTAAGTTTATTACAACAAAAATAGGTTATAAGTTTATTATAATTATAATAAGTTTATTTATCAAAGTTACTAATAGCCTCATGTCAACTGCTCTTCCCCTTTTACAAAATATTGCTTTTCCCGATGCAGGAACGTTAATTGTTGAGGAGTCCTCCTAGTAAGAACCAGGAGAACTGGAGCTTATGGTGAAGTTACCATCAGCTCCACTTCACCATATGCAATGTGACGAGAATAAACTGCTTAGCAACCATATTAAAGTACCTACTCGAATCGCAACCCGTGACATTCTCATGATTAGTTCCGGTGGCCATACTGGCCATCTGTGGTCTTCAAAATAGGAGATTGTCAGTAAATCGACATCGCTCTTAGCGATAAGACCGCCCATTGTGTCACCCTATGTAAAATTTCAACATTTATATCTGTAATTTTTATGGTGTATATATTAAAGAGTATTCTATTCTATTCTTCATCATCAGTTCTTCAACAAATGTTGCTTTCTGAGAGTAAATGGACGAGTTACTATAAAAAATACTGTTTAAATAGGTGTGGCCATAAAACTTGAGGATTTCCCTCGTTTTCCATGGGATCCTTCATCAGATGATAAAACTAAATCGGTCCGCAATTGACGGAGAAATCCACCCACCCACACCACTTACACCATATACAAAACAAACAAACGAGTGTGCTTTAGACCACATGACTGAAGTAAAACTTACAAATATTAGTACTAATTATACTTCCGTAACGCTCTAGTCCTGCATTCACCAGCTTACTCCCCAAGTCAAGCGTGCCTAAAGAAGATTTACTTAAAAAAACACATACAGACAGACGAACATTTAACCTCCTTTTTGGAAGTTGATTAAAAACTTAAAAAAGTCAATTTATCGTCGAAAGACGTGTTGGTGTTGGTGTGGTTTCCTAGAAAGCGTCTTTGACACCGTAAAGTCGATCCCCGATGCCATCATTTTCATGACGGACGTCACTGCGACCGTAATGTTGCGGCCTCTCTTCTAGCAAACCGTAGGTTTAATAACACCTACGTAACCAATGATGTTATAAGTAAAAAACCGGCCAAGAGTCGGACTCGCGCACGAAGGGTTCCGTACCATTATCTATAAAAATGGCAAAAAAATCACGTTTATTGTATGGGAGCCCCCCTTAAATGTTTGTTTTATTTTAATTTAATTATTTATTTTTAAAGTGAGTAAATAACTAATTATTCTGTGCATATTTCAAGCGTCTACCTGTTGCCGTTATTAATATAGAGCAAAAACGAGCAAAAAATCACGTTTGTTGTATGGGAGCACCCTTAAATATTTATTAGTATTTGTCGTTATAGTGGCAACAGAAATACATCATCTGTGAAAATTGCAACTATCTAGCTATCACGGTTCATGAGATACAGCCTGGTGACAGACAGACAGACGGCGGAGCCTTAGTAATAGGGTTCCCGTTTTACCCTTTGGGTACGGAACCCTAAAAGGACGTACATTCGATCTCCAAAAACGGCACAATGTCACACACTATTAGATGTCACGTGGAAGTAGGACAGAATGTCGTAATTATCGGGAGCGAAAAAGAGACAAGACAAAAAAAGTGTGGCTTAGCCAAATTTTGACGTGCCACTTGCGGAGCGTGTATAACCTACCTCTTTACATAACATATCATTGTACGTAACTATCCTCTATAATATTGAATATTTTAATTTGGTAGCATAGAATATTAGGATGCTTTAGTCTCCTGTAAAGGCAAAATTGCCTTTCGCAAGAGAACCTCTTTAAAGGAACAGTTGCTAAGTCTTTTAACAAAACTGTCCATTTTCGGGCTGTAAGAACCGGGTACTAAAGCCGATATCAGACGCCTTACTCGAGTGAATCGTTCATTCTTGTTTCATTCCACGTTTACATGACACCGACAAAACCGTATATGACTAAACATTCATCTGCTCCTTGCAATTTTTCGATCATTTGGTAGGCTAGTGAAAGATGAGTGCCGAAATCCAACACCTTTAGAGCGCATCACTAATGAATCATTTTTTTTATTTTTTATTCATTTTGTGTTCAGACGGTTCAATTCGAGTGAAAGATGCCGAATGAACAATTTGTTTGTGCAGAATAAACAATTTTTCTTTCTTTTTCTTTCAATGAAAGGCAAAAATGAACAAAAAGTGAAACCGTTGTGAAATAATCATCATTTCAGTCGAAAGACGTCCACTGCTGGACATAGGCCTTCCCAAAAGGAGTGCGGGGTTGCCACGTTTTGCAGGCGGGTCGATGATCGTAGTATAGTGTTAAAACGTATAGAGAACGCTGCTGCCCATTCTCTAGTAAGTCCCTTAATCGCTTTTTACGACCCCTTTGTGTCTCCTTCACTCAATCCCTTTTTGGGAAATTATGAAATAACTTCTCCCGCTCTGGGCGGAGCGGGAGGGCGTGTCAGACTTTTACTGACTAAAACCCACCGATATTCCTTCATTTGCCTGCGTGCCAGGGCCACGATATCCCTTTCGGACAAACTCGCAACCCTGGCAGGCATTGGCCCTAACGGACCCCGTCAGTTGGTGCTGCAACTCTTTGAGGCGCGCGTGGAATACAATGCGCCGTCGACCCGGGCCTGCCGATCTTTTTGCCGATTTGCCTCCAGATCCCATGGCGGTAGTCCAGCAAGGAGGTTCGCCGCCTCACGGGAGACCGTGCGGTAACCCCGTACCAGCCTGATGGCCATGACCCTTTGGGACGCGTTTAACCGCTGGGCTGGTCGCAGCCTCAAAGAACGCGCCCACACCGGTGCCCCGTAAAGGGCCATGGACCGCATGATCCCCGCGTAGAGCCTCCGGCAGGAGGCGTTTGGACCCCCTAGATTTTTACGACACCTACGGGAAGAAATGAGATGGTGCTATTGTTTACGTCCGGCACCACATGGAACTGTGAATTAGTAATATTATTTAATTGGCACCTACCGATATTTCACGGAATTAGAAACTCTTTTCTTAAAGAGAAGGTCTAACAGGGGGGGGCTTTGCATATATAATATAATATTATAATATAATCGTATATCAACCAGGAAGCCCGCTCAGTGCATTTTGAATTTTCCTTACGTTGTTTTTAGGGTTCCGTATGTCCGATTGAAAAAACGGAACCCTTCCCCGGTCTCTCTGTCCATCTGTCACGGCCAATTTGCTCCGAATCGAATGGACCGATTAAGTTGAAGTTTGGTACACATATCAATTTCTGTAACCCAAACACGGTCGTGTTACGTAAATAAATTATTTTTGGATAATTATGGAGGTCACTTTTGGGAGACAAATAAGAAAATTAAAACAAAATTATAATGTTAAGTTTATCTTGGGGTAAATTCATCCCAACTCCAAAGGGTTCCTAAACCCTTCATTGTGCGTGGTCCGACATGCACTTGGCCGGTTTTTATACATCGAAACTCAAGGGTCCTTGCGTTGGAAGTTCCAGTCAGTCGATTTTCTCTGTCAAGACATAAAATAATTTTTTTTTTACTAGCCTATCCTGTCCCACTCATGAGCGGGGGGCCCATGAGTGGGACAGGATGTCCCTCCAATCCATCCATCTTTCGCGAGCCCGCGTATCTTTCTTCCAGTTTTGATGGAACCTATACAGTTCCTCCCGACATCTCTTACCTACGTGGTCTGCCGCGACCCCGTCTCACTGTCTCAGGACTCTCAGGGCACCAATTCGGTGCCATTTGGGCCCACAATTTGTCGCCCATGCGGCAGACATGTCCTGCCCAGTCCCATTTCAGTTGGGCAGACTTTTGAGCCACGGCAGCTATCTTTGTTTTCATATTTTTCATGAGTTATGATGTTACGAAAACACAAAGAACTGACTGTTTTCTCTAATCTCAAAAACGAGACTAACTTTAATAGAGTTTTCATCATTGAAATGCTAACTTACATTCAAAATGTTATTTTAGGGGCGAGTAAATAGAGTAGAATTTAGGTGAACCGAATGAAAACCGCAACATTACTATTCCTTATTCAATATACTGAATGAAGTTTGTCGTTGAAACTGCAGGAAATAGATCCACGCGGCAATGGCCGCGTTTCCGGCTGAAAGTGATCCCGCGGCCGGCCATATCCGGTGGCTGGCGGTCCGTTATGTCCCCCACCTCCGGTTTGAGCGATGCCTTATTTTTGTATTCGGTATTTCATGACTATATTCAGCCACTACCTGGACTGAGTTTTATTGGTTTGTTTGAATAAGGACTGGTCTCTTTGTAGAGGTTTTTTTCGGGTGGTGCAGTCCCGGTTTTATTAAACTTGTAGCTTTTGCGCTGGTCAGGTAAATAAAAGCTTTTTAACCTATTGATGTTTGAGTGTTGTACTCGTAAAGGTTCCTCGAAACGGTCAATTGTAATTTTTAATTTTTACGTGAATTTTGATACACTTTGACTTGATGCAATTGAAGCGATTGAAAATATTACTACTATGCAAATTGATGGCAATTGATCGTTTCGGGGAACCCTTTTTTTTGGGTAGGAAATTATCAAATAACTTTTCCTGCTTTGGGCGGAGCGGGAGGGCGTGTCAGACTTTTACTGACTAAAACCCACCCATATTCCTTCATTTGCCTGTGTGCCAGGGCCACGATATCCCTTTCAGATAAACTCGCAACTCTGGCAGGCATTGGCCCTAACGGACCCCGTCAGATGGTGCTGGCAACTCTTTCTAGGGTTTTTCGATTAAGATTTATTCAGTACCAGCCAGAGGTCTAGATTTGTGCCCTGTTGACGGCAATAGGCTCGCCCCCTATTACGTGGGACTTAATCATAACTGGTGAAATGTGGGTGAATTATAGGTACACCTCTGTCTTCGGGGATTACAGGCGTGATGTTATAATGTGCGTCCAATTTCCAAAGCTAACCTATTTAAATACTCTGAACTAGAAATAAAAATCCTCCTGTTTTCAGTCCTACACAAATCTCAGGAGTCCCCCAGGAAATCCCCTAGTCGCCGCAAGAGACGCCCCGGGCATCGGGAGGTGCAAGCCGATTTCCGGTCACTATGTATTCCACGCGCGCTTCAAAGAGTTGTCAGCACCAACTGACGGGGTCCGATAGGGCCAATGCCTGCCAGGGTTGCGAGTTTGTCCGAAAGGGATATCGTGGCCCTGGTACACAGGCAACTGAAGGAATACGGGTGGGTTTTAGTCAGTAAAAGTCTGACACGCCCTCCCGCTCCGCCCAGAGCGGGAGAAGTTATTTGATAATTTCCCACCCAAAAAAAAAAAAAGGGTTTCTACTCCGAACATAAATCCGAAGTATCGGCCGAATGTTCGGCCGTTGCTTGACTACAAAAACTAAAAAACGCCTTGCTTTGCAAAAAAAAAAAACGACAGTCAAAGAGATAAGCCAAAGTTAAAAATGTAACTCAGTCGGGTAAGGATTCGAAGTCAAAAAAGTAAACTATGGAAGTTATAAAACGGCCGAACATTCGACCGATACTTCGGATTAACCGTCGGAGAAGACCCCCAGGGCCTCAAGCAATAGCACAAGTTGAAATGATAATTTAAAAGCACTTGGTAACATACAATAGCATTGCTCAGCATCACAACCACAAGGCCTACGCATTTACGCAATTATGGTAGGTAGTACCTATGCTGAGGATTTTTCTAAAATAAAAGTAGTATAAACTCCATTTGAAATAAGATTAGAAATTGAAATAAACCTTCTTTACAGTCTGTTCAACCGATTTTGACTTCTATTGCGTTGGTGGCATGACAAATGGCAGCTGTAATAAAAGATTGTTGAGTTGGTATTGTAACCACGTTTTTGCTTTTAATGCCATCCTTATGCCTAAGGAATAGAAATCAAAATCGGTTGGACGGACTATAAAATAGGTTTATTTGAATTTCTAATCTTATTTCAAATGGGGTATAAGTTACTTCTTATAACATCAGCTATCTGCCAGTCCCGTCAAAATTGATTCACCCGCTTAGGAGATTAGCCGGAACAAACAGACAGACACAGACAAAAATTGATACAAATGTTATAAGTACCGTTTATACTTATGAATGCATTAAGTAAAAACTGTTATTTTGACATTACACTTCAATTTTATTTATTTGTATGTAGATACCTAGTGAAAATTTTGAAGTGACTGATTTTGGTAAACTAGAACAGAAACGTAAGTTCGAGTCGTAGAAGAAATATCTACATCAAAATATACCAAAATGTTTCGTATTATATCACAAAGTTATCCCGAATTGCTAAGTTAAGACCTATCGTGTTATTACTCTAAAGAATCATACGACAACAGAAATTGTGACAAGCGAGGGCATCGCTAGAGACGTCTGTACGTGTGGCCATGAAAATGAATTAAGATCACATTTGAAATAACTATTTTTATATGAAGCTATTATAGTTCTACAAGGGGAAAACCTACTGGCAAATAACAAAAAAAATTGTGAGCCATCACGGAACGCCTGGCAGATGTGAAACATCGAAATCAACCAAATAAACATCGAAAAAAAGGTCAGGGTCGCATAGCGGGGGGACCGCGCGAGCGGAGTATCGCGGTGAATCGCCACGCGGAATGCGTCGCGGCGCCAGCAATCGGTTTTACGTGCGCCTATAGATGTTTCACATCAAAAAGATGGGAAGGTATTGTGTAACCTGTGCTTGTTACAAAAAACAGGCCAAGTGCGTGTCGGACCACGCAACAATGAAGGGTTACTTATTTGGGATGAATTATTTCATCCCAAGAACAAACTGAACATTGTAGTTGAAAAATGTGAATGTTTCCCCATACATTCTATCTGCAAATGTATGTTAGTACGCAGAATATTGAGTGATATACCATGTTATTTTAAGACCATAGCTTTCTTATAAGTTTTCTTGTAATTTGGAGAACTATTCTCAGTATTTTCTTTTTTGGGCCAATGGTAAATTTTCTTTAATACTAATTATCTTTAAAAAAAGACCTTCATAACAAGTCCTTTCATTAGATAAGTGACACTCACACGATACAGTTTACAAATCTTTTTTTTTTATTTTATTATTTTTCCCCTTTATTCAAAATTTATATATTTCCATTACACGTTCGTGATTGGGTCATAGAAATTCATATGTGTACTAAATTTCAATTTAATCGGTCCAGTAGATTCGGAGCAAATCGGCTGTAACAGACAGCCAGCCAAACACACGAGTGATCCTTTAAGGGTTCCGTTTTTCCTTTTAAGGTACGGAACCCTAAAAATGGATTGCTTTTTTTATTTTTGAACAGAATGTTTTTTTTCTCATACAAAAACCCGATCTTAGATTTACTATCATTGAAAATCTAAAGTGTTTTTAGACTAAGAATAAGAAACCAATGGTTGGCTAGTCAAAGCCTACAATTTCATAGACTTAAAAAAAACGAGTGTGCTTTAGACCACACGAATGAAGTAAAACTTACAAATAGTAATACTAATTATACTTACAACAATAGGACTGCACTGTCTTAGATATACGAAACGCAACTGGCTATGAGAGAAAGATAGAAAGAAAATGTGTGCTCGCACCTCTCTCTCTTGCCCCGACAGTAATATACGAAACGAAACTATCTCTCTTTCTATCTTCACTAACTTATATCTCCCTCTCAACTTCCGTTCGCTCGCTTCCGTAACGCTCTCGTCACGCATTCACCAGCTTACTCCCCATGTCGAGCGTGCCTAAGGAAGTTTTACTTCAAAAATTGTGTGGCCATCTCTTTTTGCATTATGGAATTCAGCTAGATATTCTTGTCTACCAGGCATACCCGCTGCCCTCGTGGCCCACACTGAAAGGCATTCCACCATCCTGCGGCACTCCATACAAGTTCCATTGTCATATATTACACACACAGGAGGCCTCTAGGTAAATTGGTTCAGACGAAATTCTGAAGCGTTGTGTTACTCAGTTTGATTGTATTTATACTAAATATAAATCTTGTTGAAACATAACTACTTAAGGCGACGATAACCGACTTTTAATGTGTTTATACTGAAGATCACGTCTAAACGAGTAGTGTTAATGATTTGAAAATGTCTGCTCTAATTATGTTAAATTAGAGCATTTTCTCAATAACTTAATATGTAAATATTTTAGATTAAGTTTATATTACATAGTGAAATTAGATTGTAAAGTTATGTCTAACGCGGATAAAAACTGAAAATGGAGCAAAATCCACCAAGCGTATTTTTCTGAAACCTTTACCAATTTAAAGATAATTGAATTATTGATCTTTTAGTATACGCGTTTTATTAAAATACCTTTTGTTTTGTGTATAATAAATTAATAATGCGTCAAATTGAGGACAGCGCTCCTTGATGGGCGAGGCCTATTACTGGCTGAACGTACGACGCGTTGCGTGAGCTCAGTACAGAACACGCAAGCTAACTACTCAAGGTCACTGGCATATATCTGAGTCTTAAAGTAAAGCAACGGGTGTTCTATTCTATATCGAAATTCCAACCGTCAACTATACAGTATATAAGTAAATGTTTCGCGCCTTATTGACTAAATGGATTTGGATGTTTGGCACACGGATAGGGCATTGTATTCAATCTAAGAAACCAAGCCTAGCCAAGAAACTGGGCATCCTAAATAGGGTGAAGCGATACTTTACGCCTGGACAGCTTTTGACCCCTTACAAAGCGCAGGTCCAATCCTGCATGGAGTATTGTAGCCACCGTTGGGATGGCTCAGCAAAATACCAACTTGTCGCGCTTAACCCGGTGGAACGCAGAGCTAAGAGGCTCATTGGCGACGTAAAACTGGTGGATGCCAATCTTCACAGCTTGGCCCATCGCCGCAAGGTTGCCTGCTTGTCGGTCTTCTACAGATTGTACTTCGGTGAGTGTGCCCAAGAACTCCTTGACCTCATTCCACCAGCCCCCTTCTATTATCGGACATTTAGATGCACTGCAGGTTACCATCCCTTCCTTGTTGCTATTCCACCAATTCGCACTAAGCGTTTCCAAATGTCTTTTATAATGCGCACAGCAAAAGAGTGGAACTCTCTACATGCGTCTGTGTTTCCGAACGCATACAACCCTAATCTCTTCAAAGTTAGAGTGAACAGGCTTCTTCTGGGTAAGCTTACTCCATCGTCGACTTTGTCTCTGTCACCTCTGCCCTAGACTAAGGTCAAGAGCAAACTCATCCTAAATAAAAAAAACTAATCCCCTAACGGCGCAGCCTTTACCAGAAGTGTTCCTCGTATTAGTGGTTCAGCAGCTTCAATATCATCAGGATTGTGCCGGAATAGCAGTTCGTCGTGACGTGGTACGACAGCGGATCCCCTGACATCGTCTTCTGTCATCAGAAGACATCATCGATGCGACGCTCTGCTAGAGCGACTATCAGCAGCCAGTGTCACTCTTATCCGACTTTTTCAGTGATTCCAGTAACTTCGTAACAAAACGAGCGGCGCCTTCTGCTGCGCCATCATATTTATGTAGCCACAGTACCGAAATGACACCGGTACGAAATGTTGCCATTGTAAATATTATATTATATATTACTAGCTGCGCCCCGCGGTTTCACCCGCGTAAGTCTCGATAATAAAAAATAGATAGTAGCCGATTCTCAGACCTACTGAATATACATAATTATAAAATTTCATAAAAATCGGTCAAGCCGTTTCGGAGGAGTATGGTAACTAACATTGTGACACGAGAATTTTATATATAAGATAAACTTAATTATCTAAGTAGTTTGTATTTATTTTGTATCTTATTTATAATCTCACTGTATGCTACACCGATCGACGCCATCACGTCAACGCCGGCTGTCGCTGGGCTCTGTAACACCAGCGCTGGGGCTCTGTCTCGCATAGGGTCGCAGCATTATGCTGAGCGTGTCGCCATTTTGCGTGGATGCGATGCATATTTTCCCTCTACTTATTCTTTTTGTGTTTATGTTTTTTTTGTTTGCGTCATGTTTACCGCAAATAAACGTATTTTCTTTCTTTGTTTTTTCTTTACCTAAATAAAATACTTCTTAGACATACGATATAATTATAATTTTGAGTAAGTACAAAGATACCGCATATTTATTAAGACATTTCTTCCAGCGTACCTGCGAAAGGAGACTTTTTTTTTTTTTTTATTTGTCCGACTTCCACGCGTTTGAAGCCTCGGGCAAAAGCTAGTAAAATATGAAGTAAATTCATGACCCGTAGTTGTTGTTACAGCAACAACTAACACTTCACAAGCTGGACCTGTTGCTCAAACATTTACGTCGAGTCACGTCCAGTCTGGAGTGCTGGAGAGTAATCCAGAAGTCGTGCGCTTGTGGGTCTGAATTATGAACTTGAGCAGTGTATGCCGCGGGGTTGGAGGTTCCGCACTCGGAGAGGTAAAAGCGGCGGGTTGGAAGAAATGAACAGTAATCATAAAAAGTACTGAAGCAATTTCGTGTTTCTGGACGTAAAACATGATTATCTCAAATGGTGGGCTACTTACATGTTGTCTTCACAAATGTACAGTAGTAGTGCTTAAAACTAGCTTAAGGATAAGCATCTCGTAGCTGGCCTTGAGAGGCCGTGGCTACTTAACCGAGGTTTCCTGTGTCTGCCTTAAGTTGAACTTAAAGCCTCCAGCCAGGGCGTAAAATATATATTATAATAACTAAACGACTGCGCACTAAGGGCACTGCCTGTGGGATACAGATCTCGGCTTAGGGCGTCGTTGGGGCATCACAAATTGGGGACGGGCTGGATCAAAGTTTAGATCATGATTATTATCTGGGGTTACTATTAATGCTACGGCGCCCTCAGCCTCGGTGCGATTCGACGTGCAAGGGACGGGGGGAAAATTTAGTCGGGAACTTCGCGTGGTACCTTGGCGGCGAGGACGGAATGTCGGTCTGTGTAATTTGTGCACTTTACTGGTGGCCCTATTGCTTTCCTGGAGGAGGGTAATGGAGTCATCTGGGTCTGAGAGAGTATGCCCTGGTCGGCGAGTCTGACTAATAGTGGAAGGCCTATAACTAGCGGCCTGCACAACCAGAGGGTTGCGATGACTATCCGTTTACATTTGTAAGAGACTGGTGCTTAAAATAGGCATTGCAACCATCGCCTGTGGTACAAATCACCAGGGCCCCCACGATGCTTCATAATGTACAAGCTTACATTGAGTGATTTTATGAGACTGAAGAGAATTTACAATAGTAGATAGATATAAAAAAATACAAATAAGATAAAAAACAACGTAACGTAAATAACATAACTATAATGATAATGACTATTCTGGGCCCTATTTAAGATGACTGACAAACAATCTGCCCAGCCTTTTCCCAACTATGCTCGTGTTGCTATGAACGACTGTCGAATATCCACGAATGACAGCCGGGACCAACGTCTTTACGTGCTTTCCGAGGGTCGGAGCAGTCTCGGTATGTAAATATGGTCACCCATCTACGGACCAATCCCGGCAAACGTAGCTTAACCTGATGGGTCGACTCGTGCGGGTGTTATTATTTAGCCCTTTCCTTCTTAAGATGACTGACAACGCGACATATTTGTCAAAGATAAATATATTGTTTTTCTTTCAACTACGTAGTGATGTTATCATTAATCACTACAAAACCAATCACAAAGCACGTATTTTTCGCTTAGAACCAAAACAGTGCAGAAATAGTGTATGCAATCTCATTGTTGCACTGTTTACAGTGCAACAACAAGATTTCATACAACATTACTGCACTGTTTTTATTTTTTATTTAAATATAAATTTACCACAGAGGTTTAATGTCTCCCATTAAGTTTAATATAAAATGTATGCGTTAGATCAAAAAAATACTGGCTGAAAATAAAAATCGGTTGAATAAAACCGACTTGGTCAAAAACTTTGTTTTTATTAGCTTAAGTTTTTATTTTGAGTAGGTATATTTTATCACGGTAGGTAGATTGGTATTTGAAAGAAAAGTAGATTACCCACCTTGCTAAAGTGAGTAGTTATTGCACTCGTGCTAATTTAGTGCCCTCGCGTGCGTTCGGGCACCAACACAACACAATCACTCGTGCATTAATAACTCACTTTGCGCTCGGTGCAACTATCTACTTTTATTTTCACGACAGGTGCTGTTTAATGAAGTATTAAATGTATGAAAGAAACTTTTATAATGGTCGCCTGTCACCTGTCGGTTTTGTTAAGTAGGCCCCGGTACTGAGTGCTTAACATCTCAAGAATGTCAAAGGACAAAATGAATGTAGTTGGCCCCAATGGCACTTTTCCATACTGCATTCAAAATACTTTCATACAACTTCACAAGTACTGAAACCCTTTATCATCAAGGTATGAAGTGGATATAACAAAAGAAGAGTAGCACAAATAATGACCACCCAAAGATGCTGTATTGCTGATAAATTATAAGCCTGCTCAACAACCGTTGCGTCTTCCCCGCCTAGTGCGTGAACACGTTAATGTTTGACGCTACAGCTTGCTCAGTGCGTTGGTAACAAATTCATGGCGTCGTCGCCCGATCTCTATGGTGACGCTAACTGCCTTGAATTTCATATTACGATAGCTTTTTAGCTTGTTTTGCTGTTTGTTTCCTTATTTTGTTGATTATTGAAAGAATATTGGTTAGACACATATATTTATTTGAGCAAAGTGTCGGTTTGTACGAGTTAACAAGAGCGGTAAACCAGCCGACCGGACGTTGCATTTAAAAAAAAAATTGGTAAAGTATTTTACCTAAAACGAACATTTCCAAATAAATGATGTAGTCACAAGTAATGGGAAGCCGTCAATAGCACTATTTATCTTTCAAAATGACTGAATAGGTGTTATTTCGGCATCGTTCATCAAATACTTACTCATGAATATACCACTTTACACTCACTCATGAAAAGTGATAGCTTTATTTCTAATGTCTTTCTATCAATTTCAAATGTGTTGAGTAATAATACAGCTTTGATAAGTAGCAGTAACTTAAAGAACATTTTCAGTCTCACAAAATCAAAAGAAAATCCGCTCAACAATAGAACTGCACTACTGAACAGATAAAATTATGATTCCTTTGAAAGAACCGTTGAAAGTGCTCATTATGTTTGACAATTCATGTGTAGATAAAGGTCTATAAAAAATCTACCCATTGACGCCTTAGGTAACCTTCGCACGGCACATTCTTCAGAGATTTGATCGTCTCGGCGCACATACATAAAAGTTCTAAAAATGATAACGCGTTCTGGGGACCGTATTTTGGAGTGACGCGACTTTAGGCATACCGTACACTATTTGAGGAGTTACGCGACTTTATATCGTACACTATTTGAAGATGGCGCTAAAAAGGGTAACGAAAAGACAGACAGTGTTTACTTTTCTACTAAAAACTAACTGTGATGAATAATGTGTCTGCCGAGTATACTAATTATTGAATTTTATCAAGGGTCAAATATTATAGCTACCCTTGGCTGGCTAAACAGCAGTTTGAGTTAAATTTTTGACATTTACCCTACAAATTACTCCGTGTATAATTTTTCCATAAAAGGTAATTTTCTCTAATTATTACTAAACGTGCCTTTGACCAATTATGGCAATATTGGCGAGTGCACGACTACCCACAACCGGTCATTGAATCGGCCTAAGGGCCTATTCAGAAGTGGGCGATTACACTGAATGTTAATATAATTAATAACAATATATTTGTCATAGTTACCAGTGGGATTTCCATAATTTTCCAACCTTTTGTCATCATAGAATGAGTCATAAATATTTGGGAAGTTTATGAATTCAGCAGTAGAATGGTTAAATAAAAATGAGTAACAAGTAATTTGGTAATTGGTTAACGTATGCTTTTTATATACAATACTAAGTATATTACTTTATGAGTCAGTCTATAAGTTTTGAAATGTTTGTAGCATTATAAATTAGTTTGCGCCAGGAAGAGGAGCAACATCATCTTCAATAAAATATTTGCCGGTTTCAATCGAGAGTTTAATTATGCCCTTTAAAAATATGAAGTGTCCCACTGCTAGTATACTGCACTTCCGCTTCTGTCTGTCCATTGCTACAACATAACTTTTGAGAAAGAATTGAGCTCATTCCTAAACGGCTCGTAAATAAAACATTTACCGGTGCTGATAGAGATAGGGTTGACCTTATCTCGATCTGCACCGGTAAAGGTTTATTTATTTTATTTTATTTATTTACATTTTCATTCAACACAAATATAGTCAAAGAAAGAAAGAAAGAAAAAGCATAGTGCGAAGACTAAACGAACAAAACCATTTAAGTTACTGTAGTGTAAAAAGTGTAGAAATAATAGTGACAATGACACACATATAACACATGAGCGAAGTGTTTTTATTATAATATCAGACTCTAAGAAAGTGGAACGGACTTGTGTAAAGTGCAATAAACACTTATATTCGAAGTTTTAAAATAATTATTACATAAAAAATTAGGTTAGATTAAATTTGCTTATTAGTCTTAAAGGCTAGATTGTAATTAATTATTAAAAACTTGGTTCTTTAAAAATATATATTTTATTTAATCTTCAAGTCTTCCTTCGTCGAGTAGTATCCACAATACACCCCTTAACAGCGACGTGTAGAATATGCAACGTAGTGAGTTTCCATGTGAACGAGCCCGCTCAAAAGATGGCCGGGGATGACGTCACAGATATTTATGCTCCAGAGATTCGCGTCGATGAAATTCAACGAATAGACATGGGTGTTAATTTTGAGTTTGCAATTCAGACTTTCATGTACCAATTCTTATAAGCTGGACTATAGATCAATCTGCCTAGCCTTTTCCCAACGATGCAGGGGTCGGCTTCCAGTCTAACCAGATGCTGTAACTGGGCAATACGATACCCCTTGGAAAGACTGGTTGTCAGACTTTCCGGCTTCTGACGACCCCTAACGACTGTCCAAGATCCACGAGATATTTTATGGGGTACTGTGTTAAATGTTACAACAAGATACCTTATGATATATTGCAAATAAAACGAAAATTTAAAACACTTATTATAAGTACACTTTGTAAACAAGCATATTACAAGTTAGAGGATTATATCCAATATAGGAATGCTTGGAAACATGCTGGTCCAGCTCCATAGGACAATCTAGAGTCTAGACAATCAAACTGGTTGCTATTTTAATTGTATAATTTGTTATTTTAATGACATTGATTTTAAATTCTGTGATTACCTAAACTCACACACTAACTTATTTTTTCTTCTTCTTTTTTTAGGAAAGCATATATTTTTACGATGTTTGTAAATATGTGAGCACCATGTATCTATCTCATAATTATGTTTATTTATTTATACCAGCGAGATACAGCGATCAAGTTATTTTTCATTGCTTCATTTTTAATTCTTTTTACCTATAGTATAGTAATTTTATTACTAGGTGCATCGTCTTCACATATTTAATAATCATAATATAATTAATGTACTTAAACAACATATTGTGAAAATATGTTAAAAGAGGTGGAGTTTCTTGCCCATTCTTCTCCATTCAAAACTACTTTTTGGAAGGGGCAACTAGAATCAGTTTTTTTTTTTAATTCTTGACGTTCAAACGTGCCTTTTATGTGCCTATTTAAAATAAATAATTTGACCTGACTTGACCACGAATGACAGCCGGGACCAACGGCTACGTGCTTACCGAGGCACAGAGGAGTCTCGGTATGTAAAGATCCACGGACCAATCACGGCAAAACAAAGCAGCTGCCATTACTTATATTTTAATGAAATCAACTCCCACATACGCAAAGCAAACTGCACAAAAGTTATGTTTGTTTTCAAAATCAATTTCTATGCAAACGTATTACTCAGAACTAAGTTAGAATTTTCCGTCATATTCCTGGCAGCTTGCATGTTATAGTTAGTAACTGTATTGAAACAGCCAACTACACACTAACTGATTAATAATAACTGTCCTGTAGGGCTAGCACGAACTCGCGTAAACTCGAATAATTTTATAATTGGAAATTAGTGCTCATCACACGAGCGGCACGCATCAACGGCAGAAGTAACTGCAGCCGTCAACAACGTCCTGCTCGAGATATGCTCATTGTGCTCATTCACACGAGCAGTACGCGTCAACTGACTCGTTTTTCACATCATATTGACTTATTTTGAAGTCTGTATTCCTATACAATTATGGGTGATAAGCCTTGTAGACTCATAAATGTTTCGATTTTTTGGCCATTTCCTATTTTGTTAAACGAAACGAACAATTGGAACCGTGCACCTAGCTTCTGACGTTTCGTTAGTGGCCCATAGTAGGTTTATGTGAAATAAAATATTAAGGTTTTTTATTTTGATATTAATTGTCTTTCAAAACCAAAATCTGCAGTACAATAGTTGTATTTTAACCGCCAAATCCAAAAATGAAGAGGTTATATGTTCGTCTGTATGTTTTTTTTTCCGTCGCGCGTTCGTGCTGGGACCTCTATTTGGTATATGCTAACGGGAGCAAAATTGAGTTGGCTGTGGCTTGAGTCGAGAGCACATATACCACAGATTTCCTCACAGAAATCTTGGGTGGCCCAAATAGGCACTGATGCGAGGTCTACCTTCTCGGAGCTGCCCTCGCAAAAAAACAAAAAATGGTGTCTCAATTAAAAAACGGTTTTTGTGATTGCATAAGCACCTGAGTTTGAGCAGTGGCTTGTGCACAAACCACCTGCGTACTTGGGATACTACGAGTAGCGTTGACAATGGCCGCCATGACTGAAATTCGGTCAAGATAGCTCAGCTCAGCAGAAGAACAATGTTAGCTATGTGGAAACGGCCGTAACTTAAGAGTTGTAGATCGTAGGTTCGAACCCGACGCTTTACTTTGTGTAAATTTATTTCATCGCCACTGCTCTCAAAACGGTGACGGAACACATCGTGAAGAAACCGGTTCTAGAACCAAAAATTCGAAGACATTGACATCTACCAACCCACACTGGGCCTGCGTGGTGGATAACAGCCTAGGTCCTCTTACCGCGAGATGTCCTGTGTCCCAGCAGTGGCAACATTATAGGCTGATTATGCATTATAGCTAGTAAGAGTTCCTTTTTAGTATCCACAAGGTTTTTTGCCTCTATCTCGTCTATTCCTCTGCCAGCCCTTCAGGCTATTTAACTATTTTAACATGTTCAGACCGGTACCACATAAAGTGTTCTATGCTGTCCTACGGGGCAAATCTTCACATGCACACCGTTGGTACACCACCGCCCCAAAAACCAAAAGTCCTGCCTAATAATGTCAAACTCCTGAGCGGAGCGCGGCGGGCATGTTAAGCGGGCTCTTCATGGTCCGTTTATCGTCAACGCGAGCATGTTCGAAAAGCTTGTTGTTTCATCCAGCGCAAGTGAGAACTACTAACAAGCGAGTGAGAACGCGATGACATTAAACGAAAAATAGTATGCGGAAATTTCATAAAACTTGTTCCAGGAAATAGGTACGTGTTTTTGAGTAAGCCTTACAATCAGTGAAATAAATGTTTGTCATTTAGAATCTCCATTACATGAGCGAGCTTTCTATCAAGATATTTACTTTTATAATTTATGCGTACATATGAACGGCCAAAGTTCATGTAAAATTTGAGCAAAAAAGCAGATTTTTGCAGGCTGATACTGAATTTTATTTCTCGATATTTAAATTTTTTGCTTGCATAGACACCTAGATATAATGCACAAGATATCTATTGGTTCAAAAATTTCAAAGAAATATGTGTTAAAACACCGTAATCATGTACGAGCGTTTGTATGAAAAGTATGACGGGTTGGCCGCAGTTAACAGGCAGGCAGGGCGGAGACATTAACTACAACACGTTCTCTCCAGGCGGCGCGATTTTCTTAAAACATTGAAAGTCTACTATGATGTGACCACCGGTGGTACATGCCACCATATCAGCGAGTACTCCGTGCTCCACCGGTGGTACTCCCCCTCCTGAACGTGTTAATATTATTGGGTTCTTAACAATCTCGGATAGGTTTTGGAGTATCAACATTCCTTAAGACTCAGATATATGCCAGTGACCTTGAGTGATTAGCTTGCGTGTTCTGTACTGAGCTCACGCAACGCGTCGTACATTCAGCCAGTAATAGGACTCGCCCATCAAGGAGCGCTGTCCCCAATTTGACGCATTATTAATTTATTATACACAAAAAAAGGTATTTTAATAAAACGCGTATAATAAAAGATCCATAATTAAATTATCTTTAAATTGGTGAAGGTTTGAGAAAAATACGCTTGGTAGATTTAGTGCCATTCTCAGTTTTTTATCCGCGATAACTTTACAAATTAATTTCACTATGCTGTTTTTTTTCATGTATTGCTTTAAACATAATCTAAAATATTCACATATTAAGTTATTGAGAAAATGCTCTAATTTAACATATATTTTTTTCAAATCATTAACACTACTCGTTTAGACGTGATCTTTAGTATAAAATCATTAAAAGCCAGTTATAATCGCCTTAAATAGCCGTTTGCTGATTAGACTTCATCTGCCTAGCCTTTGCGGAACTGTATTGTTGTATTTTTCGGGTAACCACTGAAAATCAGCGCTGTTTGTGGGTCCCCCATAGCACAGCATCATGCTGAGTGCAAGCCTTTTTGTCACAGTCATGACGTGCAGTTGCCGACTATTTGTTATTTTTGTGCTCGTGATTATAATGTAGATAGGTATTTTTTTTAATGTTTACTTGCTCGAGTCTATGTTTTCCTAAGCACGTGTTTCTGTGACGAATAAAATTATTTTTCTTTCTTTTCTTTCTATTGGGATCGACTTCCTGTCTAACGGGATGCAGCTGAACACTAGTACTTTACATTTTGCAACTGCCTATCTGACCTCCACGAGCCCCGTTTGCTGAATACATGACTGTGTAAATAATTGACTGCTTCTCTATTCTCATGTCATCATCAATATACCCTGACACACCCCTGACAGGATAAATAATGTTCCTTGTTATAGTGACGTCATAAAAAAATGTTGCTCGTTTTCATATTCCTAAACAAAAGCCGATCTCCATTTGAATTTATATTCATACTTTTTTTTTACTTTTTTCAATATTCTACACGATTGCCCGTCAAACTTTTAACTGCTTGTCAGCGCTTTTGTTAGTTATATATTTTTACTTTATTTTGCATAGCCGATTTTACTCATGAATTATTTAGAACTCCGCTTTTTGAATTAGTTAACACTATTATTCTTGATGTAGGGTATTGTATCAGTCTATGTAATAAAAGTACTTCACTAAAGTTAGTTTTTTTAATCCCATAGACTAATTTGACATTTGAAATGATTGTTCGTTTTTTCTATTTCGAGTTTGACATTTGCACCTGTCAAAGAACAATGGCAAACTCCCAAACTAATTGTTGACATTTTTTACTACTTCACTAGTGATGTAACCATACGATTCGGTACTCGATATTCACGATAAATCGATTCAAGTTAAATGTCAAAACGAGCCTATTATTTTTTAACAAGTATATTGATGAAGAAAAAGGAAATAAAGTACTGTTCATTGTCAGCCCGCCTGTTTCACTTGATATTGTAACAAAAGGCTACTAAGCTACTTAGCTAGATCTCATGCTAAAAATGAGGTTGAGGTACCTACGCGATAATTGATTTGCCCATTTTCCGTTGCGACTGGTCGAAGTGGGTAAACCACTTCTGGTTTTCCTCAAAAATAAATCCATGCTATAGCTACTATGGATTTCTTATTGAGGAAAACCTCATTCAACCCGTTACCGTTACCATTCGAAGACCAAATAAAACTAATCTTAAGACAAACTATTCTTACACCCATGCAGTTGAAAGATTGGTGTGTCTTAAGATTAGTTTTATTTAGGAAAACAGAATTAATTAATTAACAGAGTGAAAGGATTGCTTTACGACGAATCTCTTCAAATATTTTAGCAAAATGGCTAATAATTTTGACCGTCTGAAAAACCGATGCGCATCCTTTTTACCCGACGACGGCAAAGCCAAAGAAGGGTTATGATTTTGACAGGTTATGTATGTATACGTATGTAAGTTCATCTGGTCCCTTATAACTCCTAAACTACTCGTCGTATATTGACAAACGTGGTATAGTTGGAGGCATCATGTTGCGGGTGATAGCGATCAGCGGGTGTAAAGTTTACCGAAAAAATATATTTTAGTTAAATATAGGTACCTTGTTTGGTGTCTAAACAACTTCTGAAAATATATTGGTTATTTATAATTATCCATACATAAACCCCAATTTCTCGCCGACTGATCGACACTTCACGTGGCCAGAGGGCTGGCTGGCTCGTTCTTCGGCCAAAGAATTAGCATTGCCATTCAACGTGGCAATGCTGCCAGTCTTCTGGGCACGTTTCCGGATGACAGCGATGCGGACGAGTACTTCGACGCTTAAGTGTCTTTTTTTGTTTTTTTCATTTTGTAATTTTTTTTTTCGTAGTTAGTATCTTCTTAGTGTAAATAATTAGCTGTGTATTTTTAATTTATAATCGATGAATAAATGAACCCCAAATAATAATAAAACGTTTATGTTTCAATCTGACAGTTTTCAAAAACTCTAAAAGCTTCAAAAAGGTTATGTACGGTGCTTAACAAATCATAGGTACCAAATTCGTTTTATCCCTAACCCCAAAATAATTGAAATCATAAATGAAAGTTAGAAACTAAAACCAAACTAAAAAGGTATAATATCCAGGCAAGTCAAAGTGACATTACGAGTATTTAAGGCCTTCTGTCAACCTTTTTACAACTGCAGCCTGTGGACTAAGTACAGGCAGCGTAAATACAGTGCTCTGCGAGTACAGTATAATAACGCGTTCAGGGTACTGTTCGGGCTGCCACGCCACTGCAGCGCTTTAGCAATGTTTGCGGTGAAAAGCGTGGATGGTTTTCATGCCATCATGCGGAAGTGTTGTGCGTCTCTTACGAAGCGCATGCGGGCCAGCTCGAACAGCCTTCGTGTTCCGTGTGTTCGTGGGCCGCTGGGACTCGCCGATGTGGCAGCACTGGATGCGACTACACACTGCGGGTGGACGCGTCCATGGCTTTGCATAAACTAGTTCTCCTGTGCGGCGCCAATTTGTGATTTATTATTGTTATTTAATCCTGTGGCTGTTTTTTATTTTATGTTTATTTTTGTGTTACTAACAGTATATGGACTACGTCTGAAGTAAATAATAATAATAATAAAGAGATTGAGGAGGTTCCTCTCTCTAGAGCCCTAACCGCCGGCAGCTTGGACCTTGTTCCTGATGCCGATGGACTACTGTTTTTTGTATTTTAAATGTTTTTTTATAAAAATATTTAAAAATATAATCAATGTGTATGTATAAGTAATAAATTAAAATAATAATAATAACAGAACAACATCGGTTTCGGGTTTCGTTTAACCGGAGTCACTGCTCTAATTATTACATGACATATTTAGTAGCTACGTGTGAATCCGGTTATTCCCGGTTTCCAGATTTTTTTTTACCTCTCCAGTAAAAGATAAAAAAGCAAGTTCATCTTTGTCTTCCACTCCCATCAAATCCACTTTGCAATTTAAAACAATTTTACATAGTATAATAGTGTTTCACTCATTCTTATGTAAATGTTTGTAACGGCCATTTTAAACTTGTAATTTATTCAGGAAATTGCTTTAGAGCGAACTTTGTAAACTCGGGACGGTGTCTTTGAAGTTGTCGTAAGTGGTTGAACCTCGGTACTTGAAGATTTATGAATATATCTGGCTAGTTGTTGCCCCTCGACGGTCGCTGGTTGAGCAAAACTTTGGGTGACTTTTTGACATTCTTTAGGATTTGTATTTAAAAAAATAGTAGTAGAAGTCTTTAGGGAGCTCGTGGCTTAGTAATAACAGCCACACGGGTTGATTCATCAGGTTAATCTACACTTGCCGGGGTCGGTCCGTGGATCTTTACATACCGAGACTCCTCCGTGCCTCGGAAAGCACGTTAAAACGTTGGTCCCGGCTGTCATTCGTGGATCTTTGACAGTCGTTACGGGTCGTCAGAAGCCCGAAAGTCTGACAACCAGTCTTACCAAGGGGTATCGTATTACCCAGTAACTGGGTTGTGGAGGTCAGATAGGCAGTTGCTCCATGTAAAATACTATTATTCAGCTCGATCCGGTTAGACTGGAAGCTGACCCCACCATAGTTGGGAAAAGGCTGGCAGATTGAGTAGTTAGATCTCTTTAAGTTAAGAGTTCGTTTAAGGTGTCAACATTGCCACATGCGACCTACGCGTGACACTGACGTCATGAAAAATCCTGCATCGTGCAAGCAGAGTTTACCGCGCGACTAGCATATATACAACGTCCCGACATCAATCGTCGGGCAGTTGCCGACCAGACACGACACCCGTCTGGTCGTAGGATCCTCCCTTTTCTATGGAGGATAAGTGAACTTTACACCCTATTCCTCATGCCTCTATAAGGGAAGTAGTACTACAATACTATTATTGATTATTTGAAATAAACACCAAGATTACCAAGTATACCAAGATTATGTCTGGACTTTAAAAGAGACTGTGACCTCTGAGTTTATTTCGGCCTTTCTTCTCAGAGTAGTCAGTTACGAAACGCCGACCTCATCTAGTTTATTTTTATTTTTAAATATGATTGACGTGTAAAAGTGTTTGTACAAACCTACTTACAGAAAATAAATCATTTATCATTAAACAATTTCACTTTGAATATGTCCCGTTATCGTCTCCGGACCAAAGTGGGAAGATGTAACTCTGACCAGCAGGGTCATTGTGTAACGCACTTTAACAGTAGCAATGGGTTTAATTTTGACAATTCAACAACATTCATTGCTTTACTCACGTTGTGGTGCAGACAACATTTTCGAACATTTGAAGCAATGGATTAGCCCTTCAAAATCATTCAGATTTTGATTGATAGTGTGCCGAAATTAAGGTGCTGGTGACCTTGACGGAACGGCAGCAAGGAGTGGATGTGGAGCTGTATCGCAAACTACGCTCCTACTCCTATCCTGCCCTCTGTGTCCCAAAACATGTAATCCAAGTGACCTCTGCGCTGCCACCGATGACGCCGTGGAAGTGGCGAAGATTTGAACCTGAAATACTGTCGTGCCAGCGCCAAAGGGAAGAAAAAGACCTAATATTCGACTGCTATCAAAAATATATAGGATTTAATGCTTATTTTTATAGGTTAATCTAAAAAAGACGGGCGCGAAGTTAATGTCGTGTCAGATCGCAGTAGTGCTGTCTCTGTCTTCAATAGACTTTATAACGCATACAAATTCGGCATTTTTTGAGATATTAAACTTTTTTTTTATTGTGGCTTGTTTTGTAATACCCTATTATGTCGCTAAGAATTTAAAGATAGTGATAAAAAGTTAACTAATCAGTTGGACTGCCTGCTTGATTTGCTTATAACGTTCATACAGCTGAGCCCCTGTTGGTCTCATGGTCGCAAACATGACTCCTGAACGTGGGGTCCTGGATTCGATTCCCGGATCAGGCAAAGTGTTATTGGGTTTTTCCATAAAGAATTTCTTAGTAACAGCCCGGAGCTTGGAAGTTGGCGATGTAATACCCCCGAAAACTACGTTAAGCCGTTGGTCCTGCGCCTGATCTCTCTTCGGTCTTATCGGATTGCTGTCCCTTCGGACTATGACAGTGTGGGAAGAGAGGGTGCACCTCCCGAACTCCCTCCGGATGTTTTTGTTGTGTGTAAGGTGCTTCCCGTGCATGAGAAGGTCAAGTACTCAGTGGTTCTAGAGCAGTTCTATAACGACCAATTCAAAGTACATGTGCAAAACACTTACAATACTAGAAGTGTTAGAGAACGTAAATTCGTGCGAGCACCAGTAAAAATACTTTGACAAAAGAACCAATAAGTATTTGACCCCTACACTGTACAATAGTATCGACTGGTTGAGAAGGGATAGTGGTGTAATTAGCAGGCGAACAGTGGGGAATAAATTAAAGGCTGAACTGCTGAATGAAATGGTCGCAACATGTGGCAGTAATTAATCGATCGCTGAACCTTCTTAGATGAAGGGTAAAATATTTGCTTTATTGTTTAAACCAAATATTTTAAGACGAGCGCTAATCCTGCCGACAAACTGTCACGCAGTTTGGTAGGTTTATAAAATGTGTACAAGTCCAAAATAAATGGTTTTTTTTTTGTTTTTTTTTTTTACCTGTTTCTGCACATACACATGTGCACTATAATATCTCCCGCGCCGAAGGCTGGTCTCCGCTGAGATTGGTCGCCATGGCCGAAATTCAGTCTGGATTTTTTTTTCCTACTGCTGGGACACAGGCCTCCTCTCTGTGAGCGGTAGAAGGCCGTGATCCACCACTTACGCCCAGTGCGTTCTAGGACATGACGGTTTCTTCGCGTTTGAAAAACAAAAAGAATGAAATAATGTACACAAAGTAATGTGCCTGTCTAGGTTCAAGACTTTTTTTTTTCTGGGTGGGAAATTATCAAATAACTGCTCCCACTCTGGGCGGAGCGGGAGGGCGTGTCAGATTTTTACTGACTAAAACCCACCCGTGTTCCTTCATTTGCCTGTTTACTTCAGGGCCATGATATTCCTTTCGGACAAACTCGCAACCCTGGCAGGCATTGGCCCTAACGGACCCCGTCAGTTGGTGCTGACATCTCTTTGTGGCGCGTGTGGAACACAACGCGCCGTCGACCCAGGCCTGGTCTTTATCGGATGATGAGCTGTCTAGGTTCAACCCTACGACCTACAACTCGTACGTTTTCAAGCATGTCAACATAATAAAATACAACCTGTGTGTATGTGTAGTCTTAAAACATCAAACACGGAGGGGGGATTTAACATCGCTGCATCGGTTAATGATTATAATATCATGATAATGAAGTTAGGAATGTCTCAATCATGCTGACGTCAGCCACGTAGTCCACCGGTGATAAGATACCAATTCACTTTGTCACCGTGACGGCAAGAAATACCGTTATTTTGTAGCTTAACATGAAATTCATCATCAGTTCATTCAGGAGTTATTCATCGAAGTTGAATTTCTTCTCTTTGATCTTTTTTTTCTCATTTTCGTACTGCAGTATACCATCTACACTTAGCTGGTAAGGTCAATCGCATATCAGTGGTACCACTTACCTGAATGGTACCACCTACTTCTAAAGTACCACTTACCACTACGGTACCACTTACCACTACGGTACCACTTACTTCTACGGTACCACTTACCTCTACGATACCACTTACTTCTATGGTACCACTTACCTCTATGGTACGACTTACCTCTATGGTATCACTTACCTCTGCGGTACCCAATACCTCAACGGTACCACTTACCTCTACGTAAATCACCCTTACCTCTATACCTCATTTACATAGCCACGGAACAGAATGGAAGCGAGTTTTTGTAACGATATTGTACATAGTAATATAAGCTTTATATCAATTGTGTAACGTACAAACTAGATACGAGCTTGTAACTGCGAGAATTACCGCGAATGCGCAAGATTTCTCCAGAAAACGCGCGACCTGTTATTTGATTCCTATCTAGTTTGTACACTATTGATTTAAAGGTCATTATGCTTTGTACAAAAAAACCGCTTGCATTCCGTTCTGCGACAATGTAAATTGGGCCTTAAAAATACCACTAGTGTACGGTGGACCGTACCCCGACAAGTCACACTCAGCGATTTTCCCGTTCCGCATAAGTAGGATTGATTCGCCGACCGAGGCATACTCTCTCCATTCCCGATGACGCCACAACCCTCCTCCAGGAGAGTAGTAGGGTCACCAGGACTGTAGCACACAATCACAGAATCTGACCGCCCATCCTTCCGACCATGCCGCCGAGCCCTGCTGCGACGTCCACGTCCGGCGGTCATGGCGCCAATAATTCTGTAAAACTATATTCGTAACGGCCGCGAATCATATTTTAATCAACATACAACCCTGAGACAGACTTGCAAATTGCAAAAAACTTAAGAAAATTTGAGTTTTACGGGCTACCTTAGCTCATCCCTCTTAAAATAAAAAGCTAACTCTGAAGTGGAAATTGTTTCTCGTTTTTAGGTAGATATACCTCATATTGATTAAGTATCTACATTAAAAAGTCGTTTCCATTACAGCTTCAGTTGGCGATAGTATAAATAAAGGTGTATACCTAAAGGTTTTGACCGCACCAATGACTCGTCGTCCTCTATTACATAATATATGCAACTAAAACAAAAAAATAAAATGAAAAATATTAGTTTTTTTTTTTATTTGGCAGTATCTGGTATTGTAGTTACAGGAAGCATGAGTTGAGGAAATCTGTATTTTCGAGTTGAATAATCGCACGTTGAACACATCACGTCTGTGAAGTTTACACAAAAAAAAATACTGATATTTCAAGTGACTACCGGCGGTTGATGACCCCAAAGAAAAACTCATCAAATAAATTTATTTTGTTTTATCATGTTTAGTTCGATACCCATCACGTCTGCGGAGTTTCGCTCATTTAATTGGACCCTATACATTAGGTACATTACATTACGTCTACGTACCACTTCTGATGATGACAGACTAATCGGAATTTGTTGGAAAAATGATTTGGCTTAATTTTGATTCTATCTGAAACCCTGTTAATTTTCGATATATTTACTTATCATGTATGAAATAGAGTCACATGAATGAGGTTTATCATAATATCAATATTATGTTATCTGTGGGCATTATTTTTTTGACTCATCAAGATAAATTATAATTAATTTTTTTGTTTAACAAAACCACGAACAAAACACAATAATTGTAAATTGTCAAGCGTGTTCATAAAATAATAATTTCACGTGTCGTTGAGAACGAAAATCACTGAGTTCTACAGTCAGTTAAATTCTAGTTACACTTATTTAGTCTCGTAGACTATTTTATCTTTTTAATCGACTTCCAAAAAGGAGGAGGTTCTATGTTCGTCAGTATGTTTTTTTTTAAATGTAGCTCTATACTTTCATCAAGCACCCACTTTTGGAAATTCTGTTTTCATTTGAAGAGAGAAGAGGAAGCTTGCGCGGTGGTCTCATATAGATTGTATTAACTTTGCTTGGGTAGTTTTTGAGTTGGTTTCAATAATAGGTACGTATTTTTCCCACTTAGTTCACAATGTGGATGATATTATATTTAATACCTTCCTGTGGTATTTAAAGTGTGGGGTAGGTACCACAACAAAAAAATAAAAAATTAAACCATTTCCAAAAAAAACTACCGACTTACTACTTAAATACACTATAAAGTAAAAAAAATATTTTCGGAAGTCGGTGGCAAAAAACGACAATACAAGAAACAATAATTAAAAAAATTCAAAAACACGCCTGCACTATCAAAAAGTGAACTAAAAAATTAAAAACAAGTTACATGATTTTAGTGTTGAATGGCCACAAGGTAGGTACTTACTAAATAGATTATAATATAATTATTTACTTTGCAATTAAAACGCCATTGTGCCCAAAAGTGGAAAACTGAAAATCAATCTTTTCATTTCAGTCGGGGGACCTGTAAAGAACTATTCCAAGGATCCGTCCACCTACTGCAATGAAAAGATTGATTTTCAGTTTACCACTTTTGGGCACAATGGGGTATCAAAATGAAGGGTATTAAAAGGTGGAGGATTACAAAAAATATATACAAATAATATGTTTAAATGTAATTTAAATGGGAAATTATAAAAAAACTATCCCGAACTTTTGGGGTGAGTGAGTAAGAGGCCGTTATCACCTGATTATAAGTAAGTAAATAACCTCATTTACCGTTTATAATCCTAACTAAAAAGAGTAAAATAAAAAAGTTAATAAAAAAATCAAAAACCCGACTGCGTAAAAAGTGAACTTTAAAAAAGATAGAAACAAGATTTATACATATAATAGGCATCTTTATACCAATTACGACCTATTATTGCCTCCGACTGCATGAGATTGTATATAGTTTATATAAATCTTGTTTCTATCTTTTTTAAGTTCACTTTTTACGCAGTTGGGCTATTGATTTTTTAATTAACTTTTGATATAAATATGTATATAATATACAATAATAAAATGTATTAAATTACACGATTTGCTATTTCAAAGTTGGACCAATAGTAAAAGGTCATATTGATAAAGAACATGCATAACTTTTGAAGTATTCGGAATTTCGGAATACATAATTCAAAGTTAGGCTGAAAACTTCGTCATCTACGAACATCGTATTTTGTCAACAACAAACAAGAATCAATACAGGAACTTCAATGCAAATGCATTTCCAAAACAACCGGATGTAGGTGTCGCTGGAGAGCGCCACCGGAACATGTGTGCGGAAGTAATTCTTGACAACTGCCCACTGAACCGGATCTACACGGATTTACGGATTTCAGGCGCATGCACTCAAATGGCACTGAGATGCGGATGCGAAAATTGTATTTTAGGGTTTTGGAGTGAATTTTTCATTTTTAGTTGAGTGAGTTATGAATATTTGAACTAATTTTGTGATTGTTGCATTTGGTGTGTTGTTTGTAATTTAATATAGTTGAAAAAATCTGGGTGTTTTAATAGGATTAAGTGAGATTTGTTTACAAAATTTTTATTAATGGTAGATTGAGATGGTAATTATTAGACCTAATAGGAAATAATGTAATTATTTTTTTTACTAAAGTAAAAGTAATAAATGTTAAATTAAACTACTGGTTATTGCTCAAAAAATTATGAAACTACAACAATTTTAAACTACAGTTCCTAGAGCCAAAGGCCATAACAAATTGTCATGTAAATATCGTTTATCAACTTCGAATCTCAATTTGCAATATACAGATACAAATCAAAGCATATGGCTACTAGAAGTACGACTATTATCATGACTATAAAAACGTTATGCGTCGTAAAAGTTTTTCTGACGCCATATTGGTCCATATTACTGCACAATAAAATTGTGTTTCAGAAGTTTTAATCCTTACAACACACAATACGGCACATAGCGGTCTTTCGAGAATACGCAGATAGCAGACCCATCAATGGAAGTTGTACTGGTCTTGCGGCTACTCAGATCTTATAAAATGTTTAGAAAATCTAAAAAACAACACATTTTTTTTTGTTTTCCAAACATTTTTAGAAGAGGCAGCCCTTCTTTTGTTCTTTGTCATACGTATAATTAAATGAATACGTGAAGCGAAAACTTTGTTTCCCTTTTTACGAAAACAACGCGGTCGGAGGAGTATGCAATTTGGCACAGTTAAAGTTTATATGTCTCATGTATCTATCTTTCATTGCTTTTTTTTAATTCTTTTTACCTATTGTCGTATAGTAATTTTATTCTAGGTGCATCGTCTTCATATACAATGAATGTAAGTACTTAAACAAAATATTGTAAAACATTTTTAAAAGAGTAACGGTGGAGTTTCTTGCCCATTTTTATCCATACGAAACTACCTTTTAGAAGGGGCAACTAGAATCAATTGTATTTTTTAACTTTCAAAAGTGCTTCATATGTCCCGCCTATTTGAAATAAATAATTTGATGACTTGATATTGAGGAGAAATGCAGAAAGCTAATAGTTTTATATAATATGCATTAGAACTAAATTAAATTAATAAAAAACATTACAGACACTATCATGCGTTTGACACACACATACAAAGTCAAAGTCAAATTATTTATTTCAAATAGGCACATAGGAGGCACTTTTGAAAGACAAAATTTCCAAAAAAAAATAGAGTTGATTCTAGTTGCCCCTTCCAAAAGGTATAGAGTATAGAAGGTATAGGGTACAAAGTATATAAAGATACATAGTACCAACGCCTCATGACTTGAAGATTGATAGGTGATAGAAGTGACAGCTTGAGCTAGGAATTATGTACTCATGGAACTAGTAAGTTCTTTATGTATAGGTACATTGTAAGTAGAGGGGGTCGAAGTTCGACCAGTGGGCGACCACTAGTAAATATTAATATAGGACATGTAATGGTCAAAAAAAAAATACTTGAACTGCTCAAGGAACTTTAACAAAATGGGACTTCTGTAATTATTTTCTGCGTGACATTACTATGACTTTCTTTCAAATCTTTGAAGAGATTTACACGTTTATTGCATGAAATAAAACTAGATACGTTGTATGCGTTGTATTTCCGCTGGTTTATAGCTTAAATAGTACTGTTGAGTTGTGAAAGTGTAACTTGTGTTAAAGTACTGAAAAAAATTTCAAAGGATAGTAAAGTAAGAAAGAAATAGTAGATTATACAACAAGTGAAAAAAAACCGGTCAAGAGCGAGTCGGACTCGCGCACCGAGGGTTCCATACGTATATATGATGTTGATGATTTCTGAAAAACTGTGTTATTTAGAGACATCATTTTATTTTTCCTGTAATCTTTACATACACTTCTATCACATAGAATAAATTCAGATTTTTATCTATGCAAACTTCGGAGATAAGGAGGGGGAACGGTATTTTTTTTACATTTTTCCTAAAAAGTCAGAAACTGCTGCTTAAATAAAAAAAAATGTTTGAGAATGTGCAAACAGCGTTCTTTCTTATAATACCCTACATGCGCTAGTGGCCTCACTTCAAACTTTCAGTCCCTTCTGCATAATATTTTTTTTTTTAATTTCTTTCTTGTTTGCAAAATAGACAGCAGTGGTGGCCCAGTGGTAACGGCCCCGACTTACGTGTCATAGGTCGTGGGTTCGAACCCAGACAGGCGCTTTACTTTGTGTAAATAATTTCATCACTACTGCTCTCAAAACGGTGAAGGAAAACATCGTGAGGAAACCGGCATGTCCTAGAACCAACAATTCAAAGACATGTGACATCTACCAACCCGCACTAGGCCCGCGTGGTAGATTACAGCCCAGTCCCTCTCGAAGAGAGGAGGCCTGTGTCCCAGCAGAGGAAACATTATAGGCTGATTATGCTTATGCTTATGCTTGCAAAATAGTTGGGCAAACGTCATCTTAAACTATTCTCAAGTTGATAGCATTAGTAGTTCTTGAGATATCCAGTTGTGACAGTCAGACAGACTTACGGCCGAACCCAATAACATATTTTCAGTTAAAGACAGATCGCCATTGATGATTGACAGTATAATTATATCTATCCTCGGATGGCGTCTCACAATCATTGATAAAGGCTATCTATCTAACGAAAACAATAAGTAGGTTTCTCTACTTCGCCCTCCCGTGCGTCCCATTACAACCAACATCACTTTAAAAAACAACATGTGTATTAGGGTTATACTAAAACTTCTTTGTTTCTTACTTCTAAATAAGTTACTGGATTAAGATATAATTCTGTAGAGCCATATTTGTTATGGCCGCGAATCAAAATACGAGTACAACCTGTTACTGACCTGCAAACTGCAAAAAACGTAATAAAATTTGAATTTCGCGGGCTACCTTAGCGCATTAATGTTGGTTTTTTTTTAACTTAAATTCATGTTGGAATGGTGCTTGCACGGGGGGTGTTAGTAAGGGGGGGTAAAATTTCTGTTATATTTTGCCTAGGGCGCACCGTTTTCGAGATATTTGAATTTCAATTTTTTTTTATTACTTTATATATAAAAAAACATCTATGATCATTATTGCAAGTACTAAAGAGTTCATTTTAGCTTGGCTACTTTACGTTTATCCCTGCAATTCGGGGAATAGCCAAATCTGCCATCTGTAGTACTGTCCTGTCAAACAAATCGTATATTGGGATGCATACTTTGGCATTTTCATACAAATAGATATCTGTTGTAGGCGATACACCCTCCCATCAGTAGATAGCGTGGGCCGGTAGATTAAGAGATTATTGGGACGTTAAAACCATCGATAAATATATTTTTATATCTCCAGTAGGCCGAAACTGGTGATATATAGGTTATTGGGTTCGGCCGTTAGTCTCACCATAAGGGTTCCTTTTTACCATTTTGGTACGAAACCCTAAAAAGAGAATTTAATTCAAGGGACCAAGTTGGATCCCGAGGCCAGCGAAGGATTTGTAGATACAAGGACTGAGATGTTCTTTTTTTTCACGATTATTTACTCTTCTCTTTACCATTGACTACGAGAAAATAAATAGAAGAATAGCATGATCACCTACGGGGCAATGGTCTGGTGGCCCCGCACCAAACTGGTTACGGCCTCCAACAAACTACAACGCATGCAAAGACTAGCCTGCATGGCGACCATGGGCTGCATGAGGACTACTCCGACTGCAGCAGTCGAAGCCATGCTGGGTCTACCACCACTCCACCTGTTCATACAGCAGGAAGCGACGATGGCGGCGGTACGTCTAAATGCAATAAATCTCTGGGGTAAGAGGGACACACAACACACCTCTGCTTGAGGGACTACACAATGAGTTCCCTATTACGAAAGCCATTAATGTCCGGGTACCCAAACAATTTATCTTTGATAAGAAATACAAAATCCAACTTCATGAGGATCGCCGATGCGAGGGGTTGCGCCCCGCAGAGCTGCGCATCTTCACGGATGGATCCAAAACAGGTAGTGGCACAGGTGCTGGAATCTTCTCGGAGGACTCCAACATACACATAGCCACACCATTGGGAGTCCATAACACAGTGTTCCAGGCCGAATGCATGGGTATTTCTCTTGCCGCTTCAGCGATCATGGCCAGGAAGGTTGAGGACCACTCGATACGCATACTCTCAGACAGCATGGCTGTTTTACAAGCGCTAAATAGTCATACAGTTGACTCTGGGCTGATATACGAGTGCCACCAGCGCCTCAACCAGGTGGGTTGCCTCAATAATATAACCATTCAATGGATTAAAGGACACAGAGGCTCGCTAGGTAACGATGCAGCCGACGAACTGGCCCGAAGAGGGTCTAGCATGGCACCAGTGGGACCTGAACCCATCGCGCCACTCCCCTTCGGTTATCTACACACTCTGGTAAGGAAACGAACCAGGGACCAACATCACAAACTATGGTTGGACCAAAGTGAGTGCAGGCAGGCGAAGGAGGCACTCCCTACTATCGACGGCCGCCTCACGAAACAGGTTCTACAACTAACTAAACAACAGCTGCGTACAGTTACAGCGGCTATAACTGGCCATGGGTCATTTAATAAACACCTCTTTGTCATAGGAGTCACAGACAGTCCGTTGTGCAGGGCATGCATGGAGGACGACGAGACAGCAGCTCATGTGCTGTTAAACTGCCCGGTGGTCGCCACATACAGGGAAAAGTACTTCGGTAACCCAGGTATCCTACGTGAGATTGTCAGTAACACCAAGGCGTTGCTGGCCTTCCTTGAGGAGCTGGGGTGGATCGAATAATCGATTTTCCCACCCGTACGCAAAATACGCGCATTGACGTGGAGTTGCGGACACCAGCCGGCCCGTATTACCTATTACCTATTACGAGTATTTAAAGTGTCTCATTTTTGTCACTGGAAGAACTCATTTTATTATAATTATGTTAATAGATTTTCCAATGACATAAAACAACCACGTTAACAGATAGACAAAAATGTAACTAAAACAGGTGGAATGTTTTTTTTTTTTAAACTTTATTGTATAGTTCTATGGAATTTGTATGGAATAGCTCCATTTAGCCAGCCAGTAGGTACTTTCAGCACGTTTTATTTATTTTTTGTATATAATTCGTGCTAGATCCAAATCCAAAATGTTTTTGTTCACTCAGTGACTAAAAGAGAGTTTTATTCACTGTTATGAATCAAATGCCCTTTTTCGAGTGCATATGGTAAAAAGGGATTTGTTGGAACTCGCTCAGGACAGGAAGACACAAACAAACACAAATAAAACACAAACACAGACACAAAGTTAGTATTATATACGAGGTAGTTTTAAATAGAAATCGAGTTATAATGGGGTTTTAGCGCCGTGTGTTACACTCTAATTTTCCAATTCACCTTGACGGTAACAGATTGAACATTATTTCTTTTCCTTTCTCTTCTATCTGCAAATTAGGGTCTCCATTCTCACTAGATGATGACATTTTCACTGTTGTAAAATAAATTACGGTCACCAATTCAATTTGTAATTATTAGAGAAAAATTCTAAAGCTTCGCGCCAATGCATTTTTTTTATTTCGTCTGTAGCCGCAACCAAGGAACATAAATACTCATTTACAGCGAGGCCGCAACGCAATGCACACATTCTTTTGAAGAGATCGCCGCTTTTAGTTCCATTTTCAGAAATTAAAAAAAACCTTTTTTTATGAAACAACTCGACTTATTACAAGTCGAATCGACACAGTACTTAAGAATAATGACTTTTTCGATTTTGTAGGCTCGTTGGTAACAGACAAAAGATTATTTTTTTCCTCTAGAGGAAAATATGCTATTTTATCCCCGCTCTGGTACGCTACAATGACGGATTTTTTGAGCAAGAGGAGTGAAAAAGAATATTAACAGCTAATTATTTTTGTGATGAACAAATCAATTCTGTGCCTACTATACAGCGTGTTACGGAAAGGGTTTATACATATCAAAGACACGGATTCTTTTGATGATAACAAACTACATGGAAACATTTTTTTTTAATAATATAAACATAATTATAAAGTTAAGAAACATTTACCTAACTAATAAAAATAAAAAAAATCCAATTGAATTCTACACATCACTAGACCAAGTCAGCTATCGGTGCACGTTTTAATCCATTTGTTTGATCCCGCCGCTGATCGTGCCGCCCGCGCCGCCGCGTGTCGGTGCGACGCCGTGTCGCAGAGCTGTGGCGGGTGTGTACTAGGCGGTCAGACACAGATAATGTAATATATAATGATCCTCGTAGTGCGGTGACACGTTTGTTATGATTTAAGTTTAATAAACTATGGAAATAAAAAAAATATCAAACATTTTCAAAGTTATTCTTTTTGAGCTGTTATTTTGTACAGAAATTCTGAACCAGATGCACTCTTCACCCTGTTTGTATGCATATACCCTTTCCTTAACATCCTGCTTAGGTACTATAACAAGTTTGATTTAATGCTATGTTCTCTGCAACTTCAGAGAGCTCATAAAGTTGTGCACATACTGTACTGCGTTTCGTTACCGTGTTTCTGAAAGCTCATGGAGTATGGTTTCAAAAAAAATCTTTAAGACAGACTTTAAGATATCTAGACAATCTACGAGTAGAATTCGTAAAGTTAGACTCATTTCGTTCATAATGCATACGATTACAGAATTACTTCGTGATCTATACCAAACTTTACCAAAAAAATTGACTAGTCGGTAGCATCAGCAGCTAATTCCGTGTTACACCGGTATGTATAATGCTGTCGGTACTAGTACAGACAGAACGTCTGAAAGGCAATTACAACACGTAGTAGATTCACGAGAACTTCGATAATAGCTCCTCCTAATTGGGAATGCTATAGAGTTAGATGATACCGGTTTCGGAATATTAATGTTTTGTTTTTCATTATTGTTCTTATATTATGAACCTGCGCTTTTCCCATTAGGGTAGGCAGAAACTACAGAATGCTACCTGCTGCGAATCTTATGATATTCTCCTTTTTCTTAGGCCACGGTCATATTATAAAGGATGGATTTTTAGGGTTCCGTAGCCAAAGCCTGCCAATGAGACCCTATTACTAAAGCTCCGTCCGTCTGTCACAGGGTCGTATCTTTTGAACCGTAATAGGTAAACACTTCAAATTTTCCCAGTGTGTAATATTATGGCTGCTACAAAAGCAAATAATAAAATAAAGTAAAAAAAATATTCGGGTCTCATACAACAAAACTACATTTTTCGGCGTTGTTTTTACTAAAGTAAGTATATTATTAAAAAAAAACGACCAAGAGCGTCTCGGACGACATACAATGGAGGGTTCCGTAGTTGGGACGGATTTATCCAAAAAAAACACGCTTAACATTGTAGTTGAAAGACATCTTCCCCATACATTCCAACTGCAAATGTAAGTTTGTACGTACAATATTGAGTGATTTTCTATGTTATTTTAAGAACACAGACTTCTTATAGGTTTTCTTGTAATCTATAAAAGTACAGAAATATTTTCTATATTTTTCTCAAATTTTTTTGCTCAATAGTTTTGGACATAAAAGGGAGGATAGCCAATTTTCATCTATTTTCTTAAATAAATTTAAAAGTATTTACTTTAAGAATAATATATCTCAAGTCCTTACATCAAGCCCTTTCATTTGATATGTCACATGGTACCATTTACATTTTTTTTTTTCTAATTTGCCCCCAAAAGTGACCCCATATTCAAAATTCATTTATTTACGTTACATTTCCGTGTTTGGGTCACAGAAATTCATATGTGTACCAAGTTTCAGCTTAATCGGTCCAGTAGATTCGGAGCAAATTGGGTGTGACAAACGGACGGACAGACACACGCGTAATCCTATAAGGGTACCGTTTTTTTCATTTTGAGGTGCGGAACCCTAAAAAGTAGTTTTAAATATTGTACGGTAGTACGGAACCCTTTTTGTGCGTACTTTAACCGTTGTAGTTACACTACAGCAAAAAAATCTCAAAATACTGTCCCTGAGGACAGTATTTTGAGAATGTTTTTAAGTAATTGTTAATTGCATTCACAGACTGTATACGTGTGCCGGTTGGGATTACTAACAACCTGACCTTTTTGAAGGACTTCCAACCGACGAAATGAGCAAGGCGCCCGCGCTGATAAGCGCAGAGTTTATCAGTTGTTATCAAAAACAATTAGATACCTGCTGATTAAATGAGTTAAGGCTCGTACAGACTAGTGCGATATGGCGGGTGCGACCCAACACTAAGAGCACAATTTATTTGTCGGTGTCTGTCTCGCCCGCGATATCGCACCAGTCTGTACGAGCCTTAACTTCATACATGAGTAATTTTATTTTACCTTTTTGAACTATGGACAACGACTGGATTACCTACCTAAAGGCATGTATTTAACCGAGCATTGTAATTCTCATTTTACATACATAAATAATCAGCCTACAATGTTGCCACTGCTGGGACACATCTCCATTTAACTTTCCTCTAAATATTATTGAACACTCTTAAAATAATGAAAACACCTCTACATACCCTACATACTACGCGATTCAATAGGAAAGAAATTGCGCCATATTGTGTCGTTTTAGCAGAAAACTGCACCTCGTTTACTTACTAATTTTGGAGCAAAGTCAGTGAGATATAACAATAACAAATAACAAAAATAATTAACATCAAATTAAACGAAAAATGATAACAACATATTTTCTATGCAAGCTGTATAAATCCACAGATAGAAGTCATTGACGTTCCTATTCTTAATTGAATCGCATTGCACCTCTTTTTGTGAACCTCAAATAAATACCCTTTTGGGGTCTTAAAAATACTAAATAGGCAAGTAACTGCGACCAATTTGATTGGTCACAGTTCTAACCTAATCTAACCCATTGTGTCGGAGTGCTATCTTAGTTACTGCGACCAATTCGGTTCGCGTATAGTTTTAAGGCTTTTACATACCAGCGCGACTTGTCGCGCGACGCGACACGGCACAAAGGCCCCGCGTGTCGTGGGACGAGCGGTGCCTTTGTGTCGAGTCGCGTCGCGCGACAAGTCGCCCCGGTATGTAGAAGCCTTTAGAAGATTGTAAGACTATCTTTTCATTGTACAAACTCGAATCTCCTTTGTATTATATAATTGCATATCACAGGTGTGAGTACTATGTACAATAGAGCTACCATTTACCGGGTAATTATGTCTTTCATTGACTTAAATGTGCCCTGGCGGCTGAGAGTATGTCATGCTCACTCAGTCAGATGTCTCGCTGATGGTGGCCATGTGTGTTGGATCATTTAGCTCCCTTCAAAATGGTTGAGCTGAATGGTGCTGATCCATGCGTCATGTTCGTGAACGGGCGCTGTCAGTTGGGACTGGTCATCTCTTAGCTGCCACGGCTTATTTTTAATTATTTTAGTTTTGAACTGTTTTTTATCTTTTTATCACGGACGCTTCTGACGTATTGCATCGTTCTCACATGTTTAACTTCAATATGAATGATGTAACCAATATTTTGTATCAATATTTTAATTTAAAAGAGTGTCCGTGGAGTTTCTTGCCCGTTCTTCTACATAGGAACCTACTATTTGGAATGGGCAATCTAGCTTCATATTTGTAACTGACCGACTTCTTGACAATTCAAAAGTGCCTGTCAATGGTTTAATTGAAATAAATGCTTTCCCCCTTATTCCAAAACAAGGTTTATCTTCAGACCCAGGTTTAAAACATGGAGCCGTTATTGAATTTCGAACTTTATTCCGACTATGGTAAAGTTTCTAAACACAAAACTGTCAACTTAGTACCGAACTAAGTTTTCAGTTTTGTATAAAGAACGGTATTTCAATCACTGTTACGTTCTTATTACAAAAACTGGCTCCATGGTTTAAGCCATGTCAAAATATAAATCTTGTTTTGTAATAAGGCGGTTTGAGTTTAAGTTGGTTACAGTTCTAACCGAACATAACCTGTTTGGTCGGAATACCCCAGGTTAGTTACTGCGACCAATTGTGAGAAAAGGCCAGAAAGTTAAAAAGAGGCTCATTTATTTAAAAAAGTCTGCATTTTTTAGGCCGAAAAGTTTTAAGAGGATCAGTTAAATATTTCCCTTTCCAAAACAGGCAGGCACATTTCAGCAAAAATCCAAAGTCACGCTAAAAATATAAGCAACGGGGTGTTTATCATCTCTATAGTATCCTGCCAACATGTTCCTCTCTTCATCGGGCACCTATAGCATCGAGTTGTATATAATTTTTCAACAAGTTCTAACTAATTAGAAGTCTGCAGCCCGTGGCCCGGGCCAATTATTCTTAGTTTAAACCTCTGAAGTCGAGATGCCGATAACTTGGAAGATTTTCCACTATTTTTTATCTCATTCCACTGAGATACGTTCTGCTTCTTAAATTAGTTTCAGCTCTTCGAGAAAGTTTATTTTTATAAATTATTTTTCAAGAAGTGAAATTGAATGGTAGTCACTTGATTTATTTTAGTGTTGGAATATGATGGTATGGTTCTGTGAGTTTTTCTCTGATCCTGATTAGGTGAGAAAGTGTCTCTTTCCTTAAGTTGCAGTCGAAAAACGACAAGTTACTGAACGTACGGCATAGGTCAATGCAATGGTCGTGAATATTTTATTTTATTTTCCACTTAGATATATATTATTATATGTATGTAATACCGAAGTGGAAAATAAAATTAACATTTTCTGGGTCAAATTACATCATCATTACTTGGTAAGCAAAAAAGCATAAAATTAAAAAAAAACCGGCCAAGTGGTGACATAGGTAATTACAATTTAATTTAAAGTTGAAAGTTACAGAATTACAACTTATCAAAAGAAACCGAAGGTTATAATAGTTTCAACCAATCCAGTGAGCCTTATCTTAATAAGAGACCTAGTATCACCGTGCACATCACCCATTGCGCCAGCTATAGCATCAACTTCTGCGCTTGCAAACGCTTCTTTTAATATACCAGCCTCTCCTGGTTTTAGTGTAAGTACACCAGAGATATAATAGAGGATAGAACAACAAAAGGCCAGCTTGCCGTACCTATCTATTCAAATCAGCATTTAATTGATCTTTTAAGAATAGGCGTACGCATATCGTAGTACAGATACCTCAACACCCTCCGAGGAACATTTGTATGTAGTGACATATCAATCTTCCTCAGAGGGTGTTGATATATGGGTAACTAGCTTTCGCCCGCGGCTTCGCCCGCGTGGATGTCGAAAAAAAAGCAGCTTCTCTATCAGCAGCATTCCCCCAAAATATTATAATATACCATATCTTAGTTGGAACCAACGTAAGCGTGGTAAGCAGGTAGGAGTACAGTTTGATTTACAACTTTACGGAGGATATTTAAAGCATATAAATACATACTTCGTTTTGTACATACTTGTTCAATATACCTACGTGTCCTCGTCCATTACATGTCTAAGTCTATTTGTAAGAAATTTTGTATTGTTTATATTTTCTACGCTTTTGTTCTTAAATAATAATTGATGTACCAACATTAGAGTTATTCAAGGTACGCAGTAAAATTCTCCCGAAAACTATGTACCCCTTTTTCCGATTCTCGAAAACTCAATATGAGGTCTGAGTTTCGAGTTAATCGGACCGCGCGTTAAGATTCTTTAAATACAAATCATAACACTCCCTAAAATCCTTTTGAGGGGTAGTTTTGAAAAACGCAAAAGTTATGACAAACTTTGTTATTTAAGCAATGACTGCCTCGTTAGTCTAGTGGTCACAGGCGCGACTGCTGAGAATGAGGGGTGGGTTTGATTCCCAGGTCCGGCAAAGTGTTATTGGATTTTCCATTAGGAATTTCTTAGTAGCAGCATTAGCAGTAGTCTGCATTTATGCCCAGTTGATGCAATAGACTCGCCCCCTATTACATGGGACTTAAACAAAACTGTCGAAATGTGGGTGTATGAAAGATACACTTCTACCTAACCCTTTTTGGATTGCAGGCTTGATGTTATGTAAATAAGTACTCGGGCCAAATTTCAAGTTTATATATCAAAAGAAATAAGATTATGTTCACACAAACTATATCGCTTCTTTTTACGCACTCAAAGGGGTAAATTGTTGAAACATCGTTTTTGACGTTTCTATTATTGGATTTATAGGTTATTTATACCAGTTTTCGAGTTAATCAAGCCACACAGTAGAATCCTCCCTTGTAAATTGACTATCCCTTTTCACCGCATTATTAGGGGCAAATTTAAAAAAAAACCGGATAGAAGTTATTCTTTATTTTTTGTTTTCAGTATAAATCCTGAGTTTCAAGTTAATCGGACCGCGAATTAAAATTATTCCATAAAAGTTTTGACATCCCCCAATCCCCCCTTAAGGGGGTAGTTTAAAAAAACAAAAAAATACAAACTTTATATTTTACTTAGGTTAGTATTCGTGCCAAGTTTCAGGAAGGGACTCAAGGAATAAGATTTTTCATACAAACAAAATCCCCCTTTTCACCCCCTTAAAGGTTGAATTTCCAAAAACCCCGTCTTAGCTGATGCCCACGTCCTAATTTGGAGTTAATCAAGCCACACAGTAGAATCCTCTTTTGTAAAATTGACTACCCCTTTTCACCCTACTCCCGCGTGCGTGCGGGTTATTACCGCACGGTCTCCCGTGAGGCGGCGAGCCTCCTTGCCGGACTGCCGCCGTGGGATCTGGAGGCAAAAGTCCTTGCGCACATCTGGGAGTGGCGCGAGGAGGCGAAACGCTGGGTCGAAACTCCGACGGGATCTCATGGTGGCATGGAGAGTGCGATTGCCGCAATCCAGCGATAAGTCCCCTCTTTGAGGAGTGGCTAGAGAGGTGCCACGGCGTCCTCACCGGACACGGTTGTTTTGGGAGGTTCCTGTTCAGGATAAAGCGGGAGGAAACGCCCGGGTGTCACCACTGTGTGGATCGCCCGGAAGACACGGTGGAGCATACGGTGGAGGTCTGTCTGCCCGGCTTGGGCGGAGCACCGCTGTGTCCTCACGGCGTGGCGGCGGCGGCGATCTCTCGCGTCCGGCCCTGGTTCAGGCTATGGTTCGGAGCGAGAGTGCATGGGAGGCCGTTACCTCCTTCTGTGAAACAGTAATGCTCGCGAAGGAGGAGGCAGAACGCGTGAGGGAGAGGCAAGGTTCGCGCCCTCGCGCCCCTAGTCGCCGCAGGAGACGCCCCGGGCGTCGGGAGTAGCAAGCCATCTTCGGGCCACCACAGGCGCGGGCTTGCGTACGGTGAGCGATGGTTAGCTCGCCATCCGATAAGGACCAGGCCCGGTTCGACTGCGCCTTGTGTTCCACGCGCGCCGCAAAGAGATGTCAGCACCAACTGACGGGGTCCGTTAGGGCCTGCCAGGGTTGTGATGTTTGTCCGAAAAGGATATCATGGCCCTGGCACACAGGCAATGGAAGGAACATGGGTGGGTTTTAGTCAGTAAAAGTCTGACACGCCCTCCCGCTCCGCCCAGAGTTATTTGATAATTTCCCACGCAAAAAAAGGGTCAATTTTCGAAAAACTGATAAATTCTTTTATTTATTTTGGTTTACAGTATAAATACTGAGTTTCGAGTTAATCGGACCGCGCGTTAAAATTCTTCCATACAAACTTTGTCATCCGCAAATCCCCCAATATGAAGTAGTTTAAAAAAAAACAAAAATGTCACACTTTATCATTTGCTTAGGTTAGTATTCGTGCCAAGTTTCAGGTTTATTAACTCAAAGAATAAGATTTATCCCCCTTGTTCACCCCTTAAAGGTTGAATTTCGAAAAATCCTTTCTTAGCGGATGCCTATAGTTTCCAACAATAAGCCGAAATATTAGTGATTTTAACTTAAAAAGAAATTTCATTAAAAATAAAATTTTGTCCCGTTTTTCACCCCTTATGGGTTCAAATTCTAACAACACCATTATGTTGCGTTAGCTTCCAACCATAATCCTAAATAATAAATTTAGTGATTTTACTTCGAAAATTAAGGACTTTCCATACACAACATCATCCCCCTTTTTAACCCTTCGGGGGTGGAATTATCAAAAACGCTGAGAAATGTATCAACATTTTAGTAGATATTTTTTTTTTTTTTGAATTATCTTCTTTATATTTTTTTTTTTTTCGTTTTCTATTTTGTCGTTAATTAATGTATGTTCCTGAATTTTAATATTTTTTAATCGCATTGTGTCAATCACCTTTTATTAATAAATTAAATGTTAATATGACATATTTGCACAGCATATGTAATGGTAGAATGTATTGGGCCACGATATTCTTAAGTTCTTGATTTGTACCTACATTCTAGCAAATAAATGAATTTTTTTTTTGAACACAAAATATGAATATTCTAACTTCAAAACTGACGGACTTTCATATAAACTTCCATCCCCTATTTCACCCTCTTAGGGGTAGAATTTCAAAAAACCCTTTCTTAGTGGATACCTACTCTTCACAAAGAACACACCCTCCAAATTTCATGTCTCTAGGACCAGCGGTTTAGGCTGTGCGTTGATATATCAGTCAGTCAGTTAGTCAGTCAGTCAGTCAGGACTTTGAATTTTATATATATAGATGACAGAAGATGCACTCGTAACGGGTTTTTCCACAAGAACTTTGTTTTTTAAAACAAAATAAAACAAAGAGTTTAGATGAAAATGATTAAAAATTTTATTGTAATAGAAAGAGTAAGGTTTGGCAATTGTGAATGAAAAATTATATCTGACATGTCCACCACGACCACGCTCACAGATGTCGATTCTTTCATCATGAATTTATTGCAAACCAAATTTCCCGATCGCATAATTTCATCCGATCGTGTGATTTAACTCCACTGGATTATTTTATGTGGGGCTATGTTAAAGATAGAGTCTATACGGAGCCACTCGAATCGATTGCAGCCTTAACTCAAAACCCGTGATGCGATTAACGAAAAAGACCCGCCATATTGCCAAAAAGTGATTGAAGTCTTTGATGAATGAATTAACATCTGTGAGCGTGGTCGTGATGCACATGTCCGATATCATTTTTCATTCATAATTACCAAACCTTACTCTTTCTATTACAAAAAACATTTGAATCATTTTCATCTAAATTGTTTGTTTTATTTTGTTTTAAAAAACAAAGTTCTTGTTGAAAAATCCTTTATTAGTGGATACCAATATGACCACATCTTCAGTGCTATAGGCTTTGTTATCAGCCAGCCTATCTCAAAACTGTTTTAGTATAGTTTAGTTTGTTCTAGTTTAGTATTTAAGAAAATGACGAGATGACACGTATGATGAGTAAAATGTGTTTTGAATCTAAATAGTGATTAAAATCATTACTTGTAAAATCTGTATAGCTATTCCTTTTGTTACCATGCTTGCATTATCATAATATTCATGATAATGGGTTGGTCCATAACTATAGGTAGGTATTATTTAATAGCGCAAAATAATCATAACCAATCGACGTATACGTGAGTACTCGGCTGTAAGGATTAAACTTTATGAAACGGTCTGACTCATCGTGATCAACAATATGTCCACATAATTTATTATTGTAAATTATAACATTTGTTTATTTAAATATAATCTTAAATAATTATAGCATGGGGCTATAATTATGCTATACAGCTTTGTGTTACGCTTTTAAAAATGCGAAAGATTTGTAGATTGTTTTTTATAATATAATTTTTTTATTTTGATTATACCCTGTAAATATTTGAGATATAGGGTCCACATCTATTTAAATCAAACAGTAGTAGGTGGAGGTAGCAGCGCAATCCTGATAAAATTAGTTTCAGATGTGCTTCAGACAAAATCGACATACTTACTCTGAAAACGATTGTTGTAAATATAATAAAAGATTCAAAATACACACCTCAAACTTGGACATAATATTGTCCAACAATCGCCATGTTGAATCATTTCAGCTACCATTTTAAATTTCGATACGTTTGCGGCTTGGGTTGCAAGTTCAGTGACTTTTTTCCTCGTTACATTCTGATGCTCTGAGTTATCACACTCGAGAATATATATATATTCTCGAGTGTTTTTAAAAGAGGCAGCTCTTTAGGAGTTCTATCACCCATAACTCCCCACGTATCCCCAAATTATCCTTGTAATGTATCGGGCTCCTTGCTCTTGAACACATAAGAAAGTGAATGGTATATAGCTAAATTTCTCAATATACTTGTCACACACTCATCTGAAAGGGGTCTAGTCATATCAAATCAAATCTGCTTACCATGCCAATACCTGAATCCTTCAAGTCTTCTACCATGACAACTTCATTAGATACAGGTGAGAACAGGCCTTGATCAGCTCACGGTAGCCTGTAAGAACTTACTGGGCCGTATCGGCTGCCCAGAACTCCATTGCCTTTTCTGCTGATTATTTGTGCCGGAGAAATACATCGGACACCGTCAGAGCCGCCGCACCGCTGCTGGCACAACCTGCATGCGCAACTGCCATCCAAAACTGTAGCCAGAGCCAAATCCCCAGTCTGTTGTGCTCCAAAGATGTTAAATGTCCTTTTGACTGCCCATCCTGAGTGTGATGTGTTTGCGGATGAATGGAGTAAAATTATACGTATATACACTAGCACTTACGACACGAGAAGAAAAGGCTTTTCTTTTTTCTTTTTGGGTGGGAAATTATCAAATAACTTCTCCCGCTCTAGGCTGAGCGGGAGAGGGCGTGTCAGACTTTTACTGACTAAAACCCACCCGTGTTCCTTCCGTTGCCTGTGTGCAGGGGCCACGATATCCCTTTCGGATAAACTCGCAACCCCGGCAGGCATTGGCCCTAACGAACCCCGTCAGTTGGTGCTGACATCTCTTTGAGGCGCGCGTGGAACACAACGCGCTGTCGACCCGGGCCTGGTCCTTATCGGACGGCGAGCTACCCATCGCTCACCGTCCGCAGGTCCGGAGAAGAAACGGGTAACAATAACAATAAAAAAATGAGTTTTGGAATATTATGGTCGTATGGATCTATGTGGTTTCCACTGATACTGGTTAGCTGGGAAAGCGTTTCTTCCTTATCAGTGGCTGTTGAAAAACGTCAAGAGAGATACTGAATATACGGCATTGACGTTAATAGTGTTACTTTTATTTTCTAATTAGATATTATTAATATCTAAGTGGAATATAAAATAAAAAATCATATTGTACTTGGTAAATAAAACAAGTAAAAAAGGACATAAATAAAAAATATTTATTCACAAACTCATATTAACTCATTCATTTTTACTTCTATTAAAATGATGAGTAACATCAAGTAGCCAAAATGATTTAAAAGGGCTTGAAATAACAATTTCTCACTGAGGTATTTTTAAAGCTGAATGTTACAGACTTATAAATAATTACAACAGACCGAAGGTTATAAAACTTTCAACCAATCCAGTGAGCTTTTTCTTAATAAGAGACCTAGTATCATCGTGCACATCACCCATAGCACCAATTACATCACCAACTTCTGTGCTTGCGAAGGCGTCTTTTAATTTACCAGCCTCTTCTGGTTTTAGTGTAAGTATACCAGAGATAAGGATAGAGCTACCAAAGGCTAGCTTGCCATATCTTTTCAAATCAGCATCCAATTGATCTTTTGGGTAAACGTAGTTGGCCTTCAGACCATAGTTTGACAAGGATTTGTCAAGTTCGGAGTGGTAGTAGTCTATCCAATCGTAGAAGCTTTTAACTCTTGTTTCGTGGTCGGTGCAGTTGAAGATCAAGTAGAGGATATCGCTAGCTGGACTGGAGTTCTTGCAGACTTGATAATCGATTAAGATTGACTGTTTCAAGCTCTCCTCCTGAATGTACAAAATAGAAATACGTTATTAAAAGAGATTTGGAAGACAGAACTCTCTCTAGTAACACAGTTGTGCCACATACATGTGCATTGCGGCAAAATAGGAATTTGTTTTGTGCACATTCTAGTCGCACACAATCGCCGCGCTAATACACGATCTGACATATTCGCGCGATTAATCAACTCTAAATTCATTCAAAAGATCGCGTCGGTCGCGTACTCGCGCGACTAACACTTTTGGTGGTTCGAAGCGGGCTAAAAGGAACAAATCCAAAACAATATGATTACTTGAATCGCATCTACGTGTTGTCAGCTAATCACAGAACTATTTAAGTATTCAAGAAAGTTAAGAGATGACGCATACGCAGTATGATGTGTTTTGCATCTAGATAGTGATTCTACAAAGTCAATAATAGGCCACAACGCACTTCGCCTCTGTGTGCGTCGAACCTATACTACTTTAATGCACAAAAGTGTTTCACATGGCTACTGAAATTTTCAATAAATTACCTAAATAAATAAGGGCTATGAATACTGCCTTATTTAAGAAACATCTACAGAGCCTTCTAGTTAATAAATGTTACTATAGCTTGAATGAGTACTTAAACGATAATTTTTCCAAATTCAAGACCACACACAAATAATAAAACAACTGTGCATGTATTTAAATAATTAATCCACTAATGTATTGTAATCATTTTAGGAATGACATTCAAATAATTTATTTTGCTTTTAATAATTTATTATTTTTATTACTTATTACAAGATTTCTTGAATTCTTGATTGATTTTTTTGACCATGTATTAATTTCTTAATTTCACTGTATTAATGACATTTATAATATTAAATTTGACATGTAAAATATTTTTATCTTTAATGCTAATGTATAACTATTGTATGCCTATTAGGCAGGACATATTGTAACTATAATGTATTGTTAAGACCTGTAACAAACATATGCCCACAATAAATATATTTTGAATTTGAATTTTGATTAATTTCCTAATTCCGTATAGTTATTCCTTTTGTTACCATGCTTGCATTATCATGATATGAATCTGTGATAGTGGGTTAGTTCGTAATTATAGATATATATTATTTAATAGCACAACTTAAACTTATCTAATCGGTTAATACGTGAACACGCGGCTGATATTAAGGATTAAACTTTTTGAAACGGTCTGACTCCTCGTAATCAAGTGACCACATCATTACTGGAAATTATTTATATACAATAACGTTATGTAATATTTCTTGTGTTTTTTTAAATGGTCAATCATTGCAAGAGTTTATTAGTGTACTAGCTTCGCACGGTTTTACGCACGGATACTTTGAGAAAACTTCAATATTTCTGTGCTAAGTTGAACATTATTGTAAATGAACCCGGATTCAGATCGATCAGATCAGATCAAACACTACTAGAGGTAGTAGCGCAATACTGAACATTTTTGTAGTTTCTGATGTGTTTCTGATTCAGACATACATAATCTAACATCCAATGGTGTGAATACAATAAATAAAAGATTGAAAACACTTGCCTCAAACTTAAACATAACATTGTTGGTCCAACAATCGCCATGTTGAATCACTGCGTATCGGCTACCATTTTCAAATTTCGACATTTTGGCGGCTCGGGTTGCAATCTCACTAACTTTGTGCCTCATTACATTCTGATGCTCTGGGTTATCGAGCATATTCAGAGAAAGATTCTCGAGTAGTGTCAAATGACCAAGCTCTTCAGGAGTTCCATCAGCCATGGCTCCCCACATATCCCGCAAATTGTCCTTGTAATAATTATATGTATCGGGTTCCTTGCTCTTCAACACATAAGAAAGTGAATGGTATATAGCTAAATTTCTCAATACACTTGTCACACACTCATCCGAAAGGGGTACAAATCTGTCTACCATGCCAAAACCTGAATCCTTCAAGTCTTCTACTATGATAACTTCATTAGGTGCTTCAACATTTGTTCCGTAACATTTTGGAAATTTCAGTAGGTCTTCTTCCGGTACCTCAGCTTGTTTCTGCAGTGACAAAAACTTTGGTAGGACCTCCGTATACATCAGATGCTCATTTCCGAACATAAGAGGAGCGCTCAAGTGCTTCCGAACTATTTCGTTCGTTGGCGCTATTTTGACGATCATTGACAAGTTTCCATTTTCTCCTTCTATGATGATTCTTTTCACGTTTGCTGCATAATTGTCACCAGTTCCTCCAACAGCTTCAAAGGTAACCTTGCTGTCTTTGTAGCCTTCTTTTTCGATTACATTCTTGATAAATTCTAACTGCACTGGAGTAATATTTTCAATTTCACCTTCAAACTTGTGATGCTCCATGGTAGTCTGATGTGGTAAACTAGAAGCTTTTGGTATTACTTCGTTATATTATATAGGGACGTGTTTATCTGTACGATAAGACTTGATGTACGATCGTTTAATTTTTATGTGATTAGAGATTTATAGTTACATCATAATAAAAAATTGATGACTGAGATAGCCGTCAATGATATCGCATTTACTGTTAATTAAATTGTTATATTTTTTTTTGCTTGCAACAGTTTCTGTTACAACAAGAACGGCATACTTTGATTGCATATTTGACTGTTCCTAAATTACCCTAGACTAATAAAATTGTCGTTTTTCCTAATTATGTTAATATTAGTATTTAGGTCGGTTTCCCCCTTAGTGGAAAGGACCCCACTCCACCCCGTACAACCCTGTGGAGCTCGTCTCCAGAAGGGCACTCTCCCACCGATAGAGTTCAAATTAACTCCTTTGAAGAAGTCAAAAGTCTCTTAAGTTTTGGCCCACAAAAAGAGCAAGGAAAGGATTGAAAGAATTGGTAAATTAGACTTAGGAATTCGCTGTTAAGAGAATACATTAGAAGTGGTTTTAGAAAGCCAATAGATAATAAAGGGATGGAAGGTATATTAATATATAAACTTGTGAGTAACACTTACACCAGCGTAACAGATATTTGGTCAGTCATTACTCACACGATACCCCACATCTGCACTCGTAATCAGTGCTCAGAGCAACACTTCCATATACTGATGCAGGTGGTTTTTCAGCGGCATTGCGTCGGCATCATGCTCTTTTAAAAACATGGTCCCTTTTCTTTTTTTTTTGGGTGGGAAGTTCACTATGATGTAAAAAAAACCGGCCAAGTGCGTGTCGGACCACGCACAATGAAGGGTTCCGTAGTAAGGATTAATTATCCTACGAACAAACTTAACATTGCTGTTGAAAAACATGTTCCCTCATACATTCCAACTGAAAATGTAAGTTTGTACGCACAATATTGAGAGATTTACTATGTTATTTTAAGATCATAGACTTCTTATAGGTTTTCCTGTAATCTATAAATAAAGAACTATTTTCTGAAATTTTTTCAAAATTTTAGGTTTAGCAGTTACGGAGATAAGGGGGGCGAATGGTAATTTTTCATCTATTTTCTTAAATAATTTCAAAAGTATGTATTTTAAAATTATAATATATATATATATAAAATCCTTAAAACAAGCCCTTTCATTTAATATGTCACAGGGTACAGTCAGCAAAACTTTTCTTTTTAATTTTCTAATTTGCCCCCCAAAAGTCACCTCCATATTCAAAATTAATTTATTTACGTATCACGTCCGTGTTTGGGTTATAGAAGTTCATAATGTGGACCAAATGTCAACTTAATCGGTCCAGTAGATTCGGAGAAAATCAGCTGTGACAGACGGACAGACAGACAGACACACGAGTGATCCTATAAGGGTTCCTTTTTCCTTTTGAGGTACGGAACCCTAAAAACCGGCCAAGTGCGTGACGGACCACGCACAATGAAGGGTTCCGTAGTGAGGATTAATTATCCTACGAACAAACTTAACATTGCTGTTGAAAAACATGTTCCTTCATACATTCCAACTGAAAATGTAAGTTAGTACGCACAATATTGAGAGATTTACTATGTTATTTTAAGATCATAGACTTCTTATAAGTTTTCTTGTAATCTATAAGTAAGGAACTATTTTCTGATTTTTTTTTTAAGTTCTAGGCTAAGTAGTTTCGGAGATAAAGGGGGGGGGGATGGTAAATTTTCATCTATTTTCGTTAATTATTTTAAAAGTATTTATTTTAAAATTATGAAAAAAATATATTTGAAATCCTTACAACAAGCCCTTTCATTTAAAGTGTCACACAGTACCGTTTAAAGTTTGTTAGTTTTTTAATTTTCTAATTTGTGTCTCATGCTGCGGCACTTAAAAATAAGTATCGCAGCGCTGATATTCTGTATTTATCTATCTTACAATTTCCTATCTATTTTGAAGATACGATTATATCAATGTGACGAAAACCAGAATGTTGCCGCTACTAATCTCTAAATTTATGTAAATTGTATAATAACCAAAGTATTATTTATCTGTGTATTCACTTAGTACTTGTGAAATACTTGATGGAATATGATGCAGTTTTCACCATAATAGTTTTAGTGTAGAATTTATCCATGTTTTACAAGAGTGAAGCTAGGGGCGTAATAATAGCTTGATGTTGTACCTCTAAATCATCATTTCAGCCGAAAGACGTCCACTGCTGGACATAGGCATTAGGACATAGGGGGGGTTGCCATAATCGCCACGCTTGGCAGGCGGGTTGGCGATCGCAGTAAAATTTTGGTGTTAAAATGCATAGATAACGCTGCTGCCCACTCTCTAGTAAGTCCCTTAGTCGCCTTTTAAGACACCCTCGGGAAAAAATAGGATGGTACTATTCTTTACGTCCGGCAACACACCTCTTATTCAATATACATGTATATCCTCTCTCGTGTCGGCTTTTTGGCGCGAAATGGGGATTTGCCACTATAGGAACTGAATCAGTCGGTCTGAACCAGATCGGATGGCGAATCCGGCATAATTGACATCGGCCTAATGTAGGTCAATTGACAGATGAGAGGTAACCTCTTCTGAACCAGCCTATTTGGCGCGAAAATGGGTGTGCGCCACGAACGAACTGAATCAGTCGGACTGAATCAGACCGATTGGCGAATCCCGCATAATTGAAATCGGCCTCATCGGCCTTATTAAGGCCGCTCGGCGAAAGAGAGGATATATAAACAGCAGATTTTATGTTTTTATACTCCTCATATTTTCAACCAGAAAATATTTTTCACTGTTACCTTTTAGGCCATCCACATCGGGCCCGTGTGGTGAATTACAGCCGACAACCTCTCAGAGAGTGGAGGCTTGTGTTACAGCAGTGCAGTGGGAACATTATATACTGACTACCTGTGTTTATTATGTTATAGGTACCTATGGTAAGCAGGGACCATTTTGGTTACCCATTGAAAGACGGCTTAATTTAAGCCATTCAAAATTACCCACATCGTATGGGTTTTTGATTAACTGCTTAGAAAACCTTATCGAAAACCCTTTCCATTGAAAGTTTTTTCGATAGGGTTTTTCTAAAATGGTAACCAAAATGGTCCCTGGGTAGAATACAGATAGAATTGGTCATGCTACGCGTGCTGGGTGGATATCGAAATAACTTAATATTATGATTTTTTCATGTTACTGGGTTTCAAGTAGGTATAGAACCCATTGAAATGGGTTATCATGTAACCCTTTCACTGGGTTTCAAGTATAAAACCCATTCAATGGGTTATCATGTAACCCTTTCAATGGGTTTCTAGTATAAAACCCTTTCAATGGGTTACATCATGATAAAGGTAACCCATTGAATGGGTTACCCCTTTGAAAGGCTTAACTCTTAACCGGGGTTGTACGGTCCCTGATGGTAAGACGCTATAGAGTATATATAGCCTATAATATACAAATAACTCAAGCCCGTTTTCACAAATGACATAGGAACAACAAAGAAATAAATATGTTATATGTCAAAGTAAACGAAACAACCGGCAGCCCAAAACCAGGAAAATATAAAAAATAATTTCCGTGGCCAAAAAAAAAGTCAAAAGTCAAATTGTTTATTTTAAATAGGCACATAAAAGGCACTTTTGAACGTCAATATTTACAAAAAAATTGAATTGATTCTAGTCGCCCCTTCCAAAAGGTAGTTTCGTATGGAGACCAATAGGCAAGAAACTCCACCGTTACTCTTTTAAAATCTAGTACAATATTTTATAGGTACATTAAGCAACTAGAATAAAATTACTATACCACAATAGGTAATTAAAAGGGTTAAGAGCAATGCAATAAGCAATGACAGATAAATTAATTATGTGATAGATTTCACTAGTTTATCGTCACTTCCTCAGTTTCAATTGGGTCAAAGTAAAGGGTTTTTCCCTTTACTTTGACCCAAGTTAAGTATGAAGCAATGACAGATAAATTAATTATGTGATAGATACATGGTGCTCACATATTTACAAAAATTGTAAAAAATATATACGATTTCCTAAAAAATAACAATATCAGTGTGAGTTTAGGTAATCACAGAATTTAAAATAAATGTCATAAAAATAATAAATTATATAATTAAAATAGCAACCTGTTTGATTTGTCTAGACTCTAGATTGTCCTATGGAGCAGGACCAGCATGTTTCCAAGCATTATTATCTTGTATATAATCCTCTAATTTGTAATATGCTTGTTTACAAAGTGTTCTTTTAAATGTGTGTGGCATAACGCCTAGTACAATAAGTAGGCAACTTATGTGACCACAGTTGCTATGACAATTGGCAAAGGCGTTTAAACCGCAAAACACACTTTAAAACACGTTTCAACATTTATGTCTATAATTTTTATGTCGTACATAATAAAGAGTATTTTATTCTATTCTACGGCTGCGGGTTTAAAACAAAAAATCTTTTTGAATTTTTTATTATATTTAATAATCTCTTATTTCATACTTCCACTGCTCGCAGGGGCTGGCTGTCGTAATCGCTTTGGTCATGTCGATTAAAATCGTCTACAGGTGTAATCGTTCGGGATTCATCTGAAACCAATCTGTAAGTTAACATTTAATTAATGATTCGTACCCATCACAGCTGGAGGTCGTCCACTGCTGGACAAAAGGCCCAATGACCGCCACAACGACTGGTCCTGGGCTGACCGCACACAGCATTTTAAGTAACTGGCCAGATCTTGTCCTACCTACCCAACGACGAATTATTCGGGAAAAGCTGTTTTTTTTTTCTTTGTAAATGGAATCGATGCGAGGCAAAATAAAGAAATCACAAGACGAACAGAAAACGCCTGGAAGAGCTACTGGTCCATGAAGGAACTATTCAAGGGTGAGTTAATACCTATGGCACTGAAACGCAGGCTCATGGACATGTGTATTCTTCCCGTCTTAACCTATGGTGCACAGACTTGGTCTTTGACTAACATCCAGAAGTCCAAACTCAAGGTCTGCCAACGAGCAATGGAGCGCAGTATACCAGGCGTTAAATTAACTGATCGTGTTCGAAACACAATACTGCGCTCCAAAACAAGGGTAGCTGACGTGGCTCAAAAGGCTGCCCAACTTAAATGGGACTGGGCAGGACATGTCTGCCGCATGGACCAACTGTGGGCCCAAATGGCACAGGTTTGGTGCCCTGAACCAGTGCGACGGGGTCGCGGCAGACCACGTAGGAGATGGCGGGACGAATTGGATAGGTTCCGGCAAAACTGGAAGGAGGAAGCGCGGGCTCGCGAAGGATGGAAGGAGTGGAGGGAGGCCTTTACCCAGCAGTGGAACAGCGTAGGCTAGAGAATAAAAAAAAATGGAATCTGGATTTATGACCGGTTAGTGGCAATAGGCTCGCTTCCTATTACATACAGCTGTGGGTGTCCTTTAAAATAACGTCTGTCTAACCGATACTCAAAACATCACCGATTTGAGTATCTGTTTTATAGAAATACCTTTCTCTGGAATTCTGACCAATGGTAGTATGCATATTGTTCCGTAGGCTGGTCGATTACAGTTTACAAAATCTTTCTGAAGAAACACAAGGTCGAGTAATTGAAAACCCCTGAGTTTGTTTCGCCATGTAGTCAGATAGGAAATTTCGACTACATCTAGCTTATTTTTTAGTATGACGTGTAAAAGTGATTCCGATATCCTATTTACAGAATAAACGATTTCGTTTCATTGACTATTTCATGATATAGTCATTCAATAGGATTCTACGAACTGAGTTAGTTGTATTGCTGATTCTAATGATTACAAAAAGCCATGTTTGTTACGGTCGCGAATTATATTTTAATTAACATACAACATGACACAGACCTGCAAATTGTAAAGATAATCTTGGTCAGACCATGTGAGGACCATGTAGATCCATGTCTGAAATGGTCTTTTGAGGAAAGAACCACGCAAATTTGAGTGGACCTGTCCAATCAGTGCAAGCATTTCTTAGTAATCGTGCAGCTCAAATCAAGACTTAAGGGAGCTCAACATCATTCAATAGGAGCTCGTCATTCAATAGGATTCTATGAACTTAGAGGGCCTTATTACAAAACAAGGTTTATCTTCAGACCCAGGTTTAAACCATGGAGCCATTATTTAATTTCGAACTTCATTCCGTCGATGGTAAAGTTCCTAATACAAAACTGACAACTTAATACCGAACTAAGTTTTCAGTTTTGTATAAAGAACGGTATTTCAATCATTGTTACGTTCTTATTACAAAAACTGGCTCCATAGTTTAAACATGTCAAAATATAAATCTTGTTTGTAATAAGACGGTTAGAGTTGGTTTGCTAATTTTAATGATTAAAAATAAATAAATTAAAAATAAAATAAAATAGCCTTTTATTTCTTGCTGTTTAAATATTACAAGAAAATAATATAATACTACATGCAATCTAAAAACATTTCAAATTCATAATTAATTACAATTCAATTTTTCTAAGCAATCTCAATTCAAAATCATTGTTATTTTAAGAAAAAATACACAATACCAATTACATTTTTATATTATTAGATTACTATACTTATGATTTATAATTTATACATTTTATTATTATAATTATTTTAAAAATTCAGTTTTCTAACAAGAACCCCTCTTAGTAGAAGGTGAAGGCCTCCTCCAGAGATGACCAACGGTCTCTATCTTCTGCTATACGCATCCAGCGAGTGCCAGCGACTTTCATAATGTCATCGGCCCAGCCAATTTTAATGATTATAATTTTGTAAAACCATATTTTTTACGGCCGCGGAAAATATTGAGATTAACATACAACCTGTTACTGACTTGCAAATTGCAAAAAACATATGAAAATTTGAATTTCGCGGGCTACCCTGACGCTTTTGTCTTAAGGCGACGATAACCGACTATTAATGATTTTGTACTGAAGATAAACGAGTCTAAACGCGTAGTGTTAATGATTTGATAAAAATATATGTTAAATTAGAGCATTTTTTCAATAACTTATTATGTGAATATTGTAGATTATGTTTATATTACATAGTGAAATTAATTTGTAAAGTTATGTCTAACGCGGATAAAAGACTGAGAATGGCGCAAAATCTACCAAGCGTATTTTTCTGAAACCTTCACCAATTTAAAGATAATTTAATTATTGATCTTTTAGTATACGCGATTTATTAAAATACCTTTTGTTTTGTGTATAATAAATTAATAATGCGTCAAATTGAGGACAGCGCTCCTTGATGGGCGAGTCCTATTACTGGCTGAACGTACGACGCGTTGCGTGAGCTCAGTACAGAACACGCAAGCTAACCACTCAAGGTCACTGGCATATATCTGAGTCTTGACAAAACATGATGTGGCATTAGTTCCGATTTTTGCCACGCGCCAAAAAAACCTTGTAGCGTTGTACCTACCCGTTAGGAACCTAGGTGTCTTGAAGCAAGCCATTCTCGTGCAGAATGATGTGCCATCGGCGCTGCATACACATTTGTTGCAGCTTATGAAGTAGGACGTGAAGGGCTCGCATTTTGACGAATCAGCTGTGAAGAAATGAGACGATCTTATTATTTTTGAAGTGAAAACTTCATTAGCCGCATTGAACGATTTTTTGTAGGGGCAAAACTTATGGGTTCGTGTTATCGACATGCCCGCGCCGACATGCTGTAGTAGCAGTAAGTGAATTTAAATTGACCACGTGAAAAGTTTAATTCTATATCATTTGTGTTGCCATTTCAGATAAAATCAGTCATCTTTCATTTAAATAATCATTAATTGAATAGTAACATTTTGCAACTAGGATATTGTGCAAATCGAAAGTGAATTAAAAAAAACGAATTTTATTGCTCATTGTCACTATAAAATTTTGAAAATGTCTTGATCCAGTGGTTATGACTGTGCGTTATATAATATGTCAGTGAATAAATGATTAATGTTTATTTTTATTTGCCCGCGGCTTCGCCCGTGTGTATGTCGGAAAATATTCCACGGGAACGTACTACCGGGATTAAAAGTAATATAATTAATACCTACTTACTTTTTGACTAATTTGTACAAAAAATGGTTGTGGCTTAACTATAATAGTCTGTTAGACTAGCCTTGCGGAATATTTTGTGGGAAAAAAATAAACATTTATTTCAGACAAAAGAGTCCATAGGCAAGGCAAGATACGGTAAGGCAATAACAAGAATTTTAAATTGTGTAATAATGAGTACTATATACATGTAGTACATTATTTTATCTACCATCAATAGTATTTGCAGCGCCCGCCATATAATTACTTTTATAGTCAAATTTTTGATACCTTGGGTTACATTATTGCTTAATTTTCGTAGGGATCTCTAAGTTTTTTGACAATAAAATACAACCTTGTTACTCGCTGTAGCTTTCTACAGAGGCGAAAGAATTTAAATAATCAGTGAAGTGTATTTTGAGTTTATCCATTACAAACAAACTAACAAAAAATCTAATCTTTTCTCTTTAAAATATCAGTAAATTTAAATATAATAATAAAAATGTTTTATTGACATTATATAGGTAAGGTGTTATATTTTAATTTGAAGCCCTGATTCCTGAGCTAGGTGGTGGGTTACAGGAGTCAGTGTCATCAGATGTCGGTTCACCCGTTTTTGGAACAAAATAGAATAGAATATAGATAGATAGTATAGATTCATCATCATCATCCGAAGCCGACAAAAGGATCCGGTTGGGTTGGGCAGCGTTTCGAAAACTTCGTCAAGTCTTCTCGTCGCTAATCCCGCAGTGTTTGAAGACTAAGGTCTTCAACCAGAGCGTCCTGCCCGTTATGATATACGGTGCCGAAACGTGGACACTGACAGTCGGGCTGGTCCACAAATTCAAGATCACCCAGCGTCATATGGAGCGGGCTATGCTCGGAGTTTCTCTGAAGGATAAGATCAGAAATGAAGTTATCCGGAAGAGAACCGGAGTTACCGACATAGCCTGCAGAGTAAGCAAGCTGAAGTGGCAGTGGGCTGGCCAAGTTTGTCGAAGGACCGATGGACGGTGGAGCAGACGAGTCCTGGAGTGGAGACCGCGTATCGGCAAGCGTAGTGTGGGTTGCCCCCAGCTAGATGGACCGACGACCTTAAAAAGGTGGCTGGGACAGACAGGATGCGGAATGCGGAGGACAGGTTGTTGTGGCACAGCCTGGGAGAGGCCTATGTCCAGCTGTGGACTGCTATAGGCTGAGTTGATTGAACTTGAACACTATCTGCAATAAATGAGCCTAGAATTGTTGATAAAAATCAACTTGTAATATGTAACCCTGCCTATGCCACAACGAAGCAAAACCGTAACCATAGTAAATAAAATACGTGCTATATCATGAAGTAATATTGAAATGTATATTCGCTCGTAAACCTTGGCATATATACACAGAACTGTTAAGATAAACATAATACTTGCACCTAACTTTAGTGGTTACATAGTTTATGGAAATAATGGAGATACGGCATTCTTAACCGATTGATTATTTTTAAGGTTATGATAAACTAACTGTTGCCCGCAGTTTCACTTATTCATCAGTTATGCATCCTAGAGTAAATACTTAGGTACTTCATGTTAAAAATGTAACCGCCTCTGTGGTCCCTGTTTTAGACCCAGAGGTCCCGGGTTCGGAATTGGGAAGCTGCATCTGGTTAGACTGGAAGCCGACACCAAACATAGTTGGAAAAAGACTAGACAGTTGATTGAAAATATTTTTTTATTTACTAAACTTTTTAATTCCAAGTAACTACAGTGCTTCTATTTTTTTTAATGTCTCTCGGCAATCATCACATTTCTGACTTTAGCAGCGTTCCTTCCATTGCAGTAAAATAAATTACATATTAAGAAAAAAGAGTAGTAACAACTCTATGTACTTCCAAGGTGATTGAAATCGTCCGGCCAGCACCAAGTGCAAAGGGAGACTTATACAGGGTTATTTTTAAAACGTCAATAACCTCTTAAGGGGTCATTGTACTCATCATTATGAACAACTTTTACTATGGGACAAAATGAAAACGCGAAAAAAAAAAACAAGCTGTTCCCTACATTTATGTTCTAATAATTCGTTAAAATGTAGGGAACAGCTGATTTTTTCCTGATTTTTTTTGACCCGTTCAGAGGTTATTGACGTTTTAAAAATAACCCTGTATACTCGTTAATCCGACGGCTGATTTAACACGAAGTTTGCCGAGCGAAATCACACTAATATTATAACGGCGAAAGTTTGTGAGTGTGTGTTGTTACTTTTTCACCTTAGACAAAGAAATGTATAGACGGCGGGTAGCTCCATTTCATTCTCACAAGAAAGGGATATAGTTTTAAGTTATTATACATAAAGGAAAAGGAAAAGCTATACTATTTCCGTCTCTCAGTGCGTCTCAGGTTTTTCAAGGTCAGCGACATAATAAATGTAGCTCATCAAGCTTCGACTTTCATGGCATTATTTGTGAAATTGTGAAGTTTAAATTCGCACTGTCCTACATCATAATTATAATCATTAATTTGCTGATTTTTTTTTTGTTTAAAACCCAGGGTAGAGGGTTAGGTCTATGGTATCATTGGGTCCTATATACATTTATGGTATGTATAAAATATGTTGTCTCATCTGGCCACGCTACCCGAACCTCTATAGATTTCTTGCTCTAAGTTAACAATAATAAACCTAAATTCAAAAAACAAATACTAAAAACCATAAGTGAAGGCAAATGACAGACTACTAATATCTTATATCTTATTATTCAAACTTATTTTTTTTTTGGTCTTAACAATCAAACTTTTTTTTTCTCTTTTAAATTTAAACTTAACTATAAGCAAAAGCTAAACTTGTACCTTTTGTATTTAAATTTCTTAAAAGGTAGTCCGTTCGCATGTTTTATATTTATCCTAGTTATACAGGGAAACCTATTATTTGCCATAGAATACTGTAATACTTACTCTGTAACATACTATATGTATCGCTGTTGGTTGCTTAAATAAATAAATAAGTTCTTCACGTTCAAACGGCTGGACCAATTTTGATAAAATTTTGTATGGAGGTAGCTGACATCCTGGATTAACATATAGGCTACTTTTTATCCCGATATTCCTACGGCATCGAGACTTACGCGGGTAAACCCGAGGGGCACAGTTAGTTAAGAAAATAAAAGCACTGTAGTACAGCTGTTTACGGCTTCAACGGCCGCTGGAGAAATTATGAGTTTAAAAATCGTTTTTAAAGAATATTTAAACAAATTACTCTTATAAGCATTTTCCGGACAGCTGCTCTATATGTCCAGCATATCTCTTACTTCTTTAATCCGAGTTCAGAACAGTACACACGATTACCCTACTTCAAACTGCATAATACCCTATTCACTGCACTTACAACTGAGGCCACAGAGCATATCACGTCTCAAGGAAACTACTGTCTGTTATTTGGACTATTTTATTTAGAAACGACTGTAATTCCTAGAGAATAGGTAACATGCTTCGGTAGTTCGCTGAAAATGGGGTTAACCTCTCCAAGACTCCAAGGTAAGATAATCCTAACTAATATTATAAATGAGAGGGTGAGTTTGTTTGTTACGCTTTCACGCTAAAACAGCTAAACGGATTTGGATAAAACTTGGCACATGGGTAGATCATCAGCGAGGAGTCCTGGAACGCGGTGGTATCCTTCTGCGAAACAGTCGTGTCGCAGAAGGAGGCTGCGGAAAGGGAGCGGGAGATCTCTTCCGCTTACTCAGCCCGCAGCAGACGCACCGGGCGTCGGCAGAGGGCTGACAATGCCCTATTCCGGTCCAGGGACGGCGGACTTGGGGACGTCCACCGCACCCTATCATACAGGACCCGAGGTGGCGGCGGGTAGTGTTGCACGCGCGCCCCTTTCAAATGACTCATATGAGTGTGGAGACTAAGGGAGGCCCTTTAAGCCCTCTCGAAAACAGTGAAACTAGTGAAATGGACACGGACAGTGCAATTGTGAACAATAAAAAGAACAGTGACTATAAATTAGCTAGTGTAAGTGAACTTTTCCCGGACAATGAAGGACAATACGCAGTTGTTTGTTGGTACTGCGCAAAAACTAACGTAATTAAAAAATTCCATGAGTGGTAGGGACTCCAAACTAAGATTAAACAATTAACTTGTAGATTGTGTAACAAGAGAAGTGCCGTGAAATGTTTTATAAAAACTTCAGCAAATATTTCAAACGGACACCTAGTGAACAGTGTAAACGAAATTAATATATATTCGTGTAATATAAATTTCTGCAAAATAAATAAGATAGACTGCCGCAAGTGCAACGGACAGTTAAATGTTAAGTACATGCCAATTATAGGACTTGAAAGTGAAGAAAACGTGACTTGTGAATGTGGCACAGTGAACAAAATAGTATCGAAATATAGAGAGGTACCCAGGACCCAAAGTACAAGGGCTGAGCCATTGCTGTATGGGTCAGGCCGCCCCACTCGCCGGACGCCGCGTCACGACTTGGGTAGCGCGATTGCTGCGACGGCGCCCGGCGGCGTGACCGTTGGCGCCGCGAGAACGAAATTGAATGAAGCCACCGCTGTTGCGCAAGCTCGCAATGTCGCCACCACCGCGCGCGCGTGCGAAGGCATGACCGTCTCGACGCTTCCGCGCGCCGACTCCACGACAAAGTTCGGTCACGCGACGGTGCAAGCGCGCGCCGCCAGTCCGACCGTCGCCTCGCAGATCAAGCAACCGCTTCTCCTCACTCTCCACCGAAGAGGAGCACAAAGACGATTTGGAAAAGGATAAAGACTACGCCCACGCGACTTTTACCTCACCAAAACCCAAGAAGAGAAAGAGAGGTGCCGTCACTCCTAACTCGACAGCGACCTAGCAAAAACCGTGAGTGATCACATCATCCACTCACATCCCCGACATAATCATAACAGACGTCAAGAATATCAACGAGCCGGAATACCTTAACAAAATTAGAAAAATAACCACAGAGCATGGAGCAAGACACGCCATGGCTAGTAACAAAAGAACCATCACGATCCGCGTATACACCGCGGACATAAGGAAAATAATTTAAGAAGAGTTGAGGAAACTTGATGACGGGCTCCGCTTCGTGGCTCGCGTCCCTAAAGCCCAGCAGACCCATCAGACGAAAGTTGTTCTCATTACAAACATCTATGATGAGACGAATGAGGCATGCCTTGAGGAAATGGAGAGGTGCATCGGTGTGAGACCAATCAAGATGAGAACAATCAAAGGTAACTTACAATTATTTATCTTTGATGGTGCCCACTCATACGATGAAATCGCCACACTTATGAAGACAACAAAGCATGCGTACTTCGGGGCCTTTAGCATGAATCCTCAGGAATACAAAGATGATCCTAGGAGAGTAGTACAATGTAAGAAATGTTTCCTCTTCACGCATGCGACATCGGCGTGTCACGGTGAGAAGAAACACCCCACCTCCACAATTCAAAAGGAAGAAGGCATAGATATAGAAATATGCACAGCATGCAAAAAACCGGGCCATGGGGCCAACCAAGCCAAATGCGAGAAGTTCCAGAATGCAGTGGACCGTCAATTGGTACAACATGAAGAAAAAGAAAGGAAAAAAAGAGAAGCAGCTGAACGCAGATACGCAGCACTGAGATACCGTCGGGAAAACGTATCGTACGTAAACATAACCTCCACTTCACAATTTCCACCGTTGACCAAACAGGCGCACCAATTACAATCACAACCACAGCACCAGCCACCAATGCAACTAAATGAACACACAACAATCAAAGAAAACCGCATAGAACCCCTAGGGCAAGAGCTATAAATAACTATGAAACAAATATTACACCAGCTACAGCTACAACACGAAATTCTCATAAAAATTCTCAACAAATAATCCGAGAAATCAATATCATAAGTTGCGCATACTGCACCTCAATGCGCAAGGATTGAAAGGTAAATTCCTCGAGCTAAAATCCTTAGCCGACCGTTATAAACCACATATAATAGTAGTCAACGAGTGCCGGGTGGACTTTTCTAAAATCCGCATGAATCTCCTCAACTACGACAAGATCACGCACTCGATCGCGTCGCATCTAACTACAGCCATGTATGTGATGCGAGGAATACGCTGGAGTCAGACTGACGTCACCCCAGGTACTTAAGAAAGCGACCGCCTCATCGAAGGTGTCGCTATCAACCTCACTTATGATCATCTAACCGGAGATTCCCTAAAAATTAAGGGGATATACATACCACATAGATCAGAGCACTTCGACACCGCAGCGCTTAATGATGAGCTAGAAGACATTATAACCGAAGCTTCAAACGTCACCATCGGGGACCTCAACCTTAAAATGACCGAACTCAACCAGACGAGAGACGAAGGGGCGGGAATACTCGTCCGCGACCTCTGTAACTCCGACGTCTGCACCATATACCACACGGGCCTATCTTCGCGACCTAACAGTGTGGGCTATGGCATCCTCGATGCAGCCATCTTCTCGCACGATGCGCAAGCTTTCGACACCATAACATGCCGATAAACAACATCGGTTGGTTCCGATCATATGCCCTGGCTACTGGACTTAAGCATAGTGGTGGACAGAGAGAAAACACTGGTAAGAAACACCCACGCAACAACGAAGAAATCAGAAAACACTTCCAACAAACCGTATGGGATAAAACCACGCACCGACCAAAGGAAATCATAACGGACGCAGAATGCGAGGAATATATACTACAACTAGAAAAAGCCATAATAGAAACCTTGGATGAGTATGCGCCACTACATGAAAACAACAGAAGAGATCAACTTCCAGAAGAGATTAATGAATTGATCAACAAAAGAAACCAAGCAAAAAGTAAAGCGTGGCGACTACGCTTCAACCAGGACAGAATAACGGAACAAAGAAGAACCTATAATCATCTGAAATACCAGGTCCAACAAGCACTCGTGGAATATAGCAGCGAAAAATGGGCCCGGATAATAAACGATCCACAGAACAACAGAGCCCAGATGTGGCGAATCCAACGCACCCTGAAGGCTCCAGTACAGAGACTCCCCCACATTGAGAGTTGCAACAGTGAGAAAGAAACCATCGACGCCCTGGTCGACGCAGCGATTGTCACAGAAGCCGAGATAAACAACGAAGATAAGAACATAGAGAAGACCACACCGTTCCAGCCACTCGACCCCACCTCTATAGAGGAAATCAGATTCGCGCTGAGACGCTTTAAAAATAAGAAGGCGCCTGGCCCGGACAAAATCAAAGCAGACGCCCTCAAACTTGGTGGCGACCCCTTTCTAGTCAGGTACAAAGTAATAGCTGACTACCTGTTACTGACAGGTTATTATCCCAACAGATGGAAAATCGGGGCCTGCATCTTCCTACATAAAGCAGGCAAGAATCACCGTGACGCCAAATCATACCGACCTATCACGCTCCTAAACATCATGGGTAAATTACACGAACGCCTGCTCTTGACGCGTCTGCGACAGACGGCCGACAGACTCCAACCACCGTTCCAACATGGCATTACCAAGAACAGAGGAACAGGTACACAGATCCTTCGCACCGGCAAGTTTATCACGGATGCGCTGGAAGCGAGGGAAAGTGTGGCCATGGTCCTGACGGATCTTTCGAAGGCTTTTGACTCAATAAACCACAAAGGTCTGACGACGAAGCTTCAAACAGCCGACGTCCCGAACAACATCATCAAACTAATAGAGAATTACCTGAGCGGTCGCAAAACCTACGGACGTTTCAGAACCACCAATGGCGACGAAAAACCGGTGCCACACGGGGTCCCCCAGGGCTCTATCCTAGGTCCGGTCATCTTCAATCTATACGTACACGACGTTTGGGACCAACGGGACCATATCCGCGGACTCAAGCTCTCCCAATACGCCGATGACCTGTGCATCCTTAACAGGTCTCCCGACCCGAACTGCGCGACACACCGCGCGGGCTGGGCCGCCGACACCGTCATCGACTACTAACGTCGCTGGGGGTTAAAATGCAACATAGACAAAACAGAGTGTGCTATGTTCACTCACAAGAGAAACTATCGCAGAACCATACGCATCAAAGACGAGGTAATCGAATATAAAAATAGCATAAAATATCTGGGCGTACACTTAGACAAGACCATGACCATGGGCAAACAGACGGATTACGTCATGCAGAAGGCGCGACGAGCTCGCGGCGCGCTAGCCCCTATAATAGGCTGGCACGCCAAGACGAATATAACTGTGAAACTGGCTGTCGTTCAGGCCTGCCTACTTCCTATATTGGATTATGGCGTGGTACAACTACTCTCACGTTACAGTAAAAGCAACTTACTCAAAATTGAACGCCAATACCGAATGGCTCTCAAGACCAGCGGACAATTCCCAAGACGCCTAGAAACCTCACTGCTCTGGGATATGCTCGATTGGGATCCATGGCACCTCCGTGCACAAGACTTAAACGAGGACATGCTGCGCCGACTCCGCGAAATGCAGATCGAGGATCTGGAGACCCCTGGTGACGCCTACCTCGGATACGGACAGCACAACCCCCTCCTCACTAATACTAGACTAGGTGAAATCGACTATGTACCAAAAAAAGACAGGAGTCGGCTGCTAAGCAAGCGAACGACCGCTCCACGTCCCCATAAATTGTAATTAGCTGTAAATAGGATAGGGCAATATAGAACAACACTATAAGTTTATTATAAATTAATTCTGTACATACTAACAAGCACACAGCACACACTACACGACACTTATATAGATCTCTTTCAGACAAACATAGGTAGACTGTAAGTAGCTGACACACCCACAGGCCGAATACACCACCGACCTGTGGACATGATGTATCATATGAACCAGGGAAATAAACATCTTTCTATTCTATTCTATTCTATTCTTTCAGATGTTGCGTGGGGAGGTCAATCACCTCACCCCCTCCCCCCCAGACTTGAAGTGGCCGGTAGAGGCGGGCCAGCACTAGCTGGGGATCGTGGAAGCTGCACCAGATTCCAGGATACCCGGTGCAAGTGAAGGAAGCGAACACCGGGGTGGTTTTTAGTCAGTAAGAGTCTGACAGACCCCTCCGCCCGTCCCAGGGCGGAGGACATCCATGAGGATATAGGACACTTTTGACACTTTGTGGAAGGCCTATGTATTTTGGCTGAAATGGTGATGACGATGATGATGATAGAACACTTTTTATCTTAGTAGTACGTTTCCTTGTATAATTTCTGACCTCCACGTGGGCGAAGCCGTGGGCAAAAGCTATAGTATAATAATTGACAAGCTGCGCACAGCGGTTTCACCCATATAAGTCTCGATTCCGTGGGAATACCGGGATAAAGAGTATCCTATGCCGTAATTTAGGTCATGGTCTACCCATGTGTTAAATTTCATCCAAATCCGTTCAGTCGTTTTAGCGTGAAAGCGTAACAAACAAACTCACTTTCGTATTTATAATATTAGTAAGGATATACATTGATTCCATTGCTGAAAATATGTATAAGCATTTTTTGATCCAGACACGGGTTTTGATCCAGACACGGGGATGCTTCTGGGAACTGGTGCCCACACACCCTCACACACGCACCTCCACACCCTCCCTCACACACACACACTCACTCACGCACACACACCCTTATACTGCTACAACTATTACTAATAAATGTCTAGTTCTAGTTTTGTTATTATTAATTGTTTATGTCTAGTTTCTATTGAACTCAGTATTATATTTCGCTCCTGGGGTGGGCGCTAATACCTGCGACACAGTTTCGAAACTAACGCAGTATTAAAGTACACGAAAATTGTTATATGATTTTGTTCCAATAAAATATTTGATTTGTTCCAATAAATATTTGATTTTTTCCAATAATTTGATACACAAATATATAAACTCATGCCTTCTTCTGATGGGGGTAGGCAGAAACTACACGATCATACTCCTTACTACGTTTACGTTCATACATCTGGTCATTCACGCACGCCGGTTGCGAGTACTACGCACCTAACTTTTCTGAAGAACATCACCAATAAGGTCACTACGTATAATTATGTCCTTCTAGGGCGTCCCCTCCCGGTTTATAATGCCAAACGTTCAGCAATAGATATTTACCTACTCGCTAATAAGTTAATATTAAATGATATACTTACTTCTTCTCCAATAGAGTAACATGTCATCGTCCAAAACTTTCGCGCTTACTACAGAGAATGACTGAAACAAATTAAATAAAAGTAAAACAAAAACAAATGAATATTATGCAGTTTGTCGAACACGGCGTCAAGAACTCCCCGAAAGAACTCCCCGGGGTGTTTGCCATAATCGCCACGCTTGGCAGGCGGGTTGGCGATCGCAGTATGGTGTTGAAACACATAGAGAACGCTGCTGCCCATTCTAGTAAGTCCCTTAGTCGCCTTTTACGACACCCACGGGAAGAAATGGGATGATGCTGTTCTTTACGTCCGGCAGCAAACGGACGTCCCGCAACCAAACTTTTCTTTTTTTATTTATTCAAATGTAAATAAAAAAAAATACTTTCATGAATGATTAGTAGTCATTGGATACATGAAGTGGGCTGCCGTTGTAAGACGACTAAAATGCCACGGTGTATAGTGTCTATAAAAGGAGAAAGTAACCGCTGACAAAACTGAGACCTCTCAACAAAATATTGTAATAATGTGATTTGTTAAGATTTTTTAACCAGCTTTTGCCCGCGGCTTCCCGTGCCTGAAGATAGGAAATTATCGGGTTAAAATATACCTATCCTATGTCCTTTAATAAACGGCTGCCCATGTGCCAAATTTTATCCGTTGCAACGCTGTGGCGTGATTCACGTTAATAGTATTCATCATTTCAGCCGAAAGCCGTCCACTGCTAGAAATAGGCCTCCCCCAAAGGGTTTGCCATAATCGCAACGCTTGGCAGGCGGGTTGGCGATCGCAGTGTTAAAATGTATAGTGAACGCTGCTGCCCATTCTCTAGTAAGTCCCTTAGTCGACTTTTACGACACCCACGGGAAGAAATAGGGTGGTGCTTATTCTTTACGTCCGGCACCACAGACAAGTAGCATACAACTCATTTATGGTATAAGATGAACACATACACTTGAGTTTTTAAAGCATTTAGCAAACACAGTGAACTTATCCTAAAATTAATATATGTAAAAACAAGATATCCTAGAACAAGACAAGATAGCCACCTTTGGGATGGCTCAGCAAAATACCAACTTGCCGCGCTTGACTCGGTGGAACGCAGAGCTAAGAGGCTCATTGGCGACGTAAAACTGGTGGATGCCAATCTTCACAGCTTGGGCCATCGCTCCACGACGTCATTCCACCGGCCCCTTTCTATTATCGGACATCTAGACGCACTGCAGGTTACCATCCCTTCCTTGTTGCTATTCCACCAATTCGCACTAAGCGTTTCCAAATGACTTTTATAATGCGCACAGCAAAAGAGTGGAACTCTCTACTTGCGTCTGTGTTTCCGAACGCATACAACCCTAATCTCTTCAAAGTTAGAGTAAAGAGATATCTTCTGGGTAAGCTCACTCTATCGTCGACTTTGTCTCTGTCACCTCTGCCAGAGCAAACCCATCCTAAATAAAAAATTAAAAAATCCTGTTTTCCAAGGTTATTTGAAAAAGATAGGCCATAGAAATCTCTAATAATGTTGTAGTGACCAATGCGAGGCTAGTGATAACGCAGTCGAAGTGGCTAAATTCTGGTCGAAGCAAAAATTTATAATTGATTAATTCACCGACACGACGACGAAGACGATCCATCTGCAGTTTTATTGTGACCGTTCATTATAGCAGCATTTGGGGAGGCTTATGTCCAGCAGTGAACGTTTACTGACCAACAATTTTAATCTATTACCCATGCTTACTTCATCAAACTACAAAGTTACTGATAAAATAGCCATTAAAAATTATAAAATTAAAAACACTTACTAAAATTGCAAGATACGTGTAACCCACGTTCATTTCGATTACAAACTAAATATTACGTAGGAAACAATCAACCGTATGTATTTTCAATACAGAGACTGTGTAGTGACGATTTATAAATCGATTGTGCACGGGAAACGGTTTCAAATTATTTTCTTATTTATATATTCTAATAAAAATAGCATATCATCACGCCTGTATAACTCTGAGAGGCCTCTGATTGAAGACTAGTCTTCCATTACCGCTGGCCATCTCGCCTGCGCCTCTGGGAGGCCTTTTATATCAGCAGCACACTAACTGTGCGTCGACAATCACAGCAGCTGCTCACTACAGGCTGTTGATTACACCCTCACACGTCGGGAGGTCAAGTCACCCCTCCTGCTGAGTGTGAGGCAGTGTCTCCACTCTCCTGAAACGGCGAAAACTCAAGATCACACACCCTCTACTCTGCGCACTCCCGAACAACACCTAGTTTTCCTTTGACATTATCATAAATCAGAACTTTTCCACTCCTGAACAGAATTGCCTCCTCCTGCCCATTCAACTCAAGACGCTGCAGCCCCGTCCCGTTCCTGTCCTGAAGCCGGCTGAAGAACTTGATTCAGTTCCTGAGTACCTGGTCTCGTTCCTGTTTTCCTGAACCCGTTCCTGTTTTCCCGAGCCCAAGCCACTGAAGACTTATTTCCTTTTTGTATATTTTTGTAATTCCTTCGCTCGCGCGGTCAATAAGGGGCGAAAACGTTATTATTTTAATTATGGAACGTAGCTTAAATAGACCAATGATTAAAAAGCGAAAACACGCATCGCACGGAATCCTGTATCCACACAAATATGTATATACAAAAACATATCTGCGGGTAGCGTTATATTATACCTAGCCCAGTTCAAATAGATGCCTAAAAGAAGACGCCATTTTAAATCACACCATTCCCCACTATAAATCTCATTGAAAATCAATAGGTAATCTTGAACCGTAATCTTGAAACTTGTTTGTCTGTGGCTTGTTTGCACTGCTGAAAGGTTCACAAACACTGCGGTACATACATGAAAGTTTCATGTGTTTCTATTCTACGTTCTGAGCGACTGTTGCGAATTGGCTGAATGAAAAACCAAGTGTGTAAAATTAAAATAAACTAGACATAAGACAATAGATTGTATTTGTTTGCCACAACACCAACAATGAGAGAGTGAGAGAGAGAATGAGAGTGTTTGGGGGTGTGTGTGAGTGTGTGTGTGATTGAGTATTGAGTATGTTATATATAGTTTGATTTTTAGTTACAAACTTCACTGACATGATGTTTTTCTTAATTAACATTATTATGCCTACAATTTTAATTTCAACAAGGTTCTAACTTTTATTATTTTAATCATATTTTATATTGTTTTTTGTTAATGTGAGGTCGTTGTAGATCTGTAGACCATTTTCTATTTTGTTAAGTACCTGGTACTTTTGACGGGCCTACGCTGTCCTCTCATACCTATTAACTCTATAATTTGAAAACATAGTTAGAGCCAATATTTTTAAAAGAGTACCTAACCGTGGAGTTTCTTGCCGGTTCTTCTCGTTAGGAAACGACCAATTGGAACTGTGCACCTAGCTTCTGACGTTTCATAAGTGCCCATGTAGGCGGCATAAGTGAAATAAAATATTTTGTTTTTATTTTTTGATTTTGATGTACCTAATTTCCATCTAATTAAATTTCAACTTAATATCGGTGTAAATTAAGTTGATTTTAGAATGACTAAGTAGATATTATTGAACGATCATATCGTTTCTTTTTAATCTTCGGCGTGCAAAACTTGGTGTGGGCATTAAAGTTATTTTTCCAAAAACACATATTTCTTTACATGTTCGGAAATTAAATTGCGAACGTAGGATAGATTGATGATAGATTTGATTGATTCGCATTTCTTGCGGTTACGGCTTGGAGTACAAATGCATGAAGTATTTGACTCTAATCATTCTCCTGCCCATTCCAAAACAAAGTACTCCGGGATGTAGTCAACGCGCCCTGGTACATTAGAAACAGTGACTTCCACCGGGACCTCAAGATGGATGACGTAAAGATAGTAATAAAAAATATGCAGACGCTCACGAACACAAAATTCATAATCACGTGAATGTTGAGGCAATTCAACTCCTTGACATCACTGAATTAGTGTGAAGACTAAAAAGGGTAAAACCTTTTGAGTTAGTTTAGTGCAGTGTGACTAAATTTAAACTGCAGTGCAAGTGCTGACTAAAGAACACGTGAATGATTTAAGTGTCTTCCCCTTAACATAACGTGAATAAGAAAGACGTTATTGGACGATTTCTTAATTTTATATTTACTTAGCAGTTTAAGTTATATTTAAATGAACATTCCTTTTAGATTTTTTGCTTTGGGTTCGGGACATACAAGTGGGACGTCATTGTATTCTTTTGGCTACTACTTACTACTACACCAAAAGTAAACAGAAACCTCGGATGGAGACATTGGCGGCAGCTACATGAAACACAGCATAGCGTTGACATAGAAAAGCGTCGAGAAGGCAGTTTCACCCCGCCAAATGATTCAACATTCGGGATTCAGCAAAGCTGAACCTAACCTCAACCTGATGGCGACGTCATTAAAAGATGCCCACCCTTAGGTAAATATAAACCGTCTCTCCACTATTCCAATGCTTGCTCAAGGATGCATATCCGGTATGGCTCTAATAATCCCTCCATATCCCAAAGACATGTCTTTCCTACCATTATCGCGCCCCTGGTCTACTCTTTGATATGCAATGGTCTATGTGGTCCCATGAAACATGAGGCTCCAGGGGCTAGTATCTATCTTTGGGTACATTCGAGTGATCGAGTCTGGTTTAACCACGCTGGGGTCGGTGCATTTAATTAATTCATTCATTCGTACTTATTAGCGAATATAATGTGAATAAGGTATCACCAACTGTGATATTTTATTTAAAAGATCTCCTGCCCTTGTCCCAATTTAACTTTGGTCGGCACAACATCAATGTCTTCTTTTGTCCTTAACCTTTCTATCCATATCATCTTTCGTACAGTCCATCCATCGTTTCTTCGGTCTTCCCATACTCTTATAGCCATCTACATGCATACTCAAAACTAAAAATTACATGCTCATGGCATGAAAACCGATTTCCGCATTGACAGCACTAATCTAGAATAGGTACTTAAATTATTTATGCTGAATGTAGATTGAAAAATCGAAACGCCTTTGTAGATTGTTAAAGCAACACGTAGCTACAAACCTTTAAGCCTAACTAATACTACTAGGCATCATTGACAAAAATGCTGATTACTACCAAGTTACCAACCTTATTTTCTCGTCTGCCATTAATTTTGTTGTATTTTTTATTTTATTTAGGATGTGTGTGCTCTTGACCTTAGTCTAGGGCAGAGATGACAGAGACAAAGTCAACGATAGAGTGAGCTTACCCAGAAGAAGCCTGTTCACTCTAACTTATATAAATCTTACCTAACTCATCTCTCTCTTATCTCTTATCTAACTTATATTAATCTTCTTCTTTTCTTTTATACTTCTTTGTATATTTATAAAGTTAAGCAAAATGTAGTAGGTATACATTTTAATTATAGTATCTGCCTACCATCCCCGCCCTACATACAAAGGTTGCCCACCTAAGCACTTCACAAACACTTTTCAATTCCCACTCATGCACACACACACACACAGAGACATACACGTGCACACGCACACACACCCCCACACACTCACACTCTACCTGACACACCCAAACTCATCCTCCTATCATACCACCGCAACATACCTTGAAACTATCTATTAGGTTATTATTTCTTTTACTCTTTTCATTCTCTTTTAAATATTTTAGTTAAGTACTGCATGATCTTATCGTACCACTCCACATGTCACTTACCTTTATTAATTTCGTGTCAATTAAGTGGCAACACTTTTAACAGATCCCATAGCTGAACACTGACCCCCAAAATACAGGCCTAAGCCTAATTTGGGAGTTGGGATCAGATCTTTGTAATACATAAATTGTAAGATTGTGACTTAAAGGCCCGTATTTCAGATCGTGCTCAATACTTAAGTATTACTTAAAACTAGATTCAAGCTATTTGATTGGTTGAAACTAGTTTTAAGTAATGCTTAAGTACCTAATGCAAATGCTTGAGTATTGAGTGCCGTTCTATAATACGGGCCCTAGTGTCTGTCATATTTTAATGTATTTTTTTTTCGTGACAAAATACTTTTTTTAAATTATTTATTATTTAATAAATACCTAAACAGTCAACAAAAATGTTTCAATGTAACATAGAAAACTGGCAACATTCTTTCGCTTGGCCCCAGTGCCCCACCCAAATTTAACTGTGCGCACAGTTTTCATAGATAACAGACCGAGTTGACGTCATATTGCCAAAAAAAGACGCGTATCAATTTTCAAGGTTGAGTAGTGATGAATTAAATGAACAACAATTGACGATTACTACAGTAAAGTAAGTTTATGCAGTTTGTGTTCGTGAGTTTAGTGTTGGGAGGTGTAGATTACAAAATTGGCGATTTATAGGAGATTATCCACACAGGTTAAGACATTTTAATATTATACGTTAATACCGTTTATCCTAATCTCTTCAAGATTTTCCTAGATTAAACCTACAAAGCTTTAGCGTGAGAGAAAAAATATGAAAAGACTACTAAAATCTTAGTTGCATTGTCTTGTTTTCTTCATCGCCTGAAAGAGAACATGAATTTCGCCTAATTAAATATTTCCTTATTAGAAGTACTAAGCAAACACACCGAAAAACAATTTTGTTTACACTTCATGATATAAGTAGATATTGGAGATTGTGAACCGGAATATCCTTGTTCACGTCACACCGGCTTTAAAGGATTAAACATACCAAAATAGATAGGAATGATATGTGCTTAGAATACTAAGGATAGGTGACGTTCCAGTGCAAATTATAGATAATGTTTTATGTACGTATAAATATTATCATAATATTGAAGAACACATATGGATATTATTGTATTGTTATCACGAGCATTTTTATTTACATTCAGTAACTTTTTAGAAAAAAATAACAACTGACCGGTTTTTATTTTTCATTTTTTAGTTGTGATACCTACCCCACACAAATTCAACACAACTATGGCAGTACTAATTAAATACGTATTAATGAAATTAACTCAAAAATTGCTCAAGAAAAAAAATGGGACCATCCCGCGATTTTTTTTTCAGGACTTTCTGTTTTTATTTTTAATTTTTACTTTGTTTTTTTTTTAGTTTTGATCTTTATGTTTCTATGAGTGTGTGTTTTTTTTATTTGTGATCTGTGCGAGTCTTTTCTTTCTTTCTTTATTTTTCTCTCATTATAATCATAATCAGCCTATAATTTTCCTACTGCTGCGACACAGGCCTCCTCTCTTATGGGCTGTTATCTACCACGTGATCCCAGTGCGGCTTGGTAGATGTAACATGTCTTCGAATTTTTGGTTCTAGGATCTGCCGGTTTCTTCACGATGTTTTCCTTCACTGTTTTGTGAGCAGTAGTGATGAAATTATTTACACAAAGTAAAGCGCCTGTCTGGGTTCGAACCCACGACCTACAACTCGGGATCGTTGCCACTGGGCCGCCACTACTCTCTTTACCAGAGCTTTCTCTACCAAAAAAAGAATAACGCAAAACGGCCTAGTAATCACGGAAAAATCGCTGTACAGTCACGAGCACTAATATGTATCCACTTAGCAACTTTTAAATATGATTTTCTCCTAATCTGTTGATTGTAATTTTATGTTCTTTCGAATTCAGTATTTTGGAACCTATACTATTCTGAAATAGGTCTTATCTCAAAGTTGCCATCGTTATTCCACGACAAAATCGCTTTTAAATTTTTGTAAGTATATACTTATTTGTGCTCGTGACTGTACTTATCACCGATTTTTCCGTGATTACTGGGCCGATTTGCGTTATTCTTTTTTTTTATTGAATGAAAAAACAGATACTCGCTGAATATACAGGGTTATTTTTAAAACGTCAATAACCTCTTAAGGGGTCATTGTACTCATCATTATGAACAACTTTTACTATGGGACCAAACCTGAAATCGCGAAAAAAAATTGTTCATAATGATGAGTACAATGACCCCTTAAGATGTCATTGACGTTTTAAAAATGACCCTGTATAACTTCCTCCTATTTTTTAAGTTGTTTAAAAATGGCCGCGAAATATACTGTACTCATTTCTATTTTCGATGCTGTTATTGTGTAGTTGAATGGTTTATGTGGGTTGGTTTAAAATTGGTGTTTATCTAAATCGAAGTTTGTGTTACGCTTTTTTATTTTGTCTTTTGTAACTATAGTTCTAAATTCCATTTTATGTGTTTTTTTCTTTGTTTTTCTATCTGCCCACGACTATCATAATTTGTACTACCTCGTCGCCATCTCCTTGGTAACAGATGTTGCTATGGAGAAAATATAACATCATATCCCAGGCATATATTGTTATTTCATAACAGCAATACATACCTACCTCTATTCATATAAACAATCACACATCCTGGTGTGTGATTGTTTATTCTTAGCCCTCACTTATCTTGCAGATAACCAGACACGTATATAGCACAACGAAGTAATATCAACAGCAGTTTATCCGAAGTTTACCTCATAAAACCATCATGGCACAACATAAGTTTGAAGGTGAAATAGAAAATATAACTGAAGGCCAATTAGAATACATTAAAAAAGTTATTGAACAAGAAGGTTTCAAAGGCAGCAAAGTTACAATCGAGGCTGTTGGAGGAGCAGCTGACAATTATGGAGCAAACGTAAAAAGAATCGTCATGGAAGGAGAAAATGGAAACTTTTCAATGATTGCTAAAATAGCGCCATCGATTGAACTCATTCGGAATGCCATGGGCGTGGTTCTCATGTTCAATAATGAGCATCTGATGTATACAGAGATCCTGCCAAAGATGCTGCAACTACAGAAGCAAGCCGAGGTACCGGAAGAAGATCAACTGAAATTTCCAAAGTGTTACGGAACGAATCTTGAAGCACCTAATGAAGTTATCCTGATAGAAGATCTAAAAGCATCAGGTTTTGGTATGCTTGACCGATTTAAATCCCTCTCGGATGAATATATGACTAGTGTGTTGAGAAATCTAGCCATATACCATTCACTTTCTTATGTGTTGAAGAGCAAGGAACCCGAAACATATGATAATTTCAAGGACAATATGCAGGATATGTTGGGAGCCTTGACACAAGCAAGTCCCGATCAACTCGCTTTTTTCTATCAAATTGAGGCTCTTTCTCTTCAAATGCTCGATGACCCGGAGCATAAGAACATCGTGAAAAACAAAGTCAGCGATGTTATAGTTCATGCCGTCAAAATGGCGAAATTTGAAAATGGTAGTCGATACGCTGTGATTCAACATGGTGATTGTTGGACCAACAACATCATGTTCAAGTCTGAGGCAAGTATTTTAAACCTTTAATTGCATTTACAACATTAGATAACAGTTCATTTGTTGACACAAATGAGTATCGTTAACCTGAAACTTGTTTTTTTGTTTTACTAGTTTTTTCACAATATTTTCATTTTTTTTAACAACTATTGATTGATTTTTAACTTTTGATGAATAATTTAATATCCTGCAGAAGTGTTCTTTGAAATTTCAACGTTTAATGTACAAGTCCATTTCAATTATTATTTTAACATTATCTTATCGATCCGGGCACGCAGTAGATAGTAAACTAATTTAACTTTATCAAATGAAAATGTTATCTACAAAGTGCCTGCATTATTGTTTAGTAATATTTTCCTGACATTATCAATTAACGTAAAATAATGGTAGATTGCGCTCCCGGTCCAACGGAGATGTCTTTGACATGGATGTTGCCCGTATCCCGTTGATGCGACATTATTATCCTCAATCATTCAATTGGTGGACCGTAAAGTCACATAGCCATTTTCATATAAAATATTATTTTTCCCCAGTACACATACACAAAGATTGCAAGACTACTTCCCTTTTGGCATAGCGCAGAACAGTTCTCTTATCGAAATCCCTTTTAGTAACATGTTTCCATTTTTTATTTCCAGGGGGAGACCTTGAAACAGTCAATGTTAATCGATTATCAACAATCCAAGAACTTCAGCCCAGTCTACGATCTCCTATACCTGATCTTCAACTGCACCGACCATGAAACGAGAATTAAGAACTTCTACGACTGGATAGACTATTACCACTCCGAACTTGACCAATCCTTGTCCAACTTTGGCCTGAAAGCCAACTACGTTTACCCAAGAGACCAGTTGGACGCAGATTTGAAAAGATACGGCAAGCTAGGCTTTGGTTGCGCTATTCTCATGTCTGGTGCCCTCACAATAAGACCAGAAGAGGCTGGTAAAATAAAGGAAGCAATGGGAAGTGGGCAAATGGAGGATATGGTTGAATCAATGGGTGATTGGCACGTTGATACTATGTCTCTCTTTAAGAAAAGACTCGTTGGATTGATTGACAGTTTCACAACCTTTGGTTTGCTGTGAAGTTTGAATATTGATAATTGATATAACTTCAAGGCCATTATTAATTTTAGTGTTTGCTGTTAAGCATAAACGGAGCCCAGATAAACCTATCCAGATAATTCTATTGGGATGATTGGGTATTCCATGCTCTTTTTTAAGTACTTGTTTCTTACTTATATGTTTAATCTTCCTTAAGACGCTGACAACAGGTAAACCGCTGTCACTGTCAGACTGCATACAAAAGAAAGAGAAGCGCGATGACACAACGTTTGTAATTTGTTTATACAAAATATGAAGCAATTATTTATAAAAAACAACCAAGTTTTGCATACAAATAAGACGTTCTTGTTTTTAATTAAATACCAACCGAACGTTGATATTTAATAAAGATATTATGGATTGAAACTCAAAGTAAGAGGTTAGTTTACCTTTAATTTGTATCGAGATTTTTTTCATAAACGTGTTTTGGTAACACTTGGTTGTTCTAAGAAATATGTTCAAGAATAACATATATTTTTTCCGCTACCACAAACTTTATAGATTTGGATTTTTTTTTTGTTTAAGACAAGCCTATTTTTATCATTTGCCTCTTGTCAGCGCCTTAACGATGGTTACATCTAGAAAAATCCATGCAACTGCATACTGATTTGAAATTTCGTAAGTTTACAGTATGATTTGTGAAAAACTGCCTCGTTGGTCTAGTGCTGATCATGGGTTCGATTCCCAGCTCGGGCAAAGTGTTATTGGGTTTTTCTATTCGGAATTTCTCAGTAGCAGCACGGACTCTGGATTTGCGCCCGGTTGATGGCAATAGGCTCGCCCCCTATCACATGGGACTTAAACATAACTGGCAAAATGTGGGTGCACCACAATGGGTAAACCTCTACCTAACCCTTTGGGGAAACAAGGCGTGATGTTATGTAATGTTATGAAAAATGAGAGCAATCTAATTATGTGAAGTTGAAAGATGTCGAGGATGCTTGGTCGGAACAGTTCAATAAACAAAAAGCATGTCAATGTTGATGGTCAAGAGAGTATATGTTTTTTAGGGTTCCGTACCTCAAAAGGAAAAAAGGAACCCTTATAGTATCACTCGTGTGTCTGTCTGTCTGTCTGTCACAGCTGATTTGCTCCGAATCTACTAAACCGATTAAGTTGAAATTTGGTACACATAGGAACTGCTGTGACCCAAACACGGACGTGTTACGTGAATAAATTAATTTTGAATATAGAGGTCACTTTTGGGGGGAAAATTAGAAAATTAAAAACAATCGTTTTGCTGACTGTACCGTGTGACATATCAAATGAATAGGACTTGTATTATGGATTTTATATATTTTTTTTGTATAATTGTAAAATAAATACTTTTGAAATTATTTAATACAGGAAATAGTTCTTTACTTATAGATTACAGGAAAACCTATAAGAAGTCTGTGATCTTAAAATAACATGGTAAATCACTCAATATTGTGCGTACAAACTTACATTTGCAGTTGGAATGTTCGGGGATCATGTTTTTTAAATACAATGTTATGTTTGTTCTTGGAATAAATTCATGCCAACTACGGAACCCTTCATTTTGCGTGGACCGACACGCACTTGGCCGGTTTTTTTTAACATGTTATTTTGTATGTATAACATTATAATGTAACTGAGAAAGAACAGAATTTATCTTGCTCTTATATCACAGTCTTGGTTTCTAACTAGTTGTAATTACATGCTGTGGTCTCCAACAAGCTAGACAACTTATGTAACCTTGTGTATTATGTATCCATGTAATGGTTGCATGTATCTGCGTATCCTTTGTTGCAAATTCTACGAGTATTATAAATAATAAAAACCGAGAAATAATACTTTCTTTTTTATAATAAATTGCCAGTGTCACTGTTTTTTTTTTAATTTTTGTCGATATTTGTAGTTAAAGGCATACTAGTCCAGTCATCTTAGTCAAAATCTCGGAATTTAAGATACCTAGCTATAAACTTGTATTTTGACATCCTAAAAGAGGTTTCAAAACGAATATGGTAGCATTTAACTAAATGCTCTAAGTTTCCAGCAAGAAAGAAAAAATATCGGTATCGGAATAACAATACTAAATGAGTGTAAGATCCCGACATGAGTAACATCGCCAAAGTGGGGGACATCACTATAAGGATGAAAACTTTATGGTGAGTAAGGGTTCTGGGTGTGGGAGTGACAGTTGAGAAGTGAGGGAAGCAAAGAATACTACAGATAAAAATAAATTTAATATATTAACCTACATATAAATTAAATCGAAAACCAAATCGAATCTAAAAACGAATCGAATCTATAATTAAAATCAATAAACGACATCGAGCAGCAGATAAAAATAAATTTGGAACGCGTACCCAGTTAGACATTACATATGCGAGCTCCAGATGCGTCCACTAAACCTATAAATAATCTAACAGCTAGCAACTTAGGAACTCCTGCCCATAAGTATTTACGAGAACTAAGATACAATAACTAAGAATAAGATATAAAGATTAGGGACAAGACATAAGAACTAAGGATACACAATCTATAAGGACATACGTAGTCCTAGACATAACTCTAGTCACACGGCAATTAAATAAATAAACTTTTGTTAGGTTATATGTAAATGGTGGCACGTCTTTTATCATAAAGTTGTCACAAATCCCAGGTCCGGGATACCACTGAGAATTTTATTAGGCAAGTCATCTAACAGTCTTGAAACGAGTGCTATCGTTTGGAACCACCATGAGGTTAAATACAGTGTCATGGTGGAAAGAATACAGAAAAAATTCACTCGATTTCTGTATTTCAAGCAGTACGGCGTCTATCCCTTTTTCCCGCGTTTGTACCCGAGTCTCGTCTTCGTAATAGAGATGGTAGGGTACAGATGGTTGGCGGTGCGGAGGGACGTCACTCTTTGTAGCTTCGTGTTTCAGGTGCTGCGCGGCTGGCTGCTCCACCCCGAACTGCTGGCAGAGCTGGGATTGCGTGCGTCACCCCACGTTTACGCTACTGGAGCCATGCTTTAGGACAAACCTGAATAAGTTTGCCCCCTTGTCACGAGCCATATTATAAGATTGTGATTATAATTTCTATTGAGGTAGATATATTTCAGTGCAGCCAGAACAGGTTCACAGAAATAGCACTGAAATGCTTTGAAAATTTTTAGAGGCCAATTTATTGTTATTTTTGTTAGTTAATTTTTTGTTTTATTGTACCTTTGTAGTAGTAACATCGCATTGGCGCATTATAGCAAAATTTTTAATAAATCATAATAACAGATCTTAATACATTTTTATTTTAAGTTATATCGTAGTAAGTAGTAACGGAAGACACCAAAGAGTAACAGGAAAAAAAACAAGAACAATAAATAGGTATTCTTTTTGTGGATCAGAAACCGTTGCCCTACCTACAATGGGACAATACAGTCAAATAATTAAACAAACCGATCGTGAGGAGATGACATGTGACATGATCTACCAACCCGCACTGGGCCCGCGTGGTGGATTACGGCCCACTTCCTCTCACAGAGAGGAGGCTTGTGTTCCGGCCGGCAGTGGAGACGATTGATTCCTTTTTCGGCACATTCCTTTTTGGACATATTCCGTTTTCAGCATATTCTTGTTTCGGCACATTCTGTTTTCGGCATAAATCATTATATACAACAAAGCATCATTATTCTGAAATTTAATATTTTACTAATAAACATTTTTTATTTTATTACGCAAGCAAAGTATTTCATAGTATATTTTATTTACTAAAATGTGCCGAAACAAGAATATGCCGAAAACGGAATATGTCCAAAAAGGAATGTGCCGAAAAAGGAATCAATCGTGGAGACATTATAGGCTGAATATGCATAATTATGCTATTATTTTTATTTTTTTGGTATAGTGGCGTGTGCTAGGTAACATATGGCAAATAATTTAATTTAATGTTTTGTGTTGTGGAATGCAAATTATTCTACATTCTGTTGCATAGAATCAAGTTTTCTAACTGAACAGACAGCTGTGTTGCTGGAGAGTTTGTTACGCCACTTCTTCCCAGCTAAAGCACTAGGAAGTGGTAAAGGGTGAGTGTTTTTGGGGGACTGTCTTATGTAATTTTTGACGTTAGAAAAGTGGTGATTCTCAGCCTAGTTCGAATATACGACATTTGATTTTGATTTGCATTTTTTTTTTATTCTGTTAACCCCTTCTTTGTTTTACAACAAACCGAATTCTGTGTAACTATCAATAAGTCCTACAACTCTATTTTTAAGACGGACCATAGTATCACTCTGCAGGCCTTCCATTTTCATTGACTCCATCGCTTCATCAAAACCAACATCCTTTAAGCTGTCCATAATTTTACCAGCTTCTTTGGAGTCTCTCATCAACACATGAGATAACAAAAGGCTCATACCAAAAAGTAATGTGCTGTATCTTTTCAAGTCTGCGTCCAACTGGTCTCTAGGGTACACAAAGTTGGCTTTCAGGCCAAAGTTCGACAAGGAATTATCTAATTCGGTGTGATAGTAGTCTAACCAGTTGTAGTAGTTTTTAGACCTGGTCTCATGGTCGGTGCAGTTGAAGATCATGTAGAGGAGATCCACCACAGGACTACTGTTTTTCGACGCTTGGTAGTCAATCATGATTGATTGTACTAAGTTATCTCCCTGAGAACAAAAATAAATCATACATAAGCAACATTGTTTTAGCAGGTAGGTACACCAACTTGTGCAGAGGTACAAATTTATAGAATTTCTAACAGGAATTCCAAATATACCGTACCAGCCATTACAACATCGTACGTATAGTCGATGATTTTGCATAAATGTGCTATACGGAATACTGAATGTTAATAACTTTAAATCGAAATTGGTTTATAATTATATGGTGGTACGTTTATATTTATATGTGATAAAATTTCTTATCTTCCTTATCAATGAGTGTCACCAATTTGTCATACGTCTGAATCACTGTAATTATATAAAATAAAATAAGACACTTACCTCGAATTTAAACATCACATTGTTCGTCCAAGCATCGCCTTGTTGAATAATTGAATATCTATTGTCATCCTTTGAAAACTTTGTTGACAGTCTAAAAATATCGACAGCCTTATTTTTTACAATTTTTTTATGATCTTCATCGTCAAGGATTGATATAATTTCATTTTCAAGAAGTTCCAAATGTAACCTTATTTCTGGCATCTGAGACATCAGTGACCATGCATCTATCAATTTACCTTTGAACAGATCAAAAGTTTCTGGTTCTTTTTTCTTTAACGCATAGGAAAGAGAATGGAGTATAGCGAAGTTCTTTAAGATGCTTTTAACACAAACATCGGACAGAGAGTCAAACTTATTTAACATAGAGAAATCTAATTCACCCAGATCTTTTAAAATTATAAGCTCGTTCGGTGCTTCATTTACAGATCCGTAACATTTCGCGTATCTTAGTTGTTCTTCTTCTGGCACTTCTGCATCCTTCTGCAACTGCACTAGCTTAGGCAATACCTCCGTATACATTGTGTGCTCGTTGTTAAACATGGAATGAGTGTTTGTCATTTTACGAACGATTTCGACTCCAGATCCGACTTTCACAATCAATTTTAAGGTTCCATTGTCACCTTCTATGCTGATCCTCTTTACGTTTGCCACGAAATTATCTCCAGCCTGTCCAACTGGACTGAAAACCACTTTAGTAACTTGTAAGTCTTGTTCTTGAATCACTTTATAAATGAACTCCAGTTGGCGTTCATTTATACTATCGAAATCTCCTTCAAAGTTGTATTGTGTCATGATTGCATGTGGTACGAGTACTAAGTACAAATTACTGTCATATTATAATTTATAAAGAATTTTCTATCTATATCAGCGTGAACAATGTTGATCGGATGTATTAAGATTAGATAATTTTTATTTGTCAGAAAAGTAGGTACCTTTGGTAATCACGTAGAAAATAATCAAGGTTTAAATTTCTTATAGATCTTTCTATATAAATGTTATCTAATAAATCTTAACCGACCAAAATACTTTCCACTTCACAATAAAGTCACCAACAATGTGCTTAACTCTTCCTCCAATTTATGCGTTTATTTTCCATTTCGGTCTCTTAAATAAAACGATTTTTGTATGGCAATCATAGAGAGGGGTCCGTATTAGCGGGCCACCGTGAACTCTTCGCGTTCAGGAAACTTATGTTCCGGCACCGCGTCCACTCCCCCTTACGGGGGAGTGGCGATATCCTCGAGCCATCTGGTCAGAGGACCCTCCCTTTTCTATAGAGTATGAGTGAAGTTATACCCCGTTCCTCATACCTCTATAGTTAAATAGTAAAAAAACTAGTGTGCTCTTGTTAATATTTTAATAGCACAACATATCTAATCGGGTTAAACACAGCACATGAACAGCAACCGGGCAAAATCCAGACTCCGGGCTGCTACTGAGAAATTCCTAATGGAAAACCCAAATAACACTTTGCCCGACCTGGGAATCGAACCCAGGACCTCATGCTCAGCAGTAGTGGTTGCGACCACTAGACCGACGAGGCAGTCTACAGGCAGCCGAAGCGAGTGTTAAAGTATTAGTTACCCAAAAAAGTCCATTCAATATAGCTAACAATTCTATTTTTTATTTTATTTTATAGGGACATAAAACAGTTACATGTTCAATTTTAGTAAATAACAAACAAGGTTAATAGATGTAAACATGTAACCCACACTAATGTAAAGAAAACAAAACCACGCATTAGGTTAGGAAGAATCGAAGCAGTAATGCTTGCGAAGGAGGAGGCGGAACGCGTGAGGGAGAGGCAAGGTTCGCGCCCTCGCGCCCCTAGTCGCTGCAGGAGACGCCCCGGGCGTCGGGAGTCGCAAGTCGATTTCCGGCCACCGTAGGCGCGGGCCTGCGGACGGTGAGCGATGGGTAGCTCACCGTCCGATAAGGACCAGGCCCGGGTCGACGGCGCGTCGTATTCCACGCGCGCCTCAAAGAGTTGTCAGCACCAACTGACGGGGTCCGATAGGGCCAATGCCTGCCAGGGTTGCGAGTTTGTCCGAAAGGGATATCGTGGTGGCCCTGGCACACAGGCAAATGAAGGAATACGGGTGAGTTTTAGTCAGTAAAAGTCTGACACGCCCTCCCGCTCAGCCCAGAGCGGGAGAAGTAATTTGATAATTTCCCACCCAAAAAAAAAAAAAAACAGGTTAGGTAGAATTAAAAAAAGTATTAAAAAAAATGAATTTAAAGACAATTTTTGTGCAAGCAATAGAATAGCCATTCTTTTGAATTTTGTTTGAAATAGTGAGAATATATCAAGATCGCAAAAGTGTGTGTTATGTTTCTAAGAGACGACAGAGGGGCGCCCTTGCCCCAGCATTGGTTCTGCACTTTATAGTGTGGAACAGCCGGGGGACGCCCGCCTCTCGCCGTAATACAGTTCTGGGTACAATATAACAAAGCTTATGTTTACCGAAGTGATCAATTGGATGCTGATTTTAAAAGATACGGCAAGCTGGCATTTGGTTGCACTGTTCTCACCTCTGGTATACTTATCATTAAAACCAGAAGTGGCTCATAAATTACAGGAAGTGATGGGAAGTGATCAAGTTGAGGATCTGGTTGGCACAATGGGTGAAATGCACGTTGATACGACGTATCTTTTAAAGAAAAAGCCTTGTTGGATTGGTTTAAATTTGTCTACATTTGGTTTGCTGTAAATAATTCTAAATCAGTTACTTATAGCTATAACACCTCAGTTTAAAAACAAATTCTAGGCTTGTCATGCTCATAGATAAGGTCCAAAGTTTGTTAATAAATATTTTAATAATTATTAATATATCTTTTGCTTTATTTTTTTTAGTCCCTATGTTATGCTCTGCTGTAAATATATCATAATATATCTTTTTTTTTGGTGTGGTAACCGGCATGTCCCAGAAACAAAAATTCGAAGACATGTGACATCTACCAACCCGCACTGGGCCCGTGTGGTAGATTACAACCCACACCTTCTCCCTCACTCGAAGAGAGGGGCCCTGTGTCCCGGCAGTGGGAACACTAAAGGCTGATTATGATATCTTTTTTGGTATGTCTAACTAACTTTATCTGTTATAAGACATATAGTTTCCGTGAACCAAATTCCGTGTGCTTTTCACGACATTATATACAATATGTGTGTATTTAGAACAAAATATCTATAAAAACAGGATTTACCTTCAATATCAATGATTGGCAACTATATGATCATTTCTCTCGAAAGAGTAAGGCTAAGTTCAGACGAACGCGCGACGACACGCGATTGGCTCGGCACGCGGTTTAAGATTGTAACAAATCAATGTTGTTGTGCACATTACCGCGCGTCACCGCGCGTGCCCGCGCGCACCGCCATGCACCGCGTGCAAGATGTTGACCCGCGCGCCACCGCGCGGTGACGCGTGGTTTAAGATCTACACTCCTGTATCGACCTGTTCAGTTGACCCGCGCGGTTTGAGGCGGACGGACGCAAGGAGCGACGAAAAAAATGGAGGATGACATATCAATGGATTTACTAATAGACGAAATTGAAAAAAGAGATGCGATTTGGAATCTTAACTCGAAGTTAGTGTGGGATATAAAGTCACAAACAGGCTTAAAGAAAGTCTTTGACTTAAAATAGGGTGCACCCAGTATCGTCTTTGCTTTCGACGGCGACGTCGCAGTTTGCGATATAAAACCCACAAGCAAATTGCCTCCTCCACGTCCATCTCACTGAATGTTCACGCTATACTGTCGCGCGCAAGCCGCCGCCATCTGAACAGGTGAATCGCGCGACAGCGCGCGTCGTCGCGCGTGACTTACTAACAGGAGCATTAGCTCCTGTTAGTAAGTCAATAGAACACAAACCACGACGAAGCATCTGTTATCACGCCTGTGTTTATTATATGTAATTGTATGTCCTTAGCATCTGCCAGCCTCTCCCCAACTATGTTGGGGTCGACTTTGGCTAACCGGATGCGCAGCTGAATATCAGTATTTTCCATGGAGCGACTGCCTATTTGACCTCCACAACCCAATTACCGGGTTATCCTTTGGTAAGACTGGTTGTCAGACTTTCGGGCTTTTGATGACCCGTAACGACTGTCAAAGATCCACGAATGACAGCCGCGACCAACGGCTTAACGTGCTTTCTGAGACACGGAGGGGTCTTGGTATGTAAAGATGGTCATACATCCATGAACCAACTACGGCAAGCGTAGCTTAACTTGATTGATCTACTCGTGCGGCTGTTATTTTTTAACCACAAACCACAAGGCACGATTTGAAGGCAATATTGGTGTTCTGGTCCAGTGCTGAGTATTAGACCTTCTGCCCTATCGGCAACAGTGACCAAGAACCTGTTGGCGCCTCTTCGCAACCGCCGCATCAGGGAGCTAGGTGACACGCTTTCGCATGATGCTTAAAAGTCGTCTATACGTACCTCTGCGAACATCTCTGATGCGCTACAATGTCGTGGCAACCCCAACAGCGCCCTGTATGAGTTGTTATACTGGACACGTCAAGCACTGTATGCCCTTTGCTTGTAGTCAACCCGACCCATAGACTGCAGGTGTAAAATATTGGCAGGATGCCCTAGACACAGTAGTTTTTACACCCCTCGAGCATTTTGAAACCTACGAGCCTACATATTGCTCCTGACTGACAGCACGCTACGCTCTCTATCCATTCCAACATTATGCGTTTGCAATGCAGTTACCCAATGCCCCATATATTTAAATGATTTTACCTATTCTAATGCAATCCCACCGAGTGTTACAGGCACAACAGACACTCGCTCCCATATCGCTCACAAACAGACATGAGTGTCTCGAGGGCACTGATCGATGGGGCCAGTAGAACCACGTCATCAGCGTAACTTTTGTTATTGACGAGTGTTTCGTCAACGGAACAGCCTACTATAGTTCTGCTGAGCTCACGAATCAGCCAAACCACGTACAAACAGAAGAGTTTCAGCGAAGTCAGACCTCCCTGACCCCGCACTCCAGCCCTTACGGATCGGATAGCGACCCTGCCCATTTCAAAATATTAGACTGATGGCCGTACCATTATCTAACAATACAGCCAAAGAAAAAAAATATATTCTGATAACCCTTTAATCAATTTACAACAAACCGAATTCTGTGAAACTATCAATAAGACCTACAATTCTCTTTTTCATACGGAACAAAGTATCACCATGCACGCCTTGCATTTTTATAGATTCCATCGCTTCATCAAAACCATCCTTTAAGCTGTCCATAATTTCACCGGCTTCTTTGGAGTCTCTCATCAACATATTAGATAGCAAAAGGGACAGACCAAAAAGTAATTTGCCGTATCTTTTCAAGTCTGCGTCCAACTGGTCTCTCGGGTACACAAAGTTGGCTTTCAGGCCAAAGTTCGACAAGGAATTGTCTAATTCGGTGTGATAGTAGTCTAACCAGTTGTAGTAGTTCTTAGACCTGGTCGCATGGTCAGTGCAATTAAAGATCATGTAGAGGAGATCTACCGCAGGGCTGCTGTTTTTCGACGCTTGGTAGTCAATCATGATTGATTGTATTAAGTCATCTCCCTGAAAACGAAAATAAATCATACATAAGCGATATTGTTTTAGCAGGTACACCAACTCATGCAGACGTACAAGTTAATAGAATTTCTGATAGGAATTCAAAATAAACGTGCCAGTCATTTCAACTTCGTACATACCTACGTATAGTTAGAGATGTTTCACAAACGTGTTTAATGGAATACTGATTATTAATAACTTTAAATCGAAATCAGTACGTTTATAATTATTTGGAGGCGGCGATATTGATTTGTGGCAAATTTTCTTATATTCCCTATCAATGAGTGTCACCAGTTTCTCCTACGTCTGACACAAAGTAATTTTATAAAATAAAAATACTTGCCTCGAATTTAAACATCACATTGTTCGTCCAAGCATCGCCTTGTTGAATAATTGAATATCTATTGTCATCCTTTGAAAACTTTGTTGACAGTCTAAAAATATCGATTGCTTTATTTTTAACAATTTTTTTATGATTTTCATCGTCAAGGATTGACATAATTTCATTTTCAAGATGTTCCAAGTGAAACACAAATTCTGGCATCTGAGCCATCAGTAACCATGCATCTATCAATTTGCTTTTAAAGTGATCATAAGTGTCTGGTTCTTTTTTTTTTAACACGTAGGAAAGAGAATGGAGTATAGCGAAGTTCTTTAAGATACTTTTAACACAAACATCGGACAGAGAGTCAAACTTGTTTAACATAGAGAAATCTAATTCACTCAGATCTTCTAAAATTACAACCTCGTTCGGTGCTTCATTTACAGATCCGTAACATTTCGCGTATCTTAGTTGTTCCTCTTCTGGCACTCCTGCATCCTTCTGCAGCTGCACTAGCTTCGGCAATACCTCCGTATACATTGTGTGCTCGTTGTTGAATAAGGAATTAGTATTCGTCATTTTACGAACTATTTCGACTGCGGGTGCGACTTTCACAATCAATTTTAAGGTTCCATTGTCACCTTCTATGCTGATCCTCTTTACGTTTGCCACGAAATTATCTCCAGCTTGTCCAACTGGGCTGAAAACCACTTTAGTAACTTGTAAGTCTTGTTCTTGAATCACTTTATTAATGAACTCCAGTTGGCGTTCATTTATATTAGCGAAATCTCCTTCAAAGTTGTATTGTGTCATGATTGCTTGTGATACTAAGTGCACATTACTGTCGTATTATAATTTATAAAGAATTTCTATCTTTATCAGGGTGCACAATGTTGATCGGATGTATTAAGATTAGATAATTTTTATTTGTCAGAAATGTAGGTACCTTTGGTAATCACGTAAAAAATAATCAAATTTCAAATCTCATAAACATCTATCTATATAAATGTTATCTAATAAGTCATAACCGACCAAAACACTTCCAAACGTCAATATTTCGGACCCAACAATTGTCACCAACAATTTTTTTTTATTCTTCATCCAATTTATGAACTAATGTTCCGGCACCGCGTCCACGATATCCTCGAGCCATCGGGCAGTTGCCCACCAGACACCACACCCGTCTGGTCAGAGGATCCTCCCTTTTCTATAGAGTATGAGTGAAGTTTACACCCTGTTCCTCATACCTCTATAGTTAAATAGTAAAAAAACTAGTGTGCTCTTGTTAATATTTTAATAGCACATTATTAACTTATCTAATCGGTTTGTACACGGTGCACGGCAAATTACGAATTCAACATTATATAACGACTATAAAATTATTATATGATTACATAATACAACATCACGACTGTAATCCCCCATAGGTTAGGTAGACGTGCACTTATAGTCCATTCACGTTTTGCCAATTACGTCTAAGTTCCATGTAATAGAGGAATAACTTTTAACTGTTTGATGTTTTAGAAAATGTGGTTACATCGAAAGGTTTGTTAAAGTATTACATAACATCATAACATCACGCCTGTATTTCCCGAACGTTTAGGCAGAGGTGTACCTATAGTACACCTATATTTTTCCAGTTGTGTTTAAGTCCCATGTAATAGGGGCGAGCCTAATTCCATCAACCGGGCACAAATCCAGACTCCGGGCTTCTACTGAGAAATTCCTAATGGAAAACCCAAATAACACTTTGCCCGACCTGGGAATCGAACCCAGGATCTCATGCTCAGCACTAGCGCTTGCGACCACTAGACCGACGAGGCAGTCTACAGGCAGTCGAGGCGAGTGTTAAAGTATTAGTTACCCAAAAAAGTACATTCAATATAGCTAACAATTTTATTTTTTTATTTTATTTTATAGGGCCATAAAACAGTTACATGTTCAATTTTAGTAAATAACAAACTAGGTTAATAGATTTAAATATGTAACCTACACCAATGTCCGCGGAATAATCTATTATGAGAAATAAAAGAAAACAAAACCACGCATCTACTGGAGGCGAATTATTATTAATTTATTAATAATAATAATTATATCTTTTGCTTCATTTTTATTAGTCCATATGTTGTGTTCTGCTGTGAATATATCATAATATATATTTTTTTACGTGAGGTAACCGGCATGTCCTAGAAACAAAAAATCGAAGATATGCGACATCTACCAACCCGCACTGAGCCCGTGTGGTAGATTACAACCCACTCCTCACTCGAAGAGAGGGGGCCTGTGTCCCGGAGTGGGAACATTATAGGCTGATTATGATATCTATTTTGGTATGTCTAACTAACTTTATCTGTTATAAGACATATAGTTTCCGTGAACCAAATACCGTGTATTTTTCACGACATTATAAACAATATGTGTATATTTCGAACAAAACTTCTTCCATAAAACACCTTAGGCCACCAGATCGAAGGCTTTTGAAAGATCAAGAAAACATAAAGTACATAATGTTGTCATATATCCAGGGTCCGGGATGCCACTGAGAATTTCATAAAATTTTACGGCACCGAGTGCAACTATGGAAACTGGTAAGTGTCAAAATACCCGGGGAACCGTGGCTAGCTTCCACTATTCTTAGGTAAGTCATCTAACATAATTGACTGGTATAGAAAATAAACAGATTTTTATTTGGAGTACAATCGTACGTAGTAGGTAGTTACCGAAGTCACCAATGAGTAACAGGAAAAACAAGAACAATAAATAGGTATTCTTTTTTGGATCAGAAGCCGTTGCCCTGCAGTGGGACATTACAGCCAAAGAATTAAAAAAAAAAATTCTGATAACTCTTTAATCAATTTACAACAAACCGAATTCTGTGAAACTATCAATAAACCCTACAATTCTCTTTTTCATACGGAACAAAGTATCACCCAGCACGCCTTGCATTTTTATAGTTTCCATCGCTTCATCAACACCATCCTTTAAGCTGTACATAAATTCACCAGCTTCTTTGGAGTCTCTCATCCACAGATGAGATAGGAAAAGGGACAGACCAAAAAGTAATTTGCCGTATCTTTTCAAGTCTGCGTCCAACTGGTCTCTCGGGTATACAAAGTTGGCTTTCAGGCCAAAGTTCGACAAGGAATTGTCTAATTCGGTGTGATAGTAGTCTAACCAGTTGTAGTAGTTCTTAGACCTGGTCTCATGGTCAGTGCAGTTGAAGATCATGAAGAGGAGATCTACCGCAGGGCTGCTGTTTTTCGACGCTTGGTAGTCAATCATGATTGATTGTATTAAGTCATCTCCCTGAAAACGAAAATAAATCATACTTAGGCGATATTGTTTTAGCAGGTACACCAACTCATGCAGACGTACAAGTTAATAGAATTTCTGATAGGAATTCAAAATAAACGTGCCAGTCATTTCAACTTCGTACATACCTACGTATAGTTAGAGATGTTTCACAAACGTGTTTAATGGAATACTGATTATTAATAACTTTAAATCGAAATCAGTACGTTTATAATTATTTGGAGGCGGCGATATTGATTTGTGGCAAATTTTCTTATATTCCCTATCAATGAGTGTCACCAGTTTCTCCTACTTCTGAAACGTAGTAATTATATGAAATAAAAATACTTGCCTCGAATTTAAACATCACATTGTTCGTCCAAGCATCGCCATGTTGAATAATTGAATATCTATTGTCATCCTTTGAAAACTTTGTTGACAGTCTAATAATATCGATTGCTTTATTTTTAACAATGTTTTTATGATCTTCATCGTCAAGGATTGACATAACTTCATTTTCAAGATGTTCCAAGCGGAACACAAATTCTGGCCTCTGAGCCCTCAGTAACCATGCATCTATCAATTTGCTTTTGAAGTGATCATAAGTGTCTGGTTCTTTTTTTTTCTACGCGTAGGAAAGAGAATGGAGTATAGCGAAGTTCTTTAAGATACTTTTAACACAAACATCGGACAGAGAGTCAAACTTGTTTAACATAGAAAAATCTAATTCACCCAGATCGTCTAAAATTATAACCTCGTTCGGTGCTTCATTTACAGATCCGTAACATTTCGCGTATCTTAGTTGTTCCTCTTCTGGCACTCCTGCATCCTTCTGCAACTGCACTAGCTTCGGCAATACCTCCGTATACATTGTGTAATATAATAATAATAATAATATAACACAGTAAACTAAAACTACAGTAACTAATTAAACTTAAAAATAATTATTATTTGACACCGGTATCGCGATTGTCTTGCGTTTTCGCAAAGGCCTCCCCTAAAACTTGCCACCCTTTCCTATTATGGGTCATCCTCATCCAAGTAACACCAGCTATTTTCTTAATATCGTCCTCCCATCTAAGACGTTGCCTCCCTTTCTTTCTTTTATGTTGTCTTGGACACCATTCAGTTACGTCCTTAGCCCATTTAACTTTGTTACTCCTCATCATATGACCTGCCCATCTCCATTTTAGTTTTCTTATGGAGTATGTTATATCTTTAATTTTTGTTTGTTTTCGTAATGTTCCTAATTTGATTCTGTCCTTTAACTTGACGTTGAGCATGCTACGCTCCATACTGTGTTGACAGGTCTCAAGCTTACGCATATTTTTCTTCGTCAGACTCCATGTTTGACATCCATATGTCATGATAGGTAAAATACACGAATTAAATATTTTTTCCTTGGCTTTGAGTGGTACCTGAGGGTTTTTGACAATTTCCTTAAGGGACCAATACCTTTTCCATGCTAGCTGTACTCTGTTGTTTATTTCTTTTGTTGTAAGGTCTATTGGTGATATTATCTGTCCGAGGTATGTATATTCTTCAACATATTCTATTTTGTTGCCGTTGACTGTGATGGGTGTTTTGTCAAGGTTTGTCATTAATTTGGTTTTTGTAGCGTTCATTGAGAGTCCGACTCTATCACTTTCGTTCGTAAGTTGTTCAAGCATCTCTTGCAGGCTTCTTAGATCTTCAGAAATTAGAATTAGATCGTCTGCAAATCTTAGGTGGTTTAGTTGCATTCCGTTGATGTTCAATCCATATTTGCTCCACTCGAGACGTCTAAATATGTTTTCCAGCACTGCCGAGAATAATTTGGGTGATAGTGGATCTCCTTGTCTCACTCCTCTCTTTATAGGGAAGTATTCTCCTGCTCTTTCTGTCCGTATTTTTGCTTTCATGTTTTTGTATATGTTGTTAATTAGTCTTATGTATTTACTTTCAACACCTTGCATTGCAAGCGCTTCCCATATTTTTGTGTGTTTTAAGGAGTCAAATGCTTTATTATAATCCACAAATGCCAAATAATAAATCATGCCGTATTCGTTACATTTCTGGATAACTTGTTTTATGGTGTGTACATGATCGATTGTTGAAAAATCACTGCGAAAACCTGCTTGCTCTCTAGGTTAATTTTCATCCAGAGTCAATGTTAAACGGTTTAGAAGTATTTTGGAAAATATTTTGTAGACCTTAGACATCAGGCTAATGGGTCTGTAGTTTGCTATATTGTCTTTCTTTCCTTTTTTATAAAGTAGTATTATAGTTGATGTAGTCCACTGTTGAGGTATATATTCTGTGTCTAAAATTTCGTTAAATAGGTCTGTAATAGTGTCTAATATTACATCAGATGTTCCTAATAGAATTTCGTTAGATATGCAGTCTTCACCCGGTGCTTTACCTCTTTTTTGTGATTTGATAGCATTGTCTACTTCTTCTTTCAGTATACATGGAATTTCTTCGGTAATAATTGTATCGTTTTCAGTTAATTGATGGGTTTCATCTGGTGTTACGTCGTCACTATATAACTCCCTGTAATAATCTGTGGCTACTTCTAGTATTTCGATTCTGTTTGTCTTTTTTTTCTTATCTTTATGGTGTGTCATATTGTCTATCCAGTTAGTATTTTCTCTTAGCTCGTCCCATGCTTTCTTGACTCCTCCTGACTTTTCTATGTAATAATTTATTATATTGCTCCTTCTATTCTGTCTATGTTTCCTGATTTGCAAGTTTATATCTTTACTTAGGTTTTCTATCTTCTTTTTGTTAGTTTTTCTGTTCTTATACAAAGATTTTCTCTCCATGATCAAGCTTCTTGCTTCTGTACCTATTTTGTCTTTTGTGTCGTTATTTATTCTAGTTTTGCTTTCAACTTTCCTCAGTTCTCTTTCGACAGCGTCATATTTCTCGTGGACATCTTTGGCAATCTTTGTTGTTTTTAAATTACCTTCTAATGATTCTAGAATATTTCCTGCAATTGGTAAGAATATTGGTTTTTTACTACTTTGAATGTTTTTCCTCTGTAATTTTGGTTCTAATGTGTACACTTGTCCTCGTAGCACTCTATGATCTGTGTTGTAGTTAAGTTGATTAACAACATCAATATTTAAAAACACTTTTGGTTTGTTTGTGAGAATGTTATCTATTTCATTTCTCGTTTTCCCATCAGGTGACATCCATGTCCATTTTCTATTATGTTTTCTATTGTAGTAGCTATTCATGATGTGCAGGTTATTTTCTAATGCAAAATTAATCAATCTTTGACCGTTGTCATTCCTTTTACCAGTTGAGTACTGTCCTAGTATATTGTCCTCGTTCTTTTTCCTCTTTCCAATTTGACTGTTAAAGTCTCCCATTATAATAACTTTTCTACACAAATTTGGCATTATTTGGTTGAGTTTTTTGTAAAATTCATCTTTTATATCTGTCTGGGTAATCTCCGTTGGAGCATATATTTGTACAATTGAAGTTGGTTGTCTATATCCAGGGAGTTTTATATTCAGAATGGCAATCCTGTCTGATATTCCTCTGAACTCTATTATTTCATTTTTCAGGTATTTCTTGACCATAAACCCTACTCCGTATATTCCAGCCTTTTCATTAATGTGATATAATATGTATTTTTCGCGTTCCTCTGTTTTCTCGTCAGCTCTTCTCACGTCACTCAAGCCTATAATATCCCAGTTAACTGTTTCTAATGCATGTTCTAGTTCCAGTAAAAAATCTTGTGATTTTATAGATCTCGTGTTAAGTGTAGCTATATTGAATTTACTCCTAGATCTATGTTTTTTATTTTCTGAGTGTTGTTTTTTGGGTAATGTTCTGATGGACTTCTCTATCACAAGCTTTTGGGGGTGGTGGTCTATCGCCCCACGGTGACCAGCCGTATTGGGGTTCTGTTTGTTTTTTGTTAACGTTATTTCTATATTGTTTGTTTTTCTCACGTTTCCGGTGCCTGATATTTCCTATATTTTATGCTGTTGCGTGTTTTTCTCTGACTGTGAATGCGATCTGGATCGCATATACGAAAATTCATCTGTTTTGTGCAACTTGGGTGGAGCTAAAATGCTTTTTACCCCATCAGTGGGACGTGTTGATGTTTGGATGCTTGCAGGTGACAAAGAAGAATCTCTTTTCCTTTTTTTAACTTCTGGTTTTCTTTTTATAATAAGTTTATTATTCTTAATAAAGGCTTCGTTACCCTTATCTTTTTCCTGTTTCAGTTGTTGTTGCAGATTTTTGCGTATTTCTATTGTTTCCTTGGAGAAATCTTCGGTAATATAAGTATGTTCTGGCATTTTTGCTTTGTTCTTCAATATTTCTACCTTTTTTTGATATGAAGTAAAAGCGATCAGTATAGGTCTAGCTTTTCCTTCTTGTTCGCGTCCCAATCTGTGATATTTATTTATTTAAATTTTTTCCACAAAAACATTTTTCGTTTGCAATGTATAACATATTAAGTTAAACAGTTCTTCGTAGTTGTTCTCTGTTTCCTTGACACCATGTATTATCAAATTATTCTTCCTGTTCGCATCATCCAAATATTTTATTTTCCTGTTCAATGTTTGTACTTCCACCTTTAGGCTATTATTTTCTTCTAATATCGGTTGTATTTTATCATCCATAGCACGCATCAAAGTGACAGTTACGCTCTGTGTAATTATTGTAGTTTGTTTTTCTAGTTCAATTTTCACCATTTGAAATAATTTTAACATATCCTCCGACATACCACTGTTATCCATAGTGCAGTAAATGTGTTTTGCGTGATTCGTATCGTAATTATACACACAATGTTGGCACCACTGCACATATGTCAACTTGAGATGTGTTAGGTGTGTTTTACGTGGTTCGGAACGTAATTATTCGCACAATGTTGGTACCGCTGCACAATAATGAATAATTCACGTTTATTTTCCTTCTACCTCCAACTCAAACTGTTAGTATGACGGCACTATTTCTTGCTTTTATTCACTAGGCTTGTTATTTGTGTATTGTTGTGGTAACAAGTAAGTTCCGTTTTAGCTTTCTGATAACGATATCTGCAGTTTTGGTTTGTCTGTGTTGTTTTTCCACTAGTATTTCAATTAAAATCGGGAGCACTTTTAGAACACTGTCAATACTTTGACAACCGGAAACGGATTCATACATTGTGTGCTCGTTGTTAAATAAGGAATTAGTATACATATATTTACGAACTATTTCAACTGAGGGTGCGACTTTCACAACCAATTTTAAGGTTCCATTGTCACCTTCTATGCTGATCCTCTTTACGTTTGCCATGAAATTATCTCCAGCCTGTCCAACTGGACTGAAAACCACTTTAGTAGCTTGTAAGTTTTGTTCTTTAATTAATCACCTTATTAATGAACTCCAGTTGGCGTTCATTTATATTAGCGAAATCTCCTTCAAAGTTGTATTGTGCCATGGTTGCTGGGGCACGTAATAGGTACTAACTAAAAATATATGATTGTATTTTAATACATAGAGTTATTTTATCCGTATCTATGTAGCATTGTAGATTGTTGGTCTATGATTAGATAATTAATGTCTTCGTTTTAGGTAAATTAGGTGTCAAATGGTAAATAGCTTATCACATAAAAAAATATCCAGTTTTAACCCTAGATGCCCCTACAAAGGGTACTGGGGCACCCAAAGTGGTTTGTTTTCTAATTATTTCTGTTTATGTGTAATATCCACAGGGTTTTAAGCGTCCGTGTATATTATTACCCGACTGTGGCGAAGCCAAAAACGGAGTGTTATGTGTTTGACCTGTATCTATGTATGTCTGTCCCTATGTTCCCTCGTAACTAGTAAACGGCTGAACTGATTTTGATGAGTGATATGTCTTTAGATTCGTCTTTATTGCGCCAGTGTCATAGGGTATATTAAAACTATTAAAAATCAAAATGGCGGATTTTTGGCCTATCGAGTGGGGTATCAAAATGAAGGGTAAAACCCTTCATTTTGATACCCCACTCGATAGGCTTGGGAGATATTTTATAGGTGATTACAAAAATATATACTTATTATAATTATGTTTAAAAGTAATTTAAATGAGAAATGATAAAAAAAATATCCCGAACTTTTGGAGTAATTTTATCCGTATCTATGTAGCATTGTAGATTGTTGGTCTATGATTAGATAATTAATGTCTTCGTTTTAGGTAAATAAGGTGTCAAATGGTAAATAGCTTATCACATAAAAAATATCCAGTTTTAGCCCTAGATACTACAAAGGGTACTGGGGCACCCAAAGTGGTTTGTTTTCTAATTATTTCTGTTTATATGTAATATCCACAGGGTTTTAACCGTCCGTGTATTATATTACCCGACTGCGGCGAAGCCAAAAATTTCATTTCATTTATTATTCAATAACAATTTACAATGTGTCTGAATGTTTACAAATTTACCTAAGCAAATAATTAAAATAATAACAAGTTAAACACAGAATTAAAATCACACACACAGTCTCATTTACATTAATATCATTTTCATTAACAAAATTCAAAATATATTACAAAGTCAACGAGAAAATAAATAAACACAAATGTCAATAATAATTACCTTTTAAGTTGATTTTAATTTCTAACACGTAATAATAAATAAAAAATTATGAACTTAATTTACAATGACCACTATCCAGGCATATATTTAAAAAAAGACAAATAATATAACTAAAATTCACTTTATGTCAGAACCAGATAATATTGTCAATAACATTAAAATTCAGACATGGATATTATTATTACCAGTATTTAATGTCACAATAAAAATTGTTTGATGTAATAATGGTCTAGCAAAAACACATCAGTGAGAAACTCATCGACCGTATAATAGCATTTGTCTATTATATAATAGATTTAACTTGCTGCTTAAACTGGTTTATGTTATAAAAAAGGAGGGTTATTACCCGACTGCGGCGAAGCCAAAAAAGGAGTGTTATGTGTTTGACCTGTATGTATGTATGTCTGTCCCTATGTTCCCTCGTAACTAGTAAACGGCTGAACAGGGCCTCAAGTCTGCTATTAGAATAGTGTCAGAATGGTCGATCATTGATTTCATAATTTTTGATTTTGACAAGTTTCGGAATCTACTATTCTAATGGCGTCATTATGACTTTCCAATGGTCGCCCACTGACACTACATTGAAAGAAATGTTTTGAATGAACATTGCATTTATTGGTAATCTCGTACATAATGACAAATTAATGACATTTCTACTAATGGGTTTTATAATAATGGCAATACGACAATGGTATTATAATTACACAATTCTATTACGAGAACATTGACCGACCAATGATCGACCATTATGATTTTAGCAGATTACGAACTTTTAGCAAAATGACAATGGCATGACAATGGGATCGTGTTGAAATGACTGAATTTATAAAACTAGCAGACTTGGGCCCCTGATTTTGATGAGTGATACGAGTATGTCGTTAGATTCTTCTTTATTGCGCCAGTGTCTTATGGTATATTAAAATTATTAAAAATCAAAATGGTGGATTTTTGGCGCCAAAATATCTCCCAAGCCTATCCAGTGAGGTATCAAAATGATCAAAATAAGTGATCACAAAAATATAGGTATACTTATTATATGTTTAAAAGTAATTTAAATGAGAAATGATAAAAAAAATATCCCGAACTTTTGGAGAGAGTGAGTAAGAGGTCGTTATCACCCAATTATAAGTGAGTATATAACATAATTTCCCGTCTTATAATCCTATACAAAAACTATAAAATAAAAATGTTATTTAAAAAACAAAAAACCCGACTGCAAAAACATGAACTGATAAGATGGAAACAAGATAAAAAGGAAACGAGTATCCTTTAAGTACCAAAAATATTATAAATGCAGTCGGAGGCAAATAAGGCGCTCGTAACATCTCATTTCATGTTTTTGCAGTCGGGTTTTTAGTTTTTCTAAATAACTTTTGTTAGTTTATTGTTGACCACTATTGGTTGATTACTTTGAGAGTTAAATACTCAAAGGTTGAGCGGTGACAATTATATTCAGCGGACTTGTGTACGAGTGACGTGGGGTGCCTCAGTACTCCGGCGTAGGAATAGGTACTATAAGTATTTTTAATTTTTATGTGTTTTAGTTTATCAATGTATTCGCTTGATACGATGGAATATTTTACATAATATGATTATTTATGAATTAAATCATTACGTATTATAAAACAAAGTCCGCCGCCGCGTCTATCTGTCTGAACGAGATACACTCAAAAAGTTCCGAACGGATTTTGATCCGGTTTTCACTAATGGACAGAGTGATTCATGAGGGTTTGTGCGTATTAAAGTACTGTGTAAATTGGCTGAAATATGACAATGATTGTTGAAGATGTCGGAAAAAATCGTGCTGACTGGAAGCTTCACAGGCGTGCGCGTTACGGTAGTATATTTCCGGGGGATAATTACCGACCTACATGCGGGCAAAGCCGCGGGCAAAAGCTAGTACTATCTACACTAATATTATAAAGAGGAAAGTTTTTTTTGTTTGTTTTTAAGTTTGTAACGAATAGGCTCCGATACTACTGAACCGATTTAAAAAAATCTTTCACTAGTAGATAGCTACATTATACGGAATAACATAGGCTATAATTTATTTTCAAAAAAATTAGGGATCTGTAAGAAACAATGCAATATTGTAACCCAAGGTAGAAAACCAAAAATTGTTTTTGGGGTGCGCTGCGAAAACTATTAATGATAGAACAAAATAATGAACTACAGGTATAAAGGTAACAGTTATTAAGTGACATTGACAACAAATTAAAAGATTTTACCTCTCATGATTTTTGTATTATATTGATAGGGGAGGAAGCTTTCAACTCAACAAAGGACTATTTCGAGCTCGGACTGTATATTCGGACGGCCCTACAAAAAACCACACATACTAATATTATACTCTGTGCTCCGACATATAAATTTACTCATTTTAAAACTATGTACAATTGGAGGATCGAATTATTTAACAACCTACTTTATTTAGACACATTGACACATGAGCATGCATATTTTTTGGACTCAAATAAGAATCTGTCAAATGATTATACGATGTTTTCAAAACGCACTGGAATGATTAATAACTTTGGCATGCATACAATTTTCAAAGATATTGATAACTTTATTCAAGGACTAAAAACATATGACCTATTTACCCAAACTGAAGGCACTTAATAATTTTAATTTAAGTAAAATATGTAAGTGCAATAATGCTAATCCTGAACAAACATTATTGAATGATGATTTTATACAAAATACGACTTCTAATACTGATAGTAATTCAAATTTTTTTCTCGTATAACTATATATTTATTTTACATCAGAATATTAATGGTTTAATAAATAAATCGGATTTATTTGCCTATCACTTACAAGAACTTTCTCATGAAGGTAAGCCATTGTACATGGTTTGCATAACAGAACATAATATGAAGGATGGTGACGATGTTCACCTACATATACCCAACTTTAGACTTGCATCCTCCTCAAATAGAAATTCTTGAAATGGGGGGCGTGTATTCTAATTAATCATAAACATAAATTTAAAACTATAGATTTAAATGAATACTGCTGTCCTAATTATATCGAATGCTGTGGAATTGAAATAATAGAACACAGGCTAAATATTATATGTATTTATAGATCACCAAAGAATAGCATAGATGCTCTAACCACATTTTTCTATAATTTCGAAGGTATGCTACAAAAAGTCTGCACCAATAACAATAAAAAAATTGTGATATGTGGTGATTTTAACATAGACACTCTAAAAAAAACACGTGTTGCATTACAATTCGAAAATCTATTATTGAACTATAATTTAAAATTGAGTGTTAAACAACCTACTCGGATAATTAGTGGTACATGTATTGATAATGTTATACATAATATTAGAGGCAGTAAAGGTGAGGTTTTAGAGCTGGCTTTATCTGATCATACAGCCCAAATCGTGAAATGTCCAGTAGTAAAAAAAACATATACAATTACTCATTTGTACTCACTAAAGCGAGATTATAGCTTGGAAAATATAAACAAATTTAAAAATGCTATACATAGCCTAACCTTTAATAACGTTTATGAATGTCTAGTCCCTGATGAAGCCTTTAACGAATTTAACAATTTATTTAAACTTTGCTATGATTTATGTTTCCCCATAATTAAAATTAGGATCTTTAATAGAAAGAAACTTACCTGGGTGACAAAAGGTATCAAGTTGTGTTGTAAACGCAAGCGAGACATGTTATGGCATTAAGAAGACATAAAACTCCGGAAAATAAAGAAGAACTAAAGTCATACACTAATCGGCTCAAAAAAATCATCTATCTCACACAAAAAACAAGAAATAACTTTTACATAAATAACTCCAACAATAAAATGAAAGCAACCTGGCAGACCATAAATAAAAATAAATTAAACTGTCCAAAAGAATATATTTCTAAAATAATTATCAATAACTAAAAAAATAAAAGGATCCATTAGAAATTGCAGAAACGTTCAATAATTATTATATTGTTTTAGTTCAACCGCTAAGTAATAGTAAAAATCCTGACTTATCATCTGACCAACACAGCTAAGTCAATGTTTATGCCTGCTACAATACCTATCGATGTACACAAAATTATCGGAACCCTAAAAAATACCAATAGTGCAGGTTTTCACTAAAGTGATAAAAAGTGTAGCTGTGGAAATATCTTCTGTTCTCAGTTTTATTATAAATTTATGCATAGAAAATGGTACATACCCTAAAGAATTAAAGATATCTGTAATAAAACCACTATATAAGAAAGATGACAGACAAAATCCTAACAATTATAGACCTGTAGCGTTAATTATCCTGTATCCTTTTCTTGAAAAACATCAAATATTTGCGGAAGAACAGTATTTTCTATGCTATTTCTTTTCTATTTTTTAGGCTTTAGAAAATGCAAAAATATTAATATGGCAATATATAGCCTTGTAAATAAAGTGGTAACAAATATGGACAGACGGACACCGACGACTGCCTTGTTCATGGATATGACCAAGGCATTTGATTAGGTAGATTTTAATATACTTTTGTCCAAATATGTTGTGAAAAATATGGAGTAAGGGGCAACGTATTATAATTAATTGAATCGTATTAAAAAAATAGGTATCAAATAACGAGTACAACAAAGATTTGCCAAAAGACAAAATTAGAACTAACGTACCATTCACAACCAAGAAAAACGAACTTTGGTGTACCTCAGGGTAGCGTCCTCGGCCCCCCATTGTTCCTCGTACACATAAACGATATGCCAAGAGTTATTCAACATCCAATGACCTTGTTCGCTGATGATAGTACAATTATTTTCACAGCACAAAATAGGGAGGAACAGTGTCATGAAATGGATATAAATCTAAATCTAAACAGGTTAATAACATGGTTAAATAATAACAATCTTAATGTTAATTTAGATAAAACTCATATTATGTCATTTAAACAAAGAATAAATCAAGATAAACTTAATATAAAATACGCTAACAAAACGATAGAAGAAACAAAGCACACAAAGTTCCTGGGACTCTATATAGGCGAGAATATGAAATGGAGTAATCATATTGAACATTTAATAAAAAGACTAAATCAGTTCCAGTACGCTTAGCATAAACTCAGTAAAGTAGCAAGCCGCGAAACCGTACTGACTGCATATCATGCATACGTGTCTTCTACATTACGCTACGGCATAATATTCTGGGGAAATTCATCAGATAGGGAGCTAGTGTTTAAGGCACAAAAAAAGTGTTTGAGAGCTGTGTGCCAAATAAAAACTACTGACAGTTGTAGACCACACTTTATTGACCTAAGAATAATGACTTTTCCAGCCTTCCAACGCGTTTGAAGTAGTAATGTTCGTTAAAAAACACTTATATTTATTTGAAGCCCTGACTAGTAAACGTCACCAGGACAAAATTCACGCTGTGCCTCATAACACAGCATTATATATATGCAAAAAGTTTTCTGGGCCTGGCTCCAAAAATTTATAATATGATACCCACGACTGTAAGACTTGAGAAGGATGTTAACAAGTTCAAGAGAATGTTAACAGACCTTATGGTTAAAAAAGCGTACTATTCCATTGGTGAATTCTTAACAGATAAGTTAAATAAATAATAATTAGATCTGTCAAATGACCGATTTATTTAAGCTTAATTCTATCTAAATGCAATTATATAATGTAATTTGAATGTTTATTTAGTATATACATATATTTAATTTCAATAATAATTTTAATATTACAATGCATGTTAAATTACAAATTGGTAAGTTCATTAATTATTTTGACATTATTTATTCTGACCTTACTTATAATTTGAATTTGTGACATTATTTACTACTATTTATTAATTTGAATGTATATTATTGCACAGGGTATTACTATTCTGTCGAATTTATGACATTATATAACCGATTAATTGGATTTTATGAAATTGTCTAACTATAATTTTTAATTTTGCATGCCTGAATTGGTAAATGCAGTGGACTGCGCATTCACTTAACACCTGGAAATGCATATATGTACTGTGTTTTGCAATAAATATTTGAATTTGAATTTGAAAGGTCTTATTAATGTCTCGACCTGCACGCGGGCAAAGCCGCGGGCAAAAGTTAGTATGCTATGTAAAGCTGATGACCTTGTCTGTTTGTTTGAATGCGAAGAAAAAAAAAATCGGATTTGATAGCTCAATTCTTGAGGAAGGCTATAGGTTATTTAACATCAAGCAAGGACTCTTAGGAGCCGAGCAAAAAGAAAAAAAAGTGCGAGTCGGACTCGCGCACGAAGGGTTCCGTACCATTATCTATAAAAATGGGAAAAAACACGTTTGTTGTATGGGAGATTACACCTGGGAACATGGGAACCTTAAATGTTTATTTTATTCCATTTTGGATTTGTTGTTTAGCGGCCACCGAAATACATCATCTGTAAAAATTTCAACTGTCTAGCTATCACGGTTCATGAGATACAGCCTGGTGACAGACGGACAGACAGACGGACAGACAGACAGACAGACAGACGGCGGAGCCTTAGTAATAGGGTTCCCGTTTTACCCTTTGGGTACGGAACCCTTAAAAATAAGAAAGAACGCAACCGAAGAAAGAGCGCGGGCAGGCGATGCGCATAGTACATAAGCATAGCCTTATCAGCCTATAACGGTCCCACTACTGAAACACAGGTCTTCTCTCCGTGAGAGGGATTGGGCAATGTTCCACCACGGGCCCAGTGCGGGTTGGTGGATGACTATGTTCTATGTTAGAGGGTTTGCGTTTCCGCACTTAGTCCTTCATTTGGTTTATTCCAACCAGCCCACCTTCCTCCAGAAGCTGATTAGGTCTTCTGGTCTGCATGTTGTGACCCGAGGGTTTCCGTTCTGATCTGGGTGACGCCTGTGCAGTCAAAGAGCACATGCGCAACGGTTTCTTCAGCCTCCATGCAAGCCCTGCACAGAGGGCTGTTCATTATGCCTAATGTGGTGGATGACATAATTATGTCTTCGATTTTTTATTCTAGGACTAAGCGGTTTGCTCAAGATGTATTACTTTACAATTTTTTGAGAGAGTGGTGATAAAATATATGACGGAAAATAAAGTGCCTGTCTGGGGTGAAACCCAAGAAGTCAAGAGTCAACTCAAGAAGAAGTATTTTGCCCATTACCTCTGGGTGACCATTGCTCCCTAGCCAACCACGCTCTCATACTAATAGACTCGCAGCAATAGGGCCAAAACTTCTGGATTGCTCTTTTGGCCTCGGCCTTGCTAGAGGAACACACTGAAAAATATGCGTAATTCTCCTACTTATAATAATCCTAATAATATTACGTTGCCCTCAATTTGTAATGAGTCGATTAAGATTATCTATTTAAATTGATAAAGGTTGGTATTTTATTCATTGATAATGTGACTAATAATATGTATAATAAAGTAGCTCGACTCTTTGACTGACCGCTTGACCTTTTCAAGGTTAGAGAATTCTTTCTTCATTTTCTCTTGGTTACAAAATTATCTTATCAGTTTCACGATTCCATCTTCAGTGGTTGAGGCTTGGGCACCACAATTGTGGAGATAAGTCCCCTCTTTGAGGAGTGGCTAGAGAGGCGCCATGGCGTACTCACCTTCCACTTGACGCAGGTCCTCACCGGACACGGTTGTTTCGGGAGGTTCCTGTTCAGGATAAAGCGGGAGGAAACGACGAAGACTGGGTGTTACTGCTGTGTGGATCGCCCGGAGGACACGAGCATACGGTGGAGGTCTGCCCGGCTTGGGCGGACACCACCGTGTCTTCACGGAGGCGATCGATGGCGGCGATCTCTCGCGTCCGGCCCTGGTTCAGGCCATGGTTCGGAGCGAAAGTGCATGGGAGGCCGTCACCTCCTTCTGCAAAGCAGTAATGCTCGGGAAGGAGGAGGTGGAACAGAACGCGTGAGGGAGAGGCAAAATTCGCGCCCTCACGCCCCTAGTCGCCGTGGGAGACGACGTCGCAGGCCGATTCCCCGCCACCGTAAGCGCAGGCTTGCGGGCGGTGGGCGATGGGTAGCTCGCCGTCCGATAGGGACCAGGCCCGGGTCCACGGCGCGTTGTGTTCCACGCGCGCCTTAAAGAGATCAGGCAACTGAAGGAACACGGGTGTGGTTTTAGCCAGTAAAAGTCTGACACACCCCGCTCCGCCCAGAGCGGGAGAAGTTATTTGATAATTTCTCAACAAAAAAAAAAAGTGGTTGAGGCTAAGTTATTTGCTGGGCAATGAATAAAGATGCGATGACGTCGGTCAGTCAAAAAGGCAGTGCGTTGTCCGTCGAGTAGTCAAAAAGGTAGTACTTACGTTTTTCGTCAAGTAGTCAAAGAGGCAGTATGTTGTCCGTCAAGCGTGTCAATGAGTCCCTCACGGAACTACTTCATAGATTACATCCCTACGGGAGTGGACACATGTCTACGGTACCGCACCGGGCACCATGTAACAGAACGACGCTGCTACCGGGAGACGACACGGCGTCGTTCTGCGGCACGGTGCCGTGTATGGTGCACCGCGGTAGCATACACGGCGTTCTTAAATTTTTATCTAAATCGTCTACGGTTCTTCAAAACTTGATATGGACATTCTAAAAATATTCATAAAATTTTTCATCACCACATAGTTTCAGCGCTTCATATTTCCTCTCTAAATGAACTACCATCATGGGTCATTATGGAAAGATATGGATTTACCCAATATTTTCGACGATTGTATTTTCTTCATTCGTCGCTTTAGTAAAAGGAGCAGAATAAAACGTCTTTCGCGGTCCATATCAAGACAAAAACTGAACGATGGTTGCTCCTTGTGCCCGCGGTGCACGGTACACGGCACCGTGCCGTCTCCCGGTATCGGCGTCGTGCCGACACGGTGGCCGGTGCCGTACCGTAGACATGTATCCATACTCTAATCTCAACTCTAATATTTAAGAAAATCTGTATAGTATAAAACAGATTATTTTGAAATGATTCAAAAACGGCTCTTATTCTTCTAGCAACTCATTAAACGACATACATGAATCGATTATTCTTCATTTATCTAAATCTTAATTTATGGAGTTGTTGAACATCAATAACTCATTGAGGAACGGGCCACGTGATAAAAAACATGCTTATCTATACAGAGCGCAATATTGATGAGATAAGGTGTTGGTTGACTTAAAATTATATATCAACCAACACTTTATCACCACTTAATTTTGTGAAAATTATAGTCACAAAGGAGAAAGCAGGAGGCTACAACCTCTCCCTATATGCAGAAAACGTAGCGGGGATCTGAGGGTCAATACCAAAACCTGATGATTGATAGAGAGGAATTGCGCAATGGCTCCAACGCCCCGGCCAGAGGCAGTGGAAGATCACGGTGTGGTACTATTCAGTAAGAGTCTGACAGTCCCGTTACCCACCCCAGGGCGAGTACTTTGTTCAAGGTATTGATTGAAGCCATAGAATAAGAGTTTAATAAGAACCCTTAACCATAATTATAGTGGTATGATTAAAACATAATTATTATTTTAAAATAATTTATTACCAACATAACACCACGCTAAGGGTTAGGCAGAGAAGTACCTATAATACACTTACATTTTGACAGTTACGTTTAAGACCTATGTCCCGCACCTATTGCCACTAATCGGGCCCAAATCCAGAGTCTGCTACTGCGAAATGCCTATTCATCATCATCATCATCGGCTCATAGCAGTCAATTGTACGCCATTCAGCTCGATTCTTGGCAACTCTCATCCAGCCACCCTGCGAAGATCGTCGCTCCACCTAGCCTGAGGGCGTCCTACCTTACGTTTGCCCCACCGAACACGTCTACCCCAACGGTCATCGGTTCTACGGCTAATATAGCCGGCCCATTGCCACTTCAGCTTGCTGTGGGCTATGTCGACAACTTTGGTTCTCTGCCGGTCTACTCGTTCCGGATTCGATCCCTCAGAGAGTCTCCAAGCATAGCCCGTTCCATAGCTCGCTGAGCGACCTTAAATATATGGTCCGGCCGTGAGTGTCCACGTTTCGGCTCCGTAAGTCATAACAGGTAGGACGCACTGACTGAAGACCTTCGTCTTTAGGCTCTGTGGAATACGCGACGAGAAGACTCGACGAAGCTTCCCAAATGCTGCCCAGCCCAGCTGAATTCTTCTGTTAACCGGCCCTCTCAAAGTTGTTTTTACCAAATTGCTAAGTTTGCCCAATCAAATGCCTATTGGAAGAACCCAATACAATATTCCCGGTCTACAACTCATTCATATTTTTACAATAACCCAAATTCAGTAAAACTATCGATAAGCCCTATAACTCTCTTTTTGAAACGAACCATAGTTTCATCGGGCAAGTGTTCTATTTTCATTGAATCCATCGCGTCATGTAAATCAGAATTCTGTGTGGCCTCTCACACACATACATACACTTGCTGGCTTCGGTTGAATCCCTTGTCAAAAGATTAGCTAACATTAAGGATAGACCAAAAATAAATCTGCTGTGTCTTTTCAAGTCTATGTCCAACTGGTCTCGAGGGTACACAAAATTGGCTTTCAGCCCAAAGTTCGACAAGGAATTGTCTAATTTGGTGTGATAGTAGTCTAACCAGTTGTAGTAGTTCTTAGACCTGGTCTCATGGTCGGTGCAGTTGAAGATCATGTAGAGGAGATCCACCGCAGGACAGCAGTTCTTCGACGCTTGGTAGTCAATCATGATTGATTCTATTAAGTCATCTCCCTGAGAACAAAAATAAAACATATTACAAGCGATATCATTTTAGTAAGAACTAATAGAGTAAAACGTATTGTGCAAATGCAGAAAGGAATTGAATTCATGACCAATTGTATTAATTCTTATATAAAGGCACATTCCAGTTCATCAGCTTCAGTAACAATCACGCTGACTGGTTAACAGAATTATCTGAAGAGCAGTTTCTTTTTTTAAAGTCTAATGGCCAAGCTAACTTTTTTTTTTAAATTAGCACGCAATTTGTATTCCAAAATAAATATTACCACGTTTTTGAACATAATATTATTCGTCCAAGCATCACCTTGTTGAATAATCGTATATGTATTGTCCGTGTTCTTTGAAAACTGCACTGCCAGGTCAAAGATATCCGGTAATTTATTTTTAATTATAATACTTTTATGAGCTTCGTCATCAAACACTGATAGAATTTCTGTTTCAAATATTGGCAATGCTTGCACCATTTCTTCATTTTCAGCCATGAGTACCCATACATTTGTCAATTTACTTTTGAAGAGATCATAAGTTTCTGGTTCTTTTTTCTTTAACGCAAAAGAAAGAGAATGAAGTAAAGCAAAATTGTTTAAGATGCTTTTAACACAATCATTGGACAAAGACTCAAACTTGCTCAGCATAACGAAATCGAATTCATTCAGATCTTCTAAAATGATAACCTCGTTCGGTGCTTCATTCAGAGATCCATAACATTTTGCGTATTTTAGTTGTTCTTCTTCTGGCACTCCGCATCTTTCTGCAGCTGCACTAGCTTAGGTAATACTTCTGTATACATTGTGTGCTCATTGATAAACGAGAATTCAGTGTTTCTCATCTTACGAACCAGCTCGTATGCAGATGCGATTTTGACAATCATTTTCATGCTTCCATTTTTCCCTTCTATGCTGATCCTCTTTACGTTTGCCCCGAAATTATCACCAGCCTGTCCAACTGGACTGAAAACCACTTTAGTAACTTGTAAGTCTTGTTCTTGAATCACATTGTTAATGAACTCCAGTTGGCTTTCATTTATATCATCGCAATCTCCTTCAAAGTTGTATTGTGCCATGATCGCATTATAATGTAATGACTAAAAATATATGATTGTTTTTTTTATAAATAAAGAGTTTTTTATCTGTATCTAAGTGCATTATCAATTGTTTGTATTGAAGATAATGTATTGAGAAAATGATTATTTGTTATTAAGCGGGTGTCAATTGTTATTTCGAATCTTAATACATACTTCCTAGGGCTGGGTCTTGGTCCGGTTCCTCTACGTGATCTAGAATTAGGTGCTTAACCGTCTGGGCTCTCATGTGTATGTGTATATCATAATTGTTTTGAAAGAAAGGAAGGAAAGAAAAATATTGTATTTGGGACACTCACAAGAAATCCAAAAAGAGGCATTTAAAAATTTAAATATTTGTTCGAACAAAATACATAAAAAACAATCAAAACTTGTGCGACGCCAAAAAGGCTCCTATCTAGCATAATGCTGCGATATTTGAACAATTGTATGAGAAACAATAATAACTTTTTTTTTATTTAAAAAACAAATACCGCAGCGCTCGTATTCTGATAGGGCCCGCTGTGATAGCACGGACTCCTACGGACAAATATAATATAAGTCCCACTAGGGGAATACAAAATAAATAAAGTAACAATTTTTAATAAATAAAAAACAAAATAATTAAAAATTATGAAAATCGTAACTACGAGTATGTACAATACATATTACGATTGACTCACGCCCGATACTAGAACATCACTTTAAGCGAGCGAAGGAACGCGGGCGCGAGTATAGTAGGTAAATTGTTTCTCTCCTTTTCCACATAATGTCAACAGGAAAAATAAGAAATTAATAATATGTAACTTAACTATGTCAGTCGCAACAGGGATGGAATTTGCAATTTTTAGAGCATTCTCCCTGCCACCCTAGGGTGCAATTCCTTGATTTATACATAAGGGATGTTGGCTGTCTCTTCTTGTCTATTGTTTTTTGCATTACCGGGCTTGGTGTAGAGTGGGTTGTAATTGATTCTCACAAGTGAATGAAAATCAGGGTGAGGTTCTCAATTTTGCGTACTGAAGGACAAAGTGATTTTTTGTATGCAGAATAACCTCGTCTTTTGGTCAATTTTTTTGTTATTTTATAAATTTGCATATAGCTCATAATTACTATCTTGATGGGAAGTTGTTACCGCTGCCGCGTATGTATGTCACGGGTTTGCCAAGTATATGCCTTATATTTCGTCGGCGTACAGTTTAGTCTAGCAAAGTCCTTGAGATTCACAAGTCACTTTGCAAACTAGTCGTTTGTTCACATTTGCTTATACAAATATGATAATTATGCGTTAAAAATAAGGCCCGTATTCGTATAAAACGCTAAATTGACCTAGCAAAGTTAAAGTGTGATTTGTGGTAGCCCTTAGTAGACGGCTGGTGAGATCTCTATACGTTTCTACTAAATGCTGCCGTTTATAATATTTTCTAGATATTAGAATCAAGCAAAAGATATACAGCTAGCTACTCCTTTTCTTGCAAGCAACTCCAGATTTTTTTTCCATCTTTTCAGCCTCCTCTAAATAAAAATACCCATAGTCATTTTCCGTGACGATAAATATAGTTATTTTATTTCATACCTGTGTCGTCTGTAATCCTAAGAAAGACTGGGGGCAGTCTCAAGGGTGGGGCCAAATCATGTCTGAGGAAATTCTACTGGGAGTTGCTTGCTTATCCTGTATTATTTTTTCCTGAGTCTGCTTTATGTACAATTTTGTTTGTAGAAAAATAAATTGAAACTATTTTAGCCTTTTCTCAACTATTTTGGTATTGGCTTCAAATTTAACCTGAAGCAGCTGCATACCAGTATTTAACATGGAGCGACTGCCATCTGAGAGCAGTGGTGGCCACTGGGCCACCACTGCTCTCAGATGGCAGATGGCAACTCGTAAGTCGTGGGTTCAAACCCAGACACGCGCTTTACTTTGTGTAAATAATTTCATCACCACTGCTCTCAAAACAGTGAAGGAAAACATCGTGAGGAAACCGGCATGTCCTAGAACCAAAAATTCGAAGATATGTGACATCCACCAACGAGCACTGGGCCCACGTGGTGGATTACGGCCCACTCCCTCTCGAAGAGAGAAGGCCTGTGTCCCAGCAGTGGGAACATTATAGGCTGATTATGATTATATGATTATGACTGCCATCTGGGCGCGATTGTGGGTAAATCCCCCCTGTTGGAGTGTCCAAATTGCCCATGCAATTTTGGGGACCTAAAAACAAAAAGCGAGCCTAACAGAAAAAAAAATCAAAATATTTTATTTCATATCAGCCTACATGGGCACTTATGGAACGTCAGAAGCTAGGTGCACGGTTCCAATGGGTCGTTTCATATGGAGAAGAGCCGGCAAGAAACTCCACGGTTACTCTTTCTTTTTTTTTTTTTTTTTTTCGTTTTCTTATCCTGCAATCAGTTTTTAAAACTATGAGCAGATGAGTTGTAGGATGTTCTGGCAGGGAAGAGTTATTCCTCATCAGGAGCAACTCTCTTATTAGTCAAGCAGCCCTCTACAAGTTATCTAATGTTGCGTCTTTTGAGTCTGCAGACACAATCTGGTATTGTGAGTTGAGCGGCCAATTGGTTGGGGTGTCTCTCAACTCTTTTAAAAATAATTTAGTTTTACAATGTTTTCAAACTACAGCGTTAATAGAGGTATGAGAGGACAGTGCAGGCCCGTCAAACGTTCCAGGTAGTTACAAAAATTGAAAACGGTCTAGAAATCTACAGTCAATTATGCCTCCAACGTTCTTACATTAAAAAAAAAAACAATAAAAAAAAAGAAGAAAATATGAAAAAAAAAAAAACAATATGTAAAATTTTATTAAATTAATAATTATACAATATTTCTTTTAGTATATTATGCGAAACCCGAAACACGTGGCTAGTATTTAATCTTATAATATGCTTTTTTGATAAGGACATGTGTACAATAACGGTACAAAGTGCCTTGGAGCCTGTGATACTTAAATAAAAAAACAGTACCTCAGAGTGAGACAATTTTATTTTGTTAAAGTCGAGCCATATATACTCTGGCGGGTAACGAAACCATACCGCCATCTAATTCGATCCCAACGCCATCTATCGAGCAAGCAGGTAGTCTTTTATACAAAATATCGAGTATTGTTGTGGAATATCGTTGGGATCGATCACACATTTATTATTACTTATTTTCTACATTGAACATTCCGCCCACCAAAAGGAATATGTTCCTTTTAGTAAGTGTTGTTTTTTCTAAGTGTTGACAAGTGTGAATTTTCTAAGTCCCGTGATGTGTAAATTTTTCTAAGTGTTTGAGACTTATAAAATCGGTTCAAAATCGGGCATAGATTCGACGTCTGGTCGTTTTTATTGAAACTATTCTAAGTCCCTGATCGCACACTGTATTTTGCCAAGTTCATGCAATATTTCTCTTTGAACTATTTTAATAACACATAAATGTACTCACAGTTTTTTTTCCACACAAACACTTTACTCACGTCACAAATTCGCAACACGTAACTTTGTTAACCGACGACTAGCGCCACCTCGTACCAAGTAGCGTAACTTATCCTAGTTACTTGTGTTCTTCCAAGAACGCTCTTCGGCTCGAATGGACCATGTACAATAACGGTACAAAGTGCCTTGGAGCCTGTGATACTTAAATAAAAAAACAGTACCTCAGAGTGAGACAATTTTATTTTGTTAAAGTCGAGCCATATATACTCTGGCGGGTAACGAAACCATACCGCCATCTAATTCGATCCCAACGCCATCTATCGAGCAAGCAGGTAGTCTTTTATACAAAATATCGAGTATTGTTGTGGAATATCGTTGGGATCGATCACACATTTATTATTACTTATTTTCTACATTGAACAACATGTTTGATGTGGGTTTAGAATTTTCCATCGCTAAGTTCTGTAGTACTGTTTATAAGAAATGGCTTGTTGTTTAGTTAATCTAAATTTGGGTATCACAATTTCATGTTTGCTACGTGTATTTATATTATGGAATTCGCTTCTTCCATTTTGTTTTGTTCGCATTAAGTAAGAGTTTATTAGCTGCGAACCATTTCTAACGAACAGCCAGACTATCGTTGACGTGTAAGATATTCGTATCTTTTCTATCTATTTTAAAAATAACAGGAGTTTCATCAGCGAATATATATAGAATTATATCCGATAAGTTAGCCATCACGTAAGGTAGATCATTTATATATACTAGAGATAGGAAAGGGCCAAGAATTGAACCTTGAGGCACGCCCACCTTTACTAGAGATCCCGAGGACGTCACCCCGTTAACGTTTACTTTTTGCTGCCTGTTTGATAGATAGGAAAGAACAAGATCAGCAGCTTGTCCACGAATTCCGTAGTGGTGTAATTTACAGATCAGTGTATTGTGGTCAACGCAGTCAAACGCTTTTGAGAGGTCACAGAAAATGCCAATGGCATCCGGGGATTTCTCCTAGGATCTCAAAATGTGACTGATGAGTTTTACTCCTGCGTCAGTCGTCGACCTACCTTTCGTGAAACCAAACTGGCTAATGGCGATTATGTAAAATCCCATTTGAATTAAAATGTGACAACATCTGGTTTAGCATGATAAATGTTTGATATATTTTACTCAATGCTGGTAGTACAGATATATGTCTATAATTAGAGGGATCACTCTTACTTCCCAATTTGAAAATTTGTACTACTTCACTGTCTAAACTTTCATCAAGTCAGCCAACTCAACTTCAAAGAATCCATAATATTATTTACCAACTTTCTACACAATATAACGGCTCTCATATAAAACAAAAACTATGAGATGGCTGGACTAGAATCGGATACTACACCCTAGAGTCCAATGCGTTGTCCGATCGACAAACTTAACTTAACTTTCCCCAAACTGATTGTCACGCTAATTGGAACTTTATAACAGTGCGCTAAGGTGTCATTCAAAGTGTAACTACAGAAGAAGTTTCTTATGTTTTGTGTGATGAAGGTGCATCGCACATATAAAAGGTATCGTAAAAGTAGAGTGACATTTTATTTGGAAGTCTATGGATTGGTCCAAATTCTGTTTTTAAATAATGTTAAGTGTCTGTGTTTCATAGATAAGAAAAGTTTATTCTTGTTTATTTGACAGTCTAATAAAAAGGTAGGTAGTAATGCAGTTAAGATATGTCCGCAGAGATAGCAATAAGTACCTAATGTGTTTCATAACGAATCAATTCCAGGGGGTTTACTCCGAACATAAATCTGAAGTATTGGCCGAATGTTCGGCCGTTGCTTGACTACGGCTAACTATGGCTGACTACGGTAAAAAAAATAAAGATACGACACATAAAGAGATAAGCCAAAGTCAAAAATGTGACTTTAAGTCAGGTAAGGATTCAAAGTCAAAAAAAGAAACTATGGAAGTAAAAAACGGCTGAAAATTCGACCGATAGTTCGGATTAACGCTTCGGAGACCCTCTGGTTCTACAGTATTAAAAAAAATATTGCAGCATGGGGACTGCCGACAGAAGTGAAAACTTAGAACTTTGGAATAACTATATGCGTATAAATGCACAAAGGCCGCTGCGCGTCGACAGCCTGGCGACTGGGACCACGAGGTCACAGGGACTGGGACCTAATAAAACTACTCAACAAGAGTGGCTTTAATTTACGAAAATGGGTATGTTCGGTACAATACGTATTTGCGACCGAACAGATCAGCACTTTTGCCTGCATGCATTTCCATAAAAGCTTGTATCGCAACTAGTACCAGTTAGTACGTTCACGACCAGATCTCGTTCAAAACCACTACCAATACCATTTTACCAATAAGTTAGTTAAATAGTTTACCACCTCTTTTTTGTTTTTGGTCCGTTTGGTGCCGGACAGGACGTAAAGAATAACACCATCCCATTTCTTCCCGTGGGTGTCGTAAAAGGCGACTAAGGGACTTACTAGAGAATGGGCAGCAGCGTTCTCTATGCATTTTAACACCATACTGCGATCACCAACCCGCCTGACAAGCGTGGCGATTAAGGCAAACCCCCCCTTTGAGGGAGACCTATGACCAGCAGTAGACGTCTTTCGGTTGAAATGATGACGATGATGAACCATTTCTTGGACCTCCGTGATATAGTGATTTATTATAGTTATTTCCTCTATAATTCGAAACTTTAACTTCTACCATTTAAACCATATCATTTTAACCACGAGAAAGGAGTGCTAGGTCACCATAGTGCCGAGCACTAATTTCTACATGGTCTAGGGGCTCACAGTCTTGTAACACGTCACGTGGTAAGCATTTCGGTGACGCGAATCCTTAAGTTTTGCCCCTAGCAAAAATCGCAATTTATTCACAAAAAAATATTAAGAATGCATTGCTCGTGAAACTGACAGCTGCCCCAGGTATAACTGTCCAAGGATCTTTAGGCGCGTGGCCAAAATTTGAACTAACGTCGCCATCTTGTTTTTTCAATACTTTTCACAAAATAAATTGCACAAATGTTTACCAACAGCGCCCCCCTTTTTTTTGGGCGGGAAATTATCAAATAACTTCTCCCGCTCCCGCGGGAGGGCATGACAGACTTTTATTGACTAAACCCCACCCATATTCCTTCAGTTGCCTGTGTGCCAGGGCTACGATAATCCCTTTCGGACAAATTTGCAATGCCTAGCAGGCATTGGCCCTAACGGACCCCGTCGGTTGGTGCTGACATCTCTTTGAGGCGCGTGTGGAACACAACGCGCCGTCGATCCGGGCCTGGTCCTTATTGGACGGTGAGCTACCCATCGCGCACCGTCCGCAAGCCCGCGCTTATGGTGACCAAGAATCGGCCTGTGACTCCCAATTCCCAAGGTGTCTCCCGCCGCGACTAGGGGCGTGCCTCTCCTCCACGCGTTCCGCCTCCTCCTTCGCGAGCAGTACCTACTGCTTTGCAGAAGGAGGTGACGGCCTCCCATGCACTCTCGCTTCGAACCATGGCCTGAACCAGGGGCGGACGCGAGTGATCGCCGCCACCGATCGCCTCCGCGAGGACATGGCGATGCTCCGCCCAAGCCGGGCAGACGTTTTTCGGATGCTCTACCGTGTTCTCCGGGCGATCCACACAGTGGTGACACCCGGGTGTTGCCTCCTGCTTTATCCTGAACAGCAATCTCCTGAAACAACCATGTCCGGTGAGGACCTGCGTCAGGCGGAAGGTTAGGGCGCCGTGGCGCCTATCTAGCCACTCCTCAAAGAGGGGTCTTATAGCCACAATTGAGGCGTGCCCCGCTGGGTTGCGACAATCTTACTCTCCATGTCACCATGAGATCGAGGAGCTGTGTCCGCTGTGCCATAATTTCTCGTGGCAGCGGAGTTACGCCCTGGCGTTTCGCCTCCTCGCGCCACTCCCAAATGTGCGCGAGGACTTTTGCCTCCAGATCCCATGGCGGTATTCCGGCAAGGAGGCTCGCCACCTCACGGGAAACCGGGCGGTATCCTTGGACGAGCCTGATGGCCATAACCCTTTGGGACGCGTTCAACCGCTAGGCTGGTCGCAGCCTCAGAGAACGCGCCCACACCGGTGCCCCGTAAAGGGCACATTTATACAGTTATAAATATTACTGGTCTGATATATCCGTCCTATCCTAAATCCCGTTAAAATGTATGTATATAGTACTTTTGTTATCTTTATTTATGGGTATTGTCGTAATACCTTTGTTTGAATAACATAAACGTTACATTAGCGGCTAAATGCACAAACCGTGCGAAGCCAAACAAAAAAACTGTCATTTAGGCGCCAAAAGATCTTTGAAAAATCAAGTTGCCGTAAGTTCTCATTTTGGTCACGCGCTAAAAGATCCTTGTACCGTTGTAGGCACAGCAATGGGAGACTGGTCTCTAGTTTCATGATTTAATGGTCACCCTACAGAAGACTGTTTGAGTTACGTCTTTTCAGGCATTATGTTCACATGTACAGTTGTTCGGGGAGCAGTGTTGACCTATAAAATATGGCCAGACTTACAGCGTTTATGGCCGATGCCCGACTAACATTACTTTAGTTTTAATGTTATTGGTACACAGCATTAAGGTATTTCACTGAATTCGGCGAAGGTTTATGTTGTATCAATTTTCCTAATAAATCACGTTTTGATCGTTTTTAACGTGGATGTGATTTTAAAGAAAGAAATAAGATAATCTCAATTAAAACCAATCAATGTTTAGATACCTATATAAACGTTTTATAAGTGCGGAATAAAATAAATCGTATATGACGTGTGTATTTTTTCCAAACAAAACGAGACAGTTAATTCAACTAATAATATATTAACTCTCCCACACACATCGCAAATTTTTACAATGGCAACACATGAAAACAATAAGACGATGGAGAACACGGATTCATAACCGTTACGAGTTTTAATTTTACAACACATCGGAATATTCCCACGATGCGGGGCGCTAAACAATTTTTTTCTCGAATAAAAAAGGCGAGAATTCTCCCTGATAAATCAACGGCCTGTCCTGAGGGAAACAAGTGAAGGAAATCGCAAAATCTTCTCAAATGAAATTTCTTACTTCGAGGCATATAACATACTTGAAAACTTTTAAACAACATCAATACGGAACCTACTCTACGTGCCAACAAATAGAGTAGCAATTCCTTCAGTGATGTGCTAAGGGATTTTGCCAGCAACTTCCACGCGTAAGATGTATGCGAGAGAGCAAATTGTGGCCCAAATATAGTGTGAAAGAAGTCGCTTCGGGTACAAGTAACTAAACTAGAAATACATTTCTGTAATAGTAAAAATATGGTGATAATATTATAGATATTTTGCAGGAACTTTGTGCTTAATAGATCCTGTTTTAAGCTCTAATTGGTATCGAAACTGACTTGTTTGAATGGGTTTAAAAAGGAATATTTTCACCAGAGAATTCGTAGAAAATACTCACTAAAATGAATCTGCTACGCCTCCGACCTCCGTGTGCTTTAGTATGGGTAAAGCAATAAAAAAGATGTTAGCAATTATTGGTTAGTGTTCCTAAAACAAAGAACAGTGACATTTAGGCCCGTCGTCTACGACACGACGATGTGGGACTAACCCTGAAATCGAAAAAAAACATTCAGCTGCTCCGTACATTTATGTTCGCATACTCGACAAAATGTATCGAACAGCCGATTTTTTCGCGATTTCAGGGTTTACTGGTCCCGTAGTAAATGTTGCTCATAATGATGAGTATAATGACCTCTTTTCAGGTTTTCAGTAATTTCAGTTATACGTTGTAGTATTGCTACTAACTTTCAAGTTTCCACACAGATTTTGATTCCATGTGCAGTCTAACCATCACCTAACCAGCGGTGACGTAATGCGTACTGACCTATGTTAACAATTATATAGCAAATAGCGAACTCAACCACCCGAAACTCTAATGTTGTATGCGCTTAACTGTCGGCCCATTAAGTCAGCGGTTAGCGATCTTCCATTACCTTAAGAGCGTTTACACCTTACGGCATTTCATACAAACTTTCAAGCCCTTGTTTTTCGAAATAACTGAACCGATTTTAATGAAACTTCATACGCATAAGCAGGATACAAAGGACTAAAAAATTTGTAAAGACTAAACATTTTCGAAATGTCATATTTAAAAACAGATAACTGGAAATCTCTGTTTCTATGGAAAATTTAAAATCGGTCTAATTTGGCTGTAACACTATTTTTCGTAAATGTTCTTTACTAACTTTTTAGACCTTTGTATCCTGCATAGGCGTATGAAGTTTTAAACAAATCGCACGTGCTTATCTGGGCTAAAAATATTCACTAAACTAATAACCATTAAAATATGAGAGTGACTGCTGATATGGACAAATGGAAGAGTGCGTTCGTGCTAAGTCTCGTCTCTGAATTGTACCCTTATGCCCATTTTCACTACCAAAGGCGACACCTAAATTAATAAAAGCGCATTTTTTTATTTTTTATTTTCTTGATTAAAAAATCAACAGCGCGCTTTTATCTAGGCAATCATTTAGGTATTGCCTGGTTTTAGTGTAAAAGGACATTAGTGTTTGGGACCAACTAACTTTCTTTTTTAATCCTGCGATTTTATTAAAAAAAAAAACACCTATTTGATTTTTTGTAACTTGTACCTGGACATTTATTTAATTTCTTAAATGAAGCGTCAATTGAGTAGGTTAAGCTACGCTTGCCGCGGTTGGTCCGTGGATGGGTGACCATCTTTACATACCAAGATCTCTCCGTACCTCAGAAAGGACGTTAAGTCGTTATTCTCGGCTGTCATTCGTGGATCTATGACAATCGTTACGGGTCGTCCCAGTAACCAGTCTTACCAAGGGGTATCGTATTACCCAGTAACTGATTTGTAAAGGTCAGACAGGCTGTCACCCCATTTAAAATACAGGTGTTCAGCTGCATCCGATCAGACTGGAAGCCGACCCCAACAAAGTTGGGAAAAGGCGGGCAGATGGTGATGTTTTAATTTCACATTAAGACGGAGATATATGCCAGTGACCTTGAGTAGTTAGCTTGCGTGTTCTGTTTCGAGCTCACGCAACGCGTCGTCCGTTCAGCCAGTAATAGGCCTCGCCCATCAAGGAGCGCTATCCCCAATTTGACGCATTATTAATTTATTATACACAAAACAAAAGGTATTTTAATAAAACGCGTATACTAAAATATCAATAATTAAATTACCTTTAAATTGGTGAAGGTTTCAGAAAAATACGCTTGGTAGATTTTGCGCCATTCCCAGATTTTTATCTGCGTTAGACATAACTTTACAAATTAATTTCACTATGTAATATAAACATAATCTAAAATATTCACATATTTAGTTATTGAGAAAATGCATCTACTTTAACACATATTTTTTTCAAATCATTAACACTACTTGTTTAGATGTGATCTTCAGTATAAAATCATTAAAAGTCGGTTATCGTCGCCTTAATTGAATAATATTCCTTCTGCCGATTTAGGAGCCACACACCATATCATTTCGGTCCCGCGTCACTTACCGGTCGAGTCCATGCACTAAATCTCACGGGAACATTAAAGCCGAAATAGTTAAACACATTGAATCAGTTTATTGTTATAAAGGTCACGAGATACGGTTCATGTTACCTATTGTCACGCAAATCTCCATTTAAAATGTTATATTGAATTATAAATCAACATCGATATGTAGACATTTTATATGAAGAGAGTGAACTAAATACAATAAAAAACGTTGTCCCTTTCGTTACACTTTTTAAAAGAAGATTTCTCTTGAGAACTATTGACTGAAGCCATTCTTTACCGTTGACAATAAAGTTCTTTCTTACATTGTTGTTTTTGCATCTCTATTTGTGCTTTATCAAAGATCTCTTTGACACTACTTTATCAAACCTAATTTAATGTAAAGCTTGTTTATAAAATGATTGCTCTTTCTTCTTACTTAAACTACATTGGTTTAGGTAGTTAAATAAAAGTAAACAAATTTAATCTAAAACAGGGTTTTAATAGATGACACTTGTACTCTTCGTAGATGTAATTGCTTGAGCACAATTTTTTTGTTAGGTTTCAAAATCAAAATCAAAAATATTTTTATTTCATATAAGCCTACATGGGCACTTATGAAAAGTCAGAAGCTAGGTGCACGGTTCCAATTTGGTCGTTTCCTATGGAGAAGAGCCGGCAAGAAACTCCACGGTAATTTTTTTTTCAAATTACAGTTTTAATAGGTATGAGAGGACAGCGTAGGCCTGTCAAAATTACCAGGTACTTAAGAAAATAGAAAATGGTCTACAGATCTACAGTCTATTAAGCCTACAACGTCCTCACATTAACAAAAAAACAATATAAAATATGATTAAAATAATAAAAGTTAGAACCTTGTTGAAATTAAAATTGTAGGCTAGGTTAATGCTAGGTTTATAATAATACTATAATATTTTGTAATCTGTCTATTGTAAGGAGCCGAAAAATACCGGTTCTCTAAACGTCAACGAAATAATACGTTACTAAATTAAAGAGTACAACTGTGTCGTAGCATGACAACTGAAGTGAGATGTATTACGTTTAGTCGGTTACTTGACAGCTCTCTCGTCACGTGGTTTTTTTGTTTACCTTTATTTAACTACCTAAACCAACGGAGTATAGAGCAGTCTTTTATTTATATGATTCTGCATAAAGTTCCAATTATATTTTATTTTTTAATCCTAATCCTAAGTAAGTTGTCCGTGTGGTACCGGACGTAAAGAATAGCACTAACCGATTTCTTCTCGTGGGTGTCGTAAAAGGCGACTAAGGGACTAATTACTAGAGAATGGACAGCAGCGTTCTCTATACATTTTAACACCATACTGCGATCGCCAACCCGCCTGCCAAGCGTGGTGATTATGGCAAACCCCCCCTTTGGGGCAGGCCTATGTCCAGTAGTGTACGTCTTTCGGCTGAAATGATGATAATGATGATGAATCACAAGTAAGTATAAGTAAGTATTATAAATGCGAAAGTGAGTTTGTTTGTTACGCTTTCACGCTAAAACTGCTGAACGGATTTGGATGAAATTTGGCACATGGGTAGACCATGACCTGTGTTAGGATATAGGATACTTTTTATCCCGATATTCTCACGGTATCGAGACTTATGCAGGTGAAACCGCGGGGTGCTAGTCTATGATAAACCACTCTATGTAAATCTAAAAAATATAACATAACATAACATCACGCCTTTAGTCCCCGAAGGGTTAGGCAGAGGTGTATCTATAGTACACCCATATTTTGCCAGTTATGTTTAAGTCCCATGTAATAGAGGGCGAGCCTATTGCCATCAACCGGGGCACAAATCCAGACTCCGGGCTGCTACTGAGAAATTCCTAATGGAAAATCCCAAAAACACTTTGCACGACCTGGGAATCGAACGCAGGACCAGTAGCACCAGGCAGTCTAAAAAAATGAAAACAAATAATCCCAAAATTAATGTCATAAATAATCGCAGCGTTCCAAATTCAATGAGGAACGAAGATAATAAAATACAAAAGGTTAAAAAATCGTTTCATTTTCACATAATTTCACACTTGTTTAACCCTTTAAATGCGATATTTTGGCACGCGCCACCCCATGAACCAAAAGTACCCATTCTTCAAACCAGTCGGGTATAAAACATCCCGTGAGAAAACTTTGGTATATTTCGTGAGAATGAAAAACGAATTAAGGCGACGATAACCGACTTTTAATGATTTTATACTGATGATCACGTCTAAACGAATAATGTTAATGATTTGAAAAAAAAATATGTTAAATTAGAGCATTTTTTCAATAATTGAGTATGTGAATATTTTAGATTATGTTTATATTACATAGCGAAATTAATTTGTAAAGTTACGTCTAACGCGGATAAAAAACTGAGAATGGCGCAAAATCTACCAAACATATTTTTCTGAAACCTTCACTAATTTAAAGATAATTTAATTATTGATCTTTTAGTAGGTATACGCGTTTTATTAAAATACCTTTTGTTTTGTGTATAATAAATTAATAATGCGTCAAACTGGGGACAGCGCTCCTTGATGGGCGAGTCCTATTACTGGATGAACGTACGACGCGTTGCGTGAGCTCAGTACAGAACACGCAAGCTAACCACTCAATGTCACTGGCATATATCTCCGTCTTAATGGTAATTTTATTTAGAGATTACACCAATTTTAAGTAGTGTTTGTAGACGGTCAGCAATCATTGTCAGGGTTCCATAGTCAATAAAGAACCCTTATAGTTTCGCCATGTCCGTCTGTCTGTCTGTCCCCGGCTTAGCTCAAAGACTCTTTAATACTAAAAGCTGTAATTTGGCGTGGGTAAACGAGTAAATATTAATCACGGCGACAAAGTAATAAAATAAAAACTTGAACAAAAAAATTTTTAGGGTACCTACTTCCCTTATACGTCAAGTGAGTATGATATTTTTTCTCGTCTTTCCCATGATGTGGGATATCGTTGGGTAGGCCGTTAAAAAATATTAAAGGTGTGTGTAAATCATTTTTCTCTATCAATCGATTAAGGGATCCGTTTGCGTAATAAAATAAGCTTTAAAGTGCTAATTTTTATTAGAGTTAAGTGAACCCCCCCCCTGCCAGCTAAATGGTAGTTTTTTAATATATCTATCGAATCATGGCAGTAGTTTATATAACGAAATTAAAAGGAAAACTATCACAGCTAAGAGGCTTTACGAGTTACGTGGTCCGACATGCACTTGGCTGGTTTTCATTTTTTTGTTTAACAAGCCACGTCGCGACGTGGCTTGATAAACTTCTAATGAGGACTTCTTCTTCTGAGGCGCAAGCGCACTCCTGGTAATTCATAGCATAATTTTACTTTTACAATAATTCTTGGTTATTCTAGAAGACATCGCTAAAAAACGTATTATTTATGAAATTAATTTAATTGCGAGTTTTGGCTACAATAGCATGGTCTACAGTAAAAGCATAATAATATTCTTCTGTATCAAATATACCCAACCGTATCTTTAACAACTATTTATTAAAGATTGATTAGTTTGAACAGTCTTCCTTTCAATAAAGCATTTAACCCTTCAAACGCGACGTATCCGCAATTGGCACGAGCCTCCCCAGTCCCCACGTTCTCACCCGAAGTTCTTCTCACCGGAAACAGTCCCGTGTGAACCGCAAACGACTTTTATCATAAAAGGGTCGTTAGAAATTCGTGAGAATACCTGAAATTATTTATTTTTGTGATTGTGTTTGAAAATAATTGTTTTGCGTTTTGAAACTATTTAGTGATGAGTGAGTGATTAAAGTGGATAGAAAGTGATATTAAAAAAAAATTACTTATTTATATTCGGTAAAATATAGAAATATTTATCTTATTAAAGGATACCATTAGAACCTGTTCCGTGATTACAAAATGCAGTGAATTACTTATTATGTCTCTTTGAATGTAATTACTAATTACATTATCATTTGCTAAGAATGAGTGAAGAAAACATGCAAAAACTTTTAACTAAGTACGTAAGAATTTTTATAAAAATATGTCGAAGTATTCACAGGGGTCCCCCAAACTCCCACTGTGATCTCTTTCTGATGAGAACTGAATTGGTCTCGTGTGAACTTTTAACGGATTTTGCATAAAATATTGCATGGAACTAAAGAGTTCCATGACAATAAAAGGTACTGAATAAGTAGGGTTTGTTATGGCTAGATAAACCAGGATTTAAACTATGCATTTTAATTTGATTGTTTGTTTGTGAGCCCCAAATAAACGCTCACACCACCCCTGTTCATTTGTTTACAAGTATGGCGGCCATTTAACCCGGTAAACGCGATCTATTGGCACGCGCCACCCTAATTTTTCCATCGACCGACGTGACGACAGACGACGCGGGATTTTCCAGGGTGAACTGAAATCGTCGTGATGAATGTGAATTGTCAACGGAATTTAACGTATGAATATTGATCACATCATGATAAAAAAGGGTGAGATTAGGTATTAAAATTTGGCATACAAATAATACAAATTAGAACACTTAATTAGATTTTCGATACGTTAAAATCTAATAAAATCTTTGTGAGTACACTCACACCCCCCTACACCTCTCTGTGTGTGTCCCTCTCCTAGAGAGGAGGCCTGTTTCCCAGCAGAGGGAAAATTATAGGCTGATTATATGTGTGATAACGCTAAGTGAGTATTTGTTTAACAAATATAAATATGAAATGTATAAGTACTTATAAAATAATATGTAATTAATTAACATAATTAACAATAATTATTAACATTATGTTATAATTTCTAAAATATTTAAAATAAAAACTAATAGCAGATAAAGCGCAAGATAATATGAAAAGGGGACATTGGACCCTATTATTATCGGGACATGCATGGGCACGTGCCCTTTACTGGTTCCAGTGGGAACTAAACTCGTCTCGTGTGAAATACCAACGGATTTTAACGAACAAGCCCCGTGGAATTTACCCTGATACTTTTAAATAGGGTAAGAGAAAAAAAAATATGGCAAAACCTTTGCACAGCAGTGATATTTATTTTATTTTTTGTTAATTAACTCTGTTTCAATAAATGAGTAAAATAATCTTATTTTTAACTAGCTTTAGCCCGCCGCTTCACCCGTGTGGATGTTAGAAAATATCCCACGAGAACGTAGTACCGGGATGAATAGTACTCTATGTGTTAATCCAAGTTATAACGATCTGTGTGCCAATTTTTATCCAATTACTTTCAGCAGATTTTGCGCCAACCCGGAACATAGGTACATCGAGACAAACGGACAAACATTTTTCGTTAATTATTATTACCTATATGTTTAGACTAGCTGCCACCCGCGGTTTCATCCACATAAGTCTCGATCCCGTAAGAATATCGGGATAAAAAGTATAATTTGTCCTAACTCAGGTCATGGTCTACCCATGTGCCAAATTTCATCCAAATCCGTTTTGTCATTTTAGCGTGAAAGCATAAAAAACAAACATACAAAAAAATATATTAATTATTAGTTTAGATGTACCTAATTAACTGACTGAGCTAGTCAAAGTAAGTCTGAACTTATAAACTAATATTATTAAGAAATAAAATTGTTGATTGTAAATGGTAATCTCTAGAAATATCGATGTGATTACTAAACAACCTTTCACTGCTCGAAAGCTTAGTTGTATCCAAGTGAAAGAAAGAAAAATAATTTTATTTGTCCCAGAAACACGTGCATACGAAAACATAAACTCGAGTAGGTAAACATTACACAAAACACATCTACAATAATAATCACAAGCACAAAAAAAAACAAATAGTCTGCAGCTGCACGTCCAGTCAGTGCCTTAAGATATTATGTTCTATGGTTTAGTTAAGAGGGCTTATTCACAAAACGTCTACTTCGCAAAATGTCTACTGGTCGTTAAATGTATCTTTCTTATAATGTCACTTTCGCAGAATGCCTTGTAGCGGCATCAACATCGCCACATGCGAACTACGCGTCACACTGACGTCACGCAAATCCTGCATCGCGCAAGCAGAGTTTACCACGCAATTTTCAATTTTTTTAATTATGAATGTAACTACTATTTTGCTATTTTAATTATTACTTTTGTTTGTCGTAAGTAAATTCAAACGATGTATATTGCATAAAATCCAGAACCTATTGTTTGGTAGAAGACACTGGCTCCTGTAACACAGGTTTTTTACCTAGCGCAGGAGTCAGGGCTTCACTTTGTTTGTACACATTATTTATGCCAATAATGAATTTTATATATTTTTTTTATATTTAAATTTATAACTAGCATATATACAACGTCCCGACATCAACTGTCGGGCAGTTGCCCACCAGACACGACACCCGTCTGGTCGGAGGATCCTCCCTTTTCTATGGTGGATGAGTGAACTTTACACCCTGTTCCTCATACCACCAAACTGGTGACCCCGACGTGATGACCGTCAGCGCAGCCTTCGTGCAACTACTTCAGCGTGACGTCATCATCATCATCATTATCATCACTTCCTCAAGCTTTCGAGCGGCGAGTCACACAGCCAGCCAGCACCCACGGCTTCAACGGGTATCCTGACCACTAGCATGCAACGGACGCGCATTCCTTGTCATCACCCACAGCCTCATCAGCAACCTTGGCACAGCACACTGCTCTTTCGGCCGGTCCACAAGCAGAGAACATGCCTCTCCTGGTCGACGCCAGCAGTCAGCCACAACCCGGCGCTGTACTACATCCGACACACTGGAGCATAACGCAGCACCACCCCGACTCACTGGGGAATCACCGCAGACAGTTCCGACTCACCGAGAACTATGCGGCACCCGGTTCCGACTCAATGGAACCGTCTACTGGTACTGGCAAGCATCGCAAGATACACGACTCAGCCCACTATCGACCTCCGGTCTCCGGAGGGGAGTGATGTAGCGGCATCAACATCGCCACATGCGAAAGCGGAGTCGAACTACGCGTCACACTGACGTCACGTAAATCCTGCATCGCGCAAGCAGAGTTTACCACGCAACTAGCATATATACAACATCCCGACATCAACCGTCGGGTAGTTGCCCACCAGACACGACACCCGTCTGGTCATAGGATCCTCCATTTTCTATGGTGGATGAGTGAACTTTACACCCTGTTCCTCATACGACCAAAGCCTCTTTCGCAAAACATCGCTTTCGCACAATGTCCCTTGATAGCTCTTTGTTTTGACTGACCGTACTGACACTTAGGATCATCAGTCGCAAAAGATAACCTTACTATAAATCTTCCACTATCATCTCTAACTGTGGTTAAATCAAATAAGTCTTCACATACCTTCTCGTTTCCAGTGATCTCCCTTTGTATTATGTTAGGTTCATTATTTTCGCAAAAAGAAAAATTTCTTTTTTTCTTTTTTTTCTTTGTGGTGGCCCATTGGTAACGGCCGCGGTAGAGCAGTGGTGGTCGACAGACATACCGATACACTGCCAAGGAAACCGTATTGGTAATTTTCAGAAATTTACACAATATGTTTTCTAATTTAAGATCAATGGCAGTTACTATGAACTAATTAATCTGAGCAGTGGTGGCCCAGTGGTAACGGCCCCGAATTTCGAGTAGTAGGTCGTGGGTTCGAAGCCAGACGCGCTTTACTGCGTGTAAATTATGTCATCACCACTGCTCTCAAAACGGTGAAGGAAAACATCGTGAGGAAAACAGCATGTTCTAAAAGAACTAAAAATTTAAGGCATGTATCATCCACCAACCCGCACTGCGCCCGCGTCATGGATGACGGCTCAAGGCTTCTACATACCGGGGCGACTTGTCGCGCGACGCGACGCGACACAAAGGCACCGCTCGTCCCGCGACACGCGGGGCCTTTGTGCCGTGTCGCGTCGCGCGACAAGTCGCGCTGGTATGTAGAAGCCTTCATTCCTTGGCTAATTATGCATAGTTGACTTCCACGCAGGCGAACTCTAACGTCAGTAATAAAATGAATGACGCTTGTTGTTTATAAAAATAATGTAAGTATCAGTGATATTTATTGATAAGATACTCTTTTTTATTAACAATAACATCATTAGGATATGCACTTTAAAACAGTAATAATTATTGGCACACACCACTCCAATTTCCCCTCAAACGTGACGGGGACATATCTATCGTTCCAATGTCAACTAAAATCATATTGTGAGAAATGTCAACGAATTTTTATATATGAACTAGCTGCTGCCCGCAGCTTTTAACCAATAAAAGTAACATAAGTTACTCCTTATAACATCAGCTACCTGTGAGTGAAAGTTCCGTTAAAATCGGTCCAGCTGCAGCCATTTCGGAGATTAGTCGAAACAAACAGACAATTTTTTTTTTTTGTACCGTATATACTTTCGGATTCATTAAGTAAAAAGCTGCTATTTTGACATTACAAACAGATACTTCGATTTTGTTTGTTTATATGTATAGATAATTAATTCACTTTTAGAGAATGGATGGGATTTTAATCAAGAGATTTTATTATAGATATTTTCACATACCTAAATGCATAGGTAAAATTATTTCTTTGTCAATTTTATAAATATGTTTTAGTTGTCAAGCGAATCGTAAGAACGTTGCCCCACACTAGGAATTGCTCCTGTATTGTGGGTGCGTTAACAAACATTTAAACTCACATACACAAACACTTGTAGGTCATACAAATATTTGTTCCGTGCGGGAATCGAACCCGCGACACGCAGCGCAGCACTCAATCGCTTAACCACTGCGCCAACCGTGCCGTCAATTTTGTTTGTTAGCTGTACTGTAGAGGTTCCATGATAATACATCATTGTAACCGCTAGTTGGCACTGGCAGCTTAATAAAAATAAATATTCAAATCAGAATATAGATTTGAAATGATGGGTTGTCAGAGAGACAGACTCAAGTTAGCTCTAAATCGAAAATGTCAATTGAATATTAATATATAAATATATAATCTCTAAATTCCAAAAGGTCTATCATTAAATAGAGACAGTACCTTGAAAAGTACTTTTATGACTCATCTGATCAAAATAAAGGAATAATACCATAACGCAAATTATTATGATAATAAAAATATAATTATGTTATCATTGTATCGATAAGATACTATTTTTATTAACAAAATCATCATGAGTTGCACTTATAAAGCAATAAAACCTATTGGCACGCGCCACCCCAATTTCCCACCAAGCATGACGACGATCGCGACTTACAAGTTGTAGGTCGTAGGTTCGAACCATGATCGAACCCAAACAGGTGCCTTACTTTGTGTAAATTATTTCATCAGGAAAACATCGTGTGGAAACGGCATGTCCTAGAACCAAAAATTCGAAGACATATTGTGACATCTATCAACCCGTATAGCTCCCCGCCGGCGTCGTGGATTACAGCCCACTTCTTCTGGGTAAGCTCACTCCATCGTCGACTTTGTCTCTGTCACCTCTGCCCTAGACTAAGGTCAAGACCAAACCCATCCTAAATAAAAAAATTAAAAAAAACTCGCTCTCACCGAGAGGAGGCTTGTGTCCCAGCAGATGTTGTTCCTAACATTAGGCTGATTACGATTATGACGACGACATAATATCGTTTTATTGTGAACTAAAATCGTATCGTGTGAATTGTCAACGGATTTTAATTTTAAGTATGAATTCCGTTTAAATTCTGTGACCCATTCGACCCTCTTATCGGGACAACTATGGGCACGTGCCCCTGTGTGCTACCAAAATGGGCAAAAAACACGGTCTGTGTGAATTGCAACAGATTTTAACGAACAAGCCCTTCTTGTTCACTGAATGTTTAAACAGGGTGAGTAAGTAATATGGGAAAAAACATTTCTATTTAATTATTTATTTGCTTACATGTACAAAACACTGGTTAGTAGGCATGGTATTAAAATTTAAAGATACAGTATTAATAAATGCACCCCGTAAGGCACTGCAAATTATCAAATTGCTATAATATTGGTTCTAAAAATTACAATTCATTACATTATTTATCAATTAATCAATGAACACAGCCTATCGCAGTCCACTGCTGGACATGGGCCTCTCCCAGGCTGCACCACAACACCCTATCCTCCGCCTTCTGCATCCAGTCTGACCCAGCCACCTTCTTAAGGTCGTCGGTCCATCTAGCTGGGGGGCGTCCCACACTACCCTTGCCGATACGCGGTCTCCACTCCACAAATTATTTATACTGAACAAAATCAATCTGCCTAGCCTTTTCCCAAGTATGATGGGGTCGGCTTCCAGTCTAAGTGGATCCATCAGATTACCAGTATCTTACATGGAGCGACTGCATATCTGACCTCCACAGCCCAGTAACTGGGTAATACGATACCCTTTGGTAAGACTGGTTGTCTGACTTTCGGGATTCTGACGACCCGTAACTACTGTCAAAGATCCACGAATGACAGCCGGGACCAACGGCTTAACGTGCTTTCCAAGGCACGGAGGATCTCGGCACGTAAAGATGTTCACCCATCCACGGACCAACCCCGGCAAGCGTAGCTTAACCTGGTGGTTCTACCCGTGCAGCTGTTATTAGATACTTAGCCACGAGCTCCTATTTATAGGTATGGTATCCTCGTTATGAATATCATCATCATTTTAGCCGAAAGACGTCCACTGCTGGAAATAGGTTTCCCCCAAGGGGGTTTGCATAATCGCCACGCTTGGCAGGCGGGTTGGCGATCGCAGTATGGTGTCAAAATGCATAGGAGAACGCTGCTGCCCATTCTCTAGTAAGTCCCTTATACCCTAAGTCATCAATTCAGATAATTTATGTAAACAAAGGTGATAACAGATCAAAAAAATATCGTCATAATGGTAATTCACATAAAATGGCGGAAAACAAGGCTATATTGGCTTTTATGTACTGATTTTAGAAATAATAATTAAACAATTATCATACCGTGTTAATTTTTATAAGTTTTCGGTTTTAAACAAAGTTATTAAAAAAAGAAAATTTTGTGGTATAAAAAATATTATGATACTGGTAACACTACAGGAGTTCCCAACATTCTCAAATTTCATTTGACATAATTTGCAAACTCGCGTCTTTTCAATACGTTCGTTTTCTTTTCTCCGATCATATTATTCGCTGCGTGTTTGTTAATTGTGCTTTGTTATCATCGTGTTAAGTGTTTCATTTTGTTGTTAGTTGTTATACAGGGTGATTGGAAGAGGGGTGCAAAATTAAGATTTGATTGGGCCATAATTATGCAGTTTACATTAAATTTTGAGAATTTCCGAAAAAAAACTTAAAAATTTGGTTAAAAAAATTTGGTAAGACTTCGTCTAAGACAACCATGGCTTAAATGGTTCTAAATTGTCTATACTATCTTCACTTTAAAGCTTTGCACCCATCTTCCAATCACCCTGTATTTCCTTGTTTCTGTTTTGTTTTTGTTAAGTTTGATATATGATAAATTGTTTTGCAGCACTGTCCTGTCATTTTGACAGTGACATTTCTTTGTTTACTAAAATTATCTGAATTGATGACTTAGGGTATAGTCGCCTTTTACGACACCCACGGGAAGAAATAGGATGGTGCTATTCTTTACGTCCGGTACCACACGGAACATGGTGGTTACTGTAACATAAAATGTAGGTACTGTCAGGGGAGTTAATTGTTAAGCAAATTGTCACCGTACGTCAATTTGCCGTGTTATAGCCATTTTGTACAACTATCAATGAATTTGTCGGCACGGTTGGCGCAGTTAGTTAAGCGATTGACTGCTGCGCTGAGTGTCGCGGGTTCGATTCCCGCACGGAACAAATATTTGTATGACCTACAAGTAGTTGTTCCGGGTCTGGCTGTTTGTGTATGTGAATTTAAATGTTTGTAAACGCACCCACAATACAGGAGAAATTCCTAGTGTGGGGCAACGTTTTAAAAAAAAAAAAAAAAATATATGGTTTGATTTAAATTTGAGTTTATTTTGCTTAAGAGTCTACAATACCTCAAATTGCTTAGCATGATCCTGCATTATATCGAAAATACGGCAGCATTCATTTTGAAATAAATACATGGTAATTTAGGATTAGGATTAATGTTGAGTACTATGTTTGACGAAAACACGATCCCATAAAATTTACTCGACAGAAAAAAATATAATACAAAGTTACCTCCAAACCGAACAGTACCGCTAGTATTAAAAAAAACTTCGAAAAAATTAGATAATTTTTACATAAGAACTTAATTAAATATAAAGCAGATACTATTTTTTTTATTACTATTATTTTCACCGTAAAAATGTATTATCTAAACTATCGGCGACTTGGAGCCTTCTCCCTGCCGTCCTGCCTCACTTGCCCGCGCGACCGCGAGCAGTAGTGTGCGAGCGAAATAAAGAGGAGGCTGAGGTATTATAGACTTAAGACGCTGACAAAAGCTAAAGCGCGGTCACTGTCAGACTGCATATAAAAGAAAGAGAAGCGCGATGACTCAACGCTTGTAATTTATTGCAAAATATGAAGGAATTATCTACTTACTCAAAAATTAGTTGAGTAATCAAAAATAAGAAACAACCAAGTTCTGCATTCCAATATGACGTTCTTGTTATTAATTAAATACCAACCGTACGTTAATATTTAATACAGATATTTTGGATTGGATCTCAAAGTAAAAGGTTAGTTTACCGTTAATTTGTATCGAGATTTTTAAAGTAAAACTTTTTTAGGCACGCTTGACTTAGTAAGCTGGTGAATGCATGACGAGAGCGTTACGGAAGTGACGAGGGAGTTACGGAAGTATAATTAACCGGTCAGACCCTACTGGCACCTGAAAGGTGCCGGAAGTAGTTTCCCGAAAAAACGCTCACCCTTAACGGAAAGTGCCGTTGACAGCTATCAGTTGACGAAACTGACAGTTGGCAGTTGACTTAACGTAATTAAACCGGATATAGTCTGATAGAGTGCTCCTCCTTAACGTCAGCCCCGTTGACAGGTGACAGTTGACAGTTGCTTTGACATTTATACATGCTGTCCTGTCGTATCAATAAAACAATGTTATCGATAAAACGATGTTTCAATTTCAAAATAATTTTTTTTTACCAAGATTCCTCAAAAAAAACACAAAAACCGCTATATCTTGTGAAGGAAGCGAGATAGAGCAAAAATAACACTTTTTGGGGGTTTCACAAAGGGATTTCACTAATCAAGACACATCGATCGAGAGGTTCGCAAACCTGAAAAACCTATTTCATATTCTTAAATCACATCATCGATATCATCTATCGATACGAGTGGACAGCATTTAAGTTTTACTTCAGTCGTGTGGTACTCGTTTTTTTTTTCTAAACGTGTTTTGGTAACAACCAAGTTCTGAGAAATATGTTCAAGAATAACATATTATATTTTTCCGCTATCACTAACTATATAGATTTGGCAATTTTTTTGTTTAGGACCTGTTGTCAGCGCCTTAAAAGTTAATTTCCCTGGCTGCACATCAAGAACTTTTAATTCCGGAAAATTACTCACACGCTTATCATTGACTCACCTAGTCAAAAATAAAAATGTATAATAACCCTAATAAGTAATAACGCCAGTTGTGTGACATAATAAAATAATTATGATATTTTATTATGTTGATAAGATAGGTTCTCTTATTATTTAAAAAATCATTATGATTTGCAGTTTAAAGCAATGATAATCCGTTGATATTCGTACCTATAATTGGTTTTGATAAGGATGATTAGTATTTCAAGATAAAATTGCTACATCTAGTCTTTATTTTACCGGCGGTCGTAGATAGATTAAATAATATTATTCATTACAACTAGGAATTGGCTATAGATATTCTAATCTGTATAATTAAATAGACTACGTACATAATTAACAATCTAATATTAATTGTTGGCACTGTCTCATATAATCGATAGTTGTAATCGATATGTTATTAGGTTTTAAGATATTTATTTTTCATAAGAACTTATGAATAAATAATGAGATACAAAGTTACTTCTTAATAATAATATATGTATTAAACTATAGGTATATTTCATTTTTAATCAATTATTTTTTTCATAATAATTATTTGTGGCAAATAAAGTGGTTTTGCTGGACCCCAAATTAAATTAAATCCCTCATTATTTATTAAAAGTAAAAGGTTTAAATATTTTTATTGTACGTGTACCAGAAATCACTAATTAATGCATTTACCTAACTCTAAACGTGTTTAAAACATCGTTCTGTCTCTGCCATCTTAAAACGATTGATAGAAATAGAACAATGATTTAAATTCGTTTAGCGCTAAATGCATTTGGTGATTTGTAGCGCGAGAGGGCCTTAGTGTCTATCCATAACGACTGGCACTGCTAAAGTACTGAATTTAAGATAGCTATTTACTGTCACTTAACCCTGCTACCGCGACATGACAATATAGTGGCACGTGCCGCCTCAAGTTCCCACCAGTGCCCCATTCTTCTGAGAACTGTTATATTCACGTGTGAACGATCAACGGACTTTTATACCCGTATTCAAGAACGATACTATGAGGTCTCACAGTGCCCATCAACGCATAGGGCCGGTAAATCCGATTCATAAACAATACTTGAGTGATGTGCAACGCTATGCGTTCACTTAGAAGGACCCTTACGTAAAGTACCTGGGCAGCTATTTTAACCAACGCATAGTGTAGCTTATTGTAAAAAAAGGTCTGGGTCAAATGATAATGTGGTCCACAGATGTGGTTGTTTTTGTATGTTTTGTATCCATTTGTGATATTTTAGTTTGTTATTCGTTTTAACTTTTTTAATTCAATATTTTGGCGTGTGGCCGTTTGTCTTCTAGATAGGCCGCTCCCGCATTAATACTAAGTACAAAGAGCTATCGTTCCGAAACAGAAAACGCTAGCTTCTTAAAACTGAATCAAAATAGAATAGATTTTATATCATTGTAGATAGTAAATTTGTTGTAAGATGTATAAGTACAATTATCAAAAAATGTAATTCATTATTATTTAGTAATAATACTATAAAATCATTAAAAAAAACCAGTAAACACACCATTAATTGACGGCTTCTTTTGTTTTTGGAGAATTCGAAATCATATGCACATCCATTGATGACTAATCAATTGAAGATAACTAATCATTTTTTTGTTTGTCGATCCTTGAAAACAGAGTAGTTTTTATTATTACCTAAATCACCACACTAACTTTATGGTTCATATTTCACAACTGACAACACGTTTAAAGGTTATATTTATGTCGTCCACACATCTGCCAAACACTTAAGCGAACTTAGCAACAGAAACGGACCAATCACAGATCTATACTCGACGCTATGCGTTCGCATAGTAAAGTGTCGCTTGAGTATTGTTTGTGAATTGAATGGCCTGCCATGATGAACGCAGTGAGAAATGCCTTACTTAGCATAGTGTAGCTGCCATACTTATCTAAGTATTCTTCTTGAATACGGGCCTTAGTCCGTTACAATTACCGTGGGACCGTAAGCAGGAAGAATAAATTAACCCCCAAAGACACTTTGATATAGGGTAGTAAAATTATACCAAAATGGCTGTTGAATGAAAATATTTTATGCCTATTTTCTTTTTTTGTGTATGTTAGTAATTATGTAAAGTTAATTCGAAAAAAAATTACAAATTACAAGAAATCACTAGACAGTTTTTGAAAATACAATAATTAATCCCTAACATCAGTTCATAACCAAATAAACCTATTGTTTTATTATTCTTATAGAACAATTTCACAGCTACTTAACCCGTCAACCGCGACCCATTTTGGCACGCACCACATTTTTCCCACCACAGAACTTTCCAGTGGGAACCAGAGTACCCCGTGTGAAACATCAACGAATTCTGCGGGTAAAAGGTCCGTTGAAATTTGTGTGGGAATTAAAACGAAATGTGGGTATCAATACATTTTAAAGGTTTTTGGTAATTTATGTACTTTTGTGGTTTTACCAATGTTTGTACGTAAGTTCACGTGGGAAACTCATTGGTAGGGATTTCAATAAATATTAGAGGAAAGTTTCGAAGTTTTGAGTGGGAACTCGATCAATTGCTAATCGTGAAATTATAAACAAATAAACATAGCTTTTGTTATGAATTGGTTACATAAATAGGATATGGGTAGATAAAAAACATTTATTTGTATCTGACTAACCTTACTACTTATACAAGATGTCCCGAAATTAACGCACATTCCCGTAAGGGTTGAAATCGCGAAAAAAAAAATCAGCTGTTCCCTTATACATTTTGACGAGATAAGAGATTTTTCGCGATTTCAGTTTTGGTCCCATAGTAAAAGTTGTTCATAATGATGAGTACAATGACCCCTAAAGAGGTTGTGCGTTAATTCTGGGACATGTTGTATATTAAACAAATATTATCAATGCGAAAGTGAGTTTGTTTGTTACGCTTTCACGCTAAAACGGCTAAATGGATTTAGATGAAATTTGGCATATGTGTAGAACATGTCCTCGGTTAGGACATAGGATACTTTTTATCCTGGTAGTACTATCCCGACCTCCAACCCAGGCGAAGCCGCAGACAAAAGCAAGTATTTTATAAACAAAGTTTTAAAATAGGTAGTTAAAACTAAGTAAAATATCAATTTAATAGCTTCAAAATAACAATGAAATCACCTGTAATAAAATAATTTCATGCTAAATTAACCCTCTGGATGCGACAGGTATCGCCACGCGTCACGGTTTTACCCTAATTCCCACCCCGATTTATTTCCTGTGAGAACCTAGGGGGTCCCGTGTGAACGAATAACGAATTTTACGAAAAAAAAATCTCCTTGGTATTATTGTGAGAATCAAGATGAAGAAATTATCATTTTAGTAAGTAAGTATAGAAAAATAAGGTACGTAAACAAAGCTTTGTTTAAAAACAAACAAAAAAGACTTCAGTACAAAACCAAAGAGTCTGCATAGAAAAACTGCAAATTAATAATATTCATGATCTCCTGATACGGAGGAATGTCATGAGGAATGTTTTACAAATGTGATTACATAATCAGCCTATAACGTTCCCACTGCTGGGACACAGGCCTCCTCTCTGCGAGAGGGAGTGGGCCGTAATCAACCACGCGGGTCCAGTGCGGGTTGGTAAATGTCACATCTCGTCGAATTTTTAGTTCTAGAACATGCCGGTTTCCTCACTGTTATCCTTCACCGTTTTGAGAGCAGTGGTGATGAGACGATTACACAAAAGGGGTTCGGGGTTCGAACCTACGACCTACAACTCGTAAGTGGGGGCCATTCAAACTCAAACTCAAAGCATTTATTTCAATTAAACCAATTACAGGCACTTTTGAATTGTCAAAAAGTCGGTCAGTTAGTCAGAAAGTTGAAGCTATTTGCCCATTCCAAAACGTAGATCTCTATGCAGAAGAATAGGCAAGAAACTTCAAGGACACTCTTTTAAATCAAGATATTACATAATCCTGGGTACATTATTCTTGTCGCTTCTATATGTGAGAACAATGTAAAAAAAATATATTTAAAAACAATACAAAATATAAAAGATTAGAAATAAGCCCTGACAGATAGGAGATGACCTCGTCACAATTGACGCGTGGATCAGCACCATCCAGCTCAACCATTTTGTAGGGAGCCGAATGATGCAACACACGCGCCACCATCAGCGAGACATTTAAGTGAGCATGACATACTCTTAACTGCCAAACTTTTTTAAGTCAACATACATCATAACTTAATAAACGGCATGGTACTCACTTTTACAAAAATTTTTTTTTTTTTTATTCTATTCATTAACACTGGGCCACCACTGCCTCCAAATGTGATAAACGAAAGAGAAGACTGAAGGAACGATTAACGGATAATGTGAAAGTTGATATGGCTGGAATGGAAGGCTGACATCCTTACTATGCCCTCATTATACATATACGAAACAGCTATGTTTGTTAAAAATAATATGAATAGATTTTCTCGAGTATCAAGTCCGCGTTGATGTGACCAGTTAAATTTAGTTGGATCTAGAACCGCATTATTTAAGAAAAGCATTTTTGTAATGGCTCCAAAAGTGTATAATAAATTACCAAAATGCATAAGAAGTGTAGAAAATGTTGGCCAATTTAAAAGTAAATAATTTTTATTTCTAGTAGAGAAGGCCCATTATTCCATAGAAGATTTAATTTTAAATGATAATTTATGACATTGACATTTTTTTTTTTATTATTATTAACGGCTATTGACATTTTTTTACATTATAATATTAGTAACTGACTTTTGAAATCATTTAAATTAATCTTCTTCAATCTAATTATTATTATTGCATGTTCCAAATCATTAGACCTACATATTAAAATGATATAACAAATTATTTGTATACCAATTGCATTGGTAGAACATAGAGATCTCGCGAAAATGTATATTTTAAGACCTTTTATGTACTATGTTCACAAATAAAGTTTGATTTGACATTGTGTATGGAACAAAGACATTAAATTATTTACTTAACAATAGACGGTACATAGCGAGCAAAATCGTAATCCGATACATTTGTCCTCGTGGGCAAAAGTCGCTTAGTCTAGTGTGGTACACCTGCATGTCAAGTCGCATTCGTGTCCACAAAAAAAAATATATATTTCTAAGAAAATAATTGCGCATTACGATACAGCAAATCTCGTTATGGTGAAACGACTGGACCTAACTTCGGTTTATTTAGATGGCGTCAATGAGAAATGGCATCACAGTTTTTCTATTAGGTATGACATTTCTTTGCATACGAGTAGTCTCTCTATTCATTCATTAATTTCAGCCGAAAGACGTCCACTGCTGGACATAGACCTCGGGGGCGGGAGGGGCGGGTTAGGGGTGTTTGCCATAATCGCCAGGCTTGGCAGGCGGGTTGGCGATCGCAGTATGGTTTTAAAAAGCATAGAGAACGCTGCTGCTCATTCTCTATTAAGTCCCTTAGTAGCCTTTTACGACTCCCACGGGAAGAAATGGGATGTAGATGGGGAGAATGGGATAGCCTCTCTAAAGTAAGTATATATCTTAAATCTCTTTGGTATGGAAAGATAAAGGGAGGAAGGTCATCATCATCATCGTCATCGTTAGCAGCCTTGTTCCACCCACTGCTGAGTATAAGACTCCTCCCTTTTGTGCCATGCTTCCCTAATCGGTGCGAATCTCATCCAGGTCTTCCCCGTGACCTTTTGTTATGGTTGGAATGCGCGTGAAAACTAGTTACAGGCTGATGAGAAGAATAAAAAGAGGAGGGTTGTACTAATAAGTCACTAATTTTCAATTATTATTTTCTCCCACATCGATAATTAAGCCTGCGGATGCGTCATAACCCGACGGATGCATCAAGTATGGGCACGCGCCACATATTACCCCACATTCTCACCCCGATCGATTTTCTATGAGAACCTAAAAGTGTTGGTGTGAAAGATAAACGTTAACAAAAATAAACACAAACTCAACTCAAGCACCATTCAGCACCACCATTTTGAAGGGAGGTAAATGATCCCACACCGCCTTCCCTGCGACCTTCTGATATGGCTGGGATGCGCGTGAAAACTAGTTACAGGCTGCTGATAAGTGTATGGAAGTATAAAGAGACGAGGGTTATACTAATAAGTCACAAATTTTCAATTATTATTTCTTCCCACATCGATAAATAATTAACCCTACGGATGCGTCAAGTATCGGCACGCGCCACGATATAACCCTACGTTCTCACCCCGATTGATTTCCTGTGAGAACCTAAGAGTGTGTGGTGTGAAAGATAACCGTTAACAAAATTAAAATAAGTATTTAGAATGTGAGAATGTTAATAAACCATTTGAGCAATTAGGTATGATTAAAACTTATCGTATGAGTTGTGTGACCTTCAATAAATAATTGTCATGTTGACTAAGACTTTATGTATCTATAATTGATAATTTAGCATATCCTATTCTCGTGCAATATTGAATTTAATAATGCAATATTTTTTTAAACAATGATTTAGAAAGAAAGAAAGATAAATTGTTTATTCTGCACAAACAAGACACACATTACAAAAATAAAATACAAATTGACGAAAAAAAAAACACACTCTAATACAAGTAGCCAAATTGCAATCATATTTTAAGACTATGAAGTTTATTTAATAACCAGAAATAAAAATAAGACAAAAAAAAAAAAAAAAATTGCTAGTATTTAAAACCTTAAAAGTTTGACAATGTTGTCAATTGCTTGATGTCAGTGTCAGGGCTTGCCAAGGCAGGCCAAAGACAAAAGACAATAGTTGCGATTTCGGTATTAGTAAATGACAACAAACAAATTAACAAACAAAACAAAACAAAATGCGGATTGCCAAGTGGAAATGTTCTACCCTTGTAACAATTACAAGTAAGAAAAGCCGTGTGTCGCATCTGTGCAAGAACAGGTCGTTACTCAGCAAAATGCTGTGACTTCGGACGAACTTATTGTCAACAGCGCTGATTTGGTTGGCTGTTACTTTTATAATCACAATACTTGCTTGCTTTGCATTGCTTGCTTGACCTGCAACGGTTTTATTCATGACATGATCCGTTTGTCCGATGAGATAGATATCCATCGGCAAAAGTGACGAACTTTCATCCCCGATTTATCCCTTTAGGGGATACATTTTCAAGCATCCTTTCTTAGTTTCTCACCTTCGTTATATAGGAATCTTGTGCAATTTTTTTTAGACAATTTTTTTTTGGGTCTAGAAGCATACAGTTTTTGATGGTTTAGGCCTTATCAGCTCCTTAGCGGCTCCGTGTGGTGCCAGACGTAAAGAATAGCAACATCCCATTTCTTCCCGTGGGTGTCGTAAAAGGCGACTAAGGGACTTACTAGAGAATGGGCAGTAGCGTTCTCTATGCATTTTAACACTATACTGCGATCGCCAACCCGCCTGCCAAGCGTGGCGATTATGGCAACCCCCCTTTGGGGGAGGCCTATGTCCAGCAGTGGACGTCTTTCGACTGGAACGAACGAGGCCTTATCAGTAAATTTGACAAGTCCTAAACCATCCAAATTACTCAAAAGTATCTATCTACTTACTAAAATTAATTTACTCAAATCAAAATCAAATCAAATATGTTTATTCGGTAGTATATGGTACAATAGATGTTACAATAGTGATTCCAGCATACCCTGCCATAGTATGGCGTACAAATATTTATACACAAAAGCAAAGCCCATGATTTAATAACCTTTATAAAATTATGAATAATAATGAATTAGAGAATAAAATATGAATAATAGTTAATTAATACCGATTAAGATTTTATTGTAGTAATAATAATAATTATAAATAATGAATTAAAAAGTTTTTGCATGTCATGGATTTTAAAGGCAATTTTATTACTTTATTATATTATTAATGATTTATCCTCCAAGTACTCTTGAACACTGTAATACTTTTTTTCTAATAACAGTCTGAACAATACCCTTCTGAACAACGGCAATGGCAAGTCTTGAGTATTATTTGGCAAATGGTTAAATATAATAATTGCCATGCAGTAAGTATTTTTTTTTAATAGCATTACTTTTATTTGGGGTAATTTTAATTTGTCTTTGTGCCGTGTTCTACTATTTATTTTGGAACTGCTTTTTTGGAATAAGTTATAATTTTTTTTTACAAAAGTGCATATTTCAAATATATAAAGACATGGTAGAGATAGTATTTTAAGCTTTTGAAATAAAGGTTTACAGCTATCTAAAAAGTGGGCTCCACACATTGCCCGGATGCATTTTTTTTGTCCTTTAAAAACTCTTTGCACATCTACTGAGTTCCCCCAGATTATAAGACCATATCTGAGTACAGATGCTACATAAGCATGGTAAGCAACCATTGCGGTATTTAGATTAACCGTTTGTCTTAATCTTTTCATGACATACACAAAGCGATCTATTTTGTTGAGTATTTTATCTACATGTGGTTTCCAACTGCAATTTTGGTCCACGGTTATACCTAAGAATACACATTCATTAACAGTGTTTAAGGGAGAATTATTATACTGGATGTCTAGACTATCTGTGTTTGTGTTGAGTGCTTGAAATTGTATTATATTTGTTTTTGTCATGTTTATTTTTAAGTTATTAGTTTCTAGCCATTTGATTGCCTTGTCTAATGCTTTAACAATTCGTTTTTCTAAGTCTTTGTTATCGTCGCTTTTAATAACCAATGTTGTGTCATCAGCAAATAGTACGCACTCTTCATTAATCGCCTCTGGCAGGTCGTTGATGTATACTAGAAAGAAAAGAGGGGATATAATTCCTCCTTGAGGTGTACCGAAGTTGTTTTGTCTGAATTTTTATCTAAATTTCTTTTGTTCATTTTGATGATTTCTTGTTATTTCTACGCACTGCAGTCGGTCGGTAAGAAAGCTTTTGATCCACTCGTTGGCCTTCCCGCGGACTCCATAGTGAGAAAATTTTGAAAGTAATATTTTATGGCAGACAAGGTCGAAGGCTTTTGTCATGTCTAGAAAGACACAGCCTATTTTGGATTTTTGGTTTAGACTTTCGGTTATTTGTTTAATTAAGGAAAAACATGCTGAAGCTGTCGACCTCCCCTTTCTAAATCCAAACTGTTCTTTTTTAAGGATGTTACATGATGTCAAAAAGTTCTCGTTTTTATTACACATAACCTTAATCAAATATTTTTCTTGTCTCATGTTGATTGTCTGTGGTACGCATTTTATTCGTCTATACTAACAGAGGCAACCTCTCTATGACTGGTTCTGTAGTCCCGGATCTCTCTTGATTTCCACCTGCGTTAAATACTGTAAAAAGGGTTATTTTTATTTTGTGACTTTATCCACGATAATCGATGATTGTTGTGATGTATATGTGCTCGTATTTTGTGAACAAATAAAGACAGACACATACCTACAAGTTTGGAATCGCATTTTTTTTCATATTTCACATGCAGAGCTTTTTGATTTTTTATTTATTTATTTCTGTAACAATTTTTTCATTGTATCGAAATACACAAAAATTATAACAATTAAAAAATACAATATAAATCACTATTTAAAACAGTAACCAAATAAGAAAGTAAAAAGTAAAACATTTGCAATTCTCTGTTAATATGTTAAATGTCAAAAAAAAAATATCTAAGATTAGTACCAAAACAATTAAACTAAAGATTATAAGTACCCCTATTACGTATGTCAAAAATATAATCTAATGTCAATAAAAATAGTGATGTTATAAATGATATAATTATGTCAAATAAAGAATACAAAAACCAATTAAATCAAATTCATCAGCCTCCTAAACATCGCGGCGGCCTGTCTGTCTGTCTGTTTGACGTTGAATTAAAGATCTTTCACACTTTTCACCGCACTTTTCACAACGTTTGCTCATAAACACAGCCTAAACCTCCACAGATTTTTTCAAGTTTTCCTGTATAAATTTACTCACAATTATTTATCTACTTACAAAAAATCTTACTCTTGTCTATGTTAGTGAGTGAGTAAATTAATAAATGTATGATTTTAGTAAGTAGATAAATAATTTTGAGTAATTTTATATAGTAAAAATGCTGTTTATATTATCATAGTAAGTACTCGTCTCTACATATTATATTTACGAAATTCACACGTATTTATTTATTTATTTGTTAATAAAGCTACAAATATGGCCATGTGCAGTGCTACCCCACAAGTGGCCACCCCAAGATATTTCCAGTGAGAACCGACTTAGTTCCGTGTGAACTTAAAACGGATTTTATGAGAAAAAGTTCGTTAAAGTTAACCGTGAGAATCGTAAGAGATGATATAAAAAACTTAAGTTCCTGCTGAATTTTTGTCCGTGTTTTTTCATGTACTGGCAACTGTGTGTGTGTGTGTGTGCTTCATCTACAATAATAATATAAATTAATCGATTTGTTACCCGCTGTGGGTGTAGGTGTGGGTGGGTACAGTCAACCGTATCTCAGTGGTAAAAAAATATATGTTGACAGATCCTTTATGCCGTAGCAATAAGGGCGATTTTCGTAGAGTGTTGCCACTGATGTGGAGTTGATTGTGCCAATAGGTATGATGAGCGTCATCAATAACAATTATTTTAATTAAAACTTAAAAACACATCACATACTTAATGTAAATAACTGAAGAAGAACCTCCGTGTCTGAACCATCTAATCTCTCAATAGTTATCTTTAAATAAATACACGCCCACTTAACCCTATGACCGCCACGTGCCAGTCGATCGCCGAAGTTCCCATTCCCACCAAAAGTCTTTCCTCTGGGAACCGACCAAATCTCGTGTGAACTAACACCAACCGAATTTTATTTATTAAAAGTCAATAGAAAAAAACCGTGAGAATAAGGAAGGGACAAAGGAATTGAAATGCTACCTGCTTTTATGACTTCTTTAACACGCTTTAATTTACTTTGAGTAATTAACAAACCATTTCACGTTTTTATAACGTTGTCCCCAAATGAACAGGTAACCGAAAGCGTCAAATAAAAATGTTTGTTTTCGAAAACAAGAGAAAAAAGTCATAAACAACTTTCTTAAAATATGACCCAATAAACCTTGTTTCAACGTACAAAGTGAGAAATAAAAACTCATCGAATAATTATAAAAGTCGCACTGTTGCTGTAGAAAACGTAGCACTATGTAAATCAGTGGTTTATTTGTAAAACACACTACTAAATGAAATGATTTTCATTTTGACAATTGGGCAATATTCATTGCGTTATTTACGTTGTCGAACAAACGATTTTTTCAAACATATGAAGCAGTGGATTATGAATATCTTTAAAACCCCTTCGGATTGTGAATGAGAGTGTGTGAGTTTGCAATTGGGGTGCTGTTAAACAAATATGTACCTTGGTATTCTGATGGCACCGGTTGGAACCCCGTGGTTTCCCACAGCCCTCGACCTATTATGATAATTGTCACGAAAGCCTCGGCACGCGACAATATTGCCCTTGCAATGAGGGGCAATAGAATAAGCGGATATTAAAGCCACTTACCAGGTAGAATAGCGGTGTTTACGATTCGTAATTTTATTCGAATAGTACTTAGTTATATTCTTATTTCTGAATTTATTTATGTATAAGTAATTTTTCTCCTTTATGAAACTAGTTTTCTAGGCCTCTAAAGTAGGTACCTAAAGTAATAGACGGGTTATAAATAGGTTATATATTTTTTTAAGTAAAATATTTCATTTAAAACGTGCTAATTTCCTAAAAAAAGAGCTTTCGTCATAAAAACAAAACTATTTTAGCTTTATCTACGAACCGCTACTTCAGCGGCCCAAATAACGATCCCTTAAAATTGTCCCACGCTATCCTTCCTAAAGTGCAGTTCGCAAGAGAACCACAGACCATGGGAACGGAAAGTTTTTAACCAAAAAACTTAATAGGATCCTGGGAAAATATTTTTAGTACGTAGCAAAAACAGGTTAAGTTCTAGGAATATTTATTTAAAGATTTAGTTAAAATGCAATACGATGCGACATAAAATGATAATAATATAATATTTGACAGATTTTTTTGTAAGTTATGAGGTTATTATTTTAATGAGCCTGAATATTACCTAAAATAATTTATTAAGGAGCATAACGATGGTTAAAGAGCAGTGTTAAATTATTTACTTATTCTAAATATCTTTAATAATTTAACACTGCTCTTTTTGATTCTATGTAGGTACTCATTGTTTAGTTCCTTTTATCATAATAACAAAACATCACGCCTGTATTCTTCGAAAGGTATTATATAGTACACCCACATTTTGCCAGCTATGTTAAGTCCCATGTACTAGGGGGTGAGCCCATTGCCATCAACCGGGTACAAACCCAGTCTCCACGCTGCTACTGAGAAATGCCAAATAGAAGAATCAAACCAAGGACCATGCTCAGCAGTAGTGCTTGCGACCACTAGACCAACGAGGCAGTTTTTCAAATTCCCTTATTAAATACAATCATTTTATTTTCAAGTAAATCAGGAGTATCTGTTACATGAGCTTATCATGTTATTACAGAAAATAATAATTACTAAATAATTCAAGGTCTTTTTATCACAATTATTAAAGTCGACCTATATTTAAAATGATTTATCTGTATCGCTTAGTTATAATTGGATTTAAATTCTTCAGAATAATCTTACCTATTTAAAACCAACCAAATTGCATTTTCCCGCTAGTTCAACGACCCCTCAACCACTGACGTATTCGACACACATACCGATTCAACAAGGTGAGTTTAAATTATAATATCAAGATAATTACCCCTGCTGACCCCACATTACGATAATTATGACCCCATGACGTGTGTATTTACATACCAAAGTAACAACAGTGCTGGGACATGACACGCGACGTCACCCTAATTTTATAACCCATGAAATCAACTTACGAATAGAGTGGCCATGAGAAAGGATTTTCACAGGACACAAGTTTGTTTTCTTTAAGGCGCGGTAAGAAGAAAATCTTTAGGTATTGCAAGAGGGTGTTGAGATAGGCCTATGTCCAGCAGTGGACTGCTATAGCCTGAGTTGATTGAAGCGACAGTAGTGCATCGCGATATACGGTTGAAAATGGCGATGCGTTTAATTTTAGTTGAAACTCGGGTCTGCCAATTATGAAACATTTTCGCAGTTTAAATTAATTTAAAAAAACCCCCTTAAGTTAAGACAAAAAAAAGTCCTTAAAGTTTTTTTTTATCGTTGGACACCATACCCTCTTTAAGTTGGCAAGTCACAAAACCCATGAAAAAAAGGTTAAAATTTTTTGTTACATTTCACACGGGAAGTGGACGGCAGTTTAGGAATAAATATTTTATGAGAACATAATTATTATATTAAGGTATTATAAGATTATTATGACAATAGATCCTGGAAGTGGTAGCACCCCTTTGGATATAAAGATAACGTTTTTTCACTCACAAGGCCGTCATTTTAGTCGTCAATTTTAATTTATTTATTCATTTGTTTTTAATAAATGCAATTTATGTTGTAAAAATCATTCTGAAAGATTTTATCCTTTATAAAATTTATTTTTCATCAATAAATTAATTTTGCTAATTATTATTACAATATTTATGGATGTGATGAACACAGTTTTTGTACTTATTGCCTTACTGTATGTAGTGATTCCTTTTTCTAAATTTTTATTATTTTTCGTGAATAAAACACAACACTATTTTACAAACAAACAATTCAGTGTTAACCTGTCAGTGGTCAAGGGGTATCATTGTACATTTTCATTCTGGGGTCGTGTGCTTCGAGCCGGAAATCCATTACAAAGTGATAACTTCGGCGTACTGAACCAACGTGCGTGACTCGCAACTTTTACTGTGTTTTGCTATAGGACGTTGTAAATAAATTCAGTGTTATTTTGTTTGTACCGTACTTCTTGTCGCAAGTGTTTTATTATTTATTTATTAAAACTTTATGCACGTATAAAAAAACACAATGTACAAAGGCGGACTTAATGCCTGAGGCATTTGATTTTTTGTTTTAAATTATGAAAACGTTTATGTTACTTATAAAAGGTTCATGAGATACAGCCCGGTGACACACGGACAGACAAACAGACAGACAGACGGTGGAGCCTTAGTAATAGGGTTCCCGTATTACCCTTTGGGTACGAAACCCTAAAAAAGGATAATTTTCTATTTTAAGAATAGATGGACATATTAATTAATATTCCGGAAGTATAATTATAACCATTGTATAAGAATAAGTGTACATATTTATAAATAAATTCGTTGGTACGGGTTATCACTAGAGAAAGGATCGACAGATTTTTTTTGATTTTCGAATGTTCATAATAGTCCGAATTTGGTTTTTAGGGAAAGAAAAGTTGAAAAAGCTGCCCAGAAAATTCATAAAAACTAAAAGAGCTTTTTTCTATGGGAAATGGGACAGGACAAAGTATATCAGGATAGTTAGTCCATCATCATTCTGCTGCCCTTATCACAATTTATTTGGGGTACGCAACATGTATTTTTCTACCATACATCTTTCACACAGTCCATCCATCGTTTCTTTAGTCTTCCCCTACTCTTAAAGCTAGCCATCCACATTATACTCAAAACTATCCTCTTATTATCCTCATTCCTCCGTATCACAGGTCCATACCATGACAACCAATTCCACACAAATTTTCAGTCACCGGTGCCGCTTTCAGACTTCATAGTCAAAGTCAAATTATTTATTTCAAATAGGCACATATGAGGCGCTCTTGAACGTCAAAATTTACAAAAAAATTAAATTGATTCTAGTTGCCCCTTCCAAAAGGTAGTTTCGTATGGACAAGAATAGACAAGAAACTCCACTGTTACTCTTTTAAAAATGTTTTACAATATTTTGTTTGAGTACATTAACTATATGATTGTATGTGAAGACGATGCACCTAGAAATAAATTACTAAGTATACCATAATAGATTTTAAAAAAAAATTAAGCAATGAAAAATAATTTAATTATGAGATAGATACTGGGCTCTCATATTTAAAAAAATCGTAAAAGTATATGTATTCCTAAAAAAAAAAAAATCTGTGTGTGAGTATAGGTAATCACAGAATGTAAAATCAATGTCCTACCTCTTATGTACTCAGTTCCTATTCTATCCATTCGCGTCCACACATTCCTCTTTACATTCTTAGGTCAGCTGCATGCAATTGGATATGTAAAGTAAAAATTAACTTATGCCGATTCCAAAACCATTTCGAGATTTTAAGCTTCTAAGACTTATTTTTCTATTAATAGGTCTTAAAATTATAAGATCGTATTTATTTTCACAAAAATACTTAAATTCACTTGACTTTTATTTGACCTCTAAATGCAGCCTGAATTGGAAACTTTCAGTGCCTCTTGTAATTAAGTTGTTCTTTATGTGTCAAGTGTCATGTCAACGTCAAATTTACACTTAATACTATTCTATTCAGATATTTATATAAGTAAATAGTGTAGTTTTTCACCAGCGGCGGACAGTACAAGTCGAATCACATCGATGTATCCCCTCAGGCAAACTTAACTTACGTTCTAATGATCTTCACAATAAAACAGACGCCGCCCAGACTCGCCAGACTCAACATTTACTTCCTCGCACCATTTCCTTTTTAAGGTTTCTTTTACTAACAATCAATTTGTGTCGGCTATTTGTTGTGGTGTTTCTTATACTTGACGGTATGAAGCACTTAGCAGAAGTAGTCTTTGAATCCATTCATTTTATTAAGCCATATCTTGAAACTAAAGTACGGAAATCGCTAAAGTATGAAATGTAAACAATATAATTGTCAAATTTGACAGTTTGACTTTACTGAATTTTGGTTTTAAATAAGTGTTAAACGTGGCAAAGATCCTAAGCTATTCAGTTCTACTAGTGACGTCAGTACGAACAATACTTTAAAAAAATATGTAAAAATAACTACAGCTTGTAAAAACAATAAGATGAAATGATGTGTCAAATACTCTTATCATTAAAATAAAAATATAAAAAACATACCTGAAAAATACTTTACATACCTAATTGCCTGTCATTCATCCCTATGGTGACTCTAAAAAAAACATGCCGTACGAGTATTTGTTACCTTTCTCACAAAAGATATCTATGAGAAAGAAAAAAATACATAATATAATATCTACTCAACATAAAATTATTTGATATTTTGAATTTGAATACATTATATATCCCCATACGGTTTTTATATTACCATTTTCATACTACATAATAATGTTAAAATTGGTGTCGAATGTGAAAGTTTCGACACTCTATCTTCTGAACTAATATTTTTTTCCAATTCTGCTTCCATACGGGGCTCGATAATGACGAGACAAATTTATATAATTTTTAGTTTTGAACGTACGTACACCGTCAAACAGACGAGTAATCACCATACTACGTTTGTATGGAAGAATGCCCGACTAGCGTCACCTTAAGAAAAACTTACAAAAAAGAAAATCAGAATATTAATGTACATTCCGTGGAGCAAAAGAAATATGTTTGTCTTTTGTTTTTTTTTTAACAAATTGAATAGGTATTCCTAAAATGTATTGTGCGAGTTTTCGCGTTTGAACCGCGTGTGGCGCGCGGGAATTTTTATTAACAGTCCCAGTCGTCGCGGGGAAGGGTTAACATGTCTATTACATGTGTGGGCGAAGGTTAGAATTTGGAGCTACTTTCTTTTGTTTCCGTGTTTTCATGCGTTTTGTGGTGGGATGAGCAGAATCTATACCACCAATGTTGTATACAATCATAATAATGTTCATTTAAAAGAGTGTCCGTGGAGTTTCTTGCCCGTTCATCTCCATAGGTAAGTACTACGCTTTGGAATGGGCAACTAGCTTCATCATTCTGACTGACCGACCCTTTGACAATTCAAAAGTGTCTGTAATTGGTTGCTTTGAAATAATTGCTTTGAATTTGAGTATAAAGTTGACGCGTTATATGTATACGTCTGCCACCGATACAATAAAAATATGTATAATAATTATATAAATATTCCCTATGTGACGATAAGAAAATTAACCAAGTGATAGAGAGATACTAAAATTATTATTTTACAAAGGATAAAGGACCCATCAATTCGTCGCCTTATTCCATTTAAAATCGACGTGTAACAAAAAATAATACCATTTAAAATGCGTATTTATCTATTAACATTAAGAGCCTATATACTACCTCAAATGGCATACCATGATCCTCCGATATGTCGAAAATACTGCAGCATTAATTTTGAAATAAATATATGGTAAAGTTGAGGATAAATGTTGAGTACTATGTTTGACAAAAACACGATTCCATAAAATTTACTGCATAGAAAAAAAATCCAAAGCTACCTCCAAACCGAACAATAAACCGCTGGTATTCAAAAAATACTTCAAATTAGATAATGAAACTTTGTATATTAACTGAACTAACTATAAAGCAGGTCTTATGTTATTTTTTTTTTAAATTACCATTATTTTCATCGTAAAAAATCATAAACTAAAATATCAGTGCCTTGGAGTCTTCTCTCTGCCACCCTGTCTCGCTTGCTCGCGTGACCACCAGCTACTTGTGCGAGCGAGATAAAGAGTGAGGTGGCGCTGAGGTAGTATAGACCCTTAACTCTGAAAACTTCTAGATAACGATAATGATAATGATAATCTAAAACACAATTATTGTATTTTAGATAATCATTATTTTACAGCACAGTATACACAAATTACCAATAATGTCCTCGTAATGATCGCTGAGCGTTTAGACTGGGCCCTACATACGATAATGCTGTAACAGAGATGTATAGCATGTGTATATTTGATTTTATGACCCAAATTTGACATTTTATTTTTATTTTAATTATGTGACCTTAAATTGTGTATCTATTCATGCGTTTGACATTTTATTTTTATTCTGTGACCTTTATAATTTGTACCTATTCATTCGTTCGTTTTAATTGCATTAACATTTTATTGTATTCTGTTGTAGTAATGTGAATTTGATTTTATTTTATGTAATAATATGGGCTTTTCCTGAATTAAATGAATTTTATTTTTATTAGACTTTTCACGTGGTCAATAACTTCACTTACTGTTACTACAGCATGTCGGCGCGGGCATGTCAGCGACGCGAACCCATAAGATATTCTCCTAGCAAAAATCGCTCAAAGAGAGTAATAAAATAAAAAAACATTTCAAAAATCATGTCCCAGTTTCCCCCAAACCAAAAACATATCACTTCCGCAATCACTAAACACATTTACCCATATTTGGGTTAAAAAAGGTAATAAAAAATTACACTCCCATGACGAAACAGTTCACATAGGAAACACAGGCCTCCCATGGGAATCCTGAGACCTTGTCGGGTGACCCACAATGACATGATAACAACATCCTCTAGGGCAAAAAAAATATAATGGGGCCTTTTGAGTTAAACATTTACACAAACAGGAATTTGTGTGTGAATATTTTATTTGTGGTTGAAATGTGAGGTGGGAAATAAAATTAGGTATCTATTTAAGGTGCTATGAGAATGATAATATAAAAAATGTGTGCTAAAAATAAAATTATGCTTCGGTGGATTATAAATCTATTGTATACCAATAGATATACAACATTATTTTTAGTATATGCGAAACCTGATTATAGTTTGTTCAGAATAAGGAACTGAATCGATTTCAATCATTTTTACACCATGTTATATTTTGTCCCAAAAATATTTAAATGTGATGGAAAATGTTATCACCATTTAATTACTTACAATACAATCGCCGTACGGTTAGGTACCTACTGCCAAATTATTATCAATGAGCACAAGACGACTCTGGAGGCGCGGGGGCGCCGTTATCATGTTTTTGTACGGACAACCCGGTAACATAACAACCTTATAACTTTGTGATTTTTCATGATACAGTTTTGAAATTTTGTACATAAATTCTTTACATCAAAATACTAGGACACATGTTTCGGGTTTCGCATATACTAAAAATAATGTTGCATATATTTTTTTTAAACTTATTAGATATTATTTTATTGACTGCCTCGTTGGTCTAATGATCGCAAGCGCTACTGCTGAGCACGAGATCCAGGGTTCGATTCCCAGGTCGGGCAAAGTGTTATTAGGTTTTTCCACCAGGAATTTCTCAAGAGCTGGCAATAGGCTCGCCCCCTATTAGATGGGACTTAAACATAACTGGCGAAACGTGGCTGTACTGTAGGTACACCTCTGTATAACCCTACGGGGATTACAGGCGTGATGTTATGTTATCACTTTCTGTCCAAACCAACATTTGTGATGAAAAAATAAATAAATTAAATTAAATTATTTTATTGAAAGTTAAGCTATATAAACACCTTATTTTATGGTAAAACATTAATAAAATTGATCTCGTCATAACTAACATAGTTTTAAGATAATGTAATACTGAAAAGAAAAGAAAAACAAATCGATAAACAAAAAACAAAAACAAAAATATAATATATACTTAATAATAAAGAAAAAAATATTTTTGGAACAATTATTTATAATTTATTATGATCTAAAGGGGCCAATTAAAAGAATTTTGCAGGTTCAATAAATCAGTTCAAAATGTTCAGAGCTTTTGAGATAAAAATGACTTCAGAATTTATAATATCAAATGTTCTTCATTCATTAAATTATGAGTAATAAGTTTGATAAGTCAAATAATTAATTTACTAGTCAAACTTACTAATTAATACTCCGACAGTTAGTGATGATTGCATGTACAGACGCCAGCACATCAAGCTACTACAATCTGTCAAATTTCTTTAATAGATTTTCAACTTTATCGCTCTATCTTAAGGTTCAAGGTTGATTGGGAAAATTTGACAGTTTCGGGTAGCTTGACCTGCTGGCGTCTGTACATTAAAGGATGTCAAAAACGGTCGCCCCTAAACTACGAAAATATAATTCACACATGCCTAATTGATTTAATATTAAGCGCTTTACCCTCTAATACGCTCCGATAACCCTTCGGCACGTGTCGGATCCCTCAAATACCACAAATGTTCCCACAAAATTTCCATTCTCACGTGAAAAATTCTCTGTGGGAATCCTAATAACCACAGATCAGTCATCGTGTTGAAGAAATATAGACTTTAATACTATGGAAATTGGGTATTTTTATTGATAAGAATGATAACGCACTATTTGCACATATTTTGCATGTTGTAATAAGGTTGTCTTGTATGTCATATAAATGTCGATTGTTATCAGATTTTTGAAGATAAAAATATAGTGTTTGCAGATTAAAAAATCTTATTTATTACGTATTACACATCCCTTAGCAAATTCATGAGAACACAATTTAATTTATGCCTAACTGATACATTTTTATTCATTTAAACATTTAATAAACAATTAATTAACCATCAAAACTTTCCCTTCAAAAGTTCGAATTTATAATGTATGAGCGTTCGGTTCTCACGGGTACTTGGCAAGTTCACACGCCCCAGTAACTGGCCCATCACGACCTTGAACTTACTCGCACATAACAGATGAGAAGACAGGTAGGTACTTCATTATTTTTTATTTCGTTTTTTGTTTATCCGGTGTGAATCTCAAGCTTATATAGGTATCTAATTAATTATTCGTAAAAATGTGTTTTTTTTACTATTATTGTTGTATTTCAATCGTGACTAAGTAAGTGAGTATCCCATTTAATACTTTGAAAGAAACTAACCACTTAACAAGTGCAAATAATCATCATATTATTATCATATTCAGGCTATAATATTTCCACTGCTAGGAGACAGCCCTCCTCTATTTGAGAGCAGGATTACCAAGTACACCTCAGCGTCAGGTGGTACACCTTATGTCGTCATCTGACATTATGCTGAGCTGCGGGCCGAGCACGGGCGTGCCAAGACGTTTGTGACAAAACATGATAAATTATGTCATGTCAATTTGTACTAGCATTTTATGACAAAAACTTTTTACAAAAAAATAATAACCGACTACCAAAAATAATACTACAAAGTGAAAAATAACTTTAATTTCGGAATTCGGTGTCTTTGGATCTGTATTTGAGTTTTTTACCACCGACTTCCGAAATTACAGTTATTTTTCACTTTGTAGTGTTATTTTTGGTAGTCGGTTATTATTTTTTTCTAAAAAGTTTTTTATTTTTCACTTTTTAGTGGGTCAGTTTCGAATTTATCTAAGTTACAATAGCTTAATCTTAACTGCTTATCACCTTTTACGAAATATTGCTTTTCCCGATGCTGGGACGTTGATTGTTGAGGAGTTCTCCTGGTAAGTACCAGGAGAACTGCCACTCACCATACGCATAGTGACGAGCATAAATTGCTTAATCGTAACCCGTTAAATAGGTACTCATTATTATATTGTTCGGGTGGCCATCTGTGGTCTCCATCATCAGTTCCACTTCACTAAATGGTGCTTTCGGAGAGCAAATGCACGAGTTACTATAAAAAATACCCAAATCGCTATAGGTTTGCATATAAAATTAGAGGGTTTCTCTCGATTTCCATGAGATCCCCTCATCAGATTCTGATTTGGTGGCAATGGGACTACCTCAGGAGTATACCCTTTCAAACCAAAAAAGAAATTTCAAAATCGGTTCATAATTGACGGAGTAATCGCGTAACAAACATACAAAAAAAAATTAAAAAAAAACATACAGCCGAATTGAGAACCTCCTCCTTTTTGGAAGTCGGTTAAAAACAGTTTTATCGCTCAAACTGTGATAAAATGTGTGACTCAAGTCATGTCACAGTAGGCCGTGCTCGCCCCGCTGAGGCCATTTTGGCATTACGAGTATAATAATTGTTTTCTGTTTTTATAGTTATACCTACGGTGTATTTTTTTTTGCTGTAATGCCAATAAACGCATTTTTCTATCTTTTTTTCTTTCTTACACAGTTAAAAAAAAATACAAAATTACTGGCGAGTTTAAGTTGGTAAAACGAAAAACTTATATTACCATTATTATATTACATTATTATATTACCATTATTTATTATAGTATCTCTATAATTCATTTGTAATTTCGGCATTACTACGGAGAAAACTGCCATAATTCTTATCTTACTGACTTATCTGTAATGAATAGTTTAACATTAAAGTTTATTTCTGACTTCTGAACAAGCAATTCAAAAGGGAGCTAAGTATCTTAATCACCCCACTGTCCTCTATAGTTAATTGTGCTGAATGATCGGCTGGTTCTCACGACCAGGCAAGTTCACACGCTCCAGTAACTCGCCCTTCACGGCCTTGACTTGAATGAACTGTGCTAGCACAATGACCCTTAACGCTTTTTTAACTGACATTTAATTACTATCGAATTTAAATTATTTTATTTTATTAAATTTACTTATTTGGCCATGCACGAAATCGACCAATTTTGATCAAATTTGTTATTTTTTTGTGAGTTTATGAAATGAATTCAAACAAAATTATTTGTGATTTGAAAACTCGATTTCTTTGTTTTGCATGTGGCTGAGAGGGATTTTTCAAATAAATGATCAACATCATCATCATTTCAGCCGAAAGACGTCGACTGCTGGACATAGGCCTCCCCCAAGCACCGCCACATCGACCAGTTCTGTGCTTCCCGCATCCAGCGGATACCTGCGGCCTTCACAAGGTCATCGGTCCACCTTGTAGAAGGCCTTCCAACGCTACGTCTTCCGGTACGCGGTCGCCACTCCAGAACCTTTAGGCCCCATCGGCCATCAGTTTTGCGAGCAATGTGCCCTGCCCACTGCCACTAAATGATAATTCATGGAAAATCACTAAAATTCGCAACATGTTTTCCAAAACATCTTTTTAAAAGAAACTACTTTTGACTTAGAATATTAAAATATCATCAACATAATTGTATGGTCTACTATGGACCACATTTTTCTACTTCGATACAGCAGAAAAATAATGTTAAAAAAACAATTTTTCGAAAAAAACCCAGTCAGTAATGTATGCAGTTTTTCCAACTCACTTTAGTTTAGACATTGGCAGAATAGTCGACATCGGCTTTGCTTGCCATTTATAAATAGAAATAGAGTACCTACCTAGATTAATCAGATAAAGAACTGATTTTTAGCGCCTAAATTTCTTCTTTCTTTTTCTTTTTTTTTTTTAAAAAACTTTGCCCCACACTAGGAATTTCTCCTGTGTTGTGGGTGCGTTTACAAACATTTAAATTCACATACACAAACAGCCAGACCCGAAACAACTACTTGTAGGTCATACAAATATTTGTTCCGTGCGGGAATCGAACCCGCGACACGCAGCGCAGCAGTCAATCGCTTAACTAACTGCGCCAACCGTGCCGTCGACATGACATTGAGACGGGTTGTTTGTAAATATTTGAGCAATTATTTTGTGAAACGTCACTTGAAATATACAAAAAATCAAGATAGCAGCGTTAGTTCCCTTATTAAGATATTAGCATCGCGAAGTTGGAACTACTACAACTGCAACTATAGCTGTTGAGTTTTTTTTCTTCCTTAAAAAGTAAAGGATTTTTTCACCAATTTGCCATACAATATTATTTGCATCAAATTTATACACCACAAAGAACTGTGTAAAAAACTTTCTAAGTAGGTACCTCAGTTTGCTCATGTTAAAGTATCTCTATCGTTTGGTTCTCACGGATTGACGGCAAGTTCCCACGGTTCCCACGCCCATACTGGCTTATCACGACCTTGCCCTTGGACGCGATAGCACAACGAATAGACTCTTCTTCACTTTTTTATTTGTTAAATAAGCATTGTTTGAGTAATTTATACTTGTGTACATAATTTGTATGGAAATAATACTTACCAACATTACATTATGGCGTTTTAGGCACAGGCCATACAGAAGGGACGTTAGATGAGGACGAGACGCAGACGCGGCGTCCTTTTCATGTATCTTCATGTTATTTTTTTTATTATTTATGGGACAATAAACAGCTACAATATAAAATATTTACAAATAACAATAATACAGGCTCTTAAGTAGTATTAACAATATTGCAGCCCACTACATTATCCGCATGTTAACAAAATTAAGATTAGGTAAACAGTGCCACTTGATTAGCATTACTCAGATAAATTAAATAAATAAAAAATATATTATTAAAATATAATACAATTAATTAACTAAATAGATATTATTCTTCATAAAAAAGGTATTTTAACACGATCTGGCATAAAACATACAGAAAGGATAACACGCAGGCGTGTCGCTTTTCCATCTGCATACTATCGACGTGTCTACGTCCCATCCTCGGGCCTCGTATCACGTCCCTTCTGCGTGGCCCGCGCGATAGTTAATAATAATTACCGTGAGTAAGTATAATCGACCTCGTAATTCCTTTACCACCGTATGGTTGAATGTCACTTGCACGTCATGAAACGAAAAGGTATATTTGTCTGTGACCGTTAGAAAGTTGCGCCAACCACTATAAAAATCTACGTCCTTCACATAATCGTCTTCTTCAATGTCCCACTCACCGCACTGACTTCATTCAACCTTCCTTCTTCGTTCAGTCTATCTCTCTGTGGAATGCGCTCCCCCAGGAAATCAGGATGGCAACCAACCGATTATTCTTTTAAGTTAAAGTTCGCGAGCACATTCATAAGAAGATGGCAGTATCATCACAACGGTAAAGTTTTCCCATTGTTTGTTTGGTTAATAGTATATTCGTGTATTTATTTGATCTTATATATATTTTATATTTAAAGTTTTAAATAGGTATAAGTATGTATATCCTTATATTGAAATAAATATTGATTTCACAATTTTCGTTATTGCACCTACCACTGCTTGTCTCTGCATCACCCAAAGGTTGACATTGTTGATAGAAAATGCCTATCTGTATATTTGTGTGCTTAGTATTAAATAAATAAATAAAGTGTCAACTTTAGTGAAGTTTCAATTTAATGAGAATTAAAATCTGCATAACCTTTTACCAATTATGTTGGGATTGAGTTCCAGTCTAACCGAATGCAGCTGAATACCAGTAGTTACATGGAGCGACTGCCTATCAGACCTCCATATCCCAGTTACTGGAATACACCATATCTTGGTAAGACTGGTTGTCAGACTTTTGGGCTTCTGAATACCCGTAACGACTGTTAAAGATCGACGAATGACAGCCGGGACCGACTGCTTAACGCACTTTCCAAGGCACGGAGGGGTCTCGATATGTAATGGATGGTCACCCATCCAAAAACCGACCTCGGCAAGCGTAGTTTAACCTTCCATAAATAGCAACAACTTCTCCTCCGAGTGCATAAATAACAACAAATTAATTGAAACTAATAACACACTAAAATATGGCGTCGAAAAATCGTCCGCATCGCTGTCGACTGGTAATGTATCTAAGAGACTGACTGGGAACAAAGTTGTCAAAAGTGGAAATGCAATAACGAGGTCGAACTACTTGATTGCTAAGTTTCAGATACATTATCTAGCTACATTTTACTGAGCAGATTAGCTTTAATCTCAAATAAGCTCTAAAAATAAATTTCTAATATTTTTTGCTCTATAGGGTACACCTCTGCCCAACCCTTCGGGGAATAAAGGCGTGATGCTATGTTATGTTAAATTTAAACAGACTTTTTAAAATATCAACTCGTAATTGACATTAATGTACACAAAAAAGATTTACCTAAGCGGTGACAACTTCCATACAGTTGTAAATAGACGCAGATTAATCGCATTGACCTAACCTACTCTAACTCATCTAGACCGGTGATCTTTACAGCTCTCAGAATAGACCACCTCAGCGACCGTAGTAGGGTTAAAATTAAAATATTAAATAGATAAATCACACAAAAATAAAACTTTTCAAATAATTTTGTAGGATCCTTCGGATCTAAATTATTGCTACTTGCCTAAATTATGGTTAATTACTGAGAAAACCTTTGTTAGCTTGGCTGTAGATGTTCTTAAAATAATATTGTAATGTTTGATGTGATCAAAATTAAAATCTGTTGTGTTATATCTCATGTCTGTGTGGTTCGACCAAAATAACAATAACTAATCAAGTAAATTGACTCTAGGTTTCACAACGGATTAAATTGAATAGGCTCTCAATAACTAAGGGTCACCTTATCGTAGCCAGAATATGATATAAAGACCTTTTCTGAAATAGAAGGGTAGACACATTCAACAAACGTATGTAAGTACACAGTACACATTAGATGGGTTCTCAAGCAAAAAGTCGCACTTATCTAGTTAGATAACCTAAATACAGATAAATGATTGGTGGGGTACTACTGGAGCGAGTTCGCACGCCCCAGGGGCTCGTTTCACGGTGACCTTGACCTTTTAGTCACAGACTCCGCAATGGACGGGTTGGATTTTATAAATGAAATATTTTTTGCTAAATAATTGCATTTTGTTTTTTCCTTTCATTCGTGTTCTATTATAAGAATGGTTTTGTTTTAGAAAAAATATGATGAATATTATTTTGAGATGATTAATTTAAATCCTCTCAGCCCATGTCTATATGGCGAAATTTCCGAGTTTAATTCAAATTGACATCATTTTATAAAATTCAGATAACAATAGTATTGAAATTTTGATTGTGTTTCGGCCAATTATTGCCCCCTTTCTAGTTTATAAACATTAAATTAATTTTGTTTACTTTACTTCCCTATTTACATTAATTGAAAAAAAAAACAAAGGTAAGCACATTCTCACGCACAACTAAACTTTTTTTTCGTTACCGCTACGTCGTTTTCCACTAGATTTATCTTACGACATTTGAATTTACGCACAGCAAAAAAATTCACCCCGTGTAGTTATTTCCCACGCATTCAAAATCCCACGGTCACGTCTCATCACAGCAAAAACGTTGCAAAAACCGCTAAACACGGTAAATTCAACTTTAAGGTAACGGAATAAGGGTTAAAAAAGTACTGGTATGCCGCAAAATAATATTTGTAAAGTTTTAACAGAAATTCTCACGGTATTTTTAGTGGGAGCAGAAAATGAGCGCTCAGACTATTCTCTATATATAGAGGGTGGGTACATTTTGTTACACATTTAGTCGTCGCCTATCGTAGGTACACACTAGGTCGTTTTATTAAGAGGTTGCGTTACGGGCCTATGGAAGGGTCACGTGCTATGACATATTAAGACGTATATATTTTGTTTTGTCATAAATTATTTAGACTTTTTGTGATTTTTTTGGGAGTAATGATTCTGGTAGTGGCTGGTTCCTATTTTGCATTTTTACGGTGTTTATAGTGGATTTATGATAAATTAATCAAAAATGAATAGTGATTACAATAAAAATAAGCTTTTAAAAGTGTCTAAGGTATGTAGACAAATCTTTTATTAATTTAACGTTAATATCATAAATATTGAGTTAATAATTTTGGGGCTGCTGAAAATAAAATCGCATAGGAATAAAACATTTCAAAAGTTAACGAAATCGAATCGTTTTTGGATTTAAAGGTAAAAGTAAAAGGTAAGTTTGGTAAAGGTAAAAGGTGTAAAGTGGGTTTATTTTTAATTCAGTGGTTAACGGTAAAAAAGGTAAAGTTTTTAATCGAGTTGTTAACACTGATTTTTTTTGTATACACCTATTAACCTGAGAAAATAATTTAAACACTACAGATAACTCAGTAATTCCTTTCGTAAAGCATACTCATTAATTTAAATATATCTTACGTAACTTTACTAAAGTGAGAATTCCAGTAACTAACTAAAAGAAAACACTAACGTAGATTAACGAGTTAGCTCGCAGCTTCAAAAATGTAATGGAAGTCTATTTATTCAGATAATTACACAGGCACGGTTCAGTTTTATTTGCAGAATTCATCATTTATATAAAATATATTTTAGAAAATTTAAAAGTCATATTAAAAATATAATTTGTAAACAAGCATACCTATTACAAATTAGAGCATTTTATCCGAGATCAGAATGCTTGGAAATATGCTGGTCCCTTATGACAATCTAGCTAGAGTCTAGACAAAATCAAACTGGTTGTTAATTGAATTGTACAATTTGTTATTTTAATGATATTGGTTTTAAATTATGTGACTACTTTACCTTACACACTGATTTATTACTTGTTATAATTTTATGAAAATCGTCTTCTTTACAATACTGCCGTCATAAGGAAAAAGGGCACAACTAACATATTTTCCGAAATTGAGTTATATACATATCCGGAATCAGAAAAAAAAGGCCCATCTGCCAATATTTTTTGTACAATTTTAGGAACAAGATAAACAAAAATACCGTAAGCCTAAAAGGCACAACTGAGTCACTTTTCAATTTTTTGTACGTAAAAAGAGCACATCTGACTAATAGTACGTCAAAAAGGTCACCTATGCATAGATGTGACTTTTATTGTATCACGATAAATATCATTTATTTACTTGAAAAGGCATAATTAACCTGTGTTAAATATTAAAGGCATAACTACCAGAGATGTGCCCTTTGATTTAAAGTTTACCACCTAGACCTTGACATTTAATTTAAAAGAAAAGTCACAACTAGCAGTTATGCCTTTACTACCAAAAATCTTTGACTAGAGGTGAAGTGAGGTGGTCGAGGTACGAAGCGAATCCCGCCAGTTGTGCCTGACGTGTCTCGATGAGTCCACGCTTGCCTGTGCTGCGCTGGTAAGGTTAAGTTTTTTTTACATTTGCATGCTTTTATTATATAACACTTCTTTTGTGACACATTAGTATGATGTATTAGTATTTATTGGCGAAATTAAGATTAAATGCGATTTAGTTTAAAAACTATGATGACATTTTTTGTAGGAACTGTATCGTAAATAATTAAAATCAATACTACAAAATAAACTTAATTCTTTTTTCAGCAATATGCAATCACGAAGTGCAAGATTAGTTAGTGCTGCTTTACGCAACGATAATTATTGTGTAGGCAAAATGGTCTCCAGCGCCGTCAACAAGTGGCGTTCAACACTCGGTGCAATCATCAAGCTCGGACCATGTTAGCAATCTGTGTTAGATACAGGGTCCGATTTTGATTCTGATGACTCAGTATTGGATAAAAATTACGAATTACCAAAAGTACGGGAAAAAAGCAGCGATAATAGTGATGGTTCTGACTCAGAAGACTTTATATACCATGTTCGCAGCCAGTTTCAGGAAAAACAATTTTAAAATCACCGGAAGAATCAGATAAAGAAACAAACCATGTTCAAGAAGAAGAAGTTATAAGTGGAAGTTCTAGTTATATGTGCCTTGATGATTGTGATACGTTTATTGTAAGGTTTTTTTTTAACTTTTGAAATAGTTTTTGTTTAGGTATATAATGTTTATGAAAGTGCCATAATTAACAAAAATTAAAATAAAACTTCTAGAAGCTGATTCAATAAGGATATTTAATCAAAATAAGGATATTTAATCAGCTTCTAGAAGTTTTATTTTAAAGTGTGCTGTGATTTTTATAAAAAAAAAAACAAATATGTTCCTTTATGATGACTGATAATTACAGTTACTTAATTAATGTTAATTTGTTAAGTTACAGATAATAAATGTAATTTTTTAAAGTTTTGAGACGTTAATTTTTGTTACCTTTTAAAATAAAAGTTTTATAGATATTCCCTAATTGTTTTTTTTACCTGTTTTTTTTTTTGTATAATTATTCAAAAGAAAAGGCACATTTTAATAAATATGTCTTTTCATTGTATTATTTCATATTTTTTTCACAAAATGTCAGAATGAAAAGTCACAATTGGTTAGTTATGCCCTCTATTCGTAATAATAATAACTTTACTTAATTTTTTATGCTACGTTGAAAGAGAAAATGTTGATTATTTAATAAATGACAATAAAATAAAAACTTATATTTCAATAATCGTATAGGAATCGTGAAAATGAATTTATTATTATTCATCTATTTTCTAAAAATAATTTATAGTCGATATTTTTCGCCAAAAAACAATAAAAATTTTAAACTCGATTTTCTCCATATTTATAAAATGTTAGATGTGCCTTTTTTCATTATGACGGCAGAATATTTGTAAATATGTGAGTACCACCTTATAACACATAAGTAATTTATCTGACATTGCTTAATATTTAATTATTTTTACTTATTTTTATGTAGTAATTTTATTGTAAAAGAAAAAGAAAGAAAATACGTCTATTTGCGGTAAACATGACGCAAAAAAGAACATAAACACAATAATATGAAAAGGTTGGGGGAAACATGCGTCACATCCACGCAAAACGGCTATCGCTCAGCATTATACTGCGACCCTATGCAAGACAGAGCCCCGAAAGCATCGTTTTTACATAATTATATAATATTAATGTATACAAAATATATTAATATTAATAATTTTTAGATTAGTTAGGTGATATTAGTTTAGATTGTACAAATGTTAGGTGATACTAATTTAGATTTTACAAATGTTAGGTGATATTAGTGTAGATTTGTAGGATTAATATTCGATACCAATACCTATCTCATTATATGAAGTTTCGCTCTAAATAAAAAAGGACCTTTTAATAAAATATATACGTGTTTCCCCAAATACTGAAAGCTTGATCGATCAAGTATATTTTTAAAACTATGATATTTTTCCTCAATCCTGTTGTAGTATTGGTTGACGTGATGACAAAAGCCAATAAAACAAAAAATTAATAAGTATTCAATAACATCTTAACATCACGCCTGTATTCCTCGAAAGGTAAGGCAGAGGTGTACCTATTAGTAGACCCACATTTCACGACTTATGTTTAAGTCCTATGTATCAATCGGGCACAAATCCAGACTCCGGCTGCTACTGACAAGTTCCCAAATAACACTTTGCCCGACCTGGGAATCGAACCCAGGACCCCAAAAAAAAAATATTGTGAAGAGAGGAGGAGGAGGACAAAAAAGTAAGTTGGTAAGTAATATAACCAGTAAGTAAGTACCGCTACTTCACCCCAAAGCCTATTTTAATAAAAGTCTCAAATTGTACTTGAAACAGTACTAAAGTGGTACCAAAGTTGAAAAGTGTTGTATTATATTCATTATCTTGATAATATCACTTCGAAATTCCAATCATTCGAGATTGCTGTGTTAATTTAAAACCAGTTTCACCTTTATATAGGGTGACAATGATTTTACTTTGTTTTAGGATTTTATATCAGCTGGTCTATTCTGTTAAAATCTCACTGTGAAAACGTAGGTGAAGGTGAGGCCTTATTTTTGTTACTCTCAATCGTGCAAAAGTGTTTAGCTGTAAATTTTGAAAAAACTGTTAAGTAAAGTGAATTGAAGAGAGCTGTCATTCCACCTGCCAGTCTATTCTGTAACCATCTCACCGTGAAAACTTAGATGAAGTGAGCGTGAAGTGAACTGTCAGTGTCATCCCACCTGATGCTAGGGATGGACCAAGGATTACATCATTTAAAATCATAATCGAGATTTTAAACAGAAACTCAATATTGTTTTTTTTACAATAAGACAAAATTTATGTTTTGCTATTTTATTAAAACCCCGTTAATTAAGACACATTAATCAATCAGATCAATCAACTTAACCTATAGCAGTCCACTGCTGGACATAGGCCTCTCCCAGGCTGCGCCACAACACCCTGTCCTCCGTCTTCCGCATCCAGTCTGTCCCAGCCACCTTCTTAAGGTCGTCGGTCCATCTAACTGGGAGGCGTCCCACATTACGCTTGCCGATACGCGGTCTCCACTCCAGGACTCGTCTGCTCAATCGGCCATCGGTCACACATAAATACTAGCTTTGAAATAATATACAATCTTGATTCCGATTGTAAATGTAATCCTTGGTCACTCCCTAGCATCAGTGGAATGACACTGACAGCTCACTCCACACAAGAATCCACGGTGATATTTTTACACATTAGATTAGATGATGGATTGACACTGTTGACAGCTCTTTCACCTAGGTTTTCGCCGTGAGATTTTTAACAGAATAGATCGGTTGGTCAAAACCGTCGAAAACGGACACTGCTGAAGTGCAGATCATCATTCATCATCATCATTTCACCCGAAAGACGTCCACTGCTGGACATAGGCCTCCCCCAAACATGGGTTTGCCATAATCGCCACGCTTGGCAGGCGTGTTGGCGATCGCAGTATGGTATTAAAATGCATAGAGAACGCAGCTGCCAGTCTCCAGTAAGTCTCTTTTCTTTTTTTTTTTTTGTAAAACGTTGCCCCACACTAGGAATTTCTCCTGTATTGTGGGTGCGTTTACAAAAATTTAAACACGGAACACCCACGGGAAGAAATAGAGAAGTGCAGATCATGGGCTAGTCATAGACTAATCAACAAATCTATATGATTATACACATTGAAAAATGCATGATAAGCACATATCTACATAGAGTATGTTGCACACAATTCGTTCATCTTGTACTAAGTCAAAAGGTTTAAAACGTTGCCCCACACTAGGAATTGCTCCTGTATTGTGGGTGCGTTTACAAACATTTAAACTCACATACACAAACAGCCAGACCCGGAACAACTACTTGTAGGTAGGTCATACAAATATTTGTTCCGTGCGGAAATCGAACCCGCGACACGCAGCGCAGCACTCAATCGCTTAACCACTGCGGACCGATCCAACTTTCTTTAGGTCGATGAACAATAAACAACCACCTTCTTAATACAAAAACCTTTCATTAATTATTTTTTGTTGAATATATTTTATTACGATAGCTAGACGTATCGTCAAAAAATGATCCTAATATTTGGTCACCCTACTTTTAGAAGGACTTACAGAAGACAGAGAGCTTTTTCAATAACGCACAGAGGGTCCATAAATTAGGGTAGGTATCCAAGAAAATCCACTCAAAAAAGAAAAGTGAATTCCGTCACTCTTTGCAATGATTACAGTCTGTTGAAGATGGGCCGTACTCATTCAGCTTAATGACAATCTAAATAATAAGACATTTTTATATTAAAGGTGATAAGCGTCTTTTTTTGTGTTAAATGATAAATGATTGATGATAAATGATTTTATTTCTGTAAGTTTGTACAAACACTTTTACAGGTCAATCATATTTTAAAAACTAAATGAGGTCGGTGTTTCCTATCTTACTACTAGGCCGAAACAATCTCAGAGGTTCTGGGTCCTCTGAGATTATGTCGGGATCTTAAAAGAGACTGGGGGCCTAAAATAGACGCTTTGGCAGAATCATAATATGATCTGCGTACAATTCATACATCCCGCAATTCATCTGTTTGCCAGCTGCTATTTGACATTAAACTTCATTAAAGCAATTCATAATTTGTGGACCATTTTACGAAACTCCATACAAAACTGCCAAACAGATGAATTGCGGGATATGAATTGTACGCAAATCATATTATGATTCTGCCAAAGCGTCCAATTTAGGTCCCCTGTTCTCTTTTAAGGTCCCGACATAATCTTGATCAGATCATGTGAAGGCCACGTAGATTGGTGTCTGATATGGTCTTTTGAGGAATGGACCACACAGATTGAGTGGACCTGTCCATTGTGTTAAACAATTAAAGGTGAAGTGTTTCCTGATAATCAGGTAATTAAACTCTAGCACTCAAAATGCATAACACACTTTCAATTACAAACCTAGAGTTTTGAAGGATATTGCTAATCCATTGCTTCATAGGTTTGAAAAAATCGTCTTCTCAATTCAATTTTCTAGCTTTTTCCCGAATATGTTGGGGTCGGCATCCAGTCTTACCTGAATACCAGTATTTTACATGGAGCGACTGCCACTGCTCCGTGTGGTGCCGGACGTAAAGAATAGCACCATCCTATTTCTTCCCGAGAGTGTCGTAAAAGGCAGCTAAGGAACTTACTAAAAGCGGGTAAATTTCAACATTTATATCTGTACTGCGATTGCCAACCCGCCTGCCAAGCGTGGGGATTATGGCAACCCATCCTCCCATTGGGGGAGGCCTATGTCCAGCAGTGGACGTATTTTGGCTGAAATGATGATGATGATGACTGCCCATCTGACATCCACAACCCAGTAACTGGGTAATACGATACCCCACGGTAAGACTGACTGTCAGACTATCGGGCTTCTGACAACCCGTAACGACTGTCAAAGATCCACGAATGACAGCCGGGACCTTTTCATTGTTCTGAGGCCGGGACCAACGTCTTAACGTGCTTTCCGAGGCACGGACGAGTCTCGGTATTATAGATGGTCACCCCTCCACGGACCAACCGCGGCAAGCGTAGCTTTACCTGATGGATCGACCCGTGCGGCTGTTATTCTCAATTCATCTCCCTAAATAACACATAATTTTGGAGTTTTGGAGAGCTCGTGTATTAACGATATGGTACACATTTTCAACAGCACCAATTTATACGATCGTCATGCCCGCCCCTATCCGTCGAGTCAAAGTCAAGTATGCTCCTGCTCCCTGGCTTACTCCTGCCATTAAGGATGCGATGGCTGGTAGGGACAGAGCCAAAAGGAGGTTAAAACGCTGTCCTTCCGAGCGCTACCTGAATGCGTTTAAAGTGCTGCGTAATTGCTGCAGTCGTTTGTGCAGAGATGCAAAGTGACGCTACTTCCATAATTCTCTCGACAACCGTAACTCTTCTGAAGTCTGGAGGTTTCTAAAAACTGTCGGCATTGGTAAGTCTCCAGCTGATTCCAGTAATGAGACTGACGTGTGTGCTCTTATCAAGCATTTCTCCCATCCCCCTGTTACGTTGAATCCGCACGTCAAATCAGTTACCTTGAATAAACTTTCATGTTTGCCTATGCCGCAGTGTCCTTCTTTTGACCTAAAACCTGTAGGTGAAAGTGAGGTCAAAAAATCTATTTGTGCTATCTCCTCCTCTGCGGTTGGTAATGACAATCTCTGCTCAAGAATGATTTCTCCTATCCTCCCCACATTACTTCCCATCTTGACCCACATTTTTAATTTCTCCTTGTTTTCTTGTACAGTTCCTGAGGCCTGGAAAAAAGCCCATATCATCCCCTTACCCAAGATTCCTAACCCGGGCTCTCCGACCGATTTCCGACCCATTTCTATCCTCCCATATCTCTCTAAGGTTCTTGAGCATATTGTTTGTCAGCAACTTTTTGCCTTTCTATCTTCGAATGAACTTCTTAGTCCTTTTCAATCTGGTTTTCGACCTGGACATAGCACAGTAACGGCTCTTTTAAAGATTACTGACGAGATCCGCGGGGCTATGGACCACAAATCTCTCATGTTGCTTGTACTTCTGGACTTTAGCAATGCCTTTAACTCTGTCGATTTCGACATCCTTCTAGGGATCCTTAGGCTTTCAATTTCTCTTCTTCTACTGTTATTTGGTTCGACTCCTATCTTAAAGGCCGCTCGCAGCGGGTTCGTCTCGATGAGACTTTGTCTGACTGGTGTTCTCTTATCGCGGGTGTGCCCCAGGGTGGCGTTCTCTCTCCTCTTATCTTTTTTATTTTCATTAACTCCGTCACCAGAGTCATCTCTTCTCACTTCCATCTCTATGCCGACGATCTGCAGCTTTACAATCATTCTTAAACAGTGACCTAGATTTGATTAGCGAGTGGTCGCGGTCCTTTGGACTGCAGATCAACCCTAAGAAATCCCAGGCCATAATTATCAGTGGAAGGTATATGCGGAATAGGCTGGATGTTGCGTCGCTGTCTCCACTCTGTCTGAATGGAGTTCAGATTGTATACGCAAATACGGTTAAAAACCTGGGGGTGACCTATCTCTCGGACTCTTACCTATCGTGGACTGCCCATGTTGCTCAAGTCAGTCGCAAAGTACACTACACGTTCCATTCGTTAAAATGCCTCCAGAGTTTGAGCAAGGGAGATTTTGGTATTCAAGGGGAATACCAAAATCTCCCTTGCTCAAACTCTCATACAGCCCATCATAGACGACGCTGATGCTTGTTATTTGGATGCCACCGAGGAGCTTTTAAATAAACTTGAGCGTTTGCAAAATATCTGTATTCGTTTTGTTTTTAACCTTATAAAGTATGATCATGTTTCTAACTTCCGCAAGATACTCAAGTGGCTCCCTATTCGACTTCGCAGGAACTCTCGGATATTGTGTTTGCTATTTAACATCCTTCACAACCCTAGAACGCCATCCTATCTGCGGGAACGCTTTTCCTACGCCCGTCCATCTGATGCGCCTTGCAGGTCGCATCTTAGAAATCTCCTTAAATCACCTCCCCACTCTACCGACTTTTACTCCTACTCCTTCTCTGTGCACGCGGTTCGGTTGTGGAATTCACTTTCGCTTGAAATTAGGGACTGCCAAACCGTAGCAGTTTTTAAAAGAAGAGTCAAAGAACACTATCTTTCCACTTCGTCATAGTTGCATATTATGTATTTATTATTTTATACTTATATATAATATATTTTAGTGATATTTATTTTAGAAGTATGTATGTAAGTATATTCTCTTATTGTGTGTTTATTTTAAAATTAGTGATTAGTATAGTAATAATATTAGTAAGTTTTTATTTTGATTTTATGTATTATATTTTCTCTTCTACTCTTGCACACGTTGTCTACATCTCTTCGTCTACTTTCCTTGTCGCAGGTATGCTGGAAGAGATTTCTTTAGAAATAAGCATCACCTTTGTACGTATTTTTCTGTTCCTTTTTTCTTGTCTGTATATATGTGTGTACATAAACTGTTAAATAAATAAATACTTTTTAAGTTTTATATTAGTTCTCCCACGTCCATTACATGGGGGAAATAACACTTAAATAATAAAACCCATTGCGATCAATTGTCAAACGTGTGATACGCAATTAACCCGCCGAACTCCTAAATCGAGCCACCCCGTTTCCACTTCAGATACCTAAAGTGGAAACTTTAGATACCTAAAGTGGAAACACGGTTAAAAAGGCCAAAATAATTATGTGTCAAAAAAAGTTTTTATGCAGTTTTGAAGCCGGACAAGTAGGCCATCATTTTGATGTAAATCATTGTTCCAAATTTGAATTCACGACCATTTTAAAAGACCTTCATAAAATAATACAGGGTGGCTCGATTTCGGAGTCCAGGAGTGTACTTATATTATCGCACACGCAGCTGGGAAACTCCCTTTCACAGAGAGGAGGTCTGTGTCCCAGCAGTGGGATCATTATAGACTGATTATGTTAGTAATGTATAACTTAAGTAGTATTCAATATAAACAATATTCTAGGGCTCAAGGTGTAATTTATTACCCTAGTTATATTATGACCTCGAAGCTTCCTTCACGTAACGAACAGATTCTATGAGCTCTTTATGCACTTAAGTACAAAGGGCAGAAAATTTTGAAATGCTTTCCTCAACGTGATACAAACGGTCTGTCCCACCAGTAGAACAAAGTAGAAAATTCGCAATTTTGGCGTCTACTTTTTCCTACTAATTGATTTTGGTGGGGCAAATTACACTCGCATGAACTATGAGTTTACTTTGCCCCACTAGGGCTGTAACTGTTTGAATTAGATGTGTCACTGATTGAATTAAAAAAATATAAATTTTTATTAAATACTTAAATATCAAATTTTCATATCGCTCACCGTCAAACATTGATTTCTACAACGAAACAACTTTAATTCATAAATCAGTTATTTTAAAGTAGTTAGATAGTTCGATCCTATTTTATTCTTCTAAACCAAATTGTTAAAAATCTGTGATTGTTTATTGAATGTTTTATTTTGAACACCAAATTCAAACAGTGACAGCCCTAGTAGGATAAAGTGAAATCACATGCGAGTGTAATTTGCCGCACCAAAATCTAATTAGTGGGTTAAAGTGGACTCCTAAATTGTGAACATTCCACTTTGTCCCACTAGTGGGATAGATTGGTGGGGCAAAGGGGATTAATCAATTTTTTAATGACTTAAAATATATTTTTACCAGGTTTAACAAAAACAGTTTTGTTTACTTATTTACTGCCTACCTTTTTATTTTACAGAAAGCAAAACGCAAACACACTGTATATTATTATTTATTCCAAAAATATTATTACAAAGAAGCGTGAATTGTGTTCCTATCTTTGTTAAAGAGTATTATTCAAATGCAACGTCGGAACGAAAGAAAATGTCCAATAAAAATGCAAAGAGAACGGCACCTAGTCTTTCTTCTTTACTAACTAAATACTTGTAGCTGTGGTAGGGACGCGGTCATACTGATAGCGATTTGTGTGATAAACACACAAGTGAGATCTAAGTGCTTTTGTTGTAAGGCAAGGTGTTGCTAGTGCTTTTTACTGGAAAAAATAATTCCAGTCAGTCAGAACACCAATGAAATGATTAGGCTGTAAATTGTGTAGTTTAACTAGAACTCTTTTTATTGTTAGTCTAGAAATTAGAAGCGAATATGAGTCGTAATTCGATCGATGATCGTGAATGAACCGTTGACAATTGTGTATTCCTGCATAAAAGAATAATGCTTCCCTAATTTTATTGATAATGATTAAATTTCATCATCATCATCCACCTGCGTATTTAAAACTTGGGGTCGGCACAGTATATCTTATTTTCCATACATATCTGTATTAGCCGTCATCGCTGAAGTCACTCCCTTATTACTTCCTATTCTAAATAAATTAAAGGCCGTTACAGACTCACGCGATATCGCGGGCGCGACAGGCAGCGACATAGAAATTGTGCTACTAGTGTCGCGTCGCACCCTAACGGAAATCCTACACAATGCGAGATCAGCTTATAATGGAAATGTATACCTTGATGTGTAGCCGTGTGTACACTTAGTTTGCAAATAAATCTTTGATCTCTTTTAATTTCTAATCGACTTAATATATCAAATTCAATACTTTTTCAATTATTTTTTCAAATACAAGTCGCCTTCAGTATAACCTCGTCCTATCCGCATCAGTTCTCTCGCTCCTCCAATTCTATTGGCGATCCAAGTGCGCGGTAATTGCGTTGCGACACTACTTACTTCGTTATACGAGTACCACAGATAATATAATACTACGTAGTTATACTAAATATCTTTCACACCTTCGTTTACTATTGCAGACAATCTGATTATGTACAGGAATTGTTTTTTTTTGCATCTACATTATCAGTCTATAATGTTGGGAACTGCTGGGACACAGCCAGTGCCGCCGTTCAATAAGGACCAGGCCCGGGTCGACGGCGCGTTGTATTCCACGCGCGCCTCAAAGAGTTGTCAGCACCATCTGACGGGGTCCGTCAGGGCCAATGCCTGCCAGGGTTGCGAGTTTGTCCGAAAGGGATATCGTGGCCCTGGCACACAGGCAAATGAAGGAATACGGGTGGGTTTTAGTCAGTAAAAGTCTGACACGCCCTCCCGCTCGAGCGGGAGAAGTTATTTGATAATTGCAACCCAAAAAAAAAAAAACGCCTCCTCTCGGTGAGAGGGAGTGGGCTGTAATGTACCATGCGGGCCAAGTGCGGGTTGGTAGATATCTCATTGGGTTGGATGATGGCCTGAAACACAGGTTTGAATAAACGTAGATCGGGCGGGTCGCTACCTAACATTCTAATTCCGAACCATCATTACTTGCACTTGTAATTAAAAATATTTTAGCTTAAAGGCTTCTACATACCAGCGCGACTTGTCGCGCGACGTGACACGGCACAAAGGCCCCGCATGTCGCGGGACGAGCGGTGCCTTTGTGTCGCGTCGAGTCGCGCGACAAGTCGCCCCGGTATGTAGAAGCCTTTAGTTTATTATTAGGCACTATAACTGTATAGGATATTTATACTACTATTGGCTAAATCTACACCTTTTGTAAACTTTTTATTAAATAAATAAATTATTATTAAAAAATATTATTATATTTATTCGTCGAATTTTCGGTTCTTTGTATCTAGATTTTAGTAAGTATTTTAAATGGTATTTTTTTTCATACTTGTGAGATTTAACATAATAAAATAAAATATAATATAAAAACATAACATCACGCCTGTAATCCCCGAAGGGTTAGGCAGATGTGTACCTATAGTACCCTACATTTCGCCAGTTATGTGTAAGTCCCATGTAATAGGGGGCGAGCCTATTGCCATCAACCGGGCACAAATCCAGACTCCGGGCTGCTACTGGGAAACTACTAATGGAAAAACCCAATAACACTTTTGCCCGACCTGGGAATCGAACCCAGGACCTCATGTTCAGCAGTAGTGCTTGCGACCACTAGACCAACGAAGCAGTCGTATTGAAAAGTACTTACGTATACCATGCTCGAGCTGTCACCCTTTTCACGTTTATACTCCCTTTGAAACCGATGGAAAAGCGATGAAGGATTTTATGTTACACCTAAAAAAAACGCGTGAACACCTCCTCTATAAAGTTATTAAAACCAAAGAAAAAAAAAAAAAAAAAAAAAAAAAAAAATGACACTGATTATTTATATTATGTCTAGCGTATTGATAGCAAAAAGTTCAATATGTTTGGCCAAAAATTCGGCTGCATGAACTCTGCTCACTGACGCTGTCGACCATCGAAAATTACAAATGCAATAGGAAAATAATAAAATGTTCTACATTCTAGACAAAATGCTAGGTACTTATCATAAGGACTTTTTCGCATTGGGCAATAACAAAACTCAGCTGCGCGAACTCCGCTCACTGACGCTGTCGACCATAGTAAATTACAAATGCAATAGGAAAACAATAAAATATTCTTTATCTCGGCAAAATGCTTACCTACATAACGTAAGGACTTTTTGGCATTGGGCAATAACAAAACTCAGATGCGCGAACTCCGCTCACTGACGCTGTCGACCATCGTAAATTACAAATGCAATAGGAAAACAATACAATATTCTTTATCTAGACAAAATGCTTACCTACATAACGTAAGGACTTTTTGGCATTGGGCAATAACAAAACTCATCTGCGCGAACTCCGCTCTCTAACGCTGTCGATCATCGTAAATTACAAAATGCAATAGGAAAATAACAAAATGTTCTTCAGCTAGACAAAATGCTTACCTACTTATCGTTATTTTATTATTATTGAAATAATTTTTTATTTGTACCTATTCCTAATTATGTGTTGACTTTCTTTTGTAATTTATGAAATTGTATATTTTATAATTTTAATGATGAATTTTGCATTCGTGATTTGTTGAAACAACACAGTGGACTGCGCATTCACTTGACATCTGGAAATGTATTATTATGTACTGTGTTGAGCAATAAACTTTTGAATTTGATTTCGTAAGGACTTTTTGTCATTGGTCAATAATAATAATTCTTGCCGGAATATGTGCGAAATTGGGAAAATTATGAGAAACTGCTGTAAAACGTTAGGTCCCACCGAGATTTGAACTCGGATCGTTGGATTCAGAGTCCAAAGTGCTAACCATTACACCATGGGACCACTGAGTAGAACGTCGAAACAAGCTATCACTTGCCACGTGGATCGTAGTGCGCATGTCAAAGCCGCTTTCTCTTCTTAACACGTACATCCTATCCCTTTCTTACAACGTACTATCACCTTGCCAAGTTGAATGTGTTCTATGAATAGAACGGTTGTTCTAAATTGGTAATGAATTAGTACTTACGTGTTAGTGCCTAGTACTCAAATACTTATGATTTTGAACAGTAACTTCTGGTGACTTTCTTAATAGCAATATTCACTTAAATGAAGCAGTAACGTGATACTAGAGAATCCAAAAACACTCGTATACGTTGTTCAGTAGAAAAATAACAATTGAATCGGATTAACGATGTGGCTATTCTTTTAATAAAGAAAGTACGTCAATTGTGCACCTAATAGAAGTAACTATGGTGTATGTTGTCAACGTTGAATAATAAAAGTGACGATGTACTCCATTGATTGGTAATTTAGTAACCCACTATGGTATTTGCTCAATCAGTTACAGAGAAATTGATACCTCTGTATGTACCTATATAAAATCTAAGTACATTAGTATAGATTCCGAAAATATGGAATTACCAAATAACAAAACACACAAAATATTTAACGAATTAAAACCTACACACCTTTCCTCAAAGAGAGATAATATTTTGGTTCTAGCTAATATTTTACTACCTATTATTTTACCTCTAGATAATATTTTGGTTGATCTCTTTTCAGGACTTTATATACTATACCTACTACTCACTGAAATAGGTTTTTATTTTTATTATTGTAGTAATATTTTAGATTCTTTATTAATTTGAGAATGTGAGAACGTTGTAGGCTTTGTAAACCATTTTCCATTTTTGTTAAGTACTTGTTGACGGGCCTACACTGGCCTCCCATACCTATTAACAATGTAACTTGAAAACATTGTAAAAGCCCATTAACAGTGGAGTTTCTTGCCGGATCTTCTCCATAGGAAACGACCAATTGGAACCGTGCACCTAGCTTCTGACGTTTCATAAGTGCCTACATGTAGGTTTATGTGAAATAAAATATTTTGATTTTGACTCAAGCAAAGAATAGAGCAAGTGTGGTGTGAGCTAGTAAGTGCTCAATATTTGTCCACTTTTAAAATTCTGGTAAAAAAACACTTCCTCTCTCCTTAAACATCATCATTACAATAATTCAGTTCCTTGCTCTTGTTTCAAGTTTATTATTGTATATATATTTATAAAGATAACTGTTTGCTTTATGTATGTATGTATTTTTTGTATAAATGTAAATGGTACACCACTGACTACATGCAGTATTGTCTCTCCTTCTCCCTTTAAGGCGGAGATTTCTTAAATATGTTTTCCAAAACAAAAACAGTATGATATTTTCAAGTCTTTTGTGCATACGGTGATGGAACTCAAAACATAATTTAATACATCAAAAAAATCTTAATTATTTTTAAAAGCAGTTTATCCCTTCGTTAACAGTTATAATTATAATTAAACCACCATAAAATTGCAAATGCCAAATTGCATCCAGTGATGAATTTTTTTTCTTTCTTAAAAACGTTGCCGTTGCGTTTAATTTTTATTAATTAGTTAATTATCTAAATTTGTACGATTTGATTTGCATTTTTACGCCATACGTTGTGTCATCGCGCATGTCTTTCTTTTGTATGAAATCTGACAGTGACAGCAGTTTACCTGTTGTCGGCGTCTTAATCCATCCAAAGGTTGTCTGTAAAAGATCGCTTTTAGCGTTAAGACTCAGATATATGCCAGTGACCTTGCGTGTTCTGTACTGAGCTCACGCAACGCGTCGTACGTTCAGCCAGTAATAAGACTCGCCCATCAAAGAGCGCTGTCCCAAATTTGACGCATTATTAATTTATTATACACAAAACAAAAGGTATTTTAATAAAACGCGTATACTAACAGATCAATAATTAAATTATCTAAATTGGTGAAGGTTTCAGAAACATACGCTTGGTAGATCTTGCGCCATTCTCAGTTTTTTATCCGCGTTAGACATGATTTTACAAATTAATTTCACTATGTAATATAAATATAATCTAAAATATTCACAAATTAAATTATTAAGAAAATGTTCTAATTTAACATATATTTTTTTCAGATCATTAACTTTACTCATTTAGACGTGATCTTCATTATAAAATCATTAAAAGTTGGTTACCGTCGCCTTAAGACCGCCCATTGCGTCACCCTATGTAAAATTTCAACAGTTATATCTGTAACTTTTATGGTGTACATAATAAAGAGTATTCTATTCTATTCTATAATTAACGGGTAAAATCCCCTACAACCTGTATCCTAGTCTAGATGGGTCATTACCTAGGCTATCAGCACGTTCTACTACAATTTGTACCCTACACTCTAGCTTCTGGAAAATGCATCTACGCTCTTAATGTAAGGCGATTAACAGAATTCCGTAGCACGTTGCCTGAACTTTAATTCCATTACAGGTTTTTATTTTAGCTTTCAAGTGCTCTTAGGGAGTAATGGTGTTAAGGATTTCTTTTAAAAGACTTTGGAATCTGATTCTGGAGTTCTCTTAAAAAGTTTTTAGGGTTAGCATAAATATTTTGTTGAGTCGACTTCAATTGTCCGTATATTCAAATCACATGTAAACCAATGCACGACGTTCCAATCGCGTCACCGACATGCTAAAAGCATCCCTACATGTTTAAAACGTGCTGACATGCTAACTGCGTCACCAACGTGCTCACTGAGTCCCGACATGCTATTAGCGTCCCCGTCATAGTACCTGCGTCACCTACATGCTAACTGAGTCACAGAAATTCGAACCGCGTCCCGACATACTAACTGCGTCACCAACTCGCTAACCTGGTCACCCAGATGCTAACAGCGTCGCCGACATGCTACCTGCGTCACCTACATGCTAACCGAGCCTGACTAAATAACCGCGTCACCAACATGCTAACCGCGTCACCGAAATGCTTACCGATTCGCCAACATGTTAGCCGCGTTACCGAAATGCTAACGTGACGTGTTGCAGCAGACTGGCGCAGGCGTCTCGCAGCGGCCTGTGTACATGTACTTACATACGTATTTATTACGTTATTCCAAAGTTTTAATTTTTCACGTCTGTCGCCAGTGAAAGCCTTTTTTTTTGTATCCTAATTTTGTCTACTCTTCTCGTCGTCAAAATCGAAACGAGACAGGAAAATCAGAGGTAATTGTCACGTGTTGAATTGTCAAAATTCGAGATATCTTAAGCGTCGTTTGTCGAGAAAACATCAAGTTTGACAGAACGAGTTGAGTATTTTGTATGGGAGCGCTATCAGAAAACGAGATAAACAAATAAATCGCAAATAAACGTATTTTCTTTCTTTTCTTTCAGATAGGTTACAGAAATAGACAAGAATTACTTACTCGCGCGAAAGTGAGTAAAAAATTACCACAAAAGCAAATTGCTCGTTGTGGCCATGCTTGGGGACCTCTTTGTATCAGCATTGCACTCACATCTGCCTTGAAAAAAAATTCGTTAGTCGCCTATAAAAACTAAAGCGGTAATCAACTTTTATCGTTGACTGACTATGTACTACGCGCTACAGTGGAAAATTAAAAAAATATGTTTCTAGATAAATTATACCAGGTATGTACCATACGGTACGTGTAATGAAAAAAATTTTACCTCAACGAATAATGAAATATAATGTAGTTTTGGTGGCGCGGCCAGGGAGTATGCTCACTTGCCGCGCCACCAACGCAAGGCTATAATTTGTAAAATAATTACATTTTTGAATCTCTTTAAAGCGTACGGATTAGAACAATTTCTGTACAATTCTTTAGTGTATACTATGTCCGGGTACGCCTTAGAGTTTACACTAAAACCGTGGTGGCGCGGCCAGAGAGTATACTCCCCAGCCTCGCCACCAAAACTTTATTATATTTCATTATACGTTGAGGTACAATTTTTTCATTACACGTACCGTATAGTACATAAATGGTACCTACAATTTATCTAGAAACATGTTTTTTTTTATTTCCACTGTGGCGCGGCTAGGGAGTATCACACAAAACACGTTTACACGGCATGCCCGTGGCATAAAGCACAAACACAACCTTTTCAACAAACAGCGAACAAAATTACGAATTCCCAATGCAGAGTTTCCAGTGCAAGCTACAAACGATGTGGAATTAATCACTAAACGACTCAGTGCTCGCTTTGTCGTTCAACTTAACCGCAAATTGATTGCGACCGATTGTCATTAATTCGAACAATTACCGTTAAGTTTGTCACACCGTTGTGTAATAACCATTTCTCGTTGATTCTCTAGGGTGGGTTTAAGTGTTGCGTATCTGGACGTATTTGGTGGTAAATTATGGTTGGAATTGCTTCTGCGATTGAAGGCTATTGTGTGAGTTGGAGATAGTGGAATACAGACTTGGTAATGGGAGGAATTAGGGATGTATTGTTTTACCCTTGGGATCCTCAAGTTATTTCACATGTACTAAAGCGGCTACCAACGAGATTAGACAAATCATTTTTAATTTGATTTGTCTTGCCAAAATCCTCCTGGCCTACAAAACTTTACAATTACAATTTAAAATTTGTAAATCTTACAAGTGTTTGGACTACAAAACTGGAAGCCACATATGTAAATTGTAGTGACTGATATGCAATATTTTCTACAATTTAGCAAAGACTTTTTGTGGTATAGGGACCAGGGATAGGTAGGTCTTTGAGAAGTTTTTCTTTGAAAACTGGTCAAGTGACGATAACTTATGGAGATAAATCTGAGGCGCACAAATTTTCATGCAGTCCTTACTTTGATAGAGATGTCTTAATGTGCATGAACAACAATTATTCACGTTTAAGTTTACCTTACATACATAAACTCACTCCTTCTTCCCATGGGGGTAGGCAGAAACTATAGAACGCAACCTGCTACGCTCCTTACATACCCCTTTTGCTTCGTTTAGGTTCACACATCTGGGCCCCAAGTCTGCTATTTTTATAAATTCAGTCATTCCAAAACGATCCCATTGTCATTTTGCTAAAAGTTCGTGATCTGCTAAATTCATAATGGTCGATCATTGGTCGGTCAATGTTCTCGTAATACTCGTAGAATTGTGTTATTACAATGGCATAGTCGTATTGCCATTATTATAAAACCCATTAGTAGAAATGTCATTAATTTGTCATTATGTACGAGATTACCAATAAATGCAACGTCAGTTCACAATTATGAAATCAATGATCGACCATTCTGACACTATTGTAATAGCAGGCTTGAGGCCCTGGTCATACACGCACGCCGGTTGCGAGTACTACGCACCTGACCTTTCTGAAGAACATCAGCAATAAGGTTACTATAATATGACCTTCTAGGGTAGTTTAACTTTTACATACATAAGTACTTTGACACGCACAAAATAAGTCCTTTCAAACTATCCTACACTCGTTCAGTTTCAACAATGCAGCGTTACAGTGCGGTGTCACAAACAGACTGTTAGTTGGATCACTCCGCTTTTAGATAGAATTTCTATTCTATCGCAGTTTAAGGACTTGTCCAATTTAGGTGATCGACGAAGAACTGTTATTGGACTTTATGCTTTACTTATTTGTCTTCGTCTGTTCTATTTGATCAAAATCTAGCCTAGAACTAAAGTGGTATATTTAACATATTTGGCTAAATCCATCTATGAGCATGTTTAAACATAAAAACAATAAATACATCTGGCCAAAAGTGGTATATGTGTCATTTCGTCACCAAAATACACGCATGCAAAGAATAAAACCGACGACGAGACTGAAAACTACTTAGTGACACTTAAATGAAAGTAACTATTTCAGTGCTATTATTGATCGAAGCTATTTCATTTTATGAAATTGCACACACACACTCACACCCACACATTCATTCGCAAACACACGCATGCACTCGACTCGCCACACCAGCACTCTTTCAATTAAATTTTTTGTTTAATTTAGTTTTATTCTATTTAAATAAGATGTATTGTTTTTTTTAATATACATAATTATTGTGATGCTCAAATAGGGAGTTGAAACTGTCTCTCCTAAATACAGATTACTCAGTAATCTAGCTAGGAGAGCAGCGATTCACCCAACGATTAGATGTACCTACACCATCTTACAATAATGCATACTTATTAAGTCTCTCATGTACATCAAAATCTTTATGTTCCTCAATAAATTATCTAAAATAAGGTTACCACCAAAATACCACTTTAGAATTTATTGATATTTCCTTTTTTTTTATATTTTCTTTTTATCTCAAAATGTTTATTTTATATCAAAGACCACATGAGTTCCAGGCTAGCCTAAATGATTTTCTTTATCTAGTGTAGGTATGACGATTGAGTGTCTGAAAAAATACAGGTCATTGCAGAATCCTAATTGCAAATGTTTTTGGAAATAAATTCGCAGTGATCTTAACTTTTTATGGTTATGATTATGATGTTTTGTTGATAGCAATAGTAAGGTATGCTAGGGTAAGTTCAGCGCTAGGAAATAGGCTAATTTGTAACAGTTTTTTACTGCTGTGTTCTGAGCCATTTTATTTTGTCTTATCCTAGCGCCGAACCTACCCCAATGTACTCTATCATCATCATCTGCCGAAAGAGGTCCACCGCTGGACATGGGCCTACCCCAAGGGGGGGGGGGGGGGGTGCCATAATGTTAAAATGCATAGAGAACACTGCTGCCCATTCTCTAGTAAGTCCCTTAGTCGCCTTTTACGACACCCACGGGAAGAAATCGGGTGGTGCTATTCTTTACGTCCGGCACCACACGGAGCAATATAGCTAATATAATATTACTGTATAATTATGTTCTATTTTGACCTTACTTATACCTTTATATTTTTTTCTCGTGGGTAAATCCTCACGGACATCATCCGTCTGGAAAGAACCTCGGTTATGTCAGACTCCTGCTGACTGACCCCACTGTTCTTTCTAGTACCACGAGTCAAAACCTACTACACACATTCAACTAACCAATCCAATATATTAAATCTCAGCTAAAAGTATAACATTTTCCCAAACAGAGCTGTAAGCCTCCCTGGACACAATTTCAGAAAATGTTTGCGGACTCCGCCCAATTCTCAATTTCTCATTACAACTTCGCTCCACCGTAATGACACGGGACCCTCTGAAGGAAACTTATTTTTATCATTTGCTACCAAAAAGTTTGAATGTTCCCCGTCCGAAACCATAAGTCCCATATTATGGGGACGGAGTTTCAGCTCGCTTCAGGAACAAACAAGACACATGACAGGAAGTTAAAGAAATACTAGGTGAAGCCACTTGATTGATAGGTAAATTGTCATACTTTGTGAAATGTCAGGGGGACGATAACAGACTCTTAATGATTTTATACTGAAGATCACGTCTAAACGAGTAGTGTTAATGATTTGAAAAAAATATATTATTATGTTAAATTAGAGCATTTTTTCAATAATTTAATATGTGAATATTTTAGATTATGTTTATATTACAAAGTGAAATTAATTTGTAAAGTTATGTCAAACGCGGATATAAAACTGAGAATGGTGCAAAATCTACCAAGCGTATTTTTCTGAAACCTTCACCAATTTAAAGATAATTTAATTATTGATCTTTTAGTATACGCGTTTATTAATAAAATATCTTTTGTTTTGTGTATAATAAATTAATAATGCGTCAAATTGGGGACAGCGCTCCTTGATGGGCGAGTCCTATTACTGGCTGAACGTACGACGCGTTGCGTGAGCTCAGTACAGAACACGCAAGCTACCCATTCAAGGTCACTGGCATATATCTGCGTCTTAAGGTGTATCCGCTATTATAGCCCACGAAATACAAATTTTCTAACGTTTTATGCAATTTGCAGGTCTTTCTAGTATAGCCTCCAAGATTTAGTCCCGTACTAAGAGTTTTATTAGTTTTTTTTAACATCTTATTGTTTTTTTTATCATGCTCACTTGTTTTCCCAACTCACTTTAGACATTGGCAGAAAAGTCGACACCGGCTTTGCTTGCCATATAATAAAAATAGAATAGAATAGCTTCCAAGAGTAGGTAGCGTAATACTTAATGCGGATTACACCAATTAAACTAATCGCGATCAGCGCTACTAGTATAGAATAGAATACTCTTTATTATGTACACCATAAAAGTTCTAAACCACGTTCCAAAACTGTTAGTGTCAATATTCCACAATGACGTATTATAAATAGACGCGTCATATACGAACATTAGTGCACTCAAAAACAGCGTAAGCCATGATTGTAGCTACATACTTGCATACAATCATACAACGCGTGAAGAAAAGGAAAGACCTATACCGATATCTGTTGTTAGAAAGAGATAAACATACATATTTAGTTACGTCACTAGCTGCTGCATGTTCATTGGCGCATACGTAATAATAATTATTATTATTGTAAATGTCAGGCAATTGCCTGGCATTTACTTTGCCATTATTGAGCGCAGGTAACGCATCTAAAGGTATTACCATCATTGATATTCCATTGGTCTTGAACACAGTTTAAATGTGCTGAACGTCTTCAGTTTCATTGGAGAAATTCGCCCATAAAGAGCTACAAGGATCTTTTGGCATCTGAATAACATTAACAGGGAGGTGCTGTTGTTAAACATGCATGATTCATCATCATCATTTTAGCCTAAAGACGTCCACCTCTGGACATAGGCCTCCCCCAAAGGGAGCGGAGGGGGGGGGGGTTCCGATAATCGCCACGCTTGGCAAGCGTGTTGGCGATCGCAGTATGGTGTTAAAATGCATAGAGAACGCTGCTAGCCATTCTCTAGTACGTCCCTTAGTCGCATTTTACGACACCCGGGGAAGAAATAGGATGGTGCTATTCTTTACGTCCAAGTCTTTTGGAAAATGGTTTCTACTCCAATTTCAGAGTAGAAAAACAAACATTTTCGAAAAAATTAAATAAAACCACCTCTCGTCTTGTATTATTAGCTTGTTTTAGGAACTAGCCACGACAGCACCATTTTGACAGTAGCCTTCGATATTGAAAAAGTCACATTCATACTTGTCCGGATTTGAAAACCACGGGACCTTATCGCCATAAAAAAGAAAGAAATAAAAGTATCGGAGTATACCTGGAGTTATCGCATCAGCCATTGCATTTCTAAATTCATTTTTACATTGGCTATGAGTGCAGTTGAAGTGTATTTCAAATTGGACTTTCTGTTTCCATCTGTTTAGTGAATAAGTCAAAAGACAATCAATTTTTGTCGCGAAAGTTTTAATAGTGTCGCTAAGTTAATCTTCCTTTCCCTATTGTAATCACAAAGGAACCTGAACAATGTGGTACGGTGTGGACTGTTCACCAACAGAAGATCCAACAGCAATAAAATGGTTAAGGAATTTTGAGCTGTAAACTTAACCTGAATTGACATTGAAAATTCTGAAAACAAGCACAGTGGTCTGTCTACAAACCGCCATTGTTTTGTTTACGTTAACTTTTGTGTCGATCACAAATTAAAAGAAAACTATGCATGCGACTTGGAGTGTAATACTTTAAAAGTCGAGGCAAGGACGCGGACGGGGGAAGACCACTGGTTAAAAAGCAGCTTTAGTGGAAAAATCAATTGATTGTTTGGTTTATATGTATATTCGTGCCGCGGCAGCGGCCGGCGAGTGCCAGATACATATTTTTGAATGTAAAACCAAACCACGGGAACAACGGGAAGTATTTTTAAATATTTAATTGAAGTACACGATTGCACCTACCACTGCTTGTCTCTGCATCACGCATCACCCAAAGGTTGACTGGTAGAAAATGCCTATGGCATTAAGTCCGCCTCTGTACATTTATGTCTGTATCACAGACAATCCATTTCGAGAGGAAGTAACCGGTACATTCAGTGAACCAAACGAAAATAAAATAATAAATAAAATAAAATTTATTCAAGTATATATTAAAGTAAGAGTATGATTTAGATTAATCACAATCGGGGAAAATTTTAATTCTAACTGTAATGTAGCCCTGCCTAAACTAGGTTTATGAAAAACCTGTGTTGTGTGCTTGAAGTATTAAATAAATAAATCATTATGAAAATTTTATAATTTTTTATGTTATTTTGTGTTTGTTGACTTTTAGTTATTTTTTTGTTGAAGACTGAAGGCGTACGGCAGAAATAACATAATCAGAGTTGAAAACCAACTCGAGGGTGATTTTCCTGACCGAAAAACTTCAGATATGTCAATTCGTACACTGATCTAATATGATAATACAAAACACACACACCTTTATTATTATTTACATAATATAACATCACAAGTGCCTGAAGGTAAAGAAAACAGACTTAAGTTCTCTTGGGAGCATCACCTGTATACGAATTTCTCCCGTAAAAGTTTTCAGGTTCCAAAAGCATAGCACAAAAAGTATAGTCTTGACAAAATATCGTGTTTCCTTTTTTTTCGGAGCGCTTTCTTCCACAGTTATCGTCTTTTAACATCTTTTGCAAATGCATGGATCCCCGTATTTTGTCGTCAGCAGCTGCGCAACGGGGTATATTAATTAATTATGCGTAAAAGAAGTCGCTTGTTTACAAAAAAAATATGAATAGTGACAGCTAGCTGTCAAATTCTTAGACGTTGGATACCGCAGTGACATCTGATATCATCAGCAGGGGAAATTATCAAATAACTTCTCCCGCTCTGGGCGGAGCGGGAGGGCGTGTCAGACTTTTACTGACTAAAACCCACCCGTGTTCCTTACGTTGCTTGTGTGCCAGGGCCACGAAATCCCTTTCGGTCAAACTCGCAACCCTGGCAGGCATTGGCCCTATCGGACCCCGTCAGTTGGTGCTGACAACTCTTTGAGGCGCGCGTGGAATACGACGTGCCATCGACCCGGGCCTGGTCCTTATCGGATGGTGAGCTACCCATCGCTCACCGTCCGCAGGCCCGCGCCTACGGTGGCCGGAAATCAGCTTGCGACTCCCGACTCCCGGGGCGTCTCCTGCGGCGACTAGGGGCGCGAGGGCGCGAACCTTGCCTCTCCCTCACGCGTTCCGCCTCCTCCTTCGCAAGCATTACTGCTTCGCAGAAGGAGGTGACGGCCTCCCATGCACTCTCGCTCCGAACCATGGCCTGAACCAGGGCCGGACGCGAGAGATCACCGCCGCCGATCGCCTCCGTGAGGACACGGCGGTGCTCCGCCCACGCTGGGCAGACCTCCACCGTATGCTCCACCGTGTCCTCCAGGCGATCTACACAGTGGTGGCACCCGGGCGTTTCCTCCCGCTTTATCCTGAACAGGAACCTCCCGAAACAACCATGTCCGGTGAGGACCTGCGTCAGGCGGAAGGTGAGGACGCCGTGGCGCCTCTCTAGCCACTCCTCAAAGAGGGGACTTATCGCCACAATTGTGGCGTGCCCAGCGCTGGGTTGCGACAATCGCACTCTCCATGCCGCCATAAGATCCAGCCGGAGCTCTGTCCGCTGTGCCGTGATTTCTCGCGGCAGCGGAGAGCAGTTTACAGGCTGGATACTCTTTATTTTATTTTGACAATATTCAACAATATCCCTTGCTCATTTGCGCCTGAATCCGTGTGGATCTAGTTAAACTATCAATATGAAAGCGAATGTCTTAGGATTATGTTACGCAATAAGGCTGCTGGATAATTTTCCACTGATTTTATTAATCAGTGATCCTGCGAACTTCTTTATACTAAAAGTAGCAATTCAAATATGAATTATCATTGTCAGAAAATACACATTAGCAGCCTCATCCATTGCGTAATACACTATATAAGACATTCGCTTTAATTTTGATCTCATCCTGTTTAAAACCAGCAACCATTAAAATCTAGAAGACATGGCATCTTATCTTGACATTGTAATAACCCGAGAACAAAAGGAGTTACGTAAGCACCTAAGCAGCTTAGATAAAAGAAAGAATAACCCGCACTTCTGGACCACTATTTACGAATGCTAATAAAAACACTTCTTTTCAAAGGCTTTCGAATTTAAATAAAAGGAAATTTACGCCCTGTATTCGCGTAAGTCTGGCGATTAGTCTTTTCGCCACACAGTTTAAAAAAAGTTCGTTCTTTGATGCTAAAATTTTCAGTCGATTTGGGCGTCAGACCATCTGATGTGACGTCATCGTCATCATCAACATTTCAGCCGAAAGACGTCCACTGCTGGACATAAGCCTCTCCCAAGCACCACCACTTCAACCCGTTCTGTGCTTCGCGCATCCAGCGGATTTGTGGCCTTCTCGAATATCATAATGATAATAGGTATTAAAGGTGTTCAAGATAATAATGTTCTAAGTGGCTTGGCTAAACAAATGTGGTTGTTTTTAGTGCCTGTTGTTTGATCTACCAAAACTCTAGGCCCACATTTTGCAAGTGTTATAATAACGATGCGTTATCAAACTACAAATTAAAGTTTAGTGTGAAATCCGTCAAATTAAGGGCCGATTATTCAATCTTCAGATAACTTTTATATGAACAATAAATATGGTGGTTTGACATTTTTTATATAAAAGAGATTATGTATAAAAAAAAAATCCCCTAAAAAAAATACACTAAAATACAAAGATTACATTACAATGTATACATTAGATAATTACATAATCAAGTCACTGACAAGCCGTAAATACAGCCATCAGATAATATCTATTATACCTAAAACCAGAATATAATTATTTTCGCCACTGCGAAGAAAAAGTCCCAACTAAGTGCTTTCACTAAGTAGATTTGGCAGAAGCCGAGACTATCCGCACTGAATCATTTTATACTGGAACGAAGCGGTTGAAACTGGTTATATCCAGTTATTAAGTGCCCAAATTACAGCGCTCCAACAGCTGGTAGATTTTCGTTGGTTTATCGAACTTTCTGGGGCCGTCGATGTATGTTTTAGTTGGCTTTCTAGAGGGTTTTGCATGAGGTAAAACGAAGCGTGGTGTGTACAGTGTTCAGAATAATTACCATATTTCCGTCAATGAAGATATTTTGATTATTCCGGAAGAGAACCGTAGTTACCGACATACCCTGTAGAGTAAGCAAGCTGAAGTGGCAGTGGGCTGGCCATGTTTGTCGAAGGACAAATGGCCGATGGAGCAGACGAGTCCTGGAGTTGAGACCGCGTATCAGCAAGCGTAGTGTGGGACGCTCCCCAGCTAGATGGACCGACGTCCTTAAAAAGGTGGCTGGGACAGACTGGATGCGGAAGGCGGAGGACAGGCTGTTGTGGCGCAGCTTGGGAGAGGCTTATGTCCAGCAGTGGACTGCTATAGGCTGAGATCATTGATTAAAGATATTTTATTGAGATAACTCAATGAACGGTGCTGGATGGAGGATAATAACGAAGTTAGACCAAAACGCTGCGTCCCTCTTCAAGCCAACGACGATTGCTAAACAATTTGGTCTTCATCTTAGCCGTGCCGTCACCGCACTCGGTGTCAGGAGATGAGTGATGAGTGAACATCTACTTTACGGGTGGGTATTTTTATCGGATATAATAGTTTCTTTTGAAGATCGAAGCCAGGTCATTGGCCATGCTTTATCTGTTTAAAAGTGATATTTGGAAGCGTCGAATGTTTTTTGTGTTGCGTAACATCCATAGTCGGATTTCCTAGGAGTCAGGATACACACCTAAAATCATTGGTTACAATAATAAACTTATTTCCCTTTTAGAAATTCGAGAGAATTTCAGTCACGACGAGCAATCTCAACGGAGCCTAGCTAAATACGCAGGAGATATTATAGTACACAATAAGTATGTGCGCAAACACCTGTGTTTGGCTTGCGTTTCCCCGACACGTGCAGGCTTAGCATGACACTTTCTATGTCTACTCTACTGTAGAATAGAAATCGCTCGTCTACCGATAATGTTCTACTGTCTACACGGAACCGTCATTTTTGTCTACTCTTCCGTTGACAAAACGCTTGTCTACGGTTCTCAAACTAAGCCTGCTGTAAAGCCTACACTACACTCCTCGCGAAGTTGATCGAAGTTAAGCGAACACGAGAGTGTAGAAGGGCACTTCGATTCGCTTCGTGCAATCTCGGCTCGCCTCGGGCGTCTTCCGATCGTTGTCGGGTTTGTGCCCGAGTCAACGGACTCGAAGAGTCCTGTAGTTCTTTGCACGAACTTAGGGCAATTTCGACCAGTACTTTGTTTAAGCAACTTCGCGAGAAGTGTAGTGCAGTTTAAAAAATATGATGGCAGAGCAAGTGGTGCCGTCCATTTTTGTTATGAAGTTACTGGAATCACCGAGAAGGTCGGATAAGAGTGTAACTGGCTGCTGACAGTCACTCTAGCAGAGCGACGCATCGATGGTTACGTGGCGGCTGTCTTCTGATGACAAAAGAGGATGTGAAGGGAGCCGCTGTCGTACCACGTCCACGACGAACTGCTATATTCCGGCACGATCCTGATGATATTGAAGCTGCTGAGTCATTATTACGATGATCACTTATGGTAAAGACTAAAGGCGAAGACACTAAACAAAATCATAATCCACATTAATATTAGAGTACAACATAATAAATGCAAATACCGTCTTCCTACAGGTCCGGTGAAGGTGGATCATTTGCGTAATACCGTAATACCCTGCGATTATGCACAATCGTCTTTGCTCTTTGACACACCACCGTTATGATGCAGCGCCTGACCGTAGGATCCGGAAATGTAGGTACAGTTTAGACCTTAGGGTTTGGGCAGACTCTCGGGAAATGAAAACTGTTTTTGTTCAAATACCTAAATGGTGTCCAAGTTCATGTACAATGCTTCTATTTTCTTAATGTCTCTCGGCAATTATCACATTTTCGAATACAAACGATTGCTTATTTCCATGTCCATGACTTATTAGATTTATCGTGTATAATAAATAATTTGAATTCTTTTTTGGACCCCTATTCCAAAGTTCAGAAATATAATTTTGACTAAATAGCCAAGTAACTACAACCGTGTCACGGGTTCGATTCCCGCGCAATATTTGTATGACCTATCATACAAATATTTGTTCCGTTTATTACTACTTGTAGGCAAGTAGTTGTTCCGGGTCTGGCTGTTTGTGTATGTGAGTTTAAATGTTTGTAAACGCACCCAAAATACAGGAGCAATTCCTAGTGCGGGGCAAATGTAGCGCTCACAGTTCTAACCTAACCTAACCCATATGGTTAACATTTTTCAAATTCAACATTGTGGTCCGGATGGTACTACACATGAAGTACTTAATTATTGCAAACGGTAGGATAATTGCGTAACTCAATATCAGTACGAATCGGTTTCAAATTGACAGTTTAACAATTTTTTTTGCGTTTTTTACGTTGTTGAGCAGACATACTTTTCGAACATACTTAAAAGAAGCATTGGATTAGCAATATACTTTAAAATCATTCAGATTATGATTGGTAAGGGTGTAAGATGTGATAATGTGACCCTTTTTAAGATAAGCTTTTTTATAGGGTGATAACAAGTCACCATAAAAGAAAATTTATTTTAAAAAGCTAATCCTGTGGTAAGACTATGAGCCAGCCAGCAATATGTTAGCGTGGCTGACTGACCGGTGCGTTCGATGTGCCATTCGGCCATTTAAATGCAACCCAGTGACGAGATAACCAACATCAACTTTCGAAAACAAGTAGGGTATATACAAAAAAAAAATCCTAAAAACAAAATTTACAGTACGCTTAACAACGGTAACATAGATAAAACATTTTTTTGTATATATTTTAATTTAAGTTATTTAGGTATAGATAGATTAGGATTATTTTAATATATTTACTTGATGTAAATAATAAACAAGAATTATACATTTTTTTCAATAAAAGGAATGTATTTTCTTAACTTCTATAATGCAACATAAGATTATTAATTAAATGTCAAGGACAACAGTAGGCGTTTCAAACCGACATACTTTCGAACTAATAAATTACCGAACAAATGAGCAATCGTTGTAGGGTTTTTCGTAACAGGATTTTTCGCACAAACGTTACATCGCACCAATAACGCATCGACGGAATAAAACATCGTACAACTGAATTATCGACACACCGTGTTCGATATAATAAAAATCGAATCATCAACTTTCGAAAACAAGTAGGGAACCCAACGTAACAGTTACCTATAGGTAACAATAAATTATTAAGTCATCTTAAGCATATTTTTTGAAGTATTAAAACTTCTTTACGCACGCTTGACTTGGGGAATAAGCTGGCGAATGCGTGATGGCTGGTGATGCATTTCTTTTTTTTTTTCCCTTCTGACTTCGCGCGGTTTGGGCATTTAGCCAATGTCATGTTTTAGTTCTTATATAGTATTAATGAAATGAATTATGAATGCATGATGATGATATCCCCGCCCACTCCCCTTGAGTTTCAGTAAAGATGTGGCACTTTACTGAGACCTCACGCGGACTTCTTGAGAGAACTTGAAGCGAAGTTGCACTGTTTTGTTTCATTTGCCTACACTAATGCACGTTCACAAACACTTAGGGCCAGGCCACAACACTGCGATGCGACGACGCACCGTAGAAATCTACGTCGTCAATCTACGTCTAATCGTATTGTAAGTACGTCGTTTTTGCGACGCGTCGTCGCATCGCAGTGTTGTGGCCTGGCCCTTACCCCCTTATTACAAAACAAGGTTTATCTTTAGACCCAGGTTCAAAACATGGAGCCATTATTGAATTTAGAACTTTATTCCAATTATGGTAAAGTTCCTAAACACAAAACTGACAACTTAGTACCGAACTAAGTTTTCAGTTTTGTAAAAAGAACGGTATTTCAATCACTGTTACGTTCTTATTACAAAAACTGGCTCCATGGTTAAACCCATGTCAAATATAAATCTTGTTTTGTACGAGTATTATGGCGGTTAATGGTTAATAATCCACCATTATTACATATTAATATTCGGCTAAACACAAATTTTGGAAAATTAAACAAACTGCTGAACATGACGCTTCACTTTCCCGCCAAGAAGTCGGTGATGCGTTTGTTAAGTTGTTTAAATTTTAAACATGGAACGCACCGCATCACTGCCGCGGGCCGTCCCGCTTAATAGGTATTTTTTTTAATTCACACTGGCTTATTCACTCACAAGACCGCAGCTTTATTGAAGTAAAACTTATTTTGCTAATGAACGGTGATTTCTGTTTTATTTCAGTCGTGTGGTCTAAAGCGCACTCGTTTTGTTTGTTTATAACTGTTGATCAAGTGAATTCTACATGAGGCATACATTTCGCCAATTACCGATCGTTCACTAACCCAAACTATATCGAAACTCATCCTTAATATTCGAACTAGCCTCGTGTATCATCAGCCTTAATTGTAGAGGCTTCATCGTGCTGGCTTAGACCTCAGTGCCTCGCTTGCACGGCATTAATAAAGCCAGGATTAATATTCCGTTCTGAACCATCTCACAGGATTATGTTGCAATCTTCTTACGGAATGAAGATCGGTCAAGTACGTCGGTTTAGTGCTATAGATCAAGGAAATAAAATGGAGGATTTAGCCTAGAGGTATCTTTGAAAGCGAAATGTAATGAGAGGTCGAGTTGGGGATTAGTTTTGATTATTATTGTATTTTCTTTGCTAAGGAGGGCAAAGACGTCCTGTGAATTGTCTTGAAAAAGAACCAGGCAAAAATATCCCATTCCATTGTATGCAACTTTAGCACACTTGTTACCGTTTGGTGCCGGATGTAAAGAATATCACTATCCCATTTCTACCCGTGGGTGTCGTAAAAGGCGACTAAGGGACTTACTAGAGAATGGGCAGCAGCGTTCTCTATGCATTTTTAAAACCATACTGCGGTCGCCAACCCGCCTACCAAGAGTGGCGATTATGGCAAATCCCCCCCTTTTTGGGGGAGGCCTATGTCCAGCAGTGGACGTCTTTCGGCTAAAATGATGAATGATGATGGCACACTTGATCAGAATTGGGACAATAGCTAAATACATAAGTCGGGTTATTTACGGCCTGGTCCGATTTTAATGATCTCTGATTTGTTGGATTCGTCTCCGCCCCGAATAACAGAATAACTAACCCACACTGGACATAACCCTCCCCAATTCAAAATACAAAACCAGGACCCGTCATTGGGTTCTCCTCCCCCTCCCGTGGGAGGGGTGGGAGTGCTTTATTGCACACCTAGTCGCTGGGGGGGGGGGGGGAGTTCCCCCTCGGCGGTCTCATGTGTGTCTGGTGTGTGACTGTAGGAGCGCCCTAAGTTCTTCACGACGCCCGTGCGACCAGACCCCTACTAGGTGAGATCGCCAGTTCCCTGGGGAAGGCCCGGCAAGGGCCGATCTAGCAACGAGGGCGTCGGTTTTGGGCGGCGCTCACCTACAGTGGGTGCTGTCCTCGCCTCCTACAACGTAACCAGATCTAGCCGGTAGGCGTTGCAGGGAGCGGGGCGTTGTGGTGTTCGAGCGATTTGATTTGTGTGTGCGTCGCTCGTGTGGTTAATCATTGTGTTTCTCTGCCAGTGTGGAGTGATGTTTGTGTGTGCCGCGCGCGTGACGCCTAAATTAACTTAGAACGCTTTGTGCGCGGCAGATGTCATGTGGTGAGTGTGGAGTTCTCTTGTTTGAGTAGGTCGCGTGTGACGTGAGGGCGACTTACTCAGGCGTCATGTCCGGTGGTTGCGCGACGTCTGCGATGATGTCGCGCGGGAAGCGCTTGTAGTCGGGAGGTCGCGCGTGCCATGGTGCAATGTCCCTGATGTGGTGCAACTCAGAGACGTCTGCACGCGCGAACATTTTCTTTGCCAGGTCTTGAGTGAAATCCTCGATGCTCTCGACCCGCAGGTCTCTGTGGATCACAGAGTTCCTCACGAACCGAGGGGCGTTTGTAATTTGACGCAGAGCATAATTTTGCTGCGTCCGGAGCTTCTTAACATGTGTCTCGGCCGTGAGGGCGAGCCACGCTGGGGCGGCGTAAGTGAGTTGCGGTCGCACGTAGGTCTTGTAGATCCCCAGCTTGACTCGCATGGAGAGGCGTGATGAGAGCACCGGGCGGAGAAGATTGCGGCGTACCGACTCAACAGCGTAGCTCCTTATAAAGGCGATCCGCTAGTGGGGGGTAACGTTACAATATTTCACTCAATTGACTTCAAGTGTTTTAAGTCAAATGACCGATAGAATGAATGATTGTCTATGGTGCACGTTCCACTAGCGCCATCTAGTCGCCGCCTCTCGCAGCTGTTAAACAATATGGTTTCCGTCATATACTTATTATGTTTCTTTCTTGCAATAGTTAAGAAATGTGTAAGAATTATTATTATACCAAACAATTGTAATATGAATGCTCAATCATGACATTTTAATTTTATTTTATTTCCTCAAATTTCGTCATTAATTTAATCTATTTTATTTTTATCCTGTATAAACCTAGTTATATGTGCATGCTGTGGTCTCCTGTAATTGAAGGAGCACACGTACTAGAACCTATAATGTTATTGTGATTTATATTGTTTATGTGTATATTGTGTATCCTTTGTTGGAGATCCTAAATAAATAAATAACTATTAAAATATCGGAAAAACGAATTCGGATAAAGAAAACGAATTTTTAATTAAATTAGGGTTAGATCTCCGCCATCTGCCGCAATTGACTGCTCTCGTCACGGACGCTTATACCTTATCTTTGTGCCCAATTTCTGAGCAGTAAACCTATAAAAAAGTACTAGAGTTGCATGAACTCACGATTGTATTTCAATCATTAGTAGGTAATAGGATTTGGATAAAATAAGAAGGTAGGGTTGGTTAGTAGGGTAGGGTAGGTGGGATAGGGTAGGGTAAGAAGGTAGAGTAGGTAGCGTAAGTAGGGTAGGTTATTATAGATACTCAGTGCTACCCGTGCGAAGCCGGGCCCGGTAAAGCTAGTAAGTAATATTCTTCAGACGAGTAAGTAGGCGAGGTTGTGTTCAAAATTAACCATATCCTAAATTGAGTGTGACTAAAATCATTAACAACCATATAAACGCAAGAAGTTGTTCATTTAACAATTTATTCAAGATAATTTACATAGCACAACAACTGAAAAATACTATTGTGACATAAAACAAGTTGATCCAATTCATTTCCCAGTACTTTACAACGTCCAAATTATCCTAAAGCATACAATCTACAAACGAGGTCGATGAAACCACGCCAAAATTCTCCTCATACATTTTAAGCTGCAGTTAATAATTTTCAATGAGGAGAAAATATAGGTAACATTTAAGCTCTTCATAAATTAAATAACACTAGGAGTGGCTATATAAAATGTGTGGCCTGGCGCGGGCATGTCCGAGGCTATGCCAAATATTCGCTAAATTGTTGGGTTAGCACGTTAGCTGAAGATTTTGGAGCTTCTTTGATAGATGAGGCTTTAGGTTCGAATAATCGCCGTTAACCTTGGCCATACAGATGCGCGTTGCGTTCACGCCGCGCCACCGTTCGGTTTCATAAGGAATTTTAAATACTTACTATTAAATTTAAATACTACTATTTAACCGACTTCCAAAAAGGAGGAGTTTATATGTTCGGCTGTATGTTTTTTTTTTTTGTTTGTTCATCATCGATTGCTTCAAAAATGTTTTTTTTGTTTGAATGGGTATGCTCCCGAGGTGGTCCCATTGTCTCCAAATCAGAATCTGATGACGGGATCTCATGGAAATCGAGGGCAATCCTCAAATTTTATAGGCACACCTATATCGATTTCAGTATTTTTTATAGTAACTCATGTATTTGCACTCGGAAAGCACCTTCTGGTGAAGTGGAACTGATGATAAAGACCACAGATAGGCCGTTTGGTCCACTCTCGGCCCCTCGACCCCCAATAATTAATGTGTCCACTGGACCCCTAAATAATATAGTTTATTCTCGACCCTTGGGGGTCGAGAGTGGATTTTATTTTCCAGCAAAGTTTTAGTTTCTTCTCGACCCCCAAAGTACAGTCATCCTATAGTTGCATACTATTTAACTAAAATAAGTACCCTTTGTTTTGGGTGGGAAATTATCATATACAATACCTTGTCCCGCTCTGGGCGGAGCGGGAGGGTGTGTCAGACTTTTACTGCCTAAAACCCACCCCTGTTCCTTCCGTTGCCTGTGTGCCAGGGCCACGATATCCCTTTCGAACAAACTCGCAACCCTGTCAGGCATTGGTCCTAACGACTTCGCGAGCATTACTGCTTCACAGAAGGAGGTGACGGGCTCCCATGCACTCTCGCTCCAAACCATGGCCAGAACCAGGGCCAGAAGCGAGAGATCGCCGCTGCCGATTGCCTCCGTGAGGACACGGCGGTGCTCCGCCCAAGCCGGGCAGACCTCCACCGTATGCTCCACCGTGTCCTCCGGGTTCTGTCCGCTGTGCCGTGATTTCTCGCGGCAGCGGAGTTTTGCCTCCTCGCACCACTCCTAGACGTGCGCGAGGTCTTTTGCCTCCAGATCCCATGGCGGTAGTCTAGCAAGGAGGCTCGCCGCCTCACGGGAAAACCGTGTGGTATCCTCAGACCAGCCTGATGGCCATAACCCTTTGGATCGCGTTCGCTGGTTGCTGCCTTATAGAACGCGCCCACACCAGTGCCCCGTAAAGGGCCATGGACCGCACGACCCCCACGTAGAGCCTCCGGCAGGAGGCGTTTGGACCCCCTAGAGCCAAACGTCGAAAATGCTCCACGAAGTTCCACCGGCTGTCGAGGACGAATCCCAGGTACTTCATCGTCGACTCAACACCGATGTGAACCCCTCGTGGCGTTATCTGGGAACCCGACAGTGGCGCGTTCCGAGGACCATAAAAACACATGGTCTCGGACTTGTGCAAAGCCACCTCGAGTCCCGATTGCCGGATCCTATCGGCGATTGCCAGTTCGGCCACCGCCTGATGCGACCTTCCCTGTGCCAGGACCAGTGTGTCGTCAGCGTAGCAGACTACGCTGACGCCGCTAGGGAGGTCGGCGCGCAGCACCCAGTCGTAACCGATGTCCCACAGATGCGGCCCCAGGACCGAAACTAAAATACCCTCAATATATTTTTTATAATACTTCAATCAATTGCGTTTCAATAGTTATCTAGTGATTGGTGCACGCGCAAGTTCTATTTGCAAACATGTTGGATATACCGACTACAAGTGATAGTAGAAGCGCATTTAAAATGTATAACTTCCCAGATAGGAGGACGTCAACTGCTTCTGGAAGGTCATCAATACCATATCAAGAAAAAGTTAAAAAACGGAACATCATAATTATTGGCGGTGTATTAATAGGCCTAAATGCCACGGAACTGTGACAATATTAGAAGTGGACTATAAGTTTTCTCTAATATTGCTTGTTTATTTTTTTTAATATCAATTCCTGAATTTTGCCATTAGTCTGTGCCTTACTGTACCAAAATATTAATTTTAGGTACTTACCGAACTAGGGGTTGAAAGTGGACGAGGAATGCCTGTCTTTTGTATGAAAGTTCAGTCTCACCCCCTGAGGGTCGAGTGAGAACTATGTTTAAGGGTTGAGAGGATACAAATGAGCAAATCTTTTTTTAGGGGTCGAGGGGCCGAGAGTGGACTAAACGAGATAGGCACCGGAACTACTTAATAATAAGTATTTCACTGTTGCGATTCGATTAGACACTTTAATATGGTTGCAAAGTAATTCATGCTTGTCACAATGTATATGGTGAAGTCACCATCAGTTCCAGTTCTCCTGGTTCTTACCAGGAGAACTCCTCAACTATTAACGCCCCTGCATCGGGAAAAGCAATATTTTGTAAAAGGTAATGAGCAGTTGACATTAGGCTATTGTAACTTATATAAATTGCAAACTGACCCACTAAAAAGTGAAAAATAAAAAAGATTTTTACAAAAAAAAAACAACCGACTTCCAAAAAAAAAACACTACAAAGTGTAAAATAACCTTAATTTCGGAAGTCGGTGGCAAAAAACTAAATTAGATCTAAAGACACATACTTATTCATATTTTCGATACTAAAAATTGTTATTTTTAGTAGCGAAAATATGAATAAGTATTTTTTTTTAAATCACAGATAGAATTATAGATAACATTTCAGTTCATACAAAAAAAAACATGAAAATATCTTACTTAGTTTGAAAGGAATATCGTTTTTTGTGCTTTGGGTAGACATTACTTCCTGAATTTATTTCATAAAGTATTTTACTACAATACTTAAATATTCACTTATAGAATTGATGTGTATGCGTTCTAGTTTGACATCATTATTTACATAACTTACTTGCATTATATGAAGGCGGAATAACAGATTTAAAAGTCACTAAAATCATATATCTATATCCCATATATTGCACCTACCATGTTTTGTCTCTGCATCACCCTAAGGTTGACTGGTAGAAAATGCCTCAGGCATTAAGTCCGCCTTTGTACAGTATTTTTTTACTTGTGCATGAAGTTTTAATAAATAAATAAATAAATATATCTGCGCCTTAAGTGTAGAAGCACCTGAGGACATGGTGGAGCATACGGTGGAGGTCTGCCTGGCTTGGGTGGAGCTCCGTCGTGTCCTCACGGAGGCGATTGATGGCGGCGATCTCTCGCGTCCGGCCCTGGTTCAGGCCATGGTTCGGAGCGAGAGTGCATGGGAGGTCGTCACCTCCTTCTGCGAAGCAGTAATGCTTGCAAAGGAAGAGGCGGAACGCGTGAGGGAGAGGCAAGGTTCGCGCCCACGCACCCCTAGTCACCGCAGGAGACGCCCCGGGCGTCGGGAGTCGCAAGCCGATTTCCGGCCACCGTAGGCGCGGGCCTGCGGACGGTGAGCGGTGGGTAGCTCACCGTCCGATAAGGACCAGGCCCGGGTCGACGGCGCGTTGTATTCCACGCGCGCCTCAAAGAGTTGTCAGCACCAACTGACGGGGTCCGCTAGGGCCAATGCCTGCCAGAGTTGCGAGTTTGTCCGAAAGGGATATCGTGGCCCTGGCATACATGCAACTGAAGGAATACGGGTGGGTTTTAGTCAGTAAAAGTCTGAGACGCCCCGGGAGGGCGTCCGCCCAGAGCGGGAGAAGTTATTTGATAATTTCCCACCCAACAAAAAAACAAAAAGTGTAGAAGCAGAGTAATGTAGATTAAGGTAAGTAATTGCAAATCATCATCTGCCAGCCTTTTCCCAACTATGTTGGGGTTGGCAAGATACTGTTATTCAGCTACACCCGGTTCGACTGGCACTAACCGGGTGTAGCTAAATAACAGTATTTTACATGGAGCGACTGCCTATCTGACATCCACAACCCAGTTACTGGGTACGATACCCCTTGGTAAGACTGGTTGTCAGACTTTTGGGCTTCTGACAATCCGTAATGACTGTCATAGAGTTATTATAAAAACCTGTCGCTGCCGGCCGTGGTTGAGTCGATGGTCGGAAGTGAAAGGGAGCGGCAGATCTCGTCCGCTCACCCGGCCCGCAGCAGGTGCACTGGGCATCGGCAGAGGGCAGATAATGCCCTCTTCCACCTCCCTAAATGGGTCCAGGGACGGCGAACTTTGGGACGTCCGTCGCCGCCTATCACACAGGACCTGCGGTGGCGGCGCGTAGTGATTCACGCGCGCGCCTTTCAGACGTCGCGGGGGATGGTCAAACACCCCCCGCCCCAGACTTGAGGTGGCCTGCAGAGGCGGGCCGGCACTAGCCGGGGATTGCGGAAGTGATAACATATCCCAAGATCTCCGGTGCAAGTGTGGGAAGGGGACACTGGAGTGGTTTTTAGTGGTGACAAGATATTCATGTTAATGCTTAATTATGACATAAGTAACATTGATAATCACCGTTAGGCAGTGTTAAAATTTTGCAAAATATACTCAATTGACTCTCCTGACATCGTTGCAATAACCAAGTAACATAGATATTTTTTCGCTTTGTTTTTCAAGTACCATAGGAATTTATCTAAGACAGATCTCTTCCAGATTAAAATTTTCCAAAAAAATAGTGGTACCAGGGTCGAGGCTCATTCTCTGTTCACCCGGCGCACTCAATTTTTTTTTTTTTTTTTAAATAACGTTGCCAATACTCAATAAATCGACTACCCGTCTGTCGGAGTGTGCTGAAGTATTATTAAGTTAAATGAAGTAATACTTTTATTTCATGATTTACTTAGTAATAAATAAAGAATTATATTTCTGAACTTTGCTGTGTTGACTGTACAATTTAATCCAAAATAGGTTTGGTAGTGTCATTAATTGTTAACGACACTACTGGTAGTGCGGCTGGTAGTGTCCAAATAACGAAATCTAGCAATGTTTTCGTCGCATACAATACTAAAACAATTCAAACATAAAATACTCTTTTCCGCAAAGAAATGCACCCAATTCATTTATTTATACAAAGAGACATAAATACAATTTAGCACAAAACAAATGGATACAAAGTGCTTGCACGTTGAAAAAGCCACAATAACTAAAGCACGGAATAAGAAGTGTAGCGGATGCTGGACTGTCGAGCTATGGCCGATATCAAATATTTGTTGGCCATCCAGCCGTACAACGTGCTTGTGCTGCGATGGGCATAATGTGGAAGATGCTATTACAATTTAGGCCTTCTCATGGTATAAAAATTTAATGTTTACTGCTACATTATTATATATTTCGGTCTGGGTCTGGAAAAGATAAAATTCTAAGTCAGGATGACTTAGAATTTTATCTAGCAAGCAAAACTATACACAAGCGGCGTAGTCGTATTTATTTATCATCATTTATTTATCATTTATTTAACCATTTTAGTACACGTATTTATAAACATACAAGTAGAAAAGACTAGAAAAACCCCGGCCAACTGCGAGTCGGACTCGCGCACGAAGGGTTCCGTATCATTATCTATAAAAAACGGCAAAAAAATCGCGTTCAGACAGACAGACAGACAGATGGCGGAGCCTTAGTAATAGGGTTCCCGTTTTACCCTTTTGGTACGGAACCCTAAAAACACTGTACAAAGGCGGACTTAATGATAAATGCCTGAGACACACAAAAAATCTTTTATATTATAATAAAAACTTGCTGCGATCAGCAATCCAACCAATGATCACAATGTTGATGATGACATCAACATTCAAACTCTATCACAACCAATATTTAATTTATCGGCCGAACATCCCCACAAAACCAACATTGACGGCGGCGTTCAGTATTCTGAAAATGTAAAACACGCTGTTTGGTGTAAATGTTTCAGTGTTGAGAGAGGTGCGCCGCTGAATTTCACTTATTCACTCTTTTCATAAAGCCCTGTACATTTTGTGCTGAAAACTTTGTACATAACTAGAAGGCAATTAAAAACTGCTGCAGTTATTTCGGATAGCCAACACGGTTGAGTACAGTTTTCTGACGATGAATGAGGCCCGTACGGGTAGTCTGATTGGATAGGAATCGCAGAATGATGTTCGTAGCTATACAGGGTTATTTTTAAAATGTCAATAACCTCTTAAGGGGTCATCGTACTCATCATTATGAACAACTTTTACTATGGGACCAAAACTGAAATCGCCAAAAAAAAGCCAGCTGTTCCCTACATTATTTTATGTTCGAATAATTCGTTAAAATGTAGGGAACAACTGACTTTTTTTTCGCGATTTCAACTTTGGTCCCATAGTAAAAGTTGTTCATAATGATGAGGACAATGACCCCTTAAGAGGTTATTGACGTTTTCAAAATAACCCACTATATTAAAAATAGTGAGCCGTTACGGGACGCCTGGCAGATGTGAAAGGGTAGCGTAGCGGAGGCACCGCGTGCGCGGAGTGTGCGGTAAATCGCCACGCGGCATTCGTCGCGCCACCAATCGGTTTTACGTGCGCCTATAGATGTTTCACATCAAAAATCAATAACACTTTGCCCGGCTTGGGAATCTAACCCAGAATCTGTCAGCAGTCGCGACACCAACGGCGCGGCTCAATAAGGACCTTCGGTAAGTATGTCTAGAATTTTCTAATACCTTATAAAAAGATTTTTTTTTTACAAAGCAGCAAAATACGATCTAGAGGAATGTGGCCGCTTTTCTCTAGATCGTAACTGAGCAGCAACAGAAATTAACCTCAAAATTTCAAAAAATTAAATACTGAAATATTTATTCAAATAATTATTCATTACTAGTCGCACATTGGTCGAAATTCGATCCCCTTTACTTACAATCTTTATAGTACTTTGTATATCCATGAGTACACTAATACCATGCTATTATAAAGTTCTTACAAATTCCATGCTTAAGCTATCACTTCTGTCACCTATTTATCTTTAAGTCATGAGGCCCTGGTACTATGTGTGTGTGTCAAACACAAGGCCTACCTAGCGTTTAAATTAAATACTCTCTTATAACACTAGTGTGTAATGTTTTTTTGTATTAATTTAATTTATTTCTAATTCATAACATTATATTAAAATATTAGATTTCTCCATATAAAATTTAACTATGCCAAATTTCATATTCTTCCGTCACCGTAATTTTCGTACAAAGTTTTCGCTTATCCGAACAAAGTGTGCAGCCCGCCTAACGTGAGTCAAGTAAACAGTCTCCACATAGCCGCCAAGATGAATGCCTCACAGTTATGAAATAATAATCCTGTTGCCTCGACTTTTATTTGTTTCACATATTAGACATTTTTGTTCTGAGAATAAGTAAGGTATTTTCTAGCCGAGTGGATATTGCAAACAGTAAGCATTATAGAATGGGATAGACTTGTATGAGAGATAGGGCAGTATCGCAGGTACATATTTTAGCAGGTATAAGAGCCAAGTACCATTACCGTACCGTATTATTCGACGAACACGTTTCGTGAAAGACGACACGGTTGGCGCAATGGTTAAGCCCGTTAAGCGATTGACTGCTGCGCTGCGTGTCGCGGGTTCGATTCCCGCACGGAACAAGTATTTGTATGACCACAAGTAGTTGTTCTGGCTGTTTGTGTATGTGAGTTTATATGTTTGTAAACGCACCCATTGAAAGAGTTTTAGATAGGGTTTTTCTAAGCGGTTAAACAAAAACCCATACGATAAGGGTAACCGTTATGAACGGCTTAAATTAAATTTTGGTAACCCATTGAAAGGGTTTTCGATAAAAACCCATACGGTGTGGGTAACCCTTTTGAACGGCTTAATTTAAGTCATTCAAAATTACCCACACCGTATGGGTTTTTCTAAAATGGTAACCAAAATGGTCCCTGGGTAGAATAGAGATACAATTGGTCATGCTATGCGTGCTGGGCGGATATCGAAATAACATAATATAATATAACAATGATATAAAGACGAGTTATCCCCTCTCGTGTCGGCTTTTTGGCGCGAAATGGGGATTTGCCACTATACGAACTGAATCAGTCGGTCTGAACCAGATCGGATGGCGAACCCGGCATAATTGACATCGGCCTAATGTAGGTCAATTGACAGATGAGAGGGTAACCTCTTCTGAACCCGCCTATTTGGCGCGAAAATGGGTGTGCGCCACGAACGAACTGAATCAGTCGGACTGAATCAGACCGATTGGCGAATCCCGCATAATTGAAATCAGCCTTATTAAGGCCGCTCGGCGAAAGAGAGGATATGAGGAATTTTAAGTTTCTATAGAAAACTTATTTTTCTCATAACTCTTGTTTAAATCAGTGTCCATTCAAAATATATATTTGGGAACCTAGATATTCTGTATTCCAATCGGAATAAAGACACACTACCTTAAGAATAATTATGATTGATTTACAAATTATTTTGATATTACGTTTGTATGAACTAGGCATCCATCGCCGGCCTCTTAAGAAGAGTCAATGACAAAAATAGATACCTACAGACGGAATGCAGTGCATTGAACAGATTGCAAAAATCTAAATAAATGTTTAATTTACTTAATTTAGAATTACCAATTGATCATTCAAAGTTATGTGATAATTTAAAGTCATTTATGATTAAACTGTGTCTTCTTTAATTTCTTCGTTCCTTTATTTATTCTTTCTCTAAAGTGTTATACTAGGAGAGATTACCGTTTGACTCTGTTTTTTTCAAGATGTACGATTTTTTTTAAATACTATCTCTTTGACCGAAAAGTACGATATTGCACGCCTCATAAGCGAAGCGTTGAGGTCGTGCTCTACTCTCGACATTTCAAAAAAAGCAGTTTTCTCGAAACGGAAATCGTTTTTTTTTTTTATTTATATCGCACTTACAGGTTATTATGAGTGTACTAATATCAAGTCAAATAATTTGTCAGACACATAAAATATAATTCAATAACAATTATTTTGTTTAACATAATAAATAATAACATTAAAAATGGTATTTCCTGGACGTCCATGTGTCTGTGTTTATGGCAGGGGAATTGGTCGAAAAATTATCGTACCGGAATATTTTTTTTTTATTATCTAAAGTAATACACTACGGACTTTCTCAATTAATATGAAAAAACTAATATACGACTGTGTATTTTTTTGTATATCTATCTATTTATTATAGTATTTTTTTTCCTCACCTTATAATTGTGGCGCCACTAAACCATAGCAGAGTTTTCTGGTTTAGTTTTATAATTGTTTTTTGTATTTTTTTTATTATTATTTATAATTGTTTTTTATTTTATTTCATTTGATTAATTATCGTATTGTTAGCAGTAATAAGAAAAAAATGACGTGAACGTTATGAGGCGTGCACTTTTGGATTTACCAAAAAAAAAATTATGTCTGATTCCAACACGGAGCGCGCGAGCGGCACGTTGTCGTCGGCTGCAGTTGCGTCTGCCGTTGCCACGTGCCGCTCGTGTATATTAGCACTTCCTTTAAAAGCCCACTTCACTTAAGTTTTCACGGTGATATTTTTACAAAATAGATCGGCAGGAGTAATAAATAATAATAATTAATTAATTAATTAACAACCAACTTATATTTCCAGTTTGCACCACAGAAAACTTATCGTAACTAACTAAAGTCAGTTTATAGTTAGTTTTTCGTGATTTAAGTTTGGCATAACATAATACCATAATTAAGATCGGTGGGTCGGCACTAGTGAGGCTGGCTAAAGTAAAATATTTGGGTCACATGCTGACAGATCGGCTACAGGACGATGAAAACTAACGGCCGAACCCAATAACTTATTTTCAGTTAAAGACAGATCGCTATTGATGACAGACAGTATAATTATATCTATGCTCGGATGGCGTCTCACAATCATTGATAAAGGCTATATATCTAACGAAAACAATAAGTAGGTTTCTCTACTTCGCCCGCCCGTACGTTCCATTACAACCAACATCACTTTAAAAAACAACATGTGTAATTAGGGTTATATTAAAACTTCTTTGTTGCTTAGTTCTAAATAAGTTACTGGATTAAGATAAAATTCTGTAGAGCCATATTTGTTATGGCCGCGAATCAAAATACAACCTGTTACTGACCTGCAAATTGCAAAAAACCCAATAAAATTTGAATTTCGCGGGCTACCTTAGCGCATTAATGTTTTTTTTTTAACTTAACTTCATGTTTGAATGGTGCTTGCACAGGGGGTGTTAGTAAGGGGGGATTAAATTTCTGTTATTTTTTGCCTAAGGCGCACCGTTTTCGAGATATTTGAATTTCAATTTTAATTTACTACTTTAAATAAAAAAAAACATCTATGATCATTATTGCAAGTACTAAAGAGTTCATTTTAGCTTGGCTACTTTACGTTTATCCCTGCAATTCGGGGAATAGCCAAATCTGCCATCTGTAGTACTGTCCTGTCAAACAAATCATATATTGGGAAGCATACTTTGGCATTTTCATACAAAGAGATATCTGTTGTATGCGATACCCCCTGGGTTCCATCAGTAGATAGTGTGGGCCGGTATGATTCATAGATTATTGCGACGTTAAAACCATCAATAGATTTATATTTTTATATCTCCAGTAGGCCGAAACTGGTGATATATATGTTATTGGGTTCGGCCGTTAGAGAGGGAAAGGAGGGCGTTGGCAGCCCGCTGCAATATGTTGGCCCGTAGATTCGTACGATGTACCACGGATGTGAAACTGTCACTTTTTAGAGCCTTCTGTCAGTCATTTTACACCTGCAGTCTGTGGATTAACTTTACGCGGCGGGCTTACAGCGCCCTGCAAGTTCAGTACAATGACGCTCTGACGCCAGTGTTAAAAAGACCTCGGTACTGCAGTGCTTCCGCAATGTTTGCGGATGCATCCATCGATGATTTCTTTTCCATAATTAGGAAAAGAACTGCATCAATGATGAGCAGGGTCCGTGGTAGCACCAACACTGTCCTCAAAACGTTAGGGTGCAAAATAGACAGTCCTTTTACTGTGTACTGGGCAAGTGTACACCTGCACAGAAATAGGAAGTAGGCATCAGTTACTGTGTTTGGTTTACTAACAAATTACTAACACCTTTTTATCTTGTTTTTTTTTTTTTGTGTGTACTACTAACCATCCTACTAACTATAATATTTGTAAAAAAAAAATATTATTATTATAACATAATATGTAACATCACGTTTATAAGGGCTTCTCCCAACTTAAAAGGAAATTAATTAACTTTTCCGTTATGGTATTTCCTCTGAGGTTATAGGTCAAACATAAAATGACGATCATGTTTTTTGGAACGAATTTCTTTAACGCGGCTTGTGGTATTAACGAACTGGCAGAAATCGTAACGTAACGAATAAGCGTTATGCCCGAAAAGTCAGTTTCAAGTGCCGAAAGAAAAAGAAAAACTTTTGACACTTTGAAACTTGAGACCATATTAGATGGCTCTGTAATTATTAAATAATATACAACGAAAGGAACTTCGACCCAACCGTGTGTCTCACGACACCTCCCGACTTATTTCTTTTTATCACTGAATGTCACTTAAATAATAGCGTGTTTTGATGAGACCTTTGTATAGCCGGCCAAATAATTGCTTTACCACCTTAAGGTTGAATGTCACTTGCAGGTCAAGAAATGACAATGACTATTTGTCTATGTGCCAGTTAAATAATTTCAAACTTAGTGAAGTTACAATTTACTGAGAACTGTTGTCAAACGTGGTAAAGCAGAGAACGTGTGAGCCGTGGTGGCCCAGTGGTAACGGCCGCGACTTACAAGTTACAACTTGTAAGTCGCGGTCATAGGTTTGAACCCAGACATGCGCTTTCATCATCACCATCATTTCAGCCGAAAGACGTCCACTGCTGGAAATAGGCCTCCCCCAAGTCAAAGCAATTAATATTCTAGCCGTGGGACCTGTTTTTTTCGTTTATAACACTAAACTTAATTTGTGATTATTTGGTAAAAATACCATAAAGTTTGTGTGGAATTGTTGATACCATCGCCCCGAGCGTATCTACTAGTGCCTTATTATCTAGTGTAGTTTATTTCGTGCCAATTTTTATTATATTTATTTTGTTGCGCTCTACCTTGTGTAAATAATTTCATCACCACTGCTTTCAAAACGGTGAAGGAAACATCGTGAAGAAACCGGCATGTCCTAGAACCTAAAATTCGATAACATGTGACATCTACCAACCCACACTGAGCCCGCGTAGTGGATTACAGGCCACTCCCTTTCAAAGAGAGGAAGCCTGTGTCCCCGGCAGTGGAAACAATATAGGAAGGCTAATAAGTTATGCTAATGCTATGTTGTCAAATGTGGTAAACTAATTACAAGGTTGGCTATACACTATTTAGTAAATAATAAATTTTGTGCTCGCTTTACTGGTTAGTAGACAGCATGACAAATTTTAGATTACATGGGATTAATTGAAGAGAACCAAATAAAATCGATTGCAACAGGAATCGATTCGATTTGGTTAACAATCACTATACTGTCAGTTTTCCAAATCCAATACGTTTATATGTGCACAAGGTTAGTACAAGGTAGCTGTTGCAAAATTTATAATATTGGTATCTCTGTGTTCTGCCACAGTGAGTGACATAATATGCAAATATTTGTTTAAAATATAAAAGATTTAAAAGTAATTAATGAACAATAGCTGCTACCTAGACTGTGCTAATAGAGACTATAATTTAAAAACAATATTATGTATTTAACCGTTTACGCACACACATAGTTCCGTGTGGACGTAAAGAATAGCTCCATCCTATATCTTCCCGTGGGTGACGTAAAAGGCGACTAAAAGACTTACTAGATAATGGGGAGCAGCGTCTATGCATTTTAACACCATACTGCGATCGCCAACCCACCTTCCAAGCGTGGCGATGATGGCAATCCCCTCCCCCTTCCAATGGGGGAGGTCTATGTCCGGCAGAGGACGTCTTTCGGCTGAAATGATGAAGGATTTACAGACAAGAAGAAAGGAACAGGAATATACGTACAAAGGTGGTGCTAATTTCTAAAGAAATCTCTTCCAGCATATACAACATTATTTTTAGTATAAGTATGCGAAATCTGAATATAACTTGTTCAGAATAAGGAACTGAATCGATTTCAATAATTTTTACACAATGTTATATTTTGTCCCAAAAATATTGAAGTGTGATGGAAAATGTTATCACCATTATTAATTACTTACAATACAATTGCCGTACGGTTAGGTACCTACTGCCAAATTTATTTTAATGCACGCAAGACGACCCTGGAGGCGCGGGGGCGCCGTTAGCATGTTTTTGTACGGACAACCCGGCCACATAACGACCTTATAACTTTGTGATTTTTCATGATACAGTTTTGAAATTTTGTACATAGATTCTTTACATTAAAATACTAGACACGTGTTTCGGGTTTTGCATAATAATATACTAAAACTAATATTGTATACCTGCGATAATACATCATTGCCTACGATACGAAAGTAGACAAAGAGATATTCCAGAGAAGAATAATGCTCGTGCCTTCTCTGTTTAAGAAGAGGCCTTTCCCCTGCAGTAGGACAATAATAGGCTGGTAATATACAGCCTATTATTGTATATATATATATATATATATATATATATATATGGTGGTCTTTGACCAGTGCATGTTGCCAGTGATGACCTATGGTACAGAAACGTGGTTGCTCACAATGGGCCTTATCAGAAGGCTAAAAGTCACCCAAAGGGCAATGGAGAGGGCTCTATGCTTAGAGTTTCCCTACGTGATCGAACCAGAAATGAAGAGATATGCAGGCGAACTAAGGTAACCGACATAGCCCGAAGAATTGCCAAGCTTAAGTGGCAGTGGGCAGGGCACATTGCTCGCAGAACTGATGGCCGATGGGGCCGAAAGGTTCTGGAGTGGTGACCGCATACCGGAAGACGTATCGTTGGAAGACCTCCCACAAGGTGGACCGATGACCTTGTGAAGGCTGCAGGTATCCGCTGGATGCGCGAAGCACAGGACCGGTCGAAGTGGAGGAGCTTGGGGGAGGCCTATGTCCAACAGTGGACGTCTTTCGGCTGAAATGATGATGATGATGATGAATATTATTATTATTCCAGGGATAGATTATAGCAAAGATTTCCAAATTCCGATAGAAAACCGAACAACATATTTTTATTTTTATTTTATATACAGTATGGCGATCAGGTTAACACATTAATTGAAACTACGTATTCTACATTACGTATTTTAAATTAAACAAAAGTAAAAAAAAGGTTTATTGCAGAAACTTGTACAACTTTTACAGTAATAAGTAGTTTTTAACATACGGAATAAAAATAATTAATACCAATTAACATTCTAGCTGTTGGACCTTTTTTTTTCGTTTATAACATTAAATTTAATTTTAGATTTTTTGATAACAATACCATAAAGTTCGTGTAGAATTGTTGATACCATCGCCCCAAGCGTATCTAGTGCCTTATTATCCAGTTTAGTTTATTTCGTGGCAATTTTTATTATATTTATTTTGATTGAAAAACTAATTTTACATTTTTAGTAAAATCGTTTATTTTATTATTTGAACAACTTGTAATAATCACTGTACTATTTAATAAGAAAAACAAATGGCCACTCCGTATGTTACATTATTTAAATTAATAATTATAAATTGATTTAATCATAGTAAATATTCACAAGATTGTGAAATAAAAACCCACGTTTGTACGTACACTATACTGTAATAAAAATTACCTACTTGTTGACATTTATTATTATTAAAAGAAAAATTTTGTTTGTTCGTTACAGCCTTATTTTCTATTTATTAAATTATGTTTGCTAACAGTATCTTCGTTAGGCTTCAAAGGGAGTGACGGCAAATATATTTAAACTTCATGTTGATTGACGAACAAATTGAATTGACCTTTATAAAATTAGAGCAAAATCTTTTTCTTTAAATTTTCTTAGATTTTTATTTAAACCCATGTTTTTAAGCCTTTTATTCCAATTTATGTCCAGATTTATAATACATTATAATATTAAGTTAAAGAAGAAAAATCTTCCTATTACTTTTTCACAACCATCTGGTTGCACCTCTACTTCCCACAGTAGCAAAGCAAGCAAAGGAAGTATACCTATTTTATTTAAAAACCTCTCGACATCAAAAACTAGCTTTCAGTCGACAATTTCGCGAATCATACCTGGCCTTAAGCAAGACAGAATTCGCAATAACAGTACACTTTTGCTGAAACGAAAAATATTGCATTTTTTTTGTAAAAACCTTCGCAGTTTTTAAAATTCTCTCTGGGTGAAGGATTGCATTTTTTAACAGTTACTCAAACAGGTACGGAAGTGCAGTGGAAATGTTACTAAAATCTGTTTCAAAACTTTTTAATGAAAGGTAAAGAAACCTGTAGGCTAATTGCGTAACACACTATCATTAGGAATCGGTTTCAATTTGACAGTTGAACAACATTCATTGCGTTAGTTACGTTGTTGAGCAGACAAAGTTTTCTAACATTTGAAGCAATGGATTGTAGAGTATTGAGCGTAACACAGTTTGAATCGGAATGATTTTGAAGTATATTGATACTTCAAAATCATTCCGATTCAAACTGTGTTACGCAATTAGAGTGCTGTTCTGGTAATATCCCAATACAATCACAACTATTACATTACTTACATTCATTTGTATTTCAAAGGATTCAACTTTATATCCCACTGTCTCCAACAATGATTGTTTAAATAATATTTCAATTATTGTTATTGAAAAATCGTCGCCGAAACGTGAAGTTATGAGTTTCCACAATTGTCAAGTAAACACACATTTTATGATAATTTATAAAATTAGGATTTAGCGATTGATCAATCAATCAATTCATTCAATTTGTAAATGGCACTATAATTTGCCGTCTACTCATCTACTGGTACGTTAACTGACTCATTTGTTTACATTTTATTAAAATGATTTCAAATAGAGTATACGGTTACCAAACTTTTAGGGATCCTTGCAGTGTGCGCGTCCGAATTTTTAATTACCAAACCTGATTCTGAACTACGGCGTTGAGTTTTTGAACGAAATGGCTTTTCGTATGCTATGTGCTGTACTGGTAGCCGTACACAGGCTGCCTTGTTAGTTTTTCGGGGAAAAGTTACGTGGGTTTTATTTACGGAGGATAAAACCAGTGAGTGTAAAGTTGGATTGATAGTTAAGTCTGGTTTCCGACTGAACTGAATCCCAGACTGCTTTTTTTAATGATTGTGACCAGCAGGCTAATTGCGCAACGCAGTTTGTTTTGGAAGCAGATTCCAAATTTAAGCAAACTCCAGTCGGAATCGGTTTCCATATTTGGAATTGTGTAACAATATTTTTTCCAATCCAGTAGAATTTTATAGAGGTGTACAAACCAATCGGCCAGAGTAAGTTTGCTTGCAGCGTTTTGTTTCATCATAAAGGAATTATTTGTTTCTGAATTATTGTGCTACAATTTAATTTTGTTTTCATTACAACTGATGGTCTACTAATGCTATTTGAAGAAAATGTCCAATGATTGCCGAAAAATGAAAAATCAATTTTTAAAACACTTTCTACCAAAAACTACCATAGTTGAAATACACGAACAATACGTTTTTCTTTGAACGTTTTAGTTATCTGTGGCCAATGCAAAAATCGTAGAAAAGCAGTGTTGTCAACTTAGTGGGATTTACACTAAACCTGGGGATTTGGGGCACCCCTACTGGCGGACATCATGCGGATTCGAACGCTGATTTGGAAAGACTAATAACATGACGAATATAGTGAAGTCAAATAGAGGCTACGCGCGTGTGGAGATCGAAAAACAACGTTATTTCGAAAATAATATGCAACGGGCAGATACTGCCAGGATAAAAAAAAAAACCGTCGATAAGACATATTTTATAAGTATGTAACAAACATCCAAACACGTTCACTAACGTTTTCAGTATTGTGATATTATATTAGGATGATGTTGAAAAAATTACTATGAATATGTTATGTTTTCATTTTCATTCTTAAATCTTCAAATGAACCTCCGAAAAGAGACCGAACGTCGAAATAGGAATAAAAAAAACGAGTGTGCTTTAGACCACACGGCTGAAGTAAAACTTACAAATACTAATTATACTTACTTACTTACAACAATAGGCCTGCACTGTGTCTTAGATATCGAAACGCAACTGGATAAGAGAGAAAGAAAATGTGTGCTCGTACCTCTCTCTCCCTCGCCCCTACAGTAATATACGGAGCGTTACGAAACGTAACTCTCTCTCTTTATATCTTCACTAACTTAACTCTCCCTCGCAACTTCCACTGACTCACTTCTGTAACGCTCTCGTCATGCATTCTCCAGCTTACTCCCCAAGTCAAGCGTGCCTAAAAAAGTTTTACTTACTTCAAAAAAAATTGAGCCGTCACAGGACGCCTGGCAGATGTGAAACCATGCTATGGCAACTAGGAGTAACACGAAAATTTCGTTTTTTTATTTAAAACAGCGCCGTCTATCAAATCGTTAAGGGAAAAAATTGCGGTGTTGCTATTGTTAAATATATTATTCATATGCTGGGAGTTAAAAATACATAAATCAAGAAATAAAATAATAATCACATTTTATTCTTGTAGTAAATTTATAAAAATAGCAGAATCTAAAACATATTGAAGTTTTAATTATTAACACAATAATGCAGAAGTCAATGTTGGTGCATAATTTTGTTTTTGTATGGGCACACTTGAATTGCAAATGGCTGGCTGCGCGTGAGAGTCAGTGAGTGACAACAACAGACTAGTATAGTCTGTGTGAGTTCTCGTTGTTTTGAAAGTGCAGCTGCTATCCACGTTGAGTTTAGCTTCCGTTCCTCCGTGTTGCTGTGGCGCGTGCCCGTGTTACAATTCGTTCGTACACTCGTGTTGAATTGTGTATCCTCCTCAGTGTGACGCCGTATTGTTAACAATTAAACATCATCCACAACTTGTGAAGTTACTGTGGACTCTACACATAGGCACTCTTTAAGTTTGGACCTGTTATTGTGAATAGTGATCAGTGAACTTCAACCAAAAAGTACAATGTTTTTCATACACAATTGGTGCAAAGATGTCAATATTGTTCTCACTGACAAAATAACCCTTTGGGATGTTAATGATCCAATGAAAGAAAAGGCTAATCGACACTACCTAAATCATAAAGGGAGAAAACGGAGAGCACCAAATTATATAATAAATGTGTAATTTTTTTTTTATATAAATAAAAATACTTTTAAGTAGTTGTGTTTTTCCTTTTTGAATTCCTGTAACATACCTCCCATAAAAGCCACTTGACATATAGGTACGTAGCTGCTATGCTGCGTACCTACAATACAGCAGCTAGAATACAGCTAGCTAAAGTCAACGCCATGAGACGAGATAAATTTCATACTTTGGGATTTAAAACTTTAACTGAAATTGCGTATGGTTCAGTTTCCATTGCAACTAAAATTATTTTATGACGTTTAGCGATAATTTCTTCATTCATAAATCAACTTAGATATCTTGAGTTTAAAGTTGATAGTTGTATAATTTGCAATTTTATGTATTTATAGCTTCTCATGACGGTTACTTTACCTACCTGCTAATCTATACGTATACATTTATATTCATTAGTTCCCTTAACGAAAAACTAGATGGCGCTGCGTTCGACCACTTCCTAATATTAAAAAAGGACTAAGCTGCCTGTCTATTGCCAGTATACTATAGTAGTATATGTGTGAAACATACAAATTTGTCCACGCATTAAGTGTTTGGGCAAGCAAGCTTCATAAACACCGCACTACGATTTCTGAACGAAATGTCTCTGCGAGCCGCGCTACTCATGTGCGCGGGATTCAAGTCGACCGCCATCTTTTCACTTTGCCGGTGACCGCTCGATCATGCTAACAGAACTATTGCACAATATTTTTATAATTGTATCACCACTCATTTAAATACATAGAATTCAAATTATCAATTTCGTATATTTATTGGAGAGACCCGCAGCTGTGCCCTATTAGAAGAACTATCAACATAATGGCCCCTCGAGCCGAATTCAATCCAGAAAGGAAAACGCGCTTATAAGGTACGGCCAGCCATCCCAATTACCTCACGTTCTCCTTGTCCACTGTGTAATACCGTGCTATAAACTGATTTCAGCAGCTGATAATTAACCTGGTTTCTGTCTGTGTGCTCAACTCTGCCGCGATCGCGAAGCATCGGTGCTAAGCGTAGTGCATCAGCATCACCTTCACATTATCCCGGAAACCGTGAGTACTCCATCCTCCTTATTTTCCGTCAAAATGAGCGAGGAAAGGGAATTAGTTAAAAAACGTGCCATAGTCAAAGGTCGCCTCACTAGGTTTTCCAATTATTTAGATAATATCGGAGGTGAAAGTCTTACTGATCAAAAACGCATCGATCTTAAGTTACGGATTCAGGGAGCTACTAACTTGTACAATGAGTTTAATGCAATTCAAAATAATCTTGAGGAATCTGTTGCTGACTTAGGTGAACAGTTAACGCAGAGAGAATTATTTGAAAATAGCTATTACACAGCATTGTCACAAGCCGAGTATTTTTTAAATAAGAGCCAGGGTACTGCCAGTTCCAATGCATGCAGTCACCGAGCAATGTCAATTAAATTACCAATTATTTCTATGCCTACATTTGATGGTTCATACGAACAATGGTTAGAGTTCAGAGATTCATTTACATCTTTAGTACATTCCTCTAATGAAATCAGTAGCATAGAAAAATATCATTATTTAAAATCGTCGCTCAAAGGAAGTGCAGCGTCATAGAATCAGTGGAATTTTCAAGCGATACTTATGAAGTTGCATGGGAATTACTTCTCAATCGTTACAATAATAGCAGATTGTTAGTGCATAATCATGTCAAGTCATTGTTCACTATGCAGAGCATAAATAAAGAATCACCTGTTCTAATTAGGAAAATAATAGACACTGTTTTAAAGAATCTACGCGCATTAAAGTTACTCAATGAGCCCACTGACACATGGGACACATTAATTATCTACTTAATAGAATCTAAGCTAGATCAAACAACAGAAAGAGAATGGGAACAGTACAAAGGCACATTATTTTCAGAAACTAGTGATTCAAAGAAAAAACTCACAGTGAATGAATTAGTAAAGTTCTTAAAACTCCGGGCCGACATGTTGGAAACACTGCATGCGTCACATAATAAGGCTTATAGTGATAACAAAAGACAAAATAATAACACACAAAATCAGTCAAAAATTCACTGCAATGTTTCCACCAATAAGCCACAGGAACAATCCATGCGTAACCGTAATAAGAGACTTTGTTTGCTTTGTAATACACGTCATTCACTTTATTCGTGTCATAAGTTCATTGAATATGATTTAGAAACTAAACTTAAACTAATTAATGACAACAAACTGTGTATGAATTGTTTACGTTCGGGTCATACGTTAGAGAACTGTAGGTTTGGACCGTGTAGAAAGTGTAACCAAAAACATAACTCCTTGATTCATACGGATAATACCAATAACTTTTCAAGTGACGTTAATGAGTCTGTTTCACGTCATGCGTCGAATCGTAATACTAATGACGTGTCGCCGGTTCCAGCGAACATTGGGAAAGCGCCCCTCTCCTCGCCTGTTACACCCTGCTCGGCCTCCTGTTCCACGTCAAACAATATGATATCTACAATCCAAGCAAACAAAGTTCACGTACAATGCACTCAATCAGCTGTTATGAAACCGGTTTTATTGTCGACTGCCTTAGTTGAGATTTTAGATAATAGTAACGATTATCATTTAGTGCGAGCACTCCTTGACAGCGGTAGTGAGCGATGTTTTATTACAAAATCATTATGCGATTTAATACATGCGCCAGTAATACAGTCCACTCAAGAAATACGAGGTGTTGGTAACTCTGTCACACAATCTACGCAAATGTGTGACGTTGAGATTAAATCGCGGACCAACCCTGGATACACTACGCATTTACAATGTTTTGTTCTACCAAACATTACGTCGGCGTTGCCTGCAATGCCAAAACAATGCGCACAATTTAATATTCCCGATGATATTGAATTGGCAGATCCGCAATTTTATGAATCTCATAATATAGATATATTAATAGGCGCAGACAAATTTTGGGATTTAATAAATAACAAGAAAATAAGATTACCGAATGGACCTTTCTTATTAGATTCAAAATTAGGTTGGATAATAAGCGGACCTATTTCTAATTTTACGCGTTATGAAAGGTACGTTCAGTGTAACTTCTCGCAATCAATTGATTTGCAGTTACGATTGTTCTGGGAGCTTGAGGAGACTTCTATGCGTCGGGATATGCGCACAGATGAGGAACGTGCCTGTGAAAAACATTTCGTCGATAATACTACGCGCAATAACGACGGCAGGTTTAGTGTACGCATTCCTTTTAAACAAAGCCCCGACACATTAGGCGAAAGTTACTCGCAAGCAGAACGTCGGCTGTTAGCCCTTGAAAAACGTTTACTACGCAGTCCTGATTACAGAAAGCTCTATAGCAACTTCATTCATGAGTATATTCGCTTAGGTCACATGAGTCGCATTGACACTTACGGGACGCCGCATTATGTTCTACCGCATCACGGTGTGTTTCGCGAGCATAGCACAACCACCAAGTTGCGTGTCGTATTCGATGCGAGTGCTGCCACCAGTAATAATATATCATTAAATCAATTGCAAATGGTAGGTCCACCAATACAGGGCGATCTGATGGCCATCTTACTACGGTTTAGGCAGCACACGTACACGGCATGCGCAGATGTTGAGAAGATGTACAGGCAATGCTTAGTTCATGAAGATCAACGTGACCTTCAACTGATCTTGTGGCGTGATGATCCGTCGGAGCCCATCGGTGTTTATCGGTTAAATACAGTCACGTACGGGACCGCATCTGCACCGTTTCTAAGTTGTAGGTGCCTAAAACAGTTAGCGGCTGACTCCACGGATCCTGACGTCATAAGAATTATTAACCAGGATTTTTACGTCGATGATATGATAACAGGAAATGATAACAAAGAAAGTTTGTTAAATATGTGTCAAAATGTTGCTAACGTTTTACAAACGGGTTGTTTCCCACTACGCAAGTGGATGTTTAATTTTAATTTAGATAACACAGAAAATAATGCGTCTGAATTATTTAAAGAATTAGCACTAGGCGAAAACGTACATTCGAAAACTTTAGGTATAAGTTGGTATAATGTTAGTGACGAATTTCATTTTAATACGCAGTTTGAAAACGCTAATAACCAATTAATTACAAAGCGTTATATTATGTCAACGATTTCTCAAATATTTGACCCTTTAGGTTTATTGAGCCCTATGATAATTATAGCAAAAATTTTATTGCAGAAATTATGGCTCTTAAAAATAGGTTGGGACGATGAACTCCCTCGTGATGTCGTGCAAACTTGGGAGCGCTTCGCGAGTGCTCTGCCTATTCTCAAAGACGTACGCGTGCGGCGACACGTCGTAGGCAACGAGCCTGCGCGTATCGAATTACACATCTTTACAGATGCCTCCGAATCCGCGTATGGGGCCTGTATTTATGTGCGCACAATTAGTCGTGATTTAAGCATCACTGTTAGGTTATATTGTTCAAAGGGAAAGGTTGCACCTTTAAATCCTGTTAGCATTCCGAGGCTAGAATTATGCGGAGCCTTGTTAGGTGCTAGGCTGTTTAGTAAGGTACGCGAATCGCTTAACTGTCACTTTGACACTATAATTTTTTGGTGTGACTCCACTGTTGTACTGGGTTGGTTGCACATGGTACCTAATTTATTAAAAACGTTCGTCCAAAACAGGGCAGCTGAGATTCATGAATTAACTAAAGAACTTCCTTGGTGTCATGTGAGTGGTAAAGACAACCCAGCAGACTTAGTTTCCCGTGGAGTCAGGCTAGAAGATCTTAAATCTAATAAATTGTGGTGGGAAGGGCCAGCGTTCCTTCATGATCCTGACTTTAATTGTGATCAAGTTATTGCGACAGGCACTGACATTTCTCAAGCTGAGTTGCCCGAGATTAAACCTGTAAAGGCTGTTCAATTATTTCTTAGTACAACAGAAATGTCAGTATTTCCCTTTGAGAGATTTTCTCAATATAATCGTATGATACGCGCATGTGCGTATGTATTGCGTTTTATTCACAACATACGCCATAGAAATGATATTATTCATGGACCTCTTACTGTAGTCGAACTAAGAGAAGCAAACGTTACATTAATACGGTTGAGTCAGCGACAGTCTTTTGCATACGAATATAAATTATTACTAAATAGTCAAAGTCTAAAAAATAAACATAGTTTGAGTAAGTTAAACTTATTTATTGATACTGATAACACTTTACGAGTTGGAGGTAGACTAAAGAGTTCATCTGAATTTGGTTTTAATAAAAAACATCCTTATTTAATCTCATCAAAACATTGGTTTTCAGTATTACTTTTCCGTAGCGAGCACAAACGACTGCAGCACGCTGCACCACAAGCGCTGCTATACAATATACGCGAGTCACACTGGCCAATAGGTGGCAGGAATCTGGCCAAGCGAACTGTACATGACTGCGTGACTTGTGTACGATTGAGAGGTAAACCCTTATCACCTATTATGGGCAACTTACCGCAGGAGAGAATCACTCCAGGTTTTCCATTTTTACGCAGTGGTGTGGACTACGCTGGGCCAGTGCTCGTATTGTACCGTAAAGGCCGGGGCTCAAAATTACTGAAAGGCTACATATGCTTATTTGTTTGCTTGGTGACTCGTGCTGTACATTTGGAATTGGTTAGTGACCTTAGTTCTGAGGCTTATTTACTTGCGTTAAAGAGGTTTATTTCTCGGCGTGGCAAACCTGCTGAAATTATATCCGATAATGGTAGGAATTTCGTAGGACTTGCCAATGAATTTTCAAAATTTTTATCTAATTGTTCTGCAGATTTAATTGATTATGCGACTAGTCAGGACATTAAGTTTTCTTTTATCCCACCTTATACTCCTCATTTTGGTGGACTTTGGGAGGCTGGAGTAAAATCGTGCAAGCATCACTTGTCACGCGTAGTTGGTAATGCACACTTAACGTTTGAAGAGTTTAGCACGGTATTATATCAGGTTGAAGCCATCCTCAATTCCCGTCCCATTAGTCCAATGTCGACAGATCCTAATGATTTCCTTCCCTTGAGTCCGGCCCATTTTTTGGTTGGTCGTCTCCTGACAGCGCCTGCAACTGAACAGCTGACTGAAGTTCCTGCTCATCGACTAACACGCTACCAACGACTAGAGCAGATCAGACAACATTTTTGGTCTCGATGGAGCAAGGAGTATATCTCAGAAATGCAAGTAAGAACAAAATGGAAGGAGAACAAGACTGATCTTCAGCCTAATACTCTAGTAGTCATTAAAGAAGACAACACTCCGCCACTGAAGTGGAGATTAGGACGCATCATAGCCACACTGCCAGGAAAAGATGGGGTGTCTCGAGTAGCTGACATCCAAACTTCCAGTGGGATCATCAGACGCGCATTTCCTCGAATTTGTCCTCTGTTCGATGAAAATGATGACAAGATGTTGGACGCGAGTGCTTCCAAGGCCGGGGGCATGTCCACGCATTAAGTGTTTGGGCAAGCAAGCTTCATAAACACCGCACTACGATTTCTGAACGAAATGTCTCTGCGAGCCGCGCTACTCATGTGCGCGGGATTCAAGTCGACCGCCATCTTTTCACTTTGCCGGTGACCGCTCGATCATGCTAACAGAACTATTGCACAATATTTTTATAATTGTATCACCACTCATTTAAATACATAGAATTCAAATTATCAATTTCGTATATTTATTGGAGAGACCCGCAGCTGTGCCCTATTAGAAGAACTATCAACAAAATTATTTACACACTACTACATAAAGACTGTATAGAAGCAACGCGTCGCCACGCCGCTTGCGTCACCCCGCCAGCAATCGGTTTTACGTGCGGCTATAGATGTTTCACATCAAAAAGCGACTAATATAATTTGAAGAACCGCCACTAGCACTAGTAGACTCGGGGAAAAGTTGGCAACACTGAGTAAAGTTATTATTATTAGGAAACTTCGCATTGTTTTGCCTTGAATTTTGTTTTTACTATTAGTTTATTTGTATTTTCAACATACAAAATTATATTTATTATTCTCATACAGAAACAAGGGCCTATGATATGTAGTTTCAGTCCTTTTTTCTTGTGGATTGTGGAATATCTTTGGAGAGAGTTCTGTAATGTGGTGTCTTCGTTTTGTACTAGCTGCACCTGTAAGACTTTTGCTCAATAGCGAAAAGTACTTACCTATGTCAATACCATCACTACAAGTAAGTAAGCCAATATATATAGGAATAAAGGGCATGTTCAGTGTCTTAAGGACGTGTGAACCTTCGTACAGTCGCCGGCACGTAACTTGGCAAGGTTTTGGCGTAGTCTGAGTAAATATACGCATGTACAATTAGTGCAACGAAAAAATTATCACGTTTATTGCTTATCATTATTCTATGGTTATTGCCAGAATTTATTTTTAACGTGTCTGTTTAAAAGTAAGCTAAGGAAAGGGGAGAGAAACATCTAACGATTCTTGGCAAGTTACGTGCCGGCGACTATATCTCATTAGAGTGTAGCTGCTGTAGGTACATTATTGATCAGTCTACTTATGGATACGGACAACTATTCCTTTGTTGTGTAGACACAAGAACTTAATCTATTTATTGCGGTTAAACTAATTATTATAGTTAGTATGCCTGTCAACCTCACATTCTAACAACTGAAATTGTTAATCGATATTTTTGTACTTACTTAGAAGCTCTACAAAACATTAATCATAATATTTTCGCAGACGTTGCAAGAGCTTAAAATACAAGAATGGAACGCAATCACAACACAACATATCAACCTCGTACGTCAACTAGTTGAAATAATGGGGATTTTCTTACAAAAACTTGCTAGTGGCAAGGCTAGACATGGAAAACCAATCTTCTGTAATATAGTCATTGAAGGTAAGCTTTTGACACATCTATACTAATATTATAAAGAGGTAAAGTTTGTGAGGTTTCTCTCTGGATCTACTGAACCGATTTTGAAAATTCTTTAACCCATAGAGCCACGTTATTTGTGAGTGTCTTACAGCTATTCACAAGTAAAAATGTTTACCTCCCAACAAAGTGGGCACGGGTCAGCTAGTAGTTAATAATCAAACAGGAACTCACTTAATTCAGTACTTAATATATTTTCTTGGGCAAACTTTCTCTACATCATATATTTTATGAATAAGTACCTAACTAATGTTTACCATTCTAATTTAGTGGTTAAAAAAAAATCTGGAGACTGAAAAATCGGCCCTAAATAAAGAAGAAATTAAACAACTAATAGCAATGACTAGGCCGATGGCTTTTGTCCAGCCATGAGCTGAAAAACAACTAGTTGATTATGTGGCAAACTAGGCATTAATTTGCCACATAATGTTTGAGTACTTTATTTGAGCAGCAAATAATTAGATTTTTGTTTAAAACTAGGAGAGTTCCCGGGGCGTTTCACCTATGAAGACAAGAAGGCAGCATGAATGATGTTGCCCCATTGCTGTTGCTGTTCACTTTGGCTACTGCTGCTATTTACTTCTGACATCACTGCTCAAGTACAAAAGTAGAAACTGAAGATTGTTCATAAAAGATGATCATTTAATTTTAGAAAACTTGTTGATTTATAAAGTCTTGTTAGACACTGATATAAACCTATGTTCATATTGTGTTAATTGATAACCTGTAAACTTTATTATGAAGTATTTTAATTATGAACTTTATAGGCACAAATAAAAATAACTTGTTATGAAATATTAAGAATAATTGAATACTTACTAAGTTTTTTTTTTATAAATACAAGTGATGCTATTTTGAAAATAGTGGTGTTTGCTTTAATTAACTGTCATTCATTAGGTAAGTATAGATAAATAGAAAGAAATAAATTATGGTAAACAAAAAAACAACTTTTATTTATGTTATAACAACCAATTGACAATAGCATTTATTCACATTTAACATTTGACATCTAATGTCTTCCTGTGGCAGTCATCATGGATTATTTAAACTGCTTGATATTGCTTGCTATGAGCGTGTTAGATTATTCATATTTATAGGAAAACACTGTTGAATTGATGTTGTAAAACACCATGAACTTGAGTAAATAACAAAGACAATGTCAGCTGTCATACGACATATGACGTTGACTTATGGTAACGTTTCGTTTCAACATGTTGTAATTATTGTATTCTTATCATAAATTATTATTTTGTGAAACAAGAGTTATAATTTAAAATAAATGTAATCATCACTCCCTAAATTAATATTTCACAAATAGTTAATTTGTGTTAACAGTCAATTGTGTGACTTAAAAGACTAGATTCCAAGCTAGTCATGATTTGCGGTTCTAGATAGTCAAAACAAATGTTTATTTACTTTAACATTACAAATTGATATGGTATTATGAATAGTATGATTCTTTAATGTTTATTAGATTTTACATAGCAATATCAATGTACCAAGTTGTTTTTAAACAATTCTCGGAACTTTCAAGCGAAGTTGATATTTTATCAACTCTACGTAAAGATAACAAGTAAACACTTACTATATTCCTAAATTATCTTATTATGTTTTAAAACAGTTCCACTATATGAGATTTGTTTATTAACACTTCCAAAAGAAGTTATTAAGCCAAAATTGTATGACGCTCTGTGATTGGTGGATACTAATATCTTATCAGATCTTACTTAAAACATTATAAATAAACGCTAGCTATATTGCTAAACTATCTCATTAAGTTTTAAAGTAGTCTCACTACATAAGTTTTGTTTATTAATAGCTATGCTAATAGATATTCAGCCAAAACTGTATGGTGCTTTGTGATTGGTCGAAAACGGCGGGCAAAGTTGGAAATTTGTGAATACTATAAAAGGGCATGTATCCAGCAGCTCGGCGGACTCCTTATGCTAGCTGTCTAACGGTAAAGGCCTGGTCACCTGGTGTCTGCCGTAAATATTAAGCTGCTAAGGAGATTCCCCGCCACAAAGAGATAGTACACTATAAAGTGGAAACTCTGGTCGGCAGGCCAAAGAGAGCTGGTACGCCCTGTAACGCGGAAGCTCTGGCCAAATCATCCAGCGACCCTTTAGCTAGCTGTCCAACGGTAAATACTTCGTGTCCGCCGTAATTATTAAGCTGCAAAGGAGTTCCACCGCCATTGCCACTAGGACACAGTATACACCACAAAACAAAGTACTGGCCCAAGAGAGCCGGTACGCTGTAAAGGAAGTCTCTGGACAAAATAAATAAAGATGAGTATTTACTTTTCTAAAACCATATTTCTTAGCTATTCTGTGTAACTTATATTTGTGTAAAATGTAATACCTATGGTTATTTGCAGTTAGGTACTTACTAATCTAATATAATTATAAAATGTGTACCTACCCAATTGTGAAAATAGTCAACTTAAAAGGTTCCCGTCCTATTTAATGTACAACTTGTGTGATTTTGTGATCTAATATATGAAAGTTAAAATGATATCCGCCTATTATTAATTTATTACAAGATATACCCATATAGGTACTAGGTGTCATTTGAGTTAGCTAAAAGTAGGTTCATTTCCTATTCTTAACCGACTTCCAAAAAGGAGGTTTTGTGTTTGGCCATTTGAGTTAGCTAAAAGTAGGTTCAATTCCTATTTTAACAGACTTCCAAAAAGGAGGAGGTTTTGTGGTCGGCTGTATGTTTGTTTTTAATATCTAATTGCAATATATTTGAGAGATTAAATTCATTATAGTATCAATAATCTTTTAAGCGCATGACAGAAAGTTTAAATTTTTCCTGATTAATGTAGTTAAGTGTGACACCTGAAAAAGAAAAAGAATTTAAGTAAACTCTCATTACATTCCATTAACCATTACATCCATCCATAAAGTCTAATAGGCCTCTTCCTTTAACACTTCAATACACAATCTATCTACTTTATAGAACAGCAATATTCTGCTAATATACAACAATAATAGGTGCCTACAATTCTATTGATAAGCAGACTTGACTAAAAAGTACCTAAGCAAAGATACTTTCTAAAGCCCCCAGTGAGTAATTTTATTTAAATTGAATAATTGACTTGGATATTCTTACTAATAATATCAATCATTGAAAAACATTCAAGAGTAAATATTCATATAAGTTGGTAGAAGGTTAGGTAGGTAACTATAGAATGGGCAGCAGCATTCTCTATGCATTTTAACACCATACTGCGATCGCCAACCCACCTGCCAAGCGTGGCGATTATGGCACCCCCCCCCCCCTCGTATGTATGGTAGGTACCTAATTATGTTTGATGGTGCCTTGCCTATCTATATTTTGTATTCACCAGTAACTAACAAAATAATTAATGTTGCTGTGCATATCAAACATCTTTGAAGATACAATATTTAGATAAGTACCTATTTTGGGCACATTCAATGTTCAACACTTAGAAAGATAATAATAATAAGTAAGTAAGTATTGATATTACCTTGAACAGACAGTCAGACCATGATGTGGAAATTTACATGTATGGTGGTGTACAGTTCATCTAAGTCCTTACATAATCCATTGACAAATGCTTATTTCTGTGCTTGTTTTTGTTCTTCGTCTATAGGTAGATTTATTGCTATTCAATTAAGTAAAACCTCGAATACATAAACAAGTTGTTAAGCTTGCGGCTCATGGTAAGTTTGATAGGGTACGAGGCATGAATTTGTCTTTCCATAAAATGTCACTAATATACCTAGTTTCTGAAATATCATAATACTCGTAAGTATCTCTAATTTAGGTTGTAAAGCACTTAACAAAACAAAACTTTTACAATTATTTTAGAAAATTGATCTCACTGCCTTGCTGGCTAAAATACCACTATTATTGATTTATCATAGATGTTCTACACCAAAACACATTCACAATTTATCAAGAAGATATTCACATACATAATTTCGTAATAATTATGATGATTTTATGAGTAAATGCCAAAAAAATTACAACGAAAAATGATAGCGACCAACATGTTGTCTTCGCTTTCGATTCAAACAAACTCGTTGGTTTCAAACCAACTAACACCTGTCAAAATGGTTACGCAATTCGAATATTAGCGTTTTTAGACGCTTATCGTTTACTCTTTAGCGTCTCAAACAGATTCGAATTGGTTTCACACATTATTGGTGTTACGCAATACGAAAGTCGTAAAATAAAGCAAACTCCGATCGGAATGAAGCAAATTAGGCTGAATCGTTTGCAGAAAATGCGTTACGCAATTAGCCTACAGCACACCAAAGGAAGATCGCGATCTCCTAAATCCTTAATGGCGTAGCAATGGTAAAAAAAAGTGTCAAAGTAAAAGGAGATTACGACTTGTCATTAAGTACGAGATTACCAAAAACGTAAAAAAAAACAATGGAGCGTCTGTGGCACGCCATCGGAAAATCATGATAAATTGGAAAAAATTAACCTACACTCGAGGTTGTGTTCACTGAAAATTTTGTAACATTATAACTTAAACGAGTGTCCGTGGAGTTTCTTGCCCTTTCTTCTCCATATGTACCTACTACGCTTTGGAATGGGCAACTAGCTTCATATTTCTAACTGACCGACTCCTTGACAATTCAAAAGTGTCTGTAAATGGTTTAATTTAAATTAATGCTTTGAGTTTGAGTTTGAAGGTTCATTTTTGTTTAATTTCACGTTCACAAGTCACCTACAAAATTACTAAGCAATGCTTTCTTTTCATTTTTCGATTATTCGGTAGGCGAGTGAACCTAGTGCCGAATTCCAATATCGTTGGGTGTGTTGATTTTGAATGAATTTTTTTTTTCTTTGATTCATTTTGTTTTCAGACGTTTTGCATCTAGTGAAATACGCCAAATGTAAGGCAGAAATTAGATATCGGCATTAGTAGACTTGGCTCCGGCTGTGACGTCAGTAAAAAATAAAACATAATATAAATACGTATGCAGAACCCCAGAGTACCAAAATCATCTACCATTACCATTAATACCTCTGTTGGTTCAGTTTTTTTTTGCAAGCAGTACAATAAAAGAATTAGTAAAAGCTTGCATTCCCGGTGGATAGTTTAGTGCCCGATGTATTGTCATGGGATTGCTAATATAATGGACCATAAATAAGCAAGGAAAATGTATCATTGCAGTCCAAAGGGAAATCCTATGTTTGAAGTATTAAGTTTATACATTTTTAATTTGTTTTGGCATTATATTTTGATGATATAAGATTACTGATGGGTTTTATATGTATAAACTAGCTTTTGTCCGCGTAGCATAATCAGCCTATAATGTTAAGAGATGTCAGCACGAATTGACGGGGTCCATTAGAGCAATGCCTGCCAGGGTTGCGAGTTTGTCCGAAAGGGATATCGTGGCCCTGGCACACAAGCAAATGAAGGAAAACGGGTGGGTTTTAGTCAATAAACGTCTAACACGCCCGCCAGCTCCACCCAAAGCGGGAGAACTTATTTGATAATTTCCCACACAGAAAAAAAAAAGCCTATAATTTTCCCACTGCTAGGACACAGGAATCCTCTATGTGAGAGGGAGTGAGCCATAATCCACCACGCGGACCCAGTGCGGGTTGGTAGATATCACATGTCTTTGAATTTTCTATTCTAGGACCTGCCGGTTTCCTCACGATGATTTCCTTCACTGTTTTGAGAGCAGTGGTGATGAAATAATTTACACAAGGTAAAGCACCTGTCAGGGGTCGCGCCCACGACTTACAACTCGTAAGTTGGGGCTGTTACCACTGGGCCACCACTACTCTTGAATCCTATTTCTATTGTCCGCGTAGAGGTCGGAAATTATCTCTCGGGAACATACTACCGGTACAAAAAGTATCTAACATGGTCTACCTGCGTGCCAAATTTCATCCATCCAAATTTCATCCATCCAAATTCCATCCGCTGGGAGCTAATTATATATTTTTAGGGTTCCGTATCCAAATGGCAAAACACGGAACCCTTATAGATTCGTCATGTCTGTCTGTCTGTCCGTCCGTATGTCACAGCCACTTTTTTCCGAAACTATAAGAGCTCTACTGTTGAAACTTGGTAAGTAGATGTATTCTGTGAACCGCATTAAGATTTTCACACAACAATAGAACAAAAAAAAAAATTTGGGGGTTCCCCATACTTAGAATTAGAACCGAAAATCATTTTTTTTTTTATCTTACGTGTATCTATGGATAGGTCTTCAAAAATGTTTTTTTTTTCTTATCTGAATAGTTTGCGCGAGAGACACTTCCAAAGTGGTAAAATGTGTGTCTCACCCCGTAGTTTTATCATTCTCTTATTTCAGAAGTTACATTCTAAAATAAGAGAATGATAAAACTAAAAAAATATATGATGTTCATTACCATGTAAACTTCCACCGAAAATTGGTTTGAACGAGATCTAGTAAATAGTTTTTTTTTCAATCAATCAATCAACTCAGCCTATAGCAGTCCACTGCTGGACATAGGCCTCTCCCAGGCGGCGCCACAACACCCTGTCATCCGCCTTCCGCAACCGGTCTGTCCCAGCCACCTTTTTAAGGTCGTCGGTCCATCTAGCTGGGGGGCGTCCCACACTACGCGTGCCGATACGAGTAAATAGTTTTTTTTTAATACGTCATAAATCGTAAACCGCAATTTACCTTTTTATAGATAATGGTACGGAACCCTTCGTGCGCGAGTCCGACTCGCACTTGGCCGGGTTATTTTTTGTTCCTGGTTAGGAAATCCACATGGATGTCCTCCGCCCTGGGACGGGTGGAGAGGTCTATCAGACTCTTGCTGACTAAAACCACCCCGGTGTTCCCTTCCGACACTTGCACCGGGTATCAAAGGATGATGTGCGACTCCCGCGATCCCCGGCTGTTGCCGCCGGCCTGCCCTTGCGGGCCACCTCAAGTAAGGGGTGAGGTGTTTGACACCCCCGCGACGCCTAAAAGGGGCGGGCGTGGAACACTACGCGCCGCCACCTCTGGTCTTTTATTATGGGGGCGGCGGACGTACCTGCCCTGGACCCATTTAGGGGGGCCGGAAGAGGGCATTGTCTGCTTACTGCCGACGCCCAGTGTGCCTGCTGCGGGGCGGGTGAGTGGGAGAGATCTCCCGCTCCCTTTCCGCAGCCTCCTTCTGTGACATGACTGTTTCGCAGAAGGATACCACCGCGTCCCAGAGCTCGAGTACCGGCCGGACCTGCCTTGTCAACTACTACAGTTAGACTGAAATAAATTTTAATTAACTATTTCGCAGTAATCAAATCTGCAACGGTGCCGCAAGAAAAATTAAATTAGATGTTATCGAGCGTGTAGGCTTGTCATAATTAATTAATTTATTTATTTAGAACATGGAGGACTTACAGCTAATAAAAACAGACAAAAATAAGGAAACCTTAGTCACTAGAAAGCCAATTACAAATCCTCACGTACAGACTTATAAAAATAATTTATGGTGTGAGCAAAAAAACAAAAAAACACATCGCCTTAATTAAAGTAAGAAGCAATAAAACACATACATAATATACATATATATACTTGGTTTGCAATTATATTAAATAATAGAGATTTTTTTGTAATATACAAAAAAAAAAAAACAACTAAGAAACCTACCGTTACTTGAAAAATTTGAGGCTTAAGCACCTGCTGAATAAGATTTATTAATTTAATGTAACTGCATCATACATATTATGCATTATTATTTTTATTATTTGGTTTTAGTTTATTATTGTAAATGTTAACGTAAGTTTGGCCTAAAAATGGGTAGTTTAAATTATGGCACTTATATGTTTAAATTTTTTGCTGCAGAAGCTGAAAATATAAACGGAAAACTGAGGTATGTTTAATGAGCGCTTACTCATTGTTTTATTTTTTCATTTTGAAATATCCAAAATAAATCTTCTGGAATATTTTGTTTTTTTAACTTTGCCCTTGAAGTTTTAATCGCATGATAATAAAAGAAAATAATTTTCAAAATCGGTCCTCAATTGACGGGGAAATCGGTGAACACACATTAAAAAAAACATACCTACAGATGAACATAGCCTCCTCCTTTTTGGCAGTCGGTTAAAAATACAGCAAATAGATGTCCTGAACCACCATAATAGTAAGACCTATGCTGTTGTTGTAGCCAAAAATAAAGAACTCGATTTTCTTCGACCTTTGTAAACCGACCTCATCTAGTTTAAAGTATTATTATTTATTTTGACGTTTAAGTAGTTTTTACTACTAATAAATTAAACCCAATTTACAGAAATAAAATATAATTTATCAATAAGGGGCTTATTTATAAACGTTAAAGTTATTAGCGCCTGTTTAACCATAATTATGTTTTTGGTTTTCTTGTAAGGCCCACTTGCGTGTTCATGGGTTATCCTAAATAACTCGGAGTTAATAGCTAACCCAGGGCTAATCAAATATTTAATCTTGCGCCACCAAGTTAGAGGTAAACCTAGGGTTAAACTTTTAAAAATTGAACTCATCGGTGTGGAAGATTTAAGTCGCTAATGGGAGGCCGTCACCTCCTTCTGCGAATCAGTACCTAAAGCTCGCGAAGGAGGAGGCGGAACGCGTGAGGGAGAGGCAAGGTTCGGGCCCTCACGCCCTTAGTCGACGCAAGAGACGCCCCGGGCGTGTCGGAGTCGAGGGAGCCGCAAGCCGATTTCCGGCCACCGTAGGCGCAGGCCTGCGGATGGTGAGCGACGGGTACGTCCAATAAGGACCAGGCCTGGGTCAACGGCGCGTTGAGTTCCACGCGCGCCTTAAAGAGATGTTAGCACGAATTGACGGGGTCCATTAGGGCCAATGCCCTATATGCCAGGGTTGCAAGTTTGTCCGAAAGGGATATCGTGGCCCTGGCACACAGGCAACGGAAGGAACACGGGTGGGTTAATTACTTAACTCTGAGTTTACAAACCCTACATTTATTCATTTAACCCGACTAAACGTGCAAGTGGGCCTAACAGAAATAGCACAGCGATAAATTTATCGCTTTTTTAACACCTCGGTCAATTTTTCAATTAAATATTGTGATGTAACTCGCAAGATGTGTTTCAATTATTTTTTCATTCTTTTTAATTAGTTCCATTTAAAATCTTCATGGTAAATAATAATCGGAACCGTTCATTTTCTGCCGGTCATGTTGGCAATACTGTGGCTCATAGTTTGGGTAAGTTAATTCATTATGTAATAATACTAATCCTATACCTACTCCATTTAGAAAAATAACGGCAAAATTACGACAGTTAGTGTGTAATATTGTTGAAATTACTGCACATTAGAGTAATTTTTTTAAATGCAAATGGTAAATAGATTACTTTTGCTTTGTTTTTATCGAAATAACGAAAAGGTGACAGCCGTTATTTTTCTAATGTTAAAATTAGACATCGGATTATATGCACTATCAAAATGCCAAAATAAGTATGCGAAATATGCATAAAATATGCACAATCAAAATAAAACTTATTATTAAAATTAACGTTTATTAAAAAAAAAATTATATATATATAAATATCAATAATCAGTTGTAATTCTTGTGACATTATACAATTAAATATTTTTCTAGATTCTCTAGAGCAAATTTGTGACGTTCGTCACATAATATTAATTTGTAGGCTGAAAATTACCTCTCTACGTCAACTGACGTTACTGGACAGAACTTGAAATTTTGGCGCCATTTCTGCAGAAACCTCTTCAGGCAGAGTTTGGCCGGTATTGTTGATAAATGCGTTAACTTTCTTACGCCTAATAAATTTAACTAGGTACTGAATTATGCACTATCAATGAAAAAATACAAAATATGCAATAACGGTATAAAAATAAAGTTTTATGCATTTGCGCAAACATGCATCATCATCATTTCAGCCGAAAGACGTCCACTGCTGGACATAGGCCTCCCCCAAGCTCTGCCACTTCGACCGGTTCTGTTCTTCTCAAGACGAAAGTCTTTGACCAGTGCGTGTTGCCAGTGATGACCTATGGCACTGAAATGTGGTCGCTCACAATGGGCCTTATCAGAAGGCTAAAAGTCACCCAAAGGGAAATGGAGAGGGCTATGCTTGGAGTTTCCGTACGTGATCGAATCAGAAAGCAAACATGCAAATGCATATAATCCGATGTCTAGTTATAATAAATGGGGTATAGTTATATAATTAAGGTTGAGGGGCTTGTGGCTAAGTAATAACAGCCACATGGGTCGATCGATCAGATTAAGCTACGCTTATCGCGGTTGGTCTGTGGATGGGTGACCATCTTTACATACCAAGACCCCTCCGTGCCTCGGAAAGCACGTCAAGCCGTTGGCACCAGCTCGCATTTGTAGATCTCTGATAGTTGTTACGGGTCGTCAGACTCCCGAATTTATCCCGAAAGTCTGACAACCTGTCTTACCAAGGGGTATCGTGTTACCCAATAACTGGGTTGTGGAGGTCAGATAGGCAGTCGCTCCATCTAAAATACTGGTATTCAGCTGCTTCCGGTTAGACTGGAAGCTGACCCCAACATGGTTGGGAAAAGGCTGGGCAGATATAAGTATGAGTTTATAATTAAGGTCATATTTGCGCGATAAGAGCCTGGTTTGAAGTCCTAAACCAGCTTGTCACTGGCTTGCCATCAGCTTATTAACGTCCTCTATGATGTTTCTACTGTAGAATAATAAAGCGCTATCCACACAACTCCGGGTCAAGGCTATCCGTGTTCCGAGTTGTTCGTTACAGTGTTCCCGTCAGGGACGTGCCATCCGTCACCCGTGTTCACACATATCAGGGAAATCGGTATCAGTGTAATCTGTTTCTTTAGCTGAGACGCACACAACACGATGTCCTTATTTAACAATGAAGAATTAGCAATGATTGCAATAGCGCTAGATGAAGAAGAAGCAGATCTTCAAGAAGACTATCAGCAGGCAAAACGTATTTGGGTATGTGAGCTCTAGATAAAAATCTGATAGCACTGTTAGAGCGTCCGTGCGTCCGAGCGTGCTCCGGGACACTGAAGATCTGGATGCGCCTAACACGGAGCTATGTGAACAAGTTCATACAAGTTGTACGTAACCGATTTTTTCCCCGTCCCTGACGGAACACGGCAGGGCCGGGTACCCGGAAATGTGTGGATAGCGGTTTAGCCTCACTCATGATATTAATTTTAAACATAACTATATTTCAGATCACAGTTGGAGAAGCGTTTTACGATGACTATGAATGGTACACGTCGGACGATGGTAAACTTATTGTTAATATTATGCAAAAATTCACGGCGCTATACAGGGTTATTTTTAAAACGTCAATAACCTCTTAAAGGGTCATTGTACTCATCATTATGAACAACTTTTACTATGGGACCAAACCTGGAATCGCGAAAAAAAATCAGCTGTTCCCTACATTTTAACGAATTATTAACCCTGTATATGTACAATGTGTAACTGAAATTAACGCACATTATAAAAGTAACTTGTTCAGAATCGTTTACTGAATCGATTTCTGTATTTTTTAATACACTTACGTAATTTTTCATCCTAATAATAATGAAAACTACGTAAATTACAGTCACACATCTGCTGTATAGTCAAAATATACCAAAATGGTCGAAGTAATTATAATGTAATCGATTGACCATCGCGACATAACTAGTGAAGTAACCATACGACTTGGTACTCGATACTTACGATAAATCGATTCAAGTTAAATGTCAAAACGGGCCTATTATTTTTTGACAAGTATAGACCCATAAACGTGTACAACTGTGCGTGTGTAGATTTGTAAATGTGACCACAATTTTCTCCTACAATCGTATAACTAATTTAATAAATAAACAATGTTTTAGACATACTTAAACTCACGCCTTCTTCCCAGGGGAGTAAATTTAAAAATATAGAAAATAAATTAAAAAAAATATATAGAACGCCACCTGCTACGCTCCATACATACTCCTTTTGCTACGTTTCCGTTCATACATCTGGTCATACACGCACGCCGGTTGCGAGTACTACGCACTTGACCTTTCCGAAGAACCTCACCAATAGGTCACTATAAGTCCCGGCGTTTCCACTCACATCTGCCTTGTAAATACCTTTTGTTAGTCGCCTTTCATTTATTCTCTCAATATGACCAAACCACCTAAGCATACTATTTTCATTTTGATCACTAGGTACATCTTCTTTTAAACCACACAGTTGCCTTATCACATAATTTTCAGCTCATTTATAATCAAATCACACATGCTTCGCAAGGAACGCAATTCCACAGCATTTATTCTACTTTCATGCTTCTTTTGCATCCTACGAACAGGCTCACCATTATGAACAGCCAGTCGAGCCTTTTTGGCATCGACTGGTTGGTCACAATCACATGTATAGCACCATTCACTTTATTTCCCGCATTCTTTCTCCTTTCTACATCTTCACCAATCTTTCCATCCTTTGTAAACACATAATAGTAAAAATTATATATAACATAATTATTCTAACTGGGCTGTTTGGCGGTGTGCGTTAATTCCGGGACCTGTTGTAGGTGTATAGACCTCTGTATTTCATGAAGAGGAAATATATGTTGATTATTATGCTAGTAGCGCTGTCACTTTTGTACCCGACGATGCCTCGTCTTCGGCCAATTTCACGCATTTCGCCTCGCCCATAAAATAAATCTATGATTTTCCATAGACTGTTGTGATATTGCTGCTACAATGATATTATAGTCTCGGTCCTTCTTACACAAGGTTGACCGACTAAAAAAAATATCTAAGAGACCCACTTTTCATAATAATATAACAAAATTAAGGCGCTGCCCAATCACCGTCCACTTAATCGTCTCACAGTTAACCGTATTGCTACATATTACAAACCCAAAAAAAATACGGTGTATAGTCAAGGGTATAAAAAAAATACTTATTTATAAGAGAAATAACCTTGAAACATCGTTAGCAAGAACACGAAAAAGCTATTTCGTCTTGAAATGCTCAATATTTTGAGCGACAACTATTCATAATTTTATAACTATAAAAAAGAAAATTTAATCAACTAAAGAAATATGTAAATTTGTCTTAAATTCGTCATGTTTTTTTTTTAAATAAAATTTTAACTTTGAAATAACTTTCATATTATTGGCGGACATGAGATTCTACTAAAATCAAACGCATCGCCATTTTTAACCGTATTTGTATACCGCGATGCACTACTGTCGCTTCACCTCCTGCAATACCTAAATAGTTGCTTCTTACCGCGCCTTATTCTATTAAAATATCTCTCATATCTATAAGCTTTTCAGTAGCTTGGACCCTATCTGAGTATTAGTGTTCTGTGGCTTGGACATAAGCTATAAGGACGTCCCTTTGTCTAGGCCCTCAGGACAAAGAAGTTCTTCTTCTTTACATCTTGTCCCATCTTCGGCTCTCCGAATCTCCCTTCTCGAGACATTATTTATTGTGGGATCTCGTCGAGTCTTTGTTATTCTTAACGAAGTTTTTATTTTTTAAAGTTATTAAGGTTTGGCTATATTTTATTCTTCTATTATTGCAGGAGTTTACGACGAAAGGGCCTTTGACTCGCAAAGAGGAGTCCGTGGAAATTTTAGCGATATTTTGAGAAGTTTTGCGAGTTCATACATCTCTGCACGAGGTAAGGACTGAGTCAACATCTTTAGTTTTATTAATAAGTGAAAGTAATACTTAAGTATATTAAAATTACTTATTTACGATTTTTACAGAAGGCGATGACGAATTGACTCTGCCAAAAGTTAAATCAAGTAAATGTTTTTCATACTTATTCCGAGGATTTATTTCATTTTAACCATACTTTTTTACGGGTTATGTTTAGTATTACTGTTTCAGCGTTTATCAAGAAAAAGTTTAGTAAATTAGTGAGTATCTCGTAGCTATTTTGTCACGGCGTAGGCATATACACGAGGTGTAGTAATATCACTGTCGTAGCAAATTCTCGGTTGCGTGACAATTTTGTATTCCATAAACGACATTTCTTTGTTATTATACACGTATTATAATTGCGAGTATCCTTATTAAAAACATACTTTATCTACTTTCATAACGTAAAGTTCTACATAATGATTTGCGACTAAAACAGATATTATGTATTTACTGGATTATAATCATTAGAATCATTAAATATCTCTCCAAGTTAGATTTGTTCTCCAATGTCATGATTGTATGAAAAAGTCATTCAATGGAACAAATCTAACTTAAACAGATGTATTAATGATTCTAATGTTTAGAATCCTGTAAATACATAGATGTTATAGTCGCGAATCATTATGTCGAACTTTACGTTATGAGAGTAGTTAAAGTATGTTTTTGTTAAGGATGCTGGCAATTATAATACTAGTATAATAACAAAGAAATGTCGTTTATGGAATACAAAATTGTCACGCAACCGAGAATTTGCTACGACAGTGACATTGCTACACGTCGTGTAGGTATATGCCTACAAAGTAGCTACGAGATACTCACTAATTTACTAAACCTTTTCTTGATAAACGTCATCATCATCATCATCTGCAATCTGCATCATCTGCATCAGCAAAAGGCAAGGCAGATGATGATGATGATGATCAAGTAATTTTTTTGTGAATAATGTGCATAGTAGACTGATTAGACTGACCGCTGATTCTACATTATCTGTGGCATAAAATGGCGGTGCGTCATCGCAACAGCTGATCGGTTGCTGTTACAGTCCGCGAGGCCTAATTTTAGCTTTGCATTTGTGTGAGTGATTACAGTACAAGAGGTGAAATGTGGAAGATGCGCGGTGGAGTTGCTTCGCATACTCTCCCACGTTACGTTGTTCTCATACGTCACCGTGTGAACGGGCGCCGTCAGTTGAGACTGGTCTTCTCTTAACTGCTTTTAATCTTATATTTTGTATTGTTTTTTAAATAAGTAATTTATTTTTTTACATTGTTCCCACTTATAGAAACAACAAGAATAATGTACCCAGGATTTTTTAATATCTTGATTTAAAAGAGTGTCCTTGGAGTTTCTTGCCTGTTCTTCTCCATAGAGATCTACGTTTTGGAAAGGGCAAATGTCTTCAACTTTCTGACTAACTGACCGACTCTTTGACAATTCAAAAGTGCCTGTAATAGGTTTAATTGAAATAAATGTTTTGAGTTTGAGTTCACACCTACACTATTTATGTGCACTCACACAAATGCAAAGCTCAGCGTAGGCCTCGCGGAATGTACGCGATGCAATACGCTTATCCCCGCGGTGAAATGTTAGATTTGCTGTTCATTACCCGCAAAAATATTTGTTATTTAGAAACTAACGCTTTGAATGTTTTAGGACTACGAATGCTGAAGGTATTTACACATACGGGTAGCTCCAAAGACTTTGGTGAGAATTATTTATTTTCAAACACCTTTTAATAAGTTACCTGTATGTAAACAAACGAACTAATCGTATTCATATTAATTTCAGAGCCAAGTAAAGGACAAGTGCTTCCGTTACTTGAAGGATGTAAATATGAACAATTTAATAGAGACATTAGATAAAGTACCTACTTCTTCGAACTTTCTTAAATCACTGATATTTTTCACAGAAGATATGTTACGTTCATTTCGTAGTAAGCGACGTTCAAAATCTGGTCATGACACGTGACCGCTCGTCGCCCTTCTTGACGGACAAAACCTCCCAATTAAGTAGGACGTTTTCGAGTACTCACGACGCGCGCGCTAGAAACATATCTGCCTCTTTTTGATATACAAGATGTAACATAAGTAACGCACATCATCTTAAGGGGTCATTGTACAAAAAAAATAGCTGTTTCCTACATTTACAGCTGGTTTTTTTTTGTGATTTCTGGTTTTGTTCCATATAAAAAGTTGTTCATAATGATGACAATGACCCCTTAAGAGGTTGTTCGTTATTTAGGTTACACCTTGCGTTAAATACAATAAAATTCATTATGCATGTACGAGAGAAAGAGAGGAGGCTTGTGCCCCAGTAGTGGGAACGTTCATCATCATCATTTCAGCCGAAAGACGTCCACTGCTGGACACACGGTTTGCCATAATCGCCACGCTTGGCAGGCGGGTTGGCGATCGCAGTATGGTTTTAAAAGCATAGAGAACGCTGCTGCCCATTCTCTAGTAAGTCCCTTAGTCGCCTTTTACGACACCCACGGGAAGAAATGGGGTGGTGCTATTCTTTACGTCCGGCACAACACGAAACTCCGGTACAACACGGAACAGTGGGAACGTTATAAGCCGATTTTGTACCAAAACACACGGAGCCTGGGTACTGGATTTCGGCTCACTCGCTCTTACAGAGATGATGCCTTGTTCACAGTGGAAACATTATAACCTGATCATACAGAGCACGGAATGAGAGCACGGAATAGTCTGAGTCACTGAGTCGTCTCCGTGCGAAGACGTAGATAGGATATCTACTCAACATTCTATCTTCAAAAAAAAACGGTAGAATGTCACACTATTAGATGACACGTGGAAGTAGGGCGGCAAGTCGTAATTATCGGGAGCAAAGCGAGACAAGACGAAGAAAATGTGGCTAATTTCTGCTAATTTGCTAAATTTTGACGTGACACTTGCGGAGCGTGCATAGCCTAGCTACCTCTTTTTAACTGACTTCCTAAAAGGTTCTCAATTCCGCGGTGTTTTTTTTTTGTATGTTTGTTACGCGATTACTCCGTCAATTATGGACTGAGATTTAAAATTCTTTTTTTGTTTTAAAGGGGTTACTTTCGAGGTGGTCCCATTGCCACAAAATCAGAATCTGATGAGGGGATCCCATGGAAATCGAGGGAAACCTTCAAATTTTATAGGCAAACCTATAGCGATTTGGGTATTTTTTATAGTAACTCATGCATTTTCTCTCGGAAAGCACCATTTGGTGAAGTGGAACTGATGATGTAGACGACACATGGCCACCGGAACAATATAATAATGAGTACTTATTTAACGGGTTGCGATTCGATTAGGTACTTTAATGTGGTTGCTAAGCAGTTTATGCTCGTCACTATGCATATGGTGAGTGGCAGTTCTCCTGGTTCTTACCAGGAAAACTCCTCAACAATCAACGTCCAAGCATCGGGAAAAGTAATATTTTGTAAAAGGTGATGAGCAGTTAACATTAGGCTATTGTAACTTAGATAAATTCAAAATCCACCCACTAAAAAATTAAAATAATAATAAATTAGTACTGTTATAATTTTTTTGTAAAAAGTTTTTTTATTTATTATATCATTGATTGTGTATGAGTATGATGTTCTTCCACTGAATAGACTATTACAATAGTAAAATGTTATTTTCTTTCACAGCTAGGTATTGTACAATGGGAAGAAACACAAAAGTTGACTGCAACCACTGCAAGTGCGTCGCTGGTCAACTGTACATGTGCACAGGAATGATATGCCCTAAACCACCTACAAGTAAGGCAATAAATACTACATATAATCATGAAGTCAGATATTTGGGCGCCTTCAAATTAGCCGCAAAGTGCCGCGCGGGAGCGCGGCTGCAGCGCTACCGCGTGGCAATTTGCGGTAAATTTCATGGCGCCCTTATTGCTGAGCTGTCCATAGTAATATATATCTAAGCGACAAGTATCAAAATAGATAACCATTATAATTATGTAACGCACGATTTCCCAACTACTGTCAACCATTCGTGTTAAAATTGTGTAATTATTGTGTCATTTCTGTACTTAAATTGTTTTTATTTTTTTATATAATATTGTTTTTGCATGGTGTGTCTATCGCTTAATATTGTGCACTTGGCTTGTATGTTGGTTTATATTAATTGATTGAACAGTGTAACGATTGTAGATAGACCAATAAATAAATAAATAATCTATGGTCGTCACTGCACGTGACAGCCGCGGTCATAAAACGCGAGAGCAAAATGATTCAAGACTCAAAAGAAATTAAGAAATCCTGTGCTAAATATATTCATCGTCTCTCTCGCACATTTTATCACCGCGAATGCCACGAGTCTTGCGTCTAGTATAGTTAGTTCAGTGAGTATAGATTTAATTTGAGAAATAATCATTTATTGTGTGCGAAACTGAAATATCAAAATGTGTGAATAGGTTTAAAAAAATAACGAGCGAGCCTTACAGTCTACGGCTGCGTCCAAACGACACGCACCCGCTACGCGCACGCCACGCGCTTGCCCCACTCGCTTTTTGTTGTATATAATTTGAGTATTATAACACATCAATAGATCTCAAATTGCATTTATCACCTCAGCCTCACGCCCGCTTCGTGCCCACCGCACGCCCGCTCCGCGCCCACCCCACGCCCGCTCCGCGCCCGCCTCGCACCCGCCTTGTACCCGTGCTTCGGCTAGTGCTGTATTGACTGAAGTCAAGGGCGTTTTTTGATTAAATAATAAGTAGTATAAGCGGGTGCGTGCCGTGCGTGGATTTTGAGCGTGTCGTCCGAATGCAGCCTTAGCGCATTTACTCTAAGCTTACTGTAGTAGCATTTAATGTGTAACTTCTGACATCTCACCTTGGTAATAAGCTACTGAGCAACGACGGAAATTAACCTCAAAATGGAAAAAGCTAAATACTGAAATATTTTTTTCGAATAATTATTCATTACTAGTGGTCGCCCACTGGTCGAAATTCGCCCCCTCTACTTACAATATATATAGTACTTACTAATTCCATGAGTACACTAATTCCATGCTATTAAAAAGTACTTACTTATTCCATGCTCAAGCGGTCACTTCCTGTTACACACTTCCGTCCCTTTTCACGAAATTACTTCCACAGAAAATAAGAGGATGATGAAACACATCAAAAACGTGTACAATTTATTATCTGCATGAAAAATACCGTAGTGCAGTTGTTTTACTTTTGGCAACACACATACAGAATGTTTTATAGCCCGAATGGAATAAAGAACACACCCCATTCACACGTCTCTAGGCGTTTTTTGTTTTGTTATTTGTTAAAAAATCGTTCTGTATCCACAAATGTCACTTGTCAGTTTTAAAACACTGCATTGTTCGTTTAATATAGTGTTTTATACAATTGCACAGCAGTAGTGCTGATTTGGTATGCCTTGTGGTGCCAGACGTAAAGAATAGCACCATCCTATTTCTTAACATGGGTGTCGCAAAAGGCGACTAAGGGTCTTACTAGATAATGGGCAGCAGCGTTCTCTATGCATTTTAACACCATACTGCAATCGCCAACCCGCCTGCCAAGCGTGGCGATTATGGCAAACCCCTCCTTTGGAGAAGGCCTATGTCCAGCAGTGAACGGCTTTCGGCTGAAATGATGAACGATGAGTGCTGATTTGTGTACCTCACTGAAATTTATTCTGTGAAAATCTCATCGTGAAAGTTTAGGTGAAGTGAGTGTCATTCCACCTCGCATTATCAACCTATAATGTTCCCACTGCTGGGACACAGGCCTCATCTCTTCGAGAGGGAGTGGCTGTAATCCACCACGCGGGCTCAGTGCGGGTTGGTAAATTCACATGTCTTCGAATTTTTAGTTCTAGGGCGCTTGTCGTAGAACAAAAAATTAACGATGAATTAATCGACGACAAAGAAATTAACGAGATAACTATGTGGCTAGTGAATCATACGAGGTGAATAAACTTATCAACCCAACATAATAATAATCAGCCTATAATGTTCCCACTGCTGGGACACAAGCCTCCTCTCTGTGAGAGGGACTGGGCTGTAATCCACCACGCGGGCCCAGTGCGGGTTGGTAGATGTCACATGTCTTCGAAATTTTTAGTTCTGGGACAGCCGATGCCGGTTTCCTCACGATGTTTTTTTCTTCACCGTTTTAAAAGCAGTAGTGATGAAATTCACGACACGGTTGGCGCGTTAAGCGATTGACTGCTGCGCTGCGTGTCGTGGGTTCGATTCCCGCACGGAACAAATATTTGTATGACCTACAAGTAGTTGTTCCGGGTCTGGCTGTTTGTGTATGTGAATTTAAGTGTTTGTAAACGCACCCACAATACAGGAGAAATTCCTAGTGTGGGGCAACGTTTAAAAAAAAAAAAAATTACACAAAGTAAAGCGCCTGTCTAGGTTGGAACCTCTATAGAAACGGGAGGATTCTCCGACCAGAGGGGTGTTGTGTCTGGTGGGCAACTGCCCGACGGTTGATGTCGGGATGTTGTATATATGACAGTCGCGCGGTAAACTCTGCTTGCGCGATGCAGGATTTTGCGTGACGTCAGTGTGATGCGAAGTTCGCATGTGGCGATGTAAATGCTGCCACAAACCCACGACCTACACAACCCGTTAGCCGGGGCCGTTACCACTGGGCCACCACGCCCACCACTGCTCTCCATTCCACCTAATGCGAGATGGGATTAATACTATTGACAGCTCATTTCACCTTTGTTTTCTCGGTGAGATT